>CAKJTW010000010.1:16250000-17500000 GCA_917880005.1 Nanger dama
CAGTATAAACATCATAGGGATAATATAAGGATTAAATGAATTCATACAAATTACCTGTTCAACAAATGATAAGCATTATTAGGACTTTAATGGCTTCTTCATTTTATTTCATGTATTATTTTAATACTTCTTTGTCATTCCACACAATGAATGTAGCAAAACCTTTTTACCAGTTTTCTAATAAAGACATGGCTTGTTTCTAAGCATCATTATTGTACAAATGCTCCAATGCATATCGTGGTAGAAGTGTTAGTCACTCGGTCGTGCCCAGCTTTTGTGAACCCATGGACTGTAGCCCTGTAGGCTCCTCTGTCCATAGGATTCTCTAGGCAAGAATCTTGGAGTGGGTTGTCATTCCCTTCTCCAGGGGATCTTCCCCACCCAGAGACTGAACTGGGTCTTCTGCACTGCAGGCAGATTCTTTGTCATCATTCTTTGTCATTCTTTGAGCCACCAGCAAAGCTGTATCATGGTACACGCAGCATTTTGCACATGAATCTCTATGTACAGAGGATAAATATCTAGAAGTGGAACTTATAGATCAAATATTACACACTTAAAAATTTTAATGTATGTTGCCAAATTGCTTCTCAATGAGACTCTACCAATTTACTACCTAATAATTATATATGACAATGTCCATTTTTCTTTTTATAGGATGTTAAGAATTTAAGGTATTTTTTAAATGACACTTCAAATGCAACCTAAGATATATATTTTGTCCTTTCTTTAAATATGCTTTAAAGGAAGCATATTTAACTGATTTGAATGAAAAATCAAAATTTATTTCAGAAATTTTAAATGTATATCTTAGAACTCTTAGAGAATTCATAAGAGATGTAAAATAGGAGAAAAATAAGAAGAGATATCATCACTTAATTTCTCCCATATTTTTCTATCTGATTGGAGAGTACTAATATTTCAATGTCTCACAATAATTAACAAGTTAATTTCACTAATTTATCACTTTTAAAAGTTTAATTATTTCTATATATCATTTTGGATCACTTTACATTCAATTAGGAAATAAAAGTAGTGAACTGTGTTATTATAATTTAATTTATACAACATTATAGCTTTATAACTAACTCATATTATTAAAATGACGTCTCAAGATTGGACTTTTTGATTGCTGATCTGTAAATTCCTACAGACTATGATTATAAAGTACTAATGATGAAGGTCCTGGGAAGCACTTCTGTCCTTATTCTGGTTAGGCCCCTCTCCCTGAGTCAGGGCATGAGCTGTGTCAAAGCAGTGTCTCCTCTACAGCTCCCATCTCATTAGCAAGAACAGAAAAAATTAGGATGTCCCAGAAATTTTCTGGCAAGGCTATAGCATGCAGTCACAAGTTAAGCAAATTAAATAAATCTAACAATATTATACTTAGGAAGGCAAATTACTATATATATATATATGCTTTAGATAGATTGAAGATAAACATATTTTTTTAAAATTTCCCTGCTTGTGGCCACTGAAGCTTTTTGAAAACTGGCTTTCTCGCCTGGCTTTGTTACTCTCAGTGAAGAAAGAGGTTCTTGTTGAAACTGAGTGAGAGGTTAAGTGCCCAGAAATAATGCACCAAGCACAATATTGCAAAGTGAGAATCTGCAACAACACAGGTGAACCTCGAGGGTATTATGCTAAATGAAATAAGTCAGACAAAACAAATACTGTATGATCTCACGTCTATGTGGAATTAAAAAAGCAGTAACAAAAACAGATCCTCATAGGAATAGAGTTCAGCCCTACGGTTTCTAGAGGCAGAGGGTGGGGAAAGGAGGAACAGGAGAAAGGTGGTCAAATGGTACAAAGTCCCAGCTACAACATAAAGAAGGACTGTGGATGTAATGTACAACAGGTTGATTGTAGTTAACACTGCTGTAAGTTATTAAGAAACTAAATAAATCCTAAGAGCTCTCATCACAAGAATATCTTTCGAGTTCTTTTTATTTTATCTATATGGGAATATGGATGTTAGCTGAACCTATTGTGGTAATTATTTTATAATATATGTAAATCAAACTGCCATGCTGTATACCCCAAACTTATACAGTAATTATTTCAATTATTTCTCAAAAAAAAAAAAAAAAAACCTGGAGAGAGGGGGGAGAAAATGAACTATAAAATAGCTTCACTTTAGGAAGCAACAGTTCAGAAGAGATTTCATTCTGTAAGTTTTCTAAATATTGTCTTTAATGGAAAGATAAAGAGGCAAAGATTCAACAATGTGACTGAAAGCTTTCTTTCAGAATCCTCTTTATGACGATTAATATTAGCCTTGTCATCTTATGAGTCCTTCCTGAATAAGATAGATAAATAAGAGTAGATAGGTGGGATATATATTTTTGAAATACATATAAATATGGAAATATGAATACGTGTGAATGAGAGGGGAGAGGATGCCAAAAATAAAAGCAGTTCCCTGGTGGTCCAGGGACTAAGACACCATGCTCCCGATGCAGGGGCCCAGGTTCGATCCCTAGTCAGGGAACGAGATCATCCCACATGCCACAGTTAAAAAAGATCCTGCATGCCACTACCAAGACAGGCACAACCAAGCAAATAAGTTTATAAATAAATAAAAATAAAAGAGAAGCTGTGGCAACAAGATATGAAGAGAAAGACAGGGAAATCTTCTGTGTGTTCATCTGCAGAGTGATGCCACTGAACAATATTCTATTTTCTGGGGAAAATGTTAATAGACAAAGAAAGAAAGGGATATACATGACAGAGAATATGTGCCATGACAAACTCCATTCAAAAGAAATAACATCTATTAGACTCTCAGTCGCTCAGTCATGTCTGACTCCTTATGACCCCAAGGACTGTAGGTGGCCAGACTCCTTTCTTCATGGGGAGAATACTGGTGTGGGTTGTCACGCCCATATACATGTATCTTCCCAACCCGGGGACTGAACCCAGGTCTCCCACATTGCAGGCAGATTCTCTACTGTCTGAGCCACCAGGGAAGACATGGAACCCTAGAGTCGGTAGCCTATCCCTTCTCCAGAGCAACTTCTCAACCCAGGAATCAAACTGGCGTCTCCTGCATTTCAGGCAAATTCTTTACTAGTTGAGCTACCTGGGAAGCCAGATATTTTTATATTTTACATTTTAATCTTAATATGAGTATCCATATTCTCTAAGCCTATATTCATTTCTATAAGAATGGGAATACATACTCTTGTTATGTTCTAAAATTGGATAAAATATTAGTTATGTATTATTTTCTTCATCATATATGTTGTTATTGTTCAGTTGCTCAGTCATATCTGACTCTCTGTGACCCCATGAACTGCAGCACACCAGGCTTTCCTGTCCTTCACTATCTCCTGGAGTTTGCTCAAACTCATGTGCATTGAGTTGATAATGCCATCAAATCATTTCATCCTGTGTCATTCCCTTTTCCTCCTTCCCTCAATCTTCCCCAGCACCAGGATCTTTTCTAAGGAGTCAGCTCTTTGTATCAGGTGGCCAAAGTATTGGAGCTTCAGCATCACTCCTTTCAATGAGTATTTAGGGTTGATTTCCTTTAGGATTGACTGTTTTGATCTCCTTGCAGTCTAAGGGACTCTCAAGAGTCTTTTCCAACACCGCAGGTCAAAAGCATCAATTCTTCGGTGCTCAGCTTTCTTTATGGTCCAACTCTCACATCCATACATGACCACTGGAAAAACCATAACCTTGACTAGACAGACCTTTGTTGGCAAAGAGATGTCTTTGCTTTTGAATGCAGTCTAGGTTTGTCATAGCTTTCCTTCCAAAAAACAGGTGTCTTAATTTCATGATGGCAGTCACCATCCGCAGTAATTTTGGAGCCTAGAAAATAAAGTCTGTCACTGTTTCCATTCTTTTCCCCATCATGAAGGGATAAGACTGGATGCCATGATCTTAGTTTTTTGATTGCTGAGTTTTAAGCCAGCTTTTTCCCTCTCCTCTTTCACTTTCATCAAGAGTCTTTTAGTTCCTCTTCATTTTCTGCCATTAGGGTGGTATCAACTGCATATATGAGGTAACTGATATTTCTTCCAGCAGTCTTGATCATAGCCTCTGATTTATTCAGCCTGTCGTTTCACACAATGTACTCCGCATATAAGTTAAACAAGCAGGGTGACAATATACAGCCTTGACATACTCCTTTCCCTATTATGAAACAGTCCATTGTTCCGTTTGTGGTTCTATCTGTGCTTCTTGTACCGCATACAGGTTTCTCAGGACACAGGTAAAGTGGTCTGGTATTCCCATCTCTTTAGCAACTGTCCACAGTTTGTTGTGATCCACACAGTGAAAGGCTTCTTCAATGGAGCAGAAGTAGATGTTTTTTCTGGAATTCTTTTGCTTTTTCTATCATCCAATAGATGTTAGCAATTTGATCTCTGGTTCCTCTGCCTTTTCTAAATCCAGCTTGTACACCTGGAAGTTCTCAGTTCATGTACTGTTGAAGCCTAGCTTGAAGAATTTTGAGCATTACCTTGCTAGCATGTGAAATGAACATAATTGTGCAGTAGTTTGAATATTTTTTGGCATTGCCCTTATTTGGGATTGGAATAAAATTATAGTTAAGGTAAAAATTATATATGAGAAAATCAACTAACAAAAAAGTTTTGTATGTGTTTACCTATGTGAAACTAAATACCTAAATTAGGAAACATGGAAAATGTGTTTTATAGTTGCTGTAAATGAAGAGCATAGTCAATGCTGAAAAATACAAATTTCCCCCTCTGCTACTTTCAGGAATTTTCCTATAAGCAAATACCTGATCTGTGCATTGATACTGCACGACACACTGTGCTCTCAAATACCAGTTCTCATAACTGGCATCGCTGAAGTGTTCGTTGTTTCTCATGTGTAATTTCACTGGTCCTTTATCACAATTAGACATTTCACTACCCTGTCTTATAGTCACCAAAAGATAAGACAGTGAAGCCCGAGTTATTTATTTTTAAAGTGACAATTGTGCATTTAAATTCAGAAGACGCCAAAGCACATTAGAAGGGAGAAAAGTGTAGAAGAATTTCACCACTGGTAGCAAAGAACTTGCCCTCCTACTAGATAAAATAATGTTGAGGCAGTTATTTCATATTTTTGTTTCGTTGTTTTGTTTATACATATATATTTATTTAATTATATTTTGATGGGTTCTGCCATACATCAACAGGAATCAGCATTAGGTATACATGTTTTCTTTTGTATTTTATATTTAATGTAACTGTAACCAAAGGCTCAAATAGAGAAACTTAATGGAGGAGGGCATGGCAATGAACTCCAGTATTCTTGCCTGGAGAATCCCATGGACAGAGGAGCCTGGTGGGCTACAGTCCATAGGGTCAAAAGAGTCGGATGTGACTGAAGCGACTTTAGCACAGCACAACTGCTCTGCTAATCCTTTTAATAAAGTAAAAAGAAAAACAAACACTGAAAATCAGTGTGAGAAAGAACTTAAAACATGCAGGCACATGTTTGCATCTCTGAATTTTCAGCAGTGAGTACTGATTGCAAAGGTGGTCGCGCAGAGCATGGAGCAGGTGCAATGCTGAGGACATCTGCCATCTCCTCTTTTAGAGTCTGCAGCTGGTATCACTTTTGCTTTCCCATAACACATATTCAATTTCCCGATTTATAAAGAGAAGGTATTTGATTGGGTATTTCCTAGAATCTTCTCCAGCTCTCACCCTCTTAACTCTACACAACAACATTTTGGAGGTAGTGTCAGTGTGTGGGAGGAGAGTTGAGTAGAGGAAACTATACCTCTGCTGACCATTTATTTAGATCAGTTCATTCCATACCCCAAACCACATTTGCACAATGCAATCCTTCTTCTCTTTTTGCCAGATAAAGAACTGGTACTGAGAAGCTGAATAGATGCCATCACACAGCTAAAGGGGAACAGGAAAGCTGAAAGTCAAACGAGTGACCTGTGACCTTCAGCCCTAGCTCTTTCCTCACCAGCATTACGTAATACTTTATTTTCCTTTGCCCCAAATTGTCTGTGAAGATCTGATTTGAACAGTCCTTAGGTTAACAGAAACTCCCTTTCAAAATTCTAATCTTCTCCTTCTGTTGCTGTTGAGCCCTCCATCTGATGTTTGGCTCTTCTGAGACCAGTGTTTATGTAATCTGTTGACTGCGTATGTTTCCTCAAAGACAAATTTCTCTATGAGCAGAGCTGAAAATATTACTTTAAGGAAGCTGTAGTTTCCTTAAAGCAGGTGAATAAATATACTTACATCTGCTTTTGTTTTTCATTCACTATCACATAAAAGCAAGACTCTGAGTTTCCTGAAAATTAAAGTGAATCTTTCAAGCCTGTATGTTTAAGGATAAGCTAGTTTCTGATCTGCAAAGAGAAAAAAACACTCAAGAGGCACCTATTACAGCTGAAGAGCTCCTCCCTGACTGTGTACCATGATGGAGCTGAACATCAGGGTGCACCCAGACCTCCTGTCAAGTATTTGTTATGGAATTAATATGGATTGGAAAAATGAAATCCAGTCAACCCTCAGGAACCGTGTTAGACACTAGTGTGAACTAAACAGATGTGAATCTGTCCTCAAAGAGCTTAGAATATAAATCGTGATCATTCAGTAGAGTTTCTACTAACCTCATGTAGCCATTCAAATATAAATTAAAATTAAATAGAATTTTAAAGTAAGTCGGTTTCGCTAGCCATATTTCAAGGGTTCAATAGCCAACTTATTGGATAGTCCAGATTTTACACCATTTCTATCAATACAGAAAGATACACAGTCCTGGTGTAGAATGAAATCAACATCTGGAAGTATGGAGTCCAATCAAAGTACACCTGCCAGGAGGGCAACCCCATGCGGTGCCAGAGCGGAGTCAGAGAAATGGCAGATTTTCAGGTTGGGCAGAAGACTTGGAAATAGATATAAATATATAGATATGCACATAAACGCTGAAATTCTGTTTGTATCTGGGACTATTTTTGCTTCATCCAGTCATTCCACTGGTCCATCTCTCTATAGTGCACCAGTACCACACTTTTCAATTATAGACAACTTATGGTAGGTTTTAACATCTGTTAGAGATAGTTCCCATTTAATGTTTCCTTTTTGCCTGTGTCTTTGTTTGTCTGCTTATTTTTTTAAATTGAAATTTAATTCACAGAAAATGTTGTATTAACTTTAGGTGTATGGCATAATAATTTGACATATGTGTATATTGCAAAACTATTACTTCACCAAGTTTAGTTAACGTCTGTCACCACATGCAGTTACATTTTTTTCTTGTGATGAAGACTTTTTTTTTTAGTAGCCAGTTTTTATTTTTTATTTATTTTTTAAAATACTTTATTCTACATTACAATACTGTATTTGTTTTGCCATACATTGACATGAATCAGCCACAGGTGTCCACGATCTCCCAGTGCCGAATAGAAGACTTTTAAAATCTACTCTCAGCAATCGTCAAACATGCAGTACAATATTAATTAGTATAGTTACTATATTGTTCACTACATTGCCAGATTTACTTACCTTACCTTCTACTCACCAATCTGTTCTCTGTATCTATGAGTTCAGGTTTTTTTTTCTTTCAGATTTCATATACAAATGAACTCATATGGTATTTGTCACTGTCTGATTTATTTCAAACAACATAATGCTGTCAAGGTCTACTCATATTTTATACATGTAACATATATGTAAACATACAAACATATACTTTACCTATTCATCTGTCTGTTACACTTGGGTTATTTCCATGTTCTGGCTACTGTAAACCATGTTGCATTATTATAATATTGTTGCTGTTGTTCAGTCGCCAAGTCATGTCTGACTCTTTGCAATCCCATGGATTGCTGCACACCGGGCCTCCCTGTTGCTCACTATCTCCTGGAGTTTGCCCAAGTTTGTGTCCACTGAAGCAGTAATGTCATCCAACCATCTCATGCTCTGTCACCCCTTTCTTCTGCCTTCAATCTTTCCCAGCATCAGGGTCTTCTCCAGGCTCTTCACATCAGGGGGCCAAAGTGTTAGAGCTTCAGCATCAGTCCTTCCAATGAGTACTCGGGGTTTATTTCCTTTAGGATTGACGGATTTGACCTCCTTCTGTCCAAGGGACTCTTGAGAGTCTTCTCCAGCACCACAGTTCAAAAGCACCAGTTCTTCAGTGCTCTGCCTTCTTGATGGTCCAACTCTCACATCCATACATGGCTACTGGAAAGATCATAGCCCTGACTATATGGACCTTTGTTGGCTTTGCTTTTTAATAAATTGTCTAGGTTTATCATAGCTTTCCTGCCAAGAAACAGCAATCTAATTTCATGGCTGCAGTCACCATCTGCAGTGATTTTAGAGCCCAAGAAAAGGAAATCTGTTTCTGCTTCCACCTTTTCCTCTTCTATTTGCCATGAAGTGGTGGGACCAGATGCCATGATCTTAGTTTTTTTAATATTGGGTTTTAAGCTGGTTTTTTCACGCTCCTCTTTCACCCTCATCTGGAGAAGAGCATGGGGACCCACTCCAATATTCTTGCTTGGAGAACCCCATGGACAGAGGAGCCTGGCAGGCTGCAGTCTATAAGGTCACAAAGAGTCGGGCACAACTGAAGTGACTTAGCATCCGCCCTCATCAAGAAGCTCTTTAGTTACTCTTTGCTTTCTGCCATTAGAGTGATATATCATCCACATATCTGAGGTTGTTGATATTTCTTCCAGCAATCTTGATTCTAGCTTGTAACTCATGCAGCCCAGCATTTTGCATGATGTGCTCATGTGTAAGTTAAATAAACAGGATTACAATAAACAGCCTTGTTGTACTCCTTTCTAAATCCTGAACCAGTCAGTTGTTCCATAAAGGGTTCTGACTGCTGCTGCTTGACCAGCATACAGGTTTCTCAGGAGACAGGTAAAGTGGTCTGGTATCCTCATCTCTTTAAAGAGTTTCCCACAGTTTGATGTGATCTACAGTCAAAGGCTTTAGCATAGTCAGTGAAACAGAGGTGTATGTTTTTCTAGAATTCCTTTGATTTCTCTATGATTCAGGGAATCTTGGCAATTTGATCTCTGGTTCTGCTTTTTCTAAACCTAGCTGGAACATCTGGAAGTTCTCGATTCATGACTGTTGAAGCCGAACTTGAAGACTTTTCAGCATAACCGTATTAGCATGGGAGATAAGTGCAACTGTCCAGTAGTTTGAACAGTCTTTAGTACTGCCCTTCCTGGGAACTAGGATGAAGATTGACCTTTTTCAGTCCTGTGGCCACTGTTGGGTTTTCCAAATTTGCTGACATATGGAGTGCAGCACTTTGATAGCATCATCTTTTAGGATTTTAAATAGCTCTGCTGGAATTCCATCATATCCACTAGCTTTACTGGCCGCAGTGCTTCTAAAGGTCCACTTAACTTCATGCTGCAGAATGTCTGGCTTTGGGTGAGTGACCACACCATCATGATTATCTGGGTCATTAAAATCTTTTTGTACAGTTCTGTGTATTCTTACGATCTCTTCTTGATTTCTTCTGCTTCTTTTAGGTCTTTACCATTTCTGTCCTTTACTGTGTCCATCTTTGGCTGACATGTTTCTTTGATATTTTCAGTTTTGTTGAAGAGATCGCTAATCTTTCACCTTTTGTTGTTTTCCACTATTTCTTTGCATCATTCATTGTCCCTCTTTGCTATTATCTGGAACTCTGCTTGCAGTTGGGCATACCTTTCCCTTTCTTCCTTGTTTTTGCTTCTCTTATTTCTTTGCTATGCTTAAAGACTCCTCAGACAACCCCTAATGTGGTTTTGTTTCTTTGGGATAAATGCTCACAGGGGGAAAGCTGGATCATATGGTAGTTCTAGTTTTAATTTTTTGAGGAACTTCCATACTATCTCCAGTAGTAGCTGCATCAGTTTATAGCAACTACGGGAACCCAGAAGGATGCAGATTCCTTTTTCTCCACGTCCTCATCATCAGTTTTTATTTTTGATAACAGCCATTCTGACAGGTATGTGGTGATCTCTCACTGTGGCTTTAATTTGCATTTCACCTAATGACTAGTGATGTTGAACACCTTTCTGTGTACCTGTTGGGCCATTCGTATGTCTTCTTTGGGAAAATGTCTACAGAGGTTTGCCAATTTGTAAATCAGACTGTTCTTGCTATTCAGTTAATCAGTTCTTTATATATTTGGGATATTATCCCTTATCAGAATCATGATTTTAAAATATTTTCTCCCATTCAGTAGGTTGTCTTTTCATTTTGTTGATGGTTTCCTTTGGTATGCAGAAACTTTTTAGTTTGATGTAACCCCACTTTTTATTTTTGCTTTTGTTGCCTCTTGGGGTCAAATTCAAAAATCATTGCCAAGACTAATGGTCAAGTAGCTTATCCACTATGTTTTCTTTTAGGAGTTTTACAATTTCAGGTCTTACGTTCAAATTTTAAATCCATGAGTTGATTTTTTCTGTTTGGTGTAAGATAGCAGTCTATTTCATTCTTTTGCATATGGCTGTCCACATATCCTTTCTTTTTAGTGTTCTTTTTGCTATTCCTGTACATTTATTTTTATGCATGATTTGGTGGCTCAGATAGTAAAGCATCTGCCTACAATGTGGAAGACTCTGGGCTGGGAAGATCCCCTGGAGAAGAAAGTGGCAATCCACTCCAGTACTCTTGCTTGAAAAATTCCATGGACAGAGGCGCCTTATAGGCTACAGTCCCTGGGGTCCCAAAGAGTTGGACACAACTGAGCGACTTTCACTTTCACCTAGCTTTATAAAAACGTCTTTTGATTTTTATCATACCTTTCATATTTATGTATTTTTAAAATATTTTACATATTTTAACCTGAATTCTTTTTCAGAATATCTTCAATTTTAACAGAGATCCTAGTTTCCTTAAAAAGTACAATTTTTATAATAAATAATAAATTAATGAAACCTACTTATACCTTTATGAAACAGTTATTTCATCTTCAGAATTATGTAAATAGCCTGTATTAAGTCTATTGTGTGTTAAGAATATTACATGCATTCTTACTTGATAAGATTCTTTTTTTTCCCCTCCGACCCTTAAAGTACAGACCCCTGCCTTCATCCAGTAACATTAAGTACATATTTATCTTGTGAAAGGACAATGTACCTTCTAAGAAGTTTCAGCTTCCTTCATCTTTAAGTATATATATATATATTTTTTAATATAAATTTATTTATTTTAATTGGAGGTTAATTACTTTACAATATTGTATTGGTTTTGCCATACATCAACATGAATCCACCACGGGTATACACGTGTTCCCCATCCTGAACCCCCCTCCAGCTTCCCTCCCCTACCATCCCTCTAGGTCATCCCAGTGCCCAAGCCCCAAGCATCCGGTATCATGCATCAAACCTGGACTGGTGATTCGTTTCTTATATGATATTATACATGTTTCAGTGCCGTTCTCCCAATTCATCCCACCCTTTCCCTCTCCCACAGAGTCCTAAAGACTGTTCTATACATCTGTGTCTCTTTTGCTATCTTGCATACAGGGTTATCGTTACCATCTTTCTAAATTCCATATATATGCATTAGTATACTGTATTGGTGTTTTTCCTTCTGGTTTACTTCACTCTGTATAATAGGCTCCAGTTTTATCCACCTCATTAGAACTGATTCAAATGTATTTTTTTAATGGCTGAGTAATACTCCATTGTGTATATGTACCACAGCTCTCTTATCCATTCATCTGCTGATGGACATAAGATTCTTACACATATAAAGTACAAATTATTATCTAGTTTACAGATATCTGAGGCATACAGAGATTATGAAAATTCTTCTAGGATTTTAAGCTGGGTCTACCTAAAATCAAAGCCTGCTGAAAATCATACTGAAAATATGAAACATTGCTTTCTTTAAAAACTAACATTAGTCAGAGTACAAGTAATATATAATTCAAAAAAAGTGAATACACTTGCTTTCATTTGTGTTATATCAGGCTGACTAGAGTTTGTGATTTTAAAAGGTCAGTAACCCCTGGAATGAATATGATAGTATAAAATGAGATATCACATAGAAACTCAAGAAGTTGTGTTCTAGCCTCGTCATTGTGATTGCTTACTGAGGCATATTTTCTTGAGAAGCTCCTCTTTGAAACTTGCTTTCTTCTATGTACAATGGGATACCACATCCATCTCTCAGTCTGTATGGCAACAAAGTAAGCAAACATGAATAATAATACTTGGAGATAACAGGAATATTTAGGTCAATGATATCTAGAAGACATTTCAAAGTCCATGCACAAAACTTCAAAATAGCTTCAGATTAAAAAGATATTTTAAATACAGGTCAACTCTTCTCTAGATCACTCAGCCTCATTTAATACATTTTGTTCTTTTTAAACCAAATTGATGGCCATTCAATATGTTTCTAGGCAATCATATTTCTTTAATTTAGAAATAGCAGTATTAATATGTGCCTCCATATAGATATTATTCATCAGAAGGTCTAACAATTTCAATTACTTTCTGTAGAAAAAATCTACTGAAAGAATATGGAAGGTCAAATTCTTACAAAACGTATGTGGCTTTCATTTTCAGTACTTCCTATTTTCATTTAGCGTTTTCTCACGGGACTTAAATACTTCTGCTTCTAATGTGAACATCTGAAACAGTAAGTAAACTTTCAAAAGGGTTATTTCTTATTCTGCCCAACCTGCTGTGTATAGCTCGAGTTTCATTTCTGAGTTGGTATAACCAGTTTTGAGAGGGAATTTATAGTGAGCATCTATGAGGAGGGAATTTACTTTGTTCCATAAAACAGAGATTTTCTGATCCACCATATATTTTATTTGGAGAGTTTTTGAACGGAAAATTTCTCTAGCTATGAAGTCCTTACAAACTCAAGAATTATGTGACTTATTTTGTTCCCCTTTGGCCCCTTCCATTTTCCTGCCTGGCCATGACACACCATTTTCCCAGTAACTTAATTTACTTAACTCAGTTCTTCCTTTCACTACATCCTTTCCATCTCCGTGGTCCTTATTAGAGAGTAACATTCATTTTATAGATGAGAAATATAAGACATACAGGGTGTATGCAACCTGGGCAGGGGATTTAAGCTGGGTCTGAAGTCAAAGTCCCTGCATATGAGAAAGTCAATACCTGTCGCTTCTATCCTGTCCATCCCAATGGAAGATGCTAGTACCTTAAAACTAAGCTAGTCTAGCCTCAGTGTAACTCTCTTCTGTGTCACTGCACATCTCTTCACATTCTTACACACAAATGCCCCCACACTACCATCTCTCTCCACACCAGGCCTGCCCAAATGATATTTTCTGTGTTTCTGATCATTTACACCAGTAAATT
The DNA here is from genome assembly GCA_917880005.1 of Nanger dama. Classification (NCBI taxonomy): domain Eukaryota; kingdom Metazoa; phylum Chordata; class Mammalia; order Artiodactyla; family Bovidae; genus Nanger; species Nanger dama. The sequence continues at coordinate 16,263,301 of CAKJTW010000010.1, forward strand.
CCACCTTGACTGAATATTAGAATCATCGCAGTAGCTTTTTTTTTTGAAAAATATTTGCTAATTGTATATTGATATCTGATGCCTCCATAGCTTTTAAACCGTACAAATGCCTGGGCCTCACATAAGTCATATAAGATTTTCTTGGGGTGGCTATGGATACTCACTATTTCAGTGTTCAACTAAGGTTAAAAATGTGAAAAAAATGAAAGTGGTAGTCACTCAGCTGTGTCCACCTCTTTGTGACTCCATGGACTGTAGCTGACTAGGCTTCTCCATCCTTGGGATTCTCCAGGCAAGAATACTAGAGTATACCTCCAGGGGATCCTCCCACTGAACCTAGGTCCCCTGCATTGCAGGCAGATTTTTACCATCTGAGGCCACCAGGGAAGCCCCAGGCTTGAAAATGACAAGCTTAAAATACACTTTCTTTAAATACTTGCCTGAGTCCTACTTTCAGTACTACATCAACTCATTTGGGTCTTATGATTGCCAGACTACCTATGTTATAATTCCTTACATTTATGTTATCATTTAGAATTATTTCATATTTTCCCATTCATTCATTGAGTGAGTTCTTGAGTTCTTACTGAGTTCCTACTACTTGCAAAGGCTTATCTTAGGTGTGTCATACATACATATAATCTCTCTGCAACCAGCTGAAACAACCTTGAAGATATGTTATATCATATTTTCCCACTAACTAAAGCAGACCCAATATAGTTATAAGTGTGTATGAGATCTCAATAAATACTTCTGATGAGTACCTCTAGTTTCACATTTTATTTTCTTAACCACTCATTTTTTTCAGTACATATTTATTAAACTGCTAACTATGTGGAAGATACTTTGATAGATTATTTTTTAAAGAATAATAGTCAACCTTGAGTGACTATCAAACATATTTATTTCTTTTGTGGCTTTCTGTTTTAATATGTTGAAGTAGATTTTTTTTCTTTTCTATTGAACAATGCATCCTGATACCTTAAATTTATTAGATACTTCTTATATGTCAGACATTCTTCTGTGTTATTTGCACTTAATTATCCAATAGCTCAGCCTCATGAGACAGCACCTGTACCTTCTGAGAGGAGAAATGACTGTTCCAAGTTACCCTGACAGTAAGAGGCCAAGCTGGGTCTCCAGACTAGACAGCCTGGGCTCAGAGCCTACCACTGTGTCTTCAGCAAAGAGACAGTTTTCTAAAGAGAGTTTTTAAGATGATTCATGTCAATGTATGGCAAAACCAATACAGTATTGTAAAGTAGAATAAAGTAAAAATAAAATTTAAAAAAATTAAAGAAAATGGAATTACAGAGAGGTGAGGTGGGCAAAGGGAGAAAAAAAAAAAAAAAGATGATGTCTCTTAAATTCAAGGAGCATAGCCACAGTTTCCTAAGAGCTATTGGGTTATGTGTGTTTACTGACTCAATAGAAAAATTCTAAAAAAATTGTATAGTAAAAATAGCCATTTGTTGTGTTGTTCAGTTGCTATGTCATATCCCATGGACTGTAGCACGCCAGGCTCCTCTGTCCTTCACTGTCCTGGAGTTTGCGCAAATTCTTGTCTACTGAGTTGGTGCAAAACTGCCTTTACTGGTACTTAAATTGCTTCTCAGGCAATGCAACTGATATCACTATAATATTTTACAGAAAAAAGTTCTAAGAAGTTTAATAACCAATAGAAATAGCCTGATCATTTTAACACTTTATTACTTTTATTATTAAACAATATTTTGACTCTTTACAACTGCCCGCAGATGAGGTTTCCATTTTTAAGTGATTGGGAACAAACTTCTCCCTCTAACTTCACATGATTTTTTTTTTTTTTGAAGAGAAAAAGCAAAGGTTTCAGTTACTAAGTAAACAATCTATAAATGTACATCCTGTGTAAAGAAGCAGAGACTATGAAACCAGAGGATTCTCAAGACTGAAGAGCAGAGGACTCACAGTTATTTTATAAATATCTTTGTTCTTCTAGACATTTTCTTTCACCCTCTGTGTATCATTTTTCTCCCTCCCATTTCCCTACCTTTCCCACTTTTCAATACCTTTTATATGTTTCATTTCTGAATCTCTTTTGCAGCTGTGAACAACATTCTCTTAAATATTATCTTAAGTTAAAGACATTACAGAAAATTTTCAAAATGTAAACGTTCTTTTCCTTTCCTCATTTATCTGCCTTTATCAGTCACTGTCTGCCCATCGACTCTCCTTTGTCCATCTTTGTGCATTGGTAAATTCTCCACATCTCACTCTCCAAGTATGTGAGATCACAAAGCAACTTTTGCAATAAAAAACAACTCTTTATTAGAAACACCCAATTTTGGAGTTAGGAATTAGGTGCTCCTTCCTTGGTTAGTTGTAAATACTTTTCAAAACTCAGTATTTTCTGAATAATTTAAGTATCAAGCTTCTGACCATATTTAAGCACACATTAAGAACAGTTTTTGAAGTCTGATATTTAGGCAGAACTGAGAATTAAATCAACAGTGAAAGGGAAAAAAGACAAATAATATGAAAACTCTCAGATCTGTTTACAAACTATGTATTAAACAAGCAGGGACATTTTGAATGAATTTTCTGTAAGGGACTAGATATAATCTTCCAGGTCTAATTAATTCTGCTCAGAAAATATTAAACTTTTGATACTGGCAAATAAAATTCAGGGTAGCTTCTTTTTTAATATAAATGTATTTATTTTAATAATGAAGTGGATGAAACTGGAGCCTCTTATACAGAGTGAAGTAAGCCAGAAAGAAAAACACCAATACAGGGTAGCTTCTTCTTGGACTCTATGAACTTGGCAGTTAGGACAACCCTTGCAAAAGGTGGCTTGTTTATGGAAACAAACTATCCAGAAGCCCCATTGATGATTTGTTCATCAGGCTCAATAGTGAACATCCATGGTAAACAAGACGCTTCCTACTTTTGTGGTCAAAGGCAGAAGATGTTGATTGCTAAGTCACAGGAAAAACAAGTATTCTTACCTTCCCAAATATGCAAGAAGTTCCTGGTTAGTGCCTGTGTGTGTGTGTGTGTGTGTGTAACTGGTATAACAAACAGTATGGTCACTTTGTCTGAAGTACTCAAGATCCTTGAAAGACAAACCTAAAACTATCAGAGATAAATATGTCCACTTCACACAGAGAAATGGAGATACAACTGAGAAATGAGAACTCTCAGCAAGAATTATAGTTATGTATACTTACTTTTCTTGGGGCCCCTAATATATATGATTTGCAACACACTGTTAGGATCTAAAATCATGTTATCTTGAGTTTCCTATTCAATACTATGAACTGTTAAATTAATAAGATTAGCAAGTTTTTGCAACATTAGCTTAATAATCTCTTTTCAGGGTGAAATTATATTTGTATTTTATTTATCCAGGGAAGTAATAAACTTGCTATACTATAATGAAACTTTAGAATAGCCTTGCTCACAGCTGTCAAGAGATAGAGAAAAACAGAAATAGTCCTATCCATAATTGATCATCTTTTAACTGATAGCTTCACATCTCCAACGGGCACTAATGCTGTCCTTTATCTACACTCACATTACCAACTGAACACTAACTATGAAGTGAGGAAATATCAAGACTTGATCTTTCCCTACAGACCCCATTTTGTCAACATACATCAACCGTTTTAACACATGCTCCTCAAGATAAGAAAGCACACCGCATTGCAGACGTATATATATATATATATATGTATATGTCACACACTCTGAATTGGTGAAACAGCTTCAAACTGTCACCATGCTCTCCAAACCACAAACAGTGCCTCCACTCTGCAGGGAGAGCAACGGACATCTTTTAAGCAATTCTCTTGTACAGTAGCCTCTCTTCTATTGACAGTTACTCTGAGCCTCTGCCCTTGACTGATGGTAAAGGACACTGTTAGCAGTCACCTTTATGCTTCTTACCTGCTGACTCCCCTGTAATCCCTCTGAGCAATCGGTAAGAGGACTCAGGAGCACACAACTGTACTTCGTGCATTGGGTCCACAAGAAATCTTTTGTTTCCAAAAAGGTATTTAACTAAGTCCACGAGCACCTGTCAGTTTAAACCAGGGCATTTACCAAGGTAAATCATACTTCATATTCAGCATGATTTCTGCCTCCAATGATAGCAGTAAATAGCCCACACTTTTTCTAGAAATGCACTCCTTCTTTAAGGTGTACTATTGATACTGATGATTAATTTAAAGGTGAAAATTCCAATATTTTTAAAATTCCGAATTCAAAGTAAATTGTAATGAACAAAGAACAATTTCTGAGGTCATGATAACTCCAGTTTGTATTCCATGGAAGACCCATTGCGGCTTTAGACTATTTATCTAATATCTCTGAGATTCATTTTTCAATAAAATGGGGCGAAAGATACCCACTTCATACCTTTGGTGTGGGGTTTAAGTGAGGTCAAGCATCTGCCGTTCTGTGAACACACAGTAAATGTTAACCCTATTCCCTCATGTGGAAAAACAATACTAAGTTTACAAGCTGTATTTACTTTTGAACAACTTTTTAAAAATTATTATTATTGAGGAAAACTACCAAGTTTAAATTATAATACAAGGAAATAAAATTCCTGAGGCAATTTTTAGGTTTTTTACTTTCTAAAATAACACATATGATGATTTTACTGGGTTTGAACTATAATTTAAGACATAGGAATAATTTAAATACAAACAACTACTTAAGTTTTATTATTCAAGGTTCAGTGGTAAAATGGGAAAAAGTTACATATTAAGTATAGTTGTCACTTAAAACCTTATTTTCTTTTCTAGTATAATGAAATTGCATTTAAAATCTGAAAAATCTAATGTTCTCCACAAGCTCATAAAAAGAATCTAAAACTCATCATCACTACCCAAATAGAAAAGAGATTTTTTAAAACTTTTAATTAAATTCTAGAAGGCAGTGAAAAACATCCTGTAGTAATAAAGAGCAGTCCTCAACATCTTGTCAAAGGAGCAAGCTTAAGCTGCAATTTGTAAAGATCTATAGCTAGATAAACTCACGAATTTATATCACCAACAAGGGAATTGATATAGAGACTCAAATCTCTAGTTCTAGCAAAGGCTTCAAAGAATTACAAAGGTCAGACTTACCACAAAACCCAGTTCGTAACCATGGCTAACCGAATATTATATCAGCTGTGGAGTCAGTAAAAGATACCAAGAGCTCAGTTTTGTGTCACCTAAAGAGAAGGGCTACGACAGAGGCCAGCTTTCCCTTTCCTGCCTGCTGCCAGGGTACTCTGCAGAGGAAAGCAGGTAAGACGTGGCTCTAGCTCTTGGATAACACACAGGGTGGCACCAGGAAGCTGAGACTCCAGGTATCTGGATGTCTTGCCACCAAGCTAGCAAGGGCTGGGTAGTATTGTCTGTGGCCTTGGTGTCAAACCAATATGTGAGCACATACTGCCCAGACACAACTGTCAATCCTTTTCAAACTGACAGGTGGACTCTGGAGTAATTTTGTTGTTTTAATTTTTACTGTGGTACAGTTGATTTATAATGTTGTGTTAGTTTCAGGTATGCTTCCACTACTTTTTAAGATTCTTTTCCCATATAGGCCATTACAGAGTAGTGAACAGAATATAATAGGTTCTTATTAGTTATCTATTTCATAAACAGTAGTGTCTCTATATTAGTCCCAATCTTCCAGTTTATCCCTCCCCCTTTTATTCTCTGGTAACCATAAGTTCATTTTCTACATCTGTGACTCTCTTCTGTTTTATGACTAAGTTCATTTGTACCCTTTTTTCTTTTTTTGATTCCACATATAAGCAATATCACAAGGACTCTGAAGTAATTTTAAATTTGTTTCTGCCAATTAGCTGTCTGGCCTATAGTAATGTACTTAACTTTCTTATCTACAAACTGGGCACTATAGTAGTTTCTGCTGCTGTTCCCAGCATTGTCAGGAGGGTTAACTGAATTAATATCTGCAGAGCAGCTGGAACGCTGGTGGCTTCAGGAGGCTCTTTGAAAGAGTTTCTTAAATAAAAATAGTCTACCCCCCTCATGGATAGCACCAAGATATTCAGAAAAACAATATAAGATTTAGATCAAAATCTCAAGTTCAACTAGGTAAGAAGTCAGAAAGTTTTTAATGATTGAAATATTATGTCACTTTATTAATAAAGCATTAATTAAATATTTACATGTATGTAAATAATATATATTTTAATATTTAAATATATAAATCACAATCAATGCACTATTTTACTTAATATGTTAATGTACAGGGTTCTGCTTTTAAATGTGATGAACTTCAAGATCAGATTAAAGAAGTATTTACTGTGAATATATGTGTATACTATATAAACAATGCTTTTGTATAGTTTATAACATTTTTATCCTATAATGTATCAGTTAAGGTTATAATTGGCTGTTATCAACATGCCATCTATACTGCATTATCATTAAGTAGTAAAATATCAGATCTCAGAAAGTTGGCTGTGCAAAGCACAGTCACTGACTATATAACCTTTATATACAGAAACATAATTATGATCCAGTCATAACTTGAAATAATGATGTTTGTCATCTTCAATTTTTTTTTACATTTTGTTTTTATGACAAAGCTCAGTGGTAAAGAGTCCACTTGCCAATGCATAAAACATGGATTCAATCCCTTGGTTGGGAAGATCCACTAGAGAAGGAAATGGCAACCCACTCCAGTATTCTTGCCTGGGAAATCCTATTGACAGAGGAGCCTCACTGATTGTAATCCTCAGGGTCGCAAAAGAGTCAGACATGTTTCAGCAACTAGACAGAAACAATAATAGCTCTCTTATTCATTAAGAGTATCATAAGAGTATGATTTATAATTAAACATAGGACATAAGCACTCTCATAATTTACACTAGAATTTGTAGCATGTCTCTCACATGTAAATTTCAAAATTCTTCACTCCTGTTTGCAATTAGGAGTAGTGAAGAGCTGACAAGTGGATCTGCTATTTCTCCTCTGAATGAGCTTCAGGTTTCTGTTGATGGACCCATGCTGGTGGATGGTGGAATATATATATATATATATATATGTAAACCATCATGGGTAATATTTCATGTGTGTTTTAATACTATATTTGCATTTAGATTATGCCTAGAAAGAGAAAAATTATATAGCCATAATCTAAGAACCAATTGAACAAAAAGAATATAACGTCAATGATTATTTTACTCAAAACTATTACCAACTAACCAGCTTAAATGAGTCTTCATGCTTTATTCACTGAACTTATTACACAGTTGATCAAACAGACCAAACCAGCATAAGATGTTTATAATTTATAAAGCTATATGCTTCAAAAGCAATAGTTTTTCCTATCTATGGCTTATGGTAATATTTACAGAAGTGAAAAGCACCGAAGAACTGTGTTCTCATGTTGGTACTGAATGAAATCAACCAACCCAGAGTCTGATTTCCTTTGCATTAGGAGGCACATACTGCTAACTTATTTTTATTTGAAATAAATTTTTAGTTTCCTCCAGAGTAGGAGCCATGTTTGGTTCATCTTCGATCTCCCCAGAGTGTTTATCATACATTACATGTAAGAAAAATAACTCAGATAGGACGAGCTGAGAGGCCACACATGCCACTCACAACAGGAGGTACTGAACAACACGGACACGCTTAAGTTCTGATCACGTTATTTGAGATACAGGTGCATGATACTGAATATCTCTTTTAACTACTGGAAATTAACAATTACATTAAGATAATGTTTTCTAATGTGGGGATTCTACTCTACTCTAAAAAATTATAGTGCTATTTTTCTATCTTCTCCAATAAGAAGTAGTTTTTGAAAATTATTATGACCCTCAGCTTGAATAGACCCATTATTCCTTAAAACTTGCTCACACGATGTGTTTCCTACCTATTTCCCTCTTGGTTTGGCATTCCTAGCATAAGCTGAAATAATTCTCCAGCTATCAAAGCAATCTAATATTGGGTGAGACTTGAAGTTAAAATCAAAGCTCTCAAATGGCATATCTTGGGAACCATCAATAAGCTGACCTCACAGTTCAGATGAGGGAATCACTGAAGGGTAATCAGTACAAATTACACATACACAGGTTTAGTCATATGCATGGATAAGATCTTTATGCCCAAATTAGTCATTCACACTGAAGCCCAATGCCAAACTTCTGTTAATAACCAGCATATAGGATGGGCTTCCCTGGTGGCTAAGTGGAAAAGAATTTGCCTGCCAATGCAAGAGATGCAGGCTTGATCCCTGGCTCAGAAGATGCCCTGGAGAAGGAGAGGCAGCCCACTCCAGTACTCTAGCCTGAAAAATCCCATGGATAGAGGACCCTGGGGGGCTACAGTCCATGAGATTGCAAAGCATCAAACATGCTGCTGCTGCTGCTAAGTCACTTCAGTTGCGTCCAACTCTGTGAGACCCCATAGATGGCAGACTACCAGGCTCCACCATCCCTAGGATTCTCCAGGCAAGAACACTAGAGTGGGTTGCCATTTCCATGACTTAGCAACTAAACAACAACAAAGACATAGGATATAATCTACTTAAGTATAATGAATATTATAATAATACCTGCTTCATTATAAGGACATCCTGAAAAAATTGTGTATAAGTGGTATTATCAATAATTAGAAAATTGTTGCAGTAATCTAGAAGAAATTGAATGAGGGCCCAAACTACTATAATAGTACTGAGACTGGAGAAAAGTGGATAGTCTTTAGATGTAAGTCATAGAATTGACAGGCCTTGGTGGTTCATTAGATGTAGGAAAAAGAAGGAATCAGGATAATGATGAATGTGACAGCATTTGTAGTTAGTGGTATTATTTACTGAGATCAGAGCAGAGAAGGAGAAACAGATTTGTAGCTTGAAAGGAAGAAGACCGAGAAGATGAGTGTACTTTGAGATGTGTTTGAGGTTTGTATGGGCCATCCAACTGAGGATATTCAGTAAGAAGGATGTCATGGATATGATAGAGGAACTAGACCAGGGCAATCACTGAAGCCCTGGGTGTATAAGATCAATCCAGGAGATAAGGTAGAGTAAGAAGAGGGAAGAGCAAAGGAACATGGATCTCCAGGCCATTAAACTGGTCACTGAGAGATGCTGCCTTATTGAAAAACTGAAATATTGAAAATGCATGCTTTGATAGCATGAAGTGATGTTGTTTAACAACAACGTAATAGTGGCAAGGATGTAAATTAATTTTTGCTTTCTAACCATTTCAACATCCTTTTGCTTCACAGTGTGGTTTCCTCAAGCTACCACACACTACTCTCTGGGCCAGTCAGTTTCACTTTATGCCAAGCAAACAGCATGAGATATGAGGTTAAATCCTAACCACACATTTTGTTGTTTACTTGTGATTTGAAAAAACAGATCTGCAGAACCAAGTTATTCAACTGAAATTATAAAAATCTAATTTTTACATATAAAATTACCTGTCAAGATGACTATGATTATTCATTTCACAACGGCCCATTTTTCAAGTTCCTCACCAAACAGTTTTTCTACACCAGCCAATAATAAAAGAGATGACTGACTTGAGCTTTTGGTTTGTTTCTAACCTTTGGCGAGACCTTTAAGGGCAATCAAGACCTCAATAATTGCAGTATGTCTGATCTTTGTATGGCTGTATCAGTTACAAAGGACATTCTGCAATCTTTAAACTCTGAATTGAATCTTACCAAAAAGCAAGATTCCATGCACGTTTTGTGAATTAAATGTTAAACCAAAATAATATGCCACAAAGAAAATAATCCCAGGACATATATATTATTATACACAATTCTTCAAGTATTTTCTGAAACATGAGCACTGTCACAGTTGCTATATAATACTGTGAAATTAGCCTACTTAATTGTGGTAAAAATTTTCTAATAGGTCAAGAAATATGAGTTGCCTATTCATGTCTAATTTATCAACCATTCTTATCCCTTTTCACTGAAGCCAGGATTCCAAGTTAACTTTTTAAATTAACTTTTAAACCTGGCATCCTTATGAAAATATCTAATCCCCGTCAGCTTTGCACAAACAGAATTAATCTTCATTTATGTTGGAATATGGTTTTTCCAATAGTCACGTATGGATGTGAGAGTTGGACTGTGAAGAAGGCTGAGCACCAAAGAATTGATGCTTTTGAACTGTGGTGTTGGAGAAGACTCTTGAGAGTCCTTTGGACTACAAGGAGATCCAACCAGTCCATTCTGAAGGAGATCAATCCTGGGATTTCTTTGGAAGGAATGATGCTAAAGCTGAAACTCCAGTACTTTGGCCACCTCATGCGAAGAGTTGATTCATGGGAAAAGACTCTGATGCTAGGAGGGATTGGGGCCAGGAGAAGAAGGGGACAACAGAGGATGAGATGGCTGGATGGCATCACTGACTCAATGGACGTGAGTCTGAGTGAACTCCGGGAGTTGGTGATGGACAGGGAGGCCTGGCGTGCTGCGATTCACGGGGTCGCAAAGAGTCGGACACAACTGAGCGACTGAACTGAACTGAAATGAACTGAACCATTGAATCCAAAACTTCCTCAGACAAAATATCATTTACTTCTATGATGTAAAACATGTCTATTATAAAGTCAGATTGTTTCCGCAAAAAGTCTATAAGGGCATAATACTCATTATGACACAATGGACATAACGCACTTCTGTGATCTTCGGTGTCTTAAGGTACTTTTACTTTCCCTGACATAAAAAGGAACCAAAATGACATGCCCTTTCAGAATATTCAAGGCGGGAACAGACTCTGAAAGTCTTAGGTTACTCTAGAGTTAAGAAACCACATAAAATTGGATCATTTGAAATTTACTCCTGGCCGTATTTCCAATAAAGGGTAAAGCTGGTGGGAAATTTTCAGGAATTGTCTTTTGTTTTTAATATAATAATATTCAGTCTCAGAAAAATGATAAATTAATACCTTTGTTGATCTCAAGTTTTTAGAAAAAGAGTCAAATTGATCCTACAAGAGAAATATTTTGCCTTGAATAAAAATAAAAGAAAAGCACATTACCTATGTCACATGCACCCCAATTGCTTTGACTTGTCTTCATTAGTCACTTTTCTGTACTGGAATGAGATGTGACCAGATAAACGATGATGAGTATGATCAAGTCTGATGCACCAATATTTCCTATCAGGTCTGGTCTTAGTAGTTTCTTATATTTTATTCAGTTCAAATTAAAGACAACATTTTCTCCATTCTATGTGTAAAATAATAAAAAGTACTTTACTATCTTACGTTCTATTTACTTTAACCTTACCTCTAGGTTACTGTAGGACTGTTTGTACTGCACTTGCTATACTGTAACTTAATAGTTTACTTGTCTACTTTCCTTTGAACTAGGAGTTCCTCAAGGATTAGAACGTATGCAGAGACCATGTCTTATTCATCTGTATAAACTCAACATCTAGAAAAGTACCTCATTCATAAAAACCAGTAACAGTAAGTGCTTCCAGATAAATGTGCTGGACAGTCAAACTAAATGGATAATGATATGATACTAATCTAGAAAGAGAATAGAGCAGTATGTAGAGTTATTAGAATATACTTTCCAGCACAATCAACTATAGGTTTAGCTTTCAAATCTATTACATACTAGCTGTATTAATTGGACAAATTATCTGGCTTTCCTAACTTCAGTTTCCCTTCTTTAAGAGGGAAACAGTCATGCTTGCTTTTGAAGATTAGTGAAAGTGAAGTCGCTCAGTCCTGTCTGACTCTTTGCGACCCCATGGACTGTAGCCTACCAGGCTCCTCTATCCATGGGATTTTCCAGGCAAGAGTACTGGAGTGGGTTGCCATGAGAAAGTATATAAAGCATCTATCAGTGAGTGGAGTTCACAGTAAAGCTTTCAATAAATGACAAGAAAAACTAAATAAACAAATATTTCTGAAATAACTATTTCTTTTCTCCTACCCCTTGTTGTTAAAAAGAAACCAGAGGTGGCAAGATGGCAGGGTAGGTGGATGTAGAGTACATCTCTCTCCACGGATACATCAGGGAGATACCTTCAGACACATAAGTGCATGCAGAACACCAGTTGAAAGTGGACAGGACTACCTGACCAGTGGAAAAGAATATACAGAACCAAGCAAAACTAAGTAGGACAAAGGAACTAGGGGAAAAACAGGAGTCTTAGTAGGGCTGGACATGCCCTTGGTGGTGGGGGAACTGAAGCAAGGGTCCAATCCCCACATCAGGGCAATTGTCTCAGTTAGAGGAGAAACACTTAAGGAAAGAGCTGATCTGTGGCAGCCTAAATGGGATAAGAATCAGACAGTCCTTGCCACAGCCATACATATCCCAGAAAGGAACGCTGGTCTCCTGGAAGGCACAGCAGCTGGGAGCTGGAGTTTAGGGACTGTGGAGCAATCCGAGGGTGAGGGCTGCTGTTAACTGTGGAGAGATGGATTGAGGGGATGTGAGGGAGGAGATAGTGGTGGGAAATGCCAGTGGAGGAAAGCCAGGCAGCCATGGAAGCAAGACGATACTGCTGAGTCCCACGCATAAGGGGGTGGAGCCGTCACCATAGCCTCTCTCCTCCTACATGCCAGCATCGGCAGCTGAGCAATAGAGAGGCTGACCCATCAAACACCTGACGCACTGAGCCAGGGGGGCCCTCTATGTGCCTGACATGCCGAACAACAGAGAAGGACCTCAGGCAAGAGAGCCCTCTAAGTGCCTGAACAAGCGGAGCTACAGAGAAAGACGGGCCAAAAAGACCTTCTGATTGCCAGCTATAAGAGGCTTGAAAAAATACTCCGATTGGGCTGTAACTCCTGTGGCATAGACAGTCCGTGTCCCTGCACACCTGGTGCCACTAGGGTCCCTGCAAGCCAAGCAGCTGTGCCACCTTCATGCTCAACGCTCACTGGGGCAGAGCTGCCACAGACAGAAGTCTTGCATCACTTTGGTCGTGTCCAACTCTTCGTGACCCTGTAGACTGTGGCCTGCCAGGCTTCTCTGTCAGGAAGGGGGTTCTCCAGGCAAGAATCCTGGAGCACATTGGCCAATACTGGTTGCCATACCCTCTAAAGCACTATTCTTACTGCTGCCCTAGCCACCAACTCCCCTGAGTACCTGGTGCCAGAATCCCTGTGACCCAAGCAGCAGTACCACCTCCACACCTGGCCCTTACAGGGGCAGACCCAAGTCCTCCAGAGTAGCCTCAGGAGCAAACCCCAGTGGACAACCCACAAGTAGAGGTGGAAGTAAAACCACAATTGAAACCCAGAGGGACTGTGGCTAAGGAGTAAGACCCAAAACCTTCCCACCAGCTGTACAAGCTGTAGATTAAATCCACATGATCAACGAGGCAGACTCTTTGTCTATAGAATATATAAAATGTCATTGTGAGCTCCCACAAAGAAAACGCACTGATTCTGATAGCTGTGGACACTGGAGGCAAGAACATACAGGAATAGGACCCAGTTAGAATCTGAGCTTCCCCTACAGCAGGTCCAGAGACCAGCACAGCATTGGAGGGCCTCCTGGGAGGAGAGGTGGGGTATGACTCCCAGCAAGGGAAAGGACTCTGACAGCAGCGACTCAAGAAAAACATTTATTATTATTATTTTTTGACTTGTTCTATAGATTCTTTTGGACTTTTATTTTTCCTTTTTTTATCCCTCTCTGTTGAAGTTGTCGACTTTATTGGCACTGTGAAATCCAATTAAGCTTTGGAGCTTTTATTTTCTCTCTCACTCACATTTTTTTTTTTAATTGTTGTTATAAACCTCTGCCTCTATGCTGGGTTTTTGCAGTTCTGTGGAGTTTTCCTGCCGCACACCCCCAACCTCTCTCTCTTTCTAGTTTTAATTTTTAAACCTATTATTATTTTTTTCTACATTTATTCCTTTATTTGCTTTTCCTACTCTTCTTTTTCCATTGAAGTCAATCTTTGACATATATAAATCTTCTTTATCTACCTTTATCTAACTTTGCATATCTATTTCTTTCTTTCCTTTCTCCCCTCTCCTTTCAAAGTATTTGTTAGTTTTATTTTCATTGCTTTATTCCCCAGCTGGCACCTTGCTTTAGTTTTGTTTTCCAGTTTGTGTTTTAGTTAGTTTTGTTCTGGTAGATATAATTTTTGGTTTCCTTTGTTTTCCGGGTAAATCTATTGTACTTTCTTTTGTTGGACTCTTTTGATTTTGCTTATAGGTGTATATGTATATGTTCAGTCACATTTTTTATTGTTGTTATAAACCTCTGCCTCTACGTCGCGCTTTTGCAGTTCTGTGGAGCTTTCCTAATTTTTTCCTTTTTCTTTTTTTTTCTCTTTTCTATAATTTTAATTTTTAATTTTTTAAAACCTACTATATTTTTTCTATATTTATTCCTTTGTTTGCCTTTCCTACTATTTTTTCTCCTTGTAGTTAATATTTAATGTATATAAATCTTCACCTACCTCTATTTAAATTTGCATATTTTTCTTCCTTTCTCTCCTTTCCTCTCAACATATTTGTTAGTTTTGTTTCCATTGCTTTATTCTCCACTTGGCACCCTGCTTCAGTTTTGTTTTCCAGTTTGTGTTTTACTTAGTTTTGTTCTTAACTGGTAAATATAAGTTTTTAATTTCCTTTGTTCATCAGGTCAGTCTACTTACTTTATTTTTGTTGCACTGTTCTGACTTTGCTCACGGGTGTATATGTATATATGTATGTTCCATTATTTTAATTATTTCTTGCCTGATGTTGTAACTGCCATTTGTCTGGGTTCACCTTTCGTTTCTCACTTTTGGATACTTGCTTTAATCTCTCTTAATGCCATAGCAAACCACTTGTGAAATCTTCATTCCTGAACAGAGATCAAACTCTGAGCTTTTGGAGTGGGAGCACTGACTCCAAGACCCTAGACTACCAGACAACTAACCCAAGGGAGTTAGTTCTCTGGTAGTCTAACCACTACCAGAAACCACTTTACCAAGTGAAACCCCTTTAATACAAGACCCAGCACTACCCAACCACCAGTAGAACCTTGTACAGGACACCTCATCTAAACAACAAACAAAACAAAAATACAAACCCAGTCATCAGCAGACAGCATTACCACCTCACTCAGCCTTGCCCATCAGAGGAAAAACAAACCAACAAATAAACAAAAACTCGGCACAAATCTCACCCTATACAAAGCGTACACAAACCACTGGACAAACTTTAGGAGGGCAGAAACCAAAAAGAAGAAGGAATTGAACCTTCTTCAAGGAAAGAGTTCAACTTTCCTTGAAGCCTAGGAAGAGGAGCCCTCAAAAACAATACGTTAAAAAAATAATAAAAAGGCAGAGAAATACTACACAAATGAAGGAACAAACTAGAAACACAGAAGTCCAAATAAATGAAGAAGAAATAGGCAAACTACCTGAAAAACAATTCAGAATAATGACAGTAAAGATGATCACAACCTTGAAAACAAAACGGAGAAAATGCAAGAATCAATTAACAAAGACCTAGAAGAATTAAAGAATAAACATACAGAGACAATACAATTATCAAAATTAAAAATACTCTAGAAGGAATCAATAGCAGAATATCTGAAGCAGAAGAATCAATCAGTGAACTGGAAGATAAAATGGTGGAAATAACTTCTGAAGAGCAGAATAAAGTAAAAGAATGAAAAGAACTGAGGATAGTCTCAGAGACCTCTGGGACCATATCAAATGCACCAACATTCAAATTATAGGAGTCCCAGAAGAAGAAAAGAAAAAGAAAGGGTATGAGAAATTTTCTGAAGACCTTATAGTTAAACATTTCCCCAACATGGAAAAGGAAACAGTCAAGTCCAAGAGTTCCATACAGGATAAATCCAAGGAGAAACATGCCAAGGCACATACTAATCAAACGAACAAAGACTAAACACAAAGAAAGAATAATAAAAGCAGCAAGGGAGAAGCAATAAGTAACATACAAGGGAAACCCCTGTATGCCTAACAGATCATGCATGTTAGATCATGCCTAATAGCTGATCTTTCAGAAGAAACTCTGCAGGCCAGAAGAGAATGGCAGGATATACCTAAAGTACTGAAAGAGAAAAATATACAACCAAGATTACTGCACCCTGGAAGGATCTCATTCAAAATTGAGAAATAAAAAGCTTTCAGACAAGCAAAATTTAAGAGAATTCAGTACAGTACCACCAAATCAGCTTTACAACAAATGTTAAAGGGACTTACACAGTCAAGAAATATAAGAAAAGAAAAAAGATCTACAAAATCAACCCCAAACAATTAAGAAAATGGCAATAGGAACATATATATCAATAATTACTTTAAATGTAAATGTATTAAACGCTTCAACCAAAAGACACATACTGGCTGAATGGATACAAAAACAAGACCCATATATATGCTGTCTACAAGAAACCCATTTCAGACCTAAAGACACATATAGACTGAAAGTGAGAGGACAGAAGAATATATTCCATGCAAATGGGAAGCAAAAGAAAGCTAGAGTAGCAATTCTCATATCAGACAAAACAGATCTTAAAATAAAGAAGATTACAAGAGATAAGGAAGGACACTACATAATGATCAAGGGATCAATCCAAGAGGGAGACACAACAAATATAAATATCTATGTACCCAACTGAGGAACACCTCAATACATAAGACAAACACTAACAGACATAAAAGGAGAAATTGACAATAACACAATATTAGTAGGAGACTTTAACACCCCACTCACACCAATGGACAGATCATCAAAACAGAAAATTAATAAGGAAACACAAGTCTTAAATGATACATTAGATGAGGTGGAGCTCATGAATATCTTCAGGACATTTCATCCAAATGTGGAAGAATACACCTTCTTCTCAAATATACGTGGAACATTCTCCAGCATCCTGGGTCACAAATCAAACTTCAGTAAACTTAAGAAAACTGAAATCATATCAAGCATCTTCTCCAACCACAATGCATTGAGACTAGACACCAATTACAAGAAACAAATTGTAAGAAACACAAACACAGAGAAATTAAATAACATGTTTCTAAATAATCAACAGGTTACTGAAGAAATCAAAAGGGAAATCAAAAAATTTCTAGAAACAAATTACAATGAAAACACAACAACTCAAAACTTATGGGATGTAGCAAAAGCAGTTCCAAGAGGGAAGTATATAGCAATACAATCCTACCTCAAGAAAAAGAAAAACATTGAATAGACAACCTAACTTTACACCTAAGACAAGTGGAAAAAGAAGAACAACAACAACAACAACAAAAAAATCCCAAAATTAGTAGAAGAAATCATAAAGATCTGAGCAGAAATAAATGAAAAGGAAATTAAAGAAACAATATTAAAGATTAATTAACTAAAAGCTGGTTCTTTGAGAAGATAAACAAAATTGACAAACCTTTAGCCAGACTCATCAAGAAAAGAGAGACAACAATCAAATCAACAAAATTAGAAATGAAAAAGGAGAGGTTACAACAGACAATGCAGAAATACAAAGGCTATAAGAGACTATTATGAACAACCATGTGGCAATAAAATGGAAAATCTGGAAGAAATGGACAGATTCTTAGAAAAGTTCAATCTTCCAAGATTGAACCAGGAAGAAATAGAAATTATGAACAATCCAATTACAAGCACTGAAATTGAAGCCGTGATCAAAAATCTCCCAAAACACAAAAGCCCAGGGCCAGAGGGCCTCACAGGAGAATTCTATCAAACATTTAGGGAAGAGCTAATGCCTATCCTTCTAAAACTCTTTCAAAAAGTTGCAGAGGAAGGAACACTTCCAAACACATTCTATGAGGCCACCATCACTCTGATACCAAAACCAGACAAAGACAACACAAAAAGGAAAACTACAGGCCAATATTACTCATGAACATAGATGCAAAAATCCTCAACAAAATTTTAGCAAACAGAATTCAGCAACACATCAAAAAACTCATACACCATGATCTAGTTGGGTTTAATCCAGGAATGCAAGGATTCTTCAACATACAGAAATCAACCACTGTGATACACCATATTAACAAATTGAAAGATAAAAACCATATGATCATCTCAATAGATGCAGAAAAAGCCTTTGACAAAATTAGCACCAATTATGATTAAAATTTTTAAAAAGTGGACATGCGACCTAACTCAACATAGTAAAGGCCATATATGATAAGCCTACAGCAAACATTATTCTCAGTGGTGAAAAACTGAAAGCATTCCCCCTAAGGTCAGGAGCAAGGCAAGGGTGTCCACTTTTACCACTACTATTCAACATAGTAAGTCCTAGCTACAGCAATCAGAGAAGGAAAAAAAAAACGAAGAATGAATCTAGATTGGAAAAGAAGTAGTAAAACTCTCATTGTTTGCAGATGATATGATAATATGCATAGAAAGCCCTAAAGATAGTATCAGAAAATTACTAGAGCTAATCAGTGAATTTAGCAAAGTTGGAGGATACAAAATCAATACACAGAAATAACTTGCATTTCTATATACTAACAATGAAAAATCAGAAAGACAAATTAAGAAACCAATCCCATTCACCACTGCAACAAAAAGAATTAAATATCTAGGAATAACCTTGCCAAGGCAAACCATTCAATATCACAGTTATCCAAGTCTATGCCCCAACCAGTAACGCTGAAGAAGATGAAACTGAACAGTTCTACGAAGACCTACAAAACCTTTTAGAACTAACACCCAAAAAAGATGTCCTTTACATTATAGGGGACTGGAATGCTAAAGTAGGAAGACAAGAAACACCTGGAGTAACAGGCAAATTTGGCCTTGGAATGCGGAATGAAGCAGGGCAAAGACTACTAGAGTTTTGCCAAGAAAATGCACTGGTCATAGCAAACACCCTCTTTCAACAACACGAGAGAAGACTCTACACATGGACATCACCAGATGGTCAACACCGAAATCAGACTGATTATATTCTTTGCAGCCAAAGATGGAGAAGCTCTATACAGTCAACAAAAACAAGACCAGGAGCTGACTGTGGCTCAGATCATGAACTCCTTATTACTAAATTCAGACTCAAATTGAAGAAAGTAGGGAAAACCACTAGAGCATTCAGGTATGACTTAAATCAAATCCCTTATGATTATGCAGTGGAAGTGAGAAATAGATTTAAGGGCCTAAATATGATAGATAGAGTGCCTGATGAACTACGGAATGAAGTTCATGACATTGTACAGGAGACAGGGATCAAGACCATCCCATGGAAAAGAAATGCAAAAAAGCAAAATGGCTGTCTGGGGAGGCCTTACAAATAGCTGTGAAAAGAAGAGAAGTGAAAAGCAAAGGAGAAAAGGAAAGATATAAGCATCTGAATGTGGAGTTCCAAAGAATAGCAAGAAGAGATAAGAAAGCCTTCTTCAGCGATCAATGCAAAGAAATAGAGGAAAAGAACAGAATGGGAAAGACTAGAGATCTCTTCAAGAATATTCGAGATACCAAGGGAACATTTCATGCAAAGATGGGCTCAATAAAGGACAGAAATGGTCTGGACCTAACAGAAGCAGAAGATATTAACAAGAGGTGGCAAGAATACATGGAAGAACTGTACAAAAAGATCTTCCAGACCCAGATAATCATGATGATGTGATCACTCATCTAGAGCCAGACATCTTGGAATGTGAAGTCAAGTGGGCCTTAGAAAGCATCACTACAAACAAAGCTAGTGGAGGTGATGGAATTCCAGTTGAGCTGTTTCAAATCCTGAAAGATGATGCTGTGAAAGTGCTGCACTCAATATGCCAGCAAATTTGGAAAACTCAGCAGTGGCCACAGGACTGGAAAAGGTCAGTTTTCATTCCAATCCCAAAGAAAGGCAATGCCAAAGAATGCTCAAACTACTGCACAATTGCACTCATCTCACATGCTAGTAGAGTAATGCTCAAAATTCTCCAAGCCAGGCTTCGGCAATACGTGAATCGTGAACTTCCTGATGTTCAAGCTGGTTTTAGAAAAGGCAGAGGAACCAGAGATCAAATTGCCAATATCCACTGGATCATCGAAAAAGTAAGAGTTCCAGAAAAACACCTACTTCTGCTTTATTTACGATGCCAAACCCTTTGACTGTGTGCATCACAATAAACTGTGAAAAATTCTGAAAGAGATAGGAATACCAGACCACCTAACCTGCCTTTTGAGAAATCTGTATGCAGGTCAGGAAGCAACAGTTAGAACTGGACATGGAACAACAGACTGGTTCTAAATAGGAAAAGGAGTACGTCAAGGCTGTATACTGTCACCCTGTGTATTTAATTTACATGCAGAGTACATCATGAGAAACGCTGGACTGGAAGAAACACAAGATGGAATCAAGACTGCCAGGAGAAATATCAATAACCTCAGATATGTAGATGACACCACCCTTATGGCAGAAAGTGAAGAGGAACTAAAGAGCCTCTTGATGAAAGTGAAAGAGGAAAGCGAAAAAGTTGGTTTAAAGCTCAACATTCAGAAAACAAAGATTATGGCACCCGGTCCCATCACTTCATGGGAAATAGAAGGGGAAACAGTGGAAACAGTGTCACCCTTTATTTTGGGGGCTCCAAAATCACTGCAGATGATCACTGCAGCCATGAAATTAAAAGACGCTTACTCCTTGGAAGAAAAGTTATGACCAACCTAGATAGTATATTCAAAAGCAGAGACATTACTTTGCCGACTAAGGTCCATCTAGTCAAGGCTATGGTTTTTCCTGTCATCATGTATGGATGTGAGAGTTGGACTGTGAAGAAGGCTGAGAGCCAAAGAATTGATGCTTTTGAACTGTGGTGTTGGAGAAGACTCTTGAGAGTCCCTTGGACTGCAAGGAGATCCAACCAGTCCATTCTGAAGGAGATCAGCCTTGAGATTTCTTTGGAAGGAATGATGCTAAAGTTGAAACTCCAGTACTTTGGCCACCTCATGCGAAGAGTTGACTCAATGGAAAAGACTTTGATGCTGGGAAGGATTGGGGGCAGGAGGACAAGTGGACAACAGAGGATGAGATGGGTGGATGGTATCACTGACTCGATGAAGATGAGTCTGAGTAAACTCCGGGAGATGGTGATGGATAGGAAGGCCTGGTGTGCTGTGATTCATGGGGTCGCAAAGAGTCGGACACGACTGAGCGACTGAACTGAACTGAACTGAAGGAGACAAAAGAACTGTATACAAAAAATTATAAGACACTAATGAAAGAAATCAAAGACGACATAAACTAATAGAGATATTATTCCATGTTCCTGGGTAGGAAGAATCAATATTGTGAAAATGACTATACTACCAGATGCAATCTGCAGATTCAATGCAATCTCTATCAAATTAACAATGGGATTTTTCACAGAACTAGAACAAAAAATTTCACAATTCACATGGAAACACAAAAGACCCCAAACAGCCAAAGCAGTCTTGAGAAGGAAGAATGGAGCTTGAGGAATCAACCTTCCTGACTTCAGACTGTACTAAAAAGTTATAGTCATCAAGACAGCATGGTACTGGCAAAAAACAGAAATATAGACCAATTGAACAAGATAAAAAGCCCAGAAATAAACCCATGCACCTATGGGTACCTTATTTTTGACAAAGGAGACAAGAATACACAATGGGGCAAAGACAGCCACTTCAATAAATGGTGCTGGGCAAAATGGACAGCTACATGTAAAAGACTGAAATTAGAACACTTCCTAATATCATAGACAAAAAATTAAACTCAAAATGGATTAAAGATCTAAATGAAAGACCAGAAATTTTAAAACTCTTAGAGGAAAACACAGGCAGAACACTTGATGACATAAATCAAAGCAGGATCCTCTATGACCCACCTCCTACAGGAACAGAAACAAAAGCAAAAGTAAACAAGTGGGACCTGATTAAACTGAAAAGGTTTTGCACAGCAAAGGAAACTATAAGCAAGGTTAAAAGACAAACCTCAGAATGGGAGAAAATAATAGCAAATGAAACAACTGACAAAGCATTAATTTCCAAAATATACAAGCAGCTCATACCAGAAAAACAACCAACCCAATCAAAAAGTGGGAAAAGACCTAAACAGACATTTATCCAAAGAAGACGTACAGATGGCTAACAAACACATGAAAAGATGCTCAACATCACTCATTATTACAGAAATGCAAATTGAAACTATAATGAGATATCACCTCATACAGGTTCAGAATAGCCATCATTAAAAAGTCTACAAATAATAAATGCTGGAGAGGGTGTAGAGAAAAAGGAATGCTCTTGCATTGTTGGTGGGAATGTAAATTGATACAGCCACTATGGAAGATGGTATGGAGACTCCTTAAAAACTAGGAATAAAACCACCATCAGTTCAGTTCAGTTGCTCAGTTGTGTCCGACTCTTTGCGACCCCATGAATTGCAGCACACCAGGCCTCTCTGTCCATCACCAACTCCCGGAGTTCACTCAGATTCATGTCCATCAAGTCCGTGATGCCATCCAGCCATCTCATCCTCTGTCGTCCCCTTCTACTCTTGCCTCCAATCCCGCCCAGCATCAGAGACTTTTCCAATGAGTCAACTCTTCGCATGAGGTGACCAAAGTACTGGAGTTTCAACTTTAGCATCATTCCTTCCAAAGAAAATCCAGGGCTGATCTCCTTCAGAATGGACTGGTTGGATCTCCTTGCAGTCCAAGGGACTCTCAAGAGTCTTCTCCAACACCACAGTGCAAAAGCATCAATTCTTCAGTGCTCATGTGAGAGTCCAACTCTCACATCCATACATGACCACAGGAAAAAGATAGCCTTCACTAGATGGACCTTAGTCAGCAAAGTAATGTCTCTGCTTTTGAATATGCTATCTAGGTTGGTCATAACTTTTCTTCCAAGGAGTAAGGGTCTTTTAATTTCATGGCTGCAATCACCATCTGCAGTGATTTTGGAGCTCCCCAAAATAAAGGGTGACACTGTTTCCACTGTTTCCCCATCTATTTGCCATGAAGTGATAGGACCAGATGCCATGATCTTCGTTTTCTGAATGTTGAGCTTTAAGCCAACTTTTACTCTTCTCTTTCACTTTCATCAAGAGGCTTTTAGTTCCTCTTCACTTTCTGCCATAAGGGTGGTGTCATCTGCATTTCTGAGGTTATTGATATTTCTCCCGACAATCTTGATTTCAGCTTGTGTTTCTTCCAGTCTAGCGTTTCTCATGATGTACCCTGCATATAAGTTAAATAAGCAGGGTGACAATATACAGCCTTGATGTACTCCTTTTCCTATTTGGAACCAGTCTATTTTTCCATGTCCAGTTCTAACTGTTGCTTCCTGACCTGCATACAGATTTCTCAAAAGGCAGGTAAGGTGGTCTGGTATTCCTATCTCTTTCAGAATTTTCCACAGTTTAATGCGATCCACACAGTCAAAGGCTTTGGCATAGTCAATAAAGCAGAAATAGATGTTTTTCTTGCTTTTTCGATGATCCAGTGGGTGTTGGCAATTTGATCTCTGGTTCCTCTGCCTTTTCTAACATCAGGAAGTTCACGGTTCACGTATTGCTGAAGCCTGGCTTAGAGAATTTTGAGCATTACTTTACTAGCGTGTGAGATGAGTGCAATTGTGCAGTAGTTTGTGCATTCTTTGGCATTGCCTTTCTTTGGGGTTGGAATGAAAACTGACCTTTTCTAGTCCTGTGGCCACTGCTGAGTTTTCCAAATTTGCAGCAATCCCACTCGTAGGTAATATACCCTGAGGAAACCAAAATTGAAAGAGACACATGTATCCCATTGTTCACTGCAGCACTATTTTCAATAGCTAAAACATGGAAGAAACCTAGATGTCCACTGACAGATGAATGGATAAAGAAGTTGTAGTACAAATACACAATGAAATATTACTTAGCCATAAAAAGAATACATTTGAGTCAGTTCTAATGAGATAGATGAACCTAGAACCTATTGTACAGAGTGAAGTGAGTCAGAAATAGAAAGATTAATACTGTATTCTAGTGAATATAGAGAGAGTCTAGAAAAATGGTACTAAAGAATTAATTTCCAGGGCAACAGTGGAGAAACAGACATAGTGAATAGACTTATGGACATGGGGAGAGGGGAAGAGAGGGGAAGATGTATGGAAAGAGAAACATGGAAACTTACGTTACCATATGTAAAATATATAGCCAATGGGAATTTGCTGTGTGGCTCATGAAACTCAAACAGGGGCTCTATATCAACCTAAAAGGGTGGGAGGGGAAGGGGATGAGAGGGAGCTTCAAAAGGGAGGGGATATATGTATACCTATGGCTGATTCATGTTGAGGTTTGACAGAAAACAACAGAATTAAAAAAAAAAAAAAAGAAACTAGAAAACAGTCAATTGAACAGCTCTGTTTAGCTTATTTCTCTTCCATGATCCCATTTCAATGACAGTGAAGATGGACAGAAAAAAAAAATCTATGGCAATTCTAAAAACAAATTCTCAAGAGAATGAGAAAAGTCACAGACTGGGATAAATATAATTGCGAAGGACACATCTGGTAAAGAACTGTTACCCAAAATATACAAAGAACTCTTTAAAGTTCAATAAGAATAAAATGAAGAATCTGATTTAAAAATGGGTATAATCTGAACAGACACCTTATCAACAAAGATGCTATATAGATATCAACTAACCACATGAAGAGATGTTCAAGAGCACAAAGAACCAGAGAATTTCAAATTAAAACAAGAGTGAGAGATACTACATACATAGCATGGAATGTTAAACTCCATAACCATAACAAAATGCTGGCAAGGACGTGGAGGAATACAAACTTTTTTTTTTTTTTCCTGGTGAGAATGCAAGGTGAAACAGCTTTGGCTGTTTCTTTAAAAATGGGACATATTATTACTATATGATCCAGCAATTGTGTACATTGGTATATATCCAAGTGAACTGAAAAATCATGTCCACACAAAAACAAGGATATTTATAGCAGCTTTATTCATAATTGCCAAACCTGGAAGCAACCAACATGTCTTTCAGTAAGTAAGTGGATAAATAAACTGGGATATCCAGAGAATTAAATATTATTCATTGCTAAAAAAACCAAAAATAAAAAGTAATTGAGCCATGAAAAGACACAGAGGAATGTAAATACACATTATTAACTGAAGAATTCAATCTGAAAAGGCTCATTACTGTACGATTCTGGCTTAGATGATAGACTCTGCCCATGATGCAGGAGACCCAGGGTTTGATCCCTGAGTTGGGAAGATCCCCTGGATAAGGAAATGGATATCCACTCTAGTATTCTTGCCTGGAAAGTCCCATGGATGGAGGAGCCTGGTGGGCTACAGTCCATGGGGTTGCAAAAGTTGGACACTACTGAGTGACTAACACACACAAATATATGACAATCTGGAAAAGGTAAAAGTATCGAGACAATAGAATATGGGTAGTTTCCAGCGGTAGCGTCTGTCTACAATGTGGGAGACCCAGGTTCGATCCCTGGGTTGGGAAGATCCCCTGGAGAAGGAAATGACAATCCACTCCAGTACTATTGCCTGGAAAATCCCATGGACAGAGGAGCTTGGTAGGCTAAAGTCCATGGGGTCGCAAAGAGTCAGACACAACAGCAACTTCACACCAGGGTTTGGGAGGATGGAGGGATGAACAGGCAGAGAACAGAGGATTTTTAGTGCAATGAAACATCTCTACATGATATTACAATGGCAAATATGTGTCACTATGCATGTGTCAAAACCCATAGAATGTATAACACCAAGAGTGAAGCCTAATGTAAACTTTGGACTTTAGATAATAATGATGCACTAATGTAGGTTCATCAATTTTAACAAATGCAACCACCACAAAGAGGGAAATTGATAGTGGGGGATGCTATGTATATATAGAGAGGAATATATGTCAACTCTCTGTACTTTCCACTCAGTTTTTTCTGTGAAGCTAAAGTGCCTTAGAAAATAAGTTTTACTAATTAAAAAATATATATATTTTCCTATAGTTACTTAAAATAGAAATGCCTCTGACTACAACCATATTATTTTCTTTAAGAATGAAAAAAAAATTCTGTTTATTCTCAAATAACCTTATTTGCTACTTTAACTTTGTTAAGGCTCCCCTGGTGGCTCAGATGGTAAAGTGTCTGCCTGCAATGAAGGAGACCCAGCTTCGATCCCCAGGTCGGGAAGATCCCCTGGAGAAGGAAACTTTGTTAAACAATCAACCTGTTGTCATACAATATTATCAAGGGTATTACTTCCAAATACCTAATATTCAATAATTGTGGTTTGTTAAGAAATATCTTCATTGATTTCTAAATATTTTACAACATCTACCTTTCTCTAAGAGTAAAGTTTCTCTGGATTCTCTTTTTGTGTTTGGAAGCAATACATCATCAGTCTATGATGAGACTATCTACAATGTCATATAGTTCAACTAACTCACTGTTTGAATGAAATTGTCTAAAAAAGTATAGTAGGTATTCTCTGTTTTTAAGAATTTGACTTTGTCTATCTAGCATCTTTCTTTTAGCACGCTACCCCAGCCACTCCACAGTATTCTAACCTGCATAGCCTCCGCTTTCCTGGCCTGATATGCAGTTCCTCCCTGATAGCCTCATTGTGGCTGCCTTGGACATGATGGTTTGTTCAGAAGCAAGGGGTGTGACCAAAGCCAATTCTTCCCAAGAATTCTGGCAAGAATATCTGCAAAGATATTGTCTGGTTTTAGAAGTATTCCAAGACCATGCAAAGAATCTGTAAGTTTTGTGGAATGAAATAAAGAAAACTTAAATATATGAAAAGGCGCACCATATTTCTGTTATTGATAGAAAGGCTCAAATTGATAAAATATTATAAATTAATCCATGTATATTATTCATTTTGGCCAAAATAAATTTAAAAATGCATAAAACCAGAATGTTCAATTTTTCTGAGGATAAATGCATGCTAATAGTTTTGATGAAACAGATAGATTAGATTTCAGTGTAAAAAATGTAAAAGTAATAGGAAAACTATAACAGCAAATATTATCTAAATCTATAAGTGAAAAAGCTTTTCTTATTTGACATCAAAAACCATAAAGCATAAAAATAAAAAGTTGACTACATATTTGTATGGAAGGATATATAAAGTCAAAGGACAAATGAATCACTGAAGAAAAGCATTTGCAACCTATGTGAGAAACACAGAGATAATATTCATAATATGTAAGGAAATAGCATACTCCAGAAATAAACAAGTAACCCCATAGGAAGAAATGTTCGCATAACATGAAAAAAGAATCCCCAAGAAAATACTGACTAGTAGTAATGGAAAAATAACCAATAAAATGCCAAATGATGGGATATTATCTGTCATCTCTCAAAGTGGCAAGGATATAAAAATATTAGTAAATGTTAATAAGTTTTCTCATATACTTTTGGTGATAGTGTAAAGATCAAAGAGCATCATGAGCCAGTGAACATGTACAGCTTCCAGAAGCTGTAAAAGGACTATAACCCTTAGTTACAAAACTAGTCTTTAGGGAAAAAATTATTTGTGTTACCAGATCTCTATCTGGTGTGATTTCCAGAAATGCATTCTAGACATAAACAAGGACTGTCTATACTATTTCAGGAAGTAGGAATAATAAAAATCAGCATTTCAGTGAAGATTGAAATGCACCCTGTAATCAACCAGTGGATCAGGGTACAAGATAAATAATGATTCTAATAGAACTTGAGGAATAGTAATAAATAGAATTTAATGTATTATTTTCAAATGTATCTTTGTTTATGACTCTACAACTAATTCTTTTTCTCAATTGTGTGATAAAAAGAACTAGACAGGACAGGATAATCAAGGAGAATCTGGCTCTCAATGAATTCTAAATAAGTGATTTTTGAACTGCACAAAATAAAATCAACAAACTTGACATACCTTTAGTTAGAATCAACCAGAATAAAAGAGAAGACTTAAACACAATCAGAAATGAAAGAGGAAATGTTAAATTTTATACTACAGAAATACAGAAAAATAACAGACTACTACAAATAACTATACACCAACAAACGGAGAAGGCAATGGCACCCCACTCCAGTACTCTTGCCTGGAAAATCCCATGGATGGAGGAGCCTGGTGGGCTGCAGTCCATGGGGTCGCTGAGAGTTGGACACAACTCAGTGACTTCACTTTCACTTTTCACTTTCATGCATTGGAGAAGGAAATGGCAACCCACTCCAGTGTTCTTCTTGGAGAATCCCAGGGACGGAGGGAGCCTAGTGGGCTGCCGTCTATGGGGTTGCACAGTCGGACATGACTGAAGCAACTTAGCAACAAACTGGACCTAGAATGAATAAATTTATAGAAATATATACTTTTCCAAGACAGATCATGAAGAAAGAGAAAATCTGAAAAGACTCATTCCTAGTAAGGAAATTGGATCAGTAATCAAAAACCTCCTAATAAACAACAGTCCAGGACCAGAAGACTTCACTGGTGAATTCCACCACACATTCAAAGGAGAATTAATATCAATCTTTATCAAACTCTTCTAAAAAGAAGAGGATACTTCTAAGTTCACTTTATGAAGTCAGAATAACCCTTATATAAAACCAGACTAGGACACCACAGAAAAAGAAAATTTACAGGCCAATATTCCTGATGAGCATACTTGCAAAAATTCTCAACAAGATATCAGCAAACCAAATCAACATGATTTAAAGGGATCATGCATTATGACCAAGTGAAATTTATTCTAGGTATGCAGGGATGGTTCAACATCTGCAAATCAATGTAATACAACATGTTTATAAAATGAAGGATAAAAAGCATATCATCAATTCAATCAATGCAAAAACAGCACTTGACAAAATTTAACATCCACCTACGACAACAGTTCTCAATAAAGCGGTATAGAGGGAACATCATCCCATATAATAAAAGCCACATATGACAAACCCACAGCCGACATCAAACTCAATGGTGAAAACCTAAAAGTTTTTCTCTAAGATCAGGAAGAAGATAAGGATGCCCAATTTCACCATCTTCATTCAACATAATATTCAAAGTACTAGTCACAGCAATTAGGCATAATAAAAAAGACATCCAAACTGG
Organism: Nanger dama; assembly: GCA_917880005.1. Taxonomy (NCBI): domain Eukaryota; kingdom Metazoa; phylum Chordata; class Mammalia; order Artiodactyla; family Bovidae; genus Nanger; species Nanger dama. Next base: position 16,292,309 of record CAKJTW010000010.1, read on the forward strand.
AAAGAAAAAGCCATCATGAATTGCAGAAAATATAATATTATATATGGGAAAACCTAAAGACTGCACTAAAAACTGTTAGAATTAATAAATTTAGTAAAGCTACAGGATATAAAATCAATATACAGAAATATGTTGCATGTCTACATACTAATAACAAATTACCAAAGAAATTAAGAATATAAGTTGATTTACAATTGTATCAAAAATAATAAAATACCTAGGGACAGGTATTTTTCTTATTTATTGAAATACAGTAAAGATAATTAAGACACTGATGAAACTGAAGACACTAAAGCATAGAAAAATATTATATATTAGTGGATTGGACAAATATTGTCAAAATGTCCAGACTACTAAAAGTAATCTACACATTCAATGCAATTCCTATTAAAATCCATATTCACAATGGAATACTCAGTTCAGTTCAGTGACTTAGCCATGTTTGACTCTTTGCGACCCCATGAATTGCAGCATGCCAGGCCTCCCTGTCCATCACCAACTCCTGGAGTTCACTCAAACTCACGGCCATCGAGTCAGTGATGCCATCCACCCATCTCATCCTCTGTTGTCCCCCTTCTCCTCCTGCCCCCAATCCTTCCCAGCATCAGAGTCTTTTCCAATGAGTCAGCTCTTCACATGAGGTGGCCAAAGTACTGGAGTTTCAGCTTTAGCATCATTCTTTCCAAAGAATACCTGTGGGGCCCTAAATGGGAAACCTTAAAAAGAAAGGGTCTAGCTTTGCGGTGGAAAACCTAAGATGGTGCCTGGCGGAAGAGATGGGGGTAGGGTCTATGTTGTCTGCCAAAGTTTTTTGATTGGCTCTCTTGATTTCCGTGCACATAGACAGTGCATGATCTCCATAAACTCCTGTTATAACGAAGGCACATGACGATTTGACCTTTAACGTGATTGGTGCAACTATGGAAAGTCCCTCCTAAACCCCTCCTGCTTGCCTATATAAGCTGGGAGTTTGCAGCAATAAAGCAGAACTGCTTCAACTGGAACCCCTGTCGCATCTGATTGTCTCTCGCTAGCCGGGGGGTGGGGGTGGGGGGGGGTGGGGGGGGGGGGGGGGTGGGGGTGGTGCTGGGTTGGTGGACAGCAGGCTCACCTCTCCTCGGGACCCCTCGGCTTTGCTGAGGGAAGTTACACTGCTTCTACTCTTTCTACGGAGCGCCCCCACAGAAACCTGGGACTGATCTCCTTTAGAATGGACTGGTTGGACCTCCTTGGGACTCTCAAGAGTCTTCTTCAACACCACAGTTCAAAAGCATCAATTCTTCGGCATTCAGCTTTCTTCACAGTCCAACTCTTACATCCATACATCACCACTGGGAAAACCAAAGCCTTGACTAGATGGATCTTTGTTGGCAAAGTAATATCTCTGCTTTTGAATATGCTATCTAGATTGCTCATAACTTTTCTTTCAAGGAGCAAGCGTCTTTTAATTTCATGGCTGCAATCACCATCTGCAGTGATTTTGGAGCCCAGAAAAATAAAGTCTGACACTGTTTCCACTATTTCCCCATCTATTTGCCATGAAGTGATGGGATCAGATGCCATGATCTTAGTTTTCTGAATATTGAGCTTTAAGTCGACTTTTTCACCCTCCACTTTCACTTTCATCAAGAGGCTTCTTAGTTCCTCTTCACTTTGTGCCATTCAGCCATAAAAAGAAGGAAACTTGCTATGTGCAACAACATGGACAGACCTTGAGGGCATTATGCTAAGTGAAATAGGCTAGACTGCGAAAGACAAATACCAAGGGTATCACTTATATGTGGAATCTAGAAAACAAAACAAAGAACAAAATAAGCTCATAGAGAAAAGATGAGTGGTTGATAGAGGTTGAATGTGGGGGTTGGCTAAATGAGTGAAGAAGGTCAAATGGTACAAACTTATGGTTATAAGTGAGCTGTGGGGATGTAATTACAGCATGGCAACTATAGTTAACAGTACCATATTGCATATATGAAAATTGTTAAAAGAGTGGATCTTAAAATTTACCATCACAAGGAAAAAAATTCTGTAACTATGTATGGTGACAGATGTTAACTAGACTTACTATGGTAATTGTGTTATAATATATGGACTATAAAGAAACCTAAGCACTGGAGAATTGATGCTTTTGAACTGTGGTGTTGGAAAAGACTCTTGAGAGTACCTTGGATTGCAAGGAGATCCAACCAGTTCATCCTAAAGGAAATCAGTCCTGAATATTCATTGGAAGGACTGATGCTGAAGCTGGAACTCCAATACTCTGGCCACCTGATGAGAAGAACTGACTCATTTGAAAAGACCCCAATGATGGGAAAGACTGAAGGCGGGAGGAGAAGGGGACAACAGAGGATGAGATGGTTGGATGGCATCACTGACTCTATGGACATGAGTTTGAGTAAACTCTGGGAGCTGAACAGTGAGGTCTGGTGTGTTGCAGTCCATGGGGTTACAAAGAGTTGGATATGACTGAGTGACTGAACTGAACTGATATATAAAAATCAAATCATTGTACACATGAATTAATATATCTGTCAGTTATCCCCCAATAAAAAAGGGACTTGATTAATGAATTAATATATAACAATAAGATGAACGCTAAATATTTATTAAAACTTATAAGAGAATCTATGATAATGTAAACTATATAAGAAACTACTGCTACATTATAGGGTTAAAGACATAAACTAGAAACAAAATTTATAAAACCAAATATGCAATTATAATTTAGCTCACATTTATCATGTGCTTACCACGTGGCAAGCACCATGATACACACCAAGTGCTGCAGGTTCCAGTACACACTCATGTAAGTACATATTCACAAATACATGTGAACATATGCCTCCATCTTTTATTATCCCGGTGGAGTGGGAGTACTGGAGCAGAATGGGCAGAATAAAAGGAGAAGGTTTACAGGGAGGGGAGTTCAAAAGGATGAGACATTCTTTCTACTACACAAAACAGTATTTACTTGAATTGCTTTTATTATGGATGCTTTTTGCTTTATTATCAGGAAAATAATAATAAAGCAAAAAAGTCCATAAGATTATACAGAACTGTACAAAAGGTCGTAATGACCCAGATAACCACGATGATGTGATTACTCACCTATAGCCAGACATTCTGGAGTGTGAAGTCAAGTGGACCTTAGGAAGCATTACATGAATAAAGGTAGTGGAAGTGATGGAATTCCAGCTGAGCTATTTAAAATCCTAGAAGATGTTGCTATTAAAGTGATGCACTCAGTATGTCAGCAAATTTGGAAAATTCAGCAGTGGCCACAGGACGGAAAAAGGTCAGTTTTCATTCCAATTCCAAAGAAGGGCAATGCCAAAAAATGTTCTAACTACAACACAATTATGCCTATTATTCTCAAAATCCTTCAAGTTAGGCTTCAGTGGTATGTGAACCAAGAACTTCCAGATGTACAAGCTGGGTTTTGAAGAAGCGGAGGAACTAGAGATCAAATTGCCAATGTTTGTTGGCTCATGGAGACAGCAGGGGAGTTCCAGAAAAACATTTATTTCAGCTTCACTGGCTATGTTAAAGCCTTTGACTGTGTGGATCACAATAAACTGGAAAATTCTTCAAAAGATGGGAACACCAGACCACCTTACCCTTACCTGTCTCCTGAGAAACCCGTATGTGTGTCAAGAAGCAACAGTTAGACCTAGACATGGAAAAACTGATTGCTTCAAAACTGGGAAAAGAGTATGGTACAGCTGTATATCTTCACCCTGATTATTTAGTTTATATGCAGAGTACGTCAAGCTAAATGCCAGGCTTGGTAAATCACAAGCAGGAATCAAGATTGCCAGGAGAAATAAATACCCATAACCCCAGATACACAGATGATACCACTCATGGTGGAAAGTGAAGAGGAACTAAAGAGCCTCTTGAAGGTGAAGGAGGAGAGTGAAAAAGCTGGCTTAAAACTCTACATTCAAAAAACAAAGATCATAGCATCCAGTCCCATCCTGGCAAATGGATTGGGAAAAATGGAAACAGAGACAGATTTTATTTTCTTAGATTCCAATATCATTGTGGATGGTGACTGCAGCCATGAAATCAACAGACTTTTGCTCCTTGGAAGCAAAGCTATGATCAACTTAGACAGCATATTAAAAAGCAGAGACACCACTTTACTGACAAAGGTCTGTTTAGTCAAAGCTATGATTTTTCTAGTAGTCATGTAGATGTGAGAGTTGGACCACAAAATGACTGAGCACTGAAGAACTGATGCTTTTGAACTGTGGTGCTGGAGAAGACTCTTGAGAGTCCCTTGAACAGCAAGGAGTTCAACCAGTCAAAACTAAAGGAAATCAACCCTGAACATTCACTGGAAGGACTAATGCTGAAGCTGAGGCTCGAATACTTTGGCCACTTGTTGCAAAGATTTGACTCACTGGAAAAGATCCTCATGCTGGGAAATATTGAGAGCAGGAAAAGAAGGGGGTGACAGAAGGACAGATGGTTGGATGGCATCATCAACTCAATGGACATGAGTCTGTGCAAACTCAAGAGATAGTGAAGGACAGGGAAGCCTGGTGTGCTGCCGTCCATGGGGTCACAAAGACTTGCACACGACTGAGTGACTGACCAACAAAATCAGGGAAAAATCAAAGAGTTTCATTTGAGAGAAAAAGAAATAGAAAACATGGTATTTTGTTAACTCTCAGAAAAATTATTCATTTATTTTCAAAAAGATTATATTCTTACGTGTGCTACTTTTCAAATACAGTTCCCTGTTCATCTTTGTATCCCATATAGTTTCTTCATATGAATAGCATTAGTAAATGGTGGCTCCCTTGAACGACAGATTACTTTTATTAGAAAGTCTTGGCGATGATAAAGTTTTATAGAGCAGTTCCCACCACATTATGAACTTAATGCTATGAAATATGCAGTCTTAAAAATAAGTGCTTCTCTATAATACACTTATTTCAAATAATAAAAGCATAGTTTTAGTTCTTGTGAATAATGTCATCTCTTTGAACATTTAATATTTTCAAAGATAAACATAGCTCCTTTTGGTGAAGGAACATTCAAATAATGTATGAACTACATAATATAAACAAACATGAATGCATACACATAATTTGGGTATCTTTAACATATATATTCTGAAACTGCTGTATTTTAAGATCATGTAAGAAAAATCATTTGTTTTACAAGAATGCCTCCAGCAAATGTTATACCATCACTTCTTTATCCTATTTTAGGATATACCTGGGCTCACAAACACTATTAAAATGCTTGTCAAATAAAATACTTTGACCCTCAGGGCAGAGTTATTCACCAAGATTGAAAATACAGAAAATGACCCAAAAAGGGGTCTTAAATTCAACTTTAAACTTCGAAAAGAGTCACAGCCAAAAGAAACACTTATAACTGAAGATGTGACTTTCTGATTTTTGGTATTGCTACCTTTTGTACCAGTTAATGCTGTAAAATATGACCACATCAACTCTGAGATAGATTATCCCATTCAAACAAAATCAAACACCCTGAAAAGTTCTCATTCCTGTGGAGTGCAGAATTGTCCTCAAACTATCAAGTGGCTATGTTTCAAGGATCCTCTTGATTAAGGCCTCAAGTAGTATTTGAAAAGAAATGTCAAAAGCGAAATATTACTTCAGGGCTGTCACATACAGAAATACATGGATGTGAAAATCACAAATACAGCAATCTGAAGTTTCCATTATTCGACACCAAGTTAACCTTTTCCAAACAGTGACCTTTCTGTAGATGTGTTAAATAATAAATAGCAAAGTTTCCTTTGCAAATCCATGCATTATTTCCCAGGAATATACTGCTAAAATGATTCAGAATGAGCATTCAAGGATCTTAGGAGTCTGGTTTATAAAGGACTTTTATAAGAGCTTATTGTACTCATGTGCTATAAGACAATTTCTAAATGAGTCCTCAAAAACTGCCATTGCGACTCAGAATTTACATATTCAGAAAATATATCATGGAAAATTACATGAAATATAATATTTCATTAATAAAAACTGTTATATCACAAGGTAGGAAGATATTGAGTAACTATTTAGCTATGTCCATCTTACTTGATATTAATACAAGTAAGAGCCATTATATCTAGTACTGCAGGCAGGAATGCCTCAGAAGAAATGGAATAGCCCTCATGGTCAAAAAAGAGTCCACAATGCAGTACTTAGATGCAATCACAAAAACGACAGAATGATCTCCGTTCGTTTTCAAGGCAAACCATTCAATATCATGGTAATCCAAGTCTATGCCCCAACTAGTAACTCTGAAGAAGCTGAAGTTGAATGGTTCTATGAAGACCTACAAGACCTTTTAGAACTAACACCTAAAAAAAGATGTCCTTTTCATTATAGGGGACTGGAATGCAAAAGTAGGAAGTCAAGAAACACCTGGAGTAACAGGCAAATTTAGCCTTGGAATGAGGAATGAAGCAGGGCAAAGACTAATAGAGTTTTGCCAAGAAAATGCACTGGTCATAGAAACACCCTCTTCCAACAACACAAGAGAAGACACTACACATGGACATCACCAGATGTTCAACACCGAAATCAGACTGATTATATTCTTTGCAGCCAAAGATGGAGAAGCTCTATAGAGTCAACAAAAACAAGACCAGGAGCTGATTGTGGCTCAGATCATGAACTCCTTATTACCAAATTCAGACGTAAACTGAAGAAAGTAGGGAAAACCACTAGAGCATTCAGGTATGACTTAAATCAAATCCCTTATGATTATACAGTGGAAGTGAGAACTAGATTTAAGGGCCTAGATCTGATCAATAGAGTGCCTGATGAACTATGGAATGAAGTTCATGACTTTTACATGAGACAGGAATCAAGACCATCCTCATGGAAAAGAAATGCAAAAAGCAAAATGGCTGTCTGGGGAGGCCTTACAAATAGCTGTGAAAAGAAGAGAAATGAAAAGCAAAGGAGAAAAGGAAAGATATAAGCATCTGAATGCAGAGTGCCAAAGAATAGCAAGAAGAGACAAGAAAGCCTTCTTCAGAGATCAATGCAAAGAAATAGAGGAAAAGAAGAGAATGGGAAAGATTAGAGATCTCTTCAAGAAAATTAGAGATACCAAGGGTACATTTCATGCAAAGATGGGCTCGATAAAGGACAGAAATGGTCTGGACCTAACAGAAGCAGAAGATATTAACAAGAGGTGGCAAGAATACACAGAAGAACTGTACAAAAAGATCTTCACGACCCAGATAATCATGATGGTGTAATCACTAATCTAGAGCTTCACTGGAATGTGAAGTCAAGTGGGTCTTAGAAAGCATCACTACAAACAAAGCTAGTGGAGGTGATGGAATTCCAGTTGAGCTGTTTCAATTCCTGAAAGATGATGCTGTGAAAGTGCTGCACTCAATATGCCAGCAAATTTGGAAAACACAGCAGTGGCCACAGGACTGGAAACGGTTAGTTTTCATTCCAATTCCAAAGAAAGGCAATGCCAAAGAATGCTCAAACTACCGCACAATTGCACTCATTTCACATGCTAGTAAAGAAATGCTCAAAATTCTTCAAGCCAGGCTTCAGCAATACGTGAACCATGAACTTCCTGATGTTCAAGCTGGTTTTAGAAAAGGCAGAGGAACCAGAGATCAAATTGCCAGCATCCTCTGGATCATCGAAAAAGCAAGAGAGTTCCAGAAAAACATTTACTTCTGCTTTATTGACTATGCCAAAGCCTTTGACTGTGTGCATCACAATAAACTGTGGAAAATTCTGAAAGAGATAGGAATACCAGACCACTTAACCAGCCTCTTGAGAATCTGTATGCAGGTCAGGAAGCAACAGTTAGAACTGGACATGGAACAACAGACTGGTTCCAAATAGGAAAAGGAGTATGTCAAGGCTGTATATAGTCACCCTGCTTATTTAACTTCTATGCAGAGTACATCATGAGAAACGCTGGACTGGAAGAAACACAAGCTGGAATCAAGATTGCCGGGAGAAATATCAATAACCTCAGATATGCAGATGACACCACCCTTATGGCAGAAAGTGAAGAGGATCTAAAAAGCCTCTTGATGAAAATAAAAGAGGAGAGTGAAAAAGTCGGCTCAACATACAGAAAACAAAGATCATGGCATCCGATCCCATCACTTCATGGGAAATAGATGGAGAAACAGTGGAAACAGTGTCAAACTTTATTTTGGGGGCTCCAAAATCAGTGCAAATGGTGATTGCAGCCATGAAATTAAAAGACGCTTACTCCTTGGAAGAAAAGTTATGACTAAGCTACATAGTATATTCAAAAGCAGAGACATTATTTTGCTGACTAAGGTCCGTCTAGTCAAGGCTATGGTTTTTCCCGTGGTCATGTATGGATGTGAGAGTTGGACTGTGACGAAGGCTGAGCACCGAAGAATTGATGCTTTTAAACTGTTGTTTTGGTAAGACTCTTGAGAGTCCCTTGGACTGCAAGGAGATCCAACCAGTCCATTCTGAAGGAGATCAGCCCTGGGATTTCTTTGGAAGGAATGATGCTAAAGCTGAAACTCCAGCACTTTGGACACCTCATGAGAAGAGTTGACTCATCAGAAAAGACTCTGATGCTGGGAGGGATTGGGGGCAGGAGGAGAAGGGGACGACAAAGGATGAGATGGCTGGATGGCATCACTGACTCGATGGACGTGAATCTGTGTGAACTCCCGGAGTTGGTGATGGACAGGGAGGCCTGGCGTGCTGTGATTCATGCGGTCGCAAAGAGTCAGACACGACTGAGCGACTGAAGTGAACTGAACTATAACTCACTTAATACCACTGTTTCATGATTGGTCAACAGAAAAAATACTAGAACTCTACATCACCAAAACTGGGACCTTAACAGAAAAACGTAATTAGTTTCAAAATCCAGATGCATATCAGAATTATCTGAAATTTTTTGAAAAATACAAACGCTCAGGTATTGCTTTTTTCTCCAGAGCTCCAGATGTTTCTAATGAGCAGTCTTGTTTAAAAGCAACTGGACTATTATCTTTTACTTTTATCTAGCTTGTTTCACTTTTTCTATTTCACAATCAGTGCTCCTATTTCTTTTAGTTTATATTCTCCAGTTTCTCCAGCTCTTTTTTTTTCCTTTGATGTTCTTTTCATGCCTTTATCAAGTGTAGTGGTAAAGCTTTTGTATACATGTATAATATATATATTTTAGAAAACATGAATTTTTGCCTAACTAAAAATCTATGACATTTTGATTCCATTTGTTAGACTTAGTATTAACAGAATGCTAGATTTTTAGTTAAAAATAAATAATGCAACAAGCAAAACTATTTACTGTGTAGTATAGGGAACTATAGTCAATATCTTATGATAAACTATAATGGAAAATAATTTCAAAAACAATGTATGTGTATTTGTATGACTGAATCACCTTGCTGTGTACCTGAAACACTATAAGTTATCTATACTTCAATAAAAATATATATATTATAAAAAGAATGAGTTCATCCTCATTATTAAATAGGAAAACTTAATAACTGAGCATATCTACATTAAAAGATGCTATGGGGTAGAGGTATGAAATAGGTCTTGTTCTCCTGATATGATTTTGCAAAGCATTTTACAAGAATTTGTAAAAATTAAATCTTGTTTTTGTATGGTCAAAGGCTACCTAAGATTTGTATGGTCAAAGGCTACCTAAGATTTCAGGCAGATCTCTAAAAGGAAACATCACTTTGAAGAAGAAAATACTTCAGTGTTTATGCAAATACTTTTGTTTGTGAATTTGAGTGATGAGACTTTACATTTCTACATTGCTTGCTAACTGAGCCCACTGAAACATCACACTGGATTGGTAGTTGGTCTAAATGAAAGACCTGATAATGAATTTTATAATGTCATATTAAAATATTATCATATCTTTAAGAAATCTTAAAATGTGCAAGATTAACTAGAAGCCAGGAAGTAACTGTTTGATACTGGTAGTACTTAGAAAGGTAAGAAAAATAGTTTGGGCAATTGTTTGGGCAATTATTCCAATATCTTATGACCTGTATACATCTATTAAGGAGGAGAAATAATGGATATGCCTCAATGTAAAAAGTAAGAGTTAGCCAGATTTCAATTTTCTACATTTTCTAAAAGTTACATTTAGAGTGTCAGTAACATGAATTCTGGACCATAGGAACTCTAAATGAAAAATGTACTCACAAAGCCCTCGTATGACCAAAAAATAGCAGTTCAGTTCAGTCACTCAGTTGTGTTCGATTCTTTGCAATCCCATGGACCACAGCACACCAGACTTCCCTGTCCCTCACCAATTTCTGGAGCTTGCTCAAACTCATGTCCATCGAGTTGGTGATGCCCCTTCTACTCCTGCCTTCAATCTTTCCCAGCATCAGGGGCTTTTCAAATGAGTCAGTTCTTCGTATGAGGTAGTTAAAGTACTGGAGTTTCAGCTTCAGCATCAGTCCTTCCAATGAATATTCAGAAGTGATTTCCTTTAGGATGGACTGGTTGGATCTCCTTGCAATCCAAGGGACTCTCAAGAGTCTTCTCTAACACCACAGTTCAAAGGCATCAGTTCTTTGGTACTCAGCTTTCTTTATAGTCCAACTCTCACATCCATACATGACTACTGGAACAACCATAGCTTTGACAAAATGGACCTTTGTCAACAAAGTAATGTCTCTGCTTTTTAATATGCTGTCTAGGTTGGTCATAGCTTTTGTGCCAAGGAGCAAGTGACTTTTAATTTCAAAAACAGCAGTGACTTACACATATTGTAATCTGATAAAATCTGTGAACAGAGAAAAAAGTAGCTCAGATGTTAGCAATGAGGTTTCAATGGAGAATATTTGGATTGTTTTGTGGTTCTGAAGGCTAAAGTAGTGGGGATGGGCAAAACAAATTTCTAAAGCAAAGTTCATCTCCAGAATGCTTCTGAGAAGGACTGGCTTCATCTGTTGTTTCAAGACTTGTCTGATTTAAGAATCATATAGTACATTTCTTCAGCTTCCCAGGTGGGGTAGTGGTAAAGAATCCATTGTCAGTGCAGGAGACTCAAGAGACACAAGTTCGATTTCTGGGTCAGGAAGATTCTTTGGAGTAGGAAATGGCAACCCACTCCAGTTTTCTTGCCCGGAAAATACCATGGACAGAGGAGCTTAGAAGGTTACAGTCCATGGGGTCACAAAAGAGTTAGACATGACTGAGCATACACACACAGCAATCTTGTTAAAAATATAAATTCCCAACAAGTTACCCCATTTCCTCACCTCACCCTAATTCTTATCCAATAGGACTGCAATGATATCACAATCTGCATTTTTTTTTTAAAGACCCCAGGTTAGCCTTACAAATTTAGGAAACATTCTCCTAGCCTCTTTAATTGTTCAGCCTTAAACATGACCAACATGCTTGATTACTAATCATTCAGCACTGAATAGAGAAAACTACCCTCATTCAAGTAAATGAGATCTAAGAGAGAACAAATTTCACTTTACTTTAATAGCACTAGTCAAAAAATAGAATGTTTATGTCTTGCTCCCTCAGTTATTATCATCATCATTTTGTTAATGATAACGCTAGTAAAAGTTGATTACTAAAGTAATGGCATGTTTTCATACTGTTGTTATTTGAGATGACTGTGTTTTCATTTAAATAAAAGAATTAAAGAGATACATTTGCTTATTCTCAGTCTTTATTTTTCCAAAATCGTTGCCAAAACAGCAATTTTAATAATCCTCAACACTCAGTACTGCCACTTATGTAGTTTTTCATCATGGGACCCAGTTGTTTCATACTAAGACTCTGAAGCCACATACATATTCCATTTAATAAAGTATCCCATGCATCAGAAAAAGTTAGAAAGCAGTATTTCATAATTTTAAACATATTTAAAAGAAAAGCAACTTTCAATACAAGCATCTCTTCTTTCACATGATTATTAAAAGTATTTTTCACTGAGGATTTTGGTTGACCTCCTTACATTATCACAAAGATGCATAGCTACTTAATTTTCCCTTTCTTCCTTAAGTGTGTGAATCTATTTGTAGTTCAGAGGATGAGCTCAAATTTTCTGCTCCCATTAGAAAACCAGCTGAAAGAATTGTCTGAAATAAGATGGTTGCATCTATCCCTTCAGTTGCTCCAGATTCTTCCTTGGATTAATAAACTAGACCACAAAAATGTACATAATTGAACTGTATGAATTTTATCCTTCATGTATTTGGCTTCAATTAATTGTCTTTTGGATTTCCCGGGTGGCTCGGATGGTAAAGCACCTGCCTGCAATGCAGGCGACCTGGGGTTTGATATCTGGGTTGGGAAGATCCCCTGGAGAAGGAAATGGCAACCCACTCCAGTACTCTTGGCTGGAAAATCCCATGGATGGAACAGCGTGGTAGGCTACAGTCCATGGGGTCGCAAAGAGTCGGACACAACTGAGTGTGTCTTTTAATGATAAGATTTTGGTTTTTGTCAAATGTACACCTGTGGAGGATTCATGTTGATGTATGGCGAAACCAATACAATATTGTAAAGTAGTTAGCCTCCAATTAGAATAAATAAATTTAAATTTAAGAAAAGATTAATTGACCACACACACACACACACACACACACACACACACACACACACAAATGAGAATACATTACTATTTTTGTGTCAAGCATATATTTTTGAAAATACGACCTACTCTTACCCTGAAATGCCCTTTAATAAATCCTAACAGAAGAAATCCCTTGAACAAATTACTGTTCAAGAAAAACTTGGCTTGATTTGAATAGTTACTATGCTTTTTCCATATAGATTATGGAAAATTACATCCTGGACATATTCTTCTTTCAAACTGGCAGATATCAATCTTAAAGCTGAATTTGAAGCTCAGATTAGAAAGCTCAAGTGAAGTAATGTTAGTCCTAATGATATACAAAGACATAGCCCCATATAAACCCACACAGATATACACACACCACACACATACTGACTTGGCTTTCCTCTTTTTTTCTTTTACATGTTAAAAATGAAATGATTCTTCCCTTCTACTTATTATCTTTTTAAGTTTTTAAAATAACTAATCTCAAGTGTTTTGTGGGACAAAGAAGGATACTCTGCTTTCATTGTTCAGTCGCTCAGTCGAGTCTGACTCCTTGTGATCCCATGGAATATGGCACCCCAGGCTTTCCCATCCTTCACCATCTCCTGGAGTTTGCTCCAGACTCGTCCGTTAAGTCGGTGATTGCCATCCAACCATCTGCTCTCTGTCATCCCCTTCTTCTCTTCTTCAATCTTTCCCCTTATCAAGGTCTTTTCTAATGAATCTGCTCTTTACATCAGGTGGCCAAAGTATTGGAGATTCAGAATCAATCCTTCCAATAATGATTTAGGGTTGATTTCTTTTAGGATAGACTGGTTTGATTTCCTTGCAGTTCAAGGGACTCTCAAGACTCTACTTTTATTCTACTTCTAACAGTATTTCCACTACTCTTGGTTTGATATTAACCAATGATTTACTGAGCATTTGCCTTGCATTCAATTATTGGGTGAGTTAGCTATGGTCATTTCTGTATTAAAAATGAAGCAAAGGGAGTTTAGAGGGGTTAAATAATTGGTCCACAGAATCACCACTAGGAATTACCATCTGCAGGTTTTAAAGCTTGGTTCTAGGTCTAATTTAATCCTATATACAAACCACTGTGGTATGTTGTAAACCTCAAACATTGTAATATTAAAGAAGCTAGTAAATTCTATCAATGATAACAGTATGTTTATTTGATGTCATCAACAAATACTTGTTATAGGTCAGTCTTTACTTTCCATTTTCAGTCAGTGACATTTGTTTCTTACAAACACAGATTAATACTCATAACACTGATTAGAGGCCATGCCCTTTTCTATGTTTTTACTTTATAACGTAACAATTCAGGAGTTCAGTTCATAGTTGTGAGAAAGGAAATTGCTAAAATAACCATCAACCTTAAAAAAAAAAAAAAACACTACCCATTAAACGAAATACATTACTCACATATTACATATCTATTCTGAAACACAATACTCCAAGTCTCATTACTAACTAGGTCACACTGCTTTAGACTCCAAAGTCAAATGGCTGAGAGAGACGTTAGAAGATAGCTATAGTAAGTCTACCTTATGTGATTCCCCTCGGATCCTAACACCAAACTCCAAGCTCCCATGTATAAGGAGTGCACTCTATTATATTTGCCTTAATGTACAGTTAGTTTCTTCGCAATGTCCTCCTTTGAAAAATGAAACTGAGTGCCAAGTAGAAGGTAGCCATCTACATTTCCTGCTAGTGTTAAGCACTAAATTAGCCAGTGGATTCTTGGAATCCTGCCATGTAGACAGGTGGTCTTCTACATTTTTATTCAGGGCTCATATTTCTAAGTGCTGAGAAACTACAATGATAGATGACATAAAATGCATGGTTAGATATTCAAGGAATTCGTTTCAGTCAAGTATTCATCAATTCTATCTTCTAACACTTGCTCTCTGCAATTAGACACCAAATTTTCAGATTTCCTAGTCTATCACGTTATGTCATGTTAGACCTCAAGGCTTTGTGTGGAATTTTCTTTAAGGTCTGTTCTTCATTTCCATAGGGAATGTTCATTCATTTGTAAGCTATGTTCTTACAAATATGAAACATAAAGACTGGCAATTTAGACCTGCTTTCTCATACTATTCATTTAGCAAAATTGAAACAATAGAAACCAGTTTTTAACCTTGCTTGCCCTACACATGTAGTTTGAAAAGGTACTTTGTTGCCTTACATGTATTACTTGATAGCAATTTTCTTCAACAGTCACTTTCAGTGTCATAAAAGTGAACAGAGGTTAGAAAGTTCCATAAATGCTCAGTTTGTATAAACCAGAAATCACTATCAATCACTCTATCATTCTATCAATCACCATTAAGTCATGCCTTTTCTTAGCTTCCATATCTAATCAATCATATATGTTATTGATTTAACCTCCTAATGATATTTCAAACCTATCCCTTTTCATCATTTTTCCCCTGGCTATGTTCAGGCTACCTCCATCTCCAGTCCAGTCAACTACCATTATCTCCTCATTGGGTCTAGATCTTTCCTCTTTCCATCCATCCTATATACTACCATCATATTATTATTTCTAAGAAGCAGGCCTTAGAAATGCCTATCTTTTAAACATACTCTTTATTACAATCAAACTAACATTATGTATAGAAGTAATTGATAGTAACACTTGCTGCACGGCATGTGGGATCCCAATTCCCTGACCAGGGTTTAAACCTATGCCCCATGCATTGGAAGTGCAGAATCTAAACCCCTGGACTGCCAGGAAGTCCCCGAATGCCTGTGTCTTGATTAGAATCCTTCAGTGACACCCAACAGACCTAAAGGGATACGGCCTAACTACTTAGATGTCACAAAAGTCCCTTTATAATCTAGCATCTTCATACCCTGCCAGCCCCACCCTCATCACTCACACCACTCCTCCACAAATGCTTTATGATTAGTAATCAGTATTTGTTGAATTAATAACTGAATGGTTTAAAGACACTCATGCACAGTGACTTGTTTGCTATCAATACAAATTTCTGTGGCTACCAAACTTTTTTTCCCACTCTCTATATTCATCAAATCATAAAGGAGGTATGTAATTGTATTGCTGTTTACATAATCCATCTATTAACTCACTTTAAGGAGGCAAGTGTTTGCGGTCTTTTCTTCCTCTCTTCAATGAGACAGATGATAAAAAGTGGAGGAAAATGGGGCCAGGCTCTGAATCAAGTTAAGAAGTGATTCCTGTACTCAAATCCTCCATTAAAATTTTCCTCAATTTGGTATTTCACTGTAAGGGCACATCTATTCAAACCACGTGCTGGGAGCTGCCTTTCATATGCTTCCCCCATGGGCTATTTCAGGAAAATTACCAGCTTTCAAGTGAGGTCGTGTAGTAATATGTGGGCTCCAAGCAACTGTGTGCTACTTTACTATGATCCCTTATGTCTTTGACAATTTGCAATTCTATAAATCACAACATAAACATAATTTTAAAATAATTTTATTCACATGTTCTAACTCTCATAGGAAATTTCACTGTGCTTAATGCATTTAATAAATCTTTAAATAAACCAAATGAAAGCAGGATGTGATATAAATAGACATGAAAGGCTTTCCCTGGATGAAATTTAAGTTTACAAATGAGTCAGGAGACTTGACCAATGGGAAGGCAGCCAGAATGTCTCTGGGGGAAGAAAAGGGAATATACAAACAATTGCATATGGTTCGATGTAAAAATATCTCCGGCCTATTTCCCCTGACATAGTGATACAACTATTTAGCCTAATAAGTTTATGTTTCATTTACCCTGAATCTTAGAACGTTTAATGTTACCTTTTGTCAAGGATCATCATACAGTGAACTCATGTAAATTCAAAATAGTGAGTTATGATTCTCTCTGCCTGAGTACTTTAAAGCTCTCACTGCTTTCCCTCTGTTCTTGCCAGCATCCCCAATATTTCAGGCCATGTACAGTAAATTGAATATGATTTCTGCCCTTGGTATTCAGTGACCATACATGTTGAAAATTCAGGTTTGTCTTTAATCTTTTCTTCAACCTTGAAATCACTAATTCTGGTTTTTAAAAAGTTAAAGATACAGCTAATTGTGTCAGTAGGTATTGAGAGTATCCTTAAGGATATCGCTTTGAATTAATTTTATCAAAAAGCATACACTATGCAGCACTTTGTGGTAAAAATAAAGTCATTGTGAACAAATGATAGAGTGATTTTCTCTAATTCTATGAACAGAGGAGAGTCAAGCCAATTTTCTCTTTCACATCATTAAATAATGCAATCATACTTATTATTACTGAGTAGACAATAATGCTTAGTGAAGAGAGAGAATATGGAGAAAAGTTTTCATTTTCCTCAAGTACTTTTTAAGTCAAGATTTTGCCCTTTTGGTTGTATTTGGGATTGCAAGGCCCAGTACTAGTTTAAATGCAAACTATTTCTCAGAAAGCTACCTAATCTCCCCTAATCGTAAACTTCTGCATCTGAAAACTAAAAAGCTTGGACTGTACCATTTAACCTCTAAATATTATCTAAAGCCCCTTCTACAGGGTCTTTAGCATTTTGCAATTTCATTGTTCTTCTTGAACAGTATAATTTCTCAATCCCACTGTGCTAATTTTTATGCTAGCTCAGGAATGTCTTCTTTATTTTATTTATGGTTCAATGTTAAAAGGAATATTTTCTTTGCATGAATATTGAGGGACTATAACATCTTCCTATTATTCAGGAGGATGAAGCACAACCCCAGAGAGACAAGATGCATCAAAAAAACTTTTAGAATTATTGTCACATATTTATTATGCCCATCCATGTCTTGAGAATGAGGGACCTGAGTATTCAATATTTTTAGATTAATTTATTTTAATTGGAGGATAATTACTTTACAATATTGTGATGGCTTTTGCCATGCACTGATATGAGTCAGCCATGGGTGCACATGTGCCCCCTATCCTAAAACCCCTTCCACCTTCTTCCCACCCATCCCTCTGGGTTCTCCCAGGGCACCAGCTTGGTGTGCCCTGCTTCATGTATCAAACTTGCACTGGTCATCTATTTTACACATGGTAATACATGTTTCAATGCTGTTCTCTCAAATCATCCCATCCTTGCCTTTACCCATATAGTCCAAAATTCATCTGTGTCTCTTTTGCTGCCTTGCATATAGGATTGTCCTCATCATTTTTCTACATCTATATACATTAATATATTGTACTGATGTTTCTCTTTCTGGCTTACTTCTCTCTGTATAATAAGTTCCAGTTTCATCCACCTAATGAGAACTGACTCAAGTGTGTTTCTTTTTATAGCTGAGTAATATTCCATTGTGTATATGAACCACAACTTCCTTATCCATTCATCTGCTGACGGACATCGAGGCTGCTTCCACATCCTAGCTATTGTAAACAGTGCTGCAGTGAACATTGGGGTACACGTATCTCTTTCAGTTTTGGTTTCCTCTGCGTGTGTGTATGCTCAGCAGTGGGACTGCTGGGTCATATGGCAGTTCTATTTCCAGTTTTTTAAGGAATCTCCATACTTTTCTCTGTAGTGGTGGTACCAGTTTGCATTCCCACCAACAGTGGAAGGGGGTTCCCTCTTCTCCACACCCTCTCCAGCATTTACTGTTTGAGGACTTTTTGATGGCAGCCATTCTGACTGCCATGAGATGGTACCTTATTGTGATTTTGATTTGCATTCCTCTAATTATGAGTGATGTTGAGCATCTTTTCATGTGTTTATTAGCCATCTGTATGTCTTCTTTGGAGAAATGTCTGTTCAGTTATTTGGCCCACTTTTTGATTGGGTTGTTCGTTTTTCTGGTATTGAGTTGCAGGAGCTGCTTGTATGTTTTGAAGATTCATTCTTTGTCAGTTGTTTCCGTTGCTATTATTTTCTCCCTTTCTGAAGGCTGCCTTTCCACCTTGCTTATAGTTTCCTTCATTGTGCGAGAGCTTTTAAATTTAATTAGGTCTCATTTGTTTTCGCTTTTATTTCCATTACTCTGGGAGATGGGTCATAAAGGATCTTGCTGTGATTTATGTCAGAGAGTGTTCTGCCTGTTTTCCTCTAAAAGTTTTAAAATTTCTAGTCTTACATTTATATCTTTAATCCATTTTGAGTTTATTTTTGTGTATAGTGTTAGAAAGTGTTCTAGTTTCATTCTTTTACATGTGGTTGACCAGTTTTATCAGCACCACTTGTTAAAGAGATTCTTTTCTCCATTGTATATTTTTACCTTCTTTGTCAAAGATAAGGTGTCCATAGGTGTGTGGATTTATCTCTGGGCTTTCTATTTTGTTCCACTGATCTATATTTCTGTCTCTGTGCCAGCACCATACTGTCTTGATGACTGTAGATTTGTAGTATAGCCTGAAGTCAGGAAGGTTGATTCTTCTAGTTCCATTCTTTTTCTCAAGATTACTTTGGCTATTTGAGGTTTTCTGTGTTTCCATACAAATTGTGAAATTACCTGTTCTAGTTCTGTGAAAAATACCATTGGTAGTTTGATAGGAATTGTTTTGAATCTATAGATTGCTTTTGCTAGAATACAGATCTGAATACTCTATTAGTAATTGATAAGGAGACCAACTTTCTAAAGATTATTTTTACATCTGTGTCTCTTTTGGTGTCTCACATACAGGGTCATCATTACCATCTTTCTAAATTCCATATATATGTGTCAGTATACTGTATTGGTGTTTTTATTTCTGGCTTACAGAGGGAGAGGGTGGAATGATTCGGGAGAATGGCATTGAAACATGTATACTGTCATGTAAGAAACAGCGCCAGTCTATGTTCGATACAGGATACAGGATGCTTGGGGCTGGTGCACAGGGATGATCCAGAGAGATGATATGGGCTAGGAGGTGGGAGGGGGGTTCAGGATTGGGAGCTCATATACACCTGTGGTGGATTCATGTCAATGTATGGCAAAACCAATACAGTGTTGTAAACTAAAATAAAGTAAAAATAAAATTTTTTAAGAAAAAGAAAAAAAATAAAGATTATTTTTTAAATTAGCTTTTCAAGACAGCAAAAAAATTCAAAGACTTAAAATGGCCAAATGTTTATGCAGTATTTATTACCAAAAGATTCAGTGCTTTCAAGAACTATGACCTAAGTAATCTTCATATCTCAAGTAGGAAGAGGTTTCCTGTATATATGGATATAATAGCACTAAAGCACAGAGAGAGCTACTGATTCTACTGATTCAATGCTTAAAAACAGCAATTGAATCCAACTGCTTTTTACTGGGTAATGAAGAGAATACTGTCTAGTAGAAACTATTCAGGATGTCTGCCCAACCCAAATCTTCTTCGAGAAGACTCTCCACTATCACCTGGCAGCCATTTTTGTACTTGGGTCCCTGCCCACAGCTGACTGGATCAATACTGGTAACCCTCACATAGTATAATAAATCCACCAGCTGAGCTGTTACAATCAATACTCCCAATAACTAGGTCAAAAGACACTAGCCATCTGTCAGTGACATTCAAGCTGAAAGGACACGTAACCTAGGAGAGAGTGCCATATGCACCCTAATGTATCAAGAGATAAAGGGGGAAGGAATGCTCTATTTCTACCCTTTAGGTTGTTTTAGATAAATAAATAA
The DNA here is from genome assembly GCA_917880005.1 of Nanger dama. NCBI lineage: Eukaryota > Metazoa > Chordata > Mammalia > Artiodactyla > Bovidae > Nanger > Nanger dama. Next base: position 16,312,472 of record CAKJTW010000010.1, read on the forward strand.
AACTACCATCACCAATAAATTCTCTTTAACTCAATCAAATTTGAGTTAATCATTATTTCTAACGAATCCTTCCTGAAGACCTACTGACTCTCAACTCATTCCATGATTCTTTCCTTAAACTCTCTATTCCTGGTACCTAGTGACTCCTATCAACATTTGAAAAAGCAGATGAGGGTATAAAACAGTCATCAAGTCCCATAAATATAACTTTGACCAATTACATTTAATAAGATATAATTTTTTTCTGAAAAAAAGGTCAGTGTCCTTCCTAGTCCACTTTGAGGAATAAAGTGTCCAGAGAGTGACTCTGTGTAGATCCTAGCTGTTCCCTTTCTCCATTTTCTCTGCAGAAAGTAAGCTCTGGCTCTACTCCTTTTGGAACCACCCCATATGATCTTCTTGAAAGCTCTCACTCTTAGCTTTAAGAATCTCACCTGCAGTATATGAAGGTGTTTCTGGCAAATTAGTCTGTGGAACCAAGGTGACAACCCCTGGTAGGTCACTGTCCTGGAATTCTGCTCTCTGAGCTGCCTGATCAGCTGCTTGGTTCCCTTGTGCCACTTCCATGCTCCTTTTTGGTGTCCTTTACAGTGGGAGACTGAAACCTCAGTGGGCAGGTGGACTGACTCCAAGAGTATAAGGATTTGATCACCATATCTGATTGGGGACCCTCAAGTGGTCAAGTGGCCTCTTTCTTTCCAAATAGCAGCATGTGCATGTAGCACCAGAAAGGCATACTTGGAGTCAGCGTAAATGGCTACTCTTTTTCCTTTCCCCAGCTCTAAAGCTTGAGTCAGGGCTATGAGCTCAGCTAATTGAGCTGAAGTACCTGGGAGCAAAGGTTTAGCCTCTATGGTCTCAAAATGGGAGACTACTGCATATCCAGCTCTTCTTTTTCCATCCAAGACAAAGCTGCTTTCATCAGTGTACAAGATTTCCTCAGGACTCACCAGAGGATCTTCCAACAATCCCTCCCAGGATTTTGTCCAGTGGTCCAAGGTTTCTAGGCAAGAGTGAAAGGGGAGAAAGAGCCCTCAGAGGTAAGCAGGAAGCTGGCTGGGTTAAGAACCTCACAAGAGGATATAGTGAGGCCTGGGTTTTCCATCAGCACTGCTTGATATTTGAGAATTCTTTGATCAGATACCCGTAAGTGGCCTCTCCCATTTAGGAGTCATTTCACTTGGTGGCTGGTAAAACTAGTTAGTTTGCTCCCAAGAAAAAGTTTTAAAGCATCTATCAGGACTGCAATAGCTAAAAGATTTCAAAGGCAGGAAAGATCTCTTCCCAATAAGGGAGTAGGACACTCGGGGACAACCAGAAACTGGTGGGAAAATACTCGTCAGCAACAAAGAAGTGCTCAGGTGAATCTTTGGTCATCATTTTTCCAGTAGCACCCAAAATGGTACAGGTTTGGGAGGAGAAGGCTCTGGAGTAGGCGGTCAGGACAGAGTAGGTAGCCCCTGTGTCAACCAGGAAATTCTCAGACCTACCTGCCACAGCCATTTACTTGGCTCCAGCCCCATGATGGTTATTTGTGACAGGAAGGCTGGCTGGAGTGTGCCACTGCAGTCCTGTTGAACCATCAGGAGGGAAGGCTTGACACTTGACCCTGAGGGCAGAGTGCCGCCCAGTGTCCTAACTGATGGATGTTTGCTCTCAGATGGACCAGTGTTACAGCTCGGTTTTATTTTGAAAATAAACAAAATACATTCTCGAGGCGTGAGGGCATGCTGACCCAAAAGACACGAAGGGAAGAGAGAGAGACCTCTGGCCCTTTGGCTTCCCTTTTATGGTTTTCTCTTCCTCTGAGCCTGCCCTATGTAAACTGGGCTAGCCAAGAGTGCTATTTGTTCTACCTGAGGTCCCCACTCAGGTCCTCAGACCTTCCTTTTGTTCTATTTTCGAGGGCTTTTCCCTTCCTTTTCTTTTAGCCATTGCCATTCTGGACTCTTTTTTCCTATTCTAACTACCTAACAGTATCAATTACGAAAAAGAGATGGAAACTAGAACTGATTCATGAGAGTTTTTGTTATTTCTAATTATTTCCTAAGCCTAGGAGAGCAGAGACTACTTTGAAAATGCCTTTTGCTTTTTATTTTTTTATTTTTAATACTTTATTCTACGTTACAATACTGAATTGGTTTTGCCATACATTGACATGAATCAGCCACAGGTGTACATGATCTCCCAATGCCAAAGCCCCCTCCCACCTCCCACCCCATATCATCTCTCTGGATCATCCCCGTGCACCAGCCCCAAGCATCCTGTATCCTGTATTGAACACAGACTGGCGCTTCGTTTCTTATATGATAGTATACGTGTTTCAATGCCATTCTCCCAAATCATCCCACCCTCTCCCTCTTCCTCAGAGGCCAAAAGTCCATTCTATACCTCTGTGTCTCTTTTGTTGTCTCACATACAGGGTCATCATTACTATCTTTCTAAATTCCATATATATGTGTCAGTATACTGTATTGGTGTTTTTCTTTCTGGCTTACTTCACTCTGTATAATCGGCTCCAGTTTCATCCATCTCATTAGAAGTGATTTGAATGTATTCTTTTTAAGGGCTGAGTAATACTCCATTAGTACAGCCATTATGGAAAACAGTGTGGAGATTCCTAAAAAAATTGCAAATAGAACTGCCTTATGACCCAGCAATCCCACTGCTGGGCATACACACCGAGGAAACCCGAATTGAAAGAGACACATGTATGCCTTTTGCTTTTTAAATATTAACAAGTTAGCATAAAAAATGGTTTAACTTGTATCAGTTTTGAAAAAGTATAGGATATGACTTCTGACTTCAATAGTCAATTGCCTAATGTAAACCCTTTTTCCGTGTGTGTCCCTTCAGTTATATGGGGACATGTGGGTATATGACATCAGCCAGAAAAGCAGAACCTATATGAATGATATAGAAAAGGGATTACAATGGATGTTTGCTCTTACACAGCTGTGGAAGCGAGTCCTCATAAGACTGTTGCTTCTACATCCAGTGCTGACCCTGAAGCAGGCAGGACAAGAAGCAAGCAAGGAAAGATGGACCTGCATTAGGAAAGGCAAGGCGAAACCAAAGTCAGTCTCCCAGAGCCTCTAAGTTTGATGATGTGAGTGACCAGCACAAGAAGCTAGTCCTCTTCATCACAGAGCTCAACATGTATCTGGCCAGGGAGCCAAAGCAGCGAAAGATCTGGCAGTAGCTAAAGAAGCTGCAGGCCTACCACAGTTTCCGGCCAGCGAAGTACACCACCAAAGACCAGCAACAGAGCTGCCAGCAGAGCACGGGGCCCTGAGGTGACCTTCCAAGCGTAAAATAATATGCCTTTAATCTCGCTTCCACCCGCCAGATCTCATACACAATGTCTCGTGCATCCCATGTTAACCTGGAAGTTGATAGGCACGGAACTCTGGGAAATTCATTTCCAGCTTAACTATTGACATAATGCAAACCCACCACAACTCTTATTACTGGCTAACATTCTTTTATCAATAAAGAGAAACAAACAAAGCTCAAATCTTAACTGCTTCATTTATCTAACAAGTTATTCTTTTGCTGAAACAAGAAATATTATGACCAAGTTTCAGGTTTCCAATTTTTATCAAAGAATGTTAACCTATGTTGATATTAATAATTAATTAATGCCAATAATTAGTACTGCCAAGTCAATGAATTTGATTTAATTAGGTGCTCTGTAATCCATGACCTTGCACTTGATCCAAACTTTTCTATTTATCTGTGTCAGTATCCCTTGATCATAAGCTTGACTCCATACTTCTCATTTCCTTTTTCTTCCCAGATATTTCCTGAGTAATTGCCAACAATGCACAACACAGTGTACCCTTATGGGTACTGCTCATGACTCTTCAAATCGTTCATACTGTAAGGAGAGGGAAGAGAGGATGTCTGATGACAAAGAGCTTGGACTTACTTCTAAAATACATATTTAAATGGAAACTATGTCACCAGAGTTGCTGTATTTGAAGGTGTAAACATAACGCTTAACTTTGTTTTACACTTTGGCTATTTGCAAAGTTTTTTATGTAAGATAAATCATATTGTTTCCTACTATTAGTAGAGCTCTGCTTGTCAAACATGGATTCTTAATATCTGAGAAGCCATGAGCCCCCAGCAGAACATATGAAAGCTATCAACTCTCTCCTGACAAAAATACAAATAAATATACATTGTATACAATTTTAGCAGAGCTGGAGAGGACCCTCTGGAGCACATCTACCTATCCTCTGAAATACTCAGAGATCCTAAAGTAGGAAATTCTATTCTTATTCTTACTTAATGAAGATAGTTATGAAAAGGAATGCTTGAAATTTCTAGGATATTAATTCAAATAAATCATATTACATTGAAATACCCTTTCAGGGGGATGCTTATATTACATTTTAAAAAGACCTATGAGCATATGCTGCTGCTGCTAAGTCGCTTCAGTCGTGTCTGACTCTGTGCAACCCCATAGACGGCAGCCCACCAGGCTCCTCCGTCCCTGGGATTCTCCAGGCAAGAACACTGGAGTGGGTTGCCATTTCCTGCTAGGCAATGATAATAATTCTGAAGTTTGTTCTGGAGTTTAAAGTCAGACCACCTCCAACAGAACTGTGTCTTTTATATTTTCATTACCATTTGACCACCCACCTGGTGTTCTAACAAAGCACCTTGCACTTAAAATAGATGCCCAACTCATGTATTTTAATATTAATACATTTTAAATTACCAAATAGTACATGGATATTTTATTCTCCTTTATGAAAATGTTCTCAAATTTTCTAATCATAATTTTCCATTTGATGCATAAGCCTCAAAATTGTTTTCATTCCCATGTGGTGCTGATCTAATATCCATGTTTGGACAGTGCAGACAATCGCCAAACAAAGAAGAGATTTCTATTTTCGTAACTGAGCCTGGCTGCATTTGGAAAGTAGGTTCCTACAATTTTTAAAATGTCCACTTTCACATGGAGAAATTTTTTCAGCCTACACACATCTGTAGAGATTGTCCAACCATCTAAATCACAAAGTAAGGTTCTAATTTTTAATTTACTCTGGCATGAAATTGAGTGTAACATCTGTTTTGCACATGCTTCAACATTTTACCCCTTTTGGTCATTATCACAGTTTTTCTACCCAAAGCTTCCAACTGCAAATGTTTTGAAATTTTGATCCCGTATTGTTCAAGATAAGAAATCTTTAAAAATCACTTTACTGTGCTTAAGACTCAATAAGAATGTTATAGTATCAAGGTGAGGAGACCCACGGATTAGAAAGAAGAATTTATATGGCTCTTTGTCTAAAGCTGCTTCTCTTTAGCAAGCCAGGGAGATAAGATATAAGTTATCACTAAAGTACTTTATGCCTTCCTGAGAGTTGCGGGTCCTGTCACAGGGCATTTGCACAGATCAGGCGATATGGCCTCCCTGACTTCCTGCATGGACACAGTTGCAGGGGTCACTCAGAGCTCTGTCTCCTTGAACTCCATCCAGAAGAGCAGAGGTGAAGTGAGGTGCGGTCGCTCAGTCGTGTCCGACTCTTTGCGACCTGGTGGACTGTAACCTACTAGGCTTCTCCGCCCATGGGATTCTCCAGGGAAGAATACTGGAGTGGATTGCCATTTCCTTCTCCAGGGGATCTTCCCGACCCAGGGATCGAACCGGGGTCTCCCGCATTGAAGGCAGACGCTTTAACCTCTGAGCCACCAGGGAAGCCGAGAAGAGCAGAAAGGGGGAGAATGGGCTGAGGGATTGGTACTGAGAGGCTGCGGCCAGGAAGTGAAGATCTTAGAATATGATGCTGTGGTAGGGACAGAGGAGAGTACAGGCTACATAATTTACTAAATCTCTGTTTTTCCCCTCCCTTCTGCCCTCAGATTTCTAGCTGGTAAACAGCTTTTACAGTTCTTTGTCTCAAAGATTCTTGAAGCCATTTCCTTCACTCCCAGAAACATTTTGCTGAATGACTGGGAGAGGAGGAAAGAGGTTGGCTCTGAGAAAACCGAAGTGGGAAGAGGAGACTCCTGGATGGAGAGAAGTGTTTGGGTCTCTCAGGAGTGAAGGGGGGTCGGGGAGGGGGCCTGCTCTTCTACTAGCTCATATTATTGAGATTTTTATAAGCATTGCTTTTGTTTTTTAATTTAAAAAACACATGTTAACAAAACAAAGACAATAAGCCTTTTAGTTCTGTTTTTCAAAATAAGGATGATTAGAAGAGGGCCAGTTGGAGCCACATAATTTAGATGCCTCAAGCTGTCTTTCTTCTAATTACTGCAAGATTTCATCTCAACACCATTACATGGTAACTTTAAATAAACCCACACATGCTAAAGCGTTCCTTGAAGTGCAATCTTCTATGTAAAATAATGCTAGATGCCACAATTCAAGATGCCAACATGCGTTAAAATACAAGGTGAAAATTAATAAGAAAGAATTCTGAGTATCTTTTTAACATATTCAATATAGTGCAAATTTATCAAACTTCTACTTTCTCTCTACATATATAACTGGAAAGCTCTAATTCAGCATATGTCACCTTAATCAATTTTTAAATTGTCAATTCTTTGAGAAATTCCTGTAACTAAAAATATTAGCTATATATTAATATATATGGTGGGTGAGGAAATTGCTCATAAAGAAAAAACATTCTCAAATCCATTATAAAACAATGCTGTAATTTGGTTGAACTATTCTTTGCTAAGATACTTTCAAAATTAACATTTAAGAGGGGTAAACTTAAGATTATACTCCTTTTGCAAAACAGTAAGTAACTGTAGGAAAAATAAAGCTTTCTAAACCTGCCTAATTATATCTTCACTTGTATACATTTTTAATGAAGAACTCAAAGTAATGGCTAACTCTGGAACAGTGGTGTATATAAATCAATTTATTTTTGTTTATAAAACACACAACTGTCCCTCTGAGAGCCTTCAGGAGGTGAACTTATATGAGTCACCAATGCAGGAAGTTCCCAGCCTTTATGGCTTACACACATAATTATCTTCACCACTTGTTCTTTACATTCAGTAGCAAAAGGCTAAATTTGGAAAGGCTCTGTCTTTCCAAAGACGTCTTTCATATTCAGCAAATTTCTGAAACTCTGAGTGTCAGCATGGGTATAAAAAATTCCATGACAGCCAAGAATCGTATCTTTTGAGTAGCTCAAAAAGCAAACTTTCAGAGAAATGGCAGATATTCCCTGGGTTGCAGCTTATGCCTACAATCCTTTCATCAATATCAGAAGGTTTTATTTTGAATTAATAGAGAATTATGTCCTGGGAAGTTACCAAGATACATGACAGTATATCTATAAAGAATGAAACAGATTTTCTCTACCACAAATGGGAATGTTGACATTCTACCCACTATAACTTGCATAGAAATTAATAATATTTCCACCAGCAAATTTGGCGTGGTCAACAAGGACATAGAACAAAGGACAGACGGCATCTGGGGGACAGGAGGATTGTATACTTGTAAGCCCTTACTGTTTCCACAGTCAGCTTACTCACTCTGAGCCTCAGTAGTATAATTATATTAATTACCATAAATTTGACATAAAGATTGAATACTATTATGCCTAGAAAGCCAGAGTCCAGTATCACGCACAGAAGTCCTTGATAACACTGACATTACTGTGATCACTGCTAAGAGGCCCATAACCACGGGGGGCACATTCTGCCTGAGGTGTAGCCCACATGTTTTTAGAGCTTTTCCATAAGACTAAGACAAAGTTAACTTCCTTGGAACTTCGCTTATTACTGAACCATCACTTGGCCTCCTCCCCATCCCCGTTCCTCTGTCTGTCCATTTTTTTCTTGGGGGCATTGCATAGTAAACCATTTTTCCACAAACTTTTATCTGAGCGTCTGCTTCTAGGAAACCCCAATCTAAAGCAGTAATGAAAAAGGAAAGAGAGGAAGAGAGGAAATATTGAAGTGATGCTTAATTTTATGTGTCAGCGTAACTAGGTCAAGAGTGCCCGGTATTTGGTTAAATTACTTCTGCATGTGTCTGTAAGGGTGTTTCTGGATGAGGTTAACATTTGAATCAGTAGACTGAGTAAAGCAGATTGCCCTCCCCTGTGTAGGTGGGCCTCATCCAATCTGTTGAGGTCTGAACAGAACACTGAGCAATGGAGAATGCATCTCTACCTCCCAGTTTCCAAGCTAGGATATCAGTCTCTTCCTGCCTTTAGACTTGGACTGGAACTAACACCTCGGGCCCGCCTAATGCTTGGACCTTTAGGCTGCAGATTCTGACTCTGCACAAACATCTCAGTCTCCATAAATGTATTAGCCTATTCTTCATGATAAATCCTATTTATATGTATGCATACACACATATCTCAATATTGATCTCTCTCATAAACATACATACATATGTATGTATGAGCTTCCCAGGTAGCTCAGTGGTAAAGAGTCTACCTGCAGATACAGGAGTTGCAGGTTCAATCCCTGGGATGGGAATATCCCTAGAGGAGGCAATGGCAACCCATTTCAATATTCCTGTCCGGAAAATCCCATGGACAGAGGAACCTGGTGGGCTACAGTCCTTGGGGTCGGGTCGCAAAGAGCCTGGTACAACTGAGCATGCACAGTTGCATATATACGAGGGGAGATGGGCTTCCCAGGTGGCGCTAGTGGTAAAGAAGCTGCCTGCCAATGCAGGACACATAAGAGATGTGGGTTTGATTCCCTGGGTTGACAAGATCCCCTGGAGGAGGGCGCAGCAACCCACTCCAGTATTCTTGCCTGGAGAATCCCATAGACAGAGGAGCCTGGCAGGCTATGGCCCATAGTGTCACAAAGAGTGGAAATGACTGAAGAGATTTAGCATCCACATATACAGAGAGGATACACACACACACACATACACACACACACACACACACACACACACACACACACACACATAACTTCTATTGGTCTGCTTCTCTAGAGAACCCTGACAAGTTCAGAAGAGGATTCCTAAGTATTCACAAGTAAAAAAGTTTCTAACATTCTTTACTTCCCTACTGTAGAGCACAGGGAACTTAGCTCAGTTGCAACCTAATTGGGAAAAGAATTTGAAAAAGAATAGATATATAATTGAATCAATTTGTTGTACACCTGTACATTAATAATACAGCATTGTTAATCAACTATACTCCAATATAAGATAAAAAGTTAAAAGAAATTTTAAAAAAGAGTAAGAATGGGGAACAGGAGGCAACAAGATTGAATACAGAGCATATTTCTGTGGTAGTTGATGAAGCCAGGACCAACTTTCCTCTCTTTTCCAGAAGAATATGTTGGGGGAGGGGGCACAAAAAATATGGAATAGAAGATACATTCCTTCTCCACTTGAATGCCAGTGTGTTTAATTACTGACTATTTTGCAACATTTCTTTGTACTAGTCTAGAATCCTACTCTTGGGAGCTGTTTAAAGTCAAGGTCCATGTGGTCAGGGACCACCTGTGAATATCCAGTGCTCACTGAATATGTAATGCATAAATTAGTGGCTGAGTATATCAACAGAATGAACTTCAAATCATCTCACCAATGTCATATTTTGACCATGCTATTTAACATACATGTTTCTTTAACTGTACAGCATGAGGAGAACAATGGATGGGAATCAGGAGCCCTGAATCTTAACCATTGTGTTGTCACTGCATATTAACATATATATTTGAGTTGGGACAAGTTGCCATCTTTCTTTCTGAGCTTCAATATCTTCACCAACATATTAAAGTATCTGAGTTTCTAACATAATGTTAGTTTTAACATTGCAGTTTGCTACTAGAAAAAAAAATCAGGTTGAGAAGAATAGAAAAGACAAATTTTCTGTCTGAACACTATAAGCTTCAGAGTGATGCTAGGGACCAACCCAGAGACCTGAGGCATGTACATTTTAAAGTCCTCTTTAAGATTACAAAATTATAAATTCAAAGCTAGGTACAAATACTAGGTACTATATTATTTTAAATGAGAAAAAAGTCACAACAAATTACAAAGTTAAAAGGTTAACAGATAGTACACATATCAAAAATCTGAAAATAATACGTTTTTATTAACCACCTGACACAAACTCTATATTCCTGAAGTTTTTGGCTGTATGCACTGTTCCACCATATGATAATGATTTTTCAATGTCTAGAGAAAATAAAAGATAATTTAGTCTTGCTTTTGCATGATATAAAAATCATTTTTATTGATATTCTACAAAAATGTTCATTGATTTTTGACATCAAAGTTTTAAAATTTCATTATGATATGCTAAGGAGGGCTTTGACATTTTGAAGCTTCTGCTACTCTCCTGTCTTTTACATTTTTGGCTTCCACTGACATACTTCATTCCAGTTATATTTGAACCTTGATCTGATTAACAATTAAGAAAAATATACACAATTATGCTGAAATTAAATCATACATGATAAGTTAAGCCAAAATGAATTTTTAAATTAATGATCCACCATGCTGAGCAGTATAATCAAGTTCCTCCTCTATCATATCCACCCACTTCCTCATAGGTTCCTGTCAATTTCTTCTCTTATAAGCTAAGTAGGTTTTATAGGGTGCTTTTCTTTTCATTATGAAAACTTTCAAATACGCAATAAGAGTACAATAATCATCCATGTTCCCATTACCTGGATTCAACAACTATTAACATTTTGCCAAATGTGCTCCATTTGTGTATTATGTTTGTCATTTCATAGTACTGTCATTTCACAATTTTCACCATTCTAAATCTGACCCTGCCAGAGTTCCTTAGGTAAAGATGAGTGAGATTCTCTAAGATGTGAGATGACATGGTTAGATGCATAAAACATGCAATTTCTCACCCAAAAGTATTCAAGGTGTAACACAGCAACAAGTTTTCTGATAGATTCTACTTTGCGTAATTCCCATATATGGTGCATATACTATGTATTTAAGTGCAGTTCTTTTTTTTTTTCTCTTTTTTATTATTAAATTTATTTATTTTTTAATTACAATACTATATTTGTTTTGCCATACATTGACACGAATCAGCCATAGGTGAACACAATCTCCCAATGCACTTCTTAACAAGAGATGATTTGCGTTTTGATGAGTTGTGCATGAGATTCAAATTCTCAGCTTCCTAGCTTACACATACTCTGATTGGATGCCTTTTCCCAGATTAAAGGGAATCTGGGATCTCTGGGAATCTGTGACTCCAGTCATTTTGTCCCAGATCTTCCCTCTTTCCTCCTATACTTACTCTAGTTCATATTACGTTAAGATTTCTGCCTGTGGACAGTAACAGTATTCCTAGAAGTCAATTTACCTCTGGAGAGCTGGCAAAATCTTCGCTTTGCACAGCAGTGACTTCAAGCAAGATTAATTATCCAATTTTTAAAATGGAATCTCTAAAATGTTTACAGCCATTCCCATCTTGATATGAGAGAGAGAGAGAGAACGTGTGTGTGCATGTGTTTATGTTTGGAGGAAGAAGAAAAGATTTGTAAGGGACTGGAAGACAGGTTGAAACTAAATAATGGTCTTAAGGAATTATGCCTAATATAATTTTCTTTGGCAAATTTAATACAATTGGTATTTAAAGGAGCCTGTATAAATGAGAAAATCCAAAGTTGGAGCTGTGGGTACTTCACAGTACATCTCTCTCTGTTCCTGTTTGTTCTCTCATATACTACTAAAGAAAACCAAGTCCAAGGCTCCCAGAGCTTGGAACTCTGGGACTCACAGATCGTTCTATGACTTGATTTATGATGATGGAGGAATATGTTGTTAATTTCTAAATATACAAACTGAAGTATTTAAGCATGAAATATCCTAACATCTACAATTCACTTTTAAATGACTTAGCAAAAGATATAGAGAGATACATGCAATGGTTCCCTGATGACTTAGACAGTCAAGAACACGCCTGCTAATGCAGGAGACATAAGAGACACAGGTTTGATCCCTGGGTCAGGAAGATCCCCTGGAGAAGGAAATGGCAACCCGTTCCAGTATCCTTGCCTGGAGAGTTCTAAGGATAGAGGAGCCCAGCGGGCTATAGCCCATGGAGTCACAGAGTCAGACATGATTGAGTGACTAATACATGTGGCAAAATGTTAGCAGCTAATGAACCCAGGTGTGTGTGTATACGGATGTCTACTGCACCAGTTTTTCCATTTTTGTGTTTAAATTTGTTTGATCAAAGTCTAAAAATAAGGAGCCATGTGAAGCTCACTTACTCAGCAGAAGAGAAAACTGAGGCCCAATAAGAGTACAATAATCATCCATGTACCCATTACCTGGATTCAACAATTGTTAACATTTTAACAGGAGTTAAATGTGAGCCAAAGGACTTTCCCAAAGTCACAACACAAGCTGTTCCTCATTGTCTGTGACTGCTTCTCCTGATGAGAGGAGTCAGGATTCTCAGGAGATTTTCCTGCGGTAAAGGTCAGCTTTGCATTTGACTTCTCATTCTGCAATAACACCTTTCTACACAACAGAAATTCACAGGGGCTGTGATAACACAGTGCCGCAGCATGACGTCCCCACTGCCCACTGTGAGTGAGCCTAGGCAGCAGAGGCGGCCAGGCCATGACAAGCCAGAGAGCTGATGCAGCGCACTTTCCTCAGTCTGCTTAGCTTATCGCCTAGAGGGGATTTCTTGGTTTCATGCTAATCCTGGTGTCTCCTTTGTGAGGTTTTTCACTGGGGCTTCCCAGGTGGCTCAGTGGTAAAGAATCCGCCTGCAATGCTAGAGTCTTGGGTTCGATCCCTGGGCTTGGAAAATCACCTGGTGAGGGAAATGGCAATCCACTCCAATATTCTTCCCTGGAGAATCCCATGGACAGAAGAGTCTGGCAGTCCACAGGGGTGCAAAGAGCTGGACATGACTTAGCAACTAAACTAAAACAAAGTGGTTTTATTTAACAGGTACCTGAGGTATTATTCTCCCAGAGGAAGCAGATCACTCGGGAAATAAGAGGCAGCTTTCTCCTTTAGGAGGAATTTTTGCAACCATGTGAAAATGGACAAAGAAAAAAGGAAAGGAAAGACAGGTCTATCTAACCTCAGCTGCAATCTCTACAGTATTCTGTGATTCCATTTTTTTATATAAATTTATTTATTTTAATTGGAGGTTAATTACTTTACAGTATTGCATTGGTTTTGCCATACATCAACATGTATCCGCCAGATATATATATATATTCCTCATCCTGAACCCCCCTCCCACCTCCCTCCCTGTACCATCCCTCTGGGTCATCCCAGTGCACCAGCCCCAAGCATCCTGTATCCTGCATTGAACCTGGACTGGCAACTTGTTTCATATATGATACTATACATATTTCAATGCCATTCTCCCAAATCATCCCACCTTCTCCCTCTCCACAGAGTCCAAAAGACTGTTCTATACATCTGTGTCTCTTTTGCTGTCTCGCATGCAGGGTTATCATTACCATCTTTCTAAATTCCATATATATGCGTTAGTATACTGTATTGGTGTTTTTCTTTCTGGCTTACTTCACTCTGCATAATAGGTTCCAGTTTCATCTACCTCATTAGAACTGATTCAAATGTATTTTTTAATGGCTGAGTAATTGTGTATATGTACCACACCTTTCTTATCCATTCATCTGCTGATGGACATCTAGGTTGGTGGGAATGCATACTAGTACAGCCACTATGGAGAACAGTGTGGAGATTCCTTAAAAAACTGGAAATAGAACTGCCTTATGACCCAGCAATCCCACTGCTGGGCATTCACACCGAAGAAACCAGAATTGAAAGAGACACGTGTACCCCAATGTTCATCGCAGCACTGGACATGTGATTCCATTTTTAAGAAAACTTCTTCACCGTTGGTCAGTTCACAAATATATGAGTATGTTTTCTGTGTCAATATCTGTCACAAGGTGGGTAGTGACTGATGAAAGGACGCCGAGAGCAAAAGCTACAGTCTAAGAACATAAGAATTCATCTCTGAACAAGCAGCTCCTCGGAGCTGGGGACAGAGCGGGAGACTCTAGTGCAATAACAAGCTTCAGAGCCCCAGAGGGTGCACATGCCACCCGACTGCAGTAAGCACGCAGATGCTTAGAAAGGCTCACTCTCGCTATTCTCAGCTTCTGTATAAACTCTCTGTCCCCAGGACTGCTCTAGAGAAGCTCATTCTATGCCTGCTTGCTCATCAGCTCAAACAATCAGCCTTCTAGGCAAGCCAGAAAACATACCTCCTTTAATGAGGGACTGAGTAAAGGAGAAGCTATAGATTCCATACCGTCCCTAGAGAAAAGGAACTCTATTCATCCTCTTTGAAAATAATTTGCATGTGTTTTACAAGTATGGTTCTAATATTTCTTCTGTTGTTACAGTTTAATTGTAAATTTTCCTATATTAAATTATGGTTATGTTTCCTAATCTCCAGTATGGTAAGTACTTTGTATGATAATATTTTTAGAGAATTGACAGTTATCAAGACACTATGGTTCCCTGAATAAAAGGAACATATTTGAATCTGAGGAGTTCTGAAATAACACAATCAATGTTTCTCCCTTGCAGTTATTATTAGCAATCATATTTACAGAAGGCCATAGGTAGTTTGTGTTTAATTGCTGTTTACAACAAATCACCTTTTCAAGGAGATTATATTATGGTGACATTGTTATTGTTTTTAAAAGAAGACAGAATCTTCTTTGCCTTTTGATTATATAGTGATGTATTCTTCCCCTCCATATTAAAAAGCAAAAATAATTGACTCCAGGTATATGTAATGAGAGCAGAAGCTTTTCTTTCAGGGCATTCCCCTCATATATCATTAATATCCTAGGCGTGAAAGCATGCACATTTTCAGGAAGGCCATTCTCTTTTCTCTCCAATACCTAAAGCATGCTTTTCCATTACCCCCAAAGATAATTCTTCCGCAAGAAGAATTATGTCGAAATGATTAACCTCTAGCTAGACTGTCATGGAAAAAAATAATAGAGAAGACATACATTACCAATAATAGGACTAAGTGAAGGAGCATCTCTATAGATTCTAGGTTATTAAAAGGATTATGTAGATGATGAAAACTTTAAGTCAATAAAATTGAGAATCTAAATTAACTGGATAAATCCCTTTATAGACACAATTAAAAATCACTGAAAAATGCTAACATGAATAGCTATATATATACTTTTTTTTTTAATGAAATGAACATATACTTTAAAAATCTCACAACAAAGAAAACTTTATGGTTAGACAAGCCCACTGTTGAATGCCAACAAAAATTTTAAAAAGAGACTGTACCAATTCTCAGCAAATTCTTTCAGAAAATTTAAACTTATTCTATGACGTTAACATCCCCATGATATTCAAACTGAAAAAGACACTACAATAAAAGTACAGATATTTTATAAATATAGACACAAAAACTTTAAAAATGATACTAAATCTAATGCAACAATATGTAAAAGAGAGACTATATCTTGACCAAGTAAAGCATTATCAAAAATGCAAGATTGGTTCAAAAATCAATTAACAAAATTCACTATATCTACAGACTAAAGATGAAAATCATATAATCATCTCGAGACATAGAAAAAGTCATTCACAAAATTGAACATCTATTCATCATATAAACTCTTCACAAAATACGAATGAAAGGAAGCATCATCAATATGATAAAGAATATTTAGGAAAAGTATAATCAACATTATACCCAGTGAGAGAAAAAGAGTTTTCCCCTAAGATATAGAACAAATAGATTCAAGGGATTAGAGCTGATAGAGTGCCTGAAGAACTATGCATGAAGGTTTATAACCATTTATAGGAGGCAGTGATCAAAACCATCCCCAAGAAAAAGAAATGCAAAGAGGCAAAATGGTTGTCTGAGGAGGCCTTACAAATAGCTGAGAAAAGAGAAGAGAAAGGCCAAAAAGAAAAAGAAAGATATACCATCTAAATGCAGAATCCCAAAGAACAGCAAGGAGAGAAAAGAAAGCCTTCCTAAGTGATCAGTGCACAGAAATAGAGGAAACTAACAGAATGGGAAAAACTAGAGATCTATTCAAGAAAATCAGAGATACCAAGGGAACATTTCATGCAAAAATGGGCACAATAAAGGACAGAAATGCTATGGACCTAACAGAAGCAGAAGATGTTAAGAAGAGGTGGTAAGAATACACAGAAGAACTACACAAAAAAGATAATCATGATGGTGTGATCACTCACCTAGAGTCAGACATCCTGAAACGCCAAGTCAAATGGGCCTTAGGAAGCATCACTGCAACAAAGCTAGTGGAGGTGATGGAATTCCAGGTGAGCTATTTCAAATACTAAAAGATGATGCTGTGAAAGTGCTACACTCAATATGCCAGCACATTTGGAAAACTCAGCAGTGGCCACAGAACTGGAAAAGTTGTTTTCATCCCAATTCTAAAGAAAGGTAATACCAAAAGAATGTTCAAACTATTGCACAAATGCATTCATCTCACACACTAGCAAGGTAATGCTCAAAATTCTCCAAGCTAAGTTTCAACAGTAACGAACCAAGAACTTCCAGACATTCAAGCTGGTGTTAGAAGAGACAGAGGCACCAGAGATCAAATTGCCAACATTCGTTGGATCATAGAAAAAAAACAACAGAATTCTAGAAGAATATCTACTTCTGCTTCATTGACTACACTAAAATCTTTGACTGTATGGATCACAAAAACTGTGGAAAATTCTTAAAGAGGTGAGAATACCCGAACACCTTACCTGCCTCCTGATAAATCTGTATGCAGGTCAAGAAGCAACAGTTAGAACTGGACATGGAACAACAGACCGGTTCCAAATAGGGAAGGAGTACATCAAGGCTTTACCTTGTTTCCCTGCTTATATAACGTCTATGCAGCGTACGTCATGCAAAATGTCAGGCTGGATGAAGCACAAGCTGGAATCAAGGTTGCCAGGAGAAATATAAGTAACTTCAGATATGTAAATGACACCACCCTTATGGCTCAAAGTGAAGAGGAACTAAAAAGCCTCTTGGTGAAGGTGAAAGAGAAGAGTGAAAAAACTGGCTTAAAACTCAACATTCAGAGAACTAGGATCATGACATCCAGTCCTATCACTTCATGGCAAATAGATGGGGAAACAATGGAAACAGTGACAGACTTTATTTTCTTGAGCTCCAAAATCACTGCAGATGGTGACTGCAGCCACAAAATTAAAAGACACTTGCTCCTTAGAAGAAAACTATGACAGACATAGACAGCAATTAAAAACCAGAGACATTTCTTTACTGACGAAAGTCCATATAATCACAGTTATGGTTTTTCTAGTACTCATGTATGGTTGTGAGAGCTGGACCATAAAGAAGGCTGAATGATGAAGAATTGACGCTTTTGAACTGTGGTGTTGGAGAAGACTTGAGAGTCCTGTGGACTTCAAGGAGATCAAACCAGTCAATCCTAAGGAAATCAGTCTTGAATATTCATTGAAATGACTGATGCTGAATCTGGAGCTCCAGTACTTTGGCCACATGATACAAAGAGCTGAGTCATTAGAAAAGTCCCTGATGCTGGGAAAGACTGAACGCAGGAGGAGAAAGGGATGACAGAGGATGCAATAGTTGGATGGAATCACCAGTTTGATGGACATGAGTTTGAATAAGCTTTGGGAGATAGTGATAGACAGTGAAGCCTGGCGTGCTGCCGTCCATGGGGTCACAAAGAGTCAGATCTGACTGAGTAACTGAACAATAACAATACTGGTAGTCTTAGCTAGTGCAATAAAAAGGTAGAAAAGGTGCCCATAATTGAAAGGAAGAAATAAAACAGTCTCTTTTCAGATCACATGATTGTCTTCATAAAGAATTCTACAGTATCTATTAAAAAGTCACTACAATGACTATGCAGATTTAGCAAAGTTGCTAAATATCCAAAAAATAAATCACAAGTTTTTATACTAGCTATGAATAATTAAATATTTAAATAACAAGACAACTTACAATAGCTCCAAAAATATGAAATACTTTTACACAAATCTTACAAAATATACAGTAGACCTGTCCATTGAAAACTACAAAACACTGATGGAAGAAATCAAAGAAGACATAAATATATTGAAGGAATTACCATTTTAATGGATTGTAAAACTCAAGATATTTAAGACATCAATTCTCTCAAATCTCATCTACAGAAATCTACAAATAGGTGTAAATTAAATAACACAGTGCAAAATAACCAATAGGTCAAAGAATACATGATAAGTACAATTAGAAAATACTTTGAGATGAATGTAAATGAACATACTGCATACAGAAACTTATGAGGTTTAACTTAAAAGGTGCTTAGAGGGAAATCGATAGTACAAACATCAAAGAAGAAGAAAGATCTCAAGTCAGGAATGCAATATTTCATGTTAAGATACTGGAAATAGAAGGAATTTAAATCCAGATCAGAAGAAAGGAAATGATAACAATTAGAGTGGAAATTAATGAAGTAGAAAATATAAAAACAATGGAGAAACTCAATAAAACCCAAACTTGGTGCTTTGAAAAGATCAATAAAATTGATAAAACTCTAGCCCAACTGATTAGGGTAAAAAAGAGAGAAAATTCAAATTATTAAAACTGAGAATGAAAGAAAGGACATTACCACCTATTTTACAGAAATCAAGTTGTAAAGGGAATGCTAAAGGCAACTGTATGATAAATTAAACCATTTAGATGAAATGGGAAAAATTATTTAAAGGATAAAAATTACAAAAAGTGACTCAAGAAGAAATAGGTTCTAAATAGATTCATAATAAGAGATTTAATTAGGACTTTAATACAGTGAAAACTCCAGATACAAACAGCTTCACCAGTGAATTCTACTAAACATTTAAAAAATGTTAACAAATTCTTCACAAACTCTCCCAAAAAATAAAAAGAGAACACTTTGCAACTCATTTAATGTGTTCAGCATTATCTTGATAACAAAACCAGACAAGGACATCATAAGAAATGAAAATTACAGATCAATATCAGAGAATCCATCCGCAATGTGGGAGATCTGGGTTCACTCCTTGTGTTGGGAAGATCCCCTGGAGAAGGGAAAGGCTACCCACTCCAGTATTCTGGCCTAGAGAATTCCATGGACTGTACAGTCCATGGGGTCGCAAAGAGTCAGACACAACTGAGTGACTTTCACTTCACTTCATCTCCTATCATTATAGACAAAAAAAAACCCTCAACAAAATACTGGCAAATATATATATATATATATACACATATATATATTTATATATATTTTATATATATAATGAAATCTATCTAGGGAATGCAAGGCTGTTTCTATATTCAAAAATCTATTAATGTAATATCAATAGAATAAAGGTAAAAACGCACTTGATTATCTCAAAAGAGGCAAAACTGCACTTGATAAAATTCAATACTCTGTCCATGATAAAAACACCACATACGTAAGTATAGAAGGAAATTACCTCAACCTCATAAAGAATATCTACAAAAAATAAATAAAACCTACAGTTAATATCATATGTAATAGTGAAAGACTGAATTCTTACCCCTAAAATCAGGAACAAGACATGGATGGCTGATGTTACAATTTCTATTCAGTATTATGCTTGAGGTCCTAGCCAGGGAAACTATGCAAGAAAGAAAAATAAAAGTCATCTAAATTTAAGAGAAAGAACTGAAACTATCTCTTCTTGCAGATAATATTATCTTTTAGATAGAGAATACTAATGAACACACACAGCACATATACATACACAGACAACCATTAGAGCTACTAAATAGGCTCAGTAAAATTGCAGAATAGAAGACCTATATACAGAAATCAACTGCATTTCTATATGTTGTCAATGAACATTCTGAAAATGAAGCTAAGAAAATAATTTCATTTACATGCACATCAAAGAAAATAAGATGTTTAAATATAAATTTAACAAAGGGAATAAAAATTAAAGAAGATTTAAATAAATGAAAATATATTCTATTATTGTGGATCAGAAGGCAATAATGTTAACATGGCAATACTCCCCCAAATAATCTGTAACAATGCAATCTTTATGAAAATGCCAAACTGTGTTTTTGCAGAATTTGACAAGTTAATTCTAAAATCCTTCTGGTCTAAAATTGAAGGGACCAGAATAGGCAAAATAATTGTGGAAAAGATCAAAATTGGAGGATGCATACTTCCCAATTTTAAAACATATTACAAAGCTAAAGTAATCAAAACTATGTAATCAAAGTACTACTAAAGTAATCAAAACTGGCATAAGGATAAAGGATCAAAACTGGTATAAAGACTTATGGATAAATGGAATAAAATGTAGAGTCCAGAAATAAACCTCTATATTTATGATCAACTGATTTTCAGCAAGTGTTTCAAAATGATTTAATGGAGAAAAAATAGTCTTTTCAACAAATGGTGCTGGGACAACTATTTTGCTAAGTCACTTCATTTGTGTCCAACTCTGTTCCACCTTACAGATGGCAGCCTACCAGGCTCCCTCATCCCTGGCATTCTCCAGGCAAGAACACCAGAGTGGGTTGCCATTTCCTTCTCCAATGCATGAAAGCGAAAGGTGAAAGTGAAGTCGCTCAGTCATATCCAACTTAGCAACCCTATGGACTGCAGCCTACCTGGCTCCTCCATCCATGGAATTTTCCAGACAAGAGTACTGGAGTGCCATTGCCTTCTCTGTGGGACAACTATATACCCCCTCAAAAAAGGAAGTCTGACCCTAACATCATACTATATACAAATATTTACTCAAAATGTATCAAAGACCTAAACGTAAGAGCTAAAACAATGAAACTTGTATAAATGCATGTTTATGACCTTGAGTTATACAAAACTTTCAAGTCAGAGAGTTGTTTCATATCAACTTTCTTAGATATGAAACAAAAAGGATAAGCAACGACAAAAGGTTAATTGGACATCATCAAAATTTTTAAATTTTGTGTTTCAAAAACACCAAGAATAAAGTGAAAAGACAACCCATTATCCAAAATAGGAGAAAGTTCTTCAAATCATTTATGTGACAAGGGGCTTGTATCCAGAATATATAAAGAACTATTACAATTATATGATAAAAAGAAAAATGACCCAATGTAAAAAATGGGAAAAGAATCTGAATAGACACCTCAAAGAAAATTTGCAGATGGCCAAAAACACATGGAAAGGTGATCAACCTCATTAGCTATCACCTTTTTGAAATTTTAGGGAGAGTGAGCCTATAATTTGAAGATACCTTAAACAGCAAAATTTGAACCACGTCTTCCAAGTGCCATTCTTCATAAATCTATTTAGAATCAAGCTTAACAATCACCACCAGCAAATCATTTTTGTAGCCTATATGGCAACTGAACATTCTTCTATTTAATTTTTCAGCACTGCTTTATTATAGGAGAAGGCAATGGCACCCCACTCCAGTACTCTTGCCAGGAGAATCCCAGGGACGGGGGAGCCTGGTGGGCTGCCTTCTATGGGGTCACACAGAGTCGGACATGACTGAAGCAACTTAGCAGCAGCAGCAGCAGCAGCTTTATTATAAGACATAAGTTGCAAAAAATAATAAGCTATTTGTATTGTAAGCTGAAAAGAATGAGAATCATAGAGTAGATGTGCAGCAATCTTCTTCTGAGGATGGCAAGAAAAACAGACATTTCAACTGCGCCTTTAGATTCGCAATCAGGTTGATGGAAACAAATAGCCCCAGGTCATTCACCTTAAAACCTAAGTAAAGAAGCAAACAGTCGGCCAACCAGAGGTGTAGAATTGGTATAGAATTTAAAGGCTCAAGAGACAGTTTTCTATGACAGTTAACCTGGGGTATCTTCTAATGCACATTAATGAATTCTCCTTTATGTAGTACAGTTGGGAAGGTCCCCTGGAGGAGGAAATGGCAACCCACTCCAGTATTTTTGCCTAGAGAATTCCATGGACAGAGGAGCCCGGTGGGCTACAGTCCATGGGGTCGCTAAAAGTCAGACATGACTGAGCGACTAATATCTATATTAAATACTAATCAACACCACAACAAGATATAATTTTATAGCCCCTAGACTAGCTAAAATCGATAAGTGGGGGAAAAACAGATGTTGATGAGAATGTGGAGAAAATTGGAACCTCAAACAGAGATAGGATTGTAAAATGAGGCAACTACTTTGGAAAAAAATCTGGTGATTTCTCAAATGGGTAAGTACAGTTATCAAATGACCAAGCAATTCTACTGTTAGGTATATACCCAAGAGAAACAAAAATATATATCCACACAAAACTTGTATGTGGTATTCACAGAAACTTGATTCATAACAACTGAAAAGTGGAAGCAACCCAATGTCTACCAATTGATAATAAATAAATGAAACATGGTATGTCCTTAAAGTCAAACCTTTGGCAATAACAAAATGAAGTATTGATGCATTCTACAACACAGATGAACGCTGAAAACAAGCTAAGCAAAACCCAGCTGGTGCCAGTGATAAAGAATCTGCCTGCCAGTGAGGGATACACAAGAGACTAGAGTTCAATCCCTGGGCCGAAAAGATCCCCTGGAAAAGGAAAAACAACTCATTCTAGTATTTTTGCCAGGAAAAAATCCATGGAAGGAGCCTGGCAGGCTACAGTCCATGAGGTTGGAAAGAGTCAGACACAACTGAGCACACACGCACAACACGGATGAATCTTGAAAACATGCAAAGTGAAAGAAATCCATAACAATGGACCTTCTATTATATCACTGTTTATAGGAAATGTCTAGACTAGGAAAACTTATACAAGGCAGATTAGTGGTTACATAGACTTAGGGAGTGGGAGTGCTGACTAAAGGGTGTCAAATTTCTTTGCAGGGTATAAAAAGTTCTAAAATGTATTATGGTGATGGTTGTCTAATTCCGAACATACTGAACTGATACTTCAAATGGGCAAATGGTATGATATGTATAATATATCTCAATAAAACTATTCTTAAAAACTGATTTGTAGATTAAGAACAATTCCAATCAATATCCTGGCTTTTTTTTTTTAAGAAATCAACAAGCTGATTCCAAGTTTATATGAAAATATAAAGGAATTAAAATAGTCAAAACTAGTTTGAAGGAAAACAAAGATAATGTCCTCATACTACTTTATTCCAGATCTACCATAAAGCTACAGAATCAAGACAGTGTGGTATTGTGGAAAGACACTGAGGTCCATGGAACTGAATAAAGTATCCAGAAATAGACTTCATTTACACAGTCAACTGATTCTTCACAAAGCTGCCAAACATCAGCAGAGAAAAGAGAGTCTTTTCAACAAACAGTGTTGAAAAAAATGGATATTCCTTTACAATAAACAAATCTCATTCTGTGTCTCACACCAGATATAAAAGATCTGAGAAGATAATTTCACCAAAAAATACACAAGTGGCAAATGAGGACCTAAGTTACTCAACACCACTACACACTAGGCAAAGGCAAGTTAAAACCACAATAATATATCACTACATACCTATTAGAATGGCTTAAAAGAAATGACAATACCAGTTGCTGGCAATGATGCAAAATAAGTGGAATTCTCATATACTGGTGGTGGAAATTCAAAATGATATAGCTATATGAACCTACCACACTATCCGTCCTTAGACATTCAACAAGTGAAATAATAAATACCTACGATCGCACAAAAACCTGGGTCAAATGTTTACAATGACTTTATCAGTAATCAGCAAAACTAGAAGGAATCGTTATAATGCACAGAAAGGAAGTTACCTTCATGTGTTGAAATACTACTCAGCAGAAAGAAGGAAGGTATAAATGCAATAACATGGAGAACATTAAATGCACTGTGCAAGGGAAAGTATGTGAAATATGAATTTCCACCAATTCAAGCTGTATTTAGAAAAGGCAGAGGAACCAGAGATCAAATTGCTAACATCCACTGGACCACTGAAAAAGCAAGAGAATTCAAGAACATCTACTTCTGCTTTATTGACTATGCCAAAGCCTTTGACTGTGTGGATCACAATAAACTGTGGAAAATTCTGAAAGAGATGGGAATACCAGACCACCTAACCTGCCTCTTGAGAAATCTGTACGCAGGCCAGGAAGCAACAGTTAGAACTGGACATGGAACAACAGACTGGTTCCAAATAGGAAAAGGAGTACGCCAAGGCTGTATATTGTCACCCTGCTTATTTAACTTCTATGCAGAGTATATCATGAGAAATGCCAGGCTAGCTGAAGCTCAAGCTGGAATCAAGATTGCTGGAGAAATATCAACAACCTCAGATATGCAGATGACACCGCCCTTATGGCAGAAAGTGAAGGACTAAACCTCTTGATGAAAATGAAAGAGGAGAAAAAGATGGCTTAAAACTCAACATTCAGAAAACTTAGATCATGGAAACCGGTCCCATAACTTCATAGGAAATAGATGGGGAAACAGTGGAAACAGTGACAGACTTTATTTTGGGGGCTCCAAAATCACAGCAGATGGTAACTGCAGCCATGAAATTTAAAAACTCATGCTCCTTTGAAGAAAAGTTATGACCAACCTAGACAGTATATTAAAAAGCAGAGACATTACTTTGCCAACAAAAGTCCATCTAGTCAAAGAGCTATGGCTTTTCCCGTCATCATGTATGGGTGCGAGAGCTGGACTATAGAGAAAGCTGAACCCCAAAGAACTGATGATTTTGAACTGGTGTTGGAGAAGGTTCTTGAGAGTCCCTTGGACTGCAAGGAGATCCAACTAGTCCATCCTAAAGGAAATCACTCCTGAATATTTATTGGAATGACTGATGCTGAAGCTGAAGCTCCAAAACTTTGGCCACCTGATATAAAGAACTGACTCATTTGAAAAGACCCTGATGTTTGAAAAGACCCTGATGCTGGGAAAAATTGAAGGTGGGAGGAGAAGGGGATGACAGAGGATGAGATGGTTGGATGGCATCACCGACTCAATATACATGAATTTTGAGCAAGCTCTGGGAGTTGGTGATGGACAGGGAAGCCTGGCGTGCTGCAGTCCATGGGGTTGCAAAGTGCCGCAAATGACTGAGCAACTGAACTGAAATGCACATGAAGAAACTGGGGATCAGAGTGATGGAACTATTCTATATTTTGATTTTAGTTATGGCTATACAACTGTATAAGCTTATCAAAACTCATGGAATTTACTAATTTGTAAATTATACCTTACACATAAAAAAAGAAAATTAAGCTTCTAATGGAGAAGACAATGGCACCCCACTCCAGTACTCTTGCCTAGAAAATCCCATGGACGGAGGAGCCTGGTAGACTGCAGTCCATGGGGTTGCTGAGAGTTGTAGCGACTCAGTGACTTCACTTTCACTTTTCACTTTCATGCATTGGAGAAGGAAATGGCAACCCACTCCAGTGTTCTTGCTTGGAGAATCCCAGGGACTGTGGAGCCTAGTGGGCTGCCGTCTATGGGGTTGCAGAGTCGGACACGACTGAAGCAACTTAGCAGCAGCAGTAGCAGCAGCTGCAGAGGCCTTTATACACTAGAAAAGGTTTTCAAAGATATATTTTCAGTGTCTCTATAATTCTACAACCTCTGACTTATGTTATAAAAATGTTTATGATATAATAGATCCATACTCTAAGTTTTGGCTTTCACAGACTTCATTATATGACCACAATCCTTAAGCTAGGTGAATTTTTCAAGATGTTAGACCACATGATAGACTTAATTGTAGAGGGGCTTGGAGAGAATGGAGCAAAACGGTGACCTATTCCAATATGGTGGGACATAAATCTGCTATTGAAAAAGTAGCTGACTTTCTCCTAACTTCCCTTAGTGTCTTGCAGTTTTAAAGAGCTGCTGCTTTGCTCCTGTTCACTCCTTAATACTTTAAACATACTTATGATGATAAAATCAACAAAGAATAAATGAATACATAAAATGCACACGGGTTTCCTTCAATAGAACTACAGTTCAACTAGTGAAGGAAATGAGGTTTCCCTGACAGCTCAGTGGTAAAGAATCTGACGGCAATGAAAAAGACACAGAAGACATTGGGATTGATCCCTGGGACAAGAAGATCCCCTAGAGGAGGAAACAGCAACCTATTCCAGTATTCTTGCCTTGAAAATTTCATGGACAGAGGGAGACAAGTGGGCTATAGTCCATGGGGTTGCAAAGAGTCGGACATAACTGAGCACATGGCACAGTGAAGGGGATAATGCTCAGTGTATACAACCCCTGTGGGTATAAATGTTCAGAGAGAGAAAAATATAAACTATATGGAGATGTCTGGTATTGTCAAGATTAAAATATTTTCATTTCCAACTTGACAGGTTTTTTTTCATTTTATATTTTAAACAAAAAAATAATATAACTTTAATGAAGAAAAATAAAATTTTATATGTAACTAAACTTTATTTAATCTGTTTACTATTTTAATCTGATCACCAATAGAATTTTTAGCAATAGAATTTCAAAAATGAGAGCTTAGCTTAATAACCTTTGCCCTTTGTATACGAGGAGTCTGAGATTCAGAGAAAATTAAGCTGGCAAATAGTTTACCAATATTAGGCAAAGATTATGGAAATAGTTTCAGAATTGCAACTAAAATTCAGGCCACCAGATTCTTCAAGAGTTTCAAATTATATTTTAAAAATTAATACTAGCTATCCTTGAAGCAGAGAAGGAAATGGATAGGTTGGAGAAAGTTTCCAGTGTCTTTAATAACAAACTTATATGTTACTTAAGCAGGTGATTTAAGGCCACGTGTACAGAAACAATCAACAAATTCATTACAGTAATATGTAAAATAAAGGATAAGAAAATTCATAAAATATAAGATATACATTATGTTATCCAAATTAGTGAAATTTTTCCTAACAGTATTTCACGTTTCCTTTTTCAGTTTTAATACAGAGGTTTAAAATAGTTAAGATTTATTATAGGACACTGTATCCAGTTTTTAATTTTGCATAATCAATAGTATAGACATCTTCAAGTCAAGCACAGTAATGTCCTTCTAGAAAGTGTCCTTGGACACTTAATAATAAAACAGAGTGAGTTTATTTCTAAATGTTCACATAATTAAAGTTTAACAATTGGACATGAATTGTTTTTAGAATTTCATTTCTGTATTCTGGAGTACACATGGTGGGAAACTTTTAGTCATGAAGCATCTCTCTCTGTCTCAAAGAGGTAAATGCCGTTGACACTGCTGGATGACTCTATCACCGGGGAACGGGCACCATCTGCCCCTGCTTAGTTGTGTGGAAACTGTTGGCCTGGCAGCGCAGGCGAAGCTAGAGAAGCCTGAGGAGCACCTCCATTCCTTTTCAGCTTGGCAATACGTTATCTGAAGCGCTGCAAAACCATATGAGTTTGGGTCTGTGAAATGAAGACAGTAGAAGTATTGTCAGCCAGCAAAGATTAATTATCAGAGTTTAGAAAGACAGAGAAGCTATCTGGGTTCAGAAGCTTTTCCAGCTGTCACGTAGTGGTAAAGGGGAGAGACAGAGGTTCTCTATTTGCTGAGGATCTAATTGAGACTGCTGAGTTAGAGACCCAGGTGAGGAGACACACGTGAGCAGGAAGAGGCTACACAGATGAGAGTATTGTATGATTAAGACAACATTATACTTAATCCTTAGTGAACTTGGGAGGATAGGTTTGTAATGGTAATTCATCTTTCATTTTAATCGATTATAGTCAAAACCCAGAAAAGTAACAGACACAATATTAGGGAATTGCCAAGGTTTTATTTCCTCCAACCCACATATGTAATTTTATAGGTAATCTATTATCTCTACTTATATGACAAATGTGTAGCTGATCAGTTTGTCATATTCTCCCTGAAACAGTCTCTTCCTCCTTCTTCTGTGCTGTTTCTATCTGTTAATGGAACTAGCATCACTTCAGTTCCGAAGCTTGGAATCATTTTAGTCACACCCCCAACCCCCTCCTTTCCACTGCTGGTTACTTGGCAACTGACTCCACTTCCGGAATTTATCTCTAATTTGTTTCTTTCTCTTTGTTTTCAACACCGCAATCACAATTGAAGCCTTCCTTCTTACCATGTTAAAATATTCACTAGCTGGATTCCCTATCCCCAGTATTCCCTCTACCGTCAGATTTATGATTTATTTTCCTAGAGATCAATTCTAGTCCTATTTCAATGATGTAAAATCTTTGCTTACCCCAAACTACCTATTGAATAAAGCTCAAATGCAAATAGGCCATACTGATTTCTCATTCATTGCCTATATTTACTCTATCCACCTTCCTGCTCTCTGCTCTGAGTTTTTGTGTGTGTGTGTGTGTTTATTTGTTTTGTGGTGTTTTTGTTTGTTTGTTTGTTTGTTTGTTTGCCTCTGTACCCATTTATGAGGTTTCCTCTGTCTGGAATGCCCATTTACTTTCTATTTATCCTTTAGGACCTAGATAAAATTTTTCATCTACACAGAATTGTCTTGGGTCACAAAACTCTGAATAATTTTTTGCCACCTGAATGTTCACAGACTGGTACTGAAAGGCATTCACCTAAGAACATTATAAGTAGATAATGAAACTGTAGAATCGTTGCACAATCTATGCATCCTTGCAGTTTAGAACACCATGTTAGAAAAGATGATAAATGGCCAGTACAACTCCCAAAACCTAAGACAGTTTCCAAGGAAAACTCTGGTAAATAAATATTGGTGAGTCTTCTCCCCACATCTGAAAGTCTGGTTGAATCCATAATAAAAAGAAGCACAACTGAACATTTAAGCACTCACACACATATATGAAAAGTGGGAACATATTTTTAAAGGAAAAAGAAATGTTTGAAAAACCCACTGGATTTCTTTGAAAGGATAGATAAGCCTAAAAGTGACGTGGGGCACAATGGATATGATTGTTAGACTTCTGTGGTAAAGGGATGTCTGTTTCCTCTCACTCTATCACCCATCACCCACATGCTATAATAATCACTCAGCGTTTTCACAATTCCCTCAATAAGCCATGCCCTTTCATATTTCCAGGCTTGTTCATCCTCTTCTTGGTGCTTTGAGATATATTAAACATTATCTCTTTTTGAAGCCTCCCCACACAACGGAGAGATAAATTCATTTTTACTTTCAATTTCCTGGTATTTTGGTCCTATCTCAATTATGATACCCTTCATAATAGTGCCCTAATTACTTTTTACAATATGCTTCTATGTATGAATGAGTCCCTGCATGATAGGTACTAAGCTTTTTAAATCACTAGAATCCACTAAGAGCCTAACATGTAATAAGAGTTAAGTAAATATTAGATAGATGAAAGAAAAAATGAATCAAGATATGGTAGGGATTACCAACCTCAAGTGTCGAAAGAAAATGAGGCTCAGAATTTGAATTACTTGCTCCTCATCAGCCAACTGAAAGTGACAAAGCTAAGAGCCAAACCCAAGTTTTCTTACTACAGGTCAATGTTTTTTTCCTAAATTGACTCAGGAACTTGTTTGCCAAATCTTGAATATTCAGATCAGATGACACTCTTGGAGCTTTAAACTAGTGAGGTTTTTTAAAATCAAGTCACCCTTCTTTATCTAGACTGCAATAATACAAATAGCTGCATAAAAGCAATTACATTTCTGTGCATGGTGCATCCACAAACGATCATTAAGGCAAGCAAGATGTACTAAAACAATTCTTAACTTTGAGAAAGCCAGGCTCTTCTTCACAAATTTGCCTTCATATGACTGTCAGAGATAGGTAACTGGACCTGATAAATCTGGGTATGAATGGAATATTTGATTCAAACAGGTTTCAGCATGAGAAAAGAATATGGATTGCCTCTCAATATTTATGGTACTAAGAGGATACGAATTGATTAATGCAGCCTGCTAACTCTCCCAATTTATTTCAGTCAAGCAAAAGAACTGTGTGACGAGGTTTCTAAACAAATCGCTTATTTTAGGTTACTTGAGATTGTTTTAAGCGCTTGTAAGCAGAGCAAGAGTGGACAGATCTCATGTCCATACTGTAAGCTGATTAGCCATGTATCCCATTTCACGATTGATTCCAGCTGTGTCTAAGGCTTGGCCGCTGAGCATTTCCAAGAAACATTTCCAACTATCAACACTATCCCTCTCAACAGCAGGACTACTGCCAGAGATAAGAAAAACTGGTTATTCTGCTTATACAAGTACTGAGAGAGAGAAAATATCCTAAGTTTGATAAAAATAGAAGTGAACATATCTAAAGGAATCATTCTGCCCCATTTGTAAAGACATAATTTCCTTTTTTTTTTTTTTTCCCCTATGAAAACATATGATGCCAGCTACTGTGGGAATGAGTTCAGGCTATGTGGGTCATGGGCGTGATGCATTGCAGTCACCTGTGATGTGGGTTCCTGTCTTACGCTCTCTGTAAGCACTCTTTCTGAAAGAAATTTTTAAGAAACATGCAATTTGCTGTCAATTTATGCGAAACTATTGAAGTGTGATGTCATTTTGGTCAAAATTAGATTGCATAAATTCAGAAGCCCTAACCTGAGATCATTCAATTTTCTGAATTACTAGATTTACATATTAATAACTCCTAGGGTATTTTTCTTTTCGCTAGCTCTAATTGTAAGCAGAATTTATGGCTTGGACTCTTTTAGAATCCAGTTGCAATGGCCAAGTGCTTAAAGCCTGGAACCTTGCCACTTTATCACAGAGACCCTTGGTAGACACAAAGCGAAAGGCTAGGGCTTTGCATTTCATTCTGTTCTCCCCCCATGGGATGGTTCTCTCCACACTATTTAATATATACTCACACTCTCACCAAACTCTACTGCCAAGTGACAGCAGCAAGAGAGTATTTATGGCCCATTGATTCAAAATGTGTTCACTTCTCTAACACATTCATTTTATCAGGATGTAAACACAAAATTCAAGAAATTAGAATTTTTTTCCCCTAAATTTATTTTGCTAATTTCCATAGTATCAATGGATTAGAAAAGAAATAAAAAGGTGAAATCTGATTTGTGTCTGTACGTGTGTTCTGAGCTAAGAGTTTTGGGTGTCCCACCTCCTTTGAGGTAACAGGATCTCCTGCAGAGGGAAGGATTTAGTAAAGATTCTGACCCACTCAAAATGTGCTTATTCCCTTGGTGACTGGGAAAAGCCAGCACAGTTTGGTAGCATGTTTTTCAACTTAATGGTCAATTAGACAGCCATTCCAAAGGCTATGGTAGGTTGGGTATAAATTTAAAACTCTTCTGCCCTTATTTAACATCAAAATGAATGGCAGTAAGTCCCTTATTGGGCTTCTCTGGTGGCTCAGATGGTAAAGCATCTGCGTGCAAATGTGGGAGACCTGGGTTTGATCCCTGGGCCGGGCAGATCCCCTGGAGAAGGAACTGGCAACTGACTCCAGTACTTTTGTTTGCCTGGAAAATTCCATGGATGGTGGAGCCTGGTAGGCTACAGTCCATGGGATTGCAAAGAGCTGGACACAACTGAGCAGCTTCACTGGTTCAAGTTCCTCATTGAAGACTTCTCACTGAAGGTTTCTGCAATGCATCGGTTATTTGGACACTGATTAACCTGAAACCAAGGAAGAAAGCCTCCAGCCAGAATTCAGCAGGTCTGAGGAGCAGGCCAGAGACAGAGAGAACCAAAGTGGAAATTGTATTTCTTAGGAAGAGAGATCTGCATTCCCACGTTTACTGCAGTATTTTGTTTTTACAGCGTCCTTTGTGGCATCCTCCCTTATTTATCCACCTGTCATATGAACAATGAACATAGGCCAGAAAAATCAGCTGCACTGAAACACTTCAGTCAACTGTAAAACAGAGGGAGTGTGGACATGGAGAGCTTTACAGCCAAGATGGAAATAGCCTGTGTCCACCAATGAGCGAATGGATAAAGAAGATGCGAAAAAGTACATAAGTGTATATATATACACACACACACACACAATATACATAATGGAATGGATTTGGGGGATGAATCAGTGGTTAATTAGGATTTAGCCTAATTAGGTCAAATTCCAAATCAACCCCAAATTTAACTAATTAAGTTCCAACTTTGAACCCCTCCTCTATTTGACAATAATAGTCGTAATTAAAACAACTCTTCATTGAGTACTTACTATATGACAAGGACTTTACTTATATTCTTTCATTCAATTCTTACAACCACCTTATGAAGTAGACACATATTACTCTTTTACAGATAAAGTAACAAACACCTCAAATGTATGTAAAATAACTAAGAAGCCTGGTCAAACTGACCAGACTCCACGTGCTTGATTTGAGCATTCCTCTCTCCTGCCTCCCACCTGGGCACCAGAAGTCCTCTTCCCTCACTGCCGGCAGCTGTTCACGCACATCTGTCCACTCAGAACCTTAGATGAGGTTCACTGACCCACTTCCTCCCGGACCCCAGCACCGCTGCTCTGATGAAGCAGAGGGTGTGTTATTAGCATTCTCGGTCTCCACGTCCAAGACAACCTGAGCTGGGTACAGCATGGACTCTCGGGACAAGCTGCAAAGCTCAAATGCTATCCCTGCCACATACCAAGTATGTGACTACGGGCAAATTCCCCTCTGCTCCGTGATTTACTTCATTCAGAAAACAGGGTTATAAGGATATCACCCTCACAAGTTTGGTTTAAGGATTAAATGAAGCAACACATGTGAAATATTGAAAGTTTATCTGGCAAATAGCATGTACTCCATAAACGTTAATTATTATTTTCCACCAAACACCAGACTCAGTCCCATGGTGCTGCAAAAGGTGCAAGTAACACAGGGAAAACTGATTCCTTTACTGGAAGCACTGAGAGAGTTAATTCCTAAGCAGGTTGGTAAGAAGTCCAGGGTTTCCCAAGGAGAGAGGGGTCTGGAATTCTCAAGGAGGAGGAAAGGACAAACTTTTTTTCCCTCTACATTCTTTAGAATTATGTGCCAAAGAATTGATGCTTTTGAACTGTGGTGTTGGAGAAGACTCTTGAGAGTCCCTTGGACTGCAAGGAGATCCCACCAGTCCATCCTAAAGGAGATCAGCATTGGGATTTCTTTGGAAGGAATGATGCTAAAGCTGAAACCCCAGTACTTTGGCCACCTCATGCGAAGAGTTGACTCATTGGAAAAGACTTTGATGCTGGGAGGGATTGGGGGCAGGAGGAGAAGGGGAACGGCAGAGGATGAGATGGCCGGATGGCATCACTGACTCGATGGACATGAGTCTGAGTAAACTCTGGGAGTTGGTGATGGACAAGGAGGCCTGGCATGCTGTGATTCATGGGGTCACAAAGAGTCGGACACAGCTGAGCAACTGAACTGAACTGAACTGAACTGAACTGAACAATAATGTATCCTGCTTGAGGACAGTTTTTGAAAAAAAAAAAATCTTCTGGCTAATCCTGTAATCTTAAAATGTAAATTATGGGAGTGGGTCTAGTAAGGTCTTTACAACCTCCAGACAGCCTTTTGATTCATTGTAATAACTAATTAAAAGGTATATCCATTGCTAACACTAGCAAGGGGTACTCTTTCTGCCGCCTTCTGATGTCTGTGTCAGAAGCTTTCTCTATCCCTTTTATACTTTAATAAAACTTTATTACACAAAAGCTCTGAGCAATCAAGCCTCATCTCTGGCCCTGGATTGAATTCTTCTCCTCTGGAGGCCAAGAACCCTGGTGTCTTGCATGGTTCAGCAGCAACCTTTCAGCACCACGGTGCTCCTGTTTGTATCTCTGCTCCTTTCTGTTTCTGATTTCCTGCTCCTTGTTTCTATGAAGGTACAGTCCCACATCAAACAAATGACTTTCCAAGAGACCTACAGAAAGCTAAATCTAGGCATCTAAAAACATGAACTTTTTCAGTCCAATAGCCAGGAGATCATAAACTATTTGTAAAATACAAAATGAAGTTCAGCTGTAATTACAAAAGAGGAAGACTATAATTATGTTTTTAAAAGTCCACAAATGCATTCTCTATGTCTCCAGAAATATTCTCTGTTAACCCATCTGTGTGGAATCTAGAAAAATGGTACTGATGGACCTACTTGTACAACAGGAATATTGATGCAGTCCCAGCTTCTAAGCTCTGTTACCACTACCTTCTCTAAATCCTTCCGTCCCTAGGGGTCTGCTGGCTTCCTGCTGTGGTTAATCTCTGGGTTTGCTCACCATTTCCTGTTGGTCTCCTGGGCCCTTATATCACCTGTATGAACAGTGTCCAGTATCAAATTCCCTGTCTGATATAATCACACTGGCTCCTGTGTCCTCTGACTCTTGACTGATAACCCTGTGTAACCCTTCAATTTCAATGTTATTGGTCAGGGTTTCTCTTGCCACAAGTGTGAAGTGGCACTTTGCTTCCTAATATGTCCTCCCTTTCATTTTTTTTTAAAGTATTTTCTTTTATTTATTTTTAAATTGGAGAATAATTGCTTTACAGTGTTGTGTTGGTTTCTGTCATGTAACAATGTGAATCAATTATAATAGTGGCTCAGACGGTCAAGAATCTGCCTGCAATGAGTGAGATGGGTTCGATTCCTGGGTTGGGAAGATCCTCTGGAGGAAGGCATGGCAACTCACTCCAGTATTCTTGCCTGGAGGATCACCATGGATAGAGGAGCATGGCTGGCACAGACCATGGGGTTACACAACTGAGCAACTAAGCACACAGTCCCTCCCTCCTAATCTTCCCTGCCCCCTCCCATCCCACTTCTCTAGGTCAGCACAGAGCGCCAGGCTGGGCTCCCTGTGTTATACAGCAACTTCCTCATTAGTTATCTATTTTACACATGATAGTGTATATAAGTCAATGCTACTTTCTCAGTTTCTCCTAGCCTCTCTTTCACCCACCGTGTCCACAAGTCCTTTCTCTATGTCTGCATCTCCATTTCTTCCCAGTAAATAGGTTCATCAGTACTATCTTTATAGCCTTCATACATATGAATTAATATACAATATTTGTTTTTCTCTTTCTGACTTACTTCATTCTGTATATCAGGCAACCTAGATGTCCACCAACAGATGAATGGATAAAGAAGATGTGGTACAATGGAATAATACAATGGAATATTACTAAGCCATAAAAAAGAGTGAATTTGAGTCAGTGGTAACAAGGTGGAACCTTTCATTCTACGTCTACATCTTAACTCAGTGCTTCCTTTCAGGGTCCCATTGACTCCAGAGTGTCACCACATGAGAACTCGTCATTCTCCTTCCTTTTCTAGCCTGTGCCTTCTCAGAATGACATACTAGTAAGTAATCAGAAAGTTAATCCACCATCTTAATATCTGACATCTTGATATGGAACTCTATCCACAGGGTTATCTGCTTAAAATCACCACTTTCGACCAAAGCCAGAACCCTTCCAGTTAGCCTATTATTTTCAGTAGCATTTTCACTATCTTAATTTCCCTTTTCTCAAAATGTCATGGTACAGCTCACATCCACCCTCATAAACAATCAGTTGCTACTTCTAGTTAATCGTCACAATGATCCCTGGATTTCTATGCCTCCTTCAGACACATATCACCTTTACCTGGATGATTCCGGAGTTTTACCTGGACTTGGTTGTCTGCCTCTAAGTACTGCCAGCTCTCATCAGTCCCGTGTAAAGTTTAATCCACTTTTTTACCATCTTCCGTTAATTCTTTTAAAAACTTTTTATTTTGTATTGGGGTATACGGAGAAGGCAATGGCACCCCACTCCAGTACTCTTGCCTAGAAAATCCCATGGATGGAGGAGCCTGGTAGGCTGCAGACCATGGGGTCGCTAAGAGTCGGACAGGACTGAGCGACTTCACTTTCACTTTTCACTTTCATGCACTGGAGAAGGAAATGGCAACCCGCTCCAGTGTTCTTGCCTGGAGAATCCCATGGACAGAGGAGCCTGGTAGGCTGCAGCCCATGGGGTTGGGAAGAGTCGGACACGACTGAGCGACTTCACTGTCACTTTTCACTTTCCTGCATTGGAGAAGGAAATGGCAACCCACTCCAGTGTTCTTGCCTGGAGAATCCCAGGGACAGGGGAGCCTGGTGGGCTGCCGTCTATGGGGTCACACAGAGTCGGACACGACTGAAGCGACAGCAGCAGCAGCAGCAGCATTGGGGTATAGCTAATTAACAATGTTGTAACAGTTTAGGGTGAACAGTGAAGGGACACAGTCATACATATACATGGTTTCCCTTATCCCCAAATTCCCCTCCCATCCAAGCTGTCACATAATATCGAGCAGAGTTCCATGTGCTATATAGTAAGTCTTTGTTGGTTATCCATTTTAAATATATGTCCATTCCAAACTCCCTGTCTCTTGCCCCTTTCCATGCCCCCAGCAACAATTTACCATTAGTTCTTTATCATAAGCTTCAATTGTTCTCCTTATATTACTTAAAAGACAAGTCAAATTTAGCCTGGCATTCATGGTCCCCAAGGTCAATCTACACACTCTCCATAAGTAATTCTTACACTTCCCAGTATGTAAAACCTCCTCTGGTCATTTTGAATATCTCAAGTTTATGATTTGTTTTTCTGCAAGATGGTCCCCTAGGAGACATGACAGTCAGTGAAAAATATAGTTGATTTTTGAGTGCTCACACTCCACTCACAGAGTGTTTACAAGTTCTAAAAACAGCTGCAGTGCTCTGTAGCTCCCAGTAGATCTAGACTCTTACCATTGCCTGTCTCGAATCTTCTAGATTCCTGAGAGAGCAAGCCAGGCATGATGGAGGAGGAGGCATGCTTACTAGGGACTGGATGTGGATTAAGAGAATCCCTGGCACACATGACAGTGCTTTCTAAGCACCCTCTCAACTATCCACTTTCCTTATGTTCCCTGACTTCTATATATTAACTGAGCTCTGAGAGGCTCTTTACACCAGGAGACAGCCTATAAAAATCACATCCCTCGGGAAAAGCCACTCTAGTCTATACAAACCCAATGAGCTCCTTCAAGAACAAAAGGGCCCTGGTGATGAGATGAGGCTCATCTGATGGGTTGGAGTTCCTGATTGCTCTGAACACCATCTGGCCAGTTAACTATTCTGACATTGAGAAGCATTAAAATATTGAACTTTGGTGTTACTGATACCCATAAGAACTTCCCAAAGAAAAAGCAAGCCAGCTGTTGATATTTATGAGACCTCTATAAAATGATCAAGAAGAAAATATGTACTTGAACAGTTTAATATTATCCATAAATATCCTGCTAATTTATCTCAACTAATAGAACTTTCAGAACAGTTTCTAAACCTTTTGCTGAACATCTGTGTTAAATGTGGGTGGTTATGATAATAGCAGATAAATGCAGCTCTTGCTAATTTACTGCCATGAGTTAAAATTTATAACATAATTTTCTCATTAAAAATAACTGAGGGTGTTAAAACCACAGGACATAATCTTATATGAAGAATGTTATTTCTTTTTTGTGAAATTCAATATTCTGAGGATTAGTGTGAAAATATTTTAGATGAAAAAAGTCATAGAAGTTGTTATAGATGCATGGAACCTGAAATCATTTGCCTGCAATCAATGGCAGTTAAAGGAGGCACAGCCAAATCTGGTTCCCTTCAGGTGAAATTACTCTTTGGGGTTCATCATTTTTCTCCCCTCTAGTTTGAGTTACTCTGTTCCTTCATCTCCCAGTACTAAGCCAGGAGTCTAGAGCAATAAAGGGATATAAGTATCAACAGCTGGATTCTCTCCTTTGCTTATGAACTTAAGGCAGAATTGCTATAAACTTATATGGCCCTTACAATGAGTTTGCAACACAGCATTCATATCATCTGCCCCTCCACTGTCTCTTTGAGTTCATTCAACTCTGTATTTGCCTTTTGAAGATCAAGCAGGATGAGAATGGCAAAGTAACAAGTGTAATGACCTGGACTCTTCGTGGTATAGAAATTCACCAGAGGAACCTCTACAAAATCCAAGACACCAAGGTCCCTCCAGGAACCATGATATTCAATCTTCATTGTCAAATTACAACCAAAGACAGTTCTTGAAAGAAAAGATTAAGTTCATCCATTTTTACAGGAGAAGAATCTACTGATTAATGGTCATTTTTATAAATTTAGGTCTGAGAGAATAATGAATATTGACTGAAACACAATTCTACAATTTAGAGACAGCATAGAAACAACTTAATATAATTAAAACAAGAAATGAGGGAGAAGAAACAAGACAAAAATCCCTACTATTTAAAGGTTACACAAAGAAACTTTGATATAATTAAAACATTAAAAAAAGGAGAAACAAAGATAAAATTGATATTCAACTTCTACACTGTATTTGTTCAGTCATTGAAATGGCTAAAGAAAAGTTGGATTAAAGTTTTAGAATCTGAAATTTTTAATAAAAGAAACATATAAAATGTACATTAATCATCTAGATAATATAAAGCAAAACAACTCTTTTTGTAAAACTACCAATTATTTAAGCTGTGTTTTCCTGGCTCTTGTTATTTAGTTAAGCCTTGACACTTCATTCTACTTTGCAAATTTTAATTGTACTTTGGTTTTAATAGGATGAGGAGGAGAGTGAAGATAGAGGCAATTATTGCCATGCCCTAAATTAATGAGTGTTAACAAGCTCTGTGGAAGAAATAGATTGCATATTAGGGGATTTTTTTTTAAGTTATTGATTATCATCTTAAATTTTAATGCATGAGAAAGAGGATGACAATCAATTTGGAGAGAATAAAAAACTATTCTAGAAATCATTTGAGTGAAATTCATGAAAAGGTCCGAGAAGATGCTTAAAAATAA
Source organism: Nanger dama (assembly GCA_917880005.1). Lineage (NCBI taxonomy): Eukaryota > Metazoa > Chordata > Mammalia > Artiodactyla > Bovidae > Nanger > Nanger dama. The sequence goes on from CAKJTW010000010.1 coordinate 16,351,129, forward strand.
GAACAATGAGGGAAATAACCAGAGATATTAAAATATTGCAGAGCCAGCCTTTAAAATATACATTGAGCTAGTAAAGAAATAGGCAGGTATACCAGTGGAACAGAGTAGAAGGTATTGCTGCTAAGTCACTTTAGTCGTGTCCGACTCTGTGTGACCCCATAGACGGCAGCCCACCAGGCTCCCCCGTCCCTCGGATTTTCCAGGCAAGAGTACTGGAGTGGGGTGCCATTGCCTTCTCTAAGTAGAAGGTACAGAAACAAACAAATAAGAATCAGCAACCACTTAGGTTCAAGCAAAATCCATTTTCTATAAATACAATAAATGAAAAAAAAATACTTTGTTCCTGTGATGAGAACTCATTATTTATTGTCTTACCTTTTATATATCACATAGCAGTTCAGTTCAGTCACTCAGTCATGTCCAACTCTGCGACCCCATGAATCGCAGCACGCCAGGCCTCCCTGTCCAACACCAACTCCCAGAGTTCCCTCATACTCACGTCCATCGAGTCAGTGATGCCATCCAGCCATCTCATCCTCTGTCGTCCCCTTCTCCTCCTGCCCCAACCCTCCTAGCATCAGAATCTTTTCCAATGAGTCAACTCTTAGCATGAGGTAGCCAAAGTACTGGAGTTTCAGCATCAGCATCATTCTTTCCAAAGAAATCTCAAACTTGATCTCCTTCAGAATGGACTGGTTGGATCTCCTTGCAGTCCAAGGGACTCTCAAGAGTCTTCTCCAACATCGCTGTTCAAAACCATCAATTCTTTGGCCCTCAGCCTTCTTCACAGTCCAACTCTCACATCCATACATGACCACAGGAAAAACCATAGCCTTGACTAGACAGACCTTAGTCAGCAAAGTAATGTCTCTGCTTTTCAATATGCTATCTAGGTTGGTCAGAACATTTCTTCCAAGGTTAGTAAGCATCTTTTAATTTCATGGCTGCAGTCACCATCTGCACTGATTTTGGAGCCCCCAAAATAAAGTCTGACACTGTTTCCACTGTTTCCCCATCTATTTCCCATGCAGTGATGGGACTGGATGCCATGATCTTCCTTTTCTGAATGCTGAGCTTTAAGCCAACTTTTTCACTCTCCTCTTTCACTTTCGTCAAGAGGATTTTTAGCTCCTTTTCACTTTCTGCCATAAGGTGGTGTCATCTGCATATCTGAGGTTATTGATATTTCTCCCAGCAATCTTGATTCCAGCTTGTGTTTCTTCCAGTCCAGTGTTTCTCATGATGTACTCTGCATAGAAGTTAAATAAGCAGAGTGACAATATACAGCCTTGACGTACTCCTTTTCCTGTTTCGAACCAGTCTTCTTCCATGTCCAGTTCTAACTGTTGCTTCCTGACCTGCATACATATTTCTCAAGAGGCAGGTCAGGTGATATAGTATTCCCATTTCTTTAAGAATTTTCCACAGTTTGTTGTGATCCACATAGTCAAAGGCTTTGGCATAGTCAATAAAGCAGAAGTAGACATTTTTCTGGAGTTCTCTTGCTTTTTCTATGATCCAATGGATGTTAACAATCTGACCTCTACTTCCTCTGCCTTTTATAAATCCAGCTTGAACATCTGGAAGTTCATGGTTCACGTATTGCTGAAGCCTGGCTTGGAGAATTTTGAGCATTATTTTACTGGCATGTGAGATGAGTGCGATTGTGTGGTAGTTTGAGCATTCTGTGGCATTGCCTCTCTTTGGAATTGGAGTGAAAACTGACCTTTTTCCAGTCCGTGGCCACTGCTGAGTTTTCCAAATTTGCTGGCATATTGAGTGTAGCACTTCCACAGCATCATCTTTCAGGATTTGAAACAGCTCCACTGGAATTCCATCACCTCCACTAGCTTTGTTTGTAGTGATGCTTTCTAAGGCCCACTTGACTTCACATTCCAGGATGTCTTGCTCTAGATGTGTGATCACACCATCATGATTATCTTGGTCCTGAAGATCTTTTTTGTACAGTTCTTCTGTGTATTCTTGCCACCTTTTCTTAATATCTTCTGCTTCTGTTAGGTCCATACCATTTCTGTCCTTTATCGAGCCCATCTTTGCATGAAATGTTCCCTTGGTATCTCTAATTTTCTTGACAAGATCTCTAGTCTTTCCCATTCTGTTCTTTTCCTCTATTTCTTTGCATTGATTTCTGAAGGCTTTCTTGTCTCTTCTTGCTATCCTTTGGAACTCTGCATTCAGATGCTTATATTTTTCCTTTTCTCCTTTGCTTTTCACTTCTCTTCTTTTCACTGCTATTTGTAAGGCCTCCCAGACAGCCATTTTGCTTTTTTGCATTGCTTTTCCATGGGGATGGTCTTGATCCCTGTCTCTTGCACAATGTCACGAACTTCATTCCGTAGTTCATCAGGAACTCTATCTATCAGATCTAGGCCCTTAAATCTACCATGATCCCAAGAATGAATTCTAGTGTAAATTGTGGACTCTGAGTAATAATGATGTGTCAATGTAGATTTATCAATTGTAACAAATATATCACTCTAGTCAGAGATGTTGACAGTGAATGCATGGGGGAAGGGGGCACACAGAGACCCTCTTCCTCTCAATTTCACTGTGAACCTAAAATTTCTCTTAGAAAATGAAGTCTATATATTTAAAAAGCCTACCATAAGAAAACATTTATTCTAATAATTAAAAAAGAATATACATTAAAGCAATATGCCTTTTACATCTATCAAACTACATCTAGTTTTTTAAATGCTCTCTATTGAGGATGGTGCAGGGCCACTGACTCTGGTAGAAACTGGTAAGTGTTTCTGGAGACAACTTATCAGTGTATTTCAAAAGCTTTAAAATTCCTTTTCTGGTGTTTGCCACCAACACCACCCCACCTTGGCCCCACCCTGCAAATAACTAAGGAGCCATATGAGCACCTGTTATAGTAATAAAAACATGGAAGCAAGAAGTAACTGGTGAAATACAGCTCAAGAAATAAGGTAATAAAGATTAAAATATAATGGAACTATAGCTATTGGCAAGGAGAACAATTTCATAACATACTGTCATGAGGAGTAAGTTAACAGAAAAGTGTGAACCTAGAGGAAACAACATTTAAAGCCAGACAGATAAATGGATGGATGAATGGATGGATAGGCTGAGGTAATGCAAAACAAATTATTAATGGATTAACGGTTTTTATAAAATGCAAGAAATGATATTCCAACATTACTAGAAAAATTTTAATTTTAGTGATGATGATTTTTCCTTTGATTATTCTGGAGGGAAACACTTTGGGAAGCTCTCTTTAAGAGAATCACTGAAACAGTAATGGTTAACCTCAACTGAGGACTCACTATGTACCAGGAACACTATTAAGCTTGAGTTTATGTCTTAGTCCTCATGAGAAAGGTTCAATTATTATCAGTCCTATATTACTGATGGGGAAACTAAGGCACAGAGCTCTCAGGTAAATTTCACCTTATCATCAGCCAGAAAATGACAGGACAGGGGCTTAAATGTGAGTTATCTAGACAGAGTGGCTGTTTATTTAACCCTGTTTATTTAACCATCATGCCACAGACCTTCCCTAGCAGAAAGGTCACTTCAAAACCAGTACCTGCTCCATGTTCAGAGGAAAGGATGGTAGTTATATCTGGCATGGCAAGGCCCATCTTTTAGGTGCTTTTGATGGGTAAGCCCCCTTCCCCTATACACTCAACTACATCTCAAAATTTACACAGGGCTCAAGATGACTTCTAGAATAAAAAGCATCAAGATCAATACTCATTTTTTTTCCTGAGACTCAAAGATCAGCTCTTCTGAGCCAGGGGAACGCTGGGTGAGACCTGACTAAAGGAAAGAAAATTGGAATCTAGGGGGGGAAAAAAAAGAAAGAAAACCTCAGCAACAGCCACAACCAGCAAATCTGAACAGGTGATCCTCTGTCAGCATTTGATCTAAGCCATTATAGGTGAGTTGGTTTTGAAGCTGGCATAACGTCAATGCCTCATCTAAAATCTGATTACTGAGAGCTCTAATTCTGGACCTTAGCAGTTGGAAGAAGTGTATCCAAGACGGAACTTAACATCTGGGAAAAGCATCTCCTCTCCTGTATGCTAAGGAACTGCTCTGGGGAGTAAACGCAGTGAAGTAGATGGGGTGTACTGGAAATGGTCCAGCCCTGCACACAGGTGAGGTACACAAGAAGAATCCTCTAGCTTGAGTCAGAACACTTTGGATTCTTGGCCACATCATTTAAAATTCTAAGGGAAAGTAAAGGCCAGTGTTCCGTAATTACAGGCACATGGGGGACAGAAAGTGTTATAAATTTAATCTTGGAGAAAACATAGCCTCACTTTGATGTCACAGACTAGTCAGTTGTGAAGATATTTGGTTTAAGTGTATAGCTGTATGCTAGATAAGAGGTGGGGGTTGGAGGGTGAACAGGAGGCTGCCTACTGGTGAGTGTAAAAACCTGTAAGGAGACACACCAATGCACTAAGCATAGTTGTTGTTGGGTGGGTTGTATTCTTCTTTAAAATGTTCTTCTCTTGTCTATATTTTCTGACACCAAATACTGAGTTTTCAACAGCCAAAAAAAGCAACTTTATTTTAGGAAAAATAATCTTAACTGAAATTCCAGTTAATGTTGATCTTGCTGATATTTCATTTTTTCCCATGATATTTAATAAAAGCAGGCACTTGGTAACTGATGCCTTATCCAAAATGAACACATTTTAATTTATTCTTTGACAGGATGCATAATTGCCATGATATTTTATTCTTCAGCTCAGATGAATATCTCCATTCAATGAATATGGTAGAGAAAATTCACAGAATTTTCTGCAGAAGAAATATATTGGAGATGAAACATGAAATATTGCTCAGGTCATTAGAGTTTTATGATTTGGAGCTTATATTATACTCCCAAACAGGTGACAAAATAGAAAGATTAAATCAGATTTGTGAGACAGTAGCATTAAATGCTGGGCTGCAAGATGACCTATTGCTTTCTCAAGACATTAAGTTGTTGGCAAACAACCAAATTCCTATACAGGCAAAGCAATGAATGTAAATGAGAGAAATTTTATTCATGACCCAATTTAGTGATGAGGCCTTCTTTCCTTTATTCCCAAAGAAAAATGTGAAAAATATTTTTATCATTTATCAATTGTAAATATAGTGAACTTCTGTTGTCTCCAAGTTTTCTCTGCAGTGCCTACTGGGGAAAGGAAACACCTTTGTATAAGGATAATAAAAAGTAGATTCTTTTATTCCCTTTTAACCATATAACTATCAGGACTTGATGTATCCTACAGTATCACTGTCTTGGGAACTGGTTAGTGGAATCCATAAGATTAGTGATACATTCAGAATAACCACAGGAATGGGTTTTCAGAGCGAATTCCAGAATCAAGACATTACACAGTCAAAGAGACTGGAAAGGTGAACTAACTCATATCTGTCATTTTAAGATTGAAGCAACAGTTGGGGACCCTGACAGTTCAGAGGTCACAAAGTTAATGATAAGCAATGCCAAGACTAGAATCCAGACCTTCAGTTTTCTAAACCAGGGACATCTTTTCTAAATCTTTGAGTTTAATAAGGTGCAAAGAAGAGAGCCCTTTACTGGACTCAAAGGTACTAAGAATTCTTCTCTCCCTTAAGATTTCACTTATTAAGTGATTTTTTCCAAACAAAATTCTTGGTATATATTTATATTAATTGAATCACAATAATTTTGGTTCTTCTCATGGGCCAGACATTATTTTGATATATGTTTAAGCAATGGATCAGGGTTCTTCAGAGACACAGAACTAACAGGATAGTTGTATACACAGATTTACTTTAAGGAATTTGTTCCTACCTCTTCAGAGGTTTGACAATTCCTAAATGCGATGGAGTAGGGGACTCAGGGGAGGGTTGTAATTCAAGTCCACTGCTAGTCTGCTGCTAGTCTGCTGGCAGAATTCCCTCTGGGTCCAGGAGGTCACTCTTTTAAGGCCTTCAGGTGATTGGATGACATTCATCCACATTATGGAGAGTAATCTACTAAAAGTCGACAAATTGAGATGTTAATCTCACTCATCTAGAAAAAACAAAAACAAAAAATAATACCTTCATAGAAACATTCAGAATAATATTTGAACAAATGTCTGGGTTCCATGGTGTAGTCAAGTTGACACATAAAATTAACCACTGCAAGCATGCTCACCAACTAGGTTAGGTGTTGCCTTTAAATTGAAATCAGGTTTGACTTTAAATCTCAAGAACAAATTTCTGGTTCCTTTATCACTGAAGATATCTGACTGGATAACTGGTTAGCAGACTCATTCTCTTAGGCCCACCAACACCTAAGAGGATCAATTAGTCACCTTCAAGTATACATTTACAAATGGCATATTTCACTACCTTCATACACAGAGAAGTCCTAGAGCTATAAATTTTTTTACTCTGTCTTGGCACAGACTTCAGGAAAATTCAGAGAATCATGGAAATTGAAGGTGAAGTGAAACACTCAGGTCCCCATCCTAAGTATCAGGGATAAATTATAACCCCTGGTGTAAGTGCCTTCCTGATGAGAGATAAAGTGGTTTGCTGTCTCCTCACTCTCAAACCAGAGTTAATCCTTCCGTGGAAATTAGACACCCACAATGTTTGAGAGCATGATGCTTTAGTGCCTTCCAAAAGGCTTGAAAATTCAAGACAAAGTACCTAGCAGTGTTCAAGAACTTGAAAAGAAAGAAAGGGAAAAGAGAGGCCAGGGATGAAGCTATCCCTTGAGTAGTCTTGTTTTATGTGACATACAAATAAGTGTAGCCATTATTGCAGAACAATGGACACCCACCAGGAAAGAGAGTGAAAAAGATGTGTGTTTCATTCCTTCTGCCTTCATCCACATCAAGGAAAGACTGATATTCTGACCTCAAACCCAAACATTATAATACATCAGGTCAATTACATAGTTCTTTTAGACGGGGGTCAGTTCAGTTCAGTATCTCAGTCGTGTCCAACTCTGCGACCCCATAAATTGCAGTACACCAGGCCTCCCTGTTCATCACCAACTCCTAGAGTTCCCTCAAACTCATGTCCATCAAGTCAGTGATGCCATCCAGCCATCTCATCCTCTGTTGTCCCCTTCTCCTCCTGCCCCCAATCCCTCCCGGCATTAGAGTCTTTTCCAATGAGTCAGCTCTTCTCATGAGGTGGCCAAACTATTGGAGTTTCAGCTTTAACATCAGTCCTTCCAATGAACACCCAGGACTGATCTCCTTTAGAATGGACTGGTTGGATCTCCTTGCAGTCCAAGGGACTCTCAAGAGTCTTCTCCAACACCACAGTTCAAAAGCATCAGTTCTTCTGTGCTCAGCTTTCTTCACAGTCCAACTCTCACATCCATACAGAGTACATCACTGGAAAAACCATAGCCCTGACTAGATGGACCTTTGCTGGTAAAGTAATGTCTCTGCTTTTTAATATGCTATCTAGGTTGGTCATAACTTTTCTTCCAAGAAGTAAGTGTCTTTCAATTTCATGGCTGCAATCACCATCTGCAGTAATTTTGGAGCCCAAAATATAAAGTCAGCCACTGTTTCCACTGTTTCCCCATCTATTTCCCATGAAGTGATGGGACTGGATGCCATGCTCTTTGTTTTCTGAATGTTGAACTTTAAGCCAACTTTTTCACTCTCCTCTTCCACTCTCATCAAGAGACTTTTTAGTTCCTCTTCACTTTCTGCCATAAGGGTGGTGTCATCTGCATATCTGAGGTTATTAATATTTCTCCCGGCAATCTTGATTCCAGCTTGTGCTTCTTCAAGCCCAGCATTTCTCATGATGTACTCTGCATAGAAGTTAAATAAGCAGGGTGACAATATACAGCCTTGACGTACTCCTTTTCCTATTTGGAACCAGTCTGTTGTTCCATGTCCAGTTCTAACTGTTGCTTCCTGACCTGCATACAGATTTCTCAAGAGTCAGGTTAGGTGGTCTGGTATTCCCATCTCTTTCAGAATTTTCCACATAGTCAAAGGCTTTGGCATAGTCAATAAAGCAGAAAGAGATGTTTTTCTGGAACTCTCTTGCTTTTTCGATGATCCAGCAGATGCTGGCAATTTAGACGGGGTAAGTTTGTGCAAAATATGAATTGCTCACCTCCATAACTTTACTGAAATGAAAATTTGACTTTAATTTCTGAGTAACAAATCATATTCATCTTTAGAATATGAATATAAACTTTACTGAATGTAAGCCACATACTAAATATCATATTTCAAGTTGTTTCTAGACTTTTGGAAATGCTAATTGAACACAGATTAGTTTCTGGTTTCACACCGGGTTAAGAATAGTCTCTCCCCCGGCTTTGAAGAGCACAGCAGGTCATCCTGTCCAATACACACCTTTAAACGACATAAGAGAGTGCCATTGCTTTCACTACGTTCCTTGTTTTCAGGTTTATCAGAACCAAGGTAGCATGAGTGTTATATGATGAACACTTTGAGCATTAGCAGTATAATAAAACAACGATTAATTCTTCAAAATGATTTATTGACATAGCTTATCTATCTTGATGACCTACATTCATGAAAAAAGAGATACTATAGGATAACTAGATGTTTTTAATGCAAATGATGTCAAGATGAAAAACAAACTGAGTTTGCAGAGAGCAGCAGTATGAGGGAAAATTTCTAAATTAGTTTAAAATTGGGATATCTCAAACATCTGTTGGTGATTCTTGGAAAAAATATGTATTTCAAGTAGGTAATAACTTTTACTTCACAAACAAAAAGACAGTCATTAAAATAATTCAGATGTGAAGTCTTTCAGTCTTTTCAGAAGCAAGCTCTTAGCCTCAATTATCATGCATTCAATGGACATAATGTTTTTGTTACAATTCATTTTCATTGGCATAAACATGCACTTCAAAATTTCCTCTTATTTTTTCTTGGAATAATATGGTACAAGTTCTCAGAAATATTCTAATTTTATCACTTTATTCTTAGAACTTTAATCAAGACCATCTAAAACTAATATTTCTTATCTTAAACTTGAATGAAGAAGATAATAGATTTCTAAGAGCAATTACATTTTTTTCATAATATATAACCATTAATAGAAGAAAGTCTATTTGCACAGTATTCTTCCTTTAAAGTTGGACAGTGACTGAACACATCACTGACAAAAGTATCAATTATAATTGAGACTCAATGACTAAGATTGTACTAAACACTATAAAGGATTCTCCATTTAAGGAATAATGTGTGTAAACACAAAGCAAAGTTTGTCTGTGTAGACAACAAAAGATGCATCTATTTTAAATAATTTTTGGATTCCAATGCAAAAAATATTGATTACAGCAATTTTTAGTTTCTTTTAATTTGAAGTCTATATAAATTCAGCTAGGCTAAAACTTCACTTGAATCAATGTTAAATAAACTGAATATGAAATATTGTCAAAAAATATTTCTCCTTGTAATGTTTTGAAAAAAAATTTACTTATAACAAGTGAAATGAGGAAGAATCTGAGATAAAGCTAGATGTTCTTGTGTGCCAGATTTGGCATTCATTTAACACTCCATGTAATTGTATAACAGGAGTGAAAGTTTCCACCAGAGTAGCACTGAAGAATCATTCCCAAATTAGAATACCATGTGCTGAGGTGTTATCATACCATGCCCTCATCCTTTTCTAGTAGAAACTGCACAGTTAAATAGTCCTTCACAAAGTATTTGTAAGTATACTTGTATGTGTTGTCTTCAATCTGAAAATACACACATACACCACCCCCTCTTCACAGTCCCATAACCTAACAATCCTCATCAATTTGTTGCTGTTATTTAGTCACTAAGCCATATCTAACTCTTTTGCAACCCCATGGACTTAGCCCACAGCCTCCTCTGTCAACAGGATTTCCCAGGCAAGAATACTGGAGTGGATTGCCAGTTACTTGTCCAGGGAACCTTCCCAACCCAGGGATTGAACTCATGTCTCCTGCTTCAGCAAGTGGGATTTTTTTTTTTTTTTTAATCACTGAGCCACAAAGAAAGCCCTCCTCTTCTATTACTGTCCTTTACAGCCAGAAACAGACTCATTAGAAAAGACCCTGATGCTGGGAAACACAGAAGGCAAGAGGAGAAGGGGATGACAGAGGACGAGATGGTTGGATGGCATCACCATCTCAATGGACGTGAGCTTGAGCAAGCTCCAGGAGATGGTGAAGGACAGGGAAGCCTGGTGTGCTGCAGTCCATAGGGTCTCAAAGGGTCAGACATGACCGAGCGACTGAAAACAATAGCCAGAATTAGAGTTGTGAAATCTTAACTGATTTACCTCGTATTTTCTCTTCAGCAGAAGGCAATATGAATACTCGCCCACGTTTTAATCATAATTCTTACCAAGTTTTAACAAGCTCTTTGTTTTCGAGAAAACACTTCAGTGCTTATATGTTTTCTCAGTGTTTAGTACCACGGACCACTTCCTCCCATTAAACACTAGACTTACATGACCACGCGCTCTACTGGATTATCCTGTCTCTCCAGTTATCAATCTCGCCGATACACTTCTACGTCTCATGTCTGTATGTGAAATCCTAAAGTATCTCGTTATTTTTTCCTTCTCATTTTACACTGGTGTGTGTGTGTGTGCTCACTCACGTATGACTCTTTGCGACCCCATGGACTGTAGTGTGCTAGGCTCTTCTGTCCATGGAACTTTCCAGGTGAGAATATTGGAGAGGGCAGCCATTTCCTACTCCAGGGGATCTTTCCAACCCAGGGATCTAAGTTGCATCTTTTGGGTCTCCTGCATTGCCAGGTAGATTCCTTACCACTGTGCCACCTGGAAAGCCCACTGTTAGTCATAGTTTTTATCACATGCCAAACACTTCCAAATTAACATCTTCTGCTCTCCAAATATATGTGTTCAACTGCCTACTCTGAAATTCCAATTCAAGTCTCACAAACACCTCATATACATTCCCAAAATATCATCTCTACAAATAATTCTGTTCCTCCCCTTATATTGCCTATAAGGCAGCAGAAAAGCACAAGTTCACCCAGATTCAATTTTTACTTGAGTCCACATAAGGCCCATAAGACACATATTTTTCTGGCCTCCTACTTAAAATTTCACCCTCTTAAAATGTCCTAAATTGTTTCTGTTCTGTCCTTTCCTCAACAGCAGCTTATAGCATCTAACCCATCAAATATTAATGGAGTCATCTTGTCTATCATCCATTTTCTTTCTCTAAAGTGTAAGTTCCATGAGTTCAGAGACTTTTTTTGTCTTGTTTATAGCTGGATTAGTATCTAAACATAGTGTGTGATCCATTCAACTAGAGCACATCCTGGGGAATTTCATCCCATATATGTGTAGTCCAACAGTTGACCCAAGACCTAAGAAAAGTTTCCACGCAGATACAGCTCTTCCATTTTACCTGTCCTGATCCCAAACATCAACCAGCTTAGCAGGTACAAACTCATCTTTCATTTGGCAAAACTGATGCTCTCTACTTGGGTTCTCTCTCCTTACACGATAGTCTGGAAACTTGTTTGTGAGAAAGTCTGTGAGAATCTGGGGCTTTCTTCTCATCGTCCTCAGGATCAAACTCAAACTCCTATGCTCCTCTGTAGACTCATATCTCCCCACCTCCCAACCCTCCAACATGTATTTTAAGTTACCTTCAGTTCCTGTACATTCATGGTTCCTCCTCACCTCCAGGCTCCTGCACATGCTGCTTTGCTATGCCTGGACCAGTCCCACATCTGACCAATTCTAATCATCCACTCACATGTCATGTCTCCAGTGACTTCCCTGGGCTGAATTAAGTGTCCCATGTGTGCTCATTTTGCACATCCCACTTTTGCCGATCATCATCTATACTTCACAGTTTTATGATGATTTATTTACTTTTCTATACCCCCACTATACGATAAGCTTCTTTGGGGCAAACCCCATGTGTTATTTAGTGTTTCTTCTTCCTATTCACTAGGTTACTGAATAAATATTTCTTGAAATTAATGCACAGTGGGATCTAGCAATTTGCTTGACAAGAATATTGCTTCTCAATCAATTATATGTCTCCATTCTGTGCAATAAACAAATTAAAACACAAATACACTTCACCCCAAGAGTAAGAAAAACAGGAGAAGGTAAACATATTTAAAAGGCATGACAGTGAAATTATACAAAATTAAAAAAATTTTTTTAATTATACAAAACAGAAGGAAAAGCCTGGGTTATATCTGTGTCAGATACTGAATATATGAAAACCTCTATATTTTGGTTTTGGGTTATATATACAAAGTAAACTCAATTTTAAGGAATTAGCCATTCAAGCTGTAATGTAACTGCTAACGTTTCAACAGTTAGGCTGATTCCTAGTATCTTAACACCGCATGTTAGTTAGGAAGGAGAGTTTAGCACTATCTCACCCTCTTCATTCCATAGATGAAAAGCTGAGTTTGAAGGAAATAAAGTGAATGAAATGAAAATAAAGTGAAAATAAGTGAATAAAATGGAAATAAAATGAATTTCCACAGTTAGTCAAAGGTGGCACTATAAACCAAGTCTTCTATATCTTCTCAACTGTCTTTAAATTTATTATGATCTGTATGAAAGATACATTGACCATCACCAACATTTACTAAAGTCCTGGTATGTGTTAAGGGAAACAACTCCTTATCTTAGGATCCAGTTAGATAACTATGAAAAAAAAGTCACCACAAACACAGAACAGGAACTGAAGATTGGGTGGGTCAGACAGAAGGGCCTCTTTTGAGATGTCAAGGACAGTGATGACCTGATCACTCACTGTCAACTTATAGTTAGTTCATAGTCTAATAATAAACAATATGGATATTTACTCCTGAGCTCTCTAACAAGTGACTTTTCCATTAAACCGAGTTTTTACTTGGTTTCTATTGGATTTTAATGAATAACACATGTGGCAGTCAAAGATATGCTTTAAATGAAACTGGGAAGAAAAATATCATTTACCTCTTTCCACCAAGTAGTGATACTGAAAGCCACAAGATAACAAACGTTAGTTACTCCTATTTTCTGAACGTATTCAACACGTGCTTTTCAGTTATCTCAAGTCCATTTTGAAATGAGGTGGGGCAACATAGAAATAAAGATGTGAGTCTTTGTTCTGTTTTTAATAAATGACTACCAAAATAAAAATACCTGAGTGGACATAATCTGAGAATCAGTTATATTTATATAACATTTCTTATTTTTCTAACTCAGGGATTTAAATTCTCTAAAAATTTTTTCTATTAGAAGATGTCTCATATCATGGCATCTATGTTACTTTTGGAGAAGTTTTGATGAATAAGTTATTACACATATTTTCTGGTCCTGCTGTATACTCTTCCAGTGGAGTTGAATGTTCTTGTATTTTTCTCCCAAGATACTTCTCTTATTGCTGTTGATGTTGTGCAGTCGCTAAGTCATATCTAGTTCTTTGCAACCCCACTGACTGTAGCCTGACAGGCTTTTCTGTCCATGGGGTTCTCCAGGCAAGAACACAAGAGTGGGTTACCACATACCTATAAGCAGCATTGAATTAACCTACACTTTATAAGCATGGACAGTTAGGTATGTGGGGGTTCACACTCTTTACTTAGCATCACCGAATTACTTAGCCCATGACTCAAAAGTGGAAAATTTATGGACAGAGGACGCTGGTGGGCTACAGTCCCTATGGTCACAAAAAGCCAGACACCATTGAGCAACTAACACTTCCACTTCCTTCAGAAGTAGAAACTTAGATCAGGATCATAGCAGCAACCTGGTTCTAAAAACAGATATTCACTTGAAATTAACAGGAGTGCCAATATAGGGCTCTGTCCAAAGGACAGTAGCATTTACTAGGTGCTTTTGATGCACAAAAACTAATCACTTTACAAGCATTAAATCAGTCAATTTCTTGTCATCTTTGTCTTATAGGTGAAGAGATTAAGGCGCACGCAGTTGAGTTGTATGCCAGAGATTTAAAGCAAGCAAGCAGTACAGTTCAGTTCAGTTGCTCAGTCATGTCTGACTCTGACACCCCAGAGTACACCAGACTTCCCTGTCCAACACCAACTCCTGGAACTTACTCAAACTCATGTCCATACAGTCGGTGATGCTATCCAACCATCTCAACCTCTGTCATTCCCTTCTCCTCCAGCCTTCAACCTTTCCCATCATCAGGGTCTTTTCAAACGAGTCAGTTCTTTGCATCAGGTGGCCGAAGTACTTGAGTTTCAGTTTCAGCATCAGTCCTTCCAATAAATATTCAGGATTGATTTCCTTTAGGATGGACTAGTTGGATCTCCTTGCAGTCCAAGGGACTCTCAAGAGTCTTCTCCAACACCACAGTTCAAAAGCATCAATTCTTCGGCGCTCAGCTTTCTTTATAGTACAACTCTCACATCCATACATGACTACTGGAAAAACCATAACCTTGACTAGATGGACCTTTGTTGGCAAAGTAATGTCTCTGCTTTTAAATATGCTGTCTAGGTTGGTTATAACCTTTCTTCCAAGGAGTAAGTGTCTTTTAATTTCATGGCTACAGTCACCATCTGCAGTGATTTTGGAGCCCCCAGAAATAAACTCTATCACTGTTTCCCCATCTATTCGCAATGAAGTGATGGGACTAGATGCCATGATCTTAGTTTTCTAAATGTTGTGTTTTAAGTCAGCTTTTTCACTCTCCTCTTTAACTTTCTTTTCCTCAAAAGACTCTTTAGTTCTTCTTCACTTTCTGCCATAAGGGTGGTGTCATCTGCATATCTGAGGTTATTGATATTTCTCCTGGCAATCTTGATTCCAGCTTGTGCTTCTTCCAGCCCAGCGTTTCTCAGGATGTTAACATATATGTTAGTTAACATATAAGTTAACTAAGCAGGGTGACAATATACAGCCTTGACATACTCCTTTTTTGATTTGGAAACAGTCTGGACAGTCTGGACAGTTCCATGTCCAGTTGTAACTGTTGCTTCCTGACCTGAATACAGATTTCTCAAGAGGCAAGTCATGTGATCTAGTATTCCCATCTCTTTCAGAATTTTCTACAGTTTGTTGTGATCCACACAGTCAAAGTCTTTCCAATAGTCAATAAAGCAGTAGACATTTTCTGGAATTCTCTTGCTTTTTCTATGATCCAATGGATGTTAGCAATTTGACCTCTACATCCTCTGCCCTTTTTTTTTAATTCTTTTTTTAATATTTTTTTAAATTTTATTTATTTATTTTTTAAATTACAATACTGTATTTGTTTTGCCACACATTGACATGAATCAGCCACAGGTGAACACAATCTCCCAATACCGAAGCCCCCTCCCACCTCCCACCCCACATCCTCTACCTGAATCATCCTGTGCACCAGCCCCATGCATCCTGCATCCTGCATTGAACATAGACTGGTGCTTCATTTCTTACAAGATAGTATACATTTTTCAATGCCATTCTCCCAAACCATCCCACCCTTTCCCTCTCCCTCAGAGTCCAAAAGTCCGTTCTATACCTCTGTATCTCTTTTGTTGTCTCACATATAGGGTCATCGTTACTATCTTCTAAATTCCATATATATGTGTCAGTATACTGTATTGGTGTTTTTCTTTCTGGCTTACTTCACTCTGTATAATCGCTTCCAATTTCATCCATCTCATTAGAACTGAGTCAAATTTATTCTTTTTAAGGGCTGAGTAGTACTCCATTGTGTATATGTACCACAGCTTTCTTATCCATTCATCTGCTGATGGACATCTAGGTTGCTTCCATGTCCTGGCTATTATAAACAGCGCTGCAATGAACATTGGGGTACATGTGTCTCAGTTCTGGTTTCCTCGGTGTGTATGCCCAGCAGTGGGATTGCTGGGTCATAAGGCAGTTCTATTTGCAATTTTTTAAGGAATCTCCACACTGTTTTCCATAATGGCTGTACTAGTTTGCATTCCCACCAGCAGTGTAAGAGGGTTCCCTTTTCTCCACATCCTCTCCAGCATTTATTGCTTGTAGACTTTTGGATCGCAGCCATTCTGACTGGTGTGAAATGGTACCTCATTGTGGTCTTGATTTGCACTTCTCTAATAATGAGTGATGTTGAACATCTTTTCATGTGTTTGTTAGCCATCCGTATGTCTTCTTTGGAGAAATGCCTATTTAGTTCTTTGGCCCATTTTTTTATTGGATCGTTTATTTTTCTGGAGTTGAGCTGCATAAGTTGCTTATATATCTTTGAGATTAGTTGTTTGTCAGTTGTTTCATTTGCTATTGTTTTCTCCCATTCAGAAGGCTGTCTTTTCACCTTGCTTATAGTTTCCTTTGTTGTGCAGAAGCTTTTAATTTTAATTAGATCCCATTTGTTTATTTTTGCTTTTATTTCCAGTATACTGGGAGTTGGATCATAGAGGATCCTGCTGTGATTTATGTCGGAGAGTGTTTTGCCTATGTTCTCCTCTAGGAGTTTTATAGTTTCTGGTCTTACATTTAGATCTTTAATCCATTTTGAGTTTATTTTTGTGTATGGTGTTAGAAAGAGGTCTAGTTTCATTCTTTTACAAGTGGTTGACCAGTTTTCCCAGCACCACCTGTTAAAGAGACTGTCTTTACTCCATTGCATATTCTTGCCTCCTTTGTCGAAGATAAGGTGTCCATAGGTGTGTGGGTTTATCTCAGGGCTTTCTATTTTGTTCCATTGATCTATATTTCTGTCTTTGTGCCAGTACCATACTGTCTTAATGACTGTGGCTTTGTAGTAGAGCCTGAAGTCAGGCAAGTTGATTCCTCCAGTTCCATTCTTCTTTCTCAAGATTGCCTTGGCTATTTGAGGTTTTTGTATTTCCATACAAATCTTGAGATTATTTGATCTAATTCTGTGAAAAATACTGCTGGTAGCTTGATGGGAATTGCACTGAATCTGTAGATTGCTTTGGGTAGTATACTCATTTTCACTATACTGACTCTTCCGACCCATGAGCATGGTATATTTCTCCATCTATTAGTGTCCTCTTTGATTTTTTTCACCAGTGTTTTATAGTTTTCGATATATAGGTCTTTAGTTTCTTTAGGTAGGAATATTCCTAAGTATTTTATTCTTTTCGTTGCAATGGTGAATGGAATTGTTTCCTTAACTTCTTTTTCTACTTTCTCATTATTAGTGTATAGGAATGCAAGGGATTTCTGAGTGCTGATTTTATATCCTGCAACTTTACTATATTCATTGATTAGCTCTAGTAGTTTTCTGGTTGAGTCTTTAGGATTTTCTATGTAGAGGATCATGTCATCTGCAAACAGTGAGAGTTTTACTTCTTCTTTTCCAATTTGGATTCCTTGTATTTCCTTTTCTGCTCTGATTGCTGTGGCCAAAACTTCCAGTACGATGTTGAAGAGTAGTGGTGAAAGTGGACACCCTTGTCTTGTTCCTGACTTTAGGGGAAATGGTTTCAATTTTTCGCCATTGAGGATAATGTTAGCTGTGGGTTTGTCATATATAGCTCTTATTATGTTGAGGTATGTTCCTTCTATTCCTACTTTCTGGAAAGTTTTTATCATAAATGGATGTTGAATTTTATCAAAGGCTTTTTCTGCATCTATTGAGATAATCATATGATTTTTATTTCTCAGTTTTTTAATGTGGTGAATTACATTGATTGACTTGTGGATACTGAAGAATCCTTGCATCCCTGGGATAAAGCCCACTTGGTCATAGTGTATGATCTTTTTAATGTGTTGCTGGATTCTGATTGCTAGGATTTTGTTGAGGATTTTTGCATCTATGTTCATCAGTGATATTGGCCTCTAGTTTTCTTTTTTTGTGGTGTCTTTGTCAGGTTTTGGTATTAGGGTGATGGTGGCCTCATAGAATGAGTTTGGAAGTTTACCTTCCTCTGCAATTTTCTGGAATAGCTTCAGTAAGATAGGTGTTAGCTCTTCTCGAAATTTTTGGTAGAATTCAGCTGTGAAGCCGTCTGGACCTGGGCTTTTGTTTGCTGGAAGATTCCTGATTACAGTTTCAATTTCCATGCTTGTGATGGGTCTGTTAAGATTTTCTATTTCTTCCTGGTTCAGTTTTGGAAAGTTGTACTTTTCTAAGAATTTGTGCATTTCTTCCAAGTTGTCCATTTTATTGGCATATAATTGCTGATAGTAGTCTCTTATGATTCTTTGTATTTCTGAGTTGTCTGTCGTGATCTCTCCATTTTCATTTCTAATTTTGTTGATTTGATTTTTTTGCCTTTGTTTCTTGATGAGTCTGGCTAATGGTTTGTCAATTTTATTTATCCTTTCAAAGAACCAGCTTTTTGCTTTGTTGATTTTTGCTATGGTCTCTTTTGTTTCTTTTGCATTTATTTCTGCCCTAATTTTTAGGATTTCTTTCCTTCTACTAACTCTGGAGTTCTCTCTTTCTTCCTTTTCTAGTTGCTTTAGGTGTAGAGTTAGGTTATTTATTTGACTTTTTCTTGTTTCTTGAGGCATGCCTATATTGCTATGAACTTTCCTCTTAGGACTGCTTTTATAGTGTCCCAAAGGTTCTGTGTAGTTGTGTTTTCATTTTCATTCGTTTCAATGCATATTTTGATTTCTTTTTTGATTTCTTCTGTGATTTGTTGATTATTCAGAAGGGTGTTGTTCAGCCTCCAAATGTTGGAATTTTTAATAGTTTTTCTCCTGTAATTGAGATCTAACCTTAGTGCATTATGGTCAGAGAAGATGCTTGAAATAATTTCGATTTTTTTGAATTTATCAAGGTTAGATTTATGACCCAGAATGTGATCTATCCTGGAAAAGGTTCCGTGTGCACTTGAGTAAAAGGTGAAATTCATTGTTTTGGGGTGAAATGTCCTATAGATATCAATTAGGTCTAACTGGTCTATTGTATCGTTTAACGTTTGCATTTCTTTGTTAATTTTCTGTTTAGTTGATCTGTCCATAGGTGTGAGTGGGGTATTAAGGTCTCCCACTATTATTGTGTTATTATTAATTTCCCCTTTCATGCGTGTTAGCAATTGTCTTACATATTGCGGTGCTCCTATGTTGGGTGCATATTTATTTATAATTGTTATATCTTCTTCTTGGATTGATCCTTTAATCATTATGTAGTGGCCTTCTTTGTCCCTTTTCACAGCCTTTGTTTTAAAGTCTATTTTATCGGATATGAGTATTGCTACTCCTGCTTTCTTTTGGTCTTTATTTGCATGGAATATCTTTTTCCAGTCCTTCACTTTTAGTCTGTATGTGTTTTGAGGTGGGTCTCTTGTAGGCAGCATATATAGGGATCTTGTTTTTGTATCCATTCAGCCAGTCTTTGCCTTTTGGTTGGGGCATTCAACTCATTTACATTTAAGGTAATTATTGATAAGTATGCTCCTGTTGCCATTTACTTTATTGTTTTGGGTTCGGGTTTATACGTCCTTTTTGTGTTTCCTGTCTAAAGTCTATCCTTTAGTATTTGTTGGAGAGCTGGTTTGGTGGTGCTGAATTCTCTCAGCCTTTGCTTGTCTGTAAAGCTTTTGATTTCTCCTTCATATTTGAATGAGCTCCTTGCTGGGTACAGTAGTCTTGGCTGAAGGTTATTATCTTTCATCACTTTAAGTATGTCTTGCCATTCCCTCCTGGCCTGAAGAGTTTCTATTGAAAGATCTGCAGTTATTCTTATGGGGATCCCCTTGTGTGTTATTTGTTGTTTTTCCCTTGCTGCTTTTAATATTTGTTCTTTGTGTTTGGTCTTTGTTAGTTTGATTAAAATATGTCTTGGGGTGTTTTGCCTTGGGTTTATCCTGTTTGGCACTCTCTGGGTTTCTTGGACTTGGGTGATTATTTCCTTCCCCATTTTAGGGAAGTTTTCAACTATTATCTCCTCAAGTATTTTCTCATGGTCTTTCTTTTTGTCTTCTTCTTCTGGGACTCCTATAATTCGAATGTTGGAGCGTTTCATATTGTCTTGGAGGTCTCTGAGGTTGTCCTCATTTCTTTTAATTCGTCTTTCTTTTTCCCTCGCTGATTCATTTATTTCTACCATTCTATCTTCTATGTCACTAATCCTATCTTCTGCCTCCGATATTCTACTATTTGTAGCCTCCAGAGTGTTTCTGATCTCATTTATTGCATTGTTCATTATATGTTGACTCTTTTTTATTTCTTCTAGGTCCTTGTGAAACCTTTCTTGCATCTTCTCAATCCTTGACCCCAGGCTATTTATCTGTGATTCCACTTTGATTTCAAGATTTTGGATCATTTTCACTATCAGTATTCGGAATCCTTTCTCAGGTAGATTCCCTATCTCTTCCTCTTTTGTTTGGTTTGGTGGGCATGTCTCCTGTTCCTTTACCTGCTGGGTATTCCTCTGTCTCTTCATCTTGGTTATATTGCTGCATTTGGGGTGGCTTTTCTATATTCTGGGAATTTGTGGAATTCTCTTTCTTATAGAGCTTCCTCTCTGTGTTTGGGGTTATATCAGTGGCTTGTCAAAGTTTCTTGATCAGGGAGGCTTGTGTTGGAGTTCTGGTGGGTGGAGCTGGATATCCTCTCTCTGGAGTGTTGTGAAGTGTGAAGTAATGGGTTATGAGACATCAATGGTTTTGGAGTATTTTGAGTTGCCTGTGTATTGAAGCTCAGGGGCTTGTTCTTGTGTTGCTGGAGAATTTGCGTGGTATGTCTTGCTCTGGAGCTTGTTGGCCCTTGGGCGGTGCTCAATTTCAGTATAGGTATGAAGGCGTTTGATGAGCTCTAATTGGATAATGTTCCCTGTATTCAGGAATTCTTTGATGATCTCAGGATTTGGACTTATGCCTCCTGATTCTGGTTTTCAGATTTATTTTTATAATAGCCTCATGATTTCTCCATCTATTCAGCACTAATGTTAAAACATCTGGGTTAATGATGATAGGTTTCTCCACTTTGAGGGTCGTCCCTAGAGGATCGGTGAGTTACTTGGAGGAGAGAAGAGGGAGGGAGTAGTTAGAGTTGAGTGGAATGGGATGAGGTGGAATCAAAAGAGGAAAAAGCAAGCTAGCCCGTAACCACTTTCTTGTGTGCGCTCAGAAGTCTGGACCACTCAGAGGTGGTCACAGAGTTATACATGGAAGAGGAGAGGGAGGAAGTAGATAGAGGTGGACAGGAGGATAAAAGAGGGAGATGGGAAGGAGGGATACAGATCCGGCCAGTGACCAGTTCCCTTAGAATTCTCCACCTTCTGGAGCACACAGAGATTCATAGAGTTGGGTAGAGAAGAGGAGGGGGGAGGGAAGGAGACAAAAGCCACCTGGTGGAGAAAAGAGAGATTCCAAAGGAGGAGAGAGTGGTCAAGCCAGTAGTCTCGCACTCATGTAAAACTGGGTACTGAAGATTAGGTTTTTAAAAGTACAAAATTGGCAACAAATACCAAAATGCCAAGATTAAAAATCTGGAGTAAAGATTGGATTTTCAAAGATAGAATATTGAAGAGAAGAAGAAGAAGAGAGAAATTTTTAAAAAATAGAGAAAAAAAGTAAAATATAATAAAAGACTCCAGAATTATTAAAAGACAACTTCCTCCACCAATAGGACTATATACGACGTTTGCTTTAACGATAGGTTTTTTTTTTTTCTGAAAAGTAATATTAGGTTATAAAAATAATAAACAGAAATACAGAAGACTGGTTTTGAAGCCAATGATCTGCTTCGCTGGATGCCTGATGTCCTCTGCCAGCAGTCAGAAGTTATTTTGTGGGATTTACTCAGCATTGAAATGTTCTTTTGATGAGGTAGAGAGGGAGAAAGTGTTCTCCCCATCCTATTCCTCCTCCATCTTTTTGCTCCCCCCATCCTCTGCCTTTTATAAATCCAGCTTGAACATGTGGAAGTTCATGGTTTATGTACTGTTGAAGCCTGGCTTGGAGAATTTTGAGCATTTGTTTGCTAGCCTGTGAGATGAGTGCAATTGTGCAGTATTTTGAACATTCTTTGGCATTGCCTTTCTTAGGGATTGGAATGAAAACTGACTTTTTCCAGTCCTGTGGCCACTGCTGAGTTTTCCAAATTTGCTGGCATATTGAGTGCAGCACTTTCATAGTATCATCTTTCAGGATTTGAGAACAGCTCAACTGGAATTCCATCACCTCCACTAGCTTTGTTCCTAGTGATGCTTCCTAAGACCCACCTGACTTCGCAGCCCAGGATGTCTGGCTCTAGGTGAATAACCACACCATCATGGTTATCTGGGTCTTAAAGATATTTTTGTATAGTTCTTCTGTGTATTCTTGCCACCTCTTCTTAACATCTTCTGCTTCTGTTAGGTCCATACCGTTTCTGTCCTTTATTGTGCCCATCTTTGCATGAAATGTTCCCTTGGTATCTCTAATTTGCTATCTCTCTAGTAAGCAGTACAGATAAGACTTAAAGCCAGGACATCTGGTTCCAGAATTCTTAGTCTTGATCACTACCTGGTCTACTTGTCCACAGACCCTACCTTTCTAATTCACCCCACCAATGTTACTTTAATGAGAGAACAAGTTCTGTCTTAATATCCATTTGATCTTTGCCTTCTTTATCAAGGACCACTCAAACAGCTGAAAAATTTTACTTTTATTAAAATGAGTTCATTTAGGGTAGCAAGGACTCTAAAACTCAAGGCTAGCAATTATGCAAGTGGGAGACCTCACAGGAAATGTTTATTTGTCCCAAGAGAGTCTTTACAGACTCGGAGCTTAAGAAAGTGATACAGTATGTGCTTTTGAGGGTTTAACATACTAGCTGCCCTAGCCAGTATTCACCAGACAATTCCATATGTCTAAGGCCACGTACTCATGTTTTAAAATGTACTGACAGATATTAACATCATGATAATGCCAAAAATCAAGTTCCAAATACTTAGCCCAAACACATGGCTTTCATCAGCTCCACAAAACTCCAGAGATATTTTATCAGCAACTGATCAAAGGAAGCAGTAGGGACTGACACAAACACGTCAGGATGCATGTAGCATCCTCCACTCAAGCACACCCCAAGGTCATGTCTCCAGGAATAGAGACAGCACATCAGCTTACAGCTGAAGCAGAGCAAATGAATGGAGGTCCCTTTGAAGGCAAAGCCCTGAACACATCAAGCTGAAATGTCAGATCCTGGTTTAGCACGATGATGCCCTCACTTGGGTATGGGTACTGCTGTAAGAGATATCTTACTCAGGCAAAGGTCCTGTCAACTTGCTTTCAAACATGAATGGAGCAAAGCACAAATATCATATGACTTCTCAAGTGTGCTTGGCTCTGCACAGATAAAACTGCTCTATTTGGAGTCCTGGTGAAAGAAGGGGAAATGGCATCTGCAAACCATGAAGCTGATTAAACAAATTTGCTTCCCAAGTACTTGAGGTACTCTCAGCCCTAATTAATATCTCCTGCAAATTCACCCTCATAGCTAAGATTCACTTTCCTAATCTAAGCCATATGTTCCTTCCATCATCTTAACGATATAAATGGAAATTGTTGTTCTTCACTGAATATTTCTACTACAAAAATGCTCTTTCCAGGCTGATGCTCTGTGCTGAAATCAGTGAGTAAGAAAATCCCTCTCTGAAAACAGTTTCTCACTTTTTTCTTCTTATTATCCATATGCAGAGGTGAGGTCTTATGTGTGATTTTTAAATGCTGCATGAAGCACCTTGCCTGTATTAGAAACAAGCTTCTGCAAGCATAGAACTTTCTGCATGAAAAACAGGTAAATTAAAACTGAAAAGGGGAAAGCTGCATCCAAAATATAGCCTGCACAGTTGAAGAATAGATGTCACACCTATCATAAAGAGAGAAGTTGGTGGTTTATAGTGAGGTGAGGAAATGACTTGCTTTTTTCCAGAAGCCAATAGTTTCCATCAAATTCATTGACCTTCTCCAGCTACTGCTCTGTTTTCATTTTAAGAAGCACCTTTACTCTTTATGCATGACTGGAGGAAAGAGAGATGTATAGATCTATGAGACTTCAGAGTTCGAAGAGAACCTAGTGATCACCAAGTCAGGTGTTGGTGAGCCTCTCTGTATACTGGAAACCCCTGGTGAGCTTGGAGACTGGTTCTTCCCCAGAGAGATTATAATTCAATTGACCCCAGGTGAACCTGATGGAATCTGATACATTATTTCTCCACACCACTCTCTAACAGCCAAGCCCCAGGAGCTGTGATCTTGTCCACCCACCTCTTTGGGCCGGTGATATGAAATATTTATTCAGTGTCCATATACAGCTGTTGGTGGCAGAGGATGAACTGTAACCTCAAGCTCCAAACCTCCACACCTGTGTGTTTTCCTCTACATTATACTATATACCTCTTATAATCCATGCTTTTTAAAGTTGAAATCAATTTGATGATAGAAATAACTTTAAAAACCAAAACAAAACCTAGATCTACTTTCCTACTTTCCCCTTTTCAAAGGCCTTTTCCTTATTTTCTATTTTTCTGTTATTGCAATCTCTCTCAAAAGCCAGATATAAATTGGTGTCACTATATAACCCCAGATTTAAAATGAAAATATTAGTAAGCCGCTCCAGAATCGCTCCCCAAAAGTACTACTTTTAACAGTGCACACCACAAAGAAATCCCTCCTATTGGCTTCAGTATTAAAATAGTAACAATAGCAGCCAAATAAGCAGAGCTAGGCACTGTTCTCAGAGCGCGTGGTCTGCATCATCTCACCGAGTCCTGAGTCCTTGTAACAGCTTTCTGAGGTCAGTATATACAAGCAAAAAAACTGAGCCACCAAAATTCAAGTCATTTCCCCAGGTAAGTTCCCCCAATTTTAGTAATTTTGCATGGCTATGTACCAGCAGCCATTCAGTTTAATCTCAAAAATCACAATGTGAAACTGTCCTTCAAAAGTAGCTTTCCGATCATGATCAACTAATATTTACAAAGCATTTTTATTACTCGTCTCTCATACAATCTCAATTAAATTTTACAGGATTGACTGACATCACCATTTGGTTGAAAGAGAAACCAAGGCTTGGAAAATACCCAGCGTCCTCACAGGTAGAAGGGGTCAAACCCCAATCTGAGCCTTCGTGACACGCCAGGGCTGCCCTCCCTCTGCCACACTGCTTTAAATCGAAATATGGTTTCGTGACTTTGATAAGCATTTTGTACGATAGTCCTGCTAGGAAAATAGTATGAAACTGACCATAACAGCCAAAAATCAATGCCTTGCTGTTGATTAAATTGTTGATTTTACTGAAATTCACTGGTACACTCGGAAACAAAATAAATTGCAGCAAACCTCCCCAAAGATTTTTGTTGTACATCCTTTTATTTTTATTCACATAATCCGTGTTTACTGAGCTGTGGTAAAGGATGCATGGGCTATTTTTATTCGGAGAAAGGCGATAACACCAGCCAAGCAGAAGGACCCATCCATGACCAGAATGCAATGGCCTTCATTATCCTCCAGCTCCTCCTAAATGACTCACAGAGAGCCGGCAGATGGTGTTTTCTCTCACCCCTTGCCTTGCACTTATTTAATTATTTTAACTTAGTTTTTGTTCTGTCACCATGATGCCTAATAGGCAGACATATTTTGGAGTTGGTTTCTACTTCTAATACTGAATAGGGTATTTGGAAATTTTCTTAGGGTCTAAATTCTGGATCAAGTAAGGGCAGAGAATAAGGATGACAAAAACTTACTATTAATAAGTAACACTTACTGGGCACATTACAATATGCCAGATACAAAAGCCAATAAATTTGCATGAACTCATTTAATCATCCAAAGACCCAAAAATGGGGAGGCTGGTGTTTAGAGAGGTTAAGAAACCTACTCCTACAGCTAATAAGTGGAGACAGAGAATCTGAACCAAGCACCTACTTTCTTTTTAAAAATTTTTTTATTGAGATAACACTGGTTTATACACCGCTTTGTGTGTACACTATATCACTACTTCTGTGTACACTATGGTGTACTCACCACTAAAAATTTAGTTTCCATCACTATACAGCTGACCTTCTTTACCCATTTACCCTCCCCCTCCTTCAGCTTCTTCTCCTTTAGTAAACACTATGTTCTCTGTATCTACAGGTGAGTGTCTTTTCATTTAGTTTGTTCATTTATTTATTATATTCCACATATGTATAAAATATGGTATTTGTCACATTTATTTCATTAGCATAATATTCTCAAGGTTCATCAGTGTTGCTGAAAATGGAAAGGTTTCATCTTTTAGGGCTGAGCAATATCCCACTATGTATATATATATAATATACTATATCTTATCCATTCATTGGTTGATGGGCACCCAGGTTGTCTCCAAATCTTGGCTGTTGTAAATAACACAGCAACAATCATAGCTGTGGATATATTTTCTGAATTAATAATTTTATATTCTTTGAATAAATAGCCAGAACTGGGATAGCTGGATCATTTGGTAGATCTATTCTTGGTGGTGATTTATTTTTGGAGGACTCTCCATACTATTTTCCACAGTAGCTGTAGTAATTTGCATCCCTACCGGCAGCGAACAAATGTTCTTTTTCCCATATTCTTGCCAAAACTTGTTATTTCTTGCCTTTTTGATAACATCCTTTTTAACAGGGTAGAGGTAATGTTTCACTACAACTTTGATTTGCACTTCCCTAATAATTAGTCATGCTGAATGTCTTTTTATGTGCTTGTTCACCAACTATATGTCTTCTTTAGGGAAAAAATGCCTATTCAACTCCTTTGTCCATTATTTAAGTTGAGTTGTTTTTGTCATTGTTGAGTTGAATGAGTTCTTTATATGTTTCTTATATTCACACCTTATTGAATATATGACTTGCAAACATCTTTTCATGCTTGGAATATTGTCTTTTGATTTTGTAATAGTTTCCTTTGCTGTGCAGAAGCTTTATAGTTTGATTTAGTCCTATTTGCTTGTTTTTGCTTTTATTTTCCTTGCTTAAGGAGACCTATCTAAGAAAGATCTTGCTAAAAGCAATGTCAGAAAGCATACAATGTTATCTTCTATGAGTTTTATGCTTTTAAGTCTTACAAGTTCTAAGCCATTTTGTGTTGATTCTTTTGTATGCTGTAAGATAGTGGCCTTAGTTTTATTTTTTTCCATGTGGTTGTTTTTCTACTACTATTTATTGACCAGATTCTTTCTCCATTGTATGTTCTTTGCTTCTTTGTTGTAATTTAATTGTCCATATATGTGTGCATTTATTTCTGGGCTCTCAATTGTTTCATTGATATAAATATATGTTTTTCTGCTGATACCATGCTGTTTTGATTACTATAGCCTTATCATGTAGTTTGAAATCAGAGAATATGACATTTCCAGCTTTGCCCTTTTTCCTCAGAATTGCTTGACTATTTGGGGCCTTTTGTGGTTCCATATAAATTTTAGGATTTTTTTTACTTTATTTCTTTGAAAAAATGTCATTTGGATTTTGATAGGGATTCCACTGAATCTGTGGGCTACTTTAGGTAATATGGACATTTTAATAACATTGTTTCATCCAATCCATGAGCAGAGAATAATCTTTCGATTTGTGTCTTCTTTAATTTCTTTCAATAATGTCCTTAGTTTTCAGTATATAGGTCTTCCAACTTCTTGCTTAAATTTATTCTTGGGTATTTTATTCTTTTTGCTGTGATCATAAGTGGGATTTTCTTAATTTTTCTTTCTTCTAGCTCACTGTTATATATTTGTATGCTGACTTTGTATCCTGCAACTTAGTCAAATTTTGTTTATTATTGTCAATAGTTTTTGGTGGAGCCAAAAGAAGACTTCCTCTTCTACCCAACCTTAGTTTCACCTCCTTCCCCTGCCACACAGGTGTTAATCCCTAACAACTTATTGACCAGAAATGTATTAGTAAGTCTTTGTTACCCAAACATTATTGACTAGAGTAACAAATTGCCAGCCATAGTTGTTAGTGTCTGCAAAAATCCCCATCAATAATGTAATAAACCTCTTGTATCTCAAACTCTGAGAAATCTAAGCTGTAACAACTCTTGTAAATATATATATATATACATGGGAGAAGGCGATGGCACCCCACTCCAGTACTCTTGCCTGGAAAATCTCATGGGCAGAGAAGCCTGGTAGGCTGTAGTCCATGGTGTCGTGAAGAGTCGGACAGGACTGAGCAACTTCCCTTTCACTTTTCACTTTTATGCATTGGAGAAGGAAAAGGCAACCCACCAGTGTTCTTGCCTGGAGAATCCCAGGGACGGGGGGAGCCTGGTGGGCTGCCGTCTATGGGGTCACACAGAGTCGGACTTAGCAGTAGCAGCTATATATATATATATATATATATATATATATATATATATATAATTTTAATTGCTGGGAACTTTTTGAGCCTCAGGAATCCATCCAAGCAGATGTACCATATCTTACATTTTTGAATAGTAGCATTGAGACACAGACACCCACTGCAAAGTAGGAATGGAGAGTTGGCAGGGGTGGGGGGAGCTGCAAAGGTAGCAAAAGGCAGGTATCTGCTTAATCTTTTTAAGATTAAACTGATCAGATAATTCAGAACTACATCTGGTTCTGGCACAAGGACAGGACAACAGTCAACAGACCCAGGAAACCCCAAATGAAGGCCTCTGTAAACCACAATATCCTTATGGGTCTACAGTGTCCCTAGGTGCTGGGCACATATTATTATCCTAGGCAGTATAACCCATGTACCTATGACATCAGTTCCATATCAGAAGAGTCTCATGAAATTATTTATAAGACTTTATCAAATACAAAAGGGTTCTCTTCAATATCATAAAGAGTTAAACACTATGTTATAGATGAAATCAATATTCTGCATGAAAAGTGCTGACATACAGTGCAGAATTACCTGAATGAGTTTCCATCCACCACCTTTCCAACACTTTGGATAGCCTCCCAACTGTTCAGTCTGTTTCAAGTACCATGTTACTCCCTGTTACTGTCAACTGTATCCTAGTAAGGCAGTAATGATAACTAAGCCATCTCATGAGAATTTGCATTTTTAAATAAAGGGACTCTTGGAACCCAAGAAAACTTTCTAGACTCCACAGAATGAAACCATATACTGGAGTTAAAAGGCAAATGACACATTAGGGGACAAAGGACTTTTGTCACTCTCAGTTGAGAAGCCCAGTTCCAAGTCCTGTGGCCAGGCTTACAGAGAGACTGTGTTAAAGGAGGAAGTGAATGTAGCAGAATTGTCTCCCCTCTCCAGCAGAACACTGTACCACCGTACCAGTGTAAGAGTACACTGGTGTGCCTCCATGCACTTGATAATGGTTTCAGATGGAAACCTGTGGTCATCATTTCTTATTAATTTTAACCACTTGTGACTTTTTCAGAATTTTACTCCAATAAAGAAGGTATCTTTATTTAAAAAAAAAAAAAGACAGAAAGGAAGGAAGGAAGAGAGGGAGGAAGAAGAAAGAGTTTAATCTTAACTCTTAGAAACTTTATAGATATAGCATCCTGGAGATTTAGATACCAAATCAGACATCAAAAGTAAGAAGAAGACAAAAATATTTGGTAGTAATCTCACAACCAATCACTTGATTTTTTAATTATACATTTTTAAGTCATGAAACTTAAAGAAAAATATATATACTTAGAACATTCATGATCTGTTGCTCTTAAACACAAAAAGCTCACATGTTACTTTCAAGTCATTCCAATTTCACTTTTCAAACACTGAACTGATTTTAGCATTATCACTGTTATCAAATAATTTACAATAAAACTAATCTGGAAATCTACAGTTTAAGCAACTTTTAGATAAAATGAGTCAAAGGTATATGTTTTAGTGAAATAGCCTGTTTTACCTGAAAGAAAATGACATTTTTGTTTAAAGAAAATGACAATAAAATCCTGTTTGGTATCTAAGTGCTTCTGTTAAAGGGACAAAAGCTGTTTGGAAAGTTTCTGCAGCATTAAATGGGGCTCCTA
Source organism: Nanger dama (assembly GCA_917880005.1). Lineage (NCBI taxonomy): Eukaryota > Metazoa > Chordata > Mammalia > Artiodactyla > Bovidae > Nanger > Nanger dama. The sequence continues at coordinate 16,380,970 of CAKJTW010000010.1, forward strand.
TGACTTAGTGGAGCATTAATGCATATTACAAATGCAAAGCATAACTTTGAAGTTATGGAAAAGCTGTTGAAGAGGTCAGAAAAAGAAATCTTATCTGAAATGTTCTTATGTGATGACAGGAAAGCCTCCCCAATTTAAGGAAATGACAACCCACTCCAACACTCTGGCCTGGAAAATTCCATGGACAGAGGGGCCTTGTGGGCTACATTCTATGGGGTCATAAAACAACTGAGCAACTTCACTTTTTCACTTTAACCCCTTTCTGGGGCAGCTTCCAGCCTCTTTCCAAGGAGACTGCCCAACAGAACCTTCTGTGCTTTCACACTGAAGAACTAACCACACCCACCCAACATCCGACTCCTAACCCTTGTTTTGGTTAAACTGATATATAAACCTCTGCCTCTGGCTATTCTGCTAATTACTGAGTACACCCACACACATAATAAACTTTTTTCCCATTACTCTGTCTATTGTCAATTAATTTGTGTGCCCCACCACTGTAATTTAAGTTGGAATCTTTCACTCTGGTGTTATATTATGCCGGAACTCCGAGTCCCAAAACTGAGAGAATAAAACGTCAACAGCAATACAAAAGCATAAAGGGGTTTTATTGCTAGCTTGAGCTAGGGCTCCCATCTCACCCAGCGCAGTGGAGTCTTGAGGAGAGCCCGGAGCTCTGAATCATGCTGCATTTATACAGGCGGTTCTTAGTACAGCTGGCAGGTAATGATTGGCTGAGCCATACACATGCGCAATTTTCAAATCCCACATCCCTATCCAGATTGGCTCAGGTTTGGCGGCATCGGGGACTTTCCCAGGGTGTGGTTCCCCGGAATCATGACTCAGGTTGTAATCCGGGTTTGGCTCCAGGGGGACTTTCCCAGGGTATGGTTTCCCAGAATCATGACTCAGGTTTTACAAGAATCTGAATTTTAGGCGCAGTATAGCTTGTTGAGCCTGTCATGGCTCAGGTCTGGTCCCTTAACACTGGGACATAAGATGAGGGGCAAAAATTCACCACCTTCACTTTACAGGCAACCTGAGTTCAGTTTAGTTCAGTTCAGTCGCTCAGCCATGTCCTTTACGACCCCATGAATCGCAGCACACCAGGCCTCCCTGTCCATCACCAACTCCCGAAGTTCACTCAGACTCGCGTCCATTGAGTCAATGATGCCATCCAGGCATCTCATCCTCTGTCGTCCCCTTCTCCTCCTGCCCCCAATCCCTCCCAGCATCAGAGTCTTTTCCAAGGAGTCAACTCTTCACATGAGGTGGCCAAAGTACTGGAGTTTCAGCTTTAGCATCATTCCTTCTATAGACCTAAAAGCTAGGTTTTAGAAAGTAATTTTTAAATTTATATTAATTTGTCTTGATTTTTTTTTCAGAATTTATGGAGTTTGGAAAACTTTGTTATAGAATTGAATGCTACTTCTCTATTTTAGGACCAAATGAGCATGTTATGGTTAACACAAACATTATTTTGTTGTTGTTGTTAAATACACCTAAGTTAAAATTTAAAATGCACTGAACAAGTAAAACCTCTTTTGTAAGAAAATATCTCAGTTAAAGCACAATATGTCTAGAAAAAAGCGTGAACAGTATTACTAGGGTGATGTGTGATCTTGGTTTCACGTACTCAAATTTGAAGACTCAGACATAAATTGTGGTGGTCACCACACCCAAAACAGTAATGTTTCCATAGTAACTAATCTACTTATAAAGAAACAGGAGTAATATGGAAAGAGAACAGAGAAACTAAAGTGAAAAATAGAAGTAACTGGCCCTGAAATTATAATGACGACAAGAAAATCACTAAGATAGGATATGGCAATAAGGGGGGTTTATCCCAGGAAATTACTAGGAACTTGGAAGATTCTGGAAGACAACGGTGAAGACTTCCATTCCTTTTGAATCTTTCTACAGTCTGAAACAAAGTCACACACACAATAGGCACTCAAATACTTACTTGGGTGGGGGGAGGGAGGAAGGAGAAAAGAGGGGGAAGAAGGAGGGAGGGGAGAATTTACAGAGGAAAGGAGGTAAAATGAGAATATCCAAGAAAATAATTCTGCACCATCAGATAATTAGGCATCCAAATAATAGAGCAAATATCAGTGATTACCTTTACCACCAATTCTGACATAATGACCAACTGTGACTGCTACCAAAGAAAACATCCTTATTGAAATGTATGGTTACAGGTGTCCATAAGTACCACTCATGTCACTCTTAAACTCTGGTTGTCACTATGATGAGAAAGGCGCAGCCTGAAGGTAAATTACTTTCCTAAGTTTGAGTTTAATTCATTCAGCCAGTTTGAATTTTGAGAAGAGGAAAACATATGCTTCCTTCCCCAGTGGCATTTTTATACTCAAATAAGTCAAAAGTAACTATTCTGTCAAAAACTCAAGTAATTAAAAAAATGGATAATTTTGAAGATTCATACATTTAAACACACATGGATATTTCATAGCATGTTTGCAGGTATTTTGGTTTTTCAAATGTGACCTTGGGGGTTGATTTCATTTTATGTTCTCTGTTCTAAGTTTATCTATCTTTAAATTTACAATAGCAATTAAAAATTAAATTGGCCATATTGGAGAGATAATTTACCTGTGATGCAGATTGAAACAGAAATAATTCAGACTGTATTTATAAAGCAGTTTGCCTCTGTAAACGTCAATGCTTTATAAAAATATCATCTAGTTATAAGTTTGAAATCATTGCATAGAAACAAACTATATGCTTCTGTGAGTTGAACGTTCACAGAAATCCCCTGTGATCTTATGAACATACAGATTCTGATTTTGAAGGTCTGGCATAAGGAGAAAGTTTTACTATTTCAGACATCCAGGTGATGCTGAAATTGCAGGCCAGCAGCTCACATTCTGAATAGCAAAGGTTTAGAGAACTATAACTTTTCTTTAAGTATTTCCCTTTTACTTCACAATTTTTGCCTGATTCATTTCGAATTTTAACCTTTAGAATAGCTAAATGTTCCTTTTCTATTCCTTAGTACATAAAAAGGATTGTACACTTGGAATTTCCCTTAGAAATCTATAAGAATTGCTCACTCAAAAGGTCAATTTTGTTTGTTCCTCTGTCTCTGGAAGAGAGATAGAGAGCCCCAATTATTTAAAGACCAACTCTTGCAGCAAATTTTGTGGTATTTACGAAATGAGCTATTGTGAAAATCTAAAAAATAGTCACAGATTCAGAAGATACCTCCAGACCTGACCAGCAATAACATTTTTGGCAACACATAGAGGAACAGGAAGCTGTAATGAGTTTCTTTTAGTCCCCAAAGCAACCACAAACTGTATTTCATCTGTTATTGGAACAACAGAATCAATGTCCTCCAGATGAGCCAGCAAAAAAGAAACCATTAAAATGCTATTGGAACCCATGAACTGAAAAATGGTGCACACTAAGAGTGTAATGATACAAGCAGGACACTAACAGGAAGCCAGGAAATCTTAAGGTAGCTCTCCCATAGCCTCAACTCTATTAAAAAGGATGCAAATACACATGAAATAGTTTCTTATGATTTTGTATTTCTAGTTTTAAATTCATTCTAGTGAAGAGCAAGAAAATCTACCTCAAGATATTATTCTGACACTGCATAGCTGGGTTCATGTTTTACAACCTTGATGCACTAAAAAATGGTAAAACCTAGGATAAACTTGCCCCTGTGCATAAAGTCAGAAGTATCTGGTTCTTCTTAAAAGAGATAGGAAAATGCAAGTTAAAACATGCAACTACTAACTGTTGATCTCTATTTGTCCACATACTTTTAGCACAGCCTTGCCGGGAGCCAGCACAAGGAGTCCCGCCCGTGGCAAAGGTCATGAGGTTAAGGGGCGCAACAGGCAAACGCGAGTCCGGCCTTAAGGGAGCCTTACTGGATCTGCTCATGCATCTGCCCCCAAAACCAGAGTCTGCCTGCCTTACTGCATTATGCCTTTCACCTATACTTCTGACATTACAGGGGGCTATTCTCCACCACCTCTCTCTGTAAAGGAGTTAACTTAGGACTCCAGTCAATAAATCTCCCAGGCGTGGCAAGGGTGTTTCAGTCCAAAAACTCCTCTGATGGATCTCTAGCATGCCTGACAGGATTATCCGGCCACATGTGATTGTTTACAGCCTCCCATGTGAGAGGCATGAGATGCTTTAAACTTTCTAAAAACTGATTCTTTTGAGAAGTTAGAAAATTATTAGTATAATATTAGTGAGTTAGTTAGAAATTATGTTGGTGAGGGGTTTCATTGCTGAGTTAATGATTGCCGCCAGGCCTCCATATCCTTAGGCACCTGGGAGTATGTTAATCAAGTAATTGGAATGTAGAAAAAGAAATATAGTAGTTTTGATGTTAGCAATACTAGACTTTTGAGTTAATGAATTTTCTCTTTTGTTATAGATCATCGTAATCCTCTTTGTTATAAATCACTGTGTCCTTGCTATGTAAAAATGTAACTTTATCACTATCTTAAGACTAAATAGATCTTAAGGGGAAACAAGTTTTCTGATCGATTAACCTTTATCAATAGAAAGAAAGGTGGGGCCATAAAATGTTAATCGGTCTCCAGACCAGAAGATATTGTAAAACAAATGTAAGACCCTTGTAAGAACAAAGATATGCTGAGAACACATTTATCTCTATGTATAACTAAAAGTATAAAAGTAGACTTGGAAAATAAAGAAACCGACCAGTTCCTGGAAAGACTGGTTTCCCCCATGTGGTCTTTTCTTGTTCTCTTCTTTTCTGGCTGAATTCCCATCTCGAGAGTGGAGGCTCGCCATGTCTACTTACTTGCCCGGGCTTCTAAGACCCATGCGAGAGGGAGCCCAAGGCGGGGCACCCTCCACTATTCAAGCAGGCGCCAGTGGCCTACGTAGGTGATGCAAACTCCTTATCTGGGAGTTTTATTGGTTTTCCACATAAACCAAGTTATTCAGCATCTTTTCTCTACTTATTTTTCTACTACACTATTTCTTTCTAATCTCCCTCCGTATCTTTAATTAAGCAATTAATTCCGCAGATGCCGACGCTGTCCCCACTTCAAATTCCCTGGATCCACCTCAAGACTATACTATTTGATTTCTCTTATTTCTCTGGTTAATGTAGAATTCTAGCAAACTATATAGATGGTCAATGAGAATACTTTATTAAGAAAAAGAGTAAAATACATGTGTTTTTAATCTCATACTAAAATCGAATAGAATTTCAGGATATAAAGTTAATATGTAGGTTTGACAGCAACAAAAATTTTTTGTTTTATTGACTTTTTCAATACTTGGATGTTTAGCTTCTTACACTACAGCTGCACAAACTTACCTAATTTTAGCTTTGCTAAAAGCTAGTGGACACTAAATGCTATTATTAAGCACTACTGCCATTTTCCTATTTGCCTCATACCCATCCATAAGATGGATGGGGCAACAGTACACGGCTGATTAGACACACTTATGTGAGTCAAAAAGCAAATCAAGTGGGGTTTCAGTGTTTATCTCTGCTCAAAACATTACCTTATACACATTGAACCCACCAAAAATTAAATTATTTGATTTAAAAGGCTCAAAATATTTCAAAATATAGTCAAGGATACTGTATTATATAGTATATGAGTATCTTAGACATTAAACTGGCAAATATATTCACTCAAGCATTGAAATTGGCAAATATATTCACTCAAGCATTGATTAAGCAATTCCCTAAAGCCCAGAACTTTGAAAGCCATCACCACTCTTTTTGATGTCAAAAGACAGATTAATATTTTTCATTTGCTACGTGACCAAGGGTAAAGACAAATATCTCTAATCCATAAGGTTGTACAACCTCCATTTTAAAGCACAACTCCTGAGAAAGTAGGAAGGATGAATTTCTTTCACATTTGTTCCTAATGACTTAATTACTCACACTCTTATGAGAAAATCATACCTTACTCACTAGGACATCTCACTACACTCAGGATGGAACTTAAACAGCTGACAGAATTTCTTGAATAATTCAACATTTTCAATTTCATATAATGCATTTGTACTGACAAGTATAGAAACTGACTTAATGCACGATGCTAAATATATTCCCAAGCGACTAAAAAAGTTCCATGGTTTACTTATAATGTAAATAAGGAAAATATTTGCTGAACTTCCTGCCTTTTACATATGTAATGAATTGGTTTTTCAAAGATTATTACAAGGCTGAAATGATGTAAACAAAATACAGTTAATGAGACACAGTAAGGCCTTAATCTGAAAAATAAGAGATAACAGTTATTTAAAAACTGCCCTCTCAGTTACCTCACATATCACTGGATTTTTAGCAGGCCTATAGGACTAGTCCTTCCCCAACCCAGAAATTATATCTGAGAGGCCAGGGGCAACATTCTGCTTAATAACATGTGTGGCCTGAAGAGTATGTTTTGGTTTCAGTTCAGTTGCTCAGTTGTGTCTAACTCTTTGTGACCTCATTACCATAGCACACAGGGCCTCCCTGTCCATCACGAACTCCCAGAGTTTATCCAAACTGATGTCCATTGAGTCGGTGATGCCATCCAACCATCTCATCCTCTGTCATTCCCTTCTCTTCCTGCCTTCAATCTTTCCCAGCATCAGGATCTTTTCAAATGAGTCAGGTCTTCACATCAGGTGGCCTAAGTATTGGAGTTTCAGCTTCAACATCAGTCCTTCCAATGAACACCCAGGACTGACCTCCTTTAGGATGAACTGGTTGGACCTCCTTGTAGTTCAAGGGACTCTCAAGAGTCTTCTCCAACAACACAGTTCAAAACCATCAATTCTTTGGTGCTCAGCTTTCTTTACAGTCCAACTCTCACATCCATACGTGACTACTGGAAAAACCATAGCCTGGACTAGATGGACCTTTGTTGGCAAAGTAATGTCTGCTTTTTAATATGCTGTCTAGACTGGTCATAACTTTTCTTCCAAGGAGTAAGCATCTTTTAATTTCATGACTGCAGTCACCATCTGCAGTGATTTTGGAGCCCCCAAAATTAAGTCTGTTTCCACCATTTCCCCATCTATTTACCATGAAGTGATGGGACCAGATGCCATGATCTTCATTTTCTGATGTTGAGCTTTAAGCCAACTTTTTCACCCTCTTCTTTCACTTTCATCAAGAGGCTCTTTAGTTCTTCACTTTCTGCCATAAGGGTGGTGTCATCTGCCTATCTGAGGTTATTAATATTTCTCCTGGCAATCTTGATTCCAGCTTGTTCTTCTTACAGCCCAGCATTTCTCTTGATGTACTCTGCATATAAGTTAAATAAGCAGGGTGACAATATATAGCCTTGACATACTCCTCTCCCTATTTGAAACCAGTCTGTTGTTCCATGTCCAGTTCTAACTGTTGCTTCCTGACCTGCACACAGATTTCTCAAGAGGCAGGTCAGGTGGTTTGGTATTCTCATCTCTCAGAATTTTCCACAGTTTATTGTGATCCACACAGTCAAAGGCTTTGGCATAGTCAATAAAGCAGAAATAGATGTTTTCCTGAAACTCTCTTAGAAAACCATGTTTTGGTTTGGTTTTTGCAAATTGGAACTTTGAAGGCCATTAGATGTGGCCTGTTTGCCATAGCACCCCACTTCTCACTCTTATTGTTTAACACTGTCAAATGCACTCATTTTTGCTACTTGTCTGATCTCTGTTCTAACCCCTGAATTATGAGCCAATGTTGATGGAAAACCCCCAATAATACAGCATCCATTGCGATATCTTCACCTGGAAGGAAAATGCTCCTTCTCTTTTCCCACACACCATGATAGATAAGCATCCTTTTATTTTACACAATAGCAAGCCAATATTTGAGATGCTAGGGAATACTCAGCACAAACCAGTTTGGGCAGCATTTCAGCCACTCCTGTGACTGAGCATCCTGGAAAACTGTGTGCTGATCTGTATGCTTCTCAGCTTGGTCTCTGGGTCTGCTTTGTAACCTCTCCTTGCACCACTGAATGGAAACATGAGGTCTTTCCTCTTCCCTGTTTCCCTATCCTCTCAACCCTCGGACGATGGAATTTTCCATTAGAAAGAGACAGTGCAGCCCTTGGAGGGGAGAAATCAGTGTTTTGTTCTCCTTACTCTGTCCACTATAATACAAAGCACTGCTCCTCCTCCCGGGAAAATGTAAGGCTGGCTGGCAGTCAGTTTGACAGAAGGAGAGCAGTGCAGCGGAAAATTGGATAACAGGATAAAAATCTATGGGGCCACAGGAATCCCATCAAAACTGGCTCCTCCTGTCAAAACCCAGACAAGTGACAAGGACAAATATAGAATGTTATTTATATTTAAATATTTCTAACGATATCATAATTATACTTCTGCCTCTGATAGGCAGCCATTTTCCTGTGAGCCACCATTCTGCACACTAAGTGTTGTATGTTGGAGAAAATCTACATAAGAATTACAGCTTCAATCAGACACCTGGGAAAATCCTATAAATTCCTCAAATAGCTATTTCTAAAGCACAGAAAATAAAAATTCATTTTTTCAAACACATTTTCCTTAGAGTACAATATTCAAGTTCAGTATGGACAAATTATTCCTAGATCTTTGGGCCTGGGAAAACCAAGTTATCTAGCATGTAGCTAGCTAATAGATTAATCTCACCTAAAATTAAGTCTGGTATTTTAGAAAATGTCTTTTCTTTTTCTGAGTCATATTCAGTCATTCTATAGGTCAAGTTACTGACTGATGGACTTAATTTATTAAACATCACAGTAAGCTCAATGAATTAAAGTTTAATATGCCAAAAGATACCCATTTATTTATTTTAAAACTTGGGGAAAAGTCTTGATGCAGATATTCTATGCATCATAATTAATTCTATTATTAAAATCTGACATTTTGAAGTACTTCCTTAAGAGAATACACTATAAGTGATAACAATCTAGCAAAACAGAAAACATTCATATATATATATATATATATACACACACACACACACACTCTACAGAAAATTGATTTCATATTAAACTTCTATAGAACTTTAATTCTAAGATTCCTAAGCACATACCAATCATCTTTTTATGAACACACACACATCTTTCCTCTTTCATGGAGGGACAGCCACATATATACACACATGAAATCTGTGCAATAGAAAGTAAAGTGAAAGACTGTCAGCATGCAAACCATTAATTTATATAAAAACAACACATTTTTTGCCCATAATACACAAAACAATATGCCAAGTTGTAGAAGGAAAAGCAAATATAAAGAGGTATTTCAGTTCAGTTGCTCAGTCATGTCTGACTCTTTGCGACCCCATGGACTGCAGCACGCCAGGCCTCCCTGTCCATCACCAACTCCCCAAGTTTACCCAAACTCATATCCACTGAGTTGGTGATACCCTCAAGCATCTCATCCTCTGTTGTCCCATTCCTCTCCCACCTTCAATCTTTCCCAGCATCAGGGTCTTTTCAAATGAATCAATTCTTCTCATCAGGTGGCCAAAGTACTGGAGTTTTAGCTTCAACATCAGTCCTTCGAATAAACACCCTGGACTGATCTTTAGGATGGACTGGTTGGACCTCCTTGCAGTCCAAAGGACTCTCAAGAGTCTTCTCCAACACCACAGTTCAAAAGCATTAATTCTTTGGTGCTCAGCTTTCTTTATAGTCCAACTCTCACATCCGTACATGACTACTGGAAAAACCATAGCCTTGATTAGATGGACCTTTGTTGGCAAAGTAATGTCTTTGCTTTTTAATATGCTGTCTAGGTTGGTCATAACTTTCCTTCCAAGGAGTGAGCATCTTTTAATTTCATGGCTGAAGTCACCATCTGCAGTGATTTTGGAACCCCCAAAATAACATCTGTCACTGTTTCCACTGTTTCTCCATTTATTTGCCATGAAGTGATGGGACCGGATGCCATGATCTTCATTTTCTGATGTTGAGCTTTAAGCCAACTTTTTCACACTCTTCTTTCACTTTCATTAAGAGGCTTTTGAGTTCCTCTTCACTTTCTGCCATAAGGGTGGTGTCATCTGCATGTCTGAGGTTACTGATATTTCTCCCAGAAATCTTGATTCCAGCTTGTGCTTCTTACAGCCCAGCATTTCTCATGATGTACTCTGCATATAAGTTAACTAAGCAGGGTGACAGTATAAAGACCTGACGTACTCCTATTCTGATTTGGAACCAGTCTGTTGTTCCATGTCCAGTTCTAACTGTTGCTTCCTGACCTGCATACAGATTTCTCAAGAGGCAGGTCAGGTAGTCTGGTATTCCCATATCTTGAAGAATTTTCTTTTTGTACAGTTCTTCTGTGTATTCTTGCCACCTCTTTAGTCACATTAATATGCCATCTAGAAGTTAGGTTCAGAGTTGCTCCAGACAGAGAATGGAACAACTGAGGATCCTCCAGCCCCCATGTCATTTACAAGTGAGACACCTCTGCCATGCTAATCAGGTTCCCAACCATATGAATTCATTTCACTGAACAAATTTAGTTTTCCCCTGCTGCCCACTTCTCCCATTCTGCTAAAGAGCTCCCTTTCTCACTCTTGCTCATATGTGCTATTCCTGTCCTGCCTTCCTTGCCCTTGATCCCTCCCCTCACTCAACCAAAGCCTAACCCTTTAAGGTCTACCTAAATTACCACTTCATCTCAAAACTTTTTGACTAATTCAAATGACTCTTTACCTTTGTAAAGCAATGTCTAAGAGTTTAACATGTATGATGTTTAACTGTCACAACTTCACAGGGAGGTAGAACTCCATTTTACAGATGCAAAAGCTCAGAGCAGTTAACCAATTTGCCTCAAAACACACCAAAGTAGCAGAGTCATGCCCTACCTGTCTGACTCAAAGGCCTGTAGAGTTAGGGAACTACTCTATTATTCTGACTCCTAATCCTTCCTCTTCTGAGCCCATGTTCTAAACAGTACCACTCGATCCACTATTTAATGGTTCTCATATTCATATATACTACTCTGGGCTCTACATTTAGACTGTAAGTGAGTAGAAGTTTATCGTCCCTCTCCATCCTAATACCAGGCATTTAACTTGCTGAAGGACTGAATCTAGTAAATCAATGGCATTTTACATAAGAGTGAAAGCTAGGCTTTGCTGGATTTTGCTATTTTACCTCTATTTTAGGTTACTCAGTTTAGTTCTATGTTGCCCTGGGGAACTATTTGTCTTGTTTTTGGTGGTATTCAGTCCTTCAGTCATGTCCAACCCTCTTGCAACCCCATGGATTTGTGGCCTGCCAGACTCCTCTGTCCATGGGGATTCTCCAGGCAAGAACACTGGAGTGGGTTGTCATACCCTCCTTAAGGGGATCTTCCCAACCCAGGGCTCAAAGCCATACTTCCTGCACTGGCAAGCAGATCTTTAAAACTGAGCTACCATTTGTTTTCTAGGGCATTATGAAATGTCAAGTCACAAAAGAACATGTTGATTTTTACTCAGCAAGTCTTTACTGAATGACAATTACATGATAGTATTTTGCCAGGCATATGAGGGGAAACACTAAAGAGACTTAAGACTATCTCTGCTCTTTAGAACCTTATTTTTATAAAGACAGATTTTTACCTATATATATTTTATATGCATAGTATATATTAAATATGTTACATTAAGTATATGATAGTGAAGGACACAAGAGAAGACTCTACACATGGACATCACCAGATGGTCAACACTGAAATCAGATTGATTATATTCTTTGCAGCCAAAGATGGACAAGCTCTAGTACAGTCAACAAAAACAAGACCAGGAGCTGACTGTGGCTCAGATCATGATCTCTTTATTACCAAATTCAGACTCAAATTGAAGAAAGTAGGGAAAACCGCTAGACCATTCAGGTATGACCTAAATCAAATCCCTTATGATTACACAGTGGAAGTGAGAAATAGATTTGAGGGCCTAGATCTGATAGATAGAGTGCCTGATGAACTATGGAATGACATTTGTGACACTGTACAGGAGACAGGGATCAAGACCATCCCATGGAAAAGAAATGCAAAAAGCAAAATGGCTGTCTGGGGAGGCCTTACAAAGAAGCTATGAAAAGAAGAGAGGTTAAAAGCAAAGGAGAAAAGGAAAGATATAAGCATCTGAATGCAGAGTTCCAAAGAATAGCAAGAAGAGGCAAGAAAGCCTTCTTCAGCGATCAATGCAAAGAAATAGAGGAAAAGAACAGAATGGGAAAGACTAGAGATCTTGTCAAGAAAATTAGAGATATCAAGGGAACATTTCATGCAAAGATGGGCTCGATAAAGGACAGAAGTGGTATGGACCTAACAGAAGTAGAAGATATTAAGAAGAGGTGGCAAGAATACATGGAAGAACTGTACAAAAAACATCTTCATGACCCAGATAATCATGATGATGTGATCACTAATCTAGAGCCAGACATCTTGGAATGTGAAGTCAGGTGGGCCTTAGAAAGCATCACTATGAACAAAGCTAGTGCAGGTGATGGAATTCCAGTGGAGCTGTTTCAAATCCTGAAAGATGCTGCTGTGAAAGTGCTGCATTCAATATGCCAGCAAATTTGGAAAACTCAGCAGTGGCCACAGGACTGGAAAAGGTCAGTTTTCATTCCAATCCCAAAGAAAGGCAATGCCAAAGAATGCTCAAACTACCACACAATTGCACTTATCCCACATGCTAGTAAAGTAATGCTCAAAATTCTCCAAGCCAGGCTTCAGCAACACATGAACCATGAACTTCCTGATGTTCAAGCTGAGAAAAGAAGAAAAGGCAGAGGAACCAGAAGTCAAATTGCCAACATCCGCTGGATCACTGAAAAAGAGAATTCCAGAAAAACGTCTCTTTCTGCTTTATTGACTATGCCAAAGCCTTTGACTGTGTGGATCACAATAAACTGTGGAAAATTCTGAAAGAGATGGGAATATCAGACCACCTAACATGCCTCTTGAGAAATCTGTATGCAGGTCAGGAAGCAACAGTTAGAACTGGAACAACAGACTGGTTCCAAATAGGAAAAGGAGTACGTCAAGGCCGTATATTGTCACCCTGCTTATTTAACTTATATGCAGAGTACATCATGAGAAACGCTGGACTGGAAGAAACACAAGCTGGAATCAAGATTGCCAGGAGAAATATCAGTAACCTCAGATATGCAGATGATACCACCCTTATGGCAGAAAGTGAAGAGGAACTAAAAAGCCTCTTGTTGAAAGTGAAAGTGGAGAGTGAAAAAGTTGGCCTAAAGCTCAACATTCAGAAAAGGAAGATTATGGCATCTGTTCCCATCACTTCATGGGAAATAGATGGGGAAACAGTGGAAACAGTGTCAGACTTTATTTTGGGGGACTCCAAAATCACTGCAGATGGTGACTGTAGCCATGAAATTAAAAGATGCTTACTCCTTGGAAGAAAAGTTATGACCAACTTAAATAGCATATTCAAAAGCAGAGACATCACTTTGCCGACTAAGGTCCATCTAGTCAAGACTATGGTTTTTCCTGTCATCATGTATGGATGTGAGAATTGGACCGTGAAGAAGGCTGAGAGCCGAAGAATGGATGCTTTTGAACTGTGGTGTTGGAGAAGACTCTTGAGAGTCCCTTGGACTGCAAGGAGATCCAACCAGTCCATTCTGAAGGAGATCAGCCCTGGGATTTCTTTGGAACGAATGATGCCAAAGCTGAAACTCCAGTACTTTGGCCACCTCATGAGAAGAGTTGACCCATTGGAAAAGACTGTGATGCTGGGAAGGATTGGGGGCAGGAGGAGAAGTGGACGATAGAGGATGAGATGGATGGATGGCATCATGGACTCAATGAACATGAGTCTGAGTGAACTCCGTGAGATGGTGATGGACAGGAAGGCCTGGCGTGCTGTGATTCATGGGGTCGCAATGAGTCGGACACGACTGAGCGACTGAACTGAAGTGAGTGAAGGACAATGAAGCCTGGCGGGCTGCAGTCCATGGGGTTGCAAAGAGTACAACATGATTTAGTGACTGAACAAGTATATGATACATAATATATATGTGTATTAGTATACATAACATGAGTTTACACATGGAATATGCTTTAGTACAGTGCCTAAAGAACAATGGAAAGAACACACAGAAGAAATATACAAAAAGATCCAAATGAACCGGATAGCTACTATGGTGTGGTCAGCTACCCAGAGCCAAATATTCTGGAGAGCAGACTCAAGTGTGGCTTAGAAAGCACTGTTGTTAATAAAGCTAGTGGATATGACAGAATTCCAGTAGAACTATTAAAAACCCTAAAGGATGATGCCATCAAGGTGTTACATTCAGTATGTCATCTAATCTGGAAGATTCAGCAGTGGCCCCAGGACTGGAAAAGGTCAATCTTCATCCCAGTTCCCAAGAAGGGTAGTACTACAGAATGTGCTAAGCTTTGGACAGTTGCACTCCTCTCCCATGCAAGTAAGGTCACGCTGAAAATCTTGCATGCTAGGCTTCAGCATTATGCAAACCAAGAACTTCCAGATGTCCAAGCTGGGTTTAGAAAAGGAAGAGGAGCCAGAGATCAAATTGCCAACATTCGCTGGATCACAGAGAAAGCTAGGGAATTCTAGCAAAACATCTACCTCTGTTTCATCAACTACGCCACAGCCTTTGACTATGTGGATCATAAAAACTGTGGAAAGCTCTTAGGGAGAAGGAAACACCAGACTATCTTTCCTGCCTCCTGAGAAATCTGTATGCAGGTCAGACCCTGTATGGAACAACTTATCAGTTCAAGGTTGAAAAAGAAGTATGACAGGGCGTCTGCTGTCACCCTGTTTGTTTAATTTATACACCGAGCACATTATGAGAAATGCCAGGCTGGATGAGTTAAAAGCAGGAATCAAGACAGGTGGAAGAGACATCAACAACCTCAGATATGTGAATGATACCACTCTAATGGCAGAAAGTGAAGAGGAACTAAAGAGCTTCATGATAAGGGTGAAGGAGGAGAATGAAAGAGTCAACTTATAAGTAAATGTTAAAAAAAAAAAAGTTAAGATCATGGCATCCAGTCCCATTCAGTTCAGTTCAGTCGCTCAGTCGTGTCCAACTCTTTATGACCCCATGAATTGCAGCACACCAGGCCTCCCTGTTCATTACCATCTCTCAGAGTTCACTCAGACTCACGTCCATCGAGTCAGTGATGCCATCCAGCCATCTCATCCTCTGTTGTCCCCTTCTCCTCCTGCCCCCAATCCCTCCCAGCATCAGAGTCTTTGCCAATGAGTCAACTCTTCGCATGAGGTGGCCAAAGTACTGGAGTTTCAGCTTTGGCATCATTCGTTCCAAAGAAATCCCAGGGCTGATCTCCTTCAGAATGGACTGGTTGGATCTCCTTGCAGTCCAAGGGACTCCCAAGAGTCTTCTCCAACACCACACTTCAAAGGCATCAATTCTTCAGCGCTCAGCCTTCTTCACAGTCCAACTCTCACATCCATACATGACCACAGGAAAAACCATAGCCTTGACTAGACGGACGTTAGTCGGCAGTCCCATTACTTCATGGCAAATAGAGGGGGAAAGGTGGAAGTAGTGACAGATTTCCTCTTGGGCTCTAAGATCACTGTGGATGGTGACTGAGGTCATGAAGTCAGAAGATGTTGGCTTCTTGGCAGGAAAGTCGTGACAAACCTAGACAGTATGTTGAAAAGCAGAGACATTACTCTGCTGAAAAAGGTCTATATAGTCAAGGCTCTGGTCTTCCCAGTGGTCAACATATAGTTGTGAGAACTGGACTGTAAAGGAGGTAGAATGCTGAAGAATTGACACCTTCAAACTGTGGTGCTGGAGAAGACTCCTGAGAGTCCCTTAGACAGCAAGGAGATGAAGCCAGTCTTAAGGGAAATTAGCCTTGAATACTCATTGGAAGGACTGATGCCGAAGCTGAAACTCCAGTATTTTGGTCATCTGATGCAAATAGCTAACTCATTGGAAAAGTCCCTGATGCTGGGAAAGACTAAGAGCAGGAAAGGGCATCAGAGGGTGAGATGGCTGGATGGCATCACTAATACAATGGGCGTGAACTTGGGCAAACCTCAGGAGATGGTGATGAACAGAGAGGACTGGCATGCTGCAGTCCATGGGTCACAAAGAGTCAAACGTGACTGGGCAACTGAACAACAACAGTGCTTAGTATACAGTAAGAGCTTAAAAAAATGTATCCATCCAGTCAGAGCAAATGGAAAATAGTGAGCAAAATTTAATCTGTTGCTATTCATCATAAATGGTTATCATTTATTACCAGAGACATTACTCAACAAATATTTAATGTGTTTCTATTCTGTGCCTTTCCAGAACATACAGCGTGGCAAAGTCAATGCAGAGAAAGTGTGAAGAACACAGCAAATGGAACTTTATCTTACAGGGATCTCTCCTGGAAAATGCTTTACCAAGTCATTAGTGTGAGCTCAGTTTTTCCAATTTCGTAATTTTTTTTTTCCTTAAAAGTGAATGTAGAAAAAAAGGATAATGTTTCTGTACATCTAGTTTATATGAAGTCTGGCTAGGATTTTATTCTAATATTAACATAAGCATACAATTGCTCTCTCTCATGATTGTTTTTATTACATAAATTTGGATACATTAGCCTAGAGTGAGGTAAATTAAAGGGGAAAATGTCATCAGTAGCTCTAAAAACAATATGTGGGTCTTTGATTCTGCAATTTATTTAATGGATTACAATGATGCATCAGCAAAAGCGTGGTAATTTAAATTATAAGTAGAGGGTTCAAAGCCATGGCTAATTCATTACTGACACATCTCTAGTTGAGGTAGTAATTTAAAGTCATATGTGTCGCATTAATTGTAATCTTGTTTCCAAAGGACAAGATAAATATCTCAAGGAACATAATATATTATGGTCATAGGTCAAACCAAATGAATGTCTAAAGCAGATTAGCACTAAGTGCATGCAATATGTCATGTTTATAAATTTTAGAAAGGATAAGTCGTATTAACATTTAGCAGATTGTTCATTATACATTATCAATGCTTAACTTTTAGAGCATTACTACTCTACTCAGTTACAGCATTCTCTGAGATGCTATAAAAATCCCTGACTGAAAATCTAATACTTGAGAAAAATTAGAACAAGTTAATTTGTACCCTTTCCTACCAAAACGTGACTGCTTTGTTTAACATGTATGTGAAACAGTTATATCTCAATCCTGAAGTGATTCAAATAAAGGTAATGTTACAATTAGCAAAAAAAAAAAAAAAAAGAAAGAAAGAAAGAAAAAAGAAACAAAGAAAACTGCCAAAGTTCCAGATGTCTACCAATCTGCATCAATATCTATGCTTATAATTTAAGCCTCTCCATCAGCTGGGACTCGGAGATAATCCAGAGTGGAAGATGTGCTTTGTCTAGAGTAGAAAACCAAACTACTTCCTCAATATCACATGGCAAAATAAGTGCAGAATAAGGATGTGGCCTGTTATCATAATTATAAAATAGACAGTTGTTTTAAAGATTTGGACTGAGATTTGTCTGTTTTAATTTCAGTATGGATTAACCCATCATGCTAGCTACAAGCCCTGAGTCCACGGGGGGAGTATTTGTCCAGCGCTCTTTCTCACCACACCAAGTCACTATATTCTGCTATTTTCTTAGCCTAGAATTCCTGCTGTGAAACAGCTTTGCATTACTTGTATACTGTGAAAAAGCACTTACAGTAGAGTAAGAACACTGAAGAAAGAATAGCAAATCAACCAAACACAGCCAGAGAAATCTTTCGCCTAGCTAGCACAGGTGTTCTTTGGGTTTTGTTTGTTTGGATGCTTGTTTTTCATTGAATGTGAGCATCTTTAAAGCAAGACACATAGCTTCAGAGTTCGTCAACAGTTTGTTCTACTACCCCAGTCCTTGCACAAAGCCTCAGCACATCTCAGTGGTACTTAACGGAGGTAGAGTTTGTCATTGTTAACAAGCCACTGAAGGGAGGGTATTTGTTTCTCCATGTGGATTCTGCACAGAACTAAAATAATCAACACAGGAAAGGGGGATTTAGGGACTGTGTAAGGGAAGGAGAAAGATGACAGTTGAGGCCCTCGACAAGAACAGAAATTTTGAGAATGAAAACCAAATGATCTGCTAAAGACTCATTTCAAAAGTCTGCTGGGCTGTGTGTAATGGAAATCCTATCTTCTGAATAGAAGAGTTTCAGTGAAATAGGAATTTCTCAGGAAAGTGTTATAAAATTGGATGTATTCTGAGGAACCAATCAAGTGCTAAGTGTCTCGGTGCAAGGCAAGGGCTGAAGATATCCTGGACCACATGTGGGCTATGTTAACACAGAAGGGTAAATCCTTGAGCTGGGGCTTCTCTCTGTATCCAGTTACCATGTGAGAGTTTCATGTTACACAGCTAAAGACTGCATCTAGCTGGCAGATAGGAGTTGAGCTCTGCAATCAGATGCATCTGCCTGCACATGGAAACTTGAGTGAAAGGACAGACACAGTGACAGGGATTATTTACAGTCCAGCACACCCCAGCACACATTTAGTCTAAAGTGAAATAACTCAAAGAGTAAAAGATTTTCATAACAGATCTTTCAGTTACTCTCTTCTACCGGAGTAAAAAAATCACTTTTAAAACTTTCCATTAAATCCATTTAGAACCTATGTCAATAATCTGTTTCAAAACATGTACAGAATATAAAGTCTTTGAGGAAGTATAGCTGTATTTATTAAGATGAAGCATCAGTTCAGTTCAGTCGCTCAGTCGTGTCGGACTCTTTGCGACCCCATGAATCGCAGCACGCCAGGCCTCCCTGTCCATCACCAACTCCCGGAGTTCACTCAGATTCGCGTCCATCGAGTAAGTGATGCCATCCAGCCATCTCATCCTCTGTCATTCCCTTCTCCTCCTGCCCCCAATCCCTCCCAGCATCAGAGTCTTTTCCAATGAGTCAACTCTTCACATGAGGTGGCCAGAGTACTGGAGTTTCAGCTTTAGCATCATTCCTTCCAAAGAAATCCCAGAGCTAATCTCCTTCAGAATGGACAAGTTGGAACTCCTTGCAGTCCAAGGGACTCTCAAGAGTCTTCTCCAACACCACAGTTCAAAAGCATCCATTCTTGGTGCTCAACTTCTTCACAGTCCAACTCTCACAACCATACATGACCACTGGAAAAACCACCGTCAAGCCTTGACTAGACGGACCTTAGTTGGCAAACTAATGTCTCTGCTTTTTAATATGCTATCTAGGTTGGTCATAACTTTTCTTCCAAGGAGTAAGTGTCTTTTAATTTCATGGCTGCAGTCACCATCTGCAGTGATTTTGGAGTCCCCCAAAATAAAGTCTGACACTGTTTCCACTGTTTCTCCATCTATTTCCCTTGAAGTGATGGGACCAGATACCATGATCTTCCTTTTCTGAATGTTGAGCTTTAGGCCAACTTTTTCACTCTCCACTTTCACTTTCAACAAGAGGCTTTTTAGTTCCTCTTCACTTTCTGCCATAAGGGTGGTGTCATCTGCATATCTGAGGTTATTGATATTTCTCCTGGCAATCTTGATTCCAGCTTGTGTTTCTTCCAGTCCAGCGTTTCTCATGATGTACTCTGCATAGAAGTTAAATAAGCAGGGTGACAATATATAGCTTTGACGTACTCCTTTTCCTGTTTGGAACCGGTCTGTTGTTCCATGTCCAGTTCTAACTGTTGCTTCCTGACCTGCATACAGATTTCTCAAGAGGCAGGTAAGGTGGTCTGATATTCCCATCTCTTTCAGAATTTTCCACAGTTTGTTGTGATCCACACAGTCAAAGGCTTTGGCATAGTCAATAAAGCAGAAAGAGATGTTTTTCTGGAACTCTCTTGCTTTTTCGATGATCCAGCGGATGTTGGCAATTTGATCTCTGGTTCCTCTGCCTTTTCTAAAACCAGCTTGAACATCTAGAAGTTCACAGTTCACATACTGCTGAAGCCTGGCTTGGAGAATTTTGAGCATTACTTTATTAGCATGTGAGATGAGTGCAATTGTGTGGTAGCTTGAGCATTCTTTGGCATTGCCTTTCTTTGGGACTGGAATGAAAACTGACCTTTTCCAGTCCTGTGGCCACTGCTGAGTTTTCCAAATTTGCTGGCATATTGAGTGCAGCACTTTCACAGCATCATCTTTCAGGATTTGAAATAGCTCAATTGGAATTCCATCACCTGCACTAGCTTTGTTCATAGTGATGCTTTCTAAGGCCCACTTGACTTCACATTCCAGGATGTCTGGCTCTAGATGAGTGATCACATCATCATGATTATCTGGGTCATGAAGATCTTTTTTGTACAGTTCTTCTCTATATTCTTTCCACCTCTTCTTAATATCTTCTGCTTCTGTTAGGTCCATAACATTTCTGTCCTTTATTGAGCCCATCTTTGCATGAAATGTACCCTTGGTATCTCTAATTTTCTTGAAGAGATCTCTAGTCTTTCCCATTCTGTTCTTTTCCTCTATTTCTTTGCATTGATCGCTGAAGAAGGCTTTCTTATCTCTTCTTGCTATTCTTTGGAACTCTGCCTTCAGATGCTTATATCTTTCCTTTTCTCCTTTGCTTTTTGCCTCTCTTCTTTTCACAGCTATTTGTAAGGCCTCCCCAGACAGCCATTTTGCTTTTTGCATTTCTTTTCCATGGGGATGGTCTTGATCCCTGTCTCCCATACAATGTCATGAACTTCATTCCATAGTTCATCAGGCACTCTATCAGATCTAGGCCCTTAAATCTATCTCTCACTTCCACTGTATAATCATAAGGGATTTGATTTAGGTCATACCTGAATGGTCTAGTGGTTTTCCCTACTTTCTTCAATTTAAGTCTGAATTTGGCAATAAAGAATTCATGATCTGAGCCACAGTCAGCTCCTGGTCTTGTTTTTGTTGACTGTATAGAGCTTTTCCATCTTTGGCTGCAAAGAATATAATCAATCTGATTTCGGTGTTGACCATCTGGTGATGTCCATGTGTAGAGTCTTCTCTTGTGTTGTTGCAAGAGAGTGTTTGCTATGACCAGTGCATTTTCTTGGCAAAACTCTATTAGTCTTTGCCCTGCTTCATTGCTCATTCCAAGGCCAAATTTGCCTGTTACTCCAGGTGTTTCTTGACTTCCTACTTTAGCATTCCAGTCCCCTATAATGTAAAGGACATCTTTTTTGGGTGTTAGTTCTAAAAGGTCTTGTAGGTCTTCATAGAACCATTCAGCTTCAGTTTCTTCAGCATTACTGGTTCAGGCATAGACTTGGATTACTGTGATATTGAATGGTTTGCCTTGGAAATGAACAGAGATCATTTTGTCATTTTTGAGATAGCATCCAAATACTGCATTACGGACTCTTTTGTAGACCATGATGGCTACTCCATTTCTTCTGAGGGATTCCTGCCCACAGTAGTAGATATAATGGTCATCTGAGTTAATTACACTTATTCCATTCCATTTTAGGTAGCTGATTCCTAGAATGTCGATGTTCACTCTTGCCATCTCATTTGACCACTTCCAATTTGCCTTGATTCATGGACCTGCCATTCCAGGTTTGTATGCAATATTGCTCTTTACAGCATCGGGCCTTGCTTCTATTACCAGTCACATCCACAGGTTCATTTTGAGAGTTCATATCCTGATTTACCACTTACCAGGTGTGTGACCATGAACAAGATGCTTAACTTCTCAGCTCAGATTCTTTTTCTCTAGCCTCAGCTACCAAAGGCAAGATGGGAGTGATTACCACAATGCACAGGAAAGTCAGAATAGGCTGACTCACCGAGACCTCTGGTGCTGACTCTGTTAGGACTTCCACAACAAACCACCACAGACTGGGTGGCCTACACAACAGAAAGCTATCTTCCCACATTCCACAGCTTGGAAGTCTACAGTCAGAGTTTTGATAGGTATGGTTTCTCCTGAGGCCTCTCTCCTTTACTGGCAGATTCTTTCTCTCTCTCTGTGCATGCACATGTCTGGCACCTTGCCTTCTTCTCTGACATCAATCATACTGGATTAGGGTCCCCACACTTATGACTTCATTTAACCTTAATGACCTCTTTAACGGCCTCATTTCCAAATTTAGTCACAATGGGGGCTTTGACCTACTGATTTTGGAGGAATAAAATTCAGTCCAAAAGAGAAAATAATAGTGCCTACCTCATAGGATTGCTAGGAGGATTAGGTGAGTTAATATTTGTAAAGTATTTAGAACAGTGGCTGCCATAAAGGAAAGCCATGCAAATGTTCATTAAGTGATATGGGGAGAAAATTAAAGACTTTTAAAATCTGATTAATATGGTAGGACTTTACTTTAGATAGGCTGTTACCACTCAAGCCCCCATGTGATGGCATGGAACAGTTTGTTTTAAAGGTCAGATTTGCCTGATCAGGTTTGGAAGACAGAAAGCAGGAGGAGGAGATGCAAAATCCTTAAGAATGATTCTTTTTTAAGTTGACCCAGTAAAATCAATGTGACTTGCATCACCAGCTTGAGGTATAATCAAGATAGTATATCTTTTGCATATTCAAGTTAATCAGTCAATCCCCCACAGGACCAGTTTCAAAGGAAGTTCAGAGACTATATCTTGAAATTTCTCCCTTAACCAAGTTGTCAAGAACCATGGACCAGGGAGGCTTACACAAGTCCAAAGGGATCATCTCTGTTTCCCCGGTCCCTCATCTTTAGCAGAAGAACGGGAGGAGGAAGTAGGAGAGATGGAGGGAGGGAAAGAGAAACACTAGAGGAGGAGGAAGAGAAGGCATTTGAGCTGGCTGACCAGTTCTAGACTAGCCACAATATTCAATTGTCATTTCTGCTGTTCCGTATAAATTCACCGCACTTGACTGATCTGGTCCAGTGCATTCATCTGAGCCTTTGTGATGATGGCTACCCTCCCCAGTGATGCAGCACGAGATGCAGAGGTTCACTGAAGTCACAGATCTCCACTGACCCTTCTGTCTAAGTCACTGTTCTCACAATGTCCTCTTGTGACAGAGCTGTCTTTTAGGCACAGAATGTCACAGAATGAATCTTCATGATTTCCTACAATTCACTCATCAAATATCTGCCTTCCTTTGGGACAAATGTTCCTTTGGGGACACAGGTGAACTTGTTTGAAGTCATCTCAATCTCTCCGATGTTAATATAATGAAAATGAAATTAAATGAAAGTCACTTAGTTGTGTCGAATCTTTGCGACCCCATGGACTTTATGGTCCATGGAATTCTCCATGCTAGAATACTGGAGTGGGTAGCCTTTCCTTTCTCCAGGGAATCTTCCCAACCCAGGGATCAAATCCAAGTCTCCCGCATTGCAGGCAGATTCTTTCCCAGCTGAGCCACCTATGATAACGTGGTCTCAAATGCATTGGGAACATTCTATGTCCTCCTAGAAGTCCTTGACAATGCAAACTTACTCTATTTTTCTCCACGCTTACATAGCAAAAGAAACATGAAGAAACCTTTTAAGGAGTCACAAAATATTCTTATATATACTCTCCCTGTCCTTGAGTCAATGGGATCCGACTTCTTCCATCTGAATAGTAAATAACCTTCAAGAAATTCTTAGAATTAAGAAAGTCTGGTCCAAATTGACCCCTTGTAGTCACCTAGCAGAAAAGTGGCATGCATCTTTTTTCACCAATCAAGAAACAAAAATTGTTCTGCCAGGTATCCCTCATACTTCTACATAAAAAAATAAAATAATGTAAAATAAAAATACAGCCCATAATCACAAGAGATACTATGAGAAAATGTGAAACTGAGTTGAAAGGTATAATATAGTAGATAACTGCACCCCATTTAGCACAGGAATGCTAAATGGCATTAATGCTAATTGGCTCTCCTGCTATATAAAGTACCTCTCTCCTGATTAGTATTTGATTAAACAGCAACAACAAAAATAACCTCTTAGAAATAACAACAGCTTTCTGGAGTCCATTCTTCTTAGCAAGATAATGAGCATAGCACATTGTTTAGATGTTTTTAATTGGGTGAATATCAGACAATGTTTTTCTATCACTGATGCCTTGTATGCTACGAATTTCATCACTTCCTAGTATTACCACATAAAAATTTCCTTGTATTTGCCACAAACACTGTTAACCTGGGTAATAGTACCCTAAATTTTGTTCAAGTATTTATTCCTTCTAGATGCAGCCTGTGGGACTTTCCAAGTGGCTCAGTGGTAAAGGACCTGCCTGCCATTGCAGTAGGCGCAAGAGAAAAGGGTTTGATCCCAGGTCAGGAAGATCCCCTGGAGGAGGAAAGGGTAGTACTCTTGCCTGAAAAATCCCATGGACAGGGAAGTCTGGCAAGCTACAGTCCATAGGGTCACAAAGGGTCAGCAAAGACTGAGCAGGCATATATGAATGTGTTCAGAAGCAACTGGCTCTCCAGGCCCACATCCAAAGAAGAAGACTTGTACTGTAGGTCTAAACTAATTCTATTTCCCTGGTCCCACTGATTGATTCAAGGATGGGTCCATGGCTCAATATCAACTTACGAGAACCAAGCGTTTGCTCTACTCTCGAAGACAGAAGTTCTCTTTCCTGTTACGTAAGTAAATGCCACTAAAAACCCTGCCTTAAAATGGAGCCAACCCAGAGTAAGTAGAACTAGTAATAAATCCTAGTCATAACAGATCCAGAATGCTCAGTTAATGAAACAATGAGCTTCCTTTTTGGTTGAGTTATTTCAGTTTGGGATTTCTATTGCTGTCTATCAAAAGAACCTTATCTGACACACATGAATTAATTAACATTAAAAGGTTACAACAGGAGATGGTAGAAGGGGAAGAGTAGGGAAATACATTTTTTCTCTTTTCTTTAAATTTTTGCCTCCTACAACCACTGTAACAATAGAAAGTACAGTTTAATTGGAAATAAAACTATGTCTAACATAGTTCTAAGAATAATCATCTAAGGCTAACTGCCTGGACAGTCTTGATGTCAGATAAATTGGCTCTCCTGCTATATAAAGTACCTCTCTCCTGATTAGTACTTGATTAAACAAAAACAAAAATAACCTCTTAGAAATAACAACAGCTTTCTGGATTCCATTCTTCTTAGCAAGATAATGAGCATAGCACATTGTTTAGATGTTTTTAATTGGGTGAATATCAGACAGACAATGTTTTTCTATCATTGATGCCTTTCATTGCATGCTAGAATTGCCACATAAAAATTTCCTTGTATTTGTCACAAACATATTCCTACACATAAAGTTAGTAGCTACAACTTCACTATCTATATATTGAATTTTTCTATTATTCTATATATTGAATTTCCTTGTATTTGTCACAAACATATTCCTACACATAAAGTTAGTAGCTACAACTTCACTATCTATATATTGAATTTTTCTTTAATGAGAGTGTCCACTTGAAGTCATGGAGCACCTAACCCAGTTGAAAGACTTTTGACCATGATTTGTTCTTTTCAAAATACTTTTTTTTTTAAGAGGAAAATTGGAGTAGAATTTTGTTTCACCACTAAACAGTTGCTGATTACCTACTCCATGTAGTTCTGTAAGAAAAGAAGTATGAAATTCAGAATGCAGCCTTCGCCCTCCAGAAGTCCATAAGCTGGTTTTAGTAACAAAAAGGACAGAGAGAAAAATTTACTCATTAAAATATGAAAATACAGAATCATTAAGTGATGTGAAAATAGTTGGTAAAGGGGCTGTTAGTAAATGTCTGTGGCCTCATCAGATAGAAACAGGATAAAAGGGAGGGGCTCTTTAAACATTCACCAGTCAATACTTGAAGGCTCACATAGTCCCCCAAATGGATGATTTTTATCATTCATTTATTCAAGAAATAATTCTATACATTCTAAGCGTTAGATGCTGTATTAGGTGCTCCTCTTGGTCCTTCTTACTTTAGTCTTGCTTTGGAAGCACACAGTTGGGCAGAGTCATTATCCTTGGTTCATGACTATCAATGCTCCATTCACGGACCACAGGTGGGCTGTCTCCAAGTGTGGAGACGGCTGTTATAGACACCTGCTCACATATATACATGAGGGGGTAGAAATGCTGAGTCAAGTGGTTTACAAAAGCTGTAGTTCACAAGATAACACCAAATTATAGTCTAAGGCAGTTGAACCTATTTATATTCCTACCAGCAATGAATAAGAAATTCAGTTATCTACATCCACACCAATACTTGGTATATTGCTAGACTGTTTAATTTTTTCCAGCCTGTTGTATGTAAAAATGGTATTTCATTGTGCTCTTGTTTCCCTAATTCATTTTAGACTGAGCACCTTTTCATATATTCCTGCAGTAATATACTCATTCTTTCTCAATTTTTGACTCTGTTAATTTTATTAACATTATAGGTACAGATATAGACATAGATAGTAGAATAGCAAATACAAAATTCTAGCAATTCAACAAAATACAAAGGATCACTTAAGAGGTCAAATCTCTCATACTATTTGGTTCTTGGGGGATGTTGAGAGAAAATGCGCTTCTTGTGAGAGAAAAGATGTACTTTGGTGTAGTAATTAAAGGAAATATTAACTCCTGACTACTATTTACCTTACATAACATCAGGCAGGTTTTGCATCAAAATTCCTCAGTTTCTAGCCTTTCTCACCCATCATCTCACTCCCACAGAATTCCAATCAAAAGAAAAGAAAAGAATGCGGACAGGAAAGGTCCCTTTTACACAGAATAATTCTGAGTGAGCTGAGACCAAGATCTTTTCAAACTGGATATCTCATGAGTTCTAGTCATGGTCTGAAGACTAGCTGACTGGCCAGGAACACAGAACCCTCAGGTCACCTGGAGCCACCCCTGATGACCACAGCCAGACGTCCTGTACTGTGAGACCACAGAATATCCATTCAAACAAAAGTTGAACTGGAATATACATCAAATTCAGAAGCAAAAGAGATAATTGCTTTGAGCACGTGCCAGATTACCAGCTAAACAGTACTCTCACACCTTTTCTTCCCAAACAGGAGAGAGAAGGACTGCACAAAATCAATTGCTTTACTAGGCGCTTGACACCCACTGAAGAGCACGATGAAAACCTGGTGACATTACAGGGATAAAGACAAACCGAAAATAATTGAACAAGATAACTTTTTCAGCTTTTAAAAGGTAGAAAGAAAAATTTATATATTCAAG
Organism: Nanger dama; assembly: GCA_917880005.1. Classification (NCBI taxonomy): domain Eukaryota; kingdom Metazoa; phylum Chordata; class Mammalia; order Artiodactyla; family Bovidae; genus Nanger; species Nanger dama. Next base: position 16,408,067 of record CAKJTW010000010.1, read on the forward strand.
ACATATTCAGAAGTTCTAAATTTTTAAAGGCCATAGTTTTTTTCCCTCAAATGAAAATGAGAAATTACAAAATTTCAGAATCCGGAGTTTCTAAGTAAACATAAGAGGTAGGAGAAGACTCAACTATAATGATCTTCAGAGACTGTTCTCTGAATCCCTTCAGACTGCTAAGACAAAATGTGATGGACTGGGTAACTTAAAAATCAGAGAAATTTCCTTCTTCTAGATTTGGAGGCTAGAAGGTGCCCGCATGGCGTGTTATGCTGGAGGCCTGCCTCCTAGGTCATAGCCTGTGTCCTCACACAGCGGGAGAGGGAGGGATCTCTCTGGGGCCACTTTCATAAGGCGCTGAGCCCGCCAATCGAGGACTCCACCCTCATGGCTTAAGCACTTCTCAAAGGCCCCCCCTGTTAATACCGTCACACTGGGCATCAGGATTGCGACACAGAAATATGAGGAGGAACACAGACGTTCGTCTGTAGCACCTGTATCCCTAGCATATTTTCTTCCTCAACATTCCAGTGTATTCAGAATACACTGGGTATTTAAACTTCCATTTTAACCAGTGGACAAATTGAGAAAAAGAAATGAGGCAACTTTCTTTTTAAAAAAATTAATTTTTTTTTTAATTGGAGGATAGTTACTTTACAATACTGTGGTAGTTTTAGAAAGGAGGCAACTTTCTGAAAGCTTCGAAAGGGTAGGCCTTGCCAACAGACTAAAGTTATGGCCTGCAACTGGGCAGACCACTTTCTGCTCTTCTCATGGAAACAGGTTAAAAACATGTGCAATTCCAGAATCGCATCAGTGTAACGCTTCTTTTTCAGAAAGTTTATTTAAACATGTCATGTGATCAACTCTTTTTTTTTTGACATTTTATTTTTTTATTTTTTTTTTTCCAAATTCACTTTTTAATTCATTCTTTTTTTTTTTTAAATTACAATACTGTATTTGTTTTGCCATACATTGACACGAATCAGCCATAGGTGAACACAATCTCCCAATGCCGAAGCCCCCTCCCACCTCCCACCCCACATCCTCTACTTGAATCATCCTGATCAACTCTTTTAATTCTGTGTGTATGTGAGGAGTCTGTGGAAAGCTCGTGAAACCAGTTACCAGCCACCTCCGCTCTTTTGTGCCCTCATAAAAATCCCCAGATGTCACAATTGACACACCAACTTGCTAAATTGAAGAAATTCTTGAACCACAGTAAGCAGATGCTCGAACAGATGGAAAATTTCTTTTGGGCTGAGAAAAGGAAATTTCCAATTAAGAAATGCCTGGACACTATTTTATCTCCCTTCTAGTTGACTGAACTATGAGATTTCCTTATGTTACAGTTTAGAATTAAAAAAAAAAAAAACTTTCCATTTCCCTCAATATTCTTTATTTCTTCATGTACCCATAAACATTAGCTCAAAATATGCTCATTTTTATGTTTCCTTATAAACTTGCCATGGTGCTTTTAAAAATGGAAAATTAATGAACTACTTTCATGTAATATTTATATTCATCACCTTTATTCTTACCCATCTCGTGTTTAGTTTGCCTCTTTCATTTTTTCTCCATTCACTTACAACTTTGAACAGTATCTATTCTGTGCTGAACACTCATTTCTTCACTATTTTATCCCCTACATACCCCAAAAGAAGAACCAAAAATGCAAAATAAAATAAGCTCCTTTGCACAGGGATGAAAGCAGATGTGGGATATCATCCAGCCCCCACGTGCAGCCCCACCCAACATTTATCTTCCTTAGTATCTCTCTAGGGAAAGGTGAGTTGGCTCACTCCAGAACCAGCCACCTGGCAGCTGCTTCTCTGACAGGAATTCACCCCACGTCCTGATTTTTCTTCTGAGCTTTTGCCATGCTTCTCTGCTGCCACCATCCCGAGTTCTTCAGTCCCCCAGGTTACAACTAAGCTCAAGGACACGCAGCACTGCCTCCATCGAAGCTCTGTGGCCACAGAGGGAGATGTACAGCCGCTTGCAGCTGCTTGAGGTGTCTTGGGATAAAATATCAGTCCTAGTCTTTAAATGTCCTCAGCCATTTAAATGCACTTAATTTTTGGCACAGTTATAATTTCACAGAAAAATTAAGCAGAAAGTACAGAGAGTTCCCACATACCCCCTGCCCCTAACACGTGCACGATCTCTCCCACCAGCAACATCCGGGCACCATAAGGGGATACTTGTTAAAACTGATGAACCTAAATTGACACATCAGTATCTCCCTCCAAATCCGTAGCGTTCATTAGTGTTCACTCTTGGTGTTGCATATTATATAAATGTTGACAAATATTTAATGACACATACAGTATCACACAGAATAATTTCACTGCGCTAAAAGTCCTGTGTACTCTGCCTGTTTCTCCTTCCCTTCCCTTAACTCCCAGCAACACTGATTTTGGTCTCCATAGTTTTGCCTTTTCCAGAATGTCCTGTAGTTGGGATTATACAGTATGTAGCCTTTTCAGTTTGGTTTCTTTCAGTCAGTGATGCTAATTTAAGGTCTTTGCATGTCTTTTCATGACTTGATAGTTTATTTTAGTTGCTGAGTGACAAAACATTCTCTGGAGGAACCACAGTTTATTTATTCATTCATCTACGGAAGGACAGCTTGGTTGCTTCCAGGTTGAGGTCATTATGAATAAAGATGCTATAAACATCCCTGAACAGGTTCTCTGTAGACATAAGTTTTCTATTCTTTAATTAAATTCTTCCAAGGAACACAACTGCTACCTCAGATGGTAACAGTGTTTAGCTTTGTAAAAACTGTCAAACCATCTTTCAAAGTGGCTGTACTATTGGGCTGTCAGTAAGTTCATTCAAGGTTTTCATAGGATGTAACAGAAAAACCCGAACAAACTTTTAACCAACCTGGTATTTTGCATTCCACTAGCAATGAATGAGAGCTGCTGTTGCTCTTTATCCTCCCCAGGCTTTGATGTTGTCAATGCTTGGGACTGTGACCATTCTAACATCCTATTGTGCTTTAATTTTCAATTTCCCCATGATATATGATATGTAACATTTTTCCATTCTCTTGACATTGTCCTTCATAGAGTAGGATTTTAGTTTTAATGAAGGCCAGTTTATCAAATATGTTTTTCATGGATGGTACCTTGATGTTATATCTAAAGTCACTGTCATGCCCCAGGTCATTTAGACTTCTTTCCTGTGTTATTTTCTAGTTTTACCTTTTACATTTAGGTCAAGGATCTGTTCTGAGTCAGTTTTGGTGAGTGTGTAAGGAAGACTTGGGTCTAAATTTACTTTTTGCCTATGGATGTCTAATTGTTCCAGCACCCTCTCATTTTTTCTATAATTAACTTTTCATGTCCCCTGAGCTTCTCAAATTCCAGTTTACTTTTTATTGGGAAATAATGTTCCTATTCTTCATCTTCTCAGTTTCCACACAGGGCCTAATTTTTATAACTTAACTCACTGATTAGTTCAGTTCAGTCGCTCAGTCGTGTCCAACTCTTCGCGACCCCATGAATCGCCACACCCAGGCCTCCCTGTCCATCACCAACTCCCGGCATTCACTCAGACTCACGTCCATCAAGTCAGTGATGCCATCCAGCCATCTCATCCTCTGATGTCCCCTTCTCCTCCTGCCCCCAATCCCTCCCAGCATCAGAGTCTTTTCCAGTGAGTCAACTCTTCGCATGAGGTGGGCAAAGTACTGGAGTTTCAGCTTTAGCATCATTCCTTCCAAAGAAATCCCAGGGCTGAACTCACTGATTAACGTGTATCTAAATAAGCGAGATGCTCCCTTCCTGCGTGTCCTTGGTGAGAACATGAAAGCGAATTTCTGGGTGGGAGGGGGTGCTCACTGACTCTGCCATAATTTTACTCCAAATGCAGATAAAACAGACCCAGTACTACCATATAAAAAGTAATCAATGATTGTGCTTGACATCTTTGCAATTTTTATCTGTGCTTTTTCTTTATCTTTTTCGTATGTTTTGTGAAATAAAACCACAAATAGGTTTGATAACAATCCTGGTTGAAGTATTTAAGAAACAAGATTACTTACTGGGTTATATATATGATCTCTATATTTTACACCTAAGTACTTATTTGCCAATATTTAATAAACCCTCCACATTTCAAATGTTCACTCTTCTAATTTTGGCAATTCTCAGCATCCTATTTTCTAAGATGTATCTTAAGTAAGTTAACACATTGTAGAAAACAGTTTAAATGAATAAAGCACTTTATTTCCACACTTGCACTTGCTTTCCAAGGAAGCATCAAGGAATAATTATTACATTTCTTACACTATGTAAGAAAAGACTTAGGGGCCAACTATTGAGATTTGTTTGCAAGATATAATAGAAAAGTTTCCTACAAAACATGTCTTCATGATGAAGACATGAAATGTATGAAGAAAGATGAAGTAGTGGGTGTGTGGACAGTAATAAATGGCTGTCATGATATACACAAGCTCAGAAAATGTGAGGATAGTGTTAAATCAAAACTGAAGTAGCTGTGTAATTAGGAGAGGCGAGGATCATACAACGATACCCCTTTTCTTGGAATTCCAACTGCACTGGGACCCATTAATTTTGGGTAAATGAAGATCCACTCAAGTTCTTTAGAGCCTTTAGCTTTGAGCTTCTACTGAAACACGCTTTCATTGATCCTGGCAATGCAGGAACATTTCTACTCTAACACCTAATGAAATAGGAATAATCACTATTACCCCTTTCTGTTACAATATCATTTGTATAGACTTTAGGACTATTGGGAAAGTATAAGTATTTATAAAGACATTCCTCATAGCCTGGAATTAACTTGGTGTTTTCTTGTCTTCTATGAAAACAGATAAACAAACACAGAGAAACTAAATGAATGCTTAAAGGCTAGTCAAAAGATAGGAAGGCAATCATTTGAAATTGTTTTCCCTAGAAACTGTCTCCTTCTTACCTATCTTTTTTAAAACAAAATAATCCCCTCCCCAAAAAAACAAATGTCTAAAAATCTACAAAGGGTAACATATAAACATAAACACATTATTTTCTTCAGACACTCTACAAGACTGATCCTAAATAAAAGAGTAAAAAAATAAAACTCTAACCTCTTTACAGATTTAGGCTTTGTATATTTACCTCTTGTCCCCCTTAAATTCTATTTATTTTTATACATAGTTTGCAGGTTTTATGCTTTCTGTCAATGTCTCTCTTTGTTTTCCCAAATGAAAGACATAATGATCCCATTAATTCTTTCTAAATTAAAGTTTTACAGTAAAATTGACATTACCTTTTTATATTCTTTGCTTTTCTTCAGCAAACAAGTTTTAAAGTTAATACATCCATTACAAGCCAACAAAATAAGATCACTTCTTAAATCTGTGCCCAGGGCTGCATTTGGGTCCTCTTTTGCAAATGTGTGGTTACATTTTCATGCAATTGAAACAATAATAATTTCTTTCCAAGTTACTCTGTTTCTCCCCAACCAAGTGGACTTTAGTGTGTTAAAAAAAAGTTTACAAAGAGTTCAGGAGATTGTTCTATTCAGAATCTTGGCTGCTTTAATTCAACAGGAGTGTCTCTCCATCTTTACGCATTGCAAACAAAGAGCTCCGAGCTTTTAATAGCAACAAAGACTAGAGAGTAGCTTTTCAAGTCATCAGCCCAGCTGAGAAATTGGCCATTGACAGCTGGCCTGACGGAATATGAGTCGTCAAAGCAAGCCCACGAGAACCATATGGAGTGACATTCCAGCACTTTCAACATGCCCATCAGAAACTCCCACAGCTGACGGTGTTCAGACAGCTGTAGGTTATTAGGAAGGAGCCTTAAAGGGGAGGAAGGAGGGAGCCCTCTTTAGGGTCATTCCCTATCATAATAATGTTAACGAAAACCTGCTGGTAGTGAAGCAACTTAGGGCCGAAGAACAATATATCACCGTTTCCTGATGGCTGCCACAAACGAAGGGAGTTCTACTCTTTGTGTGTTGCGAGAAGTTGATTTTACATCTGAGCTTTATAGTGACCTCCTTGGGCTAATAAATGTGGCTTTTATCTGACTTGCAATTCTTGAAATTCCCAAATGGCTTTATTAGATGAATAGAATTTAATTTGAATTACATTTTCAAAATTACAAACAAACAAAAAAAGAAAAAGAATCTCTAAGTAATCTCTTGAATACCTCAAGTGAATAATCAAATTTTATAATTTACAACAAACATGAAAGTTTTGGAATACCATCCTGAATAAAGACTCCATGAAATGAAAATATAAGGGAAGGTGGTGTTCTCCCCAAATTATTTACCATTATTGATAACATATTAAAAATATGTTACTTATTAGTAAAACTAAACTGTTAAGTAGCTTTAAGATAAACTTGACCTATGACTTTTCACTGTATTGTACAATGGAAAAACCATTTTCCCATTTGAATTTTAAGCATGCCAATATTCAGAAAAACATGATAAAATAAGGATCACATCACAGTCTAAAAATAGAGAGTTACTCCCTTTATTGTTCCTTCCACATTTAGTAATCACCTGTTATATGATTAATAGCTGTGGCTCAGTTTAAGAGCTTCTGTTTCTGGACATGCCTAAGGGAAATTAAGTCAAATATCAAACCAAATCTACTGGCTTCTGTATGAAGCCAATAAGGGAATGCCAAAAAGAAAAAAAAAATCACTCGTAGCTTATTACAATGATCAGATTTTTCTCATCTGTGTAGATGCTTTATTCAACAAGGCTAATGTTGAGTCAATAAAAAGCCCTTCATCAAAAAATACAACCAAGAAACCTATTAAATCAAGACAATGTTTTCAAGTTTCCCATTTCAGTTGTAGTGCTTCTCTATGAATGCAAAGCACTTGAATCAGGACCAGCCCTAATAGTGAAGTGCGGCTTTGATGCAGTACCATTTTTCTCGTTACAACACAGTTGTCACTCCTCATCCTCAGACAACAGCATGAGGCATGCAGGCAGCCGAGGAGCTGTAAGTTAGGGACAGGTGGAGCAGCTGACAGTCAGATGAGCAAATGTCTCAGAAGGGCACTGCTGCTGTTAAAGAGCGACGCCAGAGCACTCTGCTAACTGGCCCTAAGAGCAGAGCAGAGGAGAGATTCAGAAAGACAAACTTCGTTACACTCACAGGTCTTGGGAGGAGGCACAGCAGGGCCACGTGGAAGATCACCCACGTGGTCACAGGCAGAAGAGAGGAGGAAAGTATGGGCCTCCATCTTTACTGACATGGGGAAAGCAAGACAGGGCAGGTAAAGGGTCAGCACTGGCTACTTTGAATTATTTCAAAGGGCCCTGGACTAATAGGGATGGCCCTCTAGCTGCCTGGCACCTGGCCTTGGGATGAGGAAAGCAGAGGTATATTGTACCTGGGGTTTATGGACCAGATAGAGGAGGTGCGACTTTAACTGCTGAGGGCTTTCCTGGTGGCTCAGCTGGTGAAGAATCCGCATGCAACGTCAGAGACCTGTGGGGCTTGATCTCTGGGTTGAGAAGATCCTTGGAGAAGAGAACAGCTACCCACTCCGGTATTGTGGCCTGGAGAACTCCGTGGACTATACAGTCCATGGGATCTCAAAGAGTCGGACATGACTGAGCAACTTTCACTTACATAACAAAGGCATGCTTGCGCTGAAACCTCTGCTAAGGTTCTAAGAATTAGCTTGCCTCAGAAGGGGCCATTTCTCCACGGCCAGAAAGATTTTCTTTAATGTGTCAAAGTATAATAATATATAGAAAAATTTTAAATATATACAATACCTGACCTTGAAATGAGCCCAATTAAATAAGAAAGAGACAAAGAAAGAGAAAACTTAGTTTTTCTTTATACAAAAATAGTAGTAAATGATGGTCGCTTTTCAGGATGCTTTAAGACTAATGCTGATTTGTGCCCCGTCACAGATTTTTGTACACTGCAACAATATATAGGATGATAAAGCAACAATATATAGGATAAAAATCAGCAGAAAAGCCAAACCAGGCCTTGGAAGTCCCTACGGTCTCAGCTTCACTGTTCTCTCACTCTTGAGCTATATTTCAAAAACCCAGTATTTATTTCCTTCCTCTTACACAGCATGAAGGCCTAGATGTGTCATCTTTATTTCTGTCTAAAAGAGGTCACAGTGCGAGGACCAGTCCTTATGACACACAGATTTAGCATGAAGGCATCGCTGGCTGAGGTCCAGGCCGTTACAGAGAAGACAGAGCAAGGAATCTCTGAGGCCCACTCTGGCAGGACTCCAGGTGCTGAATCTTGCTTGGCATTGGGGCCTCAAGGTGTGAATGACTCCTCAAAGCAAAAAGGAAAAGGACTAGCTATGTTCACATATTAAAGGATGCCAAGACCCACAAAGATTATGTTTCCAAAGGGATAAAAATCCTTGGAAGATGTTTCACGGCTAGGTGGCCACACAGATTGGTTGGTACCAATCCCCTGCCTACGTGAGTCTGAGTGAACTTTGGGAGTTGGTGATGGACAGGGAGGCCTGGTGTGCTGCAATTCATGGGGTCACAAAGAGTCGGACACGACTGAGCGACTGAACTGAACCCCCTGACTGGTTACACCTATGGTCCAAGGAGTTTTGAGCAGTAGTCGCTTTCATTTTCAAAAGTGTCCCAGTAAGCCTGTATTCAGATTCTAGCTCCAGTATTTTCCAGGACAACTGGGGTGAGTTGTTTGACCTCTGTCAGTTTTATCATACATAAGTGGGGATGGTGGTACATACCTAATAGAGAGGTTGTGAGAACTGTATAGATTAATGCCTATGAGATGCTTAGAACAGTGTCTGGTAATTAGCCAATGCTATGGTTTTTATGTTCTGGCATTTATGTTGTGACTCAAAAGATAATATGAAGTGATTTCTTACATTTTGGATCCATACTAGTCATCTGCCTACAAATGTCAGGTAATTATCAGAAGATATTATCTCTAGAGAGAATATACATTGTCATTGTGTATAATTTTTTGGCCTGGGACAAACAGGAAAGTATCAGGAGAATCTCTGTAGTTGGAGTTTTGCATATAATAAATAAATGTAAAAGGCACTGTTTATTCAATATGAAGATTATTTTCTATTGGTCAAATCTCTACTCATAAGATCACTTGCAATGAATGTGGTATAAATGTTTTATTTTCCCCTGCCCCACAAATAATAGGCTTTTCAAATAATGGGGTTTAGAATCATAAAATAACACTTAGAAATATGCATATAACTCACATGTATATTCCTTGGTGACTCAGATGGTAAAGCGTCTGCCTGCAATTAGGGAGACCCAGGTTCGATCCCTGGGTTGGGAAGATCCCCTGGAGAAGGAAATGGCAACCCACTCCAGTACTCTTGCCTGGAAAACTCTATGGATGGAGGAACCTGGTGGGCTACAGTCCATGGGGCTGCAGAGAGTCAGACACAACTAAGTGACTTCACTCACAGGTTAAATATCAGGTTTCAATACGTGTGCATGTTCATGTATAAATGGCTTAATTCATAAAGAAAGATATTGATAGTTAAAATCATATTACAGTTAAAAGACATTTAAAGAAAAGGGCAAAACTAGCCACAAAATGACAAAAGGCACGGAAGGTGACAGTATCAAGAATACACCAAGTCATACAAATCAACAAGGAAAAAACAGAAAAACGAGATAAAGGAATAATTATTTTATACAAAAGAAATACATTTGGACAATAAATATGAAGTTAATCTCAGGAAAAATCTTGACAATGAATATCAGATCACAATACCATTTTTCAAAATTTGTTTTGAAACTATTGCTGATGCCTTCAATGATTCCCCAAGGGCTTGGGAAGCTGATAACAGAAATAACAAATACTTTTTTAAAAAAACTAGATAAATTATCTTCCTTTCTTTTTTTCTTGCCAACAACCTTTATTGTGTGGGTCACTAACTGCTGCACAACTACTCTGCATTACAAATTACTCTATTTACAAATTACTTTGCTGACAAAGGTCCATCTGGTCAAAGCTATAGTTTTTCCTGTGGTCATGTATGGATGTGAGAGTTGGACTATAAAGAAAGCTGAGTGCCGAAGAATTGATGCTTTTGAACTGTGGTGTTGGAGAAGACTCTTGAGAGTATTTTGGACTGCAAGGAGATCCCACCAGTCCATCCTAAAGGAAATCAGTCCTGAATATTTTTTGGAAGGACTGATGCTGAAGCTGAAACTCCAGTATTTGGCCACCTGATGCGAAGAACTGACTCATGAGAAAAGACCCTGATCCTGGGAAAGATTGAAGGCAGGAGGAGGACAGAGTGACAGAGGACTGGGTGGTTGGATGGCATCACTGACTCGATGGACATGTGTTTGAGCAAGCTCTGGGAGTTGCTGATGGACAGGGAGGCCTGGCATGCTACAGTCTATGGGCGCAGAGAGTCAGGCAGGACTGAGCGACTGACCTGAAGTTCTGTACATGCCATGTGCTCCACATTCCTAGTGAAAAGAAAAAATCAGAAGTATAATGTCAAATTTTAAAATTTGAGTACATTTCCACTTGTTTAACCAGAAAATGCATGCACAAAATTGCTTTTTAAAAGACTCAAGAAACTTTTGAAATTTGTTCATCTAATTATGATTCCAGAGAAGGCAATGGCACCCCACTCCAGTACTCTTGCCTGGAAAATCCCATGGACGGAGGAGCCTGGTGGGCTGCAGTCCATGGGGTCACTAAGAGTCGGGCACGACTGAGCGACTTCACTCTCACTTTTCACTTTCATGCATTGGAGAAGGAAATGGCAACCCACTCCAGTGTTCTTGCCTGGAGAATCCCAGGGATGGGGGAGCCTGGTAGGCTGCAGTCCATGGGATCACTAAGAGTTGGGCACAACTGAGCGACTTCACTCTCACTTTTCACTTTCACGCATTGGAGAAGGAAATGGCAACCCACTCCAGTGTTCTTGCCTGGAGAATCCCAGGGATGGGGGAGCCTAGTGGGCTTCCATCTATGGTGTCGCACAGAATCATACACAACTGAAGCGACTTAGCAGCAATTATCATTCGGTTGAGTCGCTCAGTCGTGTCCAACTCTTTGCGACTGCATGGACTGCAGCACGCCAGCTTCCCTGTCCATCACCAACTCCCAGAGTTTACTCAAACTCATGCCCATTGAATCAATGATACCATCCAACCACCCCATCCTCTATCATCCCCTTCTTCTCCTGCCTTCAATCTTACCCAGGATCAGGATCTTTTCTAATGAGTCTTCGGATCAGGTGGCCAAATACTAGAGTTTCAGCTTTCAGCATCAGTCCTTCCAATGAATATTCAGGACTGATTTCCTTTTAGATGGACTGGTTGGACCACCTTGCAGTCCAAGGGACTCTCAATGGTCTTCAACACCACAGTTCAAAAGCATCAATTCTTTGGCGCTCAGCTTTCTTTATAGTCCAACTCTCACATCCATACATGACCACTGGAAAATCATAGCCTCGACTAGACAGATCTTTGTTGGCAAAGTAATGTCTCTGCTTTTTAATATGCTATCTAGATTGATCATAACTTTCCTTCCAAGGAGTAAGCATCTTTTAATTTCTTGGCTGCAGTCACCATCTACAGTGATTTTGGAGCCCCCCCAGCAGCAGCAAAATAAAGTCTGCCACTGTTTCCATTATTTCTCCATCTATTTGCCATGAAGTGATGGGACCAAATGCCATGATCTTATGGCAATTATGGAATTATGATTATCTGACGGAGGAGCCTGGTGGGCTGCAGTCCATGGGGTCGCTAAGAGTCGGACATGACTGAGCAACTTCACTTTCACTTTTCATTTTCATGCATTGGAGAAGGAAATGGCAACCCACTCCAGTGTTCTTGCCTGGAGAATCCCAGGGATGGGGGAGCCTGGTGGGCTGCCATCTATGGGGTCACACAAAGTCGGAAAAACTGAAGCAATTTAGCAGCAGCAGCAGCAGCACACTGAAATTAAAATGTTATAGAAAAACACAGCTTTAGGCACACTATGCTCTGCACTTGGCAATTTTAAGTTTAAAATTGCTACTGTGACCAGCCAAATTCCTAGAAATTGAATAAGAAACATTTAATTTAGAATTAAGTAAAAGTTAATGAAGTATCATGGGCAGACTAATATACAGAATATAAAGACAAAGCTATAAATTTGAGTCAACCTAACAAAAACCATTCATAAACCTGTAGCTAATTATTCATTCTACATAGTCGCTTAGTCATGTCTGTCTCTTTGCAACCCCATGGACTGTAGCCCGCCAGCCTCCTCTCTCCACAGAATTAACCAGGCAAGAATACTGGAATGGGTAGCCATTCCCATCTCCGGGGGATCTTCCTGACCTGGAGATTGAACCCATGTCTCCTGTATTGCAGGCAGATTCTTCACTGTCTGAGCTTCCAGGGAAGCCCCCTACACAGTACAGCATTGAATAATTCAAGAAATGAAAAAGCAGAAATGTTCTCTCCTAGAACTTCAGAAGGTAATGACAACAGTCTTGGCATTTGATCATAATCTCCAAATTGGTGATGTCAAGAAGTTCACTGAGGAGCATATGTGTATGTTTCCTCACACGCTTGCTCTCGCAGCCATGCTTCATCATCTTCATAACTCATGCTTCATAACTCATCTGTTTTAGCCAGAGATCTTCCTCACTCAAGAGAAGCTTGGAGTGGTGTATAATGGAGGAGGAAAGACGGCAAAGACCTATATTCCTCAATTTACACAAGAAATATTTATTCTCTGTCCTCTACATGCCATCTACTGTGTTGGATGGTGGGGAAAAATGTGAGCGAAATGGAGGACCAGGTTACAGAGTGGTGTGTGTCCTGATACTGGAATAGACTAGAAGAGAATGAGTCAGAGAATGAGTCAGGATGCGTGACGACCAGTCAGGAAACTACTGCAGTAACCCAGGAAGGACTGGCCTGAACTAGGAACACGGGGAGAAGAGCGATATTCAAAAGCCTTTATAAGGTAGAATCAGTTGGATTGGTGCCTGAAAAAGAAAATAAAGGTTATTCTTGAGGAAGTGATATTTTAATCTTTACTCTGATTATCTTCTACTTACAGGAATAGTGAGAAAGAATGTGCTGCCCAAGGCGCTAATGTGTTATATAATAAAGGAAAAAAAAAGTATTCAGATATTTCTCCATCCAATGTCTATGGACAGACATGAAAAAAAGGAGAAGCGAAAGCCACTCACTTGTGTCTGACTCCTTGCAAACCCATGGACTATACAGTCCATGGAATTCTCCAGGCCAGAATACTGGAGTGGGTAGCCTTTCCCTTCTCCAGGGAATCTTCCCAACCCAAGGATCAAACCCAGGTCTCCCGCATTGCAAGCAGATTCTTTACCAGCTGAGCTATAAGGGAATCCCTTAGTAAGTTTTAAGAGGTTTCAAATAAACTATCACACTGACTTTCAGATTGCAAAACACTAGATTTTTTTTTCTCTCTCTCAAAATGTGATCTCCTCCTACCCACTACCCACCATCTACTTTGCTTCAATAGTTTATGATTTCCTTTTTCTATTTTCTGGATTTGCTCTTTCTTAAAGTCTATTGGCCAGAACTACACTAGTCATGTATGGATGTGAGAGTTGGACTGTGAAGAAGGCTGAGTGCTGAAGAATTGATGCTTTTGAACTGTGGTGTTGGAGAAGACTCTTGAGAGTCCCTTGGACTGCAAGAAGATCCAACCAGTCCATTCTGAAGGAGATCAGCCCTGGGATTTCTTTGGAAGGAATGATGCTAAAGCTGAAACTTCAGTACTTTGGCCACCTCATGCGAAGAGTTGACTCACTGGAAAAGACTTTGATGCTGGGAGGGATTGGGGGCAGGAGGAGAAGGAGATGACAGAGGATGAGATGGCTGGATGGCATCACGGACTTGATAGACATGAGTCTGATTGAACTCCAGGAGTTGGAGATGGACAGGGAGGCCTGGCGTGCTGCGATTCATGGGGTCGCAAAGAGTTGGACACGACTGAAGCAACAGCAGCAGTGGGTTGAGCATCTGCCCTGTCCCCAGCAGATGTTCCCCATGCCTGCTCCATGGATTCCCCAAGGTCCCCACTGCGGCTGCTGCACCCCATCCAAGGGGCTTTGGGGTCCCCAGATTCATCATTCACAGCCTCAAAGCTCCTGGCCATAAAGGCAGACAGATATTCTGTGCTGCCCCACATCACAGTGAAGCTTGTGTTGGAGCAGTAGCCTTTAAAATACAGTAATTCCTGTAGAAAGGAATTACTGAGAATGAAAAACACTGTTTAATAATACATTAAAATGAATTATCATATATATTTCTCCTCCGTTAATTATGCCAAGGAATTTTTATGTTTGTTACAATGTGCTTGTTATTATCAGTATTATCTTCAACACCCTACTTCTTTTGTGAAATTTTAAGATGATTGTCCATTGTGAGTTATTTTTTAATTAAAAATATAATCCATAAACCTACTGAACAGAGTGCACAAAATGTAATACTGTTCAATATATTGAAAGTTAGCAAGGAAGGGAGATACCCCTGTGAGCCTCTCTACTTCAGAGATGTCCCAGTATTCCCTCAGGAAATGCCACCTGGACCATGTGGGACTCAGGACTGGCTGATAAGGCATCAGTGCCAATTATTTTTTAAGACTGAAATTTTTCATAGATACAAGTTAAACCCATTTAAAGATGAATGCTGGCCAGCACCTGTCTCGCAGTATTTTAGTTTCTATATGAATCTGTATTGTGCATACTCATTGCAGGGTTGCGTTTCTAGCACTGGCAAATAACAAGCTATTGAAGTGTGAGGCTAAACACATATGGTTGGTGAGGTTATTGCTACTTTATGAGTTTTTCTTAATCCCTCAAGGAACTAAAAACCTCAGAATATACACATGCAGGTCCTATTATAGCTCTAGATCACTTTCCATTAAAAGATGCAACAATATACTGGCATATGCCTGAATCATTTTTGTTGGGTTAAAAATATTTAATATAAAACAAAATTGTAGTTAATAACATGTGCTTACCGCACAAAGTATGCGTGACACTAGTTAAAATATATTCGCAGATTTGAAGAAATACTGAAAGGAAACAAGAAATCAAATTAATGATTTCATGTTAGGTGGTTGGGAGATTGGTATTTTCTTTTAGGTTTTCTTGAATACTGTTACATTGAATATTTCTAACAGTTTCTGATGTGTATTGTGCTAGATACAAACAGAACTGCAACTCTGTTCACGAGAAGATAGTTTAGGGCATGTCCTGGCTTGAGCAAAGTTTCTTAAACTATAACGAAAACCCTTAAACTGATTAGAGCACAAGAATTAGGATTACACAGGAGCAGTGCTTTCTGTAAAGGCTTTTCTACACCCGAAAGTTGAGGATCTAACTGCTGCAGCAGGTTTGTTTTTAAACTGCTGTATGGTGCTATAGGTATGTAAAAGCACCTATTATTCATCGATAAAAATGTGCTCAGGCTGAGTGCTTTTAAATATGCATGACCAAGTTCCCAATGTACTCTGTGGCCATTCACTGGCTATGCGGTAGCGCACCTGCTGGTCTGTAGACGCAGTCCCGAACTTGATGTGGCATAGCAGGGAAACTTCAGGTTCAGAGCACTGATTCTGAAGATGGAGTGATACCTCACAGGGTCTGAAAGAATACACGTGCTATAAATGAGAACAAGAATGAGCTAATCTGAAGCCTTATCATTGAGAAAGGAGTGGGCTAGGATCCTATTACTGAGAAAGGATCCTGGCTCTGATTGATTTTCCATATACCAGAAGATGTTCCTGTACAATGATGTTTTTTCTCCTTAAAGCAAGCAGAGGCCATCTTACACTTTGGGTTACAAAGGTGAGTTTTTCATAGATATGGTGAAATGCTATCTTGGCTGTGCAAGAAAGAAGAGGACTAGATGAACCCTTTTTTTTTAATTTTTATTTATTTATTTTTAATTACAATACTGTATTTGTTTTGCCATACATTGACATGAATCAGCCACAGGTGAACACAATCTCCCAATGCCGAAGCCCCCTCCCACCTCCCACCCCCATCATCTACCTGAATCATCCTGTGCACCAGCCCCATGCATCCTGCATCCTGCATTGAACATAGACTGGCGCTTCGTTTCTTACAAGAAAGTATACATGTTTCAATGACATTCTCCTAAACCATCCCACCCTTTCCCTCTCCTCAGAGTCCAAAAGTCCACTCTATACCTCTGTGTCTCTTTTGTTGTCTCACATATAGGGTCATCATTACTATCTTCTAAATTCCATATATATGTGTCAGTATACTGTATTGGTGTTTTTCCTTCTGGCTTACTTCACTCTGTATAATTGGTTCCAATTTCATCCATCTCATTAGAACTGAGTCAAATTTATTCTTTTTAAGGGCTGAGTAATACTCCATTGTGTATATGTACCACAGCTTTCTTATCCATTCATCTGCTGATGGACATCTAGGTTGCTCCCATGTCCTGGCTATTATAAACAGCACTGCAATGAACATTGGGGTACATGTGTCTCTTTCAATTCTGGTTTCCTCGGTGTGTATGCCCAACAGTGGGATTGCTGGGTCATAAGGCAGTTCTATTTGCAATTTTTAAGGAATCTCCACACTGTTTTCCATAATGGCTGTACTAGTTTGCATTCCCACCAGCAGTGTAAGAGGGTTCCCTTTTCTCCACATCCTCTCCGCATTTATTGCTTGTAGACTTTTGGATCGCAGCCATTCTGACTGGTGTGAAATGGTACCTCATTGTGGTCTAGATTTGCATTTCTCTGATAATGAGTGATGTTGAACATCTTTTCATGTGTTTGTTAGCCATCCGTATGTCTTCTTTGGAGAAATGCCTATTTAGTTCTTTGGCCCATTTTTTTATTGGATTGTTTATTTTTCTGGAGTTGAGCTACATAAGTTGCTTATATATCTTTGAGATTAGTTGTTTGTCAGTTGTTTCATTTGCTATTGTTTTCTCCCATTCAGAAGGCTGTCTTTTCACCTGGATTAAAGATCTAAATGTAAGACCAGAAACTATAAAATTCCTAGAGGAGAACATAGGCAAAACACTCTGGGACATAAATCACAGCAGGATTCTCTATGATCCAACTCTCAATATACTGGAAATAAAAGCAAAAATAAACAAATGGGATCTAATTAAAATTAAAAGCTTCTGAACCCATCTTCTTTAGATAAGAAGCAGGTGACCTGCAATTTCTAAATTGAAACAAAAATACTCAAAAAACAGAGACTCTTCCTCCCATTCTTGGCAAGTTCAAAATAAGATTTGTTGAAGTTCAGCTATAGTTAGAAGCTACTGGCAAAGACTGTGAGGTTCCAGGGATGTCCTTACCTCATGCATTTTCCAGTCAAGTAGGAGGTCAGTGACAACAGCCAACATGCAAGGCAGAGTGAAGAAATGGACCACAGAAGAGAGGACTCAAGTGTGTAAGAAAGGAAGATGCCTGGCTGAGAGCATCAGGAGAGACTTTGTGGAGGACACAGAATTTGAGCCAGACTGCAATAGTAGGTAAGGCTTCAATAGACTGGATATAAAGGAGGTTTTTCTGCAGATAAGAACTACGAAAACAAAGGCAGAGAGACAAGGCCACAGAAGTCCGGCTGGGAGAAAGGTCGGACGTGGAACATAAAGCCCACATAGGGGAGTGAGAGAAACATACTGCTTATAGCAGGAGCACCTTTCCAGGCCACACACTGAACGCAGCTGCCCGATGATTTATTTGACCTGGTCAGTGTTTAGCTTTGTTTTCTAACTGCAGAAAGAGAGACACAGAAAGAGAGAGAGGGAGCGAAAGCTAGCTGTAATGAAGTAGCTACCAGTATTTTTAAAATGGGAGAACTGCATATAAAAGTTTAAGAGTTTGGCTTCTCTTGAAAAAAAAAACTAATGATCTTGCAACAACATTGGGCCTGCCTTCCCACAGGTCAGTGGAGAGAGCAGAAGTGGACAGGGTACAAATTCTACTGATGCCTTCAGGTCCTCATACTTCCTGTTGTCTCTGCAAGTGTCAGTTATCATTTATTATGTCCAGGCTGGCATGGGGTTGTTGTTTGTAGCAAAGGGGAAAGCTCTGCTCAAACCTTGCTTCATATATGTCTGATGAGGACAGGTGTTTGAGGTTTGTTTGTTTTTTAATCTCCACCAGAAAGGAAGACTGGTTTGATCCTAAAGAAAATCAACTCTGAATATTCATTGGAAGAACTAATACTGAAGCTGAAGCTCCAATACTCTGGCCACATAATATGAAGAGCTGACTCACCGGGAAAAAAATCCCTGATTCTGGGAAAGATTGAGGGCAGGGGGAGAAGGGGGCAACAGAGAATGAGATGGTTGGATGGCATCATCAACTCAATGGACAGGAGCTTGAGCAAACTCCAGGAGATAGAAAAGGACAGGGAAGCCTGGTGTACTGCAGGCCATGGGGTCTCAAAGAGTCAGACATGACTTAGCAACTGAACAATAAAGGAAGACACTGAATATCAGCTAGAAGCATCTGTTCTTCATTTGGTAGCCAGTGACAAAGCTATGAAATATTCTGAGGATTTAAACGATTAATTGGAGTTGTGATTTAAGTTTAAGCTAGAAAAGGAAAATGAAATTAATTGCAGAGGAAAAAGAGAGATTGGAAAAACAACAACACTAAATTAGAGACCAATTTAGCATTCAAGTAAGAGGTAAAGATAATTGGGGTTTCGGGGCATGAGGGACAATAGAAAGAAAAAGACACCTATCAGAGATAGTGCAGAGAAAGGACCAGTCTACTGAACTGGAAAAAGAGATGGTGAAACAGCAAGCCATTAAAAATGACAGTGAGATCTCCAGGACAGACTAGGATGGTGGTTCCACTAAAAGAAACAGAGTTGAGTAAAATCTGGAGCTGTTGCCGATTTTCCCAAGGGAGATTATCATTTGCTTTGGAGTATGGTGGGTTTGTGTTGCCTGCTAAATATCCTAGAGGTGCAGCGGTTTCTGAAAGCCAACATAGCTTGGGTTTTGGAATCAGATAGAGCTCAGATTAATCATCTATAGAAGGGTAATACTAGATCTTACATTCCTTGAGAGGCCTAACTGGGGAAATGTGTAATGTACAATGAAGTGAAGTGAAAATTGCTCAGTCGTGTCTGACTCTTTGCAACCCCTTGGACTATATAGTCCATGGAATTCTCTAGGCCAGAATACTGGAGTGGATAGCCTTTCCCTTTTCCAGGGGAACTTCCCAACCCAGGGATCAAACCCTGGGTCTTCTACATTACAGGCGGATTCTTCACCAGCTGAGCCACAAGGGAAGCCCAATGTACAGTGACTGCTTACCAAAAAAATGGTTATGTATTTGATTTGAGAATTAGCCACATTAGCTCATGGAAGCTGTGAGAATGAAATAAATAGAAAACTGGAGAACATGTAACATGGATGCCACTAAAAGGACAACTAGAAATGCAGTGATGACTAAGTCAACCGTTCGGCAATTCTGGATGGACAGATTAGGCAGAGGAGATGGTGTACTGTGAAGTACTTCCTGAAATTAAAAAAATATTTTGTCAAAATATCTTGTGTGTGTATGCTCAGTAATGTCTGATTCTTTGCAACCCCATGGACTGTAGCCCACCATGCTCTTCTGTCCATGGCATGTTCCAGGCAAGAATACCGGAGGGAGTTACCATTTTCACCTCCAGGGGATCTTGCCAACCCAGGGATCGAACCTCACGTCTCCTGCATTGGCAGGCAGATTCTTTACCGTTGAGCCACCTGAGAAGCCCAAAATATTTTACACTATGCTAATTTAGAGACACAGTCACTAAGTCGCTTCAGTCGTGTCTGTGCGACCCCATAGACGGCAGCCCACCAGGCTCCTCCATCCATGGGATTCTCCAAGCAAGAGTACTGGAGTGGTGTGCCATTGCCTTCTCCATAGAGATACAGTAGACACCTGGTATTAGTAAATATAACATTTGCATTTTCAGCCTCTCACAAAATTCAGCGATACTCAGACCAAAGAGAAAACTAGCTAGTGAGTAGGCCTGGCAAAGAGTCAGCATTTTGTAAATGTTCTTATTAAAAATAAATAAATACACACACACACACATATATATGCATATAGCTCTATTTCCAATTTCTCTTCTCCAAGATACTGAAACCTGGAGTTGGAAATAGAAGCCAACGAAAGCACAGCTTGTGTGTAAGATGAGAATGTTCAACCCAGCTGTGACTTAGTGTCTTAGAATGATATAAATATTTTACACAGAAATAAAAGCAAGGAATAAACAGTGTTCACCTATACTCCAGTCAGAGTAAAAATCAGTCACTGAGAGAAAACTTTATTGAAAGTTGAAAAGATTGCTAAAAATGTTGAAAGTTGTAAAAACATCTCACTTGTTAATTTAGGAATTCATAAGATGTCATGTGTGAAGGGTGTGCAATACTGGGTTAAGGGCATGTTTTTAATAGGTCTATTAGAAAGAAATAATCTTCAAAAGGACAATTGATAATTAGGCAGGGAAATGGGAATTTAAGTCACAGTTTGCCAGATGGCCACTCACTTCACCCTGTCACATAAACAAGCCTTGGCAATTACATCACTAAATCAGTCCAGTACTTAAGGCATAGGAAAAGGAGGTGATTGGATTAGACTAAATAATTTCTAGTTCTGTGAAATTTCCAGATCTGACAATTTAAGATACTCTATAGAAATGGTCCACTTTTTTTTTTATGCTTCTCTAAATTGTATATTTGGGATGAGTAAGAGTCTCGTCTGACTTCACAGAAGACCTTGATTTCTGTTCATTGCCCTGAACATCAAGAATGACTGATAAAAATGAGCCCCCAGGTGAAGGCCATCTTCCAAGGCGTCTCATCAGGCTATGCCTAGAGATTGCTTCTTAGGAACAAGACATGACTGAAGAATTTCTAAGCAGTCAAGAGAAATCACCAGGGACCTCTTTCAGCTGCTCCTTGCAACAGAGTTTTAGGGCCATTACCTCCTACTGGTTTCTCAGGAGGGACCAGTATTTCCATGGATTTTGCTGTTTGTCAGATTCCCTTATTCAAGCAAAAGGCAGTGATACAAAGTTTCTCCAAAACTCAAAACTGCCTTAAAATGGAATAATCTCTTTTTGTGGCTCAGATACGGTTCTTAACCAAACCTCCTTAGAGGAAGGACACACAGATTATATGGGCCAATGTCTAGCTTCCAGACTTATACCTGCCTTCTGCTGGAACAGGTCTAAATAAAACAAAATCCATCAGAAGTGCTTATCCTCAAAAGATACACTGATTGTTCTTCAACTGAATTCTGTTCATCTTGATATACTGTAAAGAGGTTTGTAGTAAGAAAAAATATTTTAACTCTATTTTTACAACTTCTAAAACTGAGGAACTAAACATGCACTTTGAGATATTTGACCTAAATTTCTGTAGTTTTGACTGGATTTTTAGAATATACAATTATAGAACAAATCTCCCTTCTTCGTAGCTTTCACTACAAAAATATTCCCAGTCTGCAAAGCTCTGAACTAAAACCATTCAATATCAGACTCGGAAATCTGCTGTACTAGCTGAATTTGAACAGAATTATGTTCAAAAGACAAAACATTTTATTGACATGGAGAGATTACAAAGCATGCCAAACAGATTTCAGGCAGTTAAGATCATAAGAAGCACATCCAGAATATCAAGAATTTGCAAAGCAGAGAGGCATACTCTTTCTGATGACTTTATGGTATGTACTTTTCACAAGTTCTATTATTTCTTCCTTGGAAATGAAATGTTCATAATGAAATTGGATAATCAGAATTACTCTTTACCTAGGTCCCACAGTACTTACAGGAATTGTTAGAGTAACATCTGAAAATGGTGATGTTACCAAATATTCCAAGATGCTGCTGCTGCTGTCGCTTCGGTCATGTCCGTCTCTGTGTGACCCCATAGACGGCAGCCCACCAGGCTCCCCCGTCCCTGGGATTCTCCAGGCAAGAACATTCCTTCTCCAATGCATGAAAGTGAAGAGTGAAAGTGAAGTCGCTCAGTCGTGTCCGACTCTTAGCGACCCCTAGACTGCAGCCCACCAGGTTCCTCCGTCCATGGGATTTTCCAAGCAAGAGTACTGGAGTGGGGTGCCATTGCCTTCTCCGATTCCAAGATGAGCACCCTCTAATTTTAATACTTATTAAATGGAACCAGTTGGAAGCACTTTGTTTTCTCTTGCTTCTGAAGCTTATTATAGTCATTATCTCACTTCAATCAGGCTCTGGATGACTTTTTATTGTAGTTAGACCCTTTGTAAGAATGGTTTAATCATACTAATAAGTATTGACCTGATTCTCCCTTCTCTATGCCCATGTAACTTCCAAAAGTAAAACCCTATTTAAAGTGCTTTAACCTTGAGAATTCATATGCTGTCTTTATGGGAATATCTGTACATCCTAATGATTGTCTCTTTGTTGCTATTATTATCTTCTCCTCAAAACAAACAGAACAGTGCATACCATGCCCATCATTTTCAAAGAAATTTCCAAAAAGTACTTAATGGTCCAATTGGAAAATGTTCTAACAATACAGCCTTTTTGGTTCTTCAATTTACTACAGGTGGATAATCTCTGAAAAACCCAAGACAATGAACAGATTGAATCACTTGTAACAATTTGATTCTTGAATGAATTCCAAAGTACTAAGAGTGAAGCTGTTTTGCCTTAAAATAATACCTCAAATAAAGATTAAATAATTTTTTGTTGAAAATTGGCCCAAAGTACTGGAAAATTGTGTGCTTAGAAAACCACATTCATTATAAGATGAGCATTTGGGCATTAGTTACACTGATATTTCAACTGGCGTTTTTATAAATTTGGGGATGGGGATATCTCTTAAAATCTTACTTTGGTATGCTAACGTTCTCTAAAAGAAACACAATTCTAATAAATCAATAAATTAAGATATAGCTGGAATATAAAGGGGCTTTAAAAAGACAAGCTGCAAACTTTCAACTCTGAATACAGTAAGGTATTTTCCAATCTTATAGTAGGGTCTCAGAATTCTCCTTTGGTATAACGTCATCACCACCATGATACGACTGTTCTAAATTTAGTACTAATTACTGTTTTGGGCTGAATTTGCCACAAACTAAGATAAAGGCCAACAAAGTAAAAGTGTCTACATGGCTATAAAAGATGGCATGTGTTCTATTAAATTGTAGCACATAACGAAATAAATCAAAATGTAAAGCTTCCCCAACTAACATGAAATCCCAGATTTGATTTCAATATACCCAAAAACAATCCCTCTTTGGAAAATATGTACATTAAGATGTTTTCAAAATTTACATTAGGTTTCCTCTGTTGGTGAGCACAATCAAAACTACCTCTTACATCTGTGATTTAAATATGGCACATGTGAAAAAGAAAGATTACTGATTCTGGACATAAAAGAAATAGTGCTAGCAACAATGCCCAACAGATCAATCACAGTATATGACAAAAATGTACTTTTTATAGTCATCCTGTGTCAAGGAAAACCATTCAATCGAGCAATCTCACTCTGCACTGTGCCTAGGAAATGCTCACCATCAAAATCACAAGGGTCAGTGACTATGGTAGAAAGCCTGTAAATCAGCTCAGACTTTGTCCTAACTTTGGAGCCAACAGATTCTGGCCAAACTTTCACTGATGGAGAATATAAGCTATTGGAGAGGTGGCATAGAGATAATTTATACAGTTGCTTTGGAATTTGAACATTAGGGGAAAAAAATAAAGATCAAAATTGGCACCTGTACTGTATAAAATGCATAGCTACATAAGAAAATCTCATCTTTTTTTGTAAAAACTTCTGTTTCCCCAGTTGCACTGCTTGAAAGTGAATCTGTGTACCAGAAGGTTGTTCAGGATTATGAAACTTAATGCATTTCACCATAAGCAAATATAAACATTTTTAAGGAAAGCACAAGGCAAGAGACATGAAAGACCATATGTTTTCAATGCTCTCCATGTCAAAACAATACCAGTCTCAAAAAATAACTGCTAGTCATATTGAATTATTTTGCCAGATATCTTCCAAAAGTTACTTGGAAGAAAGTACAGTGCACTCTATGTACGATGCAATGAATAAAAATAGATTTCCCCAGACCAAACATATTACATTCTTGAATTATATTGTTAGCTGTAAAACTTCGTAAGATTTCTGAGTTTACCGCTCATGGGTTCGTGGCAAAGGTAAAAACGAGATAAGAGAAAACAGCAGCTTATCTGGAAAATGTTTCTCAACAAGCTATGTAAACTCCTTTAGTTAAGGCAATCAGTTCAGTTCAGTTCAGTCTCTCAGTCGTGTTCGACTCTTTGCGACCCCATGGACTGCAGCACAGCAGGCTTCCCTGTCCATCACCAACTCCCGGAGCTTACTCAAACTCATGTCCATTCAGTCGGTGATGCCATGCAACCATCTACACAATATAGGGTTTCCCCGAGGCTAAGGTTATTATTTTTCTCCTTCTACTGACAGCCTTAAACCTTTCACAGGTTCATGCCACCCTTGCCCTGTTCTACTTTGAAGTTCAAACACACGCAGTGAACAAGAAATCTACCTGGTAAAATGTACGCTGGGGTAAAGGGACTTTAAGCAGCCTTTCAATTCTAACATTTCACAGCCACATTTTCAATCTGTATGGAAACACTTTTCAGCTGACCACAAGGATGGAGCGCTGCAGAAGATTTGCTAGCTTTAGTGTCTTTTCTCTGACTGCTCTTGCATCGCCATACCACTTTCCAAGAACTTGGCGAAAGAATCCTCAAAAAAAATCTCCAAGATCAAAGAAACAAACCACGCCCTAGAATTAGCCAGGGGTTCTCAAGATGGGGAAAGAAAAGCAAAAGTAAAATGAAAGGACTCTGCTCACGATTCTGGCAAGACTAGCAGTCCCGTCCAAAACTTCCCTCCTAATGTTTTTGTACTTTGAAGGCGCCCAGTTACCTTCCTAATCCCTTTGTTTATCAGAGCCCACCACGTCACCAGACGCTTTACAACGCTTCCTACACCTAACCTCTTCAACAATCTAATGCATGTCTTGACACACCCAGTAAGCAAAATAATTTGCAGGGCTCAGTACCTAATGAAAATATGGGAGCATCTGGTTCCAAAAGCCGGTACAATGTGTCATTATAGATACTAAAACACAAAACTTTCACCTTTCTTCCTTGGTCTCTGTCTCCGGGTATTTCTCCTTTGAGCTCCTTGCAGCGCAGGAGTAAACGCGCAGCCAGCAGCCGCGCCCACCCCACCTCACCTGGCACTTTTCACGTGGCGCATGCGTAGCTGCATGTGGGAGCTTAGAGCTGCCAGAACCGCAGCCACGCTCACCAGCCGCTCAGCCCACACACCAGGCCTGTCTTAGGAGCTGGGGTGTTGAGCCAGGCATCTTCCCCTCCTCCTAGCCCAGCACTCCAACCCAAGTCCTCAGGAATGCACTTGTTACCTGGATCCCCAGTGGGTAAAAGGCTTGCCCCACCCTCAGCCCCTGCAATGCCCCGCTCTGAAATACCTGGGGCAGGAGAGACCCGCTCTGTGCCTGGGCCCAGACGCCTGCTAACGGAGGAGGTCCCAGCTGTTGCTGATGGAGCTAGAGGAGGTGAGCGAGGGCCCAGGAAGGCAGGAGCCAAGGCGGGACCTAGGAAACCATCTCAGACTGGTGGAAAGGCAGCGCAGAGGTCCAAGTATGTCTCCATCCTCATATCTAGCTTCACTTACAGACCACAAAATCAAAGATGACGTTACTAAGGATTTTAGAATGGTGACTACCATGAGTAAACCAGGCACAGGACCCTGCCGAATGCAAAGCCCTGTACGACTGCGCTGGTCACGTGTCTGTGAAGCCAGCACTGCGTCACTGAGAAGACAATCGAATATCAGTTCCTTTCTCGCCCTCAACCATTTCTCACTCTAATAACACTGACCACCCTTTCCCATCCATGCCACAAAAGGTTTCTTTGACAAAAATATAGCAGATATAGAGATTTATTTTTTTAAACAAATGAGGAAACTAACACAGAGCTTAAGTGACATGCTAAGAGGTAATCCACCTGGTATGTTTGTCTGTGGACCTAGATCTAAAACCAGGGTCACTGATCTTCCTATTGTGTGCATCTGTCTGGAAACTAGAGTGGAAAATGCATAATGAACACTTCCTAATAAAATATGTTTATATCTGACAATGTTCTAACGCTATTTACCATTGACTTTTAGGGGAAAAAAAAATAACCAAAACACCTTGGCTCTTCTAGCAGATGTTTAGGAAATACCCTTTTGTGTGTTACAGTTTTAATGAGAATGCAGTGCTTACTTAGTAGAATAAGTGTCTTCTCCAAGTTGGTTAATTACTCATGTATGGTATAATGCATAAAAGTGATTTATATTTTAGAAGACTTAGCTAATTGTAAGTTTATTCTTGTAATAGTCTTGAAATGCATTGTAAATGTCATCTTGTAAATGTCTTGAAATGTATAAGCATGTCATTATATAAGCCAATATATTTTAGATGATTTTTATTTTAGTCTTTAAATAAATTTTTATCAAAACATTAAAAAAAATCACATTATAGAAAATTTAGACTATGAGGAAAACAAAACAGGTCACCTATAATCTCTCCAGTCTCACACAACTCACTATTTATTTTGGTGTATTTTCCTTCCAGTATTGTTATATCAGCAACAATATGCAAACAAACTACGGTGTTTTGCTTAAATAAAAGGAAAATCTAAACCCCAAAATACGAAAAGCCTCTCCACATGATTTTATTATTTTTTCTGAAGACAGAGATATGGACTAAATTCTTTGTAAATACTGTTCTATATTGGAATTAAAATCATAATTCTTTAACCTGTAAAATACTAAAAAGAAAAGTAAAAATCTTCCAAAGCTGACCTAAGAAGAATCCCTTTCCCTATTCATGTAATTTCCTCCCCTAGACTTACTCTTGTAGTTTGGTGTATATCTTGCTTAAAATTTCCCAAATCTACAGTGGCATGTATAGAAATACATGAATTATTACAAATCTGAATTATACTGTACATACAGGTCTGTAACTGTATTTGTATACTCGATAGTTTATCATCTACGACTGGTACTACAATGTTAAATCACAGTATTGACCTGCTTATGTTTATTAATGTCTATCTAAATGAGTAAAACCTAAAGGGTAAGATATGTTCAGGTCAGAAAATAATAAAGCTCAATATCTTATAATAACCTATAATGGAAAAGAATCTGAAAAAGAATAGATATATGTACAGCTGAATCACTTTGCTGTATACTTAAAATATTGTAAACCAACTATACTTCAACAAATAAATAAAAGTTGTTATACCAAGTAGTTAAAAAGAAAGAAAATAACATTTCCCACACTGGCATGTCTATAGGTCTTTTTAATGTGAAGATACTTTCATTGGTCCATCATCAATCAAGCATCCTTCCTATCTAGCCAAAAGTACTTTGCCCACCTCCTAGTCTTCCTTTATAACTTCCTGCTGGGACAGGAAGTCTCTTTGTGTTACAGTTAAATACACAAGTGAAATCTTCTTAATTAAACTACAAGATGCTGAGGAAAGAACAAACCTAATGTATCTTGCTTTTCCTGAAGTCCTTAGAATAGTGTCTTATATTAAATATGCCCTTAATGTTTGTTGTTAAAATAAGGGCATAAATGACTAATCCATTGTTTCACAAACAGTAGTATTACATTCACACTGATCATTCCAAGCCCTCATGTAGTCTTTCTTGGTGGACAATGTTAAATGACAGATCAGATTCAACATGTGAGCAATGCCAGAACTGATGGGTCCATATAATAGCCAAACCCCAAATAACATTTTGAAATATCCCCTCACATTTTTTAACCATTTTAAACCTGTTTGAATAGATCAAGACAGTGATAAAAATCTATAAAAGCTGACTTGTTTAGTCTTGAGAAATAATTTTTCAAGTAGATACTTTTGTAATTTTAAACTACCAAATTACACATATATGCCTTAATTTATTAATAGATACATCCACGTGTATCTGTATTTCCATTTTCATTTATCTGGTTTTATACTCACTTAAACTTGTAAATAGTGTTTTCTCTTGTTTTGATTCTCTGTTTCTTTTAGATTAATTTTGCAAAATTTCAAATGTACACAGAAGGAGACTGGTATAATAAACTCATCCCCAAACCTCAACAAATTATTTAGCCAATGTTTACAATCCTAAAAGTGACATAATTTGTTTCTAAAGCACTGTATAATACTTTTTATCAGGCTCCCTTTCAAGTACTACACAAGGCTCTATGCAAAAGTAAACAGGACAAGAGTCACCTCAAAACAAATGTTTCTTAGGAAGTGAAAACCAGAACCACCTGTGCACCCTTAACTGCAGCTCTTCCATGCAGGACGGGCCTTATACTTAAGTATCTTGTTTACAAAATAAAGAAGAAGAATGCAGAGTTAAGAGCAGACAAGGTTACACCAGATGTCTGGAGTGCCACTGTACACTCAGAAATTGCTGGACCCTGTGGAGTGCACAGGGTAAGTATGAGGCAAAGTCCTTGCCATCAAGGAATGCATGGATTTGTAGGCGATGATAAACCACATAATTACCAGAAAAACAGTGTCTACGTTTAATCTGATAATCCAGAAATGTCATTACAATTGTGTTGAATCATTTATTTGTATCCTATATACTTTTTTTTCCAAACCAAGTAATAATTGCATTTGTTTTCAAACTAAGAGACATATTAAGGATAATAAACTTGCAGGTTGGTGGAGAATTCCAAGTTTCCTACCTTTATCAGCAAAACGACATGAAGCCTAAAAGAAAAAAACTCAGTGCATATTACCAATGATTTTGTGATTTCTGTTGTAGCCCATGAGCTATCTTGACTGAAAAAATATATATATATATATAACTTCTTTTCAGTTGATTTGGAAGCAGCAAAGTTTTGTAAAAGTTATCCTTAAACTCATCCCCTTAACATCACAATCCACTCTGACCTACCTCAGTTAAAAGATAGGTCAACTGAGGGAGAAAAAGGAGATAAAGAAAAATGAAGTGGAATCATAGTATGTACTCCAGTTCCTCATCCACATAAGGTGCAAAGATCAGGAACTTAGGTACTGCCTGAAACTCATTAGAAATGCAGAATCTAAGTCTTCACCCAGCTCTCCTAAGGCGGAATATTTATTTTAAGAAGATCTTCAGCTGCTTTCTTTTTGCCTATTATAGTCTGAGAAGCACGTCTTCAGCTATTTCCATCTCTACATGGATCCTATACAATTTTATTGCTTTGCCACATCTCTGATACCATTGTCTTTTCTGATTAGAGAATCAAATTTCACTTAACTATTTTTGAATGATATATATGCTCACTGATACATTTGATTTAATAATTGTTTTAATGTGAATCTTGGGTTTAAAGACTAGTTATATTAGCTGCTCTCTTTTAAAATTAAAGTTAACTTATTTGGAAGTCTTAACTAAAGCACCTAAGTGGGAGTTGGAACCTTTGGTTTTTGGAAATCAATTAGAAGTCTCAGCTAGAAAAGAAAGACGTTTCACATTTTCATGATAATTAACAGATTCATCCATGTCTCTATATCTTACCAAGAGAGTGAAGAAAGAATAAATATTAAAACAAAATATTAGATAGAATAAATGGAAATTCTCACTTCAGTTCAGTTCAGTCACTAAGTCGTCTCTGACTCTTTCCGACCCCATGAATCCCAGCACGCCAGGCCTCCTTAATCATCACCATCTGATGGAGTTCACTCAGACACAGGTTCATCGAGTCAATGATGCCATCCAGCCATCTCATCCTCGGTGGTCCCCTTCTTCTCCGGCCCCCAATCCCTCCCAGCATCAAGGTCTTTTTGAATGAATCAACTTTTCGCATGAGGTGGCCAAAGTACTGGAGTTTCAGCTTTAGCACCATTCCTTCATCTGAGAGTTGATCTCCTTCAGAATGGCCTGGTTGGATCTCCTTGCAGTCAAGGGACTCTCAAGAGTCTTCTCTAACACCACAGTTCAAAAGCATCAATTCTTTGGGGCTCAGTCTTCTTCACAGTCCAACACTCACATCGATACAAAACCACAGGAAAAACCACAGCCTTGACTAGACAGATCTTAGTTGGCAAAGTAATGCCTCTGCCTTTGAATATGTTATCTAAGTTGGTCGTAACTTTTCTTCCAAGGAGTAAGCGTCTTTTAATTTCATGGCTGCAGTCACCATCTGCAGTGATTTTGGAGTGCAAAAACTAAAATAGGAAGTCAAGAAACCCCTGGAGTAACAGGCAAATTTGGCCTTGGAATGCAAAATGAAGCAGGGCAAAGACTAATAGAGTTTTGCCAAGATAATACACTGGTCATAGCAAACACCCTCCTCCAACAACACAAGAGAAGACTCTACACATGGACATCACCAGATAGTCAACACCAAAATCAGATTGATTATATTCTCTGCAGCCAAAGATGGAGAAGCTCTATACAGTCAACAAAAACAAGACCAGGAACTGACTGTGGCTCAGATCATGAACTCCTTATTACCAAATTCAGACTTAAATTGAAGAAAGTAGGGAAAACCACTAGACCATTCAGGTATGACCTAAATCAAATCCCTTATGATTATACAATGGAAGTGAGAAATAGATTTAAGGGCCTAGGTCAGATAGATAGAGTGCCTGATGAACTATGGAATGAGGTTTGTGACATTGTACAGGAGACAGGGATCAAGACCATCCCATGGAAAAGAAATGCAAAAAGCAAATGGCTGTCTGAGGAGGTCTTACAAATAGTTGTGAAAAGAAGAGAAGCAAAAAGCAAAGGAGAAAAGGAAAGATATAAGCATCTGAATGCGGAGTTCCAAAGAATAGCAAGAAGAGATAAGAAAGCCTTCTTCAGCGATCAATGCAAAGAAATAGAGGAAAAGAACAGAATGGGAAAGACTAGAGATCTCTTCAAGAAAATTAGAGATACCAAGGGAACATTTCATGCAAAGATGGGCTCAATAAAGGACAGAAATGGTCTGGACCTAACAGAAGCAGAAGATATTAAGAAGAGGTGGAAAGAATATACAGAAGAACTGTACAAAAAGATCTTCCAGACCCAGATAATCATGATAATGTGATCACTAATCTAGAGCCAGACATTTTGGAATGTAAAGTCAAGTGGGCCTTAGAAAGCATCACTACAAACAAAGGTAGTGGAGGTGATGGAATTCCAGTGGAGCTGTTTCAAATCCTGAAAGATGATGCTGTGAAAGTGCTACACTCAATATGCCAGCAAATTTGGAAAATTCAGCAGTGGTCACAGGACTGGAAAAGGTCAGTTTTCATTCCAATCCCAAAGAAAGGCAATGCCAAAGAAGGCTCAAACTACCACACAGTTGCACTCATTTCACATGCAAGTAAAGTAATGCTCAAAATTCTCCAAGCCAGGCTTCAGCAATACATGAACCATTAACTCCCTGATGTTCAAGCTGGTTTTAGAAAAGGCAGAGGAACCAGAGATTAAATTGCCAACATCTGCTGGATCATGGAAAAAGCAAGAGAGTTCCAGAGAAACATCTATTTCTGCTTTATTGACTATGCCAAAGCCTTTGACTGTGTGGATCACAATAAACCGTGGAAAATTCTGAAAGAGATGGGAACACCCAGACCACCTACCTGCCTCTTGAGAAATCTGTATGCAGATCAGGAAGCAACAGTTAGAACTGGACATGGAACAACAGACTGGTTCCAACTAGGAAAAGGAGTACATCAAGGCTGTATATTGTCACCCTGCTTATTTAACTTCTATGCAGAGTACATCATGAGAAACGCTGGACTGGAAGAAACACAAGCTGGAATCAAGATTGCCGGGAGAAATATCAATGACCTCAGATATGCAGATGACACCACCCTTATGGCAGAAAGTGAAGAGGAGCTACAGTCCATGGGGTCACAAAGAGACAGACATGACTGAGCGACTTCATTTTCACTTTCTTTCCTCTACCAGCTTATAGTAACATTTTACAAACTTCTTTTGTGCTATATTTTAAGCTTTCCATATATCACTAAACTTTCTCTCTCTCCCTAAAGGTTATATTCTCCTCCAGAAGACACTGAGTTTTAACTAACACCAAACCACCATTGCTTCCACTGAGTGTAATATATCTGTGACATCAAATAGGGATCCAATAAATTTTTGTTGAATTACCAAATGAGCAAAACCCATTCTTTTGTGACCCAAATTCTTTTAGCTCCATATGGATTATAATCCAGTATAGTAGAACACTAATGCAAATTCTTAAGTAATAGCAGCTCCCTTTGAACTCGGAATGTCTACCTCTTGGGTCCAAAATCTACTAATTTCCAAGTATTAGAAATCAGCTTTGCAAAACACAAATGGTCCTAAAGATTATCATACTTAGTGAAGTAAATCAGACAGAGAAAGACAAATATTGTATGGCATCCCCTTTTATGCAGAATCTAAAAAGAAATGATACAGATAAATTTACTTACAAAGCAGAAATATATTCACAGGCTTAGAGAATGAACTTATGGGTCCTAGGAGGGAGGATAGGCAGAAGTCTGGGATTGATATGAACGTATTGCTATGGGTACATATTAAAGTGGATAACCAACAGGACCTACTATAGAGCACAGGAAACTCTACTCAATACTATGTGGCAGCCTGGATGGGAAGGGAGTTCGGGGAAGAATAGATACATGTATATGTATAACTGGACTTCCCTGGTGGCTCAGAGGTTAAAGCGTCGGCCTTCAATGCAGGAGACCTGGGTTCAGTCCCTGGGTCAGGAAGATCCCCTGGAGAAGGAAATGGCAACCCACTCCAGTATTCTTGCCTGGAGAATCCCATGGACGGAGAAGCCCTAGTAGGTTACAGTCCATGAGGTCGCAAAGAGTCGGACACGACTGAGGCGACTTCATCTTCACCTTCATATGTATAGCCAGTCCTTTTGCTGTCCACCTGAAACTGTCACAAAATTGTCAACTGGCTATACTCTAATATCAAGTAAAAATATATGGTAAAATATTTTCAAGAAAGCAGTGCTCCTTTAAAAAAAAAAAACTTTCAGAAAATGAGAACTAATACGATGGCAGCTAAAACAAAATATGATTAATCAAGAAAAGATTCAAAGACAGAAGTCCTGAACTGAGCTTTGAGGATGACATATTTGAGAAGATGGGAAAGTTGTAACAAGGCAAGACTAACAAGTTTTTCAACTCTCATTTAGAAGAAATATAAAGAACTGAATACTCTTCAGCTTAAGTGTAGTGGTATAAACAAACTAAAGGTGAAAAAGAAAGAAGAATTTAAATAAAATTTACTAGAATAGATGAAAAACAATTCCAACTTTTAAGCCAAAGCTTTCACAAAGATTGTGTTTGTAGGTATATCTATATTTATGTGATTATGAGAACAGCTTCAAACCATGAAAACATGAAAGTAAATGCAGCTTGTTACCTACACTAAGTAATATTAGTCTAGTATTTATTGTATCCTGCTAGACTCTTGAGAAACCTCTATGCAGGTCAGGAAGTAACAGTGAGAACTGGACATGGAACAACAGAATGATTCCAAATAGGAAAAGGAGTACGTCAAGGCTGTATATTGTCACCCTGCTTATTTAACTTATATGTAGAGTACATCATGAGAAATGCTGGGCTGGAGGAATCACAAACTGGAATCAAAATTGCTGGGAGAAATATCAATAACCTCAGATATGCAGATGATACCACCCTTATGGCAGAAAGGGAAGAGGAACTAAAAAGTCTCAATGAAAGTGAGAGAGGAGAATGAAGAAGTTGGCTTAAAGCTGAACATTTAGAAAATGAAGATCATGGCATCTGGTCCCATCACTTCATGGGAAATAGATGGGGAAACAGTGGAAACAGTGGCTGACTTAATTTGGGGGGCTCCAAAATCACTGCAGATGGTGACTGCAGCCATGAAATTAAAAGACACTTACTCCTTGGAAGGAAAGTTATGACCAACCTAGACAACATATTCAAAAGCAGAGATATTACTTTGTCAACAAAGATCCATCTAGTCAAGGCTACGGTTTTTCCAGTAGTCATGTATGGATATAAGAGTTGAACTATAAAGAAAGCTGAGCACAGAAGAATTGATGCTTTTGAACTGTGGTGTTGGAAAAGACTCTTGATAGTCCCTTGGACTGCAAGGAGATCCAACCAGTCCATCCTAAAGGAGATCAGTCCCGGGTGTTCAGTGGAAGGACTGATGTTGAAGCTGAAACTTGGCCACCTCATGCAAAGAACTGACTCATTTGAAAAGACCCTGATGCTGGGAAAGATTGAGGGCGGGAGGAGAAGGGGTTGACAGAGGAGGAGATGGTTGGATGGCCTCACTGCCACAATGGACATGAATTTGGGTAAACTCCGGGAGTTAGTGATGGACAGGGAGGCCTGTCATGCTGTGGTTCATGGGGTCGCAAAGAGTTGGACACAACTGAGAAACTGAACTGAACTTAGTCCAAAACTAGGCTTCCTTTTCTGAGAATCTGAAGGTCATCTTCCAAATTGAATGTCCATTTGGATCAAATGAGATACATTTGAGGTTTTGTACATTTTTTGCTGAAAGAAGGAAATGAAATATGTGGGAGATGATGGAGATTGGAAGAATCTAAGGAAAATAATGGGAAAATGGCAAATAATGGGATG
Organism: Nanger dama; assembly: GCA_917880005.1. NCBI lineage: Eukaryota > Metazoa > Chordata > Mammalia > Artiodactyla > Bovidae > Nanger > Nanger dama. Next base: position 16,442,743 of record CAKJTW010000010.1, read on the forward strand.
TCCTGATGTCATTCTGCCAAACAGTCCTAAGGATGGATTTTGTAGATTCAGAGCTGAAGATGCTATTTTCTAGTAAAACTCTTGATACTGTCTGGCACATAAAGAGAAGTTTAAAACTAATATGCAAACAGAAACATCTCCAACTCAGGATCGGAGAGGGTGGTAACATCTGGTGGCACCTGCAGAGTGGTAGCCAAGCAGTGGTATCCAGCTGAGCAGCAGGGAAGATGCTTTCCCCATTCAACTACAGTGGTTGTGATATGACAAATCCCTCAGAAGACTTGTTGGTAGCCTGGGGGAAAACATGAGTGAATTTTTTTTCTCTTGTATGTGAGACATCACTGAAGATTTGCAGAAATAGATGGTGCTGAATTCTAATAGTCATACATGTGAATAACCATAATCATTTAGCATTAACATTAATGAGACTACTTGAACAGATAGGTTGGTCAGACCTAGTGGTATGCATGTAAATGTGGAGATATGGTGCTTCTATCTGGTGCTTGAAGACCTATTCTAGATCAAGAATTGCCAACAGTAATGTCTATGATGGTTGAAGGGAGCATGCAATACATATAAATATGTATAGTGTACCAGCTATAACATAGTACATATGGTCTCTACCCCAGCCCAGCATCACTCTTGACACTCTTGACATGAAGTTTTACAGTTTGAAACACTATCTGGATGTAACCAAAAGGCAGTAAAAGCTCTACTCTTTGACGTATGCTCTCAAGGCTTCTCTTGATCCTCAATTGTTGCCCATTGTGTTACAAATAAAACCCTATCTCACTGCCATGCCCTTGAGGGTCCATCATAATTTAGATTAGCATTCTGTCTTCAATTCCGATTGTCCCTCATTGACACTTTAGAATCCAGCTGAACATTCACAACAAAGGAATAAATAATAAATGCTTTTTCCCCAAAAACACTGCTAAAAGAAAGACTGTGACAAATATTAAGATCAAATAACTTTTAATGAAGAATTTGATTCCCTATTCTCCATGAAATGGTCATAAACTGTAGAACAAGAATATAATCTAGTTAATGCTACGAGCAAAATCTAAGAATAGTTCTAATTCATTTGCCACATGCTGCCATGTGGTTAAGAGACTTCTGTATCTCAAACCTCCCTCAAACTGCCCACAAAGCTGCATAACCTCTCAGGTACCAAAATAACTCTGTATTTCCCTTCAGTCCCCAAAGCTAGAGAGAATCTCTTACTCATAGATTAGGCTTGTAAATACACCCCATTGTGTCTTTACCATTTCAGCATCATCTTTCTCTATGGCCCCAAGATCCAGTGGACAGAACTTCATCCCTGTAGACCCTCTCCATTATACACAAATACTACAGATGGGTACTGAGAGCAGTCACCATTCCCAAATGGCCAACTTCAATGCATGCTTCAGTGAGATCGCACTGCTACACATCAACAGAAATAATGACTATCAATTTTTCTCTAGTTTGCCTAAATTAATAATGCTAATAATTTCTATCCCATGTTCCTCTGGCTATAATTTTCATGAAATAAAATCTATGAGCTGTAAAGAAAGAGACCAAATTTTGAACACATCTATCTTTATGAGTGGTACTCACAACTGTAGTTAAATGGACTACTAGCCTCCACATTTCCTCCCATCAAGATGCTATAAATAAACTACTTCACTGAAATGAGAACAATTTATTGGGTCTAGATCACCAAGATCCACCTATTTCCACAACAGAAACGGCTTTTCTGGGTCCCAGACTAAGACAACTTCAAAGCAGGATTTTGAAACATCATTTTTGATCACTCTGATTTTCCTCACAATAATATGAGTTGAAATATAGGATTTTCCTCAAAAAACAACAACAACAACAAAAGAAAACACTTGTTCTTAGACTTGTTTGGAATCCATGTTTACGCTTGAAGAAAATCAACATTGACAAAAGCAAAACTATTTACCAATTGAGCCAGAAAAGGAAAATGATGATAATGTAACTTCTTTAATTTACAAAACCACCTTGAACAGGAAGCTGTTGTGGAAACTTGGTCATACTTATCATCCCTTTTGTGCTGAGGAAATTCAGCTCTAGGGCTCTCCTACTTCTGGTGCAGATGCTGCTTCTTGATAAGGCAAGCTTCCTTCTCTGTAACGGCCTTGGCAGACATGCTGGCTCCGTGTGGCTAGTGTGTGGACCAGGTTTCAGATTCTTGAGTCTTTAGAAGCATTATAGTCTGCAGGATCTGGAAAGGTTATACCATAGTAAACCTTCTGAAGTGGAATGGTTAATTCACCTCACATTTAAAAGGTCATTTCAAATCCTTTCTATTTTTATGTCCCATATCCAACATCCATTTTCCAAGCCAAGTGCACTAAATCTAAGAACTTCAAAGAGTCACAGATTCCAGAAGAACTTTGAGAATTCACTGAATATGACTTCTTGCTTACAAGCAATGTTACACTTCAGCTGTGAGAAAACTATCCTAGTTTTAAAGCTGTTATAGAAAGATTTTCCCAGTCTGCCCAAATATCCTATTACAAACCCCTGGCAGACTTTGTTCACAAACAATTCTTCCTCACACACTATCTAAATCATTCACATGCTAGCTTGAGTGTGTGTGTGTGTGTGGTTTTTTTTTTTTCCTACTCTAATCCTTTGCTAACTCACCATCTTTCCTACCAACTTCCATTGCTTATTTCAGTTAACGGCAATATTCTCTTAGTTATTAGCGATCTACGTTGTAGATATCTATTTTTAGGACTTCCTAGCCATCACTTGATTGGTCACTGATCAAATCTTCCTCCACAAACTTTCATAAGTCCACTTGTTTTCTCTGCATTCCCAGGGTATCCAACTGAGTTCAACTAAGCTGCCTTATAAGTAGGTTACACTAGAAAAAATGTTGAATAGAATTCTGGAAACTTATCTCCAGAATCTGCCCAAAATAAGTTAATGATTAACAGCCTTGGACAAGTCACTCAAGTCCTTGCATCTTCTTAGCATCAAATTACTCCTCTGTAAACTGAAAGAATTAAAATAAATTTCTCAGACTAGTTTAGTCTATTTTTCTATAAGCTTTAAAACTTAATTGCTTCTTCATCTTTCTACTCTACTCACCTTGTACACTATCATTAAATTAAAATTCTGAAGTTGCCATTACCTCTTTATGGTGAAACTGAGGCTCTGAGAGTAACATACTTCCAAGGTCACATACTTCATAATTGATAGACTCAGTTGGAAAGTCAGGAAGGATTGAGAAGGGAAGCCCAAATCTTTGGCCCTTTAATTATGCATGTGTGGGGCAACTACAAGCAGCCTAACTGCAATTAAAAGTAACTGAAGTTAAATTTGAGCTGCTGCCCACTGAAGGAGAGAGTTTATAATCTGACTTATATCAAGCTAACTTCCTGCTGAAAAATTTACAAAACTCAATATTCTTTAGATAAATAACATAAACCAGAGTCTCTACATGTAATCATTCACAATGATAATAAAATCTAAAACTCTTTGACAAAAAAAAAAGGAAAATCTGAGCCATTCTCAAGAGAAAAGACATTTAACTGAGACCATTTGAAATAACACAGAAGTGGAAATCAGCAAATAAGGATTTTAAAACAACCACTAAAATCACTCTGAAAGAAATAAAAGAAAATATGTGTTCAGTGAATAAAAAGATATAAAATCTCACCAGAGAAACAGAAGCTAAAAAAGAATCAAATGGAAATTCTAGATAAAATACTTGATATTTAGCAATTTACTAGATGAGCTTAAGAGCAGAACTTAAAAAACAGAACAATCAGTGGACTTAAAGATAGATCAATATAAATAATCCATTCCAAAGCAGAGAAAATGATTACAAGAAATAAAGAGTCTCAAGGATGTGAGGGATATTTTCAAACATGGATGTAACTGGAGTCCCTGGATGATAGAGGAGAGACTACATTTAAAAAAATATTAGAAGAAATAATGGTCAAAATTTCCCCAAAGTTGGTTTTAAAAAAGACATAAATGTACAGATTCAACCTCAACAAAACCCAAACTGAATAAATATCTCCCCACATCCACATACACATATATCATATTTAACTACTAAAAAAAATTCAGTTCAGTTCAGTTGCTCAGTCATGTCCAACTCTTTGCGACTCCATGAACTACAGAATGCCAGGCCTCCCTGTCCATCACCAAATCCCAGAGTTTACCCAAACTCATGTCCATTGCGGCAGTGATACCATCTAACCATCTCATCCTCTGTCGACCCCTTCTCCTCCTGCACTCAATCTTTCCCAACATCCGGGTCTTTTCAAATGAGTCAGCTCTTCACGTTAAGTGGCCAAAGTATTGGAGTTTCAGCTTCAACATCAGTCCTTCCAATGAACACCCAGGACTGGTCTCCTTTAGGATGGACTGGTTGGATCTCCTTAGAGTCGAAGGGACTCTCAAAAGTCTTCTCTAATACCACAGTTCAAAAGCATCAGTTCTTCAGTGCTCAGCTTTCTTTATAGTCCAACTCTCACATCCATACATGACTACTGGAAAAACAATAGCCTTGTCTTAGGCGGGCCTTTGTTGACAAAGTGATGTTTCTGCTTTTTAATATGCTGTCTAGGTTGGTCATAACTTTCCTTCCTTCTGACAGAATGTGGTCCACTGGAGTAGGGAATGACAAACCGCTTCAGTATTCTTGCCTTGAAAACCCCATGAACAGTATGAAAAGGCAAAAAGATAGGACACTGAAAGATGAACTCTCCAGGTTGGTAAGTGCCCAATATGCTACTGGAGGTCAGTGGAAAAATTACTCCAGAAAGAATGAAGAGATGGAGCCAAAGCAAAAGCAACACCCAGTTGTGGATGTGACTGGTGACAGAAGCAAGGTCCGATGCTGTAAAGAGCAATATAGGAACCTGGAATGTCAGGTCCATGAATCAAGGCAAATTGGATGTGGTCAAACAGGAGATGGCAAGAGTGAACGTCGACATTCTAGGAATCAGTGAACTAAAATGGACTGCAATGGGTGAATTTAACTCAGATGACCATTATATCTACTACTGTGGGCAGGAATCCCTTAGAAGAAATGAAGTAGCCATCACGGTCAACAAAAGAGTCTAAAATGCAGTGCTTGGGTGCAATCTCCAAAACGACAGAAGGATCTCTGTTCGTTTCCAAGGTAAACCATTCAATATCACAGTAATCCAAGTCTATGCCCTGACTCACAACACTGAATAAGCTGAAGTTGAACAGTTCTATGAAGACCTAAAATACCTTCTAGAACTAACACCCAAAAAAGATGTCCTTTTCATTATAAGGGACTGGAATGCAAAAGTAAGAAGTCAAGAAACACTTGGAGTAACAGGCAAATTTGGCCTTGAAGTACAGAATGAAGCAGGGCAAAGGCTAACAAGGTTTTCCCAAGAGAACACACTGGTCTAGCAAACACCCTTTACCAACAACACAAGAGAAGACTACACATGACCATCACCAGATGGTCAATACTGAAATCAGATTGATTATATTTTTGCAGCCAAAAATGGGGAAGCTCTATACAGTCAGCAAAAATTAGACCAGGAGCTGACTGGCTCAGACCATGAGCTCCTTATTGCCAAATTCAGATTTAAATTGAAGAAAGTGGGGAAAACCACTAGACCATTCAGGTATGACCTAAATCAAATCCCTTATGATTATATAGTGGAAGTGAGAAATAGATTTAAGGGAATAGATCTGATAGACAGAGTGCTCGATGAATTATGGATGGAGGTTCATGACATTGCACAGGAGACAGGGATCAAGACCACCTCCATGGAAAAGAAATGCAAAAAAGCAAAATGGCTGTCTGAGGAAGCCCTTACAAACAGCTGTGAAAAGAAGAGCAGTGAAAAGCAAAGGAGAAAAGGAAAGATATACTTGTTTGAATGCAGAGTTCCAGAGAATAGCAAGGAGAGATATGAAAGCCTTCTTGATGTGCAAAGAACTAGAGGAAAACAACAGAATGGGAAAGACTAGAGATCTCTTCAAGAAAATTAGAGATACCAAGGGAATATTTCATGCAAAGATGGACACAGTAAAGGACAGAAATGGTATGGACCTAACAGCAGCAAAGATATTAAGAAGAAGTGGCAAGAATACACAGAAGAACTGTACCAAAAAAGATGTTCATAACCCAGATAATCATGATGGTGTGATCACTCACCTAGAGCCAGACATCCTGGAATGTGAAGTCAAGTGGGCCTTAGGAAGCATCTCTATGAACAAAGCTAGTGGAGGTGATGGAATTCCAGTTGAGCTATTTCAAATCCTAAAAGATGATGCTGTGAAAGTGCTACGTTCAATATGCCAACAAATTTGGAAAACTCAGCAGTGACCACAGGACTGGAAATGGTCAGTTTTCATTCCAATCCCAAAGAAAAGCAATGCCAAAGAATGCTCAATACCACACAATTGCACTCATTTCACATGCTAGTAAAGTAATGCTCAAAATTCTCCAAGCCAGGCTTCAGCAATACATGAACCGTGAACTTCCTGGTTTTAGAAAAGGTAGAGGAACCAGAGATCGAATTGCTAACATCTGCTGGATCATCGAAAGAGCAAGAGAGTTCCATAAAAATACCTATTTCTGCTTTATTGACTATGCCAAAGCCTTTGACTGTGTGGATCACAATAAACTGTGGAAAATTCTGAGAGAGATGGGAATACCAGACCACCTGACCTGCCTCTTGAGAAATATGTATGCAGTTCAGGAAGTAACACTGAGAACTGGACATGGAACAACAGACTGGTTCTAAATAGGAAAAGGAGTACATCAAGGCTGTATATTGTCACCCTGCTTATTTAACTTATATGCAGAGTACATCATGGGAAACTCTGGGCTGGAGGAAGCACAAGCTGGAGTCAAGACTGCAGGGAGAAACATCAGTAACCTCAGATAAGCAGATGACACCACTCTTATGGCAGACAGTGAAGAACTAAAGTGTCTCTTGATGAAAGTGAAAGAGGAGAGTGAAAAAGTTGGCTTAAAGCTCCATATTCAGAAAACTAAGATCATGGCATCTGGTCCAATCACTTCATAAGAAATAGATGGTGAAACTGTGAAACAGTAGCTGACTTTGTTTTGGGGGCTCCAAAGTCACTGCAGATTGTGATCGCAGCCATGAAATTAAAAAAAAATAAAAGAGACATATCTTGACAGAAGTCAAATACAAATGGTATACTTCATTTAGGGAACAACAATTCAAATGACTATTGATATCTCCTCAGAAACAATGAGGGCTGGACTGCCAAGAACCCTCCTTCATGGGATGAAAGAAAAAAAAATCTGTCAACCCAAAATTCTGTATGTTGTGAAAATATATTTTAAAATGAAGACAAAATATATACTGGTAGACATGTGCCAATAAATTCAGAATCACTTGCTCTTTTACCCTGCTTCTTTGATTCCTTCAGAAATTTTGTTTCCTAACTTGCCTAAAAAATTCAAGATTTATAACTATTCACACAAAGCATCCTCCACCCTCCACTTAGTACAGTGAGTTTTCCTTGCTGATTTACCCATTATATCAACAAGTTTGTAAACTTTGTAAGGATTAGGGACCTACTTTCTATACCTTTATATCTCCCTCAGTTATGCCATTGCCTTTATAAATGTGAGACGTGCCATTAGAGTTTCAGCTATGTTCTAATTTCCCATCAACAAGAAAGCTGATAATACTTCCCTTATAGGATAGGGCAAGTGAGGGCTTGGGTTACTTCAATATTTTGAAAGCCTTATGCAGCAAGTTATCAGAATGTTGTTTTTATCAAAGTTAAAAAATCAAGCTGCATTCATATGTAAACATTAAGTAATTTGAATTCCTTGGACAAAATAATCATATAAATACACCATATATCCTATATAAGCAAATACCCTAGAAAACTTTAATGTGATGATAAAATTAACAAGAAGGAACATTGCTATATACATTTTCTCTTTCTCTAAATCTACCAATAATAAAATCTTCTTTTGGGAAATATAACTCAGAAATTTTTCCTTTTTGTCTGTTTTCTCTTTACAAAACCATTAACCCTTAATGAAACAAAAATACTGAGAGCTGTTTATGCCTGGAGTACTTGCTAAGATTCCTGAAGACCATTTTCCTTCTTTAAACATCTGGTTACGAAACCAGAAATGCTGACTTCTAAGTCTGAGAAGAAAAGTAAGCAGAAAAATTTTTCACAGTGATTCCTGTTTCAGAGAATCTGCATTAGCATTTCTGGTAGCAGTACTGAGTGCAGAACTGAGGTAAGCCACATGGAGAAATCTATTGTTAACTGAGAGGTCCTCAGCCAAGTACTGTTTGGGGAGTATTGACTTTGTGGCTTGGTTTTATACATCAACTGTCTCATGTTACATACACTAGTCTTAACCCTGATATGAACTCTTTCAAATTGAAGAGTAATTTTAAATGTTATTTTCCCACCACACGAAGTATTCTGTTAAGAATTATGTAATCACAAACCACATAGTAAAACTGATACATTTGCAAATCTTCCTTCATATTGATCGTTTTCATTCTCATAAATCTCACCCTTCTGAGTCATTCAAAAAATAAACAACACACCACTTGTTTGAGAATATCAAATTATTTTTCCATGTTCTAGAGATTGTAAATCCTGCTTTGTTTTTGAAAGTCAGATCATATATTATAAAGTAGTTCAATAAGATCACTATGGGAAATAGATGGGGAAACAGTGGAAACAGTGTCAGACTTTATTTTGGGGGCTCCAAAATCACAGCAGATGATGACTGTAGCCATGAAATTAAAAGACGTTTACTCCTTGGAAGAAAAGTTATGACCAACCTAGATAGCATATTCAAAAGCAAAGACATTACTTTGTCAACAAAGGTCGCTCTATTCAAGGCTATGGTTTTTCCAGTGGTCATGTATGGATGTGAGAGTTGGACTGTGAATAAAGCTGAGTGCCGAAGTATTGATGCTTTTGAACTGTGGTGTTGGAGAAGACTCTTGAGAGTCCCTTGGACTGCAAGGAGATCCAACCAGTCCATTCTGAAGGAGATCAGCCCTGGAATTTCTTTGGAAGGACTGATGCTAAAGCTGAAGCTCCAGTACTTTGTCCACCTCATGTGAAGAGTTGATTCACTGGAAAAGACTCTGATGCTGGGAGGGATTGGGGGCAGGAGGAGAAGGGGACGACCGAGGATGAGATGGCTGGATGGCATCACGGACTCGATGAACCTGAGTCTGAGTGAACTCCGGGAGCTGGTGATGGACAGGGAGGCCTGGCGTGCTGCGATTCATGGGGTCGCAGAGTCGGACATGACTGAGCGACTGAACTGAAGTGACTATATTAACACTTACAAAACTTTTTGCTGCTGTGAACTGCCCCCTCTTGTTTTCTCCCTTGTCTGCAACTTATTTTATGTTTTCCAATTGCCAGCTACTTCAGTAAGTATTTTGTATACATCCCCTCACTTCATTTCTCACAAAAATTCTAAGAGGGTGTTAATTTTCCCCATTTAAAATAGAAAACACTAAGACTTATAGAAATTCAGTTCATTTCAGTCACCCACTGTGTCCCACTCTTGGCAACCCCATGGACTGCAGCATGCTAGGCTTCCCTGTCCATCACAAACTTCCAGAGCTTTCTCAAAGTCATGTCCATTGAGTCAGTGATGCCATCCAACCATCTCATCCTCTGTCGTCCCCTTCTCCTCCCACCTTCAGTCTTTCCCAGCATCACCGTCTCTTCAAATGAGTCAGTTCTTCACATCAGGTGGCCAAAGTAATGGAGTTTCAACTTCAGCATCAGTCCTTCCACTGAATATTCAGGACTGATTCTCTTTAGGATAGACTGGTTGGATCTCCTTGCAGCCCAGGCAACTCTAAAGAGTCTTTTCCAGCACCACAGTTCAAAAGCATCAATTCTTCGGCACTCAGCTTTCTTTAAAATGGTCCAACTGTCATATCCATACTTGACTACTGGAAAAACCATAGCTTTGACTAGACAGACCTTTGTTGTCAAAGTAATGTCTCTGCTTTTAATATGCTGTCTAGGTTGGTCATAATTAGTTACAGAAATTAAGTACCCTAAATTGCATAGTTAATAAGGGGCAGACCTAAAATCTAAAATGTGTGGAACTGATTTCATTATCAACTGCCTCCCTATTGTATCTCTTTCAACAAAGTGAGGTAATATATAATAGTCAATCAAATTATACATGGTATATAACTATATATGTTTACATAATATATAATATACTTACATAGTATGTAAAATATAGTGCTGTCTATTTAAATAGGTGAGCTTCCTGGTAACTCAGTGGTAAAAGATCTGCCTGCCAATGTAGGAGACACAAGTTTGATGCCTGGGTCAGGAAGAGCCCCTGGAGAAGGAAATGGCAACTCACTCCAGTATTCTTGCCTAGGAAATCCCAGGGACAGTGGAACCTGGCGGGCTACAGTCCATGGAGTTGCAAAAGAGTCAGGTATGACTTAGCAATTAAACAACAATAATTTATATATAAATCATATATGAGATAAATTAATATATATTTATTAGAAAATTATACAAATATTCATATACTACATATATTCTATATCCAATGAATATGTAATTATAGTATCTGAGTTCTAAACAATTTGTAATAATCTGAAAGTAGAAAGTTTAGAGAATCAAAGTGTTCTGTAGCTTAGCTATTACTGAATATTATGAGGTGGTATATTTTAGTTATATCTCCCACTTCAAAGACACTCTTGTACCAGATCTACGTAGTGCCTCAAGTTTTGGTTACTTCTCCCCTCAAGTCAGTCTGACTAATAATGGCTTTGCTAATTATGCCACTCCAGAAAAATTACAAGTAATTATTTCAAAACTGTTGGTTTGCCAAAAAGTTTGTTTGGGTTTCTCTGCAAAATGTTATGGAAAAACATGAACAAACCTTTTGGCCAACCCAATAGTATATGTGACAGCAATTTTGTTAAAGCAACTTGTATTGATTACAATGAAAATTTCGAATAAAATTTTTTTAATTTATTTTATTAAAAACAACAGTTTTATAACATAGAAATGCAATAACTTTCTGGAAAATGTATTATTACTTTTTGATGTTGACGGGAATCTAACTGTATGCACCCAAACAGTATACAGCAAAATCTGTGTCTGTTATGATTAGTTGCTATGTTACTTGTAAAATACTTAATAGTAACCCTATTAAATATGCTGCTGCTGCTGCTAAGTCACTTCAATCGTGTCCGACTCTGTGCAATCCCATAGACAGCAGCCCACCAGGCTCCCCCATCCCTGAGATTCTCCAGGCAAGAACACTGGAGTGGGTTGCCATTTCCTTCTCCAATGCATGAAAGTGAAAAGTGAAAGTGAAGGCGCTCAGTCGTGTCCAACTCCTAGTGACCCCATGGACTGCAGCCTACCAGGCTCCTCCATCCATGGGAGTTTCCAGGCAAGAGTACTGGAGTGGATTGCCATTTCCTTCTCCAATAGTAACCCTAGTTGCATAAATACATGCATCTTGAACTTTCCTGTGACTGTATGGTAAGTATAAATAGCCCTAACATTCATATTTTAGGAATTTGGTTTAGAAATAGCAGTATATATTTTCTTTGTGGTTCCTTTAACCCATTTTAAAATACATCAAATTAACTGAATGTTTCAGCTGGATAAACTTGTTTCTGTCAGATAAAAGTATATAGTCTAAAGAAACAGTATTCAAATAAAGAAGACTGAAGGAACAAAATTTTTTAATGCAAGAACAAAATTTCAAAGTACTAAGATCAGCTTGAAAAAGATTATTTCATTTTTAATAGTCATATACCAACTTGGATGTGCATATATAGGGGTTTAATAAGGAGGTCTCCATTTTCTCCAACAGACAAAAAGATTTAAAATGGGGAGGTAGGTGGGAGAGGGGTTCAGGATTGGGAACACGTGTATACCTGTGGCAGATTTATGTTGATGTATGGCAAAACCAATACAGTATTGTAAAGTAAAATAAAGTAAAATTAAAAAAAAATAAAATGTTTGATTTGACAACTTGAAACTTTTATTGGGAAAAGTACTGCTTGCATTTTTTTTTTTTTTTTACTAAGATCTTAACTTGCCAGAAATTAGCTCCTTTTTCTTTACCATTCCTTAATAATATGGTATTGTTTATCAATAATTTCAAATACAAATATTATTTTCTGCGTTACTTTTGGCAAAGCAGATTATTTCACCAAGCATAAGCAGAGAGTGATACAGGTTGAGTAAAAAGGAAGTAAAACTAATGAGCTCTGATAGCAAAAAAAGTGTGAAGCCAAGTTAGAAGTGAGAAAAATGTACACAGAAACAAGGGCACGCATGAGAAGATATGCAGTCATCAGTTTACTAATAAGTGTGAATACAACTTAAAATGCTTTCAGAGGAAAAAAGCATAATATAGTATGCAAAATTAATTAAGTCCATGTTCACAACTGTGATTCCTAAAAGAACTCTCACCAACCAGCCTAAAGGTCCTGGGACCTTAAAAATACTGCCTACACAGAAATTATGTAATTTCCATAGTGGCTCAGAATACTAGTAACCCTTGAAAGTCTATACAGTACACATCTACACTGGGTGACTTATGAAGGACAGCTTAAGAGTTTCCAATTAGGTGGTCGTGGTGTCTTAGAACTCTGCTGTTTGTTTGACTTACAGCTGAACCACAAAGAATCACACAAAGAATAACTCTATATATTTTGTTCCTAAGAGACAGAAAGTATGTCTAAGTGGGAAAACATAGCTTAATTTTTAATCTGGAAGGAGTATGGCACACAGAATTTAAAAGTAGGTAAATATTTGAAATTTTTGAAGATTTTCTTTTCTTTAGTATGGATTTGCCTTGTAATCTTTTAAGTAAGCCACTCCCATATATATTTTAGTGCTTGCCTTTGAAGTTCTCTTATACCATCTTAACTGAAACATTTCTGATGTATTTTCTTGGGGAAATAATGATCATGGAGTTTGAAATCAGAAAAGTAGGTTTAGTCTTAGCTGAACTTGAAAAAATTGTTTGACTGTGGTTCAGATCATAAAACCTTATTGCCAAATTGAGACTGAAATTGAAGAACGTAGGGAAAACCGCTAGACCATCCAGGTATGACCTAAATCAAATCCCTTATGATTATACAGTGGAAGTGAGAAATAGATTTAAGGGCCTAGATCTGATAGATAGAGTGCCTGATGAACTATGGAATGAGGTTCATGACATTGTATGGGAGACAGGGATCAAGAACATCCCTAGGGAAAAGAAATGCAAAAAAGCAAAATGGCTGTCTGGGGAGGCCTTACAAATAGCTGTGAAAAGAAGAGAGGCAAAAAGCAAAGGAGAAAAGGAAAGATATAAGCATCTGAATGCAGAGTTCCAAAGAATAGCAAGAAGAGATAAGAAAGCCTTCTTCAGTGATCAATGCAAAGAAATAGAGGAAAAGAACAGAGCGGGAAAGACTAGAGATCTCTACAAGAATATTAGAGATACCAAGGGAACATTTCATGCAAAGATGGGCTCGATAAAGGACAGAAATGGTCTAGACCTAACAGAAGCAGAAGATATTAAGAAGAGGTGGCAAGAATACACTGAAGAATTGTACAAAAAGATCTTCATGACCCAGATAATCACGATAATGTGATCACTAATCTAGAGCCAGACATCTTGGAATGTGAAGTCAAGAGGGCCTTAGAAAGCATCACTACGAACAAAGCTAGTGGAGGTGATGGAATTCCAGTGGAGCTGTTTCAAATCCTGAAAGATGATGCTGTGAAAGTGCTACACTCAATATGCCAGCAAATTTGGAAAATTGAGCAGTGGCCACAGGACTGGAAAAGGTCAGTTTTCATTCCAATCCCAAAGAAAGGCAATGCCAAAGAAGGCTCAAACTACCGCACAATTGCACTCATCTCACATGCTAGTAAAGTAATGCTCAAAATTCTCCAAGCCAGGCTTCAGCAATACATGAACTGCGAACTTCTTGATGTTCAAGCTGGCTTTAGAAAAGGCAGAGAAACCAGAGATCAAATTGCCAACACGTGCTGGATCATTGAAAAAGCATGAGAGTTCCAGAAAAACATCTCTTTCTGCTTTATTGACTATGCCAAAGCCTTTGACTGTGTGGATCACAACAAACTGTGGAAAATTCTGAAAGAGATGGGAATACCAGACCACCTAACCTGCCTCTTGAGAAATCTGTACGCAGGCCAGGAAGCAACAGTTAGAACTGGACATGGAACAATAGACTGGTTCCAGCTAGGAAAAGGAGTACATCAAGGCTGTATATGTCACCCTGCTTATTTAACTTCTATGCAGAGTACATCATGAGAAACGCTGGACTGGAAGAAACACAAGCTGGAATCAAGATTGCCAGGAGAAATATCAATAACCTCAGATATGCAGATGACACCACCCTGATGGCAGAAAGTGAAGAAGAGCTAAAGGGCCTCTTGATGAAGGTGAAAGGAGAGGGAAAAAGTTGGCCTAAAGCTCAACATTCAGAAAATGAAGGTCATGGCATCCGGTCCCATCACTTCATGGGAAATAGATGGGGAAACAGTGGAAACAGTGTCAGACTTTATTTGGGGGGCTCCAAAATCACTGCAGATGGTGATTGCAGCCATGAAATTAAAAGACGCTTACTCCTTGGAAGAAAAGTTATGACCAACCTAGACAGCATATTGAAAAGCAGAGACATTACTTTGCCGACTAAGGTCCGTCTAGTCAAGACTATGGTTTTTCCTGTGATCATGTATGGATGTGAGAGTTGGACTGTGAAGAAGGCTGAGCGCCGAAGAATTGATGCTTTTGAACTGTGGTGTTGGAGAAGACTCTTGAGAGTCCCTTGGACTGCAAGGAGATCCAACCAGTCCATTCTGAAGGAGATCAGCCCTGGGATTTCTTTGGAAGGAATGATGCCAAAGCTGAAACTCCAGTACTTTGGCCACCTCATGCAAAGAGTTGACTCATTGGAAAAGACTCTGATGCTGAGAGGGATTGGGGGCAGGAGGAGAAGGGGACGACCAAGGATGAGATAGCTAGATGGCATCACGGACTTGATGAACATGAGTATGAGTGAACTCTGGGAGGTGGTAATGGACAAGGGGGCCTGGCGTGCTGCAATTCATGGGGTCGCAAAGAGTCGGACACGACTGAGCGACTGAACTGACTGAACTGAAGTCAGTTTCCTGGAGCTAGCAATGTCTGTAAAGTGTTGAATAAGTCAATTGAATAATAATCACCATCAAAAAAAAAAAAAAGAGTAACTACTAATCTAGATGCTTTACTTACTGTAATTCATTTAATCTTCATAATTCTCAAAGAAAGGATTCTTTATTTCACTTTTCAGATGAAAAATAAAGGCAAGAAGTGGTACCTAACTAGACTCAGCTGACAAACACAGCAAGTATGGGAGCCACAAGTTATATCCAAACCTTTGTTGTCTCAAAGACCATACTCTTGTCACTATTCCACCCCACCTACCTAAGGAATAGGACTGTATTTTGTAAATTGAAAATTTTATTAAATATTATTATTATTGAAAACAAAGATTAATGATTAGAATAATTATCTAATGGAGTTGATTCACCCTTTGCTTTGTATTCTGAGTAGGAGGTGATACACTAGGAATTTCTTGGTTCTATTCTATTCTGGTTGACAGGCTTCCCTGGTGGATCAGTGGTATAGAACCCGCCTGCCAATGCTGGAAACGAGGGCTTGACACCTGGGTTGGGAAGATCCCCTGGAGAAGGAAATGGTAACCCACTCGAGGATTCTTGCCTGAGATATTCCATGGGCAGAGAAGGCTGCTGGGCTACAGTTCATGCAGTCGCAAATAGAGTCAGAAACAACTTAGCAACTAAACAACAATGACAATATCCTGGTTGACATGTAGATGAAAGCTCAGGAAGAGGTTTATGACAGATATTTCCTTTTCCTACTGGGACCACAGCTGGACTACAATTCCCAGCATCCAATGCAGTTAAAGTGGACCAGGTATTGAAGTTCCAGATGATGAACTTTGAGCAGAAGTAGTATACAAAGCTTGCAGGATTGGTCCATAAACCTTTCCAATTTTCCTTTCTTCTCTCATCAACTGGTCCAATGCCAAGTACCCAGAAAGTGAAAGTGAAGTCGCTCAGTTGTGTCCGACTCTTTGTGACCCCATGGATGGTAACCTACCAGGCTCCATGGTCCATGGGATTTTCCAGGCAAAAATACTGGAGTGGGCTCCCATTTCCTTCTCCAGGGGATCTTCCCAACCCAGGGATCAAACCCGGGTGTCATTCATTGCAGACAGATGCTTTTTATCCAGCGGAGGACTCAAATCCCAGGGCACAGTGGAGCCACTAGACAAGGGGGGTCATGTCCTTAAGTAACTACATGAAGTAGAGCTCCCAAAATCACCCAAACTCTGCCAGTCCACACTGGCCTGTAATTTGAGCCATATACCTTTTATTGTATTAAGCCATTGAGATTTCAGAGTAAGTCATAAAGCAGTCTGCCTTGAATCATGCAAGACTGTACCTAAGCAATGGTTTATTTAGCGCAATGGCTGATTTAGCGCAGACATCTGTTTCAGTCACTTACACAGGGGTGTATTACAAAGGAATAATGTAAACAACAATAACCATCCTATAAAATGCTTACTGTGTGCTAAGCACTGTGTTAAATTCAAAGCACTAACATCAGCTTTACATGTATTTTTTAAATTAGAAGTTCAGTCTTTGAGGAGAGGTGTTTGGGGGATAAAATATACATGTATATGTATGACTGAGTCCCTCCGCTGATCAACTGAAAATATTGCAACAGTGTTTTTTAAACAGCTATACTCCAACATAAAATAAAAAGTTTTTTCTTTTTATTTAAAAAAGGAGATTCTCACTCAAATAACTTGCTCAAATGTTTCCTTCTGACTTTCAAGCTCATGCCTACATCCATTGTACAGGAAGATTTTGTTATCTTGGATTCCTTGAAGAATTTAACCAGAATCTGCCATTATATGTTTATCTAGATATTCTGACAATATGTATAGGTTCAATTTGGACCACCTCAGTCTCAAACCTTTACTAACTTCTTTATATGTCTTCAAGTTTCCTGCTTGAAGCTATAAGAAGTGACCACTCATTCTCTTCGATTTATCGACTTCCTTGACACAAAATATACAAAACAATAATAGCTAATCAGATCAGTTCAGTCACTCAGTCGTGTCTGACTGTTTGTGACCCCATGAATCACAGCACTCCAGGCCTCCCTGTCTATCATCAACTCCCAGAGTTTACCCATACTCATGTCCATTGAGTCAGCGATGCCATCCAGCCATCTCATCCTCTGTCATCTCCTTCTCCTCCTGCCCCCAATCCCTCCCAGCATCAGGGTCTTCTCCAACAAGTCAACTCTTCACATGAGGTGGCCAAAGTATTGGAGTTTCAGCTTCAGCATCAGTCCTTCCAAGGAACACCCACAACTGATCTCCTTTAGGATGGACTGGTTGGATCTTCTTGCAGTCCAAGGGACTCTCAAGAGTCTTCTCCAACACCACAGTTCAAAGCATCAATTTTTTGGCACTCAGCCTTCTTCACAGTCCAATTCTCACATCCATACTAATAACATATTTCAAAATCCTATTTTTAAAATGGCTTTATTATAATACTTCAGTTGGTTTCGAAGAGCATTTCTGATCATTTTCATGATTTCCTATTTGGTCATAAAAAGAATGTCAAGCTGATGTTGACAAAAAAAAAAAACTACAACATGTCCATTAGTTCAGGAATTTCCCTGGTAGTCACATGGTTAAGAATCATCTGCCAGTGCAGGAGACATGCTTTCGATTCCTCTTCTGGAAAGACCCCACATGCCAAGGAGCAACTAAACCCATGCACCACAACTACTGAACCCACACACCTAGAGTCTGTGCTTCTCAAAAAGAAGCCACCACAATAAACCCACATACCACAATGAAGAGTAGCTCTCGCTCACTGCAACTAGAGACAGCCTGCACGCAGCAACAAAGACTCAGTGCAGCAAAAAATAAACAAATGTCCATTAGTTCATAAGGTTCTAATTACTTTCCATACAGACTGTCTTACAGTACTGGCCAGAAAAAGCTGTATAATAAGGAAATTTGACATGTCTCTCTGCCTTCTTTGCTCCAGCACTAATTAAAATAGTCAATAAAACAATGTCACCACTAATTCACAATGGACCTTTGTCTGTATGGTGAAAAAATAACTGTTTATCTCTAATTATTCCTTTCTTTTCTAAAGCCAACCCCAACCACTTCTAAACCATCTTCTCCAACATATGTAGCAGCTTTGTGTGCCTTATGCATAAGAGTAAGGGGTGGGGGGAATGAAAGTTAGGGAATATTTTGAGACTGCCATTGAAAAGGGTAATGAAAAAGCTGGAGGTATTGGAAAGGATGTTTCACCTGATTTAGAGCTCTCTATATTTTGGTTTGTTCATAATGAAAAAGATTGTACAGTATCAACAAAATTCATACTTCCTCTTACACAATTTCCTAATTTTTATTATGATGCTTTCTTTAGCTTATAATCCTTTATGATCAACGAAAAAAATTAATTATTATCTTAGACTCTTCTGTCTTAATTTTTCCACTCCATACATTTATTCTTTCTTCAAAATGGATATCAGAAATAGAAATGGAATCTGAAATATAGTAAATACCTGGATTGCCAAATCAGTTAAATTAATAGCATAAGCTGGAATCAAGATTGCTGGGGAAAATATCAGTAACCTCACATATGCAGATGACACCACCCTTATGGCAGAAAGTGAAGAGGAACTAAAAAGCCTCTTCATGAAAGCGAAAGAGGAGAGTGAAAAAGTTGGCTTAAAGCTCAACATTCAGAAAACTAAGATCATGGCATCTGGTCCCATCAATTCATGGGAAATAGAGGGGGAAACAGTGGAAACAGTGTCAGGCTTTATTTTTGGGCTCCAAGATCACTGCAGATGGTGATTGCAGCCATGAAATTAAAAGACGCTTACTCCTTGGAAGGAAAGTTATGACCAGCCTAGATAGTATATTGAAAAGCAGAGATATTACTTTGTCAACAAAGGTCTGTCTAGTCAAGGCTATGGTTTTTCCAGTGGTCATGTATGGATGTGAGAGTTGGACTATGAAGAAAACTGAGTGCCAAAGAATTGATGCTTTTGAACTGTGGTGTTAGAGAAGACTCTTGAGAGTCCCTTGGACTGCAAGGAGATCCAACCAGTCCATTCTGAAGATCAGCCCTGGGATTTCTTTGGAAGGACTGATGTTGAAGCTGAAACTCCAGTACTTTGGCCACCTCATGCGAATAGTTGACTCATTGGAAAAGACTCTGATGCTGGGAGGGGTTGGGGGCAGGAGAAGAAGGGGATGACAGAGGATGAGATGGCTGGATGGCATCACCAACTCGATGGACGTGAGTTTGAGTGAACTGCAGGAATTGGTGATGGACAGGGAGGCCTGGCGTGCTGCAATTCATGGAATCTCAAAGAGTCAGACACGACTGAGCGACTGAACTGAACTGAACTGAATGACTTCTAAATAACTTCTTCAAATCAACATTTTGCTTCTAAGAAAACCATTCTCCAGTGGTAACTGTTAAGCACCTATATGGTCTGCAAGGAGCATAGCTTCCATCTTCCCCCGATTACAGGGGAGGCTGGTAGGCATGTCTCATTGTTTTTGTTTTCCAGTAATCCATCTACCCACTATGCTTTTCCTCCATAAGCTTCTCTGTCCACAGAGGAGAGCAAAATTGTCACACAAACACCACACAATGATTTTTAGCTTTTTTTGTTAACTTTCTGAAGAGTCTATGAAGAAATTCTAAAATGTCAAAGGGCAGGGGGTCCTTGGTGACTCAGTGATTAAAAATCCACCTGCCAGTGCAGGAGACATGAGTTTGATCCCCAGTCTGGGAAGATCCCATATGTCATGGTGCAAGTAAGCCCATGCACCAAAGCTACTGAGCCTGGGCTTTAGAGCCCATGCGCCAAAACTACTAAAGTGTGTGCACCCTACACCTGGCGCTCAGCAACAAGAGAAGCCACCACAATGAGAAGCCCGTGTACCGCAACTTAGAGAGTAGCTGCCACAACTAGAGAAAGCCTGTGCACCACAATACAGACTCAGTGCAACCAAAAATTAATAAATAAACTCATTTGAAAAAAAGTCATAGAGCATCAACATTCTCTCTGCTTTATGCATCTGTCAGTTCCTTCAACTCATCCACCAGCAGGATAACCAGTTTAAATTTGAAGCTTTAAAACTCTCCAATGATTCCTGCTTCCCCTTCCAAGTAATGCATGCTCACACAGCTAACCATGCTCTTTCATGATCTAGCTCTTGCCTACCTAGCCAGTCTCCCAGTCTCACTGATTCAGTTCAGTTTAGTTCAGTTGCTCAGTCATGTCCAACTCTTTGCAACCCCATGAACCGTGGCACCCCAGGCCTCCCTGTCCATCACCAACTCCCACCCAAACCCCTGTCCATTGAGTCAGTGATGCCATCCAACCATCTCATCCTTTGTCATCCCCTTTTCCTCCGGCCCTCAATCTTTTCCAGCATCAGGGTATTTTAATGAGTCAGTTCTTCACATCAGGTGGCCAAAGTATTGGAGTTTCAGCTTCAACATCAGTCCTTCCAATGAATACCCAGGACTGATCTCCTTCAGAATGGACTGGTTGGATCTCCTTGCAGTCCAAGGGACTCTCAAGAGTCTTCTCCAACACCACAGTTCAAAAGTATCAATTCTTCGTCACTCAGCTTTCTTTATAGTCCAACTCTCACATCCGTACATGACTACTGGAAAAACCATAGCCTTGACTAGACGGACCTTTGTTGACAAAGCAATGTCTCTGCTTTTTAATATGCCTCACTGATTATGCACAGACAGTACACAGCTAACGCACTGGGCACTTTGTCACTTCCAGGGTTTGGTTTATATGTCTTCTATTTTACACTATGCTTAACTCCACATAGTCATATAATCCAATGCCACCATCCCAGGAATCCTTCCCTGAGACTGTATTCCCCACCCTCACTCAGGTAAGATTACATGTTTTTTCTCCTGGATGTTATAATAACCTGGCATAATACCATCCCTGTTTTTGCCATGTTGCATTTTAAATTACCTGTGTATGGGTCTGTCTTCACTGTTACACTGTGACTTGGAGGGCAGAGACTTTATCAATTCTTTTAATTTCAAATTTGTATTAGTGGATGGTCTAGCATGTAGCAGACATTCAGTAAATATTTCCTGGCTATTTTCCTGGAAAAAAAAAAAACATATGTATTGAAAGTAAGTTCAGCTGTTACATTGCTATTGAGGGCAACCAGAAAGTGCTCTTTAAACTGTGACACAACGATGTGATGCAGCTATAAAGGAAGGTGTTGTTATTATTACAGGTAACTGCTCTGAAAATACCTACTTATTTGATGGCCTACTTTTTTTTTTTAATACTTTATTCTACATTACAGTACTGTATTTGTTTTGCCACACATTGACATGAATCAGCCACAGGTGTGCACGATCTCCCAATGCTGAAGCCCCCTCCCACCTCCCACCCCATATCATCTCCCTGGATCATCCCGAGCACCAGCCCCAAGCATCCTGTATCCTGTATTGAACATAGACTGGGGCTTCGTTTCTTACATGATAGTATACATGTTTCAATGCCATTTTCCCAAATCATCCCACCCTCTCCCTCTCCCTCAGAGTCCAAAAGTCCGTTCTATACCTCTGTGTCTCTTTTGTTGTCTCACATAGAGGGCCATCATTACTATCTTTCTAAATTCCATATATATGTGTCAGTATATTGTATTGGTGTTTTTCTTTCTGGCTTACTTTACTCTGTATAATCGGCTCCAGTTTCATCCATCTCATTAGAACTGATTCAAATGTATTCTTTTTAATGGCCGAGTAATACTCCATTGTGTATATGTACCACAGCTTTCTTATCCATTCATCTGCTGAGGGACATCTAGGTTGTTTCCATGTCCTGGCTATTATAAACAGTGCTGCAATGAACATTGGGGTACATGTGTCTCTTTCAGTTCTGGTTTCTTCGGTGTGTATGCCCAGCAGGGGATTGCTGGGTCATAAGGCAGTTCTATTTGCAATTTTTAAGGAATCTCCACGCTGTTTTCCATAATGGCTGTACTAGTTTGCATTCCCACCAACAGTGTAAGAGGGTTCCCTTTTCTCCACATCCTCTCTAGCATTTATTGCTTGTAGACTTTTGGATCCCAGCCATTCTGACTGGTGTGAAATGGTACCTCATTGTGGTCTTGATTTGCATTTCTCTGATAATGAGTGATGTTGAGCATCTTTTCATGTGATGGCCTACTTTTAAAAGAAACAAGTTTGAAACTGCCTAAAAAAGTAAGCTCAGCTAAATCATCCAAATTTAAGGTCTGATTTAGGTTTGCTGGTGTGCAACTCTGTGGATGTAACTTGCCTCAAATCTAGTCCTATAACTGCCCTTTTACCTGAGCATCTCTTTTAATCTGTGTGGGTTTTCTTTTTTTTATAATCGCACTTTTTTTGTACCTTTACTCATTGTCTGTTTTTTTCTTTTTCTAAGTTCTCAAATCATATTATATAGTTAGTAATAAGTAAAGTTAAAAAATTAAACTACAATGTATGTTTTTTTAATTGTCTTTAAGTAATTGTAAATGGTATGATGTTTAATAAACTATGGTTTAACTAAATTAAAGTTATTTCAACATATGTGTATATACACCTATTTTGATCATCGGCAGATTGAAAATCACTCTCAGTCTATAACTTAGCTTTACTGACTATTGGGTTCAGATTGTTAGTCTGTTCAGTTCAGTTCAGTCGCTCACTCGTGTCTGACTCTTTGCTACCCCATGAATTGCAGCACGCCAGGCCTCCCTGTCCATCACCAACTCTTGCAGTTCACTCGGACTCATGTCTATCAAGTCAGTGATGCCATTCAGCCATCTCATCCTCTGTCGTCCCCTTCTCCTCCTGCCCCCAATCCCTCCCAGCATCAGAGTCTTTTCCAGTGAGTCAATTCTTCTCATGAGGTGGCCAAAGTACTGGAGTTTCAGCTTCAACGTCATTCCTTCCAAAGAAATCCCAGGGCTGATCTCCTTCAGAATGGACTGGTTGGATCTCCTTGCAGTCCAAGGGACTCTCAAGAGTCTTCTCCAACACCACAGTTCAAAAGCATCAGTTCTTCGGTGCTCAGTAGGGTTTAGTCTGTAGAGGTTTCAAACTTCTGCATTCTTAAAGCTGAGGGTTTTATCAACTTCCTTCCCTCAACCTCAAACTTTCATAATCCTTTTGCTTTCAATTTTGCTACAATTAAGGTGTAAAGACAAATATACCTAAAAGCAGAACATTTTGATTGCTTATAATGTAGCTGAGTAAAATGTATCTGATTTAGAGATAGAATTAAAGATAAAGATGGTTGTTCTTATATTTTTAATATATGAGTAAAAACTCTTCACCACCCAAAAGTGCAAAATAAAGGAGGTACATTTATCATACTGCAATGCAAACAAAACATAAATAAAGAAGAAAAAATTGCTTTGTACATATATATGTACATGTGTATATGATATATGAAGAAACAGAGATTGACAACAGTATCTTAAGGAAGAA
The DNA here is from genome assembly GCA_917880005.1 of Nanger dama. Taxonomy (NCBI): domain Eukaryota; kingdom Metazoa; phylum Chordata; class Mammalia; order Artiodactyla; family Bovidae; genus Nanger; species Nanger dama. The sequence goes on from CAKJTW010000010.1 coordinate 16,466,389, forward strand.
TGGCTTTGAATTACATTTTAATGTTGGTATGATAGCAAATTCAAAAATTATAATTCTAAGTAAAGTAAGTCAGAGAAGACAGATAAACGATATCACTTACATCTAAAAAAAACTATACAAATAAAGTTATTTAGGAAACAGAAACAGACTCACAGACATACAAAACAAACTTACAGTTACCAAATGAGAAAGGGGAAGGGGAAGGGATAAATTGGGAAATTGGGAGTAACATATACTCAGTACTATATATGAAAGAGGTAAACAGCAAGGACCTACTGTATAACAAAGGGAATGATATTCAATAGTTTGCAATAACCTATATAAGGAAAGAATCTGAAAAAGAATATTTGTGTATATTCAGATATATTATATATACATATACTCATAACATATATATATATAATATATTGGAGTATTTATATATGTATGTATATATCTGAATCACTTTACTGTATACCTAAAACTGACATAAAATTGTAAATCAACTATCCTTTAATAAGATTTTTTAAAATTAAAGACATTAATACAAAATTACATTTTCACAGTATAACTTAAATAATATGATGTATGGAAAGTAAATAGAAATATATCAAAGTACTAACAATATCTGAGTGGAAGAGATATAAATTTCTTTCTTCTCTCTGCTTTTCTGTATTTTTCAGTTTTACAAACTAAAGATATATTCAAATGAAAAAAATAATTTTCGTTTAAAAGAAAAAGGCAAGGACATGATTTTTTTCCTTTCTATAGCTCACTAACAATTTGCAGCTATAATCTCTAATAATTTTCAGCTTTTAAAGTATTTTCACATTTAATATGTCATTTGAGCTTCACAAGAAACAGATACCTACAAATAAGAAAAATTAGACTTGGAAATTAAAGAACCCTCTCAAGACTGCTTAGCTATTAAGAGACAGAAACACTTTTTAAACAAATTCTAGTTATGTTTTAAATACCAACTTATTTTGTGAAAGGGGGTATCATAGACTTGTGAAGAAGGTCTAGGAGGAAGAGGGAAAGCCGCAGATCCAGAGAACAAGGATTACTTAGACATAAACCAAGAACTGACTTTTAATAAGTGTGGACAACCTGCCCCACTGAGCTCTAAGCCTTTTTCTCACAAAATGGCCTTTAATCTTCTATGAGGTACCTAATTTCCCCATCTTCATTTTACAGATGGGGAAATTGAAGTACAGGGAAGCTAAGTAAGTTGATCAAAGTCACAGAGAGGTAAGTGGCAGAACCAGAATTGAAACCCACACGTTGTGACCCACTAACTCCAGACTCTAAAGTCTACTCCACACTATTTCCAGTCTGACTCATAGAAGTCACCAATCAGCAGACCTCTAGCTCCAGATTTTCTTGACAGATCTAAATAATAAAAAATGAAGCCGTTTTCACTAATTTTAGCGTATTTGTACAGAGAAGAACCTTTGTATTCTAACACAAGTTAATCATTAAAGAAATGCTGCCTTTAAACTTATACAAAATGGTCCCTCTCTGGGAACTCTGCCTCCCAGATAATGGACATTAAGTTAAAAAATATTTGTTTAGCTCACAGGAAAGATCCTGACCAAGCCCACATGTGAATGACTATAGGATGGAATAAATTAACACATCCTCTCTGAAGGCTGGCACAAACCAGGAAATGATTGACTTTATTCCCTCCTCTTTTAGTATAAAAGAAGCCCCAAGTCTAAGTTGGGCAAGATGGTTCTTAGAACATGAGTCTGCCATCTTCTTGGTCTGTGGACTTTCCAGATAGTCACCATTCCTTGCCCCAGTAACTAATCTCTCAATTTATTGGCCTGTCATGTGGTAAACAGTGTGAGCTTGGACTTGGTAACAAAGTGAAATCTTGAAAAAATAATTTTTTACAATATTTTTAGTTTCTTTTTAAGAGGCGGAGGGAAATCAAAGGATTAAATAGCAAAGTTTAGCAGTGATTTAGCAACCTATTATTTTTTTAGTGACTACTTTATTGAAGAAAAAATGCTTTTATTACATGAAAATATAAATTATCTGGATATGTTAATCATGAGCTAGATTTGATAGCAGATTACACAATAATAAACAATTACCTAATCTTGAGGCCACAATATAGGAACATCTTCAACCCTTCCCATTTATCTTTAAATCTAACATCATGATTTTGGTTTTCGTGCTGCACAGTGCTGTAGGTATAACCATTAAAATGGAGGAGGAGAGAAACATATATATATACACACACACACACACATACATAAAACAAATATCTACTGGCAAAAAAGAGGCTTATGGGTGTCTTGTCCTCTCACACTAAACCCAGAGGTAGAGCAGTTTTACTGTGGGCTTTGAGCTTCCCTTGTAGCTCAGATGGTAAAGAATCTGCCTGCAATGTGGGAGACCCAGGTTTGATCCCAGGGTCAGGAAAATCCCCTGGAGTAGGACATGGCAACCCACTCCAGTATCCTTGCCTGGAAAATCCCATGGATGGAGGAGCCTGGTGGGCTACACGCAGTCCATGGACTCGCAACGAGTCAGACACAGCAGAGTGACCGCAATTTCACTTTTTCACTTTACTTGACTTTATTGAAAATAGATTTTCTGACTCATGATACCCACTGAGTCAAAAACAACAACAGCACTTTTTAATCTTTGAGCTCTATAAAACTAGATTTGAATGTACCATTTAATCATTCCAGGCTATATGCCTGTTTCCTACTGTCTCTAGACCAAGTGAATTTAAACTGTTATCTCTTGCAATTACATTTGAAAATAGTACACTCAATCATAACAAGCACAAAAACAGTGAAACTAGACCTAAGGCAAACACTGAGTCTCAAGCTTATTTCCTTTAGGCTTTCTACATGGAATTTACCGAATCGATTATAAATACTAGTGTCGCTCATTGAGTTAGATAATCCACTAGCTTTACTGTTCTGCTCTTACCTATTCACTTCCTTTGTCTGGACTGATTTTCACAGATAGAGACACAAGATAAACCAGCATGGCTAGATCTTAAACTCTTTACCTTTAGGCACTTTCTTTGCCATTCTTTTTTTTTTTTTTTTTTTTTTAATCCTTACAAATTTAGACACATAGAAAACTGTTATTTGCCTCATAATGGCCTCTTCAGTATGTTTCACAGTCTTTTGTGGAGAATAAAGACATAATGATAGTGTTCTCAGACCCATATTTTCTACTTGATAAACTAGCAATTATATGATTAAAGGATTTTTACAAACTCACATTAAGTATATGATACTCTAGAAACCAGTCCATCATGTAATTATACAGTCAGGAGAGAAATAATTTACATAACTAAAAGCTGTCAAATGGTACTCATGACCAGTGTGTGGTTTTTTAATGGATAAATATTTAAGAAATATTAATTCTATAAATAATATACTTTTAGTTAAGATCATAAATTCTGAATTTTATCAATTGTGTTTAAACTTTTATTTTTTTGTCCCTACTGAGAGAAAACTATGCTAAGCTTTGCTGAAAACATGAGCTGGATACATTAGGACCAATTAAGAAAAACCTTGTTGTTTAGTCACGAAGTCCTGTCCAGCTCTTTTGCAATCCCATGGACTGTATCCTGCCAGGTTTCCTGTCCATGGGATTTCACAGGCAAGAATATTGGAGTGGGTTGCCCTTTCCTTCTCCAGGGGATCTTTCCAGTCCAGGGATCAAATCCATATCTCCTGCCTTGGCAGGCAGCTTCTTACCACTGAGCTATCAGAGAAGCTCAAGAAAAACGTCATCTGTCTCCAAAAATATGTATTTAAAGAACAGAGAAAGGCAGGCAATGCTTAGGTATGTAAACTCTGTGATAAACACCAATTTGACCAAGATTTTTCTTAGCTACCTCTAAAAGACAAATTGACTAGATACTTGTGACTTTCTTTAAATGTCAGGTCATTGCTAACAACTTGAGTTGGAGAACATATAATCATAGATCTTACTTTCTTTTGAAAAACAGGAAGGACATTTAACAGGCTGCTCAGACCTTCAAACAGCATGTACTGAGAGGACCCATTCTCAAAACATAAACAGAATTATATCTAACTCTTTTCACATTTTTTTCCTCAATTTCTGGACAAACCAGTTACCATGCCTTTCCCCAGTTTCTTAAGAAAAACTGAAAAAAAGTTACAGAAGTATATCCTGAGAACCAACCCATCAAAAGGATAATTTTATACATACAATTACATGGGTGAGTATTGCCTAAAAGAAAGATTAAGATATTAAATAAAAATAATCAAAATTCCAAACCATGTACGTTAAGATATTAACATTTTTTTAAGAAAGACAAATAATATATATTTATAGAGTTACAGCTATTAAAAAGTATTTCTGTAAATATAAATAAGAAATCTATAGCAGGGTTACCCTGTTTATTGCTGGGTGGAGAAGGATGTATATAAATTAAGCATGTGAGCAGGGATATAGGAAGACTTTTCATGTATTTTCACACTTTCTGCTTTTTGAGTCATTTGGTGTACTATCTACTCAATAGTTATGTCAATTTAAAAAGAATAAAGGAGTCTTGATCCTTGTATGGAGTAAATAAGAGAGAGTGAGCTAGACCAAGTATATACTTAGCTGTGATGACAAATGACCTTTAAGAGAAAAAAAAGGTGCTAACATTAGATGATTCATTACTGGCTTATTCCACCACCATTATCACCTCAAAGACATTGGCTTCTAACTTAAAAGAAGTTGAAAAACATACCATATTTTATGTTATAATGATAGCAACAGGACATTTGGTTATCCATGCCATTATCAGCATAATCATAAATACTCTTGACAGTTCCTGAAAGAGATAAGGACACTAGCCAGGGCCAACCACCAATTGCTATCACCCTATATAAAGCTTAACCTTGACTCTCAGTGTGGGATACCCATTCTCAAAAGCCCTGCCCTTTAAAGCACTACATAGGGCTGAGAATAAAAACAGACAGCTAATGAAGTCCACAAACACCATCACAGCCTTGCTAACAGGACCAACTCTTCTGCAGTAATCTGGTAATTCCAGACCTACACTTTCTGCACCATTCACTTTGAGACTGGATATCATTGACTCTGGTATTAGGAAGCAAAAAGAACTGTTAATTTGTTAGACCTGGTGTAAAGGATAAAAATGATGGAGGTACTTGGCACGAAGCTTCACAGAATTATGGCTTGCAGAATCTGATGACTCTAGCAGTTAGGTAGGGCAGGGGTCATTAGCTGTGCTTTCCATCATTTAGTGTTGCTGCTTCAAAGCTAGTAGGTGGCAGGACCAGGACTCTATCCAAGGTCTTTCTGAGTTCATGGTCACTGCTATTATATACTCTGTGTCTTCTGAGTGTCAGGTTTCCATCTTCCTCAAAGAGCAAATGCTTTCCACAATTGTCTCACAAAGTGAGACATATAAATATTTAATGAAGTTTACTGCTGTTCTGAGGGAGAAATCCAACAGCATGATGTTATCTAGGTCTAAACTGAAATTTCGCTATGAAGGTTAAAAACTGTTAAAAAGAACTGCTCTATCTATCTAGCAAAATGAAACATACACTATTGCAACATTTGAGCTTTTGACTCAGAACCTCAGAACACCGTGTGCTGTAATTTTGATGTGCGATAACCAACTGTAACAACTGATACAACCCTAGGCTGACCTCATTGGTTAATATCTAGGAATATGTTAATGAAAAATAGTGAGTTACATGTTTATCTTACTTCTGTCCACTCATATAATTCCCATCTTCCTAGCCACAATGGGAGGCAATGTGGTAGCAAGTTAATATAAATTGAAGTGAAAGTGTGAGTTGCTCAGTCATGTCTGACTCTTTGTGATCCCATGGACTGTAGCTCACCAGGCTCCTCTGTCCACGGAATTCTCTAGGCAAGAATACTAGAGTGGATTGCCATTCCATTTTCCAGGGGATTTTCCCAACCCAGGGATGGAATCCAAGTCTTCCGCATTGCACGCAGATTCTTAACCGCCTAAACCACGCAAGTCTGTATAGCGTACTCTGAAAGAGAGTCAAAACTTGATAGGAAATCTAACTCATACTCTACTTTGGGCTATTCAATAAGTAAAAAAACATTCTTCAAAATTTGTTATTTTCATTCCTACTGCATTCTGGTAGTGCTGGTAGAATGTCAACTAGCTCTCGGGCCTTCAAAGTTAAAAAGGGGAGGTCTGGAGGTCAGGCAGGTTACCTTGTTGTCACTCATTTCCTGTGCTAATGCTACACTGAAGAAAGTTTTAATGGTTTGGTGTAAACAGAGCAAGATTAAAAAGAAAGCTTCTAGAAAATAGATTTTCATAAAATAAAAAAGGCAATAATTATTGCATTAAAAGCTCCATCGTTTGTGCCTTAATATTATAACCTATCATAAAAATGCCACTTTAATTGTTTTAACATCTCTTTAAATGTTTTGTACTTATTGTTATTCCCAGCAGCTAACAATAAGAAAATAGCAGCATTAAGCTCAGTTTGAGACCATTTTTACTAGAAATCATGATGCTAATGAGCTGTGAAGAAAATGTTGCTAATCATACTTCCTCTGCAGTCTTGTAAAATAATCACTAATGCTTAAATATAAAGTATACACAAAGTAAATATATATGCGTGTATGTGCGTGTGTAGCTTGGCAGGTAAACGTCTTAATCCAAAAAAGATATCCAAAACTTTAGTTTCTCTCTTTTCCATACAACAAATCCTATTGAATGAATTTCACAGTAAAAGATTAAACAAAGGAAAACCATGGCAATAAAATATTTCAGCAGACACTGAATAGCCTTCAGACACTGCCTGTGGATACGTATCCCAGAGGCAGATTATCCTGTGCTGTTGAGGTAACTGAGAGGCACTCTGATGACAAAGCCCATGTAACTGGTCTTGGGGTCAGAAGATCTGGAGCCTACCTCTGACCAAGCCATCCACTTTAGGTTGGAGAGCTCATTCTCATCTTTGTATCTTTAAAAGATCTTAATTTCTGTCTTACGGGATATTTGAGAGAATTAAATTTAGGGTGTAATATGGATGGACCTAGAGATTGTCATGCTAAGTGAAGTAAGTCAGACAGAAAGACAAATATCATATACTGCTTGTATGTGTAATCTAAAGGGGCTTCCCTAGTGGCTCAGTTGGTAAAGAGTCTACCTGCAATGAATCTAAAAAAGGGGGGGGGGGGATACAAATAAATTTATCTACAAAACAGAAATAGAATTTCAGATGTAAAAAACAAACATGGTTATCAGGGGGAGGAATAAACGGAAAGACTGGGATTGAAATATACACACTAACTGTATATAAAATACATAGGTAACTAATAAGGACCTCACTTCATGGCAAATAGATGGGGAAACAGTGGCTGACTTTATTTTTCTGGGCTCCAAAGTCACTGCAGATGGTGATTGCAGCCATGAAATTAAAAGATGCTTATCCTTGGGAGGAAAGTTATGACCAACCTAGACAGCATATTGAAAAGCAGAGACATCACTTTGACAACAAAGGCCTGTCTAGTCAAGGCTATGGTTTTTCCAGTGTTTATGTATGGATGTGAGAGCTGGACTATAATGAAAGCTGAGCACAGAAGAATTGATGCTTTTGAACTGTGGTGTTGGAGAAGACTCTTGAAAGTTCCTTGGACTGCAAAGAGATCCAAACAGTCCATCCTAAAGGACATCAGTCGTGGGTGTTCATTGGAAGGACTGATGCTAAAGTTGAAACGCCAGTACTTTGGCCGCCTCATGCGAAGAGTTGACTCATTGGAAAAGACTCTGATGCTGGGAGGGATTGGGGGCAGGAGGAGAAGGGGACGACAGAGGATGAGATGGCTGGATGGCATCACAGACTTGATGGACATGAGTTTGGGTGAACTCTGGAAGTTGGTGATGGACAGGGAGGCCTGGAGTGCTGTGATTCATGGGGTTGCAAAGAGTCGGACATGACTGAGCGACTGAACTGAACTGAACTAACACTAACACAACATTGTAAATCAACTATACTCCAATAAAAATTACTTTAAAAATTAGTATGTATCGTGTAAACCTGTGGCGGATTCATGTCAATGTATGGCAAACCAATACAGTATTGCAAAGTAGAATAAAGTAAAAATAAAATTAAAAATAAATAAATAAAACAGAAAAAAAATTAGTATGTAAACAACAGTACCTAAGAAACTATAAAATGATATACAAGTGGAAAGTATCATGTTATCATTACTAATATCTGAACTCAGTCATAAATAGCATTAAAATTCTAGTATACTGATTCAAACTATCTCCCAAATTTTGTAAGTGAATATAAGGAAGAAAACAGATGATCATTTTATTATTTACATTTTGAAAATATAAGACAGATTATACTTGTACTGGAATGGAAAGCAGAAAATCTGCACTTATCCTCAAAAGTAAGTGTTTATCTCCTGCTCCTACTTATTTGGTAAAGTAGAGAATGTTCATCTTCTATTTGATCAACAAAACGTAAAGATGTTAGTAATGTTATTTTAAATAAGGCAGTAGAAGAGCTGGGTTCTAGAATCCCACAAAGTTCTGAGATTCATCTAATAATTCTACAATCTCAGGTTAAGTTACTTAACACATTTCAGTTTCTTCACTTACAAAGAGCAGACAGTGGAAATACCTATGCCTCAGAAGACTTGTGTATAGAAATGAGTTGTCACAGGTTTAGAGCTTAGCACACTGTCTGACAGATAGTAAGAATGCAATACGTGTTTGCTGTTCAATTTGACTATGTATGTCCTTACATGAGCATCCCAGACATATGAAATCTAAGTGATCCTTGCTTTCAAATGCAGGTGGTGAACTTGGCAACTAAATCATCTCACCAAAAACAATCTAATACACTTTCACAATTTACTGGACATATTTTCTATCTTAATCACAACAGGGAGCTTGCTGGTAGTCCCGAGTACTTTGCTCCTGAGCCGCAGGGGACATGGGAACTAAGAGTCTGACTGCTGGCGGACAAAACAAAACAAAACAAAACCTAGTAAAGCTTTATGCCAAATTCTTGCCGTAAATGAAAGAAAGAAGTATTTATAGAACATCTATCATATCCCAGGCACTGTATTTGGTGGTGGGATACAAGGTCAAGCAAAAAGAGATACAATCTCTACTTTCATATTTTAAAAAAGGTAAACATTGATCAAGATTATTACACACAATGAATGTAAAATTACCAACTGTAAAAAGTGGCATAAAGGAGGAAACCCAGTGCTTATGGGAGTATAATACTAAAAAGAAATGAGCAAATGTGCTGGTGAAGGAAAGGTCCCCTAAGGAAAAGATAATTAGGTTGATATCAGAAGAATGAATGGCATTAACAGGATAAAAAGTGTGAGCTGCTGTGCTTCAAGTACAAGGATCTGTGTGTGGGTGGGAGGGAACTTGGCTTCTTTGAGGGCATGAAGGAAGGTAAGTGAGATGGGAGCTCAGAGAAGGAGAAGCAGGGAGTGAATGAAGGGGGCTCTATGCCATGATAAGAGTCTGTTTTCTTATCCTAAGAACAAAGGAGATCCATTGAAGAATGTTAAGCCTGGTATGTGATTGGTTTTGAGGAGTGGAAGGGGTTGATATGATGCAATCTTAATTCTATGTGCAAAGAACAGTTTAGAGAGGATCAGAGTACCTATGAAGAATCCAGTTAGGAGACTGTTGCCAGGGTTCCAAAGAGATAATGTGGAAGCATAGATTAGGCAGCTGAGCTCGAAATGTCTGCAAGTGATATACAGAGGAAGAGTTTCATTTTCCATAAAACATACATCCTTTTCTTTCTCTGTCTGGACACATTTTTTCATGTAAAAACATTTTTCTTTTGGAATATTCTAGAGAATACAAGTAAAGGTTAATGGCAGATAAAGGGTTTTCACACACTTGAATTCAGTGAGGGATCAAAATGCCAATTTCTAAATAATCAGCATCATCTCCCTTTGGGTGAAAGCCCTTGTTCTGTTCTACTATAAAACATGAAATACCAAATATGAACAAAAAGGAAATAATTTCCATTGAAGCACGTTTTTATTACAAAAATGCCATAGGTAAACAATCATTTATTAAAAATTGGATCAAAGAGCAGTAACACCTTTCAAGTTGAAAAAAGGCAAACAGATCCAGGAAAGAAAAGAAAGTCACAAGAAACAGCTCTGATAGTAATTATAAAATAACCGATGGCATTATTTTTGGAATTTGCCAGAAGACTCGCTGCTACCTTAGGAAGAGTATCTCCCATATTTTGGCCACGAAGCAAAGAAATTTGTACTTAAAAGTGATATGTGCAATAGCCAAAGCATCTTCCCAGTGTCCCATAGCAACTGAATGAATGCAAACACACACATAGGACCACGTACAAACACACTGAAATGTACTAAGCTCATACGTCTCAAAGGATTAAGCAGAAAAGCAAGAAGGGCAGCACAGTACATATCTTCGCTTTGCAAAAACACAAGCAAAAAAAAAAAATCTACTACAATTTTCTGTAAGATAAATTGTCTCTCTCAACTAAAAGAAAAAAAATTGAAATCATTGGCTGACTAGTTCTCCCCAAGCAGAAGTGAGACATTAATTTAGATCACTGTACACACAGAAAAACTATTGCACTGCAGGGATTTCCAATTACATAACGCAGAACCAGAACTCTGTCTTGGTGTCACTTGGCTGCCAGCGTCCATGGATGAGCTGTGTAACACTCCTCTGTCACGTAGCTCATGTGAGAAAAGAATTCTGCTGTTCCAAGAAATGGCACTCATCTTGGAGACCTTCCCAGTTACTCAAAAGAGCATAATTTCCACATTATCCCCAGGCATACTGTCTCGGATGATAAGTCTATGATAGCTTTATGTGTAAATTATACAGACTGTTCTACTAATGAAATGCGAGCAGACTGCTTTTTGGTAGTGGCAATGAAGAAAAACAAAATCAATTTGTTTTTCAATTTTAAAAAATGACACTTGAGCTATCTAATAATCAAAAGAGTCTGGGAGGGTTAGATGGCAGATAAGGTAACTGCACTAGGATTATCTAACAGGTCAGAACGGGTTTTGTCATGCGAAGTCTAGCCTGCAGATTTACCAACCACCTCATAATCTGCCTGTTTCATTACTTTAAAGTCCTTGATACTTTTAGTATGATACTTATATCAGTGTTTCATCAGGGACTGCACTCTTGATTCTGGTTTAATTTTTCCTAGCTATGAAAGCATACTACAGAGGAGAGACTAGAAGGAAAGATGAAAGTTTTCATGTTTATTGTCTATTTGGTGACAAAATTCTTATGTACTGCATGATGTGCACCAGATATAGGACATAAACTGAAAAGCAAGACAGTTTTCTTGCCTTTTAGAAGTTCACAATTCTCTTACTAAGATGTTCAAGACATGAAAACGTTTGTATACGAGTTATCAGTATTTGAATTTTTTTTTTATTTCAAAGTCGTTCAGTCACTAAGACGTATTCGACTCTGTGACACCATGGACTGCAGCGCACCAGGCTCCCCTGTCCTTCACAATCTCCCAGTGTTTGCACAAATTCATGTCCATTGAGTTGGTGATGCTAGCCAACCATCTCATCCTCTGCTGCCCTCTTATTTTGCCTTCAAGCTTTCCTAGCATCAGGGTCTTTTCCAATGAGTCAGTTTTTCCCATCAGGTGGCTAAAGTACTGGAGCTTCAGCTATCAGCCCTTCCAATGTGTATTCACAGTTGATTTCCTTTAAAATTGACTGGCTTGATCTCCTTGCAGTCCAAGGGACTCTCAAGAATCTTCTCCAGCACAACAGATCGAAAACATCAATTTTTCACACACTCTCACCACTAAGCTACATCCTTCTGCCTCTATTTCATTAAATTCGATCATTTTTATACCAAATAAAAATGAGACTAGAAAAACTGGGATAAGCATAATATCTGATATTTGATGAGCATTTACTATACATACAAGTTTTGTACATATCAAAACCTAATGACAACTTAGACATTAGATTATGAAAATCTTCATTTTAGAAAGGAAAACACTGAGGTTTACACAAGTTATATCACAAACCTCATGTGTAGCTTGAATTTAAACCACTATACTATAATCTGATTCCATGGTTCTGTCTCTTATTCATTTCTCTACACTCTTTCATTGTTAATATTTACTATAACCTGAACAGGGCATCTCAGTTTTTATTTGTTTAATTTTATTGCTTGATTTGGAAACTTTTAAAAATTTATTCTCCTTTTATCTTATCTTGAGGATCTTGGCGAGGAAAATAAACAGTTTTCCATTGTAGTTAAATACATAACAATGCTGCTCTCTCAAACTATTCACCTATTCCATTCATGCTAAAATTTATTTACTGAGCATCTGTAATATGCCAGGGGCTTCCCTGGTAGCTCAGCGGGTAGAGAAACCGACTGCAATGCAGGAGACCTCAGTTCGATTCCTGAGTCAGGAAGATCTGCTGGAAAGGGGACAGGCTACCCACTCCAGTGTTCTTGGGCTTCCCTGGTGGCTCAGCTGGTAAGGAATCTGCCAGCAATGCGGGAGACCTAGGTTCGATCCCTGGGTTGGGAAGATCCCCTGGAGAAGGGAATGGCTGTCCACTCCAGTATGCTGGCCTGGAGAATCCCATGGACAGTCCATGGGGTCACAAAGAGTCCAACACGACTAGGCGAACTTCGCTTTCCCTTTCTGTAACATGTCAAGCACTGCATTAAGTGCTTTATGAGTAAAGATGTGATCCTTGACCTATAGTGATAGGCAAATCAGAATTAAAAATAAATAAATAAAATAAAATATAAATAAATAAAAAATAAAAATAAATAAAAAACCAGCAAAAGGCTAGCAAGAGATACTTCTCCCAACAGTCGTGATTTCAGTTTGTGCTTCATCCACCCAGCATTTCGCATGATGTACTCTGCATAGCAGTTAAATAAGCAGGGTGACAGTATGTAACCCTGGGTACTCTTTTCCCAATTTTGAACCAGTATATTGTTTTATGTTCTGTTCTAAGTATTATTTCCTGACCTACATATAGGTTTCTCAGGAGGCAGGTAAGTTGGTCTGGTATTCTCATTTCTTGAAGAATTTTCCGTTTTGTTGTGATCCACACAAAGGCTTTGGGGTAGTCAATAAAGTAGAAATAGATGTTTTTCGGGACTCTCTTGCTTTTTCTATGATCCAACTGCTACTGCTGCTAAGTCGCTTCAGTCGTGTCCAATTCAACAGATGTTGGCAATTTGATCTGTGTTTCCTCTGTCTTTTCTAAATCCAGCCTGTACATCTGGAAGTTCTTGGTTCACGTACTGTTTGTTGAAGCCTAGCTTGGAGGATTTTGAGCATGACCTTGCTAGCATGTAAAATAAGTGCAATTGTATGGTAGTTTGAACATTCTTTGGCATTGCCCTTCTTTAGGATTGGAACGAAAACTTACCTTTTCCAGTCCTGTGGCCACTGCTGAGTTTTCCAAATTTGCTGACATATTGAGTATAGCACTTTCAGAGCATCATCTTTTAGGATTTCAAATAGCTCAGCTGGAATTTCATCACCCTCACAAGCTCTTCCCATAGTGATGCTTCCTAAGGCCTCCTTGACTTCACACTCCAGGATATCTGGCTTTAGATGAGTGATCATACCATTTTGGTTATCTGAGTCATTAAAATCTTTTTGTATAGTTCTTCTGTGTGGGTTTTTTTTTTTTTTTTTTTTTGCCACCTTTTCCTAATATCTTCTGCTTCGGTAAGGTCCATACCAAATGGTACTTCATCTTTGCATGAAATGGTCCCTTGGTATCTTTAATTTTCTTGAAGAGATCTCTAGTCTTTCCCATTCTATTATTCTCTATTTCTTTGCACTGATCACTTAGGAAGGCTTTCTTATTGCTCTTTGCTATTTTTGAAACTCTGCATTCAGATGGGTGTCTCTTTTCTTTTCTCCTCTGCCTTTTACTTCTCTTCTTTTCTCAGCTATTTGTGAATCCTCTTCAGACAACTGTTTTGCATATATGCAAATGACATGACCCTTATGACAGAAAGTGAGAAGGAACTAAAGAGCTTCTCAATGAGGGTGAAACAGGAGAGTGAAAACATGGCTTAAAACTCAACATTCAAAAAATGAAGATCATGGCATCCAATCTCATCACTTCATGGCAAGTAGATGGGGAAACAATGGAAACAGTGATAGACTTTATTTTCTTGGGCCCCAGAATTGCTGCAGATGGTGACTGCAGCCATGAATTTAAAAGATGCTTGTTCTTCAGAAGAAAAACTATGACAAACCTAGACAACATTTTAAGAAGTAGAGACATTACTTTGCTTACAAAGGTCCCTTGAGTCACAGCTTTGGTTTTTCCCAAAGCAAAGGTGTCATGTATAGATGTCAGAGTTGGACCATAAAGAAGGCTGAGCACCCAAGAATTGATGTTTTTGAACTGTGGTGTTGGAGAAGACCCTTGAGAGTCCCTTGGACTGCAGGAGATCCAACTAATCAATCATTAAAGAAATCAACCCTGAATTTTTAGTGAAAGGACTGATGCTGAAGCTAAAGCTCCAATACTTTGGCCACCTGATGAGAAGAGCTGACTCATTGGAAAAGACTCTGATGCTGGGAAAGATTGAATGGGGATGACAAAAGGATGAGATGCTTGGCTGGCAGTACTGAATCAATGAATGTGAGTTTGAGCAAACTCCAGGAGATGGGGAAGGACAAGGAAGCCTGGCATGCTACAGTCCATGAGGTCGCAGAACGGACAGCACTGAGAGACTGAGAAACTAAAGTCTATTTGTAGCGCAGAGGCCAAAATGATGCTTTAAAATTTGTCAGGTCACATCAGTAATCTGGTGAAGACTTTCCAAGAGACTCATTTCAAAGAGTAAAAGCCAAAGTATTTACAATACTATATAAATCCTACACAATGTGTTTTTCTGTACTTTTTTCCTTTTACTTCACCTTACAGTACTTTCCTTTCATTTACCGCAAAAGTGCTGCATACAATATGCCAGCAAATTTGGAAAACTCAGCAGTGGCCATAGGACTAGAAAAGGTCAGTTTTCATTCCAATCCCAAAGAAAGGCAATGCCAAAGAACGCTCAGACTACCACACAATTGCACTCATCTCACATGCTAGTGAAGTAATGCTCAAAATTCTCCAAGCCAGGCTTCAGCAATACATGAACCGTGAACTCCCTGATGTTCAAGCTGGTTTTAGAAAAAGCAGAGGAACCAGAGATCAAATTGCCACATCTGCTGGATCATGGAAAAAGCAAGAGAGTTCCAGAAAAACATCTATTTCTGCTTTATTGACTATGCCAAAGCCTTTGACTGTGTGGATCACAATAAACTGTGGAAAATTCTGAAAGAGATGGGAATACCACACTATCTGAGCTGCCTCTTGAGAAATCTGTATGCAGGTCAGAAACAGTTAGAACTGGACATGGAACAACAGACTGTTTCTAAATAGGAAAAGGAGTACATCAAGACTGTATATTGTCACCCTGCTTATTTAACTTTTATGCAGAGCACATCATGAGAAACGCTGGGCTGGAAGAAACACAAGCTGGAATCAAGATTGCTGGGAGAAACATCAATAACCTCAGATATGCAGATGACACCACCCTGATGGCAGAAAGTGAAGAAGAACTAAAAAGCCTCTTGATGAAAGTGAAAGAGGAGAGCGAAAAAGCTGGCTTAAAGCTCAACAGTCAGAAAACGAAGATCATGGCATCCGGTCCCATCACTTCATGGGAAATAGATGGGGAAACAGTGGAAACAGTGTCAGACTTTATTTGGGGGCTCCAAAATCACTGCAGATGGTGACTGCAGCCATGAAATTAAAAGACGCTTACTCCTTGGAAGAAAAGTTATGACCAACTTAGAAAGTATATTCAAAAACAGAGACATCATTTTGCCGACTAAGGTCCGTCTAGTCAAGGCTATGGTTTTTCCTGTGGTCATGTATGGATGTGAAAGTTGGACTGTGAAGAAGGCTGAGCACTGAAGAATTGATGCTTTTGAACTGTGGTGTTGGAGAAGACTCTTGAGAGTCCCTTGGACTGCAAGGAGATCCAACCAGTCCATTCTAAAGGAGATCAGCCCTGGGATTTCTTTTGGAAGGAATGATGCTAAAGCTGAAACTCCAGTACTTTGGCCACCTCATGCGAAGAGTTGACTCATTGGAAAAGACTCTGATGCTGGGAGGGATTGGGAACAGGAGGAGAAGGAGACGACCAAGGATGAGATGGCTGGATGGCATCACGGACTCAATGAAAGTGAGCCTGAGTGAACTCCGGGAGATGGTGGTGGACAGGGAGGCCTGGCGTGCTGCGATTCATGGGGTCGCAAAGAGTCGGACATGACTGAGCGACTGAACTGAACTGAACTGACCCTGTCTGACCTCCTTGCTCTGTCTAGAGTATTCCAGGCACACTCCCCCCATGGAGCACTTGCTGTTCTAACTAGAAAGCTCTCACTGCCCCACCCCTCCGCCCCCCGCCCCCAAACCTACATGGATCTCTCCTTTACCTCTTTCATGCCTTAGCAAGGCCTTCCCTGGTACCCTATTGACCATCTCAGTTCTTCCCATCCCAAACCACCCTTGGCTCTCTAATTTCCCTTTTCCTGCTGTATCCTTTTCCTGCTGTATTTTTCTTCAGAATGCATAACACTGTCTAGCAAACTAAATAATTTATTTGTTTTGTTCAGTGTTTAACTCCCTGCTAGAATATAAACTCCTCAAGCTCATATTTTCATCCTTTAGTTTACTATTAAATTTCTAGCACTAAGTTAGTGCCTGGAGCATGGTCTTCACCTCATAAATATTCATGAATGAATGAAACAATAGGAAAGCAATAAAATGAAGCAGGTTACACAGCAGACAGAATTTGATGGACAATGTAGTAGGAAGAATGGAAAGAAAGTGGAAACCATACCTTTCTATTGCATTGAACCCAATCTCAACTTGGCGGTAAGATCAGTCTGCCCTAGGATAGCTGGTTATAGCTCTATGGGGCAATAAAGTATACCAGTGTGAACAAAGATTAAACCCTAGTTACCTCTGATCTAGTCAGTGTTAATCTACTGAAAGGTGGAAAGGGCCAAGAACTTGGATCATAAAGTTTGACAAACTAGCGTCTGCATAGAATTTCAGATATTAAAAGTAAGCCATATTTTCCAATAGTTTTAGAAGGTCAATCTCTGAACTTACATTCCAACAGACAGGTAACCACATAGTAGCACACAAACGAAAAATCAACACAAAGCCTGAGAGGAGTTTAGTAACTGTCTTTTAGAAATTCTAAACATCACAGGAGAGTGGGATCAGTCATCCAACAGCTAATTTTAGTTGGAAACTCACAAAACAATTTCTATGTGTGAGAACAGAATTCTCAAAGTGAGAGCCTCTTGGGAAAATGAAAACAATGATTTTTAACATACAGAATACAATCTGATCTCTCAGAAATATCACCTGTCCTTCACAGTCCTGTATTTTCCTGAATATTCCTTACGGATATGTGAAAGAGCTTTCAAGAACTCCAAGTTGTCTGGCAGTAGGGCTGAGCAATTAAAAGTTAACTAAATTAGAGGCAATGGAACATACAGTCGATACAAATGTAGATGCGTAACTAATGTAAGAATTAGGATTCACCTAGCACAGGTAAATACAGCACAGGAAATGTGTATATTGTATGTCCCAGAATTCTTTTTTCACTTATTTCTTCCACTCTCTCACTTTTTTTGCCTCTCAATATCCTTCTCATATGACCAATATTCACATATTCATTCTATCCTCTGATCTTTATCCTCAGGAAATGACCTCATAAATTAAAGTCTAATTTTTTTCTAAAGTAATAGCTCTTAGACCAAAAGAGATTATTATCAAATTGTGAATTTTAGCATTCAATTAAAAATTAGCAACAGTAGTTTTTCCAGCATCAGGAAATCACATCAAATATGATTTAAATTCAGTCATTTCCTTCATTCAGTCAACAAAGTGTTGATACCTGCTATGTGATAAGCAGCATTAAGTGCTGGGTATATAGCAGTGAGCAAAGACATATGGTTCAGATGCTCCAAAGTTTACAATTTAGTAGCGACAGATATGAAATAGGTAAATAAGGGCTATATAAATACAACATATAGTCACAAGATGATCAAGTTGCATAAAGATAACAGGCAGGGTTCCATGATAACAAATAACAGAGTACTTAAATGGGAAAGTTAATGAAAGCTTGTCTGCAGAGATATTATTTAGATCATCAAGACTTGAAGCCTGAGAGAGCATAGTCATACCACAAAACCAGAAGAAAAAAATTCTATGTGATGGCAAGTTTCTAAGGTAAGAAAGAATTTAGAATCTTCTAGAAAGGATAGGTACAGTGTAACTGAAGCAGAGATAAGGAGGGTGGGAATAATTCAAGATAATGTTGGTCAAATTTTTTTATCTTATAAAACATTGTAAGGAGTTAGGACTTTTATGTGCAGTGAGAAGTATTTTAAAGGATTTTAAGAAGTGTAATTTGACTTGGTTTGCAGTTTTTAAAGCTCAAAAACATTGCTATGTAATGAATGTTATAGTGGGCTGGAGGAGAATGTAAAGGAGGAAATGGAGAGATTAGAAAACTGTTACAATAATCCTAGCTCAACTAGGATGATGGAAAAGATGGAGAGAAATAACTGGATTGAAAGTATGCTTTGGAGGAATAATCTATGACTTGCTAAAGGAAATCAAGAATGATTAGTCAAAACAACTTTAAAAGAAGAATAACACTGTTTTCAAAATGGATACAAGTTACATTAATGAAAGTGATGTGGCATTGACATGAAAATACACAAATAGAAAAACAAAACAGAACTGCACACATATAGATAGTTTTTTTAACAAGGATGAGAGACAATTCAATTGAGAAAATAGTCTCTCGAAAAGTGGTTCTGAAGCAATTGAATATCCATGTGTAGGAACTGGGCTTCCCTGGGGGCGCAAATGGTAAAGAATCTGCCTGCAGTGCAAGAGACCCACGTTCGGTTCCTGGGTCGGGAAGATCCCCCAGAGAAGGAAATGGCAACCCACCGCATTATCTTTGCCAGGAGAATGCCATGGACAGAGGAGCCTGGCAGGCTGTAGTCCATGGGGTCACAAAGACTCGGACACAACGGAGTAACACTTTCACTTCCATGCAGGAATTAGATCTCTGTAAGCAGTAAAATGAGCTGGAATCCATAATTACCACACAAGAATTCAGTAAAAATGAGTCCTGCACCTAAGTAAAACGTAGAATTATAAAACTTCGAGAAGAAAATATGTGAGAAAATAATGCATACCTATTAAAATTAAACTATTGACCATACCAAGTATTAAGAAGGATAAGAAATAACTAGAACTCTCATACATTGGTAGTGGGAATAACAATAGTACAGCCACATTAGAAAACATTTTGGCAGCTTCCTGGAAATTTAAACATAAGACTACCATATGATCCAGCCATTCCATTCCTAGGTATTTACCCATGATAAATGAAAACATACGTCCATGCAAAGGCTGATGCAAATGTTCATAGCAGCCTTATTTGTCACAGGGAACAACTGGAAAGAACTCAAATGCCTGTCAGTAAGTGAATGGATGAATGAATTGTTATATATTCATACAATGGAATGCCATTACAATGGTATACCACTATTCAGCAAGAAAAAGGAATGAACTATTGATAAATTCAACAACATGGATGAACCATGGAATAATCAGGACGAGTGCAAAGAGGCCAGACCCCCCCCGCCCCCCCACAAAGATGAAAAAAATTATTGCAAATGGCTGTTTAAATTAACCTTGTTTATTTGTAGTTTGTCATCTTAAAGCTAAAGCCCTGAAACCCTTTAAATAATATAGGAAGATTCCTCGTACACTCTCTTAGATCATCCCACTTATATAAAATTCTAGAACTTGTAAACCAATGCCCAGTGATAGAAAGCAGATTTTTGGTTTACTGGGGACTAAAGAGGTGGGGGTGGAGAAGGAAATGGCAACCCACTCCAGTGTTCTTGCCTGGAGAGTCCCAGGGACAGAGGAGCCTGGTGGGCTGCCGTCTATGGGGTCGCACAGAGTCGGACACGACTGAAGTGACTCGGCAGCAGCGGCGGCAGAGGTGGGAGAGGGAAATGGCAGAATTAGAAAAGGCGTGAGGAAACTTTGGGAATGTCGCTATGTTCACCATTTTATTTGTGGTGATCATTTCGTGGGCAAATACGTATATCAAAACTCACCAAGGACTTCATTTTAAATACATGCAGTTTGCTGCTAAGTCGCTTCAGTCGTGTCCAGCTCTGGGCGAACCCATAGACGGTAGTCCACCAGGCTCCCCCGTCCCTGGGATTCTCCAGGCAAGAACACTGGAGTGGCTTGCCATTTCCTTCTGCAATGCATGAAAGTGAAAAAGAAAGTGAAGTCGCTCAGTCGTGTCCGACTCTTAGCGACCCCATGAACCATAGCCTACCAGGCTCCTCCGTCCGTGGGATTTTCCAGGCAGTTTACAGTATGTCAAATTATTCCTCTAAGCTGCTAGAAAAAGTAGGAGAACGGAAGGAGAAAGTAGCTACATGAATTGAGAGAAGTCGTGCTTGCTAGAGAGAGGTTTGGAAATCATCAGAATGAACATGGTACTTCAGCCCCTGGAAGTGAATGAAGTCACCTGGGGAAAGATTAGTCAGAAAAGAGAAGGGGACCTGGGATACTGCCTTAAGAAACACCACAATTTAGAAGTTTAGGATGAAGAGGATCTTGACACATTACTCAGTTTTCTTAAATTGTTTAAATTAAGTTTAAAGCACACCACGCACTTTAACATCAAGTTTAAAGCATCTGATCATTATCTGATGACTATAGGCTGAATCAGTAGGAATGCAGACCCATTTAACATAGCCTGTAACAAAACTTATTGTGTTTTTTTATCCTTTTTCCTATTCATTAGTCCATACAACACAATCATTGTTGATCTTAATTGATAAAAAGTCTTTTATTTTTCCTTAATATTATTTTTAATGTTTCATTCCAAACTATCATAGTGAAAATATTTCTTTTTTTCTATGAAATATGCTAGCATATTCTGAAGATACAATGCATTCTTATTCATTTGATGTTCAACTAACAACATTATATTTGGTATGTGTCATCAATCGCATACAGAATATAAAGTACTCACAGAAATGTAAATGTGAACATTGTCATTTTAATTGATATTTATGAGATAAGTCACTGGGTCCTAAATAAAGCTGATTAGAGTTTAAGAAAAATAAATTTTGTTTATGCTTAGTGTAAATTAGTTCAAGCGGCTAAATTAACTTTATCAGTTTATTTCTATTTTGTTATATTAAAGCTGTAGTACTGAAACCTTCTAAGTACTACAGGAGCTTTTCAAATTCTCATATTTATATCAGAAATTGAGTTTTAATTTTAAAAACCAAAAAATCAAACACATCTCTTCTCTCAATCTTCCCTCCAGCTCAGACTATTGACTCTGCTTTCCATTACCAAATAGTCCCATTGGTGTCAATGCGCACCGGCTCCGCCTCCCACCCTTCTCAGCCAGTCTTCTCAAGCTGCTCTCCCAAAGCCCACCACGAAATCATGGGCGCTAGCATCCCTGAGCACGCGGCTGTCTCCTGTTACCTGAGGTGTCACCACAACATTTGACATGACATATGGCCCCATTCTTCCCACAATTTCCTTTCCCCTTCTGAGATCCTACATTCTCTCACTTTGCAGACTTATCCTTTTCAGTTTCTGAGTCTCTCATTCTCAGTTTAAATTTTAAGTTTGTGCACTTCCGTCTTTCTCCTCTTTTTTTCTCTTCTCTCTTCTTGGACAGTTCTATCCCCATCATGTCTTCCCCTTCTGCCTCCTAAATTGTTTGCATCTTCATTTGTCTCCTTCTTGGAGTCAAACACACTTGCCTACTTTAGTTTCTTGGCTTCTTCACACTGGAACTGAAAGACTCAAATCAAGAAAATATGTGATTCTTGGTATTTCCTTAGTGGTCCAGTGGCTGAGACCCAGCTCTGCCAGTGCAGGGGGCCCAGGTTTGATTCCTGGTCAGGAAACTAGATCTCACTTGTTGCAACTAAGAATTCATATACTGCAATTAGAGATCCTGCATGCCACAGCTAAGACCTGGGGCAGCCACATAAAGAAATAAATTTTTAAAAAAGAAAATATGGAATTATTAATGGCTTAGAAGCCATATCCATCAATAAGCAAGTCTGAATAAACCTTAGCATAATTGTATTGCAATACTCTTTTTTAAAGGCTTCCCTGGTGGCTCAGATGGTAAAGCATTTGCCTGCAATGTGGGAGACCTGGGTTTGATTCCTGGGTCAGGAAGATCCCCTGGAGAAAGAAATGGCAATCCACTCCAGCACTCTTGCCTGGAAAATCCCATGGAGGGAGGAGCCTGATAGGCTCCATGGGGTCGCAAAGAGCGGGACACGACTGAGCCGACTTCACTTTCATTTTCACTTTTTTAATCAGTTCCAATTTTTAACAAAATTACTTCAGGAGTGGTTTTTAGATAAATAAACACAAACAAGTATAAACTTGAGACTGTTGGTTATTGAGCAGTATATAAAAGTTGTGGGGAAAGGTGCTAGAAAGTAAAAGCTAAAAAAGGGCGTGAACTTCCCATTTGGCCCAGAGCCAGGGCTCATTCTACATGAATCTCATCAACATCCTGTCTAGTTGAAAGTAAACAAAAGTAAATTGAGTATAATTGGCAACCAGAGGATAAAGCATCTGCTGAAGCTAGAGAAGCTCAGTTCCTAGTGTCTGTGACTCCTCACTGCTCACTGTTCTAGATGAAGCCAATTTAAGTGCTACACTTTGATTATAAACCTCTTTGGACTAAGCATAGGAGGTAAGTGAGGAACGTTTTAGTGGTTAGGGAACCTGGAGGATTTGGGAAGGCTTTATTCTGGTAGATGCCACTAATGGAAGACTATGCGTTACTGTCACAAAAGCAAATTTCTCTTCATTCCTAAATCAAATTATTCACTGAAGAAATGAAAGTCGCTCAGTCGTGTCTGACTCCTTGTGATCCCATGGAATAGTCCATGAAATTTTCCAGGCCAGAATGCTGGAATGGGTAGCCAATCCCTTCTCTAGGGGTCTTCCCCCAAGGATGGAACCCAGGTCTCCTGCCTTGCAGGCAGATTGCGTACCAGCTGGGCCACCAGGAAAGCCCTCACTGAAGAAATTCTTAATCAAATCACAGTTTATGAGGAGTAGAGTGTATATATTTTGGCCACCTGATACAAAGAACTGACTCACTGGAAAAGACCCTGATGCTGGGAAAGACTGAAGGCAGGAGGAGAAGGGGACGACAGAGGATGAAATGGTTGGATGGCATCACTGACTCGATGGACGTGAGTTTGAGCAAACTCTGAGAGTTGGTGATGGACAGGGAAGCCTGGAGGTCTGCAATCCATGGGGTCCCAAAGAGTGGGACATGACTGAGCGATTGAACTGAACAGGCGATTGAACTTAACTGCAAGTGTATATAATTTGTATCCATGTGTTCTATAATCATGGAAAATTAGTCTATATACTCAACTATTTTTTTCACGTCTTAGAAATTCTTAAGTTTTCTAAATAAAATCTTTGTGCTGATAGCTGTTATCTTCTGAAGTCTTATATGGACCCCAATCTGTTAATATCCATCAAAATATTCCAAGGGTGCATTTGGTAAAGAAATAGGGCCAGGGGTGTGTGTGTGTGTGTGTGTGTGTGTGTGTGTGTATGTATACAAAGAGAGAGAGGAAAGAATGAGATTAAGAGATGATATAGTAAAACACTTATTAAATTTGTATATAAGAAACATGAGGCAAAATATTAGAAGTTTTACTACACATAAGATTTTAGTTAAGAATTTTTAACTACTTATTTTAAAGATGTCTACTTTCACATGTAAAAACACTTACATATCTCTCATTATGTCCCCAGTAACACGTCTGTTTTTCTTATTTTTTTTACTTTTGTGATCATTTTTATACTTGAATCACATTGAAAACATTTTGTGAGCTCTCCACATGAAATTATTTTTAAACCTATTTTTCTCACAATTTTTCCTCTTAATGTACTACAGATACAGCAGTACATATATACAGTTAAAATAACGTCATTTTTGTATTATTCTTTGATGACACTTTACTAGAAGTGATTTATATTCATCTAGTTTAAAGATGAGAATGGAAAATTATAAATCTTAGAGACAGTAAGTATGGAGCCAGCAATTCAATGACATTTATAAAGAACATAATCTTAAATAGCTGTCCACTAATAAGTTTCTGAGCATTTTGCTTGGCAGACACATTTATAACATGGGGAAGAGTCTGCAAAGGCTTTTATTTCAATTATTATGAAGATTCTCCAGGGTGACTCTTGGTGTCTGGTCTGAAAGGCCATTGTAGTTAGTCGATACTTTTTCCACTACTCATTTTCTCTATTATTTTCTCTCCTAATAAGATTGAAGTACATTATTTAATTGTTTTAGGTTTCAAGATCTTAAAAAGGCTAAAGATGTTAGACTTTACAATTAAGCAAAACCCTAAGGTACTGGGGGATCCTCTCTGTGGAAACCTGTCTTGTCAAGAGTTATTGAGCTGATGTTTAATTATCTATACTGACTTCTATCAGAAGGCAACTGACTGTTGCCTGTTAATACTGAAAGTAAGCATCTGAGCTAATCAACAGATGCAAACTTCCCACAAGATTCTGAGTATAGGCTTTCAGAATGTTTTGATTATTCAAGAAGTCTACGTTAATTTTGAAAAGGACACACTGAAAACATCCCCACCCCAAACTCTTTTTTCAGAAGAGTTAAGTTAAAATAACAGGAAGTAAATGGTTGTTCACTATGCACTGTTGATTTTCTTCAACAAGGACATTTGCATTCCCTTATTTATGTACTTTAGACTCTGCCAGTTCACATATTCCAAAGACTTCTGTCTTAAACAAGTGATCATCAAAGCACGGCATTTATAGGGAAAGAAGACAATTACCAAGCTTTGTAACCCGATGCTGTTTGGTGATTATTGCTCATGTGTTAGAAACTCAAAATTCTTACGCTGTATTAATCTATTACTCCCTTACTTCTGTTTACAATGCATAACATTTTTTGAGAAAAGGAAAATTTGGTTTTGTAAATATGTTGATGGGGAAATTACTCAAAGGAAACCTAAAGCTAAGACAAAAATTACTCAAGATTTCTTTTTGCAACCTAAAGGTTTAAACATTTTTCTCCTCTTAGAAAAACAATTTTTGAATTAAGTTAAAACTGTCCAAAATGGTTTATGTATTAGTCCAGATTCCTATTGTACTAGGATAATTTTTAACATCTTTCCTAAGTTACACCACTGATGTTCATCTTTAAGATAGTAATAAACTAGTGTCAACTAGAAAGGACTCCCCTGAGGTTCAAATAGTAAAGAATCTGCCTGTGAAGCAGGAGAGCAGGGTTCGATCCCTGGGTCGGGAAGTTCCTCTGGAGAAAGGAATGGTAATCCACTCCAGTATTCTTGCCTGGAGAATTCCATGGCCGGAGAAGTCTGGCAGGTTACAGTCCGTTTTGTCGCCAAGAGTCGGACAGGACTGAGTGACTGAATTACACACAGGGCTGGCCATCTGCCTCTGCAAGGAGCAGATCACTAGTCGCTGCAGTCGCCGACCTTCAGCGCACCCTAAAGGAGTTCAGGGCAGAGATCAGGAATGAGGCCCTCTGTGCTCTGGGAAAACCTGGCAGAACAGGCCTTCAGTTAGATATTTTCAGAAGGAATTAGCCCGATTTCTTGATTTCTCCTATCTAGGAAAGCACTGAAATCATTGAAGAAGATGTCTGCTCCTCCTGCCCAGCAGCAACCGTCTTGTGACTAGCAGTGACAAGAAGGTCACAAGACAGTTGCTGCTACTTATAAGGAGCAGATGTCTCCATTAATGATTTTAGTGCTTTTCTAGATGTGAACATTGAGTGCACGTATATTTTCGAATTAACGAAAACATAAATAGTCCTTACGGTACGACATGCACTGTTCTACTAAACACTTCATAAATAATCCCATTTAATAACTCAGAGTGGTAGAAATCATTATTTTACAGACAAGGAAACTAAGGCAGATGGCTATTAAGTAATCTGCCTGAGATCTCATAACCAGTTAGCAGTGGTTGAGGAATTTACTGTAGCAACCCGACTCTGGAGTCTATAAAGTTATTTGTCAGCCATTTGAGTTTGCTATTCTATAAAAAGCTAACCATAACCTGAATAGGTATTAAGAGAGTAAAATAAATATATGTAAAATTTACACAAATGCAAAATATTCTTGTTGGCTTATCATGTCTGTTGAACCCAAAGAGAAGTCTGGATATTAGACCCAGCAGTGAAAATGAAGACAGTTTTACATTGGAAAACATAAGTCATCTGAGGAAAAAAAATGGAATTCAGGTGTGATCTCAGGTCCATTGTCCTCTGGGATAATAACTGCCACTGTCAGAACTACAGACTTCAAATTGGCACAAATATATAATACAAAGTTATTGGACAAATTGCTAAAAGGCCCAATACATATGAACACAGGTTATAATATTCTATTTTGAAAGTTTTGCAAATATGCCCAAGTGCTGACTCTCAAATGTAAGAAAATATTTTACATCAATAAAAATGTATAGAATGTACAATAATCAAAGTTAAAAGAAATTTGTTCTTATTGCCACCTCCAGTCTAGTCTCAAAGCCTCTGGTTTCATTTCTTAATTGATATGTCTTAATTGGTAAAGCTTATATTCCATGAGGGCAGAAGATGGGGGAGTGTAAACGTCCAGAAAATGCACAAAAGCCTGAAGGTCAGTGGGAGATGAACCCTTGAAGAAAGAGGACCACAAAATCTCTCTCGTCTGTGTTGCCTCTTCATGAACAAGAAGGTTGAAGGAGCCGTTAATAATCTAATACTTACAAATAAGAATAAAACTATTTCAAACATTGAAACTTAGAGTATTTTTAATTGATTGTTAAAAGGCCATGTAAAACAGCCATGTACTCTGTATTTGCTGAAAGGAAGCTAAGAAAGTCTTAATCATGATGTTGATTTCACTCAAGCTTTAAAATTTAAAAAAAAAAAAAGAGAGAGAGAGAGAGAGAATGTCTGCTTCGCACAACAAGACTATATCTTTTGGAATCACTAATCTAATTCAACTTTACTTTCCATTTGGGGCTTAAATACAGACTTTTAGAATGAGACAGAAAGAAAGTCTTGTAAAAAAAAAAAAACAAAGAATCAGTAAAACTTCACTTATATTTTCTAGCGATCATTTGGCTTTTAATATTCTAATAATATTTCCTCGAAAATAAAACATTTCCTCTTGTCTAGACAACATAGCCTGCTTCCTTTTCAGATGAGGCTCTTGGGACCCTGGGCTCTGTCTCTTTCCATCTATGATTCCACGTGAACCAGGGCTGTGTGGCCCTTCCACACTGTCAATAAGAAACCTTGCAAGGTAGTGTTTCCTATCATTCTTGGGCCACTCCCATCATCAAATTGTTTTGAAAAGCATTTGTTCTTGGTCTTTTTGTTGTTGTTGTTGTTTTCCAATTTACCCTTTAAAAGTCTCATCTCCATGACATCTGACAGTGGCTTTGGGTGTAGGCATACTCAAAAAGAGAAAACAGTAGGCGGTGGTTAGGGAGGTGAGTTTCTGTGGGGAAGACAGGTTGAGTAATCTAACAGAGCATGTCAAGTTCAGGAAAGCCTCGAATACTAAAACTGAGAAGTCAACAGTAGTGCTAGTGTGCTGGCAGACAGCTAAACATTTTCATTATACCCACATATGGAAAACCGAAGCATTTTGCTGAACTGCCTTTAACTACAGAATACTGACTTTTAAAACTATTTCCTCCAATTTACAAAGACTTTTATAAGACTATTATTTTGAGAAGGGGGAGTTGTTTTTCTTTAAGGTGTATTATTCAGGAACCACTGTCTGCATCCTCACAGGGCATCGCTGTTGCACCTTGTCAGCATTCTCAGGAAGGGATCCATCTCATGTTTCTTTGCGTTCTCACAATGCTGGGACAATGTGTTCCTAGCAGTTGAAGGTATGCATGTGTATATATATATATATATATATCATTTACTTGTCCACCCATTCATCCATTTATTCATTCATCTAATTTATTAGACATCTATTGAGCTTCTCTTTACATTGTGAGGATATAACCACAAATAAGACATAGTCCTTGCTTTCAGTGAATTCATAAAGTCTAGCTGGGAAAAGAAACTGGGGAAATAACTGTGAACACCACTTGAGAGCACGGATGATAGGAGTTGGTACAGAGTACACTGGACCCCAAAGAAGGAGAAAATTGATCAACGGGGATTTTTTAACAGTTGTAAAGAGTATTGCATGTATATTTTCCATGCAAGGAAATGCATTTCCAGACAAGGGCTTAACTTATGCAAAGATCTAGAGACATAAAATAGCTCAGCAGCTAGTTCATCAGTATATTGATGTGGGAGAGGACCCTGACAAGGGATGAGACAGATATCAACAAGATGATTTTCAATGACAGGAGGCATTGCTCTCACAGAACACAAGTAAATGGCAAGCATACCCATGTAATACTTAGAAAATCTTAATTAGGTTGATCACTTTAAAGAACAATATTAATGAAGTGTATTGAGGTGCTTTCAATAATAGAGCCCAGCCAGAAAAAAAGTATACATGCTAACAGATTTTCACAACAGTAAATGTTCTAAGTGCTACCTCATGAAGCAGAAAGAGTTAGAAAATCATATCCTTTTGAAGAAACTGGTTCACTTTATTTTCATCTATCATAATGATTTAGATCTAACAGAAAATTATAGCATCTGTAACAGTGTCTGGCACATGTGGGCACTCAATAAATAACTGTTGACGGAAGTCCCTCATCAGGCTGCATTTGGCAAATAAAGAAATGCTCCGGATACTGCCCTTGGCTCTCCACTTGTTTCTGGTGCTGTTTATTTGATAACTAGAGTCTTTTTCCCTTGTGGTCCCCAGAGTTACATTTACTCTGTTTCTTTTCAGTCCCTGCTCATAACTAACCTTTCCCCTACCCTACACAGAGCTGGAGATGCTTGAAAATGTCCCAAGGTATGTCTGAGCAGGTCTGAAGGAGGCAGTCGTTGAGTTGCAGTGACCACCATCAGTAGCAGTTCAAAACACACAAATCAAAGAGGGGGAAGCAAGAGCTTGGGAGCTGCTGCGGTACAGAGGCAGAGACCTGCTTCCTCTGTGCTCCCTCTGCTCTCTACTGTTTGGGTGCACACGGTGAGGGGGGTGGGGTGGTGATGAGAGCGAAGGAAGGGCAGCAGTGAGAAGAAAGCAGGCAGAGAGCAAGGCTGCTTCACAGAGGGAGCCTAAGGCAGTGACGCAGAATCTCAGGGCCAGACCTCACTGCAAACCCCAGAAAGGCCCCTCTGCCCTGGCTCCTGCCGCTATTTAGCTCTCCCCTTCTCTGTCACTCTGCTTCCTCCAGTACCCTTTAGAACCCTTTTCCTGAGAAGCCCTTCACTCCGTTCTGCAATGATCTCATTACACTTTTCATCAAAATGAATCAAGCAGTCAAATTATTAGCTAGATGGGTTTTCAGAGACCAAACTCAAATCCCTCATCTCACATTTAAAGAAAGAGACCGGAAAAGACTAGCTTCTCATCCAAACCCATATCTCTAGTGTGCAGCAGAGATGAAATTCTGTCTCCTGACAACCTCCCCTTCCCCTGCCCCCCACCAAGTCAAAGGCCATTCTACTAGGTCAGGTTATCACTGTTCCTACACGACTGGTTAGTGGATGATTATGGCTTGAGGTAGGTAGCACACATCAAACCTAGACTCTGTCTTCTGTTTCATTAACACTTTCCAATCAATCACCAACTGGTATTGAGTTCTTTTATCCAGTGCTCTGTTCTTTTGTTCCATTTTCATCCAAACACATACTTTCAAGTTCCAACCTCAGCTGTCCTGCCCTTCCATGAATCCATCTATCTCAATTCCAGTACAGTACTCTTTCCTTCTGAACTCACGGCACCTCTCATGTGAACTTTATTTCATCAGCATGTTTTTACTTTCTTATGTTCTTGAATTGCTACTTGACTTACTTGTCTATCTTTTCTTCTTACCTAGAAGGCAATATTCCAGAAAATTTGGAAAACTCAGTAGTGGCCACAGCACTGGAAATAATCAGTTTTCATTCCAATCCCAAAGAAAGGCAATGCCAAAAAAACATTCACACGTTAGCAAAGTGATGTTCACAATTCTTCAAGCCAGGTTTCAACAGTATGTGAACTGAGAACATCCAGATGTTCAAGCTGGGTTTAGAAAAGGCAGAGGAACCAGAGATTAAATTACCGACACCTGCTGGATCATAGAAAAAGCAACAGAATTCCAGAAAAACATCTGTTTCTGCTTCATTGACTGTACTAAATCCTTTGACTGTGTAGATCACAACAAACCGTGGAAAATTCTTCAAGAGATGGGAATACCAGACCACCTTATCTGCCTCCTGAAAAATCTGTATATAGGTCAAATAGCAACAGTTAGAACTGGACATGGAACAATGGACTGGTTCCCAACTGGGTAAGGAGTATGTCAAGGCTGTATATTCTCATCCTGCTTATTTAACTTATATGCAGAGTATGTCATGCAAAATGCCAGGCTAGATGAAACACAAGCTGGAATCAAGACTGGGAGAAATATCAGTAACCTCAGATATGCAGATGACACCACCCATGTAGCTGAAAGTGAAGAAGAACCAAACAGCTTCTTGATGAGGGTAAAATAGGAAGTGAAAAAAGTCGGCTTAAAACTCAGCATTCAAAAAATGAAGATCATGGCATCCAGTCCCATCCTTCACAGCAAATAGATGGGAAAACAATGGAAACAGTGACAGACTTTATTTTCTTGAGCTCCAAAATCATTGCAGATGGTGAATGCAGTCATGAAATTAAAAGACACTTGCTCCTTGGAAGAAAAGCTATGACCAACCTAAACAGTATATTAAAAAGCAGAAACATTACTTTGCCAACAAAGGTCCATCTAGTCAAAGCTATGGTTTTTCCAGTCGTCATGTATGGATGTGAGAGTTGGACCATAAAGGAAGCTGAGAGCTAAAGAATTAATGCTTTTGAACTGTGGTGTTGGAGAAGGCTCTTGAGAGTCCCTTGGACTGTAAGGAGATCAAACCTGTCATTCCTGAAGGAAATCTATCTTGAATATTCATTGAAGGACTGATGTTGAAGCTGAAACTCCAATACTTTGGCCACCTGATGCGGAAAACTGACTCATTGGAAAAGACCCTGATATTGGGAAAGATTGAAGGCAGGAGAAGGGGACGACAGAGGGTGAGGTGGCTGGATGGCATAACCAGCTCAATCAACATGAGTTTGAGCAAGCTCCAGGAGTTGTGATGGACAGGGAAGCCGGGTATGCTGCAGTCCATGGAGTGACAAAGAGTCGAACATGATTGAGTGACTGAATTGACTGAGAAGACAGTCTTCTTGATGTAGAAACCACATTTGTTTCTGTGCTTACTCACCAACTAGTATTGTGCTGTGCACAGGACAGAAATGTAAGAAATATTTGCACAATGAATAGACCCTGGGAACAGAATTGATGCTTTAACAAAAGAAAAGCTATAATAGAAGATAAACATTTATTGGCATGAAGACCTTTGTTTGAATACTCTGTAAATTGTGCTATATAGTGTGCTTACACATAGCAAACAGAAAAGTGGGCCAGGCAAAGCATGAAGATTCTTTGGACCTAACTTGTGTTTAAGAATTAGATAAAGAGGGAGGAGAAAGAATTGTCATTCAGTTTGGGCTTCCTTGTTGGCTCAAGTGTAAAGGAGCTGCCTGCAATGCAGGAGACCTGGGTTCAATCCCTGGACTGGGAAGATCCCCTGGAGAAGGGAATGGCCACCCACTCCAGTATTCTTGCTGGAGAATTCCATGGACAGAGGCGCCTAGCAGGCTAGAGGCCATGGGGTCACAAAAAGTCTGACACAACTGAGCAACTAGCACTTTCACTTTACCTAAATCAGAAGAGTATGCCTATATATAAGGATTTCAGAAAGATAAGGAAGCAAAGAATACACAGAGGTAAAGAAGAGACTTTTAGACTTAATGAGAGAAGGAGAGGGTGGGATTATTTGAGAATAGCAATGAAACATATATATTACTATATGTACATAAAATAGATAACCAGTGCAGTTCAACGCCTGAGGCAGGGCACCCAGTGCTGTAACAACCTGGAAGGATAGTATGCAAGTGGGGTTCAGAACGAGGGGACACGTGTTTGCCTATGGCTGATTCATGTTGATGTATGGCCAAAACCATCACAATATTATAAAGTAATTATCCTCTAACTAAAATAAATTAATGTAATAAAGAGAAGAGTATGTCTAACTTGCTGATCATGAAAGTTCTATCCAGGTTTTAAATTCTATGTGCTATGACCCATGCTGATAGTTGGAATTTGGAACACATATTTGCAATATTCTACAAAATGTTTTCCTCATTATACTGCAAATCTGGCAAATAACTTCACCCTTCAGTTCTTTCCTCAACAAACTTCTGCCTTATCCTGAGAAAATATGGAAGGACAGACTTCAGCTCTGGGATTTTGGTTTGTTTGTACTCTTAATGCTGTTTCCTCATTAACAATATAATGCATGAAAATCAGGGCCTAAAGCACAGTTAGTTCTATAGTTGAGTTACATCATGGGTAAAATAAATTTCACTAGTCAGATTAAGGACATATCTGACTTTGCAGTTAGATATATAGAAATTTATATATAAAGTCTTAGAATATCAAATCACAAATAAACCCTTGGAACAACATCTGTTCATACATTAGGGGCTGTTTGCAGCCACATTTTATCTAGTAAGCTCAATGTTCTTGAACTTATTCAATTTTCTATTAATAAATTGTATATGGTAAACACATTAAAGTATATCCACAGTCTTTCCTTGACTGGACCCATAAGAAGGGACAGAGCTCAGCACATAATCAATCTGTATATTTTGTAAAAATCTATTTATTTCCTTAGAAAGAAACCAGCTACCAGCTAGCACTTAATACATGTTACTGCTCAGGACAAACCCCTTATATATATATAAATTTTTAAACTTAAAGTACCCCTATAATTTAAGCTTTAGTTATTTATGTTCATTTTGAATTAAAGCAAAATTCTCTCACTTGGTTCAGTTCTATTTCAACTAAATTACCTCAACTGAGAAAAAATAACAACATTTTTAATAGCATTTTTAATATCTTGCTCTTACCTAGAATTGCATCTTATGTAAAAAGAAAAAAAAAGGCTAATCTATATCCCACATACTTCTCTAGGTAGAAGTACAACAATAAATGTTTTACTTTAATTCAACAAACTATTATTCATCAGTTATATGTAGGAACGTGTACCACTCTAAAGGCAATCATTTGAGCTTGAAATAGACTTGCTCTGCTCTCAGTCAACCTTCACCGTTCACTTGTTAGGGTATCACTGATGTCTTTATCCACATTACACAGACAGAATCTTAGAAAAAATGAAGTCTTCAGTGCAAAATTTCTAAGAAGCATTATAGTGGCAGCACACCATCGGGAAGAAAAGAGAGAGAGAGCTTAGTTTTGGAGTGAGACAGCTATGGGCTTGAATGCTGACTCTGTCTTCCAATAGCTGTGTGATTTGGAGCAAGTTAATTAACCTCTCTGAGCAGCACTGTCTCCACCTGTAGACTACTGCCTATCTTTAGGATCCATGTTCACCAGCTCAGAGAGGTGTTGCCACACTGGTTAATAAAGAGTTGAAACACTTCCACATATTAATAAATAGCTGCTGCCTAAATTGCACCATGTGAAATGTCTCACACAGATATTCTCAGGGTTTAGTGAGATAGCAATGCCTAGCGTTTAGCGGGAATGGGTCTTCTGTATTATAAACTGCCCTATATATGCTCAGTGTCGTAGGACTGAATGTGTCCTCTTTGGCTTGTCAGGAAAATCTCTCACTTTAGAAGATGATAGAGCTTTTGCCCCCAAATTATTTCTTCTTTTCTTTGATGGCTGGCAATTCTGATTACGTCTTGAGTGTAAACATATTGATATTTGCTTGCCCACTCAGTTATGGCTGACTCTGTGACCCCAAGGACTATAGCCAGCCAGGCTCCTCTGTCCATGGAATTTTGCCTGTCCAGGCAAGAATACTGGAGCTGGCTGCCATTTTCTTCTCCAGGGGATCTTCCCAACCCAGGGACTGAACCAGGGTCTCTTGAGTCACTTGCATTGGTAGGCAGATTCTTTAACTCTGTGCCACCTGGGAAGCCCTATTGGGCAATCTTAAAATGCAGGGGAAATGAAGGATTTTTAAACTAAATAAAAATGAAACAGTAGAATAATTTTGAATTTCAAAATTACTTGCTTTTTTATGTTCAAGCCAATTCATTAAATTAATGATGTGTATATTGTTTCTATGTTTGTATGGTTTGACATTGTGTAATCATAAACGCATACAAAATTAAGGAGGGAAAAAGGGTTCGCAATTTCATTTAACTATGAAGTATTAATCCAAATGTGATTTCTATGTTTCAGGCAAAGAAAGATTCAGTTCTCAGAAAAATCATAACTTTTTTCTCCAACACTATTATTAAAGAAAATGGTTAATACAGAAAGACCAAAATCCAGGAACCATATAAATCTTTGACTTTGAAAGATCAAGTGAGTAAAAAAGTAAATCAATGCCCTGAAAAGAGATTTGTTTCTTCCCCTGGTTTGCTGCTGGTCTCTTTTAACGGGGAACAATAATATGAGTATACATCCCTATGTATTTCTACCCACTGCTGACCTGTGTGCATGGTTTTGAAGCATCTCAACTACTTTCTATTCCTGTTGGCCTGATACGATGTAATTAGTGTAGAATATTAGTCAGGGCAGAGAACGGGTAGCTTGCCAACCAGATTTACTGTTGAAACAGTGGGTGTTGCCACTTCTAGCCATTTCTGACAGTACTGTTAGGAATTAAATCATGGCATTAGCCGAGCACTATCTGGCTGTGGAAACCTCGTAGGTCATCAGTTTATGCCCCGACTCTCCAGACAAGTGGCAGGTGGAGCCATACCAGCCCCTACTGATGCCACGAACTGGACGCTCTAGCCAGCAGATGAGGGTTGTACAGGGTTTTGTTTTTTTTTAATTCATCAGGCCATATGCTGCCAGGCTCTCATGCAAATAGACAAAATTACAAATAAAAAAAAGAACCAACTGTTTTAGGGGTTGGCTGTTTTGTGTCTCTGTTGCTATCGATGTGAGAGGCTGGTTAATGAAAGAAGAGTCTTGGACTCCCAGTGACATCAACCTAAGGGGATGGATACTTTCAAATCCAAACTTCATTCAAGCCGTGTTAAACCTCTGCCCTCGGGTAACTCAGTGCCAGTGTCTATTTGGCTGAAAGCAGGGGAGCCTAGCTTTCCAGCTGGCCTAGAGTTTAGGCAAGCTTCTCGAATGCTCTCTGCAGCTGAGGCCCCTTGTCCACAGATGTGAGGAGAGAGAAAAGGTTAAGTTTCATTGAGGTTGGGTTAAGTTGGGGCCCATGGGTTTATCAGATTCAGACATTTAGAATAAGCAGCTTTAGAAAGAAAACAGATTAGTCAACGCAATTTTCTTTTAAAATGACAAGAAAAGTATCATTGGTTGGGTGTATGGAAATCCCTAACTTTTAATATCAAAAGCTGCAAGAAAAAAATCTCTCCAAGCAGATCTTAAATTCTTCTTCTGAAATACTTGCATTTAAAATTAAAATGTTTCCTAAACTTTTGTATAATTTCTTCTATTTCTATATTCATAATTATTACCAAGTTTCCAGTCGGTACAAATGGAGAATTTCACACCTTGGGTAACATTCACACATTTATTTCCCATTTTAAGGCAATAAACTCCCAACTGAAAAATGAAGTAGACTGACTCTGAATTCATAACTATATGTGTATATTTTAAATGATTCCATTTTAGAAACATTGTGCTAACGTTCATTTGCACCTCTATTGGGTCACTTTGAAGCCATAATTTGCACCTTCTTAGACTATTCAAAACCAGTTGTACTCAGTTAATATGCAAAGTGTTGCATTCAAGAATTGTCAAACTAAAAGTATCATGGAAATACATGCACACACATGTGTGATCCTGAAAGATGTTTGTGATGAGTCTCTTTTTCAATTCTTGCTGCACAGCAAGGGTATTCTGAAGAGTGCTTTATCCATGGCCACGGCACTAATAGCTAGAAGCCAGCAAAGGCAAATTGTTTTCCTTCTCTTTCCTGACCATGTCACCACAACCTGTGTTCCTCAGTGTGCCACTAGGCTTGCTCTCACCTCCTGCCTAATTTGTAATCTAAAGTATTCTTATGAAACATGCATGAGTTTAACTGTGCTGTTAGGAATAATACCTAGGTCCAAGGGCAGGGGCAGGGGCATCATAAGAGAAGGTTGCAAAGGTTTGTCTCCAACAAACTGTCATTCATACACTCTACCAAAACGTGACAGCTTTTCAATGGAGAAAAATTGTTAGCTTATACAGTTAGCATTGCTAGGAAAACTATTTCATGTTATATATAAACAAGGACAATAAAAGATAATGCCCCCGTTAACTGTTCAAAAGAGAGTGATTAGGGTCCTATGACAGGGAATAACAGACTCTACTGTCACTGATATTCACAATTCTGTACTCCAAATCAACTTGAATTCCTTTTTCTAATTTTAAGAGAACTAAAGAATTAAAGGGAGTCAAGGTACAAGGGGTAATGTCTTACAAAGAAAGATCTACATTTCCAACCAATTTAAAGCTGAGAAAATAGCTCCCCAGTTGACATTAACTTGAACGTGTGTTGAAGCAAGGAGTAATTCAGCGAGTTCATGACAGATAAATGTCAAGATCTTCAAACATTTTCATGCTATGGGAAACTACATAAGTGAGGAAGAATGGGTAATGTTCTAATATCTTGGTAGGAAATTTTGAGACGTATTACTTTTCATAGTGAATTCTAAAATTTCAAGTTCACATTTAATGGTGATAAAATTTTCCTGTCACATGGAAATGCATGCCCCTAATGGACAAATTCATTTTTCAAAATAAAATAACTGCAAAATTTTATTTAGAATTACTATTCATTCAAGTATGATAATTAATCATAAATTTTAGGAACAGATATAGCTAATCAAATTTACTTGCAAATAAAAACCAAGCACACAAAAAACTTACTGATAAAAATCCCACTCTAGATTAGCTAAAGTAATAAAATGATATATAAATAAAATACAGATGGTTCTCATACATAGAAAACGAAATATTTAACTATATGCCCTAGTGATTCTGTTACATGAATAGTAGATTCAACCACAACTTTATCCCACTGAACTCTGGTGAAATTATTTTAAGGAATAAGAAGGCTGCTGGGGGTTTCCCCGGTGGTTCAGTGGTGGGAAATCCACCTGACAACACAGGAGACGCAGGTCTGGTCCCTGGTCTGGGAGGATCCCACGTGACTCAGAGTAGCTAAGCCCAGGCACCCCAACTATTGAGCCTGTGCTCTGGAGCTTGGGAGCTGTAACTGCGGAAGGCCATGTGTCTCAGAGCCCATGCTCCACAGCAAGAGAAGCCACGCCAATGAGAAGCCCTCACATTGCAAGAACAGGGCACCCTCCTCTCGCAGCAAATACAGACAAGCCCGGACAGCAGTAAAGGCCCAGCACAATCAAGCAATAAAGTTATTTTTAAAAAATAAGAAGAAGGCTGTACTTTAGAAACAGCAGAACTC
Organism: Nanger dama; assembly: GCA_917880005.1. Lineage (NCBI taxonomy): Eukaryota > Metazoa > Chordata > Mammalia > Artiodactyla > Bovidae > Nanger > Nanger dama. The sequence goes on from CAKJTW010000010.1 coordinate 16,504,244, forward strand.
ATGAACTCATATATTTGTTCATTCAACAGATACTTACTGGACTCCCATTTATGTGCCATGCACTCCCTTTTCGAGGCACTGGACATCTATCTGTGATCAGAAAGTCTCTAACCTTACAGTCAGGCAAATCCTGAACAGGAAAGTAAGCAAATAAACAAGATAAATAGAGACTGTGGTAAGATCTATAAAGGAAATGAACAGGTAATACAATCAATAAAAGTTGAATGAGAAGAGATATTTCAAATGGCTGAAGATAATTATTTTCCTGGTGTGAAAAGTATAATTTCATTTACTATGTCATACTCAAAGACATGCAGATCAAAGAGCAAATCTTTTCAGAGCTAAATAGGGCTTTGGAAATCATTTAACTTCATTTACTCTTTATTCCTTCGTTTTATACAATAAAACTAAAACTCAGGTGGGTTAAATGACTTACTCTGTGTCCTATCACTTCAGTTGGATAGTTAGCTTTCCATGTTAAAGAGTAAAGGGAAAAGCTCTGTTGGGATATATTAATTTGCTAATTATTCTGTGTTGGTTAGACATACATTAAATGGCACCACTAAATTTGGTTATCAATCTAGTTACAATGGGAAGAGACTAAATAATCATCTTCATCTAACTTGATTGCTGCCTAACTCTTATGTGGTATGTAGACATAAATATTTGATAAAGTTTTCACCTATATTCATTCATTCATTCATGATGATTTTTCTTTCTAGAATGACCTAGTTCAGTTCAGTTCCATCACTCAGTCATGTCCGACTCTTTGCGACCACATGAATCGCAGCACACCAGGCCTCCCTGTCCATCACCAACTCCCGGAGTTCACTCAGATTCATGTCCATCAAGTCTGTGATGCCATCCAGCCATCTCATCCTCTGTCATCCCTTTCTCCTCCTGCCCCCAATCCCTCCCAGCATCAGAGTCTTTTCCAATGAGTCAACTCTTCGCATGAGGTGGCCAAAGTACTGGAGTTTCAGCTTCAGCATCATTCCTTCCAAAGAAATCCCAGGGTTGATCTCCTTCAGAATGGACTGGTTGGATCTCCTTGCAGTCCAAGGAACTCTCAAGAGTCTTCTCCAACACCACAGTTCAAAAGCATCCATTCTTTGGTGCTCAGCCTTCTTCACAGTCCCACTCTCACATCCATACATGACCACTGGAAAAACCATAGCCTTGACTAGACGGACTTTAGTCGGCAAAGTAATGTCTCTGCTTTTGAATATGCTATCTAGTTTGGTCATAACTTTTCTTCCAAGGAGTAAGCGTCTTTTAACGTCATGGCTGCAGTCACCATCTGCAGGGATTTTGGCGCCCAGAAGACTGTCTTTCTTTGGATACTAGCTGCATAGACACATAGACAACAAAAGCAATAAAATGCTTCCCTGAACTTCGTAAGAAAGAGTATCACAATATTAGAAATCTATTGGAGTAGATCGGATCGTAAAGTTTGCCTGATAATAACGATAGGAGTAGTACTATTGTCAGTAGTAGTAGTAATGGAGGGATAATGACATCAAACACCAATAAAGCAGTTTTTAGTTCTATGATCTAATTTGATCCTCAAATAATAATCTCATAAGTTGAATGGATATTATGATAATTATTTCAGAGGTAATAAACAGAGATTCAGAGAAGATAGGTGACTTGCCCAAGGTCAAATAGCCAGCAAGTATCAAAAAGAACTGAAACCTAAGTTTCTTTACCCACACTTTGTGTGCTTTCACTAGAATACCTATCCCATCACAAACAGGCATTAACACAGGTACTTAACACAGAGATCCAAGTCAGAGAGAGAGAAATGGTCTCAACAACAGCTCAGTGTAAATGCACACACACACACACTGAAATGGATCAGCCTACTTTAAGAATGAGAGAAGCAATGGCCCTCAGCAGCCACAATTTTTTTTTCCCTGTAATGTTCCATTAGTAAATTCTCAGGCATGAAGGTATTAATAGTTCCCAAGCTAGCTATCTTCTAGATTGTCCTCTTGCTTTCAAAGGACCATGTGAAAGAATACACCAAATAAATGAATGTGAGTAATTATAACAGACTGATTTGCTTCCACCATTAACCTCAACGCAGTATATTTAAACTATAATGGACAAGCAGAGGTAGCATGAGCTAGGAAAGCGCTGCAGGCATCAAAATGTTTTCATTAACTAGGAAATTTGTCCCACCAGGCTAAAGAAATCCACTCTAGAAAGATCGATTATTCCATCATCTTGTGGCAATATTGCTGGTATGTGAGTTCAGCTCAGCACAACATCCCTGACTGCAGATGAGCTAGCTGTGGGGATTGCCAATTCCTCACTCAGAGACTTGCATATAAAGCTCTAAAATGGCCCATTACATCAGGTGGTTCGTAGGCATTTCATGATCCTGACTTCGAGAACAAGCAAAGATAATTAATAAGGCTGACAGAGCCCATCATTTCTACACTCAAGTGCATCATATTGAACTAACAGAGGCCACGGGACGTGCGGCACTTTCCACTGATGGTCATTTATGTGGCACTACTGGTGCTGCCACATGTTTCGCTTTCACAGGCTGAACTCCAGGAGCCAGCCACTCTGTTAGCTCACAGTTCTTTTTTTCGTTTTGATTTCCCTTAACTGGGAAAGCTATTTTGAGTCATTCTCACTGGTGGGACTCTGAAGCAGTGGGAAAAAAGTCTGAGATAAAATATTGGCATAAAGAGAGACAAAATATAGATCTGACACTGAGCCAAAGATGCCCAGTGCTGATAGGAGGGGAAATATGTTCTTAGTGTGTCTGTTAGAAAATAATTTTTGACTCTACCCTCAAATTTTCAGAAATGGCAATCATATGGAAAAATCTGAATGAACTTTTGAACAACCCAGTATTTGTGGATCTTAATGAATTTTCTCATAACATGCAGCTATCCATTGAGGAATTAAAGAAAATATTCTGACTTGCTCTGTACTTTCCAATTATATGATGTTTATTTTGTGTTATAAATTCTCATTGTCATGCACAAAATAATCAGACTGAGAACTTCTACTTTTAGTAGTGATAGAAATAGTGCATTTTTGTGTGTAGTATGGCTTTCATTATAGAAATAACTATTGAAAAGTGACTGCTAAAATCAAGTAATTCATAAGCATTAAATCTGACCACAGAACAATGAAACCTATTTGAGACAAACACGTTGCAACACAGATATCCATATGTTTGCTTCCATCACAGTTCTCTGAAAGGAATTGTAAAGCCTTGCTGCTTCCCTGTGGAACTAATGAGAAATTTTCAATACATATGTGTAAAAGTGTTCTTACTTCATAGTTACATGGTCTTTCCTTTTCCTTTCCCCCCTTCCTTTCATTCATTCTTCATTCCATCTTTCTTTCAACCTAATTTACTAGAAATCTAAGATCTCTATAAATAAAATACCAAATCTACCCTTAAATGCTGAAGATTTGCCACTCGTGGTTTAGTCATCTGTGTATACATAACTCATATTTATAATGCAACATCTTTACCTATGGAACTACAGTTATGAGAAGTATTATACTTTCAACAAATGCTCAGTATACCTACTATTTCATTTCATGAGGGCACATTTCTATGGCTATGTAGAAAAGGTTCACCCCAAAATGGGTCTAAATTATTTTTAAAAATTCACTTTGAAAATAGCATTTCAAATGATTCAATCACTTAGTCTCAGTGTGCAACAAAAATTTCACAAATGGACCCCATCTCCAGCTGGAAAACTCTTCTTCCAAACCCCTGCATAGTTACTCTCACATGCCCAGCTTCCCATACTTCCTGATAAAGAAAAAAAAAGCCTAGACTTATCCATCAAGTTGTCTTTAGACACTTTCTTCAGAGAAAAGCATAACTCCTCACAGCTGTGCTGATACACTGGAAATACCAGCATTAAAGATGTTCAGAGGGTGTTCTCTGAGCTTTGTAAGGTAAACTTTGTCCAGGACACTGCTCTGGGCTCTGCATCCCACTGATTAAGTCTGTCATTTACTGGAGGGCCGCAGGCTTCTCCCTGTCAGCTCAGGTTTATGTGCAGATAAGTCATGTGTGTAAAGCACACTGGATGCCACACTAACAGATGCCCATAAAATGTGAGATATAGATATCTTTCTTTTTCATTATATTTTTTATCATTTTTTTTCCTCCAGGATGGATGTCATTTTTAAAGTATCTCAGAAATGAAATCATTTTCAGAGGCCGTCTTACGGGCCTAATAAGCCAATGGACATTTTTTATGATTATCTTAGAGTTGATTGGTGTACACAGAATTGCCCCCTCCAAATTCTTTCCAACTTGAGAATGGAAGCAGTCCTGTGTAGAGGATGGACCTCACAAGGGGACAGAAACTGCTTGACATGGTGTGATTCAAAAGGATGTATTTGAAAAGGTCACCAGTCCCTCAATAATACCCTCATTGACTTTCCCCATAATGGTATCTTTATTCCTTTGTGTGTTCAAGACTATGAGAGCTGAGAAGAGGGGAACAGAAAGTATGATCAAGGCACCACAGATAGAACTGATTTTCTCACAGTTTTGGTAGGCCCTTGCTTGATTATAAAGATACAATGCTATGCAGATAAAGATATAAGGAGCCTTTTTCTCCTACTGGCGTTCACCATTAATTTTGAAGCAAGATTATTAATCCAGTTTACCTAACTCCTTTTTCTCCATACCTAAGGTCTAATCAATTATAGGTATTTTAGAAAAATTGATGTATATAAGACACTATACCTTGATTTATATCTATTTGTTGATTTTCACTAAAACTTTAAGATTCAAAAATGTCAGCCCTAAAAATTAATTTAGAAATCACCTTTCAAAACACTAATAGTTACCTTGACATGCTCTGGATAAGAAAGTCCCACCTGCATTGCCGCATTATCATTGACAAATGGTCCCTACTTCTAGAGTCCCAAATCTAAATCATTCTGCCTCCTCTCAGCCTTGAGTCTCATCTTACCAAATGTTATCAGTCACTACTGCCCCCACTCTGGATCATCAACCAATTACTGGGTCACTTCCCATCTTTTCTTAAAATATTTCCAACTAGCTTACATCTTGAGTCACATTTTAGATTTACATCTAATCTTCTCTGCTATGACCAAATGTTTGTGTTCCCCAGGCCTCACCAAAAGTCATATGTTGAAACCTAATCACCAGTGTCCTGGCGTTAGAGGGTGGGGCCTTTGGGAGGTGGTTGAGTCATAAGAGCAGAGCCCTCCCATATGGGATTAGTGCCCTAATCAAAAGACCCCAAAAGTCCCACTGCCCATTATCCCATGTGAGGATACAGTGTGAAGATGCAGTCTATGAACCAGGAAGCAGGCCCACAGTAAACACCAAATCTCCTAGGCACCTTGATCTTGAACTTCTCAGCCTTCAGAACTGTGGTAAAGAAATTTCTGTTGTTGATAAGCCACCTAGTCTCTGATATTCTCTTACAGCAGCCCAAACTGGATAAGAAAGCACTATAACCTGCCTAAATGTGTCTTCCTTCCTTTGAAAATAAAACTTGATGACTTCTGTGTATAAGCTTTTCTATAAAGCATTCCATAATCCTCCTGGCTTTTCCAACTTCAAGTCACTTGGGTATTTTGTTACAAATACGGAAGGAGAGTATGCATTTCTAACAAGCTTCTAGGTGCAGCCCTCAGGTACACTTTGAGTAACAAGGTTCTAGCTGGCAGAGCTATGTACCTCCTCTAAATGCGTAGAGGGCAGGGCAGACATCATGCATAATTTATTCATCTTTACATCTCCAGTGAATCGCAGAGTACTTGACACATCACAACACTCAATAAATATTTGTTGAGTAAATGATTGACTGAATGAATAAATATGTAACATTCAATCTGGCAATAAGAAGGTTCTTAAAACAGTATTTTTATATGTGCTTTTTCTTTGACTTGCACCTTTTAAGAGCTATATATGTTTTTTGTGTCTGCAAAAACTAGGTACTGAATATAAACTGTCAATTGATTTTTAAAAAAAAACATAAATTAAAACAAAACTATCCTGGAACAATAAGTAAATTAAGTATTGCTGCTGCTAAAAGGGGGGAGGGGGATTTATTAAGTAACTGGCAAAAGCCAATAGTCTGTACATGAGTTACCTAGAATGCAAGGGTCATTTGACAAGCTGACCATACTAATAAATAGAAAGCTTTCAAGTTCATCAAAAGGCTAAATCAGAGGGCAGAAATGTTAAAATGAGCAGCCAGGGAAAAAAGGTCCTTTGTAGACACAGACACACTCTAATGAGAAAAGTGATTCTGTTAGTTAAAATGCCAAGCCAGTGGTTGATATGCTTGGGAATAAAACCAAGCATTATTACTCTGGTAGGCAGATGGTGCTTTTTATTTTTCTTAATTCGAAGCTTCACTTTTGTAAATAACAATGGAAATTGAACAACTGGCATACACCAAGCTTTGCAGACTGTGTTAAGGGTGTTCAGAAATGAGTTTCCTCAACAGTCTCTGCCTTTGGAGTATTTATATGCACACTGACTTGCAGTATGATTTATTCAGTATTTCATATCTCTACTTTATCCTCTCATTCTGGGCACAGATATCCAGGCGCAGGGACCCTATCTATGTACATGGAGGGCACACAGTAATACTTGTTGAATAAATAAAATATTTAGACAAACTTGGATGTGTGTGTGGCATACCAGGTATAGATCTGGTATTCAGCAGAGTCAGGAGGGATCAGGAAGTGGAATTTGAGGCATGTAACTTGGAGTGGATTCCCAGACTGGAGAGATACTGCACATACATTGGATATGAATGTCTTTTTCTTAGTTATATCCCCAGAAGATGAATTGGCTTAGCATTCTGCCAGGGACAGTTTATTTAAAAATATCATGTCATGTAAATAGATGAAAATAGCAGTGCCCTGAAGCTTTCAGAACCACTTCAAACACTGATTCTGCCATGAGATAATAAGTAAACCAGATACAAATAATTTACCAGTAGGGGCAATGTGCTGTTATCTTCTGCCTATATTACATTTGTCAAAAAAGTAATTAAGGTGTTGATTCTTAGAGGTACAGCAGATATAGATATAGATATATATACATATATAAATATGTGGTTCCAATAAATATATAATTCAAATATATGCTTAATATTCATGTTTTAATCAAATACTTATTCTGTAATTACTTAGACAATTACACATTGATTCTGCTTAAAAAGGATTCTGCAAGAACATAGGGGCATCTCATACATAGAATATTGAAAACAGAATGGAATTAGCAATTTGTAACTTAAAATTATACGTAACATTTAGCATCATTTAAAATTAGAGCACCAGAAGATGCAGATTTCCATGGCATTTTCATTATGCAGAGAGGTAAACAACAAATAAATAAGCCATACATGAATATGAAATTAACAGCATGATAATTGCTTTATTCCTAGAGTGTGAGATATTAAATCCTCAAATAAACACTTACCTAACCTCATTCTCACATTATGTCTGTTGCTTTTATCAAAAACAACATACCTGGAACACTCAAACTAAGACAGCTTCTACAGTGAGGTGCAAAGTCCACCGAAATCACTGCCACCACCCCTACTCACCTTCAGAAATTTCAGAGTGATTTCTTTGCAGGCACTAGTATTGGAGAGATGTTAGACAATCAATAGAAGGGAGAGGAAATTTAGAGATCAAAAAAATATGCACGTTATTATTTTGCATATAACATCACACTTTACTCCTCTGCTAGTTCTTTAAGAAGCTTCATCCAGATGATCAGCCCAGCCATTCCAGGGAAGTGCTACCACCCCGCTAAGACCAAGTCCCTGCTCTTCCTCTCTTGCACAGGCCCCTGCTGACTTGTTACACAACATTTATGCAGGAAACTGGTAAACCTTATACCTGCTGAATTTTTCCTTCTCAGCAGAGTTTTTGTATTTTTCTTTTGACTCAATAGCAACTAAGAGTTGTATGTCCTGGGCCCAGCTTTGCCCTAAATTCAACCCCAAGTAATGATTTCTCCATCTTACTCAGAGCCTTACTCATTTTCATAAAGAGGCTTCTGATACAACTGGCATTTTCCAGTAAGCAAGGGTTAAAGGGTCAGTAATAATGTTACCTTTACCCTCTGAATATGAAACTGCTAGAGTTCAAAGATATTTGATCTGTCCTGATAAAAACATCTCATTTTCCACAAGACACTCAAAGGTAAGGTTCAGAGGGGATGTATGGCTGGCGCACTATGACACTAACGTCTTCTAGCAGTAGATATCAACCACTTCATTGGAAGCTGATGACTGAAAAATACAAGGAAAAACATGAGACAATTGTGAGGTCCAAAGAAAAGGAAATCTTGTTATCCCAAATAAGCATCTTTAAAAATTATTAAGTTCTATTGTTCCAGTGATGAAATCAGTGTGTCTTTGTCGACCTAAACGTAAATTTGACACAATGGGTAAACTTAAGCCTGAGGCTTTTACGCCATTATCAGAGCCTCTGTCAGTGAGTGCTTTAACCTAATTACATTTGATGCAGCAAATCAACAAAACCACTGCTGGTTATGACCTCTGCCAAGAGCACTAGCGAGCTAGACAAATGGAGCTTAAGATGCTATTAGTTGTTCTGTTGCAAAGTTCCAGATACAAGCCGACAGGAGGCTGTTGCATGACTGGGGCATGCATCCTCCAGATGGCATTCTGCATTGGCTTGTGGCAAAGCTCACAGGGGTACTGGCACATTTTCTCTGTCAAAATGAAAGTTTTCCAATTACAAGGAGATAATGCGAGGAGATGCAAACTTAATCTCTTGAACAAAAGGTTGCAAGCTGTGTAATAGCCATTTCAGGGGAGAGATTTCACTATCGTTCAATTGATTTAAACATTGCAGATCACCAAATAGGCTATCTTTCCTAATAAAATCAAGGAATCAGCTGCAGTTGATTTTATTCCCTGGAATAATGCTATAATGGTTTCATCATTTAAGGAAGAATTCTTTTAAATTAGTGCTCTTCTATTGAACTGAACTCTGCAAGTATTTTTTCTCCTAATGTGTTAACAGGTACAAAGAAGGCAGTTTTCCCTTTAGTGAAACACCCAATGCCTTAAATGAAGGCTTCAGGTGTGATGCCATAACAGATTCCTATTGGATACTTGATCACAGAATTTCATTAGGAAGATTAGACATGTTAAATGGTAAGAAAGCACAATTAGCATTAAAACCTGTGAGACAATTTAGCAAAAACATTTGCTTCTTCATTTTCTAACCCAGTGAGCACTGGCAAAAATTATATGTAGAACTATTAATAGCTATGGAAATGAGGTGACATGCCTCAACACTTGCCCAAAAATATCTGACCCATCAAAGCAAGTCAGTAGGTACTTTGTTGTAAGGTTATGCCTCAGGAAGAGGTGAGGTTGACTTGATATGAGGTTCACTTGACATGAACATGCTGTGACAAAGCAGGTCGGTGTATATCCATTTCCACAAATCCAAGAGGGGTGTTACACAGGATGAGAGCTTGTGTGTGCGTCTTCCACCAGAGCATTTCATATAACCACACCCTTATACTGAATACTTTATGCAGCATTTCATAGAGTAAATGTAAATGATCATACAATTCTAAAATAAGCAAAGATCTTTCAATATTTATGCAGGATTCATGTGTGTGTATGTTAAAAAGAGAGATTTAAGAAGAATCATTCACTATGGAGAAGGCAATGGCACCCCACTCCAGTACTGTTGCCTGGAAAATCCCATGGATGGAGGAGCCTGGCAGGCTGCAGTCCATGGGGTTGCTGAGGGTCGGACACGACTGAGCGACTTCATTTTCACTTTTCACTTCCATGCACTGGAGATGGAAATGGCAACCCACTCCAGTGTTCTTGCCTGGAGAATCCCAGGGATGGGGGAGCCTGGTGGGCTGCCGTCTGTGGGGTCACACAGAGTCGGACATGACTGAAGTGACTTAGCAGCAGCAGTATTCACTACAAAAAATTTAATCACAGATTCACAGTATTAAAAAGGACAGGATAGACTTCCAAACACTTATTAAACAAACTCACCCACAAAAATACTTTCGCATCAAATTCCAAAATCATTAAAGCACCTATTTACTTATTTAGAAGATCAATGTTACAAGTTAGTATAAAACTCTGAAGTGCAGTCAATAGGGTAAAAGCACAGTAAGCAAATGCCTGTTTTGTTTCCATAGGAAGGAGCTAGGAAACTGCCGTTTCTGGTTGTTTTTTTTTAACGGAAAATTCAGCCAGCTAAATAAAGCATGAAGGTAAAAATCTAAGTAGTCTCCACTGTAACACTGTAAGATTTGTAAATCAGTCAGAAATACAAGCAAGCCCTTCAAATCACTCAGAAAACTTAAGATTCTAATCAAAGAGTTAACATTTCCAAGCCATGAGCATTTTTAAAAAGTCTCAACATCAGCATAAAGTGGTCTATAGCAGCTGTTGAAGCTGTTTTATGTTGGCTCAACTGCTAAACAGCGATCACAACGATGTCCCTTAGGAGGTATTAAAGGGCCCAAGTGGATAGCAGTTTAAAAACTGAGCAGGAACAAAACTAAGTCTTCATCTGTTTACAGAAACACCACTCCCTGTGTTCTTGTACCACCACCTAGTGGCTACGTAGCTCTCAATCTGCACATTAATAGAAACCCAACAGAAGCTGTTATGATCACAACAAACGGAGAGGGGGAGGAAGGAGGGAGAGGAAAGAAGGGAGGGAAACAGGAGGAAAAGAAGCACAGCAAAGAGAAGATGAAAAGGAAAAAGAAGAGAGTGAAACCAAGCAAAAGCAAGTACAGACACAATTTCCAAGTCTTAAGATCTACCTCACAAAATTCATAGAATGCTATCAATTAAAATTAAAACATTATTAAAGCCATTTTGGGAGAAGGCAATGGCACCCCACTCCAGTACTCTTGCCTGGAAAATCCCATAGATGGAGGAGCCTGGTAGGTTGCAGTCCACGCTAAGGGTCGGACACGACTGAACGACTTCACTTTCACTTTTCACTTTTGTGCATTGGAGAATCCCAGGGACGGCGGAGCCTGGTGGGCTGCCGTCCATGGGGTCGCACAGAGTCAGACACGACTGACGTGACTTAGCCGCAAACCCATTTTGCTTTGTTTTAGGGATTTATCCTACATTACAGAACCTGCAGATAAATCCTGTGTGTCTGAACTGTTATACGTACAGTGTTCTTCCAGGGTTAGTCAATCGGTCGTGTCCGACTCTGTGATCCCACGGACTATAGCCTGCCAGACTCCTTTGTCCATGGAATTCTCTAGGCAAGAATACCAGGTGGGTTGCCATTCCCTTGTCCAAGGGATCTTCTCAATCTAGGGGCTGAACCCAGGTCTCTGGCATTGCAGGCAGATTCTTATGGTCTGAGCCACTAGGGACGCCTGCTCTATGTGCAAGATGACACAATTATTTGTAAGCTTCACTGGTGATCAGTTTACGTAAATTATGCCACAGCCGTTAAGTATAGCATAAAAGAGACCTTTATCTACCTGAGGAACGATCTCTCAGATATTTGGTTAAGTGGGGGAAAAGCAAGATGTAGAACAATGTGTTTTACAAACTACCACTTCTATGAAAATACGTTTTCTCTTACCTGTATACAGTCTCTCTGGAAGGAAGACAAGAAGCTGGAAAAGTTACCTTCACAGAGGGACCTGGAGGAGTGGGAAGCCAAAGCGGGAAGGACACTGTAGTTCCATGTGGATGTATTCCCTATTTAAAACTGGAGACGTTTTAATCCTAAAAAACAGTACGTGAAACAAAGCTAAGTATTTCATGTGGCTTTTTTTAATCAATAAAACCTCTGAAATTTTTCATTTGAAGAAAAATTCGTCATGTTTAACATAACTGTGACAAAACGGAACTTTTCGTTTTTCTCTATAAAATGAAATATTGATACGATAGTCCAAAGGAGGGAAATTATTTCTAAAAGGCATAAAGTAGTGAAATAGTAAAATCATTTTACTCTCACAGTTTGACAAAGTCTAGAGACCTGAGTTAAGGAACATTCTTTTCAAAGAGGAAGTTTCGGGCACGTACTCTGGGCTGAACTGCTTGGACAGTGAGAAAAGTATGTTGTAGGCATCAACAGATGTTTAAAAATAATAAAAATAGAAAATTCAAGAACTCTTAGGAGGTAAAGGTAAAGAAACATGTATAGTCCTTTTGTAAAAAAAAAAAAAAAATCTATTTATTTGGCTCTGCTGGGTCATAGCTGAGACATGTGTGATCCGGCTGCCTGGTCAGGGGTCACACCCAGGTCTCCTGCACTGGGAGCACAGAGTCTCAGCCACCGGGCTGTCAGGGAAGTGCCAGTGCATACAGTCATCACGAAAGAAGGAAATGAGGTCCGGACCATCTGAACTGCTATCAACTGGCACAAAGAACTGTGCTGTTAGACGTTAGCCAGTATCTTCCAAATGAGGCTACACTCAAGCCACAGAAACAGACTGATAAAACTGACAAAGAACAAGGTTCATTGTAAATTTGAGTGGGGTTTCCCTGGTGGTCCAGTGGTTAAGACTTTGCCTCTCAATGAAAGGGGTATGGTTTTGATCTCTGACTGCTAGTCAGGGAGCTGAAATTTCTACATGCCTCTTAGCCAAAAACCCAAAACACATTGTATAAGCAGTACTGTAACAAATTCAATAGACTTAAAAAAAAAATCACCTGGTGTTCAAGGAAATCATCTGATGTAAAAGAGAGAAACCAAATGAAGCAGAATAATATTTGGAAGAATCACGAAAAATGAAGTAAGCTGAAGAAAAGTTTAAAGAGACAGAGAAATACTGCATTCATGAAAAAGAACAAGATAGAGGCTTCTGGTTCAAGATGATGGAGAATAAGGACGTGCGCTTATCTCCTACTGCAAGAGCACAAAAATTGCAACTAGCTGTTGAACAGCCATCGACAGGAGGACGCTGGAACCCACCAAAAAAAAAGATGCCACATGTCCAAAGACAAAGAAGAGGCTGCAGCGAGACGGCAGGAGGGACACAATCACAATAAAATCAAATCCCATACCCGCCAGATGGGTAAACTGCAAACTGGAGAACACTAACAATACCAAATAAGTCCTCTCACTGTTGCGAAGGTTCCCAACCCCACATCAGGCTCGCCAGCCTGGGGATCCGACAAAGGGACTGGGACTCCCGGGGAATCTGGCCAGCAGGATTTGATTATAGACCTTCCAGAGGACTAGGGGAAAGAGACTCCAGTCTCGGAGGGCACAAACAAAATTTTGCGTGCACCAAGACTGGAGAAGAGGAGGAGTGACCACACAGGAGACTGAACCAAAATCACCTGCTAGGGCTGGGGGGCTTCTGTGGAGGTGTGTGTCGGCAGGGGCTCAACCCAGGGACGGTGGCACTGGAAGGTCCCAGGTCCCCCTTGGCATAAACCTCTTGGAGTTTGCCATTAATCCTACCACAGAGCCTGTTAACCCCCTGGCTGGGTTGCCTCAGGCTAAGCAGCTACCAGGCAGGGAGTGCAACCCACTCATCAACAGATAATTGGAATAAAGTTACATGAGCAAGGCCCTGCCACCAGAGCAAGAGCCAGTTTTTCCCATCAACAGTCCTTCCCATCAAGAAGCTTACACAGGCCTCTTAGCCTTAGTCATCAGAGGACAGACAGAAGCAAGAAGCATAGTCTCACAGCAGCTAAAACAAAAGCCATATTATAGAAAGCTAATCGCGATGGAAAAGCTGTCTGTTATGTCCTAGAGTTGTCTACTATGTCCCAGAATGGAGATGAATATTACACTGCTGCTGCTGCTGCTGCTGCTGAGTCGCTTCAGTCGTGTCTGACTCTGTGCGACCCCGTAGACGGCAGCCCGTCAGGCTCCCCCGTCCCTGGGAGTCTCCAGGCAAGAACACTGGAGTGGGCTGCCATTTCCTTCTCCAATGCATGAAAGAGAAAAGTGAAAGTGAAGTCGCTCAGTCATGTCCGACCCTCAGCGACCCCACGGACTGCAGCCTACCAGGCTCCTCCACCCATGGGATTTTCCAGGCAAGAGTACTACAGTGGGGTGCCATTGCCTTCTCCGAGAATAATACACTAAGTTCTAACTTCAGTCGCTTAGTCGTGTCCGACTCTTTGTGACCCCATGAATCTCAGCATACCAGGCCTCCCTGTTCATCACCATCTCTCGGAGTTCACTCAGACTCACGTCCATCAAGTCCGTGATGCCATCCAGCCATCTCATCCTTGGTGGTCTCCTTCTCCTCCTGCCCCCAATCCCTCCCAGCATCAGAGTCTTTTCCAGTGAGTCAACTCTTCGCATGAGGTGGCCAAAGTACTGAAGTTTCAACTTTAGCATCATTCCTTCCAAAGAAATCCCAGGGTTGATCTCCTTCAGAATGGACTGGTTGGATCTTCTTGCAGTCCAAGGGACTCTCAAGAGTCTTCTCCAACACCACAGATCAAAAACATCAATTCTTCAGCGCTCAGCCTTCTTCACAGTCCAACTCTCAAATTTGGAAAACTCAGCAGTGGCCACAGGACTGGAAAAGGTCAGTGTTCATTCCAATCCCAAAGAAAGGCAATGCCAAAGAATGCTCAAACTACCACACAGTTGCACTCATCTCACATGCTAATAAAGTAATTTTCAAAATTCTCCAAGCCAGGCTTCAGCAATATGTGAACCATGAACTTCCAGATGTTCAAGCTGGTTTTAGGAAAGGCAGATGAACCAGAGATCAAATTGCCAACATCCGCTGCATTATGGAAAAAGCAAGAGAGTTCCTGAAAAACATCTATTTCTGCTTTATTGACTATTCCAAAGCCTTTGACTGTGTGGATCACGAGAAACTGTGGAAAATTCTGAAAGAGATGAGAATACCAGACCACCTGACCTGCCTCTTGAGAAATCTGTATGCATGTCAGGAAGCAACAGTTAGAACTGGACATGGAACAACAGACTGGTTCCAAATAGGAAAAGGAGTACGTCAAGGCTGTATATTGTCACCCTGCTTATTTAACTTCTATGCAGAGTACATCATGAGAAACGGTGGGCTGGAAGAAACACAAGCTGGAATCAAGATTGCCAGGAGAAATATCAGTAACCTCAGATATGCAGATGATACCACCCTTATGGCAGAAAGTGAAGAGGAGCTAAAGGGCCTCTTGATGAAGGTGAAAGAGGAGAGTGAAAAAGTTGGCTTAAAGCTCAACATTCAGAAAACGAAGATCATGGCATCGGTCCCATCACTTCACGGGAAATAGATGGGGAAACAGTGGAAACAGTGTCAGACTTTATTTTGGGGGCTCCAAAATCACTGCAGATGGTGACTACAGCCATGAAATTAAAAGACGCTTACTCCTTGGAAGAAAAGTTATGACCAACCTAGATAGCATATTGAAAAGCAGAGACATTACTTTGCCGACTAAGGTCCATGTAGCCAAGGCTATGGTTTTTCCTGTGGTCGTGTATGGATGTGAGAGTTGGACTGTGAAAGTTGGACTGTGAATAATACACTAGAAGGAATCAATAACAGAATAACTGAGGCAGAAGCACAGATAAATGACTTGAAGGACAGAATGGTGGAAATCACTGCCATAAAACAGAATATTGAAAAAAGAATGAAAAGAAATGAAGAGAGCCTCAGAGACCTCTGGGACAACATTAAACGCATCAACATTCACATTATAGGGGTCATAGAAGGAGAAGAGAGAAAGGACCTGAGAAAATATTTAAAGAGATAATAACTGAAAACTTCCCTAAAATGGGAAAGGAAATAGTCAACCAAGTCCAGGAAGCACAGAGAGTCCCAGGAAGGATAAACCCAGGGAGGAACATACTGAGACACATAGTAATCAAACTGACAAAATTAAAGACAGAGATAAAATATTAAAAGCAAGAAGGGAAAAATGAAAAAACCATACAAGGGAACCCCCATCAGGCTAGCAGCTGATTTCTCAACAGAAACTCTACAAGCCAGAAGGGAGTGGTGTGATATATTTAAAGTGATGGAAGGAAAGAACCTACAGTCCAAGAATAGTCTACCCAGCAAGACACTTCTTCAGATTTGATGGAAAAATCAAAGCTTTCTAGACAAGCAAAAGTTAAGAAAATTCAGCACCACCAAACCAGATTTACAACAAATGCTAAAGGAATTTCTCTAGGCAGGAAACACAAGAGAAGAAAAAGATCTATAGAAAATAAACCCCAAACAATTCAGCAAATAGTAATAGGATCATACACACTGATAATTAGTTAAATGTAAATGGGTTAAATGCATCAACCAAAAGACATAGACTGACTGGGTGGATAAAAATATGTGCATGTATGTACTTCCTCTTACCACATCACTCTGCTTGACTCCCCATATCAAAATTGTATGTGATTATTTTATATTGTTACGTTAATCACGTTCCCATTATGGCTTGCAGTTTAGTTCAGTTCAGTTCAATTGCTGTCATGTCCAACTCTTTGCTACATCACGGACTGCACCACGCCAGGCTGCCCTGTCCATCACCAACTCCTGGAGTTTACCCAAACTTATGTCCATTGAGTTGGAGATGCCAACCAACCATCTCATCCTCTGTCGTCTCCTTCTACTGCCTTCAATTTCTTTCCCAGCATCAAAGTTTTTTCCAGTGAGTTAGCTCTTTGCATCAGGTGGCCAAAGTATTGGGGTTTCAGCTTCAGCATCAGTCAATGAATATTCAGGACTGATTTCCTTTAGGATGGACTGGTTGGATCTCCTTGCAGTCCAAGGGATTCTCAAGAGTCTTCTCTAACAACACAGTTCAAAACCATCAATTCTTTAGCACTCATCTTTCTTTATGGTCCAACTCTCACATTCATAAATGACTACTCGAAAAACCATAGCTTTGACTAGATGGACCTTTGTTGGCAAAGTAATATCTCTGCTTTTTAATATACTGTCTAGGTTGGTCACAGCTTTTCTTCCAAGGAGCAAGCATCTTTTAATTTCATTGTTGCAGTCACCATCTGCAGCAATTCTGGGTCCCAAGAAAATAAAGTCTGTCACTGTTTCCATTGTTTCCTCATCTATTTGCCATGAAGTGCTGAGACTGGATGCCACGATCTTCATTTTTTTCTGAATGTTGAGCTTTAAGCCAACTTTTTTCATCTCCTCTTTCACTTTCATCAAGAGGCTCTTTAGTTCCTCTTCACTTTCTGCCATAAGGATGGTGTCATCTGCACATCTGAGGTTATTGATATTTCTCCCAGCAATCTTGATTCCAGGTTTCTTCAGCCCAACATTCCAGGTCATTCCAGGTCTTCATCCAGCCCAGCGTTTCTCATGATGTCCTCTGCATATAAGTTAAATAAGCAGTCACTATACAGCCTTGATATACTCCTTTTCTTATTTGGAACCAATATGTTGTTCCATGTCCAGTTCTAACTGTTGCTTCCTGACCTGCATACAGATTTCTCAAGAGGCAGGTCAGGTGGTGTGGTATTCTCATCTCTCAGAATTTTCTAGTCTGTTGCGGTCCACACAGTCAAATGCTTTGGCATAGTCAATAAAGTAGAAATAGATGTTCTCTGGAACTCTCTTGCTTTTTGATGATCCAGTGGATATTGGCAATTTGATCTCTTGTTCTTCTGCCTTTTCTAAAACCAGCTTGAACATCAGGAAGTTCATAGTTCATGTATTGCTGAAGCCTGGCTTGGAGAACTTTGAGTATTACTTTACTAGTGTGTGAGATGAGTGCAACTGTGCAGTAGTTTGAGCATTCTTTGGCATTGTGTTTCTTTGAGAGTGGAATGAAAACTGACCTTTTCCAGTCCTGTGGCCACTGCTGAGTTTTCCAAATTTGCTGGCATATTGAGTGCAGCACTTTAATAGCATCATCTTTTAGGATTTGAAATAGCTCAACTGGAATTCCATCATCTCCACTAGCTTTGTTTGTAGTGATGCTTTCTAAGGCTCACTTGAGTTTGCCTTCCAGGATGTCTGACTCTAGGTGAGTAATCACACCATTGTGATTATCTGGGTGATGAAGATCTTTTTGTACAGTTCTTCTCTGTATTCTTGCCACCTCTTGTTAATCTCTTCTGCTTCTGTTAGGTCCATACCATTTCTACCCTTTATTGTGCCCATCTTTGCATGACATGTTCCCTTGGTATCTCTAATTTTCTGGAAGAGATCGCTAGTCTTTTCCATTCTATTGTTTTCCTCTATTTCTTTCTCACTGAGGAAGACTTTCTTTTAGCTGCTTACTATTCTTTGGAACTAACCATTCAATTGGGTATATCTTTCCTTTCTCCTTTGCTTTTAGCTTCTTTTCTTTTCACAGCTATTTGTAAGGGCTCCTCAGACAGCCATTTTGCTTTTTGCATTTCTTTTTCTTAGGGAAGGTCTTGATCCCTGTCTCCCGTATAATGTCACGAACCTCCGTCCGTAGTTCATCAAGCACTCTGTCTATCAGATCTAGCCTCTTAAATCTATTTCTCACTTCCACTGTATAATCATAAGGGATTTGATTTAGGTCATACCTGAATGGTCTAGTGGTTTTTCCCCTACTTTCTTCAATTTAAGTCTGAATTTGCCAATAATGAGCTCATGATTTGAGCCACAGTCAGCTCCCAGTCTTGTTTTTGCTGACTGTATAGAGCTTCTCCATCTTTGGCTGCAAAAAATATAATCAATTTGATTTTGGTGTTGGCCATCTGGTAATGGCCATGTGTAGAATCTTCTGTTGTGTTGTTGGAAGAGGGTGTTTGCTATGACCAGTGCATTCTCTTGGCAAAACTCGATTAGTCTTTGCCCTGCTTCATTCTGTACCCCAAGGCCAAATTTGCCTGTTACTCCAGGTGTTTCTTGAATTCCTACTTTTGCATTTCAGTCCCCTATAATGAAAAGGACATGTTTTCTTGGTGTTAGTTCTAGAAGGTCTTGTAGGTCTTTATAGAACCATTCAACTTCAGCTTCTTCAGCATTACTGGTTGGGGCATATACTTGGATTACCATGACATTGAATAGTTTGCCTTGGAAACAAAAAAAGAAATCATTCTGTCTTTTTGAGATTGCATCCAAGTACTGCATTTTGGACTCTTTGTTGACTATGATGGCCACTCCATTTCTTCTAATGGATTCCTGCCCACAGTGGTATATATAATGGTCATCTGAGTTAAATTCACCCATTGCAGTCCATTTTAGTTCACTGATTCCCAAAATGTTGATATTCACTCTTGCCATCTCCTGTTTGACCACTTACAATTTGACTTGATTCATGGACCTAACTTTCCAGATTCCCATGCAATATTGCTCTTTACAGCACTGGACCTTGCTTCTGTCACCAGTCACATCCACAACTGTGTGTTGTTTTTGTTTTGGCTCTGTCTCTTCATTCTTTCTGTAGTTATTTTTCCACTGATCTCCAGTAGAATATTGGGCACCTACCAACCTGGGGAGTTCATCTTTCAGTATCTTATCTTTTTGCCTTTTCATACTGTTCATGGGGTTCTCAAGGCAAGAATACTGAAGTGGTTTGCCATTCCCTTCTCCAGTGGACCACATTCTGTCAGACCTCTCCACCATGATCCGCCCATCTTGGGTGGCCCTAGATGGCATGGCTTATAGTTTCATTGAGTTTACAAGGCTGTGGTCCATGTGATTAAATTGTTTCTTTTCTCTGATGGATTGCAGTAATTATTTTTCTTTTGACCTGGCTATTGATTGTGAATTAAAAATTGTGGCTTAGATAGTAAAGACTCTGCCTTCCAATGCAGAAGATCCAGGTTCAATCCCTGAGTTGGGAACATCCCCAGAGAAGGAAATGGCAACCCACTCCAGTATTCTTGCCTGGAGAATTCCAGGCAAAGACAGAGGAGCCTGGCAGGCTACCATCCACGGTGTTGCAAAGAGTCAGACATGACCGGATGACTAACACACGCACACTGATTGTGAAGATATCTTTTACTGCTGTAATTATGTAACTATTACTCACCTAATACCACTATTGGAGAAGGAAATGGCAACCCTCTCCAGTATTCTTGCCTAGAGAATCCTGTGGAAAGAGGAGTCTGGTGGGCTGCTGTCCATAGGGTCGCATAGAGTTGGACACGACTGAAGTGACTTAGCAAGCATGAATGCAGTACCATTGTATCATGATTGGTCGACAGAAAAATAAGTCTATTATCACCAAAACTAGAATCTAACTGAAAAACCTGTAATCACTTTTTAAAATCCAGATGCATATCAAAATTATCTTGAAATTTTTTGAAAAATACAAATGTTTAGTATTGCTTTTTCCCCCCAGAGCTCCAGATGTTTCTAATGAGCAATTATGTTTAAAAACAAGTGTACTATATGATGATCTTTTACCTAGTTTGTTTCATTTTTTTCTATTTCATATTTAATGTTCCTACTTCATTTAGTTTATGTTTTCCAGTTTCTTATCTCTTCTTTTTTCTTTTTTGATATTCTTTATCAAGTGTAATAGAATAGCTTTTCTATACATATGTATAAATATGTAAATATATTTTAGGAAACTTATGAATTTTTGCCTAACTAAAAAGATTATGACATTTTCACTCCACTTGTTGGACTCAGTATGAATAGAATGCTAGATTTCTAATTTAAAAATAGATACGCCATGAGCAACAAGGTTTACTGTATAGCACAGGGAGCTCCAGTCAATATCTTGTAATAACTTATGATGGAAAATAATTTCAAAAATAATATACGTATATTTGTATAACTGAACCACCTTGCTATGCACCTGAAACAATGTAAGTCAACTATCAGTTCAGTTCCGTTGCTCAGTTGTGTCCGACTCGAGATTCCATGGACTATTGCACACCAGGCTTCCCTGTCCATCACCAACTCTCACAGTTTGCTTAAACTCATGTCCATAGAGTCAGTGATGCCATCCAACCCATTTCATCCTCTGTTGTCCCCTTCTCCTCCTGTCTTCAATCTTTCCCAGCATCAGGGTCTTTTCCAAGGAGTCAGTTCTTTGCATCAGATGGACAAAGTATTGGCGTTTCAGTTTCAGCATCAGTCCTTCCAATGAATATTTAGGACTGATTTCCTTTAGGATTGACTGGTTGCATCTCCTTGCAGTCCAAGGGACTCTTGGGAGTCTTCTCCAGCACCAGAGTTCAAAAGCATTGATTCTTTGGTGCTCAGCTTTCTTTATGGTCCAACTCTTACATCCATACATGACTACTGGAAAAACCATAGCTTGGACTATACAGACCTTTCTTGGCAAAGCAATGTCTCTGCTTTTTAATATGCTGTCTAGGTTTACGATAGCTTTTCTTCCAAGGAGCAAGCATCTTTTAATTTCATGGCTGCAGTCACCATCTGCAGTGATTTTGGAACCCAAGGAACTAAAGTCTATCACTGTTTCCATTGTTTCACCATCTATTTGCCATGAAGTGATGGAACTAGATGTCATGACCTTCATTTTTTGAATGTTGAATTTTAAACCAGCTTTTTCACTCTCCTTCAGTAAAAATATATATATTATATGTAATATACATACACACACACACACACACACACACACACACACACACACACACACACACATCTATATGTCTCTCCCCAAAAGAGCAAGATATTAGAGAAAGGTATATTCTGAGAATAAGAACAAGCTCTTGAAATACAGAAACAGAATAAAGGATTCAATAACAGGTTGGAAGGCAATGTTGAAGATATATCTTAGAAATTAAACAAAACAAAACCAGAAAACATGAAAATAAGAGAGAAAAAATAAGAAAATAATGGAATCAGATGAGCTCCAATATCCCTTAATAAGAGTTCAAAAAACTAATTCAGATAAAGTAAACAGGAAATAAATTATTAAAGAATTACTAGTATGTGATTAGGACTAGAATGGAAGTAGTTTCAAAGTGCTGACTTCGAGGAAAACGTTTAAACTGATAGGTTAGCTATGTGTTATACTATATTAAGACAAGTTTTAGATATGTAATATTATGGAAATAAATTAACAATAAGAATATAGAAAACTAAGCAAACAAAATCAAATTGGACAATGAGGGACAGTAAGTTGTATAAGAAAAGAAATTTAATTATAAAATAATATATTGCTTACACTCTCATAATAATGTAACACTAAATATATATTTAACCCAAATCTGGCCTGGCTTGTAGGGAGTGGAATAAGGGAAATGTGGAGAAAGTACTGGAAGAGGTAATGCAAAGCTCCAATTTCCCTGGTAAAGTGTTGTGTCAAGAGATAATGTCTCAAACTGGAATAGCAAGATGCAGCTGCAAAATGTGCTACTGAAAACAAAGATTAAAACCAGAAAAAAAAGAGTAAAAAGTGAAAGCCTGAGGGAAATGAGAATCAGAAGGTAGGGCAGGGTGGAACAGATGCCTAGGAACTTCCTCATAAGCTTTGTACTACTGCTTTACTTTAACTATAGTTATATTCTATTTTGATTAAAAATTAATTTGAAAATGCAGCTAACCATTGAGCAACAGGTTGGAACTGCTTGGGTCTACTTATATGCCAGTATTTTTAAAAATAATACTATAATACCTCATGATCCATGGCTGGTTAAATCCATGGCTGAAGAACCATGGATATGGATGGCTGACTATGATATCTGAGCATCTGTGGATTTTGGCATCCATGATAGTCTTGAAACCAATCCCCCACAGGTACCAAGGAATGATTGTATAAGTAACAGTGATCACAATGCACTCTGAAAAAATTCAAGCAATGAAGAACAGTCCTACCAAAAATGTAATTTTCTCCCCACCCCCACTGCCCAAGGTGACGTATCCTCTCCAGTCGTTCAGTGTATATACTTCAGGTCACTTCTTTTTCCAGCACTTGCAAATGTGCACCTAAGTAAAAGAAATGGCTTGGTGGTAAGTAGTTGTTATGCTTAATTTTGTGTCAACGTGGGTATGACGTGGTATCCAGATATCTGGTTAAACACTCTAGATGTTTCAGTGAAGAAATTTTTGAGGTGGGATTAATATTAAATCATTACACTTTGGGTAAATCAGATAATGCTCCATATCGTGGGTGGGCCACATCTAATCAGTTGAAGACATTAAGAAAAGACCAAAAGCCCTAAGGGAAAAAGAAATTTTGCCTCTGAGCCTGTTTTTGAACACAAATTGAAATTTTTTCCAGGGTCTTCAGCCTGCCAGCCCACCTTGCAGATTTTGCCTTCGTTTCCATAGTCTTTAGGACCTTTTCCTTAAAATATATCTCTTTTGATTGATATTTACCATCTCTTGTGTTTATAGACACACATCCCACTGGTTCTGTTTCTCTGGAGAATCTGACTAGTACAAGAGTGTTTTTAGGGATATACTGAGAGTAGGGTCGTGAGCTGAGAGGGATGAGTCTGAACTATGTAATATAGGACGTGCTCTAAAGAAATCCTCAGCACAGAAAATGAAAAAGCAGAGATAAACTGGCAGGTGTTTTGTGTGAATGCAGCATAGGGAAATGCATAAAGAGGATCATTAAGATGAAACATCTTTGTAATTTTAATAGTAATTTAAGAGATGACATGCTACTGGTATGTTCAATGAACACAGCTGCAGTTCTTCTCTCAGTCAAGCCACAAACTGAAGAAAAATTTGGAAGAGAAGCCAGAATAGTAGAAAGTAGTAAGGAGTCAAAGTAGCTTATTTTTAAATCCCTAAAGACAGAGTTGGTTTCAAATCTGTATTCTATCTTGAGTTTGCTGTGTTGTCTTGGACAGGTTATTTCCATTCTCAAATCTTGTGTTCCCACTTCTATAAAAATGGGGATAATTATACCTCTCTCACAAGGTTATGGAGATAATTACACAAGAGAAGCTATGTGAATGTAAAATCCACCTTATGTTGGGCAAGATGTCATTAACCAGTAATGAATATTAGTTGCTTCCAGGGAGCACTGCAAAGGACACCAGGTCCTAAGTGACTTTTCTTGGCAGGGGGAGTTCTATTTCTCTCTCGTCACCACAGGGGACAGAAGGGGGAGAGAAGAGAAAGGGGGCTGGGGGAGGAGGGGCCTGGTCACCAGGAAATAAACCAGCTGCCATTTATAAAGAGTGTGTAGGCAGTGTGTCAAAGTTAGTGAGACACAGAGCTTGAGCTGCAAGGGAAGCTAAGAGAGCCTGGAGAAAATACTTTTTCCTCTAGTCCTCGTTTCTCATGTGTGCAATGAAGTTGACTTTTTCTTAGGACTTCCACAGCTAGCCCCAGAATTGCTCTGGGGAGAGAACCACCTTTGACCTGTGCTCTTCATTCCCTCTTAATGCAAAGCACCATGGAAAGCAAGATGTCAGAGGACCGTGAAGCCGCTAAGCACGGGATGAAGAGAGGGATTTGCCATTTGTTTTTCCCAGCTCTAAATGAAAGGGGGCAAACGTGGGTAAAGGTCAGAGAGAAGGAGGGAGGAGAGCCAGCAAGATAGAAAGAAAACTGGGAAGGTGAGAGGAGTCAATGAAACCCTTGGTGGCAGCGGGACTGGGGAAGGACTATTCTACAGGACTGTGCTACTTTAAGGAATTTGCTTTGCTGTGATGCAGATTCATATTGCCACTCTTTCCCCATTGGACTTCAGTGTGTATTGGATGCTAAGAGGGGCTTTCATCTGTATGCTGGTACTTTTACCCTCAGGAGCATATATTTTGAAATCCTCAGGGCAGAAGATGTTGCATGCACCCCACAATCCTCAAGGAACTTAATTCACTTTTTCAACCTTATTTTCATTCCTTTTTAAAAATAAGTATTTTCCTACAATTATTTCTCAGCATGCTGCTGCTGCTAAGTCGCTTCAATCGTGTCCGACTCTGTGTGACCCCATAGCCTGCAGCCCACCAGGCTCCACTATCCCTGGGATTCTCCAGGCAAGAACACTGGAGTGGGTTGCCATATCCTTCTCTAATTTCTCAGCATACCAACTACCAAACATGCTTTTTCATCATAATGAGAGGTATTACTGTCCTTTCCTCCCACCTTCTGGAGAAGGCAATGGCACCCCACTCCAGTACTCTTGCCTGGAAAATCCCATGGATGGAGGAGCCTGGTAGGCTGCAGTCCATGGGGTTGCTAAGGGTCAGATACCACTGAGTGACTTCACTTTCACTTTCACTTTCTGCTCCCTACTAAATTCCTATCAAGGTTCATTCAGTTCAGTAGCCACTTCTTCCAGGAAACCTTTCTGATTAGTCCAGCCCAGATCCAGCCTCTTCTTTACCCACCCCACTCTCCAACATTAAAGGGAACATTTCATGCAAAGATGGGCTCAATAAAGGACAGAAATGATATGGACCTAACAGAAGCAGAAGATATTAAGAAGAGGTGGCAAGAATACACAGAAGAACTGTATAAAAAAGAGCTTCACAACCCAAATAATCACAAAGGTGTCGTCACTCACCTAGAGCCAGACATCCTGGAATGTGAAGTCAAGTGGGCCTTAGAAAGCATCACTATGAACAAAGCTAGTGGAGGTGATGGGATTCCAGCTGAGCTATTTTAAATCCTAAAAGATGATGCTGTGAAAGTGCTACACTCAGTATGCCAGCAAATTTGGAAAACTCAGCAGTGGACACAGGACTAGAAAAGGTCAATTTTCATTCCACTCCCAAAGAAAGGCAATGCCAAAGAATGCTCAAACTACCGCACAATTGCACTCATCTCACATGCTAGTAAAGTAATGCTCAAAATTCTCCAAGGCAGGCTTCAGCAATATGTGAACCATGAACTTCCTGCTGTTCAAGCTGGTTTTAGAAAAGGCAGAGGAACCAGAGATCAAATTGCCAACATCTGCTGGATCATGGAAAAAGCAAGAGAGTTCCTGAAAAACATCTATTTCTGCTTTATTGACTATGCCAAAGCCTTTGACTGTGTGGATCACAATAAACTGGAAAATTATTCAAGAGATGGGAATACCACACCACCTGACCTGCCTCTTGAGAAATCGTATGCATGTCACGAAGCAACAGTTAGAACTGGACATGAAACAGACTAGATCCAAATAGGAAAAGGAATATGTCAAGGCTGTATATTGTCACCCTGCTTATTTAACTTATATGCAGAGCACATCATAAGAAATGCTGGGCTGGAAGAAGCACAAGCTGGAATCAAGATTGCCGGGAGAAATATCAATAACCTCAGATATGCAGATGGCAGAAAGTGAAGAGGAACTAAAAAGCCTCTTGATGAAAGTGAAAGAGGAGAGTGAAAAAGTTGGCTTAAAGCTCAACATTCAGAAAATGGCATCTGGTCCCATCACTTCATGGGATAGATGGGGAAACAGTGGCTGACTTTATTTTGGGGGGCTTCAAAATCACTGCAGATGGTGACTGCAGCCATGAAATTAAAAGATGCTTACTCCTTGGAAGGAAAGTTATGACCAACCTAGATAGTATATTCAAAAGCAGAGATATTACTTTGCCAACAAAAGTCTGTCTAGTCAAGTCTATGGTTTTTCCAGTGGTCACATATGGATGTGAGAGTTGGACTGTGAAGAAAGCTGAGTGCCGAAGAACTGATGCTTTTGAACTGTGTTGTTGGAGAAGACTCTTGAGAGCCCCTTGGGCTGCAAGGAGATCCAACCAGTCCATCCTAAAGATCAGTCCTGGGTGTTCATTGGAAGGACTGATGCTAAAGCTAAAAGTCCAATACTTTGGCCACCTCATGTGAAGAGTTGATTCATTGGAAAAAGACCCTGATGCTGGGAGGGATTGGGGGCAGGAGGAGAAGGGGACGACAGAGGATGAGATGGCTGAGTGGCATCGCCAACTTGATGGACATCAATCTGAGTGAACTCCAGGAGTTGCTGATGGACAGGGAGGCCTGGCGTGCTTTGACTGATGGGGTCGCAAAGAGTTGGACACAACTGAGAGATTGAACTGAATTGAATCTTTGATTAGTCCCTATATTTTCAGATGCATTTACCTTAGTCTCTAGGCCACTGCAGGGAAGAGGCCAGTAAACTTAATGAAGTGAAAGTCGCTCAGTTGTGTCCAACTCTTTGCGACCCCATGGACTATACAGTCCATTGAATTCTCTAGGCCAGAGTACTGGAGTGGGTAGCCTTTCTCTTCTCCAGGGGATCTTCCCAACCCAGGGATCAAACCCAGGTATCCCTCGTTGCAGAAGGATTCTTTAACAGTGAGCCACAAGGGAAGCCCAAGTATACTGGAGTGGGTAGCCTATTCCTTTTCCAGTGGATCTTCCTGACCCAGGAATTGACCTGGGGTCTCCTGCATTGCAAGTGGATTCTTTACCAACTGAGCTATCAAGAAACCAAAACCATCAGAGAGCTTCATTGTTTAATGTTGTAGAGACAAATGACAAGGAAGCTGAGTCTCAACTTTTCAGCTATGTTTTAGGAATAACAAAATCTGGTTAATTCTCATTTTTTTTGAGATTTTATACTAATTTTGTGTCACAATCCTTTGGCTGATACTCTCAGATTAATCTTCATCATAATGACGAGCTACAAAACATGTCATTTTGGAAGGTTAGGACTTGGGCTCCAGTGAGTTGAAAAGATCTCTGGTGCTTATTTATCAAACATTTAATTTGTCCATAGAAACACTTGGCTTTGCTCTTTCTTAATCACTCTTGGTTTCAGATGATACCATTAAAAAAATCAGTGATGATGACAAGCTATGCTCCGTCTGGGGCACATTTTGCTTCTAGGTTCACTGGTTGAGCATTGTTTGGGGATAGCCCAGCACAACATTTTATAAGTGCATTACTTGGAAGAAAATATTCTTGTCCAACTTCAACAAAAATCACCACAGATTACTACTACATAAATTAAAAAGGACAATGTCATGAAAATGAAACACCAATGTTTTATAGAATATTAAACATCCCTCTCACCAGAGCATATACATTTTTAACCAGAAAAAGGCAGCTTTTAGAAAGTTGTTGCTATCACCTGGGTATCTTGACTGCATCAAAGAACTGGTAATCAGAAAGGGAAGGGATGCAGGGACAAAGAAGGAACAGTCAACAAACAACAATGCAGCGTTGGGTCAGGGTCCTGGTTCCAAACTCAAGAGATACATATAATATCTTTGAGCTCGTTATAGAAAAAAACATCTAACAAATGGGAGATGTTAGCATTCTATTTCCAAAGAAGATCAGTTTAATAACCTTGAGAAGCTCATCAGCAGACCATCTGAAGTCAGATCAAAAGACTGTACTCCCTGCACATGCCCTGATCCTTATCAGCAACCATTGCTATAAAATGCCTCACCAAATCCTCCTGGGTGGGGACATAGTTTTTCAGGGCACAAGCTGGCTATGTCCCCTTTTGCCTAGCAAAGCAATTCTTTTCTACTTCACCCAAAACTCTGAGATTTGATTGAGTGCCAGTGCACAGAAGACTGGAGAAGGAAATGGCCACCCACTCCAGTATTCTTGCCTGGAGAAGCTCACGGATAGGGGAGCCTGGCAGGCTACCATCCATGGGACTGCAAAGAGTCAGACACGACTGAAGTGACTGAACATGAGCATCCATAGAAGCCAAGTTTATGGCATCACTTATAGAAAACAAGGGGCTTCACTGGTAGCTCAGATGGTAAAGAATCTGCCTGCAATGTGGGAGACCCAGGTTTGATCCCTGGGTTGGGAAGATTCCCCTAGAGAAGAGAATGGCTACCAACTCCAGTGTTCTTGCCTGGACAGAAGAGCCCAACAGGGCTCCAGTTCATGTGATCAGAGTCAGACATGCCAGAGCAACTAACGCTCTTACTTTCATAGAATACAAATGAACAATACATACGGTTGTAGAAAAGTATTTCTAAGAACCTGTTCCCTGTTCTCTTGGGAAGAAAGCCTCTGCTATCTAGGACACAGTTGTGACAGTGACCTGTCTATACACATCTCTACCAGCTGTTACAAACGTTAGAGTATATGAAAATTATATTAGATGTTCATTAAAATACAGATTCTTGGATTACTCTGCAATAATTTGTATGAATACATTTGGAGTTTTTCAAGTAGCCATGTACAGATGTGACAGCTGGACAATAAAAAGGCTGAGCACTGAAGAACTGATGCCTTTGAACTGTGGTGTTGGAGAAGACTCTTGGGAGTCCCTTGGACTGCAAGGAGATCCAACCAGTCAATCCTAAAGGAAATCAACTCTGAATATTCGTTGGAAGGATTGATGCTGAAGCTTAAGCTCCAATACTTTGGCCACCTGATGTGAAGCGCCTACTCATTGGAAAAGACCATGATGCTGGGAAAGATTGAGGGCAGGAGGAGAAGAGGATGACAGAGGATGAGATGGTTGGATGGCATCACCAACTCAATGGACATGATAGTGGACTCTGGGAGATGGTGAAGGACAGGAATGGAGACACAAAGAGTTGGACATGACTGAGCATCTGAACAACAAGAATTCTTATATTAACTTCAGCCCAGATGAAGAGTTGTGGAACCACGCACGCTTTAAGATATACTGCTTGGATCTTGGACAACATAGGGCCTATGCTCTCCATAGTGAGAAATGGAAACAAATTAGATGGTCCAATAAATATTGGTCTCCTGCCAATATTGTTCAGGACCTGGGCCAATCTGGGTTCTGAGGCTGTTAATCATGCCTGCAACAGCACCCTGCACTAGGGAAGGACAGGCTCTAATTTGAAAATTTCCAGTAAAGGAGGTTTGCTACATCAAAACAGGAAAGCACTTCAGTGCTGTTTGTCTGCTGGTTCAGTTGTGTGGATAAGTTTAAGTTAAATAAACTGCATTTGATGTAAATTGAGAAAGTCAGACTGGGCAGGTTGTTGCAGACATTGAGTCCTTACAATGATTAATTTTAGTGGGGGGGCATTTCCTAAATGATCCTAAAACATAGGATCATTTTTATTATTGGGGTGCTAGCAGGATAAGAAGCATCCTAAGACAGTGTGCTTTATGCTCTATTCTCTTTGGTGTAATAAAAGGTCACTGACTCTATAGTTGCTGGGTTCTGAATTTGAATCTCGGCTCTGCCACTTTAGCTTTGCAAACTTGGGCAAGATACTAAGTTTCAATAAAATTTCCTGTATTGAGGTTTATTAAGGAATCAAAGAAATCCTACTTGGAGATGGCAAGGCACAGCTGTGGTGAGTTCTCATCCTCTCTTCCTTCCTCACATTTCCTTTCTTGACTGACAGCATGACTATATAGCAAGTCATCCAAACTAGAAGGTTCAGGGTCATTTAAAAAAAATTCACTCCCTTCGGTTCTTAACCAATTAGTCAGTAAGTCAATTAACTCTGCTCCTAGAAATCTCAGCAACACCATCTCCTCTATCAGGCCTTTTAATACTTGATGCCTCCTCTATCTAGATTCTTCCTCTTCTGCGCCTCTATAGGAGGGTGGCATATCCTGCTTTTACAGTGCCACACACTTCTGGTCATTCAGTCTGCACAGGCTTCCTATGGGTAATAGCACTGCACACCTCGACTAGACCCTATAGTTCAGCTCCTTCTTCATTTGGATCCTGATTCTAGGAGTTAGAGTGGCCTTTTAACACAAGCTCTGGGTGGAGTCTTGAAGATGGTCATGATCCTTCATATATCTATTATGTACCCCTGCTCTCTCCTGAGACTCCTAAAGCCTGTACAAAACAGTGCCCACTGCCAGCCTGCACCCTACTGCTTACCCCTGAGGAAGGAAAAAGGAATCACCCCTTTCACAGGTATCTTAGGTCGGATAAAGTGAAGGCACTATTTTCATTTGAGTTAAAGGAGTTTCCTTTGAGTGTGTATAACAAAGGGAGTCATGATAAAAAGAACATCCATGCTAATGAGGAATGTGGCAGCGTAGAAAAAACCAAACGACATTTATAGAGAAAAAAATCTCTGAAAGTAGGGAAACATTATGGATTCAAGAAAGAGTTATGGATTCAAGAAAGAAACATTTCAAATGATTTCTCTTGAAGCATATCTACTCCACCTCCCTACCTTATGAGTGAGTGAAAGTCGCTCAGTCGTGTCCAACTCTTTGCGACTCCATGGACTATACAGTCCACGGCATTCTCCAGGCCAGAATACTGGAGTGGGTAGTATACTTTCCCTTCTCTGGGGGATCTTCCCAACCCAGGGATCAAACCCAGGTCTTCTGCATTACAGGTGGATTCTTTACCAGCTGAGCCCCAAGAGAAGAACAAGGGAAGCCCAAGGGAAGCATAAAGGTAGCCTCCCTACCTTGGTTCCTCCAAATAGTTTCTGAAAGCGAAACAGCAAAGAGTACAATTATACAAAATAGGAAGTGATGATCAAAAAGAACAAGAATGGTGTTGCCTTATTCTTGTTGCTGCCAATTCCTAGAGCCAAGTTCTGAAAGACTGGATGCCATTTATTGAGAGCACAATTAAATACTCAGTGTTGGCAAACTTAGAACTGTCAGGAAAAGAAAAGCAGTGCACACAGGCCCTATGGACGTCTCCATTGTACATGGTCAGGAAATCTGTCCTCAATAAGGTTAAACATATGTAGGACCAGACAATAGCGAAGAGATTTATTCAGACATTTCCCAAATACAAAATAGCCTCATGAAGTTACTACAAGTGTTCTGGGGATTCCGGCAGAGGCATGAATCCTTTTGTAACATCATGACAAGGAAGCTTTCTGTGACACTAGTTACCTGCTGCTTTATTATTCCATCTTTTTTTTTTTTTAATTCATCTGTGGCCAGAAGTGCTGATGCAAAATAAAGAAATAAGCCCCCTACAAGAAGGTGCAGTTAATCATGAAGTTAGATAGAAAGAGAACTAGTTAAGTTGTCTAGAAACTTTTCTGAAAATAAAAATTATGAGGAACTTATCATACATTCCAAAAACGCAGTAAATGACTCTGATGGAGCACCTAATTCATGCTAGGCTCAAGTAGAGTTATGCTACACTACTGATGAAAACAAGCAGGACCCTGCGGGCTTCCTGGGCATGGAAGCCTTTCAGCCTCCCATTCCTAGTTCGTAGGTAACAGATTCCAGATTTCCTGACCTTCCTGATTCTCAAAGGGCAGATTCAAACAGTTGTTAATCAAGTAAGGAAGGGGACATGAAGACAAGGGAGGAACAGCC
This sequence comes from Nanger dama, assembly GCA_917880005.1. Taxonomy (NCBI): domain Eukaryota; kingdom Metazoa; phylum Chordata; class Mammalia; order Artiodactyla; family Bovidae; genus Nanger; species Nanger dama. The sequence goes on from CAKJTW010000010.1 coordinate 16,536,273, forward strand.
AAGAAATAATAGAGCAGCCTTGGGGCAGGGTCCGGCTTCAGCACTAAGGAATACACATAATAATATCTTTGCCTTCTACAAGATCTATAATCTCAGAACCTCCAAAATAAAAACAACAATCACAGAAAACTAACCAAAAATGATCAGATGGATCACAGCCTTATGTAACTCAGTGAAATAATAACCCATGCCATGCTGGGCTATCCAAGATGAATAAGTCATGGTGGAGAGTTCTGACAAAACGTGGAGAAGGGAATGGCAAACCACTTCAGTATTCTTGCCTTGAGAACACCATGAACAGTATGAGAAGGAAATAAGATATGACACTGGAAGATCAGCCCCCAGGTCAGTACATGTCCAATATACTACTGGGGAAGAGTGGTGAAATAGCTCTGGAAATAATGAAGAGGCTGGGCCAAAGCAGAAAAGACACCCAGTTGTGGATGTGTCTGGTGGGAAAGTAAAGTCCAATGCTGTAAAGAATAATATTGCATAGGAATCTGTAATATTAGGTTCAAGAGTTAAGGCAAATTGGACACGGTTAAGCAGGAGATGACAAGGGTGAATGTTGACATTTTAGAAATCAGTGAAGTAAAATGGAGAGGAATGGGTGAATTTGATTCAGATGACCATTATATCTACTACTGTGGGCAAGAATCGCATAGAAGATATGGAGTAGCCCTCAGGTTAACAAAAATGTCTGAAATGCAGTACTTGGGTGCAATCTCAGAAATGACAGAATGATCTCTGTTTCCAAGGCAAACCATTCAACATCACAGTAATCCAAGACTGTGCCCCAACCACTAATGCTGAAGAAGCTGAAGTCAAAGGGTTTTATGAAGACCTCCAAGACCTTTTATAACTAACATCAAAAAAGGTGTCCTTTTCATCAGAGGGGACTGGAGTGGAAAGTAGGAACTCAAGATACTAGGAGTAACAGGAAAATTTGCACTTGGAGTATAAAATGAAGCAGGGCAAAGGCTAACAGAGTTTTGTCAAGAGAACATATTGGTCATAGCAAACACCTTCTTCCAATAACACAGGAGATGACTCTCCACATGGACATCATCAAATGGTCAATACTGAAACCAGACTGATTATCTTCTTTGCAGCCAAAGATGGAGAACCTCTATAAAGTCAGCAAAAACAAGACTGGGAGCTGACTATGGCACAAATCATGAACTCCTTATTGCCAAATTGAGGCTTAAATTGAAGAAAGTAGGGAAAACCACTAGGCCATTCAGGTATGACCTAAATCAAATCCCTTACAGTGGAGGTGACAAATAGATTCAAGGGATCATATCTGATAGAGTGTCTGAAGAGCTTAGATGGAGGTTCCTAACATGGTACGCCTTAGGAAACATCACTACAAACAAAGCTAGTGGAAGTGATGAAATTCCAGCTGAGCTATTTCAAATCCTTAAAGATGATGCTGTTAAAGTGCTGTGCTCAATATGTCAGCAATTTGGAAAACTCGGCAGTGGCCACAGGACTGGAAATGGTCAGTTTTCATTCCAATCCCAAGGAAGGGCAATGCCAAACAATGTTCAAACTATCGCACAATTGCATTCATTTCACATGCTAGCAAAGTAATGCTCAAAATTTTCCAAGCAAAGCTTCAACAATACATGAACTGAGAACTTCCAGATATAAAAGCTCAATTTAGAAAAGGCACAGGAACCAGAGGTCATATCGTCAACATCAAATTGATCATAGAAATAGCAAGAATTCCAGACGGACATCTACTTCTGCTTTATTGACTACACTAAAGCCTTTGACTCTGGATCACAACAAACTGCGAAAAATTCTTAAAGATACGGGACTACCAGACCACCTTACCTGCCTCCTGAGAAATCTGTTTGCAGGTCAAGAAGCAACAGTTAGAACCAGATATGGGACAATAGACTAGTTTCCAAATTGGGAAATTAGTACTTCAAGGCTATATATTGTCACTCTGCTTATTTCACTTATATGCAGAGTACATCATGTGAAATGAGACTGTATATTATCACCCTCCTTATTTCACTTATATGCAGAGTATATCATGCAAAATACCAGGCTGGATGAAGCAAAAACTGGCATCAAGTTTGCAGGGTGAAATATCAATGACCTCAGATATGCAGATGACACCACCCATATGGCAGAAAGTGAAGAGGAGCTAAAGAGCCTCTTGATGAAGTTTAAAGAGAAAAGTGAAAAGCTGGCTTAAAACTCAACATTCAAAAAACAAAGACCATGGCATCCAGTCCCATCACTTCATGACAAATAGATGGGAAAACAATGGAAACAGTGAGAGACTTTATTTTGGGGGCTCTAAAATCACTGCAGGTGGTGACTGCAGACATGAAATTTAAAGATCTTTGCTCCTTGGAAGAAAAACTATGATAAACCTAGACAGCATATTAAAAAGCAGAGACATTATTACTTTGCCAACAAAGGTCCACCTAGTCAAAGCTATTGTTTTTCCAGTAGTCACACATGGATATGAGAGTTGGACCATAAAGAAGGCTAAGCGTCGAAGAATTGATGCTTTTGAACTGTAGTGTTGGAGAAGACTCTTGAGAGTCCTTTGGACTTCAAGGAGATCAAGCCAGTCATGTCAAAGGAAATCAATCCTGAATATTCCTTGGATGGACTGATGCTGAAGCTAAAGTTCCAGTACTTTGGCCACCTGATGCGATGAGCTGACTCATTAGAAAAGACCCTGATGCTAGCAAAGGCTGAAGGTAAGAGAAGGGGATAACAGAGGACAAGATGGTTGGATGGCATCAATGACTCAATGGACATGAGTTTGAGCAAGCTCTGGGAGATGGTGAAGGATAGGGAAGGTGTGCTGCAGTCCATGGGGCTCACAGAGTTGGACATGACTGAGTGACTGAAGAACAACATTGTACAAGAGGTGGTGACCAAAACCATCCCAAGAAAAAGAAATACAAGAATGCAAAACGGTTGTCTGAGGAGGCCTTACCAACAGCTGAGAAAAGAGTGAAGCAAAAGGCTGAGAAAGGGAAAAACATACCCAACTGAACGCAGAGTTCCAGAGAACAGCAAGGAGAGATAAGAAAGCCTTCCTCAGTGATCAATGTAAAGAAACAGAGGAAAAGACTATAATGGGAAAGAATGACAGACCTCTCTTCGAGAAAATTGGAGATAGCAAGGGAACATTTCATGCAAACATGGGCACAATAAAGAACTGAAATGGCAAATACCTAACAGAAACAGAAGAGATTAAGAGGTTAAGAAGAGGCAAGAATACACAGAACTGTATAAAAAAAGGTCTTAATGACACCCCAAAACCACAACGGTGTGGTCACTCACCTAGAGCCAAACATCCTCAAATGTGAAGTTAAGTGGGTCTTAGGAATAATTACTATGAACAAAGCTAATGGAGGTGATGGAATTCCAGCTGAGCTATTTAAAATCCTAAAAGATGATGCTCTTAAAGTGCTGCACTCAATATGCCAGCAAATTTAGAAAACTAAGCAGTGGCCACAGGAGTGAAAAAGGTCAGTTTTCGTTCTGATCCCAAAGAAAGGCAATGTCAAAGAATGTTCAAAGTACTGCATAACTGTACTCATTTCACATGCTGAAAGATAATGCTCAAAATTCTTCAAGCTAGGTTTTAACAGTGTATGAACTGAGAATTTTCAGATGGCACAGCCTGGATTTAGAAAAGGCAGAGGAACCAGAAATCAAATTGCCAGTATCTGTTGGATCATAGAAAAAGCAAGAGAATTTCAGAAAAACATCTACTTCTGCTTCACTGACTATGCTAAAGCCTTTCACTGTGTGGATCACAACAAACTATAAAAAATTCTTAAAGGCATGGGAATACCAGACCACCTTACCTGCCTCCTGAGAAACCTGCATGCAGGTTGAGAAGCAACAGTTAGAACAGGACATGCAACAATGGTCTGGTTCAAAACTAGGAAAGGAGTACGTCAAAGCTGTATATTGACACTCTGCTTAATTAACTTCTATGCAGAGCACATTGTGAAAAATGCTGGGATAGATGAAGCATAAGCTGGAATCAGGATTGATGGGAGAAATATCAACAGCCTCAGATATGCAGATAATACCATTCTAATGGCAGAAAGCAAAGAGGAACTAAAGAGCCACCTGATGCAGGTGAAAGAGGAAAATTAAAAAAGCTGGTTTAAAATTCAACATTCAAAAAACTAAGATTATGACATCTGGTCCCATCATGTAATGTGAAATAGATGGAGAAAAAAATGGAAACAGTGGCAGACTTTATTTTCTTGGGCTCCCTAATCACTGCAGATGGTGACTACCACCATGAAATTTAAAAGATGCTTGTTCCTTGGAAGAAAAGCTATGACAAATCTAGACAGAGTATTAAAAAGCAGAGACATCACTTTGCCAACAAAGGTCCATTTAGTGAAAGGTATGGTTTTTCCAGTAGTCGTATATGGATGTGAGAGTTGGACTATAAAGAAACCTGAGCATCGAAGAATTAATGCTTTTGAACTGTGGTGCTGGAGAAGACTCTTGAGAGTTCCTTGGACTGCAAGGAGAATCAAACCAGTCCATCCTAAAGGAAATCAACCCTGAATTTTCATTGGAAGGACTGATGCCAAAGCTCCGATACTTTAGCCATCTGATTTGGAGAGATGACTCATGAGAAGATACCCTGATGCTGGGAGATATAGAACACAGGAGGAGAAAGGGTCGATAGAGGAGAGATGGTTGGATATCATCACCGACTGAATGGTCCTGAGTTTGAGTAAACTCCAAGAAATAGTGAAGGATGGAAATGTGGCATGTTGCAGGTCATGTGGTCCCAAACAGCTGGTGAGGGCTTAGCTACTCAACAAGAACAAATGAACACAAGAACAAGTGACGTTAGCATTCTTCATTCCAGAGAAGACCACCTGAGGTCAGATTAAAAAAACTAGAGAAACTCATCAAGAGATTACCTGAGACCAGATTAAAAGAGTGCAGGCCCTGTACACACACTCTCATCATTAACTCTGCCCTTCAACCACTGCTATAAAACTCCTTATCAAATTCTCCCAGGTTGGGATACACAGTTTGAGAACAGAAGCTCACCGTGTCCCTTTTGCCTGGCAAAGTAATAAAGCTATTCTTTTCTGCTGAATCCAAAACTCTGCCTCCAAGATTCAATTCAGCACTGGTACACAGAGGCTACATTTTCAGCATCTCTGACAACCTGAATCTCATTACAGAAACCTTAAAAAATAAGTATTACTGTAATGTATATCTTATAGATGAAAAATTTAAACCAGAGAAGTAATTTACTCTAGATAAACAGCCCATGTAATTAACTTGCACACTACATGACTGTCTTACTGTGTGATATTGATAAACTTAACTAATCAAATTTTCTCTGCTCCCCATAAACTAGAAGAACAAGACCTTGCTAAAAGCTTTAGAGTAACAATCAAATCATAATTCTCTACTGAGCATAAAACTGTAACCAAGTAGGACGCTATGGAGCCTTCCAGGGACAGACCTCTACTCCATGTCCTCAGCTCTCTAGCTTCTCTCTGCAGTATCTGTATAAGAGCATCTGCTAACCATTCCCTGAGTTGTTTTACAGATGCTGAAACCCCCCACCATGTAGCCCCACCCCCCTCCCCCACAGCCTACTGAAGACTAGGGATTGATAATGTTAACCCTTGTGACACACTGCTCTGTTACCTCACTGCCAACATATCAGAGCATTGCCCATGAGCTGATCACATACCCTGGGATGCCCCTCCCTCACCTTGCCTTTAAAAATGTTTTGCTGGGATCTTCCTGGCAGTGCAGTGGTTAAGAATCCACCTTCCAAAGCAGGGGACATGAGTTGATCTTTGGTCTGGGAAGATCCCACATGTTGTAGGGCAACTAAGCCCATGTGCCAGCACTGCTAAAGGCCACGTGCCCCAGAGCCAATACTCCGCAATGGGAAGCCACCGCAATGAGTAGCCCCCATTCACTGCAACTAGAGAAAGCCGCGTGCAGCAACAAAGACCCAGCACAGCCAAAAATAAATGTTGCAAGTAAGTGAATAAATGCTTTGCTGCAACCTTTGGGGACTTCAGTGTTTCTGAGCACTAGCTGTCCTGGACTCCTTGCTTGGAGCCCTGCAGTAAATGCTGAAATTCCCTTCACCACAAACCGATGTCAGCAGATTGATTTACTACACACAGGCAAGCTGACCAAAGTTTGGTTCTGTCACCAAACTAAAGATTTAATTAGCCCAGATTAAAAGAGGATACTGTAAAAATATACCCTAAAGACAGAGGAAAGAAAGGTACTATCTTGATGAAAACTGGGGTGGGGAGAAGCCAAGCATGCTCTTAAAGTCTAAAACAAAGTTTTCCCGTTAAAGACAGAAAGAAATGGAAATGGTGCAGACAGCCCAAGGATTTTTATTTCAAGTTCATAAAACTCGTGAAACATTGTGTATCTACAACCCCCTCCCTCAAATAGCAATAAGGTTAAATGTAGAAACAAATTTGACGCAAGATATTTATTTCCTTCACATTGCGTTTTAAGGAATGCACATTTCTCAACTCAAAAAGCCGCTTATCCTCTCTCACAGGAAATTGTGCCCAGAAGTGGGAGACATGTGGCTGGCCAGGCCACATAGCTAGGACACAGCCTAGCTGATGAGCACACATCTCCCTGCAAGAGCTAGGAGAACGTTCAGGCTGGCTTGTGTTGAGAATGCTAAGAGATAACTCATAATTTCAGAAGCCTGGCTAGCAAGCTCCTTTGATGATGGGCTTCAGCAGAAGGGTGGGGAGGAGGTTCAACTTTACCAGGAGGAGCAAAATGGAAGCTTCAAGTCCCTAGGACAGAAGCAGAAAAATAACCTCAAATATGCTTTGTTCAGAAGATTTACTAAGGGTACAAAAATGTGTCCATCATTGTTAGACTGTGATTACAGAAGAATGATGACTGTGTTTCCAAGGAGCCTACTCATAGTCTAGGGTGAGACAAACAAGATTTCCAATAGTCTCCAGCTACAGAGAGCTGCCAAGGTCACCAGCAGTGGAAGCAGAAAAGTATGGTTTCGTGATATGGAGGAGATGTTGCTTCCCAAGACTTAATATCTTCCTTCATGGAAGATGCAGGCTTTGTTGAAGTGATGGCTCCAAGGATAGGGGGTTGGGGGCCGTGGGGCAGAGGCAGCAGCAGCCACAGCCCATGGGTTGCCAGGCTTATTGTAGGAATTCAGAGAAAAAAAAAATCAAAGCGGCCACATTTTAACAGAAGGAAGACAGCAGCTAGAAATCACCTCTCTTTTACTTGAACTAGAGAGACATTTGAGGGACCAAAGTACACATTTAACCATTAACACACATTCTGAATGGTCCCTGAGACTGATGACCTAGAGAAATACTATCTGTTACCTGTGAGTTTAGAAAACTCCTTCATAGTAAATTACAACTAATAAAAAGCAATTCTTGAGCTGAGAGTAAGGCATGCTCCTTGTGCACGTGCTCAGAAGCACACGTGACGATGTATAGTCAAACAGACACACAAATAAGAAAATACCTTAGTTACGGACTATAGTGATTTCTGCTAATAAAAAGCCTGCTTATGGACAGCATATAACAAAGGAAATTGGCCTGTGCTGTTGGGTAAAGTTATCCCATTTGAAAATCTTATAGTGAAAGAACAGTAGGTAACATAACTGAATTATTAAAACTGAACAGTACCTAAGAAATCCATCCACTACAGTAAATGTCCTAGAGGTTTCTATAAATATGGAAGGAAAACAGTGTGGAGATTCCTTAAAAATTGCAAATAGAACTGCCTTATGACCCAGCAATCCCACTGCTGGGCATACACACCGAAGAAACCAGAATTGAAAGAGACACATGTACCCCAATGTTCATTGCAGCGCTGTTTATAATAGCCAGGACATGGAAGCAACCTAGATGTCCATCAGCAGATGAATGGATAAGAAAGCTGTGGTTCATATACACTATGGAATACTACTCAGCCCTTAAAAAGAATAAATTTGACTCAGTTCTAATGAGATGGATGAAATTGGAACCGATTATACAGAGTGAAGTAAGCCAGAAAGAAAAACACTGACACAGTATACTGACACATATATATGGAATTTAGAAGACAGTAATGATGACCCTACATGTGAGACAACAAGAGACACAGAGGTATAGAGTGGACTTTTGGACTCTGAGGGAGAGGGAAAGGGTGGGATGGTTTGGGAGAATGGCAGTGAAGCATGTGTATTTTCCTGTAAGAAACGAAGTGCTAATCTATGTTTGGTGTAGGATGCAGGATGCATGGGGCTGATGCACAGGATGATTCAGGTAGAGGATGTGGGGTGGGAGGTGGGAGGGGGCTTCGGCATTGGGCGATTGTGTTCACCTATGGCTGATTCGTGTCAATGTATGGCAAAACAAATACAGTATTGTAATTAAAAAAATAAATAAATTTAATTAAAAATAAATAAATAAATAAATAAATAAATATGGAAGGAAAAGAAATGTGCTCTTGATAGATTTACTGAGATTAGCAGCACTAAGCAGACCAGACTCTTAACAAGCAATACTTGACAAATCTTATTACTGTCATTTCATATAACACATATTGTTATGTAACTAAAGTTTCTTAGCTATTTCCAATCGTAATACTCAGCTGTGGCACAGGGTACTTTATTATTTATCAGTTCTCACAAATCTCCAATGAGCTAACAAGCTAATGCTCTTAAATGCATGCCCGCTGAGAAAAACTTTACAAGTCACAGCACACGATGGCTCAAACAGAATAGCTACATATTAATAAAAGTAAAACTGATTTAAAGGTGAAAAAACCTCTAAAGTTAACATGTTTTAAAAATATTTTTAATATTTAATATAGTTAATTTTTGAGACAAATTTTGATAATCCTTAAATTGAAGTAATGATTATTAAATACTGCTGTATGAAGGCTGAGGAACTGTAACCATATTTTCTCATAAGGATAACGACACAAAGATACTGGAGAAAAAAGAACTGATTAAAATGGAAAGGGAGCTGCTGGTTGCAAACAATAATCTAAGTTTTGCATTTGAAGCTGTTTTAATAATAAAGGCTGAAATCTCTTTCAAGTTAAAATATTTTACACATGTTGTTTAGTCACATCTGACTCTTTTGTGAACCCATGGACTGTAGCCCACCAGGCTCCTCTGTCCATGGGATTCTTCAGGCAAGAATACCGGAGGGGGTTGCCGTTTCCTTCTCCAGGGGATCGTCCGGTTTCAGGGATCGAACCCGCATCTCTTGCTTGGCAGGCAGATTCTTTACCACTTTATAATTAGCCATTTTATAATTAGCCTCATCTTTATCCTTTACCTTAGCCATAATATAATAAGCATTGTTTTAAGGAGACAAGAAATTTAAGAAGTTTTTTCCAGTAGTTTATGAATGCTTTTTCAATGTATTTTCAGTGTTTAATTCTTAAATTCCAGAAACAAAAAACAAACCAAAAACAACAACAAAAAAACCCTAAGAATTTCCAAGTTCTTAAAATATCTCTATCAAAGTTCTTAAGAGATTCTGCCAAGAAAAGCCTGCTACATTTAAAACAGTATCATTCCTAACTCCTGCTGAGCATCTGTCAGTAGGTTTGTGTATTTCAACCAATTCAACCCACCACGGCCAGGAAACTGACAAAAATGATTCTGAGGTTCTATGCCTACTGAATTTCTGTTCTTTATCCTCCCGATACCTTGGCACGCAAGCCATCAATAAAAAATCTTGATCTTCCTGTGTGACTAAGCTTAAAAAGACAAGGACACCACCATCAGAGACTGAACAGCAGATATTCCTAGATACGTTTTGGAGACGAGTTTGCTGGGCTCATCCTTGCAGCATGTCAGAAAACGCCCACATCTTAGAACTTCAGCTTATGCTGGGATATTATATTGGCTGCTGTGCCAGGGTTGCAGACGCTGCCTGGAGATATGCTGTCTAAAGCTCACCACTCAAAGTCAGTGCCAGGCAGCCAGCAGTTGGAAAAGCAAATTCGTGGCCTTCCACCAATCAGAATCTCTGACGTAGGGCCCAGGAATTGGCTTCAAGGAGCTCTCCAGGTGATTCCCATACTCACTGAAGAGCAACAACGACTTTTGGACCCCTGTGTGCTGGATGTGGAACTGCAGCTAGAGACCAACAGGAGAAAACTGAAGTCCCTCCACAACAGCAGCAAGGGCCTCACCTTGAGAGCTTGCGATGAAGACACTCCTGCCCAGCCCTCCAATGACTCAGCATGTCAGTTAATAGATCTCTGTTCTCTGAAGGGTACTGCCTTGGGCAATCAGCCCCTGCCCCCTCCTCCCTAACCAGCCTCTCAAATAGTAGCTAGAATGTTCTGGGCTTCTTTTCGATCTTTCTCAAAACCCTCATTTACCCAACAACTTGCTTCAGCCAGCTGTCAGGCGTGAGCAGTCATTTTCCTGAGCTAAGACGCTATAGAGTTCCTGATAAAAATTCAAAACAAAATGAAACAAAACTGATAAAACTACGTGTTATTAATTCCTGTACTATCAGTAACGAAAAGGAAAGATTTCTGGAGATGCCTGTATTTTAAGCCCAAGAATGAAACTTATAGCAGGATTCTAGGCACAGGGGAAACTGGTAGAGAGGATACAGGTTTTGTGGGACACTCCTGAGAAATCTGTTTGCAGGTCAAGAAGCAACAGTTAGAACCGGACACAGAACAATGGACTGGTTTCAAATTGGGAAAGAAGAACGTCAAGACTGTATATGGTCACCCTGCTTATTTAACTTATATGCAGAGTACATCATGAGAAACGCTGGGCTGGAAGAAACACAAGCTGGAATTAAGATTGCCGGGAGAAATAGCAATAACCTCAGGTATGGAGATGACATCACTCTTAAGGTAGAAAGCAAAGAACTAAAAGGCCTCTTGATGAAAGTGAAAGAGGAGTGAAAAGCTGGCTTAAAACTCAACATTAAGAAAACAAAGATCATGGCATCTGGTCCCATCACTTCATGGCAAATAGATGGGGAAACAGTGGAAACAGTGGCAGACTTTACTTTGGAGGGCTCCAAAATCTCTGCAGATGCTGATTGCAGCCACGAAGTTAAGAGACGCTTACTCCTTGACAGGAAAGTTATGATCAGCCTAGACAGCATATTAAAAAGCAGAGACATTACTTTGCTAACAAAGGTCCATCTAGTCAAGGCTATGGTTTTTCCAGTGGTCATGTATAGTTGTGAGAGTTGGACCATAAAGAAAGCTGAGCACCCAAGAATTGATGCTTTTGAACTGTGATGTTGGAGAAGACTCTTAAAGAGTCCCTTGGACTGCAAGGAGATGCGACAAGTCCATCCTAAAGGAAATCAGTCCTAAATATTCAGTGGAAGGACTGATGTTGAAGCTGAAACTCCAATACTTTGGCCACCTGATTAGAAGAACTGACTCATTTGAAAAGACACTGATGCTGGGAAAGATTGAAGGTGAGAGAAGAACGGGACAACAGAGGATGAGATGGCTGGATGGCATCACCCACTCAATGAACAGGTTTGGGTAAACTCTGGGAGTTGGTGGACAGGGAGGCCTGGCGTGCCATGCATGGCGTGCATCCATGCGGTTGCAGAGTCAGGACACGACTGAGCAACTCAACTGAACTGAGACAGCATATTAAAAAGCAGAGACATTACTCTGCTGACAAAGGTCTATCTAGTCAAAACTATGGCTTTTCCAGTAGTCATGTATGGATGTGAGAGTTGAATGATAAAGAAAGCTGAGCACTGAAAAATTGATGCTTTTGAGAAGACTATTGAGAGAGGCCCTTGGACTGCAAGATCAAACCAGTCAATCCTAAATGAAATCAGTCCTGAAGATTCATTGGAAGGACTGATGCTGAAGCTGAAGCTCCAATACTTTGGTCACCTGATACAAAGATCTGACTCCTTGGAAAAGACTCTGATGCTGGGAAAGATGCTGGCAGAAGGGGACGGCAGAGGATGTGATGGTTGGATGGCTTCACTGACTCAATGGACATTGAGTTTGAGCAAGCTTTGGGAGTTGGTGGACAGGGAAGCCTCGCGTGCTGCAGTCCATGGGGTCACAAAGAAGTGGACACGACTGAGCAACTTAACTGAACAGATCAGGTATGAGGGAGGCTGAGCTGGTCAGGTCTCCCTGCTGGATTCCTTACCTTTCTATTTAACAAGAACTGATTGAACAAAGAGTTCACCTCCAAATGGCAGTCTAATCATCTCCATTCACCTAGGTTTTGTTACAACCATTTAATAACCCTAGCCAACCATGAGTCAAGTACTCAAGGTGTTTTAGGCTACATTTTGCTGGCTCCAGGAGCCCAAACAATGAACTCAGAGGGCATACCTGAGCTGGGAGTGACTTTGAAGGCCTACAGGCCATACTTCTTTGCAGCACTCTGAAAAGTCCTGGTATTGCGCACGCTTGCCTCCTCCACCCACTCATTCCACCACCAAGTCTGGAAATCTCACTACAGCATGGGGGTGGTAGCTGGAAATGCGGTTTTTACAAAGTTTTCTAGGCAGTTCTGATACACTTGCCTGACTTTGCCAATGGATAATCGGAGATCAGTTGTCTAAGTTCTATTATTGCATAGTTAAGTTTTTATACATAATTCAATGGGGGCTATGCTGTGATTACTGAAATGAGACATGATAAATTCACATGTTTTCTTTCACATATGTGAACTGTTATTTAATACCTCAATTTGATCTATGCATGGTTTGATAAATACAGGTTCTCAACCAAAACATAGGTCTAAGCATGCAAAATCAACAGCTACTGTAATTTTTAATTTTGAAAATCTCAAACTTTACTGGCAACTCTTTTAACCTTGCACCATTCAAATGAAAACACAAACTGAAGACAGCTACATTTATTAAACATTTTTCTATCAGTATGAATACTGATGATGCACTGAATACTACAGCACACAGCCTGCTAGGATGGGCAATCACTTATTTTCACCTAAAATACACAGTAAAGTTTGAAAATATGTTCTTCTGCCAGTTTAACCTTGGTTTCTATGATTAAAACATTTGAAGTAAATAAACCAAACTGTACCTTTTGAATTTCAGTTGTATACAATGCACCTCTACTGATAGGAAATAAGCCTTTCTAAAGTGGAGACTGCGGTGAATTTTTACAAAAAAAGTTTCTCTTTTTATTTATTGTAGAAACAATATTACCACATAAAGAGAAAATTGAATTTACCCATAATCACACCACCCTAACTTGCCGTTTATGTATTTTTAATTGTTATCCACAAACATCAGTTTTACAGTTGTAACTTGTGTATTTATACAGATTTGAGAAAATCACTTAAGTCTTAATATACAGGATTTTATGTATATTCCTCTTAAAGAAAATTATACAGTGAAAAACCTATAATATGCAGTTATGTCCATTAATCCCATCATACCCAAGAGCTTCAACCTTCCAGACCAAATTATATTTGCTTTTCCTCCTGCACTTGAGCACGTGAGCTAAGACAAGGCTCACACTGGTCTGAGTTCACCATCTGTAAAATAGCACAGGTAAAATATTGCTATGAATTTCTAAAGTTTTCATCTAGGTTGTTCAGCACATTCGCTTTGTGCAGTCTTTATAAAACCTTAAAATTACATCTGAAACATCCCCATACTAATCATATCAATAATCTTCAATAATTCTTAACTGTTACTCCACTTTTCTTGAGCTTGTTTTTAAGGCAAAGCAGTTAATATAAATGATAAATAAAGGGCAGCTGTATCTAAGTATACAGGTAGAGTATATTCTGTGATAGCAGAAATACCAGCCTGGGTTTATTCAGACACTGTCTATGTGATCTTGAGCCAATCATTTTGTCCTCTTGCTTTACTGTACTGTAAAGTGAATATTTGCACTCTATCTCTTTGGGGCTCTTACGGCAAAAACCAAAATATAAGTAAAACATTTTGAAATCCTCAGATGAAAGGTACTAAATTTTTAAAGATTTCATTTTTATTACTATTCATTGACAAATATGATTTATTAACCTGTATGCTAAAATCTGTCTGTAGCATTCTGGCTAAACGGTCAGGAGCGTGTGCTGGTTTCTTTTGGTGGCACGCTGACATCTAGTGGAGATTTATGGCGTGCTACAGAGTACCGCACACCCCGCAGTGCCCACAGTTCTAGTGAGGACAGAGAGAAGCAAAAGCACCTTTGGGTCTTTATGGAACACATCAAGAACATACACAAATAAATTAAAAAGCAGGCATACTTCCTGTGTAGTTTTCACTTGATCAATTAAAAATATTGGCGGATTCTCAAGACATCTAATCAAAAGTAGTGGGAGGATGCAGATGCGGGTGGGAAAAGTCGTTTGCTGCAGTTGAGGAAGGTCTTCCAGGATCTCCCGCTAACCCAGAGTTTAAAGTGATGACTTAATTATGTGCTCACCTGCTTTTTTTTTTTTTTCCTGCAACGAAAGCAAGCAAGACTGGAGGGCAGGGTGGAGAAGAAGAGGAAAAGGACAGGAGGGGAGGGGAAGGAAGGAAAACATGCGGGAAGTAAGTTGTCTAGGTTTTTCATTCCATCTATGAATTATATTTTGTACCTCTGTGTACCAGAATTTTATTAAATCCAGAGGGAAAATGTCTTTCAGCAATGTATGTATAAGATTTCTGGCTTATCACTGAACATTTATCTAAATATAATACACTGTATTTACTCTGGAATAAAAATATACAATAAAATGTTTCTACTACACCTAGCTTTACACCTAGCTTTCATAAACATCTAGCACCATCATTAAAGCACAGCTGTTTCCTTGTCATCCCTTCCAAAGACTACAAGTGTACGCCGAGTGACCTTGAGAGGAAGTAAATTTGACCCTCACATTTTTAACACGTGACTAAATTAAGATAAACAAATACTGATTGGAAGACTGCCACAATCACATCAGATCAGCTTCAGTACAAATGTAAATGTTGTCTCCTCACCCCGACCCTCCTCAGGGAAAGTGCAAAGATCTGAGTCAAGTTGTTCCTACTGGATCTAAACCCGCCTGCTTCCTCGTTTTCTACTGAGCTTCAACCAGTGGATGACGGTTCTTGACACCACTGCTTAACAGCTTTAGTCCAATGAACAGGAAAGGCTGAAGAGGATGCATTCTGGAAGCTGGAATAAAGAATTTGTTTTACACTGCTGTGTGCTTAGCCTCTGGTTCTGGCAGACCCTTCCACCACACCTCTTCTGGAAAAAAAAAAAAAAGTAAAAACATCTTACTGTTGGTCTGGAGGAAAAATGGAATTAAAAGAAACCTTAAGGATTAGGACATGTGTGATTTTTCTCTAGAGAAGAATGTGCATGAGTTTGTTCCCACCACACCCAGAATGATTCTAAATTCTTTTAATTCCTCTTTTTGTGTCTGAGAATCAGAAGAATCATGTAGAAATGATTAGACCAGACTACGTCTCAAGTGTAAAATCTAGATTATGGCAGCTGTATTACTTAAATTATAACAGAACACTCTTATATAAATATGTATCATCGGTCTGTTAAATTAATAAAAAAGAAATATACTCACTTATGTCCTTCTTGGCAATTAATAGTAAACTTCAATCTTCAGAGCCCAGAGACAAAAACAAACAAAAAACAACAAAAAAGATGCGACACAACCTATTAGCACAAGCAAAAGCAATGTTCTAATAGTGAAGCTTCATGCTGAACTCAAACATGTAATTATCCACACAATTTGCAACTGTATTGTTTTACTGCTTAAAAGAAGACTTTCCAGTTACTTTACACTGCCCAGTGTTTCCCTACTAAACACATTTTCCCCATCACTACATTTCTGCAGTGTTGTTCAGTTTTTTGTTCTTTTAGATAACTGAGAAAATTCAGGCCAAGCAAAGTTAAAAATAAAAAGACAAAGTTCTACTTATAGAATAAGACAGTATACAGAAAATGTGAGAGTTTAGTTACTCCATCACAGGCTAGTAGTTATTTTGGCTCCAGAGTTCAGAAACTGGAGATCCAGGAGAAATGAAGTAATTACTATTGGAATGTTTTACTCACAAAGAAACTATCATAATATATCAATGACCTGTAATTACTCTAAATGATAATACAATGAATTTAAAAGTTGTGATCTATTCTTTCAAAAGTGTCAAAATGTGTCAGGTGGCAACTCTTGGCAATTAGTTTATATTTTATTCAATGATAAAATGTTTTATTTGATGACATTTTATTAGAAATGATGATTTTAAAGATTCCTAGTCTAGAGGGGACCTGACCTCAGAGCTAAGGTTACTGTCCCTGTGTTAAATAAGCAGATGGCAGTGATTTTTAGAGACGCAACGAGTCACTTGGCTGTGTGCATGTCCTCCTAAAGCACTCTTCTAGTTCCATTGTCTCATGTATGCCACTACCCAGCAGACAGGAACTAAGGCTTCCAGGTGTGTTCAAAGTGCAGATGGTAAAGAAGTGACTCTTAAAGAGATCAGTCCATGAATGTGTTATATGAAATGAATCTAAAAAGTGGTCAGAGTACCCTTCACAATACATTTATTGTCAGAAAAGAATTTACATTATAGAATCAATAAAAATACAGAATGTCCCTTTATTTGTGATCTTGGCTTCCCTGGAAATGTAGAAAAAACAGAGACAAGTCTGACTTACAGAATCCAAGGAAACTTTTTATTGATCTCTTTATCCTTTCAGCATTAAGAGAGCAGGCAAAACAGTATTTTTAACTCCAGCTCAAACGAGTAAACCTTTTCCCAAAGCTTAAATGAAGTGGATATTTTCTCCACATCATAGCACCCTCTGCTAAATTAACCATCAACATCCTCCACCCATCAAACCCCCAAACTCAAACCCAGGGCCGACTGCGGAGTGGCGGTGCTACTGCTGTTGCCCTGCAGAGGGCGCCACAGGCTGTGGGCTACTGGGGCTGCTGGCTTCCCGACACCCAGTGGCCCCCTAATGACCACAGAATTATGTAAGTCCTACTTGGAAAACACATGGAGAAAAGATATCTCCAGCTAATTACTAAGAAAGCTCTAACAAGCTACAAATCAAAAAGAATACAAAATGACTTCTCATTTAAGTAACAAAACACAGGGCTTTAAAGATGCTGTTCTTTACAATCCTCTAGCCAGGCCTTAAATAAGGAAAAGCTGTCTTAGCAAGGCACCTGAGGAGAGGTGTTCCCTGGGGGATCACATGAAACTGAGGAGATGGTCAACATGAGACCTAAAAACCTGTTTCTTCACTCACTCCAGTCACATTCAAAAACCCTCCCTTGGATGTTACCTAACCTGAGCCTAACAGTTAACTTTAAACCTGGAAAGTTTTGTGCCCATGTTTAAATGTGGCCGGATACTTGTTAATCTTACTAGGAACATCCCTATAATGAAAATAAAAACAAGTGGTGCCATATGCCAAACTGATATAGTGCTTACCCACTGATTATGTACTTGCCTATGCTTGGAATGTCATTTATGAAGGCACTCACATATAGTTAATATGTAAGCTAAAATACTTCCAAATACTCAAATCCAGCCAAAAAAAAAAAAAAAAAAAGGGGGGTTACAAAGTTGCCCACTCATCACTGAATTATTCTGGATTGAACAGAAGGCTTAATTTCAGTACTGCCAAGTTCTCTTAGCCTCACAAGCAACGAACCATCTGTCTTGAAGCACCAAGTATATAAATTTGGATTTAAAATACTGGTGTGCCTAGCAAAGTATCTTAAGCTATCCATTTTCTGATGCTTGAGACTTACCACAGCCAGCAACAAGGTTATATGCATCAATACTTTGAACTGCTTGTAGTAAAAGAAATTATAAAAATGTCAGAGCATCAGAGAGTTATAGCCCCATGAGCAGAAAGTCTTCAAGAAGAGTCAGAAGATTAAGGAAGTTTTCTCAATGAGTCACTATTGCTATTTCTCTGACAAAATATTTTTAAGTTATAGAACGGCTGCCATTGGCAAGAATGATTCTGGTATTTCACTAAAAACAAGTGCATCTGAACCTACTACTGAAATAAATGCTGCTTCATCGTGGGAGCATACTGACGTCATGACAGAAAGCTGGGCTTCAAAGGAGTTTGGACTTGATTCTGAAAACAGTGGGCAACCATTCAAGTCTAAGAGCAAGGGATGTGCTTACTCTAAGATTGATGTGAGAGCAGCATGAACAATGAGTAGGAGTCCTCTAGATGGATGAAAGGATAACTTAAAAGGCTCCTGAAGATAAGGGCCCAAATTAGATCTAGGACTAGAAAGGGGAAAATAGAACCCAAACATGACATCTGTCAGAAACAAGAAAAAAGACAGCAAACATCAGACTGTAAAAGTATAAGATATTCTAAAGAATATTATTATGATTAATTTAGGTTAAAGAGTCACACCCTACATAAGTTCAGGTAATTAGTAGAGCTGGATTTATAAATCTGCAATAATCACATGCTAGTAAAGTAATGCTCAAAATTCTCCAAGCCAGGCTTCAGCAAGATGTGAACCGTGAACCCTCTGATGTTCAAGCTGGTTTTAGAAAAGGCAGAGGAATCAGAGATCAAATTGCCAACATCCACTGGATCATGGAAAAAACAAGAGAGTTCCAGAAAAACATCTATTTCTGCTTTATTGACTATGCCAAAGCCTTTGACTGTGTGGATCACAACAAACTGTGGAAAATTCTGAGAGAGACCGGAATACTAGAACACCTAACCTGCCTCTTGAGAAATCTGTATGAAGGTCAGACAGCAACAGTAAGAACTGGACATGGAACCACAGACTGGTTCCAAATAGGAAAACGAGTACGTCAAGGCTGTATATTGTCACCCTGCTTATTTAACTTAAATGCAGAGTACATCATGAGAAACGCTGGACTGGATGAAGCACCAGCTGGAATCAAGATCACCAGGAGAAATATCAATAACCTCAGATACACAGATGACACCACCCTTATGGCAGAAAGTGAAGAGGAGCTGAAAAGCCTCTTGATGAAAGTGAAAGAGGAGAGCAAAAATGTTGGCTTAAAGCTCAACATTCAGAAAACGAAGATCATGGCATCTGGTCCCATCACTTCATGGGAAATAGATGGGGAAACAGTGGAAACAGTGTCAGACTTTATTTTTGGGGGCTCCAAAATCACTGCAGATGGTGACTGCAGCCATGAAATTAAAAGACACTTACTCCTTAGAAGAAAAGTTATGACCAACCTAGATAGTATATTCAAAAGCAGAGACATGACTTTGCCAACTAAGGTCCATGTAGTCAAGGCTATGGTTTTTCCTGTGGTCATGTATGGATGTGAGAGTTGGACTGTGAAGAAGGCTGAGTGCCAAAGAATTGATGCTTTTGAACTGTGGTGTTGGAGAAGACTCTTGAGAGTCCCTTGGACTGCAAGGAGATCCAACCAGTCCATTGTGAAGATCAGCCCTGGGATTTCTTTGGAAGGAATGATGCTGAAGCTGAAACTCCAGTACTTTGGCCACCTCATGAGAAGAGTTGACTCATTGGAAAAGACTCTGATGGTGGGAGGGATTGGGGGCAGGAGGAGAAGGGGACGACCGAGGATGAGACGGCTGGATGGCATCATGGACTCAATGGACGTGAGTCTGAGTGAGCTCCAGGAGATGGT
The DNA here is from genome assembly GCA_917880005.1 of Nanger dama. Lineage (NCBI taxonomy): Eukaryota > Metazoa > Chordata > Mammalia > Artiodactyla > Bovidae > Nanger > Nanger dama. The sequence continues at coordinate 16,555,904 of CAKJTW010000010.1, forward strand.
GATGGACAGGGGAGGCCTGGCGTGCTGTGGTTCATGTGGTTGCAGAGAGTCGGACACGACTGAGCGACTGAACTAAACTGAACTCATCACACAGCAAAAGTACTGTTCAGCAAGACTCAATAAAGAGAAAAGTTAACAAGTATCTCTTACTTCCTGACTCTCTATGCAAAATCGAGTGGTGAGCCAATTAGGTCTGTCACTAAGTTTTCAGAAAAAATAAGCTAAATATGCTCCATTTCTTCTGTATGACTCTTGGGAAGCAGGAAGTCAGGACAGGAGTAGGGAAAGGCAAATAGAGAGGGCATGAGCCCTGGTCCTCAGCTCATTGCCCCATGGGTTCTCTGGAAATGGAATCTGCCCTTCAAATTCCCTACTACCAAGAGTAAGGTAAAGAGACAGAAGGCCTAGGACTGGGAGTGTCCTTCCATGGAACCAGGGCAAGAAGTGAAAGTAACAGGAGTTGGCATCTTTATGTCCTTCTCTCAACACTGTGTCTACAACGTAGACTTGCTCTATTTCCCAGAATCATCTGAATGGGCAAGAAAGGATTTTCGACAAGCCATCTTCCTGAAAGCTCTCCGTGCTTACCTAGGACATCTCTTTTCCTGACTAGGCTTTGATAAGCTCTTTAGGAAATGTATTTTCTTCCACTTCCAGCACTTAAGCAACATTAGTTATAAACTTAAACCTGTTGATCTGAATTTCTAAATGTAGTTAAATTTGGATTCTTCAATGACAAGGAAAATCACCTGAAGGAAAGAAAATATTAAGGTGCTTAAGATTCAACTCAGCTAACAGTTGCTAGCCATATTTGAAAAACGAAGCGCCATTCCAGATGCTAAGGAAATTTTGATTACTTGTTTACTATTAACATGTAACTACAAAAATCACAGGCTCATCTAGACAGACAACTCACTTAACCATTCATTTATTCTCTCAAAAATACATGACCCCTCTCCTGGGCATGGAGGACTCATACAGACACATGCTCTTTGGGTACCCCATCCTCTCTTTCAGCCAACAGCCACTTCCTACTTAACAGAGGCACAGAAGTCACAGGGAGCTTCCCACTATCACATCTACCTCCAGCCTGGACCTATCCTCTTGCCTTCTGCTTGTTCTCCTACTAACTGTGGGTGGTATGAGATGTTAGGTTCCTAGCAAAGAACAGCCCCTTCTTGTCTATGCTAGATTCCAGCTCCTTCTGCCTAAGTAGGAGAGCTTGAGTTTGGTGAAGGCCAATACTGCTTTAAGTGGGGATACCCGCCTCAAGAGCTCCTACCTAGTCTTGTCAGGAAGAGAGAGATCCAAGGGGAGTGCAGAGCGCTTTGGAAGCACCTCCAAAACAGTGCAATCTTCTCTAGGACACAATGCTTCTCTGCCCTACTCAACCATTTTCCCTGTTCATCTTCCTCATCAGCATACAGTATAATTCCTTAAAAAAAGGAAACTACCCTCCATTTCTCTATTGCAAAACTGTCAGAAGTCTACAGTTTGTTACCTTCTGCACCTACTCCAACAGAGCTTTTGATCTTGCCACTTTTTACTAGTCACTGATGACCACTGCTCATCAGGTGGGAAATAAAACAGTCACATCTGCATCTTAGTTCAGAGAAGGCAATGGCACCCCACTCCAGTACTCTTGCCTGGAAAATTCCATGGATGGAGGAGCCTGGTAGGCTGCAGTCCATGGGGTTGCTAAGAGTGTCAGACACGACTGAGCAACTTCACTTTCACCTTTCACTTTCATGCACTGGAGAAGGAAATGGCAAGCCACTCCAGTGTTCTTGCCTGGAGAATCCCAGGGACGGGGGAGCCTGGTGGGCTGCCATCTATGGGGTCACACAGAGTTGGACACGACTGAAGCGACTTAGCAGCAGCAGCAGCATCTTAGCTGGATCCTTAGTCCCATTTGAAGCTGCAGATCATTCCTATCTCCAGGAAACTCTTCACTTTCTTTTTGGGTCCCTATGCTCTCCTGGGGGTTTCCTTCTACTTCCTGGGTTCTTCTGCTGATTCCATGTGTCCTTGGCTTCTGAAATTGGAGTGCCCAGACTTCTTTCTTTTCTAGCAGCACTCATTTCCTTGATGGTCTCGTCCAGTCCCATAGTTTCACTCATGAATCCCAAATGTATGTGAATGACCCAGAACTAACTCCCAAATCTCAGATCTGGGTATCTGCTGCTCTGAAGTCTCCATGTGGATATTTCATAGGCACTTCAAACTTAACCTGTTAACATGAAGCTCTTCATCTTTCTCCATTTCTGCTCCACCTCCAGATTCATCTTAATTAACTACAATTCCAGCCTTCTGGTATTCTCAGGTGCTAAACTTTTCACAGCATAGTTAAGTCTATCAGCAAAACTTACTAGCTACCTTCAACCAGAATCTGATCATTTCCTACTACTTAGACTAATGCTACCCAGGTTGATGTCATCACCATCTCTAAGCCACCTCTAATCCACCAAGTCTTTTCCCTAACAGTAATCAGAAATTCTAAAACATGTCGTAGTCTCATCACTGTTTGACTACAACACTCCAGTGGCTTTCATCTTATTTAGAATACACAAACTCCTTACAAGGGACTATTAACAAACTGAACGGCCCCGTGTGACTTGTCAGCAGTCAATCTTGACTTTGCCTCTTCCTCTTCTAGTTGCTCACTCTACCCCAGCTTCTCTGGGGTCTTGCTGTTTTCTGTAAGCATTGAGCATGCTCCTGGCTCCTGGGTCTTTTCATTTGCTATTTCCTTTGCCTGGAATTTCCACACTCCTCCTCCCCCCTTATCCTTTACCATCTTCAGCTCTTGGCTGACATTTTTGGTTAAGTCTTCTCTGATAACCCTTTTACAACTGGCCTACACCCTCCCCTTTCTTCCTCATGGCACACATTTCCTGCTTTAGTTTTTGACATAACACTTAGCATCATATACACATTATACAATAACAGGGCTTTGCAGGTGACATTAGTGGTAAAGAACCTGCTTGCTAATGCAGGAGATATGAGATGTGGATTCAATCCCTGGGTTGGGAAGATCCCTGGAGAAGGAAATAGCAACCCACCAGAGTATTCTTGCCTGGAGATTCCCATGGACAGAGGAGCCCGGCAAGCTACAGTCCACAGGGTCACTAAGAGTTGGACACGACTAAAGTGACTTAGCACATATTATATACATACAACACTCCCCTGCAAAAAAAACCTGTCTTTCACCTTGAACTGGAAAGTAAACGACCTATGATAGGGATTTTCATGTGCTTTTTCAATGCTAATCCTGAGCACTTAAACCAATGTTGGCCAGAATACACAACTACTAATTTACTGAGTGAAATGAACCTGATCTCTGATTTCTAGGGGCTCATGATCAAGTAAAAGGCAACATACAAATAAAATATGTCATTAAAAAAAAATTACAAAAGAAAAAAGCTGTCCCACATGACTCAAAACGACCTTTACCATTTGGGGGTTGTGTAGCCAGGGAAAGAGTTTAGCAGTGGGCTAAAACACTCCTAAAAAATAATGTAAGAGTCAAGCAAGGGGTGCCACTAATAGCCCTGCGACCCCCGTACCCCTCATGATTACTCTTCATCACTACATAGCATGAAATGCTCGCACGCTGACTTGCTGTAAACGTGCCTGTCTCAGTCTCAGAGAATCTCTGACATTCCTCACACACTTGCCCCTTGAGCATCAGGACTTCCCTTGGTGATCAACAGTGCTCAGTAACCTGTTTCTCCCTGGATTCATTCTCCACTCTGGGTGTGAGATGGGCCTGGACCAATAAGCAGACAACATACCTGAATTTGCTCAGCCAACTTATGAAATACTCACATGTTACAACGAGAAACTGGAATTACACTTCTGGAATCAAGGGATCTTTTACCCAATCCACACACAGGGCAATAAACATAGGGCAATAAGGAAAAACATAGGGCAATAAAGAAAAAAAGTGACTCATTTGATTCTTTATCCTATTCTATTCTTTTCTCACAGAAGACAGAAATGGGAAAAAAAACAAAATGAAAAGGTTTGGATAATATTCCAGTGACTAACTTTCAACACTCTAGGAGTGCCCCTCTCCATACTACTATATGGGTACACTTATTCCTTTTCCTTAAATTATTTCTCTTAAACTTTTTCAAAAGTTACCACTTTTCATTTTTCTTACTAAATTTCTGTAACAGAATTACTGTGAGCAGATACATATATTTCACTGTGTCTTTTTTCTTCTTACCAGTAAAAAGGAGCGGAGAAATACACCAAATAAGATAGTAATGATAATGCGAAACGATGAACATTTTGTAGGGCAGAGAGCATTTTGGTATAATTAAGGACTTTTAAAATTATAGGATTAATTCATTCTCCATTTTCAACAAGTAGATACTAAGTAAGTTATGAAAATAACCCAGTGTTACTTCTCACACTTCAAGTTAAGTACCTACCAGTACCTACCAAGTATAAAGCACTGAATCAGCATGACAGGGAATTAAAGACAGCAGGACTGACATGCTTCACATGGTCCCTGAACAACCTTACAGAGATTACACCCATGATATCATATGCATTCATTCAGTAAACATCTATCATGGTACAACAGATACTGGGCTGAGATACAGAGACAAGGACTACAGATATTATCCTCCAAAAGCTCACTATCCAGAAACATACAAGGTGTTAAATCGAATATAATACCAAAAGGCATGCTAGAGACATTGGGTATTCAGAGTAGTTTGAAAGACAGAGAGTAATTATTTTCAAAGCATCAAATAATATTAAGAATGTTTAACATCATATAGATTAGATAAAACCAAATTATTATACTAATATTTTCATAGCTAAATCAGCTGAGACATTTGTTTTAATTTCTTGTTCAGTAGAAAATGAATACATGTTAACAAAGATATGTTCTCCTCTGCTAAGAAGAGGGAAAAAATCTATCTGGACAGAAAAAGGATAAACTATTTAAGGATGTATTCATCTCTGCATGTATTACGTTGCCTGAAAGGACCTTCAATAAGCAAACGTAATTTGTAGAATAAACTCGCAGCTGAGGTGGTATACAGCATAACCACTCCCCCACCCCCACCCACCCCATCCAAAGGAAAAGAAAGAAAACGAGAAACACATTGACAGACTAAAGTTACACAACAGTAAAATGGAAAGGTTTCATCAAAAGAGCTGAATTTGAGAAAAACTTTAGGGAACTAGATTTGGGGGAAAATTTGCTTTTTATGTTCTGTGTTAAGAAGACCTGAATAATTAATTGGCTTTAGCCTCACTAGACTTTAGCAAGATAACCTATAGATGTCAACTAAATTTATATTTCTATAAATGTACTCATCGGTAATATTTAGGTTTATTCTGCCTGACGAGGTTTTAACACCACTTAATCACTGTTGGCAACACAGTTTATAAACCAGTCCCCCAAATTCATTTCATAAGCACTTTGAAAGGACTATCATTCTGCTGTGTAGAAACATCCCATTACACACTGGAGCAGTACATTTAAATCACAGAATAACTTTACCCTCAAAAGTTAACAAACTAATTACCAAAACCTGATGTTTCAAATAACACCTGCCTATTAAAATAATGAATTATTTTCTATTATTTGGGCATTACTTGAAAAACTTGGTAATTTAGACAGGAAGCAATGGGTTTATTCATATATTCTATTTATCTACAGAAACACTGAAACACAAGAGGATAATTATTGTAGAATCATTATCTCAGCCTCTTCAAATAACTTGCAATAGCTTTATGAAAGTAATGCTTCAAATCACGCCATAATTCTATCCAAAGACCACAACATAAACGTCAACTGAAAATGCGCACGGCATTAGCCTGACTACAATGCCGGTTAACAGGTGAAGCCACACAAAGGACTGAAACTGGCTTGAATTTTGCTACATAACCATTCTTGTACTGTTACAAGAAAACACTTGGGCAAGGAGTGAACTGACCCCAGGACACAACACCTCATGGTTCTTGTCAGAAAGAGTAATGCAGGCCAAGTCAAACCTCCAAATTTTATCCCCACAATACCTGAGAATATCCTGATTAAATTAAACAAAAAAGGACAATGTCTAGATAACTAATACATCTTATTATTTTGAAAAGGCTCATCTAAATGATAAATTTATCAACACAAATTGTTTCATGTGGCTATGTGATGGCATAGTTAAATAAATTTAAAATATCATCACTTATTTCATTTTCCAAATTAAAAACGAAACCAGTGATATTAAAAGTATTCTTATGACAAATATCTAAGAAGATAAATAAACGTACCTCATATTCACTGGAATCAATTAATAAACCGCTATTTTGTAAGGTTCCATTTGAGACTAAAATAGAAGATTAAAGTAAGGATTGACTAAAATGCAAAACTGTACTAATAGATTACCTCTCAGAAGTTTTCAATTAATCTATGTATACCTGGCTTTTGCATATAAACATATATATTCAATATTAACTGTAACACCATGAACAAAAACACTTAAGCCTACTGGTGAAGAACGGGGATTGCACCTCCACTCACATCATGCTGGCTGTAATCTGCAACAAGTATTAAACCTGTTCATCAATCAGTTTTATTCTGTCAACTGAGGATCGTCAAAACACCTCTCTCGTAAAGCTTTTTGGGGTGATACTGAACGAGATAAGGCGCCTCAGTGACGACACATAGCCTGGCGTGTGCTGCATAGGTAGGCCCTCTGAGGGCACACAGTGAAGATGAGAACACTCCAGGCTCAACAGGTATATGGTGCCATGGCTATTCTTGAACACTATTACATTGGAACTGTAACTTGTAAAACTTGCTCTTAATGAATGAGAAAAAAACCTAGGTTTTAAAATATCACATTCACCTCCAGAGCAAAGTTTTATGAGGAAAAAAAAAATCCCCTATTTGTAGTATACATGGACACCTATATAACTGGGAAGTGGATCAGAAGTAGAAAAGATTTTTACAAATTCAGGATTTTAAGGAACCCATGTGATGACTTATTTTTCAGTCCACTTGAAAACTGTGGCCTGTTCCCTGCAAAAGAAAGCACAACATGCGTAACAAAATTTTATAAGATTAGAATGACTGAGTTTAAAGACTTAAGAGAGAACAGGGAAATAATCAAATTAACTTGTGTTTTACAAAAGAGTTGACAGTGTCTTATTTAAGGCCACAAAAGTAGATTGTGGAACAGCCACAAATATTTTTATGTCACCAATTTTCTCCACTCTGTCCCAGGTGAGTATTGGACAAAGCCTGCAAGTAAGCAGGTTGATGGTAGTAAAAGGCTCATAGCAAATGAAGGAAGTACAAGAATCGCGTTCCCCAAATATCCTGATGTTTAGTATGATGAACACTCTTTTGGCATCAAGAGAGTTTATTAATCTAGGGTGCAGGACGTACAATGGTGGAAGTGGGTAAAAACTACTTTCTACCCTTCACCTACATAGAAATCCTCAGAGCTTACAGAAAAGATCCCCATTCTCATCACACTGACTTGACTCTGGTTCATATTATTAGGTATCAAGGCTCAGAGGTTTTCACAGGCCTAAGCCTGTTTGGTGTACTTTTGTAACGAGGAGATATTTGGAGAGTAGGCGTGTTAAGTAAAAGTGTGATTTTATTTTACCCTGGTTTAAGACTTCTACTAACAAGTACTCTAGCAGGAGTCCATCATTCTTTGTAAGGGTATGTACAGCTCAAGATGCTTTGCTTTATTATCTTGGAGCAATGTACTTCTACTCTAAGAGTTTCACTCTACACATTTTAAGATGGCACTCTATTTCCAACTTTTGGACTGGACAAGACATATCCCCATATTCCACAAACCTGCAACATAACCAGGGAATTATCTTAATAACTATCCCAGCCAGTGGAAAACATTTATACTCTGCTGATCAATCTAAATATTGAAGAGTAAATTAACTCCTGTAAGAAATCTAGTATTTAATAATTATAACTAGAAAGAAGAAATCCATATAACCTGCAAACCCTTAAAATTCTCTATTTTTTCAACCGAGAAGTAATGCTACATCTTCACACTAATCTGGAGTTCTATTCTACCTTCAGGATAGACAGAAGTTTGTGTTCAACCAGCTATCTCTGCTTGGCAAGTGCCATAGTAAGTATGATAATACACACCAAAAAACACCATGAAAACTCAGGAACAGGAAAGTAAAAAAAATGCATGAAAGACACAGAGAGAATACCAGATTAAAGTTATTTGACAATTTTGCCCAGTGGTGGGCAGAAGTCACCATTTTGGACATAAAATCTTTTAAGCCAGGCTTTTATGTTATTTTGATGTCACATCATCAAAGTAGAACTTTATGTGTTTTTGAGACCAATGGTTAAAAATTTATTTCTGTATATTTAAGCTCATGTATTCTCTCATTAGGACTTAGAGGAAGAAAACTCTACACATTTATAAGATTTCAAATGTTTTCCATTTAATAAATGATTTATTTGTACTAGTCCTTCGTAGTCAATCTCCATATTCACATTTTTATTTCAACAACAATCATCTCAGACACGCCTTCTAACAAAACTGACTTAAAATATTACGACAGGAAACTATGCCTTCAGGAGCATGTTTATTGTGTTTGAGATGATACATCAGGTGCTCTCTGAGCTACAAAGGGTAAAAGGAAATCCTCTCGTTACAAACTGACAAAGGTAAAAGGTAAAACATTTTTCACAACAGCATGAACCACATACTCAGAAATAGATCTGGGTTTAATACAAATGACATAATTCCTAATCATCTACGGCTACTTTTATAACTTCATACAGATAATGAATTAGGCTAAAATGCACTATAATATTTGGTAGACTTCAGGACCAGTATCCTTAGTACATCACAAAATACATTTTGATATCCCAAAGAAGCAAGACTTGCAAGTAGGCGTTTTAAACAGAACTAATCTACAGCTACAAAGTTCTACTCTTGATAGCATTTACCTTTTGGGGAGTCTCCCAGTCTCCAAAGGATAAAAGCAGAGAGTAGAATCAGTATAACATATACACAGAAGTCCGTATTGTAAAGGCTATAAAGATCTGTAGCACAGTGGGAAGATGCCTTCTGCTCCTTCACACTGCATACAAATTATGTGAATTATGTGGCGTATCGCTTGGTCCACTGTCTGGCTATCCTGTCATGTTCTGCTCTGTTGGTCAAATACTGAGTGGCTATGCTTCCAACCAGAGGATCCGCTGGAAAAGTGGAAAGAACATTAGAAGATATTATACAGTGTCTTAACAGTTCAGTTCTAGAAGTTTGGAACTGAAATGTTGATTTTTCAGCAGCACCTTGATATATAATGGCTAATTTCTCAAGAGGAAAAATGCTTAAAGTAACATAATCATCTTTATATTTTAATATTCAAATTAGAAAAGCCTCTTTAAAATAGTTAATAAAGCTTTTTAAATGTGTGATTTTTAAAAATGTGTGCATCTTTAATATATAAAAACTATTTTTCACCCTTAGCATTTTACTGAAAAGTAAGTGTGCCAGTATTTGTCTTTCTATGGATACTTAAAAATTAATTTTTCCAACTGCAGATCCTATGATGCAAGGCTTTTCAGAATGAAATATTTCTTTCATTCTGTACAATAATGTGATTCAAATCATCATCTTTACCTCCATTTGAAAACTTATTTGCCATTTTACCTCCATTTGAAAACTTATTTGCCATTTTGTTTTAAATAATAGTCTGAGCGGGAAATTGAATCTGAGATGTAAATTTATTTTGAGCTTGTTTTTCAAGAAGGTCTACTATGTACATGTGGAACAAAATTTGAGGCACATCAACCAACAGCCAGTAAAATGTAAAAAGCTCTCTTCCTTCCTGCCTCCAACTATTTAGAAGTTTCTCTTCCTGGCAAACGATTTATAGCATCTCTACCCAGATACATTATATATATTTATAAGCATTTAGAATATTATTGTTTTGCCTATTTTTCAGTGCTATGCTTTTTTAGCTTAATGTATCTTTGAGAGTTTTCTCCATTAATTCACACACAGCTACCTCTTTAAGCTACATCCTCTATTAACGGCAATGTAGGTTGTTTACAATCTTTTGCTTTAATAAATGATGCCACAATGAATATCCTTCTACACATCCCTGTACTATCTCTCTACCTAGTACATATGCAACTGCTGGGTCTAAGATAACAGTAATAGCTTTTGGTGGTTGATTAAATATTTAGGAAAAAATAAGTCAATTTCTTTACAAAATGACCACTTAGTAAGATATCACATGCGAAATCCCATGCCTAAACATTACTTTTTCAAGTCAGCTACCCACATGAAAGACTGTGTGTGGCAGTCAAGCATTTCTTAAAAGTTACACACTAATGACTTTATTCCTGAATTTTGATAATCATAATCTAGTCTAACTCTCTCATCAGTTATCATTATAATACCCACTATTACCACATCTAATAAAACTAACCATAATCCAAGAAGGATAGAAGGGAGAACAAGAAGCCCTTCACTGCTGAGCAGCTGGCTGCATGCAAGCACACGACAGCAGGGAGGGAGCAAGAGCAGAGGCCCTGGTGTCAGAGACACTGCTCTCATCAGAGGGGTCTGCACAGCTCCGTAATTCAGCAAAGAGGGAGTTCAGCAATGACAAGGAGGAAACACTCACAGGGCAGTACGCCATTAACAAGGGTTTCCCTCGCAGCTCGGTGGGTAAAGAATCTGCCTGCAGTGCAGGAGACCTGGGTTCGATCCCTGGGTCAGGAAGATCCCCTGGAGAAGGAAATGGCGACCCACTCCAGTATCCTCGCCTGGAAAACCTCATGGACAGAGGAGCCTGGTGGGCTGCAGTCCATGGGGTCACAAAGAGTCGGGCACAACTGGGTGACTAACACTCACTTATTTAACAAACTAAAGGAAGTTATTGTGAAACTTCTGGTCTATTCTAGTTGAAATGGCATTGATAAGCTTCCCAAAAGGTGTTTTTCGCTGATCTTTCTACCAATAGCATTTACTTCTCAAATTCACCTTAGGCCTTAAGTTGAGAAAAATGCACCGAGTTTTGGAGCCTCACTGAATGTGTTAATAAAAGTCTACTTACCAGGGTTGCAGTCTGTCAAAAGAGAACAAATTGACAGCAAAACCTTTGAAATAGTCAAAGCAGGACTCCAGTTGTCTTTAAGGATGTCCAGGCAGATGACTCCCTGACTATTGATGTTGCAGTGATAGATTCTGGTGCGGAAAGTAACCTAAGGGTAGCGACATTAAAAACAGATAAGCTTTATTACCAACCAAAACTCTCACTAGCAAAAATGAAGTGGAACATATTACAGATCATAGCAAATAGCATATAACTGAAGAGCTAATCAAACACTAGTTTTTGTAATAGCAAAATTAAATTATTTTATTTAATTCAGTTGCAGGAAATTTTGTTTTTATCCAGTATAGCAGGAACTACATTGCTTTTAAAACAAAGCGATGTGTAGAATTGTTTAAATAAATGATACAGTAATTCAATATATGTATGTATGGGCATGTACACATACACCCCTGTTTAAAAATAGGAAATGAGGGAGAACAGAACTGTTTTGGTGCCAAAGGTGAGAGAAAGTAGTGAAGAATTTTTTAAACATAAAACTAAAGTTACATTAGTAAAAAAGGCCATCAACTCATCACCAGTCTCTCTCCATGTGTCAAAAAATACTGCAGAGGGTTGGTGAAATCACCAGTGTTTCTATTTCTCAGACTTTAATTCCCCCAAATGGCTCACTGCCTTGTTAGAATAAGACAGTCAAACAAAACAAGTAAGGTCTTAAACTACTGAATAAAGGAAACCATTATATCCTTGAAACATGTGGAAAAAAAGGAATAAATCATAGAAACAAATACTGGCAAATTTCAAAATAATCACAAATTCAGTGGTTAATTCTTAATTTAGAACTGCAAAATAGAAAAGATAGTTCCCGAATCCTTGGAACTGGTAATCTCCCAAGTGGAGTCTGGGAAGAAAATGGGTAAAGCCGTTAAATGTGTATTTCCGACAAGGATGCATAATTAAAAACAAGAAAGCCATCACTGGTGTGGTGGGCAAGGAGGAGGAAGAGACTACAGTCGTACCCATTTTATCCACACTTTTACCCTCCACGGTTCCAGTTTTAGACCCCTCAGGTCGACTGGGATCCAAAGATATTAAATGCAAAAGTTCAGAAATGAACAATTTAAGTTTTAAACCGCGCTGTTTTGAGTGGCCTGATGAAATCTTGCACCGCCCTGCCCTGCCTGGGTGTCCAGCATAATCCTGCCCAGTCACAGGCTACTGGGCAGCATCCTGGCTATCAGCGCAACTGCTGCAGTACCACAGTGCTTGCGCTCAGCCACCCTTACTTTATTTCGTAACTGCCCCAAAGCTCAACAGCAGTGATGCTGGCACTTCAGATCTGGGAAGAAGCCATGAAGTTCTTGTGTTGAGGGAAAAGATGAAGGGTTTCCATGTAATAAGGGCAGGAAAACAAATTCTACTCTGAGGTTGCTAAGATCTATGGTAAGAATGAGACTTTTATCCATGAAACTGCGGGGGGAAAAAGAAAAAAAAAAAGGCAGGGGAGGAGTCGGGGGACCTCAAGCCGCAAAAGCTACAGCCACAGGTGCTTAGTTAGAACGGAAAAGGCACTCGATGTGTGCAAGGTATTTTGAGAGGGACCACAATCTCGTAATATTTATTATAGTATATTGCTATGATTGCTTTAATTTTATTATTAGCTATCGTTAATTTCTTATTGTGCCTAGTTTATAAATTAAACGTTATCATAGGCATTTATGCATAGGAAAAAAACAGCATTATATAGAGTCTGATATTATCTATGATTTCAGGCATCCACTGAGGGTCTTGGAATTCTGCCTCTGAGGATAAGAAGAAACTACTGTATATAATTCTAGAACTGTTCTAACACAGTACATGCTAGTTACACACAACTCCTAAAATGTGGCTGGTAAGAAATAAGATGAGCTAGAAGTATAAAATACACACTAGATTTCAAAGACTCAATACCAAACAGAATGTAAAATAGGGCATTCATGATAATTCTACTGATTACATATTGAAATGACAGTATTTTTGGACATGCTGGATTAAGTAAAATGTTATTAAAATTAATTTCACTGTTTCTATCAAAAGTGACACATGTAGCCTGCATTATATTTCTATTGGCTCTGCTCTAGAATATGGGAATAACGTATGTTTGTGTCATTGACAGCTGAGTACTCAATAGAGGGCTTACAAAACATGATTAATATTTTTAATACTTTCAGCTTTTAAACCAATGAACAGAAAAGAATTAAATTTCTATGATTCTTCAAGAAGTTCAACACCTTATCTGAACTTCGAAAATAAGCAAAACTGTAGAGAAGCAATTATACATAAACCAAGATAACAGCAGAAGTCGTATTCTTTTTCACTCGTCCAACTATAGACCTGAAGAATGCTTCAAAATACTCTATAAGACATCTTAGAGAAGGAATCAACATTAAAGGGCTCGAAAATAAAAATATTGAGACTTTAATAACAAAAAAATTAACATGCTAAGTTAATAAAAACTATTAACCAAAACAATGACAAATCATATATACGTAACTATGAGAGTCAATTTCTATTTTCATTAAAAGATGCTAAGAAAAATGTGTTTTCCTTTCCTTTAACAATTATCCCTCATATATAAAGACAATTTCATAAAAACTAAATGTTGTAAATCTTTTTCTGCTAATTTTTCTACTCTGTTAAAATCAATTTCCAATATGAAAAATGAGGCAAGTAGAAATAAGCATTACTATAGATACAGTCATAAACTATTTTGCTAAGGTTTTGCTTTCCTGTATCGTACAGGAAACTTAAGGACTTAAGGCAAACTAAATAGTTAATGATATGCTGGAATTTAACATGTGTCATTCTGAGTATGAATACAATCTTCAGTTTTATTAACATGAGGCTTTTGTCACTTTCTTTGACTGATCTATCAAGAGCTACTCGACATACTGGAGAACATTAAATAAAACAATCAGTTAAAAATCTTAGATGCTGATGGGCCCACGTAGGAAAGCACTCAGAAACTGACAGCTACAGTTGTGAGCAAAACCTGTAGTTGACAAGGAACCCTGCTATCTGCAATTTGAGGTAAATACCACTAGGTGGAACTGTTGTTACCTTATTCAGTGAGGGAATAAAAAAAATATTTTTACACATACACACAACATGCAGCCATGTGAGCACAGGCTCTAAATCGCTATACATATTTTAAATTATGGAAGGAACGTAAGGAACTACATTGAAAAGAAAAACATTTCATGAAAGCTGGCTTAACATTTCTCTACTAGAGCATAGTTAGATTCACAATACTGATGGTAGTTAACTGCTGGCTTGACCATTTTACAGGGAGAAGTCAGAGGAAGAAGCTAGTCAAGTAACTGCTATGTTTAAGACTTTAAAAATAACTGTCAGTCATTACAAGACACAACTCAACCCTTTTCGCTGTTATCCACATAATTCATACTTAGCCTCTCTCAGTCTCTCATAATGCTCACTTTAGCCTCTTTCTCATTAATGCATCATACTTACCGTGGGCACAAAACAAATATATTAAATAGTATTAGTTCCCTCTTCTTTGCTATAGGTTTCTAGTTTTTTTTCATCTATAACGATAGGGTATTCAGCAAAAATTCAAGATACCTAACCCTTATTTCTGGAAGCTGTCAAATTTACCTTTTATCTCAACAGGTTTCTTAAGGTTCATATGATATTTTCTCTCATGCCATAATTTATTTGCTTACTGATACGCAAAGTGGCATACCTTTATTTACATTTAACACACTCTCCACTGACTGTATATAAAGCTATTTGTAAAACAGAAGTCAATTACTACCACATTTTAAAAATCACTGGTTACAAGAGTTTCCACATAATCCATGAAAAATAGTAATTTCATCCACACATTAACTATTATAATGGATTCTGGAAAAGAATAAGTATTAAAGAACACAATTCTAGGTTCTTACCTTTGGTGGCTTAAATGGATAATCGGATGAAAATGTGATATCCAGAAAAAACACACCACCTTCATATACAGAACCTGGTGGACCAAGTATAGTCGATCTCCATTCATAAATGTTATCTCCTTTAGGCCCAGCACTATTTAAAAGAAATTAAAAATCAATGTGTGTATCTGTGACCTATGAATATTAGCATCTTAAACCAATTAAGTATCAAAGGTAAATTTGTACGAGATAAATATAAAAGAAATAAGCCTCAACCAACTTGTGCAGGGATACACAATAAACATATTTGGAAATAGTTCTAATTTATAGAAAATGACAAGAACGAAGAAACTTTATCCAGAATTTCACTTGGCTCATTTGCTTTAGTCAACTCCTTTTCTCTTTCTCCATCTCCCCTTTCTAAAATAAACATACATACACACACACACACACAAAGTGCTTTTTTTCTAAGCCATCTGAGAGAACTTCAATGTATCATAGTCCTTTCCTCATTAAATATTTCAGTATCATTTCCTAAAACAACCTAATACAACTGCAATATAGCTACAAATTCAATAAAAGTAAAATCTGTACAATACCTACAAATCTGCAAAATAGTGTCAACTGACCCAATTATCTCTTAAAGAAAACCTCAATTTTCCTCCAGATACAGGATCCCAGTCTTGAGATCAACCATCTATGTCCAGTGTCTTTAGTCTCCCTTAACACAGAGCCTTTCAGCCTTCCTTTGCCTACTACAATATTTAGCATTTTTGAAGAATATAGTTCTTATTTTAATAGAATGCTCATCACTGTGAACTTGTCCGGTGTTTCCTTACAATTATATGCAGGTAGTAGATTCCTGGCTAGAAGAGAACATAAGTGATGCTGTGTTCTTCCCAGGGTGTCATATCCAGAGGCACACTGGTGATGTTAATTTTCATTATCCAGATCAACAACTATGCGACTGCAACCAAGAAGCAGTCTTTGGAAACTCAGTGTGTGTGTGCTCAGTTGCTTCAGGCAGGTCCGACTCTGTGACCCCAAGGACCACAGGCTGCAAGGCTCCTCTGTTCATGGGATTTTTCCCAGCAAGAATACTGGAGTGGATTGCATGCGCTCCTCTAGACAATCTTTCTGACCCAGGGATTGAACTCGAGTCTCCTGTGTCTCCTGCATTGCAGGCAGATTCTTTACTGCTTGAACCAACAGGAGGGAAGCTTAAGACCGTGCAAATACCCCACTCTTCATCAGCACTTCTACCCTAGATTTCACATCAACTTGAGATTCCTGGCTAAGTGAACTTTACTCTGACAGTGATAAAATCATAATTTTCCAATGTCAGCACGTCTTTCACATTTACCAGTTGGTGCTTGAGCCCTCTCTTCTCCTGTATTATTGGTGAGGTCTCATGGATTCCTATCTTTTGTCCTAACCATTTAGAATTCTTCAGTTCAGTCGCTCAGTCATGTCCGACTCTTTGCAACCCCATGAATTGCAGCATGCCAGGCCTCCCCTGTCCATCACCAACTCGCGGAGTTCACTAAAACTCATGTCCATCTAGTCAGCGATGCCATTCAGCCATCTCATCCTCTGTCGTCCCCTTTTCCTCCTGCCCCCAATCCCTCCCAGCATCAGGATCTTCCAATGAGTCAACTCTTCGCATGAGGTGGCCAAAGTACTGGAGTTTCGGCTTTAGCATCATTCCTACTGCATTTAATTATTTTGATGCTCAAATTATCCCAGATTTGGCCAATGGGGAACATCTTCAAAATGACCCCTGTATCCTTACCATACGCCACCATCATTTGGGGGAAGCATTTTCTTACTTTTTAGCATCACAGTATGTTCCAGGCTCCATCCTTGGAATCTGCTACTTCCTCAAGGAGCCCTGGTTCCCTTTAGTGCGAATGTATCTCAAGGTCTGAGTGCTAGGTGGTGGTAAATCCCAAGTACATTACATTGTGTTCAACACCATCATTTCATTTATAAACTACAATGACAGATAATTCAAATAAAATCTAAACTCACAGTATTTTTCAAATTTACCTTACAGACTTCTATTTTAGACTAACTTAACTTTCTGCTCTGAAGTATATATAATGCTTTTCTTCTTTTAGCGACTGTCAGTTTAGAAATAATCCGCATGTTTGATTTAAAATAAGTGCAAATCAACACTGATAAAGCAATGACATTAGGACACTCAAACATACATTAAATGATCTGCTGCTGCTGCTAAGTCGCTTCACTCATGTCCAACTCTGTGTGACCCCATAGACGGAAGCCCACCAGGCTCTGTCCCCCCCCCCCCCGCCCCAGGATTCTCCAGACACGAACACTGGAGTGGGTTGCCATTTCCTTCTCCAATGCATGCAAGTGAAAAGTGAAAGTGAAGTCCCTCAGTCGTGGCCGACTCTTAGCGACCCCATGGACTGCAGCCCACCAGGCTCCTTCATCCATGGGATTTTCCAGGCAAGAGTACCGGAGTGGGGGTGCCATTCTTAATTCGGTAAAACATACACTGTAGACTGTAAACATTAAGCAAGCAATGTTATCAATAATCACTCTGAAAACAGTTCATACAGAAAGAGTGTAGAAAACTTGATGGTACAATCAAAATGTTTATAGTATGTTTCAAAAACCTATTTTAAAGGCAGATATACATGAACTATAAAATCTTACAATTATGGCCTATTTACAGAAAATATATTTTTAAAAAACATTATTCTCTAAGTTTGAAGTATACACAACTGAAACTAATTACAGTAATGGCTCATTGTTCGGTGATCATCTGAGAATCAGGTATACTCCCCAAGGTAATTTTCGCTCTAACTAAAAAGATACAAAATGAAGTACCAGTTTTGTTTATAAAAGAAGACAGTTTAACCTGATTCAAGACATTTCCTTTTCTAAGTTAATTTTTCCCTTGATGACTCAAAGTAATCATTTTAAAACTATAGTGTCAGACGTTTACAGCATAGCTGCTTTACTAAGCTGCTTCTAAACCACACAAGGTCTCCACACACCCACAACAACGGCAACGGTAAAAGCAGCAGCCACGGTTTACTTCGTAAGAAGCCAAGCGTTTTCCAGAGCACCACAGCACACATCTCACTGACGGGTCCATAAAACACACTATTATTATATCACTATTTTTCAGATGAGGAAACTAAAGTTCAGAGAGTTAAATAACGTTCCATATATCCCACAGCTACAAAACATTCTGATAGAATTTGGACGAAATCTGAATAAATCTCTATTGACTTCAATGGTTTTGCTATATGTATATTTCTTCTTATAATTTCTGTGCTACTATGTGTAATTTAATCTTCAAGTTTCCCAAATATTTGGGGAGCAATATAAGGAAAGCTATCCTCTAAAGAAACTGAATGAATATCCTCAGTGATACACTGGTTTTTGGCAGAATTATATTATGCTTGAGATGGCTGGGGATTACTATACTTTAGTGATTCACAGAATTTCAGCGTGAAAAGGATCTGGTTGCCGCTCAACCCCTCCTTTTACACTTGAAGAAACCAGTTCACAGAAAGTAAGTCATCCATCTCAAATCCTCTCTTCCAGGTGGTGGAAGAGCTGGGACTCCACAGCAAATTCTTGGTTCTTAAGTTTGGTTTCTTGTCAGTTATGCTATTTCTGCTACAAGACACTAAGGATCTGGCTATGACAGCAGGATATGAAATGTGGTTTTCCTCACTGTTTTTGTGGAGAAGGAAATGGCACCCCACTCCAGCATTCTTGCCTGGAGAATCCCAGGGATGGGGGAGCCTGGTGGGCTGCTCTCCACAGGGTTGCAGTAGGACACGACTGAGCGACTTAGTATTCACGCGTGCACTGGAGAAGGAAATGGCAGCCCACTCCAGTGTTCCTGCCTGGAGAATCCCAGGGATGGGGGAGCCTGGTGGGCTGCTGTCTGTGGGGTCGCACAGAGAGTCGGACTCGACTGAAGCAACTCAGCAGCAGCTGCCACCGTGTTGGAGTAGAGCTAGTAGGGCTGTAGCTCATGGCTGTGTCTAAGAACACCTAGCCTAGGGTGCAGGACTTAAAACAGATGTGGGTTCCATCCCTGGGTTGGGAAGATCCCCTGAAAAAGGAAATGGCAGCCTACTCCAGTACTGCCCTGAGAACCCAATGGACAAAGGAGCCTGGTGGGCTACGGTCCATGAGGTCACAAAGAGTCGGATACAACTGAAGCAACTCAGCACAGCACAAGGAAAAACTCAGCCCTCATTGGCTGCCCTATCTGGAATAACTTTCTCAAAGGTGCAACCTGCTCACCAAGATGTGGGTTAGCGGGGAGGTAGATGAACCAGGCGGCGGGGGAGGTGGAGGCGGGGCATGTTGGATATACGACTGACTTCAGTCTAATTCAACCACATTTTACAGGCTGGTAGCTGACCAGCCACCAAGGCGTCATAACTGAGTAGAAAAGGGGTGCTAAATGCTGGCAATCGCAAGACAGGTCCTAGCGACACCTTTCCACTAGTTCTTAGTCTCTCTTTTTCAAAAAGAACAACACTCCAACAATTCTATATTCCACCCTGGAGCATCAGTTTTTCCCTCTCTGGTGAATCATGCCCACAAGAATACTAAGATGCCATTTCCTCAATCTTTGAGCTAACCCTGATTCCTCTACTGCTTCCAGCTGTCGTTTCAGTTACCTCTAACAAGCTCCTATCCCATCACCACCACCACCACCCCACTGGAACAGCTCTTATCCAAGGTCCCCAGTGATCTCATCACTGCTCTGACTGCTCATTTCTCAATCTCCATCTTATAGACACAGTTTGTCACTTCTTCCTCCCTGATATGCTTTCTCTGCTTCATTGTACTTACTGGTTTTCCTCCTAACTTTCTTGGCCCCATCTTCTCAATCATTAAATGCCATTATCACTATGCCAATCACTATTGCCATTCCTTATCTCCCTAACTTCTAAATATTGCCCAGAGCTCAGTCCTTAAACTTCTTCTCCTTTCTACCTACATATTCTCTTTTGTTGATCTGCTATTTTATGGCTTCCAATAGCAACAGTAAGCTCAGAACCCCCAATTTGTATCCCCAGCCTACATTTCTATACTGATTTTCAGGGCTATATATCTAAATGCCTACTAAACAGTCTTTACTTTGAAATCTAATATTTTGAATCCAATAATTTTGAGAAGTTTAACATGTCCCAAATTGAATCCCTGATCCCAATTCCTCTTACAAGTTTCCCTACTTTGGCTGGTCCTCAGAGCAAATGCCTAGACCTCACCCTTGACAGCACTCATCCCTATCCCACATCTGTAAATTCCACTGGTTTTATCTTCAAAACATACCTCAAATTCTACTACTTCTCCCGATCACCTCAACCTTGGCTGAAAACACCAGCATCCTGTGGCAGCTTAACTACAGTAGCCTCCTTGTTTCCCTGTGGGACCCTAACCCCACCACGGTAGTCTATTGTCAAAGACAACCAGACAGAGTGATAGCAAATCAGCTCACATAACTGTGGCCAAAGCCCTCCATGATAATAAGGCTTCCCTTCTTACTCTGTGTTAAAGTTCTATGACCTAAAGGCACTGTATCATTTGCTGCTATCCTTTTCATCTGCTCCTCTTTTCCTTGTTCAGCTGGCTATACAACTCTTTCTTAACATATACTGTACATATCCACCTTGGGGCCTCTGCACCAGTGTCCCTCTGCCTGGAATGCTCTTCCTCAAATATGCACATGGTTTGTGCTCCACCACCTTAAGATCCTTGTTGACTCAAAACCCACCTTCTCAGTGAGGCTTTTCTTGGCCGCTCTCATCTAAAATGTCACACACAATCTCCACACATTTCATCCTTCTATTTTTCTCCATAGCATCAATCAGCCTCTAACATGTATTTTATCTATTCCTCTCACTTACTATTTATTGGTCTGTCTCCCGCTAGAATATAAGCTCCATGAGGCTGCAAGATGTGAACCAGGCTCTTTAACTTACAGTGGACTGAGCTTTTATGCCCTGAAAAGCAGATGTATTTTAATCAAAGTGACTAGAGATTATGCGATCTGCCCAAGCGGAGATGAAAGGGACATCTTAGAGCGTGTTTAATGGCAGGGGAAAGGGAAAGAAAGGGAAAGCAGAAAGTGAAAAAGGAACTTTTTCTTTATACACGTATCCCCTACTTTTTAAAAATTCACTTTATACCATTCTCATGCCACTTTATGCCTGCTCTTATGAAAGACCTGCCTGTTTTCATCAACCAAAAGAGACCTGAAGAGGATCTTTGCTTTTGCAAAAAAGGTGAGAGGTGAAAATAGCGACCAGTCTTCACTTGCATCTAACACGGAGGCGGCGCGTCCTAAGCAAGAGAGCAGCACCAACAGCCTCCTCCCCGGGAACTGCACTCTGCATCTCAGTGTCAAGCTGCCGCAGCTCTGATCTGTCTGTCTGTGGGCATCTGTGCTTTATTTTTATTTATTTTGTGCATTGTGAGCAAGACGTGTCCTAAAGTAACTGCTTCTTCACTTGACGTCATTTAGGCTTACCAAAGTTTCCTAAGAGCACTCTACTTTCAGATAGTGGGGTAAACCTGAATTAACTTTGGAAGAAAAGGTTCATTTATCTAGTAATTTACTTAGTACTTTACTGACACAGCAAAAGTAAAATCTATTTCAGTTCTGAGTCGAATTATGCAAAAGCAGAGACAAAATTAACAGGAACTTTGTTTACTGAAATCTCACTATTTGCTAACACCAAAAAGAAAGATGAATTGTTAAATTCCATAATTAAGGACTTAAACTTGTTTAAATACTATTAAGAAAATGAGAAGTACTTTTATTTTACTGTTTTTCTCCTTTCCTCCCTTTAAATACCATGTTTCCCGTAAGTTACTATATCTTCTACACAAAACAAACAAAAGTAAAAAGGTAGAAAGTTAAGACAGCGTGACAAACTTGCACCTGCTAATTTTCTGTTGCCAGCTGTTCTTACTGATAACGACTGACATTATTTTAAACATTAGCAGCAGGAAGACTGATCTTAGCAAAATCCATTTCCTCATCGCTTGAGTATTAATTCAGCAATTACTGTTACTACAAGGGTCATAAACACTAGCCTTTCACAGAACTGGAGTGCCCCGTAAGAAATTTCAAATGCTTAATAGATTCAATTTTAAAAACACAATTCTTTTATCCACACAGCTTTTTAATTCCATACAAAGCCAAATGCAAAGATCTGAACTAAAATCTATATGGTTTCTATCCCTACAGCAATCTCAAAATTAACCTGAATTAAATTCAAGGAGATAAGACTCTCAACAATGACAGAAGACAGACATAACTATGAAAACTAGTACAATGATGAGCGTCCCATTCTAAACCATTAGCCTGCTAAAATAAATAAACCTGCATGTAGTACACATTTAAAATTTAAAAATTAGTAATACAAAGTTCTTACTTAAGCATGGGTTTAATCTTATGTTTACAAGAATGAAAGAGCTTGAACTAAGATAACATGCTCATATAACCTGAATAGACCTGAACAGACCTTATCCACCATGACTAAATTTTAAAACACTACATTAATACAAAGTCTATTTTAAATACAAATAAAACCAAAGAAGAAACTAAATAAATGGAGAATACGCTATGTTCACGGGTAAGAAAACTCAATACCATCAAGATGTCAGTTCTTTCCATCTACAGATTTAATGTGAACCATCAAAATCCCAGCTCATTACTCTGTGGATATCAACAAACTGATCATAAGTTTACATGAGAGTCAAAGACCCAGGAAAGCCAACACAGTATCAAAGGAGAATGAAGTCAGAGGGCTGACATTATCCAGCTTCAAGACTCACTGCACAGCAATGGTAATCCAGACACTGGGGAACTGGCAAAAGAGCAGACAAATGGACCAACTGGATGAAAACAGAAGCCAGAAGCAGACTGGCCTTTGACAAAGGAATGAAGGTAAGACAAGGCAACAGAGACAGGTTTTTAAAAAGTGGTGCTACCAACAACTAGACATCCATATGGCGAAAAAAATAAAATCTGGACACAAACCTTACACCCTTCACAAACATAAACTCAAAATGGATCACAGATCTAATATACAATGTAAAAAGACATCATTAGGGAATTCTAAATTAAAACAAGAAACTACTACACACCTATATGAGTGGCCAAAATCCCAAACACTGACAGCAAGAAATACTGGCAAAGACGTGGAGCACCAGGAACTTTATTAACTGCTGGTGGGATGCAAAATGGCACAGCCTCTCAGAAGGCCGTCTGGCCAATTTCCTGCAGAACTCAGCATATACTCTTCCCACACAACCCAGCAACTGTGCACCTTGGCACTTAATGAGCTGAAAACTTATGTCTATACAAAAGCCTGCACACGGATGTGTAGAGCAGCTTTCTTCATAGTGGCCAAAACTTCGAGGCAACCAAGATCGCCTTTAGTCAGTGAATGGATAGATAAATTGGTATTAATATATTCAGAGGGTAGAACATTATTCATTGTTCAAAAGAACTAAGCTATCAAGTCATGAAAAGACATAGAGGAAACTTAAATGCTTATTCTCAGTGGAAGAAGCCAATCTGGCTCATACATGTTGTATGATTTCAAATATACGACATTCTGGAAAAATCAAAACTATGGCGTTTGTGAAAAGATCAGTGGTGGATGAGGTTTAACGGGAATGACAGGATGAACACAGAGGACCTTTAGGACAGTGTAACTATTCTGTACTGACTGGGAGTGCGCTGAGTCATGTCCGACTCTTTGTGAGCCCATGGGCCCCAAGGACCCCCACCAGGCTTCTCTGTCCACGGGACTTCCCAGGCAAGAACACTGGAACAGGCTGCCATCTCCTTCTCTAGTGATCTTCCCATCCCAGGAACTGAACCCGAGTGTCTTCTGCTTCCTGCATGGGCAGGCGGGTTCTATAACACTACTGCCTCCAATACACGGTGAACACACGTCATTATACATTCATCCAAACCCACAGTGAACCCAAGAGTGAACCCTATTGTAAACTAAAGACACTGAGTGATGACCAGGTGTCAAACGTAGGCTCATCATTAACAAATGTGCCAGTGTGTTACGAGATGGTAGTGAGGAAGCTATGTATGTGGGGACAGGAGGCGTTATGGGAACTCTCCGTACTTTCTATTCAATTTTGCTGTGAACCTAAAACTGCTCTAAAAATAAAGTTTACTGATTAAAAAAATACAAATAAAGTTAAGAACAAGTAAACGTTTCCATATTAAACCAAGTTAGTAACCATTTCTTTAACTGTTGGTTTATGAAAAGTTTCAAACTTAAAAAGGGATGCATACCCTCCAAATCTGTTTTAAAATCAGTTAATTTGGAACTTGGGTCACATTTTAACCACATTAATACAACTGGTAGTTTCAATGCTGGCTCATAAGTCAGTTTAAACAATTTCCCCATAACTTTAAATGAAGTACTATATATGTGACGATCCCAGACTTTTATTAATGAAGACATCAAGAATATCTATTATCCCCTCCAAGCTGTTAAGGCAAACACTCAGCACCCTTTCTCCTCCTAGTCCCTTCCACTCTGTTGGCTGAAGACTATAGAGTTCTACCTTCCCTGGAACACAAAAGTGGAGTGTGGGCAAGAAGGTAATCTCAGTGATCAATGAGTAACTCACTTTAACAAGGTTATCTATGGCGGTCAGGGCTTTGGGATATTCCTGGCATGTAGAAAAAATTTAATTACATTAAGTACATCAAATGCTAAATGGATATGTGTGAAGTAGACCAAGAAACCTTTGTATTGGGAAAATATGTCCCCAAAGGAAGAGCTGCAGCAGCAACAACAGTAACCACGTGCACTGACCGAGCATTTGGATATCGCAGATACAGTCAAGGGTCACTACATTAAATGCCGTGTATCTCATTTAAGCCTCACAACAACCCTGGGAGATAAGATCCCAGCTCCTCAAATGAGAAAACCAAGGCTCACAGCAGGTAAGTAGCTCTGCCCAAATTCTCCATGGCTAGTATAGAGGCAGACACAATGAGTTTATCTAGAGAGAATACAATCTTAACCATACCTTTTTATTTCCTTTCAAACTTCAAACATTTGTTTTATAAGTGAACAACAGGTGCTAGTCCTGACTGCTCTGGGAAAAGTCCTATTTCTCTAGATGGAAAGTAACTATGAGTTTACTATTAAGGAGAAATGATATAAGACAATGGGAGAGGGAAATGGCTTAGAAAACTAAAATACAGACCTAGCAGTCTATCAGCAGTTCACAACTATCTTCCTATTCCCTATCCCCAGAAAGTTTGCTTCTTTCTGGTAAATTTAAAGCCCTGGGAAGTCTGCAGTATTGCTTATTAAGCTATGCTGTGTCTTGCTGAGTATATGAATTCACTTTGAACCTGAAGTATGTGCTTGAGCTTTTGCAAAAGTTTGCACAGTTCACCACAGCTGACTCAATGGAGAAAATGGAAACAAAGTCATTCATTTATTCATTAAAGATTTGAGCCTCTTCTATTCTGCGCTGAGCACTTATGCAGAAAACTAAAGCTATAAAGGCTACTGCCTTCAGGGAAATTACTGCCTATCTGGGAATATAATGAGTAACCAAATAAACACACACCTGTGTGCATGCACACACACACACACACACACACACACAAACACACACAGGAGAAGAGACAGTGCTACAAAGGACAAGTATATTTGCTGAGTGACAGGAGGATGTGACCTAGTTAGGAAGCACAGGGAAGATTCACAGTGTAACCGATGTTTGAGATAATATTTGAAACACTCAGTGGGGGTTAACTAGGAAAAGGTTAAAGGAAAGAGCTGGGGAACACTACACAGCATACGTAAATGCCCAGAGTGTAAGGAGCAAGGTGACCGGCAGGGCCTGGAAACAAGTCTAGTGTGGTAGATGCAAAGAGAACAGGGGAGAGTGCAGTGAGAGGTGAATGAAGAGGGAGCAGGACCCTGCTGAGCTATATTATAGATCCTGACATCAAAATATTTTAAACAGGGACAGGACTGTCATACTACTATTTACATTTTGAAAACATTTCTCATATTGCTGTATGGAAAATGGTCTAGAAGAGAACCAGAAAGGCTATGTCAGTGGACTACTGTGATAATTCAGGTGAAGATGAAGGCAGACTGGACTAAGGCAGAATTAGAGATAAAGAGAAGACAATGGATTCGAGAGAGATTAGGGAGTAAAAATCAACCAGACTTGTGTTTTTTGGAATATAGGAGGTACAGGAGAACAAGATATCAAGAACAGTTCAGTTTTCTAGATATACAGCTGAGATGCATACAGATACTAGGATAGAGACAATGGAAAAGCAGATGGCTTTGGACACGCTAGGATTAAGATGCCTTTGAGATACACAAGAAATAGATGAATCACAATGTCAAAGCCTTGTCTGTGTTAAATATCTACAACTCAGAGTAGATACAAATTTCTGAGACCTGGGTACACAGGTGGTAACTAAGGTCCTGCAGATGAGGATAAACCAGATTATGGAAAAACACAGGGATGAGGAGATGACACCTAGAAAGAAAAAACCACATATAAATCATGATAACATACAGCAGACCATGACAGGTATGTAATAGGGTGACAGAAAAAGTAAATGGCAGCAAAGCAAGAGAGATTAATTACATGAAGAGCTATGGGGGAAATGTGGCTTTGAAAAGGATGTTAGACTAGAGAAGACTTCATCTGCTAATATCAACTCACAGTGAGGAAAATAAAACTGTAATTCGGAAAGACCTGTAAGACATGTTAAATAGGGTGGGTGGGGGAACAAAAAAGAAAACGGAGAGTACAGAGCAATGGATACAAATACTTCTATTCCAGGCATAGACTACAACAGCTACCTGCGTGTGCACACTGGCAATACAGACAGACTCTTTCTGGAAAGATATACAAGAAAATGCTAAGATGCTTTCCTCTAAGAAGAATCTGGTGCTCTGTAGTAGAAAGGAAACCTACTTTTCAGTGTATATTCTTTTCTATTCTATTCTAAATTGTTTCCTATGTACAAAAAAAAAAAAATTTTGCTTTTTTTTTTAAACTTAATTAAAACAATAAGGGGG
Organism: Nanger dama; assembly: GCA_917880005.1. Classification (NCBI taxonomy): domain Eukaryota; kingdom Metazoa; phylum Chordata; class Mammalia; order Artiodactyla; family Bovidae; genus Nanger; species Nanger dama. The sequence goes on from CAKJTW010000010.1 coordinate 16,583,025, forward strand.
AAAAGAACAACCCAGTGAGTTTTATGTGACTAAAGTACCAAGACCACAGGAAGAAATCTAAACCACATAGGATTTTAAACAGGCAGAGTGAATTTGTATGATATATTTGTTTTCCTCAATCCTAGCACTTGGGCACCTGAGACACCCTAATTCTAGAATAACAAAGATTTAGTACGAGCTTTTAGATGTCTTTTCTTAAGTAGCATCCTTGCCTCCATTCCTTGCACATTATAAAGTTTGGAGCAAAGCAAAAGAGAGATTAACATCCAAAATTAATTTATGTTAATTTTCCAAAGTTTAAGCTTTGCCAAAATACTGTAAATCTGTGTCATGTGTCAATCATATTTAACAGGACCATCTCATTTTAATTTACCATCCTCTATTGAATACTTTAGGACAGACTATGACTGGATAAAATACAACTAATAAGTTGATAAATGTGCCAAGCTCTTGTCTAGTTTATCATGATGGTTAAATTAAGCACAGATCTGTCTTTAGTTTTTCTGTATGTTTTGTTTTAAAGTTTGCCACCAAGTATGAACTGTGCTGTATGCTCCATTTTCGTTCAAAACTTTATGAAGCCCACACTGAATCCCTGACCTGCAAAAATCTTTCAAAATTAAATAAATCTATTACCTGCTCATGTTCTGTTTCCTTAGTGGATAACGTAATTATAAAGCTTCATAACATAGGTAGTAGATATAGATATAAAACAGTAAGCAAGGAACTTTCAAAATCCAGTGCTAATGGCCCATTCTTGGAACATTTACCGAGCAGCCACTATATGATCGGCACTGTTAGGTACTGAAAGTAGAGTGAACGGAAAAGACAAGATCTTTGCCCTCAAAGAGACTGTACAAATACTGCACAAATTTCACAAAGTTATGAACATGAAATGAAAAGGGAAAGTGAAGCCGCTCAGTTGTGTCCAACTCTTTGCGACCCCATGAACTGCAGCCTACCAGGCTCCTCCATCCATGGGATTTTCCAGGCAAGAATACTGGAGTGAGTTGCCATTTCCTTCTCCAGGAGATCTTCCCGACTCAGGGATTGAAACCAGGTCTCCCACATCGTAGGCAGACACCTTACCGTCTGAGCTACCAGGGAAGTCTTGAAATATGAAACATGAAATAATGCTAGTTAAATGCAAAGTCACTTATATAAGCAGGATTTCTCCCCAAAAGAGTACTTAACGAACTAATCCTTTGTTTGATGTTTTGTTTCGTCCTAACACATCTAGGGAATGGACTATATTCCTTTCAGTTAACACTGGTTCACTCAAATAATAAAGGGAAAGGGAGGGGAGGAACACTGTGGATTAAATCTCCCAGAAGATTTTAATAAGCAACACTCTTAAGAACTCCTAAATTCACCGATGGTATTACTATATCTGACTGAAGCCAGGGGCTGCAACCTTGGCTGCCAAGTGGAATCAACCATGGAGCTTTAAAAATTACTGATCCTTAGGCTGTAGCCCTGAGAGATTTTGACTTAATCAGTGTGAAGTGTGGGGTGCGGCCTGAGCTTGAGAGAGATTTAAAAGGTGATATAAAGTGTAGCCAAAAACATTCAAAAGGATTTGGGGGAGGGGGAGAGCTGATATGCAGGAAGAATGGGAAAATATTCAGCTATGACATAACTACCTAGGCTCTGTACTCCTATTGTGCAGACAAGATATTAATAGGTTATAGTAATTTCTTGCCAAAACTCATTATCATCTTGGATTATGGTGAATTTATGAAGGTGATGCTGCTCTGTTGGGCTCAGCCAGGGGCATGATAGCCTCCTGGACAACTCCTCCATCACCATCTCCAAAAGCTACAGTGATAACCAGCAACATGTGTGCTAGTTGCTCAGTCGTGTCCAACTCTGCGACCCCATGGACTGTAGCCCATCAGGTTCCTCTGTCCTTCCCCAGGCAAGCAATGTTAGTAGCTCTGTCGTGTCTGACTTTTTGCGATCTCATGGACTGTAGCGTGCCAGACTCCTCTGTCCATGGAATTCTCCAGGCAAGAATAGTGAAGTGGGTTGCCATTCCTTTCTCCAGGGGATCTTCCCAACCCAGGGATCAAACCTAGGTAGGTCTCCTGCATTCCTGGAAGAATTCTTTACCGTCTGAGTTACCAACCAACAGAATGGGCTTCTGTTGGAAGCCCAACCAACAGAAAACAACAATTTTTAAAAGTGTGGTCAAATGAGAAACTGTCTCAAAAACATTCTTACTCATACAACGCACAAGTAATTTTGCCTATACATTTGTCTCTAAAAAGTAAAATGTTTTATGATAGTTTAAGATCCCTGCTCTTCCTCTTCTCTGCTTTCTTACCATTTCCTTTTTCTCTGATTACAAAGCAGAGGCTGACTTACAAGTATCAGGTAGAGCAATCATAGATGGGTAAAATAGTATTCTAAATCCTATTTATATTTAGTAATTTCTCTCAGTTCACCTTGTAACACACAGAAAATTCCACATAATTTGGGAAAACACATTATTAATTATAATGATTATTAAATCTAGAACATTAATCAGTAACATCACTAGATATCATTATAACCATCAAGCTATAAAGCACTTTTAAAACAGACCTAAATAGTTTAACACCTGCAACTATCATTCAGGGACTTTAGTAATATCATCTAAAAGAATATAAAACAGTAGAAGATTTACTAAAACAATCAAGAATACATTAATCTGTGTGACACAGAACAGTTCTTCTGGTATAACACTGCATACTGAGACCAGGTTAGAAATGTGAAATTGCAAAGCGGCTGCTGCACAGTAAGCTAAAATCAAACACTCCTTAGGATAAGACCTTACAGAAACCACAACCTCCTACTGATGAACACTTGCACTGTGTCACCTTGAAAGACCCTTTTTTCCCCCACTTCCACCTTATTATCTGGATTTACCCTAAAGTTCAGTCTTACATACCCTACCTTTTTGATATCACAGATATCATTACACATACACTCTCTCTCTCTCTCTCTCTCTCTCTCTATATATATATATATATATATATATATAGCTTTGAGATAACATTTTACAGAAACTACATAGAGATTGTTTCTAAGTCTAGAACTGTAGTACTGTCTATTTTGCACTGAATGTCATAATTATCTGTCCAACTGTCACCTCAAACTCAACAAGGTCAAAATAATCTTCAAAACAAAATCTGGCCCTTCTAAAGACCAAAAATTATAATACTTGATAGCAAAAGTGTGGGAGGAACAGTCATGCTCACACAATATCGATGGATGGAGAGAGGAGTGAACTTTTTAAAGTTCTTTAGCCACAAATGTCAAAAGCCATTTGGTCAAGTAATCCCACTTCTAAGAAGCTGTCCTAAGAGAACAGAGATGTGGATAAAGACTTGTATAAGGAGGCTCAAAGCAAATTAACAATGAAACTCAAATGTCCAACAAAACAGTAACAGTTAAATGATGAGATTTTCAATGAACTATAAAACTGTCACTAAAAATCATGATTCTGAAGATTATTTACTGACAGGGAGAAATGCTCATAACAGATTAACATGGAAAAGTGTCACAAAACTGTATTAGTGGTAAACAAAATGTATAAAAAATGTGTATATATATTTTAAATAAGTTAGATGAAAATATTAAAAGTGGTTATGGCTACAGTGGAATCATAGTTGATTTTTATTATGTATATTTTTGCTTTTGTGTCTTATCAAATATTCTGTGATAATTATACTTTGATAATCAGAAAATAACGTTATTTTAAAACATAGCACTTTCACTTATTGTTTCAGTTACACAGACTTGAGTTTTAAGCTTCCTTCTTCTCCAGGCCGCATATCCAATCATTCAACAAACCCTTTTAAGCAATTGTTCTGATAACACAAGAATGGAAGTAGCCAACTAATTGTACTGGGAAAGTTCAAATACTCTGGAATCCTTGAAAAAATTTCTAACGACTTTGAGCATGCCATTTCTCCTACCTCCATGATCATCCCTGCCTCTTTCAATATACTTTATTGGAACTAATTACTCGAAAGGCCTCCCTAATGCTATAGTGACTTCTCCCCACTGAAGTCATCTAATACTCACTGCTGTTCAGTTTTTTGGTTGGGTTACACAGATGGGGGACCAACTGGAGGAGAGCAGAGAAGCCTGAGGTCAGGCAGATAGAAACATTAAACAACTCCTGAAGGCACCAAATGGTAACATGTTCACAATAATAGCCTTGAGCTGACAAGCCTGAGTGATGCTCAGTACACATTCTCTGCTTCCTAAAACAGGCGAACAAACATTAATTGTTAAACATCTGAAAAAACTAAATCATTTTTGAAAACTACTGGTATGTTAGAACAAAGACATATGACAACTAAATGCACTGTGGTATACTGGAATGGATCCTGGCACCAAAAAAAAAAAAAAGAGTATAGGTGGGAAAAAAATTGAATAAAGCCTACAGTTCAGTTATTATTAGTCTTTTTAGCTTTGACAGGTATTACAGAAGCCTTCACAAATGTTTCTCATTTCCGATTGCTTTTTCTTGCCTAAGGGATAGGCACCTAGTATCAATAGTACTAAGCCAGCTGCGCTAAAGTCTGCCCAGATGAGAGCTGAGGGCTTCTGCCTCACATTCCAATGCTCTCCTAACTACACTGCCTCATGCTCAAGTCCTGGTTGCCATTCAACCCACCGAGTGAAAGCGCCAGCCATGGAAAGTACTCTATAGACAGACAAAACCCACCACAGTTTGCACTAGTAAGAATCTTTGTGTGTCACGGCACTCACAGAAAACCCTACATCTATTTTAACAACTAGTATTGAACTATAACAATCACTGATACAAAAGCTATTTCATACTAAGCTTCCATTACTGTTCAGTGCTCCTATGACCGGGAGGTAAAGGCCTTTGTCTTAAGTGCTATTAAGTACTCTACCATCTACTTTAGAAAGGAAAAAAAAATGCCAGCGAATCTCTGAAGCATTACTTTTCACTGTACTTCTTTATAAAGAAAAGGAGATGTGCTGAACCATCAGAAGGAGCCTCTAAGAATCTGCTTATGAAAATTCAAGCCTCCATGTTCTTCCAAGGTAAAGACTATTTCATTTACTACACAGCCCAACTCTTCCGATTAACCTAACAACGTGACAATAAGAATAGTTTTATAAAAATCTCAGAACTGTTTTGTTAAACATTTACTCTATGATTACTCTGAATATTACAGCTGCTGAAAAGTGATTTCCTTTGTCATCAAACTAAGTGTTTTTCCAGTATTTTAACCTATGAACCAAGCGGCTGAGCACACATGCAGACATGAAAGCACTAGTGATTACCCACCCTCATCCTTTATTCCATACTTTACACTAAAGAGAGGGTACAACTTCTTCTAACCATAAAAGTTTAGATGCCACAGCATTTTTATACGTCCCAAAGCAGCTAGTACAATGCTTTCACATAACACTTAATAAATGCTTGTTGAGTAAATGTCAAGCATGATAAAAGGCATCATGGCACAAGACTGATTCTTTACAAAAATATTTTTCTTCTATCCACCTAAAAATATTTTATTTTACTAACATCAAAAGTCAGGCACCGTAGACAGCGGTAGAGACAAAAATAAAGAGAAATAAAACATCATACATCTAGATTTACATAATGGTTACATGCCAAACAGCATAATGTGCAAAACTATGTCTCATGGAAGGTTCAATGTCCCATGGAAGGATGAAGGAGGATGTATCAACTCTTAACTGTGTAGAACAGAAAGCTCTATGCATGCCTGAATATAAGGCAATCCACCATTTTCCCAGTACAAAGGGATACAAAGTTTTTTGCTTCTAAGCACGTCAATTTTTAGGAAAGTCAAGGAAACTGTTAAATGATCATTTAAAATAATTAGTAGCTTACAGATAATTAAATCACCCAATAAGAAATTAATTTGCAAATAATGCTTTTCTTCACTCTCATATTTAGTTAAAATTTTATTCAACTTCTTGACGCCAGAGTCTTCATCATCACCAGAACCCTTCTCTAGAGTACCTGAACTCACTTTCAAGTTACTGAGATCCAGCCTTCTTGACTGTACAACTGGCACTGCTCTCAGAAATTTTATGCTGGCCAGAAGTACCGTCTGTATGATTTTTAATGTTTTTTTTTTTCATTCAACCTAAAAAGACATATTCACTATATACTCAGTGGAACCATTTATTATATTCCTTCTTAAATGTATTAATCAGCTTTCTTGCGTCGCTAAGTTGTGTCTGACTCTTTGCGACCTCATGAACTGCAGCATGCCAGGCTTCCCTGTCTTTCACATCTCCCAGAGTTTGCACAAACTCATGTCCATTGAGTCAGTGATGACATCCAACCCTCTCATCCTCTGTTACCCACTTCTCCTCTTGCCCTCAATCTCTCAAAGTATCAGAGTCTTTGCCAATGAGTTGGCTCTTCCCATCAGGAGGCCAGTACTGAAACTTCAGCTTCAGCACTAGACCTTCCAATGTTCATGGTTGATTCCCTTTCGGACTGGCTGGTTTGATCTTCTTACTGTCTGTTGAGTTATAACTTATAACACAACGTCGCATTTTGAAATGGATAACTGGTTAGGTTGCAACATATATCTATATGTAAATACATCTTTGTAATATCATCACAATCACCACGGGGAACATTTCCACCACCCCAAAAAAGTTTCCTCATACTCCTTGCCGTTAATCTCTCCTCAGCCCTATCCCCCAAGAACAACTGTTTTGCTTTCTGTTGTCACAGTTTTTCCTTTTCTGGAATGTTGTATCACTAGAAATAGAGAGTACACAGAGCTTTGTGACTGGGTTCATACATTCAGCACAATCTCTTCAGACTCATTCATGTTTCGGTATGAATCAATAGTTCCTTCTATTATACAGATATATCACAATTTTTATTCACTCATCCAGTTTGTAGACAATGGGTTCTTTTCAGCTTTTGGCTATTAGGACTAAAACCACTATAAATATTCAAAGTACATCTCTGTAAAAATGTTTTCATTTCCCTTAAGTAAATGCCAGTAAGTGATATTGGTGGGTGTACTTGTTTCCTAGAATTGCCGTAACAAAGTTATCATAAACTAAGTGGCTTAAAACAACTGAAATTTATTCTCTTACAGCCCCAGAGGCTGGAAGTGTAAAATCAAGGTGTTGGTCAGACCATGCTCTCTTGAAGCTGCTAGGAAAGAACCTGCGCATGTCTTTTACTTAGCTGATGTGTCTGTAACCGTCAGAAGTACCCCCTCTTCCCTCAACGCTCCCTGTCTCTCTCCTCTTCTTGGGAGAAGTACTGGATTCATACTAGACTAAGTCATATTGGATTAAGAACTCCCTACTCAAGTAATGTTCAAAATTCTCCAAGCCAGGCTTCAACAGTACGTGGACTGTGAACTTCCAGATGTTCAATCTGGATTTAGAAAAGGCAGAGGAACCAGAGATCAAATTGCTAACATCTGCTGGATCATCGAAAAAGGAAGAGAGTTCCAGAGAAAACAGCTACTTCTGCTTTATTGACTATGCCAAAGCCTTTGACTGTGTGGATCACAACAAACTGGAAAATTCTTCAAGAGATGGAATGCCACACTATCTTACCTGCCTTCTGAGAAATCTGTATGCAGGTCAAGAAGCAACAGTTAAAACTGGACATGGAACAACAGACTGGTCACAATCGGGAAAGGAGTAAGTCAAGGCTGTATATTGTCACCCTGCTTATTTAACTTCTATGCAGAATACATCATGAGAAATGCTGGACTGGATGAAACACAAGCTGGAATCAAGATTGCCGGGAGAAATACCAATAACCTTAGATATGCAGATGACATTACCCTATCGCAGAAAGTAAAGAACTAAAGAACCTCTTGATGAAAGTGAAAGAAGAGAGTGAAAAAGTTGGCTTAAAACTCAGCATGGAGAAAACTAAGATCATGGCATCCAGTCCCATCACTTGATGGCAAATAGATGGGGAAACACTAGGACAGACTTTATTTTGGGGGGCTTCAAAAATCACTGCAGATGGTGATTGCAGTCATGAAATTAAAAGACGCTTGCTCCTTGGAAGAAAAGTTATGACCAACTTAGACAGCATATTAAAAAGCAGAGACAATACTTTGCCAACAAAGGTCCGTCTAGTCAAGGCTATCATTTTTCCAGTAGTCGTGTATGGATGTGAGATTTGGACTATAAAGAAACCTGAGTGCCGAAGAATTGATGCTTTTGAACCGTAGTGTTGGAGAAGACTGTTGAGAGTTCCTTGGACTTCAAGGAGATGCAATCAGTTCCTCCTAAAGCAAATCAGTCCTGAATATTCACTGGAAGGATTGATGCTGAAGCTGAAATTCCAATTCGTTGGCCAAGTGATGTGAAGAACTGACTCATCTGAAAAGACCCTGATGCTGGGAAAGACAGTGAATGCGGGAGGAGAAGGGGACGACCGAGGATGAGACGGTTGGATGGCATCACCGACTCAGTGGACATGAGTTTGAGTAAACCCTGGGAGTTGGTGATGGACAGGGAGGCCTGGCGTGCTGCAGTCCATGGGGTTGCAAAGAGCTGGACATGACTGAGCGACTGAACTGAACTGAACTGACTCAAGTGAGGCCTTGTATTAAGCTGCAATGACTATTTCTAAATAAGGTCAGAATCTGATGTACTAAGACTGAGCACTGAGACATACCTTTGGATGGAAAGAGGTGGGAGTGGGCACAGTTCAAACCCCAACAAAGAGTCATACAGTAAGTGTATGTTTATAACAACCAATTGCCAAACTATTACTCAAGTGGAAAGACGAGATCTCTTTAAGAAAATTAAAGATATCAAGATTTCATGCAAAAGGGGCACAATAAAGGACAGAAACACTATAGACCTAACAAGCAGAAGATATTAAGAAAAGGTGGCAAGAATACACAGAATTATACAAAAAAAAAAAAAAGATATAATGACTTAAAAATAGTTAAGGATCAGATAAATACAATAGTGTGATCACTCACCTAGAGCCAGACATCTTGGAGTGCAAAGTGGGCCTTAGGAAGCATCATTATGAATAAAGCTACAGTAGGTAATGGAATTCTAGCTGAGCTATTTCAAATCCTAAAACATAATGCTGTTAAAGTGCTGCACTCAATATGTCAGCAAATTTGGAAAACTCAGAAGTGGCCACAGGAACTGTAAATGGTCAGTTTTCATCTTAATGCCCAAAATGCTCAAACTACTGTACAACTGCATTCATTTCACATGGAGCAAAAGTAATGCTCAAAATTCTCCAAGCTAGGCTCCAACAAGAGTATGTGAACTGAGAACTTTCAGATGTTCAAGCTGGATTTAGAAAAGGCAGAGGAACCAGAGATCAAATTGTGAACATCAAACTGATGACCATATAAAACAGCAAGATAATTCTAGAATAACATATGCTTCTGCTTCATTGACTACACTAAAGCATTTGACTGTATGGATCACAACAAACTGTGGAAAAATTCTTCAAGAGATAGGAATACCAGACCACCTAATCTTCTTCCTGTGAAACCTGTATGCAGGTCAAGAAGCAACAGTTAGAACCAGATATGGAACAACAGACTGGTACAAAATAGGGCAAGGAGTATGTGAAGGCTGTATATTGTCACCCTGCTTATTTAACTTTTATGCAGAGCACATCATGCAAAATGCCAGGCTGGATGAAGCACAAGCTGGAATCAAGACTGCTGGGAGAAATATCAACAACCTCAGATATGCAGATGACACTATCCATATGACAGAAAGCAAAGAAGAACTAAAGAGCTTGTTGATGGAGATGAAAGAAGAGAGTTTCACTCTGGCTTAAAACTCAACATTCAAAAAACTAAGACCATGGCCTCCAGTCCCATCATTTCACTGCAAACAGATGGGGAAACGACGGAAAAAGTGACAGACTTTATTTTTCTGGACTCCAAAATCACTGCAGATGGTGACTGCAGCCATGAAATTAAAAGACACTTGCTCCTTGGAAGAAAAGCAATGACAAACCTAGACAGTATATTAAAAAGCACAGATGTTACTTTGCCAACAAAGGTTCATCTAGTCAAAGCTATGGTTTTTCCAGTAGTCATGTATGTATGTGAGAGTTGACCCACAAAGAAACTGAGCACCAAATAATTTATGCTTTTGAACTGTGATGTTCGAGAAGACTCTTGAGAGTCCTTGGATTGCAAGGAGATCAAACCAGTCAATCCTCAAGGAAATCAATCCTGAATATTTACTGAAAGGACTGATGATGAAGCTGAAGCTCCAATACTTTGGCCACCAAAGTATTGTGAAGAACCAACTCATTAGAAAAGACTGATGCTGGGAAAGATTGAAGGCAGGAGGAGAAGGGGACAACACAGGATGAAATAGTTGGATGGCATCACTGACTCAACGGACATGTATTTGAGCAACCTCTGGAGATGGTGAAGAACAAGGAAGCCTGGCTTGCTGCAAACCATAGGGTCACAGAGAGTTGTACATGACTGAGCAACTGAACAACAATCTATGTCTATCTCCACATATGTAAGTACATATCTCCTTACATCATACAAATTTTCCACTTGCAGGCCTCACTTTTAACTCCTGAAAAGTTTTGTCTCTGAAATAACATACACACAAATACTGAAATGAAATAGCTCTTTTACTATAATAAACACAAAAGTTCGAAATACTAAGTCGCGATTTTGTCATTTATCTAAATAAGATTTATTTACCTGGAATTATATAAAATGGTAGTGTTTTCCTATCCCTTTCTCTACTTTTCATGACAACTCTCAAACCAGGTATTATTATAGATCCTTTAAGTTTAGTAAAATTTCCATGACAATGATAAAGTTATATTTCTATTACTAAAATCATTTCACCAGTTAAAAGCCACATTTTGTCCCTCTCAGTACCTGCTTTGAAACTCCAACATGAATAAAAATGAAATACAGTTCTAATACATACTAAAATTTGAGAAGGGCATAAAATAATATTGAGACATGCTACCTCCAAGAGATTTCAGATAGTGTTAGATAATCCTAAAATTACTTGAAACATCTGCCTATAAATTACAGTGTTTCTGAAACATAGTTGAGAATAAGGAAGCATACTTAAAAATTATATTGTTTCAATCTCATTTCCTTTGCATGTCCAGATTATGGTGATACACTTGAAATTTTTTTCTTTCACATTTTCAGAGACTGAAAAAGAAATACCTGGTAAAGAAGACTGAGAGAGTTAATAAAGAAATGCACACAAATGAGAAAATTCTGAGATGCAGAGAACATATTCAAAAACAGCAAATGATTCCCCTTCCAATATTTTTTGGAACGTCATTATCCTATTTATCTTATCTATGTTACAGAGGTTTCCTTTGTTAGGAGTCATTTGAATAAGTTAGTTAAATGGTTTTTCCTGTAGTCTCTAAGAATGAAAGAATAATATAATCTTTATCAGATAGCAGAAGCTGACTCTGCAGAGAAATAAATGTCACCAATTAAAAATTAATGTTTAATATGTTATTTCATACAACTGCTGCTAGATGAATAAGTAGGGTCATGTTCTATTTTTCTTTTCCTTTGAAATGAGGTTTGCTTTAGCTTTTGTAAGGTATTACTTCAATAGGAGAGGTCACTTTGTCAGAGATGTCTCCCAAGGAAAACTGGACCAGGTACTTGCTCAAAGCAGCACTGGAAGCTTCTGCTGCTTCAGAGGCGAAAAGCCTCAGGAGACTGGTGATCAGCAATGTTGGGTTTCCAGATTTGCTCATGGACTCCCTTCCCTGGTGCAGGTTTCCCACTGCAGAAAGTAACTCTTGGATGATAAGCACAGGTTACATGGCATTTGCAAAGTTGCATTTGTGAGCCTGGCAAATTTCGAGTTAGAAACAATGGAGTTTTTAAAATCTTTAAGTCTGGAACCATTTTGAATCTGAAAAGGAGCTGATAGGAATTAAAATGTTCCACAATCCTTGTACTATATGAGAGGATGTCTACTTCTTTAAGTAGACATGGTAACGTTTCAAGGGAACCATAAGAAAATAATGTGTGTATCTTCCAAAAATAGATAAAGAGGCAAAATATGAGGAAAACTGAGTCACTGGAAAAGACCCTGATGCTGGGAAAGGTTGAAGGCTCCCTGAGGGGGAGCTGCAGTCCATGGAGTTGCAGAGTCGGACAAGAGTGAGCAACTGAACTGAACTGATAAAGAAAAAGAGAAACTAATAAGCCTGTAAAAGCCTTCAGTAAATTTAAAAAGGGAGAAAGAAGTACAAGAGGTAATAGTGAGACAGGGACAAAAGGATAGAAAAATGGAAAGTCCTAAGTAAACGGTAGACACAAACCCCAATCCAATCAATATAAATGAATTACTTTTCAGAGATCGTCAAACTGAATTTTCTCTCTCTCTCTCACACCACACAGAGAAATAAGGTATTTTTAAAAGACAAAACCCAAAAGCTGTAAGGATAAATGCTTTAGGGAATTCCCTGGCATGCCACAACTAACACCCGATGCAGACAAATAAATAATTTGGAAAAAAGTTTTGGACAAGACTAGCAAAATATAAACACCTCTTATGAGACTGAAAAGGGGGCACAAACAATAAACATTAAAAAAAAAAAAAAAAAACTTGGACATATGGTCCTACTTCTAGCAAAACATAAATTATTGAAAGGAGCAGTCTATGAGACTGTAAGAGGTAATCTCCACCTTTCTGCTATTCTCCACCTTTCTGCTATGCCAAGCCATTGCAAATATAAAACTACGAGGTCCAAATATTGCTTTATGGAAGAGTTTTATTAAACTTTGAGCAGAATATCATTCCAACTTTAAAACTTTTTAAAGAACCAAAAACTTTCTTCTGAGGCCAATATAAACTTGATATTAAAAATAGGCTAATAAAATAGAATTTTTTAAAAAGTTAAAAGCTAATCTCACCAAGGAACACAGACGCGAAACTCATAACAAACCATTTCCAAAAGTGTTTATATCATGACCAAGTTGGGAATGCAAAGCTAGTATGACATTAGAAAAATATACAGATGCTATTTCTCATATTAACAGATGAGAGAAAAAACACAACTTTTTTTGAAGCATAAAGCAGATAAGCATTTCATGAAAATTTTAATACCCAATGAAGAGTTTACCTAAGAATACCACAAAGAACAAAAATATCATCTTAGAAATTAGAAAAAAGGATTTCATTAAGTGATATGATCAACAATAATTTTTCAAACATACGCATCAAACATTATTTTTAAATTTTTTAATTGGAGGAAAACTGCCACACAGTGTTGTGTTGGTACTGTACTACAATGTGAATCAGCCATAATTACATATTTATATATACAGCTAAATGCCATTTTTAAAGATTAAAATTTGCAACACTTCAATGTCTCAATTAAGACAGTAAACTCACATATGACCTAGTGGATATTACAGTGAGATAAAGAACTAAAAGGGAATTTTTTTAAAAAGAAAGAAAATCATCCTTTAGAGAAAATAAAAATGAATAAATATTAAGCTTAAAAAACATAGAAGAAAATTATTAGATTTGATAAAAGAGTTTAGGTAAGGTTACTAAATATAAGAACAGAAAAAAACAATCAACTTAATTTCTAAATGGAAGAACAAATTGAAATGTTTAGATGATATAATTTATAATATCAAAAATACTAAACTCTTAGAAATAAACCTATCAAAAGATGTACAATACTTACATTGACCAAATTATGAAACATAACAGAAATCAAATAAGTTCTAAATTAATTGGGTAGTATATATATTAATGGACAAAGAGAGTCAACACTTTTAAGAATTCATTTCTGACTTGACAGATTCAACAAAATTTCAATCAAGACCACAAAGAGAATTTTTCGAGAATTTGATAAACAGATTCTCAAATTATATGGATCAGTCAACAGCTCCTGATGAAGAAGGTATGGATTCTTGCCATACCAGGTAAAGAACCCACCTGCCCATGCAGGAGACACAAGAGACATGGGTTTGAACCCTGGATCGGGAAGATCCCCTGGAGGAGGGCATGGCAACCTACTCAGTACTCTTGCTTGGCAGGCTACAGTCCATAGGTTTGCCAAGAGTCAGACATGGCTAAAGTGACTTAGCACAGCACAACACAGTTAAAACAGTCCCATGTAGTATCTCTGTAGAGACAGAAAATCTCATCAATAAAAGAGAAAAGCCCAGCCTGGAACCATGCAGACAATCATGAAATGACAGAGGTGGCACTCCAGTCAATGGAGAGGTTATTCAATAAATGGAACTAGTTACCCACATGGGGGGAAAAATCCAACTGGACCAAGAACTTACACTATTCAAAGAACCAACTCCAAACAGATTTAAAATAAATATGAAAAATAAGCCTTTAAAAATAAAATACTGATAGTATATTTTCCATATCATACAAGGTAGAGAGTTCTTAACCATGATATAAAAAGTTCTAACTATACAAGAGAATGATACAAATGAACTAGGAAAAAAAAATCCAAAACTCTGCAAAGCGTCAGTACTGATAAGCATATATAGCAGAGAGAATTAGAGCACTCTGCTGATGGGACCAGTATATAATGGTGCATGACCAACTTAGCATTTATCTTGTACAGACAAACACACACACACACACACACACACACCCTGTCACCCTAATTCGACTCCTATACATATACATAAAGAAATTACTCACACATACCAGAACACATGTTAAATAAGCACCAAATTAAAAGTGTTCATGACAAAAAAAAACCTGAACACCCACACTCCCCACTACTAGCAGAATATCAAGGTGTATGTGTGCATGCTAGGTCACTTCAGTGGTGTCTGACTCTTTGAGACCCTATAGACTGTAGCCCAACAGGCTTCTCCAGGCAAGAATACTGGAGTGGGGTCACCATGCGCTCCTCTGGGGATCTTCCCACCCAGAGATCAAACCAATGTCTCTTATGTCTCCTGAATTGGCAGGTAGGTTCTTAACCATTAGCACCACCTGGAAAGCCCTATCAGGGTATCTTCACATAACGAAACAGTATGTAAGACTGAAATTTAATGAACTATAACTACATGCCATGACTCAAATAAATCTTGACACATGATTTAAGAGAAAACGAGTTTCACTTTGACATGGTAACATTTAAGGCCTGTTACCTAAGAGCCCACTAAACATCAGCTTTGTAAGACAGTGGGGCATATGGCCGTAAGACCCACAAGGCTATGCTGAAATGAAAATCAGGGTTTAAACAGACTCACCAAGGCTATTCCATAGGGCCCAGCACAGAGAGGCTGACTGAAATAACTTGCCTTTCCATAAAAGAGGTCATCTGCTTATCTTGAAAGCTTCTGCCTCAGGGCAAGCCTCTATTTTTAAGGCATATCTAAGGGCCTACAGACGTTATCTCCAAACAGGAAGCCAACAGGCCATCATCTTCACTCTTTCTACTGGACTCCAAGTTGTTGGGATCACCAGTCTACAAGGAACTTGTGCACAAATCTGGTGCCCCTCTCAAGCCCCTGATGGCCAGCAGGGCTTGAGTTCAACAGATGGTAAACGGTTCTTAACTGGCTTTCATCCCAGGGTTCAGTTCAGAGAAAGCACACAGAAACACTCAGTCTTCCTCTGAATATTTTAAATGATACTACCTGAGAATTTAGCTTCCAATTTGCCTGAACCTAGGTGCAGATTCAACATGCTTATTTAACTTATATGCAGCGCACACCATGAGAAACGCCAGGCTGGATAAAGCACAAGCTGGAATCAAGATTGCTGAGAGAAATATCAATAACCTCAGATATGCAGATGACACCACCCTTATGGCAGAAAGTGGAGAGGAACTAAAGAGCTTCTTGATGAAAGTGAAAGTGGAGAGTGAAAAAGTTGGCTTAAAACTCAACATTCAGAAAACTAAGATCATGGCATCCAGTCCCATCACTTCATGGCAAACAGATGGGGAAACAATGGTAGTAGTGAGAGACTATTCTGGGGGCTCCAAAATCACTGCAGATGGTGACTGCAGCCATGAAATTAAAAGACGCTTACTCCTTGGAAGGAAAGCTATGACAAACCTAGACAGCATATTTAAAAGCAGAGACATTCCTTTGCCAACGAAAGTCTGTTTAGTCAAAGCTATGGTTTTTCCAGTAGTCATGTATGAATGTGAGAGTTGGACTATAAAGAAAGCAGAGTGCAGAAGAACTGATATTCTTGAACTGCGGTGCTGGAGAAGACTCTTGAGAGTCCCTTGGACTGCAAGGAGATCCAATCATTCAATCCTAACAGAAATCAGTCCTGAATATTCATTAGAAGGACTGATGCTGAAGCTGAAACTCCAATATTGTGGCCACCTGATGTGAAGAACTGACTCATTGGAAAAGACCCTGAGGCTGGGAAAGATTGAGGGCGGGAGAAGGGGATGACAGAGGATGAGATGGTTGGATGGCATCACCGACTCGATGGACATGAGTCTGAGCAAGCTCTGGGAGTTGGTGATGGACAGGGAGGCCTGGCGTGCTGCAGTCCTTGGGGTCACAAAGAGTCAGACAGGACTGAGCAACTGACCTGACTGAGGTGCTGATTAAGAGCCTTCCTTCTGAAACACTGACACACCCTGAATTACTTGGAGCAACTAAGAACAAAGAAGGCTGCCTGGTACTATCTCAAGGTTTAAAAGACAACTAAGAGTTATGAGAGAGTTTAAGAATAAAGTTTATCTACTACACTAGGTCACTACTCCTTTAAGAGATGGCTGAATAACCTAAAGCATAGAAACCAACACAAAGTCAAGGAAATGAAGAAACAAAGGAATATATTTCAAACAGAAGAATAAGATAAAATGTCAGAAAAAGACCTTAATGAAACAGAGGTAACTGACTTACCTAATAAAGAGTTCAAAATAGATGGCATAAAGATGCTCATGGAGGTCAGAACAACTTATAAACAAAGCAGGAATTTCAACAGAGATAGAAAATGCCATGCAGAAATCAATTTACAGTTCAGCCACTCAGTCATTATCTAGCTCTTTGTGACCCCATGGACTGCAGCACGCCAGGCTTCCCTGTCTATCACCCGCTCCCGGAGTTTGCTCAAACTGTCCATCGAGTCAGTGACGCCATCCAGTCATCTCATCACCTGTCGTCCCCTTCTCCTCTTGCCCTCAATCTTTTCCAACATCAGGGTCTTTTCCAATGAGTCAGCTCTTCCAAGCAGGTGGCCAAAGTACTGAAGCTTCAGCCTCAGTATCAGTACTTCTAATGAATATTCAGAGTAGAGTTCCTTTAGGATTGACTGGTTTGATTTCCTTGATCTCCTTGCTGTCCAGGGACTCTCACAAGTCTTCTCTAGGACCACAGTTCGAAGCTATCAGTTCTTTGGTATTCAGCTTTTTTATGTTTCAATTCTCACATCCATACAGAACTAATGGAAAAGCCATAGTTTTGACTATATGAACCTTTGTAGGCAAAGTAATGTTTCTGCTTTTTAATACATGAAGTTTGCCATAGCTTTCCTTCCAAGGAGTAAGCATCTTTTAATTTCACGGCTGCAGTCACTATCTGCAGTGATTTTGGACTCCAAGAAAATAAAATCTGTCACTGTTTCCATTGTTCCCCCATCTATTGCCATGAAGTGATGGGACTGGGTGTCATGATCTTCGTTTTTGAATGCTGAGTTTCAAGCCAGCTTTTTCACCCTCCTTTTTCACCTTCAAGAGGCTCTTCAATTCCTCTTCTCTTTCTGCTATATGGGTGGTGTCATCTGCATATCTGAGGTTATTGATATTTCTCCCAGCAATCTTGATTCCAGCTTGTGCTTCAACCAGCCTGCCATTCCGCATGATGTGCTCTGCATAGAAGTTAAATAAGCAGCATGACAATATACAGCCCTGACGTGCTCCTTTGCCAATCTGAAATCAGTCAGTTGTTTCATATCCCATTCTAACTGGTGCTTCTTGCCCTGCACACAGATTTTGCAGGAGGCAGATCAGGTGGTCTGGTGTTCCCATCTCTTTAAGAATTTTCCACAGTTTATTTTGATCCACACAGTAAAAGGCTTTAGCATAGTCAATGAAACAAAAGCAGATGTCTTTATGGAATTCTCTTGCTTTTTCAATGATCCAACAGATGTTCACAATTTGATCTCTCGTTCCTCTGCCTTTTCTAAATCCAGCTTCTACATCTGGAAGTTCTTGGTTCATGTACTGTTGAAGCCTACCTTGGAAGATTTTGAGCTTTGCTACCAGAAATCACAGAGCTGAAGAATACAACTGAACTGAAAAATACAATAGATGGGTTTCAACAAAAGACTAAATGAAGGAATGAAGGAAGAGGATGAGTAAATTCAGAAGGAAGCACTGAAACCCATCCAATCAGAGCAGCAGAAAGGAAAAAAAAAAAAAAAGGAATACAAAACAGTGACAATATAAAAGAGTGAGAGTAGCTTACGGGACTTACAGGAAATAATCAAGAGGATCACTATGAATATCACAGGAGTCCAGAAGGGAGAGAGAGAGACAGACAGAAAACTTTTTTGAAGAAATAATGAATAACAGAAATGTTTCATTTCGATATATTATCAGGAAGAGGACATTTTTAAAAATTCAATTTAAAATTGCACCAAAAAGCATAAAATATCTAAGAATGAACTAAGGAGGTGAAGACCTGTACAATGAAATCTGTAACACTAATGAAATCAACTGAAGAAACAAACAGAAAGGTATTCTGTGCTCACAGACTGGAAAATTAGTAGTTTAAAACTCCATATAGTCCAAAGCAATGTAAAGATTCCACACAATTCCTTTCAAAATTCCAATGACATTTTTCACAGAAACAGAACAATCCTAAGATTTGTTATGTAACCACAAAAGACCCTGAATAGCCAAAACACTTTTGAGAAAGAACAAGAAAGCTGGAGTCATCACATTTCCTGATTTCAAACTTTATTACTGAACTACAGTAATTGAACCAGTATGGCTGTGTCATGGATCAGAATAGGGAGCCAGAAATAAACCCATACACATATGGTCATTTAATATGCAACACAGGAGTCATGGGGAAAGGAAAGTCTGTTCAAAATGGTGATGGAAAACTGGACAGTCCCATGCGAAAGAATGCAACTGGACCCTTATCTTACACTAAATACAAAAAACAACTCAAAATGGATTAAAGTCTTAACAGAAGACCTTGAACCATGAAAAGCCCAGAAGAAAACACAGGCAGGAAGCTCCTCCAGTAGGTCACCAAAAGCAAAAACAAGCAAGTGGATTTACATCAAAAGCAAAAGGAAACAAGCAGGACTACATCAAACTGACAGGGAGTTCTGCACAAAGAGACCACCACCAAAACGAAAAGGCAGCCTACAGAATGGGATAAAATATTTGCTAATCACACATCTGACGAAAGGTTCACATCCAAAATATATTTTAAAACACATATGATTCAATAGCCAAGAACAATATGATTTAAATATGGGCAAAGGATCTAAGCAAACATTTTCCCAAAGAAGTCATATACATGGCAAACAGATACAAGAAAAAGTGCACATCGTCACCGATCATCAGAGAAATGCAATTCAAAACTACAATAAGCTAACACCACACACCTGCTAGAAAGTCCACTGTCAATAAGACAAGGGACAACAATTGTTGGCATGGACGTAAAGAGGAAGACTTATGCACCACTGATGACAAAGCAAACTGGTGCAGCAACAGTAGGAAACAGTAGGGCAGCCCCTCAGAAATTTAAAATAGAACTTCCATGTGACCCAGCATTTCCACCTCCGAATGTTTATCTGAAAGAAATGAAAATACCAACTCAGAAAGACATATGCACCAGAATGTACACTGCAGCATTATTTACAGTAACCAAGGTATGGAAGCACCCTAAATGTCCACTGATGGGTAAGTATATAAAGAAAACATGGTTATAAATACAATGGACTATTACTTAGCCACAGACAAGAATGAAATCTTGCAATGGAGGGAACCTGAAGGTGTTAATAAGTCAAGTGAAATAAGTCAGACACAGAATAACAAACACTGAATGATCTCACAGGTGAAATTTAAAAAAAAAAAATGATACAGAGACTACACTGGTTGTTGCTGGAGGCAGAAGGGATGGAGAGTGGGCTAAATGGCTGAAAGTGGTCAATAAATTCAAACTTTCAGTTATATTTAATGCATAGCATGTTGACTACAGTCATATTGTATTTTATATTTAGAAGTTGCTGAGACAGTAAATCTTAAAAGTTATCATCAGGAAGAAAAAAATTCACTGTTATAACCCAAAGCTAATATGTTAACCCTCAATTATATCACACTAAAAATTTTTCTCAAAATATCAACAAAACAGAAACAGAAGATTGTAGAAGTCTAATCAGACTTAAATTGAAGAAACTAGGGAAAACCACTAGACCGTTCAGGTATGACTTAAATCAAATCCCTTAGGATATACAGTGGAAGTGAGACATAGATTTAAGGGAACAGATGTGATAGACAGAGTGCCTGATGAACTATGGACAGAGGTTCATGACACTGTACAGGAGACAGGGATCAAGACCATCCCTAAGAAAAACAAATACAAAAAAGCAAAATGGCTGTCTGAGGAGCCCTTACAAACAGCCATGAAAAGAAGAGAAGCGAAAAGCAAAGGAGAAAAGATATACCCATTTAAATGGAGAGTTCCAAAGAATAGCAAGGAGAGATAAGAAAGCCTTCCTCAGTACACAGTATTCAGTGCAAAGAAATAGAGGAAAACAATAGAATGGGAAAGACTAGAGATCTCTTCAAGAAAAATCAGATACCAAGGGAACTTTTCATGGAAAGATGGGCTCAATAAGGACAGAAATGGTATGGGCCTAACAGAAGCAGAAGATATAAAGAAGAGGTGGCAAGAATACACAGAAGAATTGTACAAAAAGACCTTTATGACCCAGATAATCATGATGGTGTGATCACTCACCTAGAGCCAGACATCCTGGAATACAAAGGCAAGTGGGCCTTAGAAAGCATCACTACGAACAACCTAGTGGAGGTGATGGAATTTCAGTTGAGCTATTTCAAATCCTAAAAGATGATGCTGTGAAAGTGCTGCACACAATATGCCAGCAAATTTGGAAAACTCAGCAGTGGCCACAGAACTGGAAAAGGTCAGTTTTCATTCCAATCCCTAAGAAAGGCAATGCCAAAGAATGCTCAAACTACTGCACAATTGCACTCATCTCACATGCTAGTAAAGTAATGCTTAAAATTCTCCAAGCCAGGCTTCAACAATATGTGAATCGTGAACCAGATATTCAAGCTGGTTTTAGAAAAGGCAGAGGAACCAAAGATCAAATAGCCAACATCCGCTGGATCACTGAAAAAGCAAGAGAGTTCCAGAAAAGATATTCTTCTGCTTTATTGACTATGCCAAAGCCTTTGACTGTGTGGATCACAACAAACTGAAAAATTCTTAAAGAGATGGGAATACCAGACCACCTGATCTGCGTCATGATCAGGGAGCAATAGTTAGAACTGGACATGGAACAACACACTGGTTCCAAATAGGAAAAGGAGTACGTCAAGGCTGTATACTGTCACCCTGCTTATTTAACTTATATGCAGAGTACATCATGAGAAACACTGGGCTGGATAAAGCACAAGTTGGAATCAAGATTGCTAGGAGAAATATCAATAACCTCAGATATGCAGATGACACCACTCTTATGGCATAAAGTGAAGAAGGACTAAAGAGCCTCTTGATGAAAGTGAAAGAGAGTGAAAAAGTTGGCTTAAAAGTCAACATTCAGAAAATGAAGATCATGGCATCCAGTCCCATCACTTGATGGCAAATAGACGGGGAAACAGTGGAAATAGTGGCTGACTTTATTTTGGGGGGCTCCAAAATCACTGCAGATGGTGACTGTAGCCATGAAATTAAAAGACGCTTACTCCTTGGAAGGAAAGTTATGCCCAACCTAGATAGTATATTCAAAAGCAGAGACATTACTTTGCCAACAAAGGTCCGCCTAGTCAAGGCTATGGTTTTTCCAGTGGTCATGTATGGATGTGAGAGTTGGACTGTGAAGGAAGCTGAGCGTCGAAGAATTGATGCGTTTAAACTGTGGTGTTGGAGAAGACTCCTGAGAGTCCCTTGGACTGCAAGGAGATCCAACCAGTCCATCCTAAAGGAGATCAGTCCAGAGTGTTTATTGGAAGGACTGATGCTGGAGCTGAAACTCCAATACTTTGGCCACCTGATGTGAAGAGCTGAGTCATTTGAAAAGACTCTGATGCTGGGAAAGATTGAAGGTGGAAGAAAAGGGGGACGACAGAGGATGAGATGGCTGCATGGCATCACAGACTCAATGGACATGAGTTTGGTTAAAGTTCGGGAGTTGATGATGGGCAGGGAGGCCTGGCGTGCTGCAGTCCATGGGGTCACAAAGAGTCAACCCAACTGAGTGACTGAACTGAACTGAATTATATTATAGTACCAAGTATATAACCAAAATGCGGGAAACAGAGGTTAAGATCGTTGGATCTCATCACAGGCTCAATGGATATGAATTTGAGTAAACTCTGGGTAACAGTGAAGGACAAGGAAGCTTGGTGTGCTGCAACCCATGGGTCACAAAGAGTGAGATATGACTTAGTGACTGAACAGTAACAAAATATAATGCTCAAGAATAAGCAAAAGATATGGCTCAGCAGTAGAGAACCTGCCTGCAATGCAGGAGACCTGGGTTTGATCCCTGAGTGGGGAAGACTCCCTGGAGAAGGGAATGACTGTTCTCTTTCCTGGAGAATGTCACAGACAGAAGAGCCTGATAGGCTACAGTACACAGGGTCGCAGAGTTGGATGTGATTGAAGCGACTAACCGCTCATACTGTTTTTAGGAATATACAGAGAACCTGTATTTTTAAGGTAGTAAGGCAATAATTTTTTAAAATCTCAGAGGAAGGGGAAACTTTTTTACATGCATTATGTATATGAATACTCAATTATAGTATACTTAAACAAGCAAAATGGAAGAGTACTTTTTCTGCAGAAACATGACTAGGAAAGCAGAGTTACAGCAATGTTAGAATAGGAAACTACAAACAAAACCTAGCTGAACTACATTCAGCTGTAATAATTTATTTAAAAAGTGATATTAGAGAATTTGGGGCTTTTAAGTCACTCTAAAAGCCTTTAAAACATACAATATGCTAAAACTTGTCTTTCATCTCATAATTATATAACACTTCCCCCTCCCAGACCTTAAAATAAAAAGTGTGGCCTACATAATGTTCTACTGAAAAAACCTTTTTAAGTCTACCCATAAAAGAACTGTTTTTTTAAAGTCAAATCTCAGAATTAAATGGTTTTACATCTAAGAATTCCTGGTAAGCTCTTTTCATTTAACGGGTTGGATAGTTCTATTTTCAAATTTATTTAGTATTTTAAATCATGGTTAACCATGACTATCATTTCAAATAAGAGGTTTGGCTAGCCATGAGGCATATATGAACATCTTAACCAGAGAAGCAAAACGCAAGATACTGTTACTATAAAACTTGCCTACACTTTTGTTGCAGTCCATCTTATATACTAAGATTTAATTTGTACACACATGCACATACGTAAATATACACACATGTATATTTGCTATAAATGTGAAATTAATGCCACTTATGAAAATATATGATCTTTAATTTTAAAGGTTGCAGTTAACATTTAAAGGAGTACAGATTACCTAAGAAGTTCTGAATAGAAACAATGAAAGATTTCATAAATGAGAGATTTCTGACTGGTTGCATGCATGTGTGCTAAGTTGCTTCAGTCGTGTCCGACTCTTTTGACTCTACAGACTGCAGCCCTCTAGGTTCCTCTATCCATGGGCTTCTCTAGATAAGCATACTGGAGTAGGTGGCCATGCCCTATTCCAGGGTATCTTACCGGCCCAGGGATAGAACCCTAGGCTCCTGCGTCTCGTGCATTGGCAGGCAGGTCTTCACCTGGGAAGCCCTTCTGACTGGTTTGTAAAATCCAAATGGAAACATTTGGATAAAACACAATTTCCTAGGTAACTAGTTATCAATTTTATGTTTATAATAACCACAGAAATTATACAAAATGTTACATGGTCAATAGACTCAAGTTGGACAGAATTTCAATCAATATCAAATACAAGTTCAGTGACAGTTTATTGATAGATATAGCAGGTCCAATCCTAGTACTGCCACAGATTTAATTAAATATAACCAGACTGATCAACACAAAAGAGGATATAAGCAGTCCAATCAAGGTAAGGTTATCTACCTGAGGTGGTGATGAAACAAACGTCATACACAAACATTTAAATTAATGGCTTATTAAACACAAACCTATCCCACCTAACCCCTTTGGTATGCAGCTTTACCCCCATCTTTCTCTTTTCTCAACTTTTGGAGGGCATTTCCCCAAGATTATCAAACAATGGTGGAAAGATCCAATATCCGCCTCACAGAAAATACATAACCCACAGAGGTGCCTCTTTCTTATCTTCAGACAAACAAGACAGAGAAAGTACCAGAAACAAAAATTCCCTATGAGAGCCCACAGGTGTCTTTTCACAGAATTTAACTGAAAAAGTTACTTAGGTTTATTCTATGTCATCTTAAATAAAGTCAGTTTACAAGAGACTGCCAAAACAATCTATAGAATATATAATCTACATTTGCTATCCTTAAAAACTTGTCTTTCTGTTTCTATGAAAACATCTAAAGTATTAGCCTCAAATTATTACTCACATTTTTTGACTAAATCTAACAAAGAATTTGAGTTTGCTATTTCAGTTTTTCTGCTGTTTTAATTACAGCTATTTAATTATACCAACACACTTGATCCTATAGCAAAAGTCTCTTCGGTTCTATCATCTTATTAACTACCCTGTTGATCCTCTACATAAAATAAAATTACTTCTTGGTATTATTCATATTTTAACAGTTTTGAATATTAAAAATATTTTTTATGCATTTTACATAAAATTTGACTACAAGTTTAAGTACAACTTTCCTTAATCCATTTCCTGCTCTCTTGAAATATCTTAGAGTTTTAAAAATAAAGAAGAGCTGTACATTGACTTTAGAACAGTTTATAGAAGATAAATTGTAAACTTTTTTCTCTTTATTATTAAGTCTAACAGATTGTCACTAAAGTAATTCTTTACTGGTAACTTATGTAGATGTGATTCTGGAAGATTATAACAAACAATAATATGATTCAAATCCAAATTAATTTAATATGATGACCCTATATTTCTATCATTTCTGAGACAAGTTCAGTAACACAGTATGTCAGTCACTTAAAACTGGAAAAAAGTGACTAGTGGCATGTAACAACTATGATTAAAGGTACCTCTTAGATAACTGTTTACTAATCTTTAAATGCATACATTCCAGGCAATTATATCTGTTTTCACAATAAATACTGAAGGAAACTACTGAAGTTATCTTGCCCAACAAGGCTGAACACAATTGAACATCAACTATCAGGGGCAAAAATTGGGAACATCCTCGGTGACGAAGATCAACACAGTGATACTGTGCAAACTGTACTTATCTGTAAATAAAATACTAACAAAAATTAAAACATTTTCAAAAAAGTAAACTTACTACACCGTTTTATATAATATTAAGTGTAAGGTTTCTGGTCTACTTAGGAGTTGTTATTTAGTCGCTCAATCATGTTTGACTCTTTGAGACCCCATGGACTGCAGCACACCAGGCCTTCCTGTCCGTCACCATCTCCCAAAGCTTGCTCAAACTCATGGCTACTGATTCAATGATGCCATCCAACCATCTCATCCTCTGTCATCCCTTTCTCCTCCTACCTTCAGTCTTTCCCAGCATCAGGGTCTTTTCAAATGAGTCAGCTCTTTGCATTAGGTGGTAAAGTACTGGAGATTCAGCTTCAGCATCAGTCCTTTCAATGAATATTCAAGACTGATTTCTTTTAAGATTGACTGATTTGAACTCCTTGCCATCCAAGGGACTCTCAAGAGTCTTCTCCAACACCACAGTGTGAAAGCATCAATTCTTCAGTCCTCAGCCTTCTTTATGGTCTAATTCTCACATTTACTTCAGAGAGTGTTTAGCATATTTAGCAAAGTGGTCTGATCTCTATAGACTAATGCCTGCTGCTGCTAAGTTGCCTCAGTCGTGTCCGACTCTGTGTGACTCCAGAGACGGAGCCCACCAGGCTCCCCAGTCCCTGGGATTCTCCAGGCAAGAACACTGGAGTGGGTTGACATTTCCTTCTCCAATGCATGAAAGTGAAGTCGTTCAGTAGTGTCCGACTCTGTGCGACCCCATGGACTGCAGCCCACCAGGCTCCTCCATCCATGGGATTTTCTAGGCAAGAGTACTGGAGTGAGGTGCCATTGCCTTCTCCAGACTAATGCCTAGACCCACCTTAAAGCCAAAGAGTAGAGTAGAGTGAAGTCACTCAGTCGTGTCCAACTCTCTGCGACCCCATGGACTGTAGCCTACCAGGCTCCTCCCTCCATGGGATTCTCCAGGCCAAGAGTACTGGAGTGGGGTGCCATTTCCTTCTCCAGGGGATCTTCCCAGCCCAGGGATCGAACCTGGGTCTCCTGCATTCCAGGCAGACACTTTAACCTCTGAGCCACCAGGGAAGCCCCTTAAAGCCAAAACTGCACCTCAAAATACTGTTGATTCTAAAAATTACTTGATGTTTTTAGCTCTCTGAATACTTCCAACTTTGATCCCAAACCCATCCACGTGTTACAAAAGCCACAAAAAATGTGTTAAAGCCACAAAAAATGATTATGCTGGACTCTAATAAACATTTTTATTAGCAAGTTTTAAAAATTGGCTATCCTGTCAATGGAATCAAAAGAATTATTTTGCTATTTTTCTGTTTTTACTAGTGGAGCTGATATAAAATAATATAACACACATCAGAAAGACCTACTTTTGAAAGATAACACACATCAGAAATTACTCCATCTGAATTAGTACAATTTAAGCAAATTACCCTAAGTAACCTAGATAGCATATTAAAAAGCAGAGACATTACTTTGCTGACTAAGGTCTGTCTAGTCAAGGCTATGGTTTTTCCAGTGGTCATGTATGGATGTGAGAGTTGGACGGTGAAGAAAGCTGAGAGCCAAAGAATTGACGCTTTTGAACTGTGGTGTTGGAGAAGACTCTTGAGAGTTCCTTGGACTGCAAGGAGATCCAACCAGTCCATCCTAAAGGAGATCAGCCCTGGGTGTTCATTGGAAGGACTGATGCTAAAGTTGAAACTCCAATACTTTGGCCACCTCATGGGAAGAGTTGACTCACTGGAAAAGACCCTGATGCTAGGAAGGATCAGGGGCAGGAGGAAAAGGGGATGAGAGAGGATGAGATGGCTGAATGGTATCACCGACTCAATGGACATGAGTTTGAGTAAATTCTGGGAGTTGGTGATGGACAGGGATTCCTGGCATGCTGCGATTCATGGGGTTGTGAAGAGTCAGACACAACTGAACGACTGAACTGGACTGAATCCTAAGTAAAAATAGACACCTTTAAGTGGTGGGCATACAAGAAGTTACTGCAGAATTTTAGCTTTGCTGTACATTTAAACATTTTCATAACAAAATGCTGAGAAAAACTGGACGTAATACTTACTCCTATCTACACAGTAGCATATCACAATTGGAACTTTATAATATTTTTACACAATAATATTGTGTGTATACATGATGTGAAGTCTGAAATAAACTGAGGGAAAAAATAAACGTATAATTTATAGTTCTATTTTAGTATAATTTATAGTTCTATTTTATTGGAGCTTTACCTAATTTTGTTATTGCCTGTTCATTTCATGGCTGAAAATCAGTTTCTAAAATACTTCATTAAATGTTCCTTCCTATTGAAAACTTCTCTGCATTATTTTTCATACAAGCTGAATGACTGTAGGATGGTAGGATAGAAGGATGCAGTCTTTCACTCCTCCCTGATCAACTCTTAACATAAGCCATTATTTATTCACTTTAAGAGTCAATCTTTTATACCCTGTCAACCATTTTCTAAGAACAAGTCAGTCAAAAGACTACTCTTGGGAGAAGAAAGATGAACATATTAATAAGTATATATTTTTAAATAATCCTTTGGTGACTCATTGCTAAAGTCCCCATATCAACTTCTGGCTCATAATGGAGGACTGAACATACATCTTTCTCTCTTCCCATTCCTAACCTCTTACAAAAAGAGGGTAAAAGGGCAGGGAGTGGCTAATCAGATGGATGATAAACAGGAGTGCTGGGAGAGGTTACAAGTGTGACAAATTATCTACAAAGGACAGGATTTTCAATTGCTCTATATCACTCATGACAGTGAGGGGCAGCAAGGAATAAAAGGGTGTCCTTAAATTAAGGATGATAATAGTAATCATAATATGATGACAGCCAGCATTTACTGAGCAGTAACTTAAGTGATAGGCACTACTTTTACGTATGTTCTGTGTGTTAGTCCGGGGCTTCCCTGGTGGCAGTAAAGAATCCGCCTGCCGGTGCAGGAGATGCAGGCTTGATCCTTGGGTCAGAAAGATCCCCTGGAGAAGCGAGTGGCAAGCCACTCCACTATTCTTGCCTGGGAAATCCCCTGGATGAAGTAGCCTGGCGGGCTACAGTCCACGGGGTCACAGCAGAGGCGAATACAACTGACAGACTAAACAACAATAATATGTACTGGTTTGTTTACCTCTCACACCTAAATCATGACTGTATTATTATTTTCATTTAAAAAAAGAAACTAAGACACAAAAACTTAACAGAACTAAAGTCACACATCTAGTAGCTGATCTTACCGAGAGAGAGTCTGTGCTCTTAATCCGTTTGCTACAATGGATGTCTCTGATTTTTATGCCCACAATTACCCAGAGGTTATCAGAGTGGAGTTGTTTAGCTACTGCCGAGTCGAGCAGTGTAAGGGATGCTCACACTAGTCACGGGGCCAAAGCCCTCTGTCATCTTTCTGATGCCACACAGAATCTCGTGATTCCGAGTAGCAGATTTAACATCAAATGAAAAGGTAAAACATTATATTATTTAATATAATACCATTGGTAATGGATATTCTGTGGCTATATTGTTTGAGAAATCAGGAGACAGAGGATGTAATATTTATCATAAACATAAATTTTAGAAATTAAGACAAATGATTTTAATTTCTTAATTTTAGCAATTAAGACAAATGATCATTTATTCATGGATTCTGTACTTGAATTCACCTACTACACAAGATCTTCACGACCCAGATAATCATGATGTGATCACTCATCTAGAGCCAGACATCTTGGAATGTGAAGTCAGGTGAGCCTCAGAAAGCATCACTACGAACAAAGCTAGTGGAGGTGATGGAATTCCAGTGGAGCTGTTTCAAATCCTGAAAGATGATGCTGTGAAAGTGCTGCACTCAATATGTCAGCAAATTTGGAAAACTCAGCAGTGGCCACAGGACTGGAAAAAGGTCAGTTTTCATTCCAATTCCAAAGAAAGGCAATGCCAAAGAATGCTCAAACTACTGCACAATTGCACTCATCTCACACGCTAGCAAAGTAATGCTCAAAATTCTCCAAGCCAGGCTTCAGCAATACGTGAACTGTGAACTCCCTGATGTTAAAGCTGGTTTTAGAAAAGGCAGAGGAACCAGAGATCAAATTGCCAACATCCACTGGATTGTGGAAAAAGCAAGAGAGTTCCAGAAAAACATCTATTTTTGCTTTATTGACTATGCCAAAGCCTTTGACTGTGTGGATGACAACAAACTGTGGAGAATTCTGAAAGAGATCGGAATACCAGACCATCTAACCTGCCTCTTGAGAAATCTGTATGCAGGTCAGGAAGCAACAGTTAGAACTGGACATGGAACAACAGACTGGTTCCAAATAGGAAAAGGCGTACGTCAAGGCTGTATATTGTCATCCTGCTTATTTAATTTATATGCAGAGTACATCATGAGAAACGCTGGACTGGAAGAAGCACAAGCTGGAATCAAGATTGCCGGGAGAAATATCAATAACCTCAGATATGCAGATGATACCACCCTTATGGCAGAAAGTGAAGAGGAGCTGAAAAGCCTCTTGATGAAATTGAAAGAGGAGAGTGAAAAAGTTGGCTTAAAGCTCAACATTCAGAAAACGAAGATCATGGCATCCAGTCCCATCACTTCATGGGAAATAGCTGGGGAAACAGTGGAAACAGTGTCAGACTTTATTTTGGGGGGCTCCAAAATCATTGCAGATGGTGACTGCAGCCATGAAATTAGAAGACGCTTACTCCTTGGAAGAAATGTTATGACCAACCTAGATAGTACATTCAAAAGCAGAGACATTACTTTGTTGACTAAAGTCCATCTAGTCAAGGCTATGGTTTTTCCTGTGGTCATGTATGGATGTGAGAGTTGGACTGTAAAGAAGGCTGAGTGCCAAAGAATTGATGCTTTGGAACTGTGGTGTTGGAGAAGACTCTTGAGAGTCCCTTGGACTACACGAAGATCCAACCAGTCCATTCTGAAGGAGATCAGCCCTGGGATTTCTTTGGAAGGAATGATGCTGAAGCTGAAACTCCAGTACTTTGGCCACCACATGAGAAGAGTTGACTCACTAGAAAAGACTCTGATGCTGGGAGGGATTGGGGGCAGGAGAAGGGGACGACAGAGGATGAGATGGCTGGATGGCATCACGGACTCGATGGACGTGAGTCTGAGTGAACTCCGGGAGATGGTGATGGACAGGGAGGCCTGGTGTGCTGCGGTTCGTGGGGTCGCAAAGAGTCGGACACGAATGAGCAACTGAACTGAACTGAACTGAACTACACAAAACCAACACTAGCTGTGCTTCTGCAGTCAATCAAGGCATGTGTAGTAGCAAAAAAATTGTTTCAGCTAAGACAAAACAAGACAATCCCTGTCTTCCTGTTTCAGCTCTCATACTGTAAACAAGTGCTCTTTTCATGGTCTATTTAGCACCTATTTTTCCCATTTTTTGCGCTTTTTTGGGGGAGTGGGCTTGCTGTTTGAAATGGCCCCCTAACACAGTACCAAAGTCTATCTAGTGTCTATCCCTAAATACAGGAAGGCTCTGAAATGCCCTAAGAAAATATATGTGTTACATACGCTTGCTTCAGGCTGAGTTGCAGGGCTACTGGCCACAGGTTCAAGATAAATGGATTAACATTATAGATAAGGTTATCTTTAAATAAGTCATGCATTCATCTGTTGATGAAAATGTAACCGGAGGTTTGCAGGAACCTAACATTGTATTTTCTCTATGAACAGTGGTTCACTATTCACTAATTCAGTGTCTGTGGCAATGCTAAAGAATATAACCACGGCAAATGCTGGAAACTGACAGAATTTCTTTTTCAAACCATCTGATAAATCTTCCTGAAATGGATGGAACTAATAAACTTAGTCTTATTTTAAAAACAATCTTAATGAAAATGTTAAAATTTCACAACCATCATGTAACTATTAAATATTCACTTTTTAAAAAAGCAGTCCCTAATTCCTAGATTTACAGTATATTTACACCATAACAAATGTTAATCATAGGACATCACACAGGACATTCTCATTTAAGTTCTAATATCATTTAACAACATCTTACTATGTTATACAATTTCCAAAATGATACACACGCTATTATTTTATTTTTTACAAAAGTGGTGAGTGAGACAGGGTAGCTTTTACTCTTAATGAAAGAACTGATCAAAAGGGAAAAACTAGTGATTTCATGCATAAGGAAGACCAAGGTCATGGATTTTCAGGACTGTTACTCTGAACCTGCAGATACACTTAGAAATCATTTAGGTTAAAAAAAAAAAAAAAATCCAAAAACATTTCCCAACCTACATATGAACCTTGAAAAAAAAAAGTATGAACTAGTAGAAGCAGATAATTAGTCTACAAGAAGAAACCATTAGTCTCAAACACTACTGAATTTAAAACAAAACATTACTGAATTCCTTTATTGGGTTCCACGACCACAGATACAGTAGAAACAGCACATCTAAGAAGAAAATTATAACTAGGGGGTGGTTGGGATTTGCAATTATGTGAATAATTAACTTTAAGAACTTGAATAAGGACAGAAAAATGTACTTTAAATGAATAAATAATTTCAAGAGGGAGAACACCACTCCACTGGAATTAATAGCCTGCTGCCAGTAAACACCACAATCTTAACCAATCTCATGGTTTTTAAATTCCGAATATGTTATTATATGTGTAAGTTCACAGAGTGGTATACTGCTGTAGCAATTAACTACTCCATATTGTTGTATCCATTAAACCACCTTTCCTGAAATAATTACTGCTTTCTATGCACAGAAGTCTATAAAATTATTGACACAGAGTATACAATAACCCTTTCATTAGTTTCAAATGCTGGTACATTAAAATACTGAAACATTCTCAAATAAAATATTATGAAATAGGAAGGATAAAAGTCTCCTTTTTCTTTTCCACATTTTATCATTCTCTGAATCTAAAATTTTAATTAGGATTGTAATCTACCCTGTCAGCTACAACCGTATCACTAGATTTTATACTCACATTAAAGGATTCCTGATATGTTAAGGATACTTGGATATATTAAGAATTCCTGGATATGTTAAGATGAATTTAAGGCTTTCTACTTCCTATGACTACCAAATATTGTTTTCTTGGGCATTATTTACTTCTAACTATTCACCTTCGTTAACTTTATATGAAAACTAGTTTTAGCATTTCTCTGAATCTACAGTTAAGCCTTTTATTTGTTCTTAGATACCAGCTGCTAAGTCACTTCAGTCGTGTCCGACTCTGTGCAACCCCATAGACGGTAGCCCACCAGGCTCCCCGTCCTTGGGATTCTCCAGGCAAGAACACTGGAATGGGTTGCCATTTCCTTCTCCAATGCATGAAAGTGAAAAGTGAAAGTGAAGTCGCTCAGCGGTGTCCAACTCCTAGCGACCCCATGGACTGCAGCCCACCAGGCCCCTCCATCCATGGGATTTTCCAGGCAAGAGTACTGGAGTGGGGTGCCATTGCCTTCTCCACTTAGATACCAGAACCAAAGGGAATTCAGTAACATTTGCTCAGCAGATGGAAAGGTGGTAGTGGCAATGTTGAAAGATTTATGAAATAAGGAGCAAGACAACAATAATCTGGTTTTAGTACATTCGTACTTACAATCATAATCTTATAAAGTATTATGTGAACTTTGCCCCCATCTCCTATATGCTGAAGTCCTAACCTACAGTACCACAGAATGAGACCATAATTAGAAACAGCCCTAAGAGTGGGAGAAAATAGTAGCGAATGAAACAACTGACAAAGGAGTAATCTCCAAAATATACAAGCAGCTCAAAATATACATACAACTCAATACAGAAAAACAAACAATCTAGTCAAAAAGTGGGAAAAGACCTAAACAGACTTTTCTCCAAAGAAGACATACAGATGAAAAGATGCTCAACGTTGCTCATTATTAGAGAAATGCAAATCAAAACTTCAATAAGATATCACCTCACACCAGTCAGAATGGGCATCATCAAAATGTCTACAAACGATAAACGCTGGAGAGGGTGTGAAGAAAAGGGAATGCTCTTGCACTGTTGGTGGGAATGTAAACTGATACAGCCACTGTGGAAGATGGTATGGAGATTCCTTAAAAAACTAGGACTAAAACCACCATATGACCCAGCAATCCCACTCCTAGGCATATACCCTGAGGAAAACAAAATTGAGAAAGACACATGTATCCCACTGTTCACTGCAGCGCTATTTACAATAGCTGTAACGTTGGCGCAACCTAGATGCCCATCGACAGATGAACGGACAGGGAAGTTGTGATACATACAATGGAGTGCTACTCGGCCATGAAAAGGAACACTTTGAGCCAGTTCTAATGAGGTGGATGAACCTAGAATCTATTACACAGAGTGAAGTCAGAAAGAGAAAGATAAATACTGTATTCTAATGCATATACATGGAATCTAGAAAAATGATACTTAAAAAAAAAAAAAGAAATAGTCACTGCAGAAGAAATTAGTGAAGACAGAGTCATACTGGACAATAACGGACCCTTAATTTCATATGGCTTCTAGCGTTTTGAGAAGAGAAGAGATACAGAGACACTCAAGAAAAAGCTGGCCATGTGATAATGGAGGCAGAAACTGAAATGATGCATCTATAAAAACAAGGCAAGGAATGCCAAGGATTGCCTGCAAACAGCAGAGACTAGGCTATGCAAGGAAAGAATCTCTCATACAGGTTTCAGAGGGAGCATGGTCTTGCCTACTTCTCGTTTTCAAGAACTTCTAGTCTCTACTGTCTCTGTTAGACAATAAATCTGTGTGTAAAGTCACCCAGTTTGTGATATTTTTGTTACAGCAGCCCAAAGAAACTAATATATCAACCTTAAAAAAAAAAAAAAAACACTAAGTAAACAGACTAAAAAAAAAGGTACACTGCATCCTCAGATGAAAATAAATTTTTATATAATTATAAATGAAGCTCCCTACTCCTAAAAGTTCTGTAGTTACTATGATTCCTTCAAAATGCAAAATGAAGATAAAACCCATGCTGTGCTTGCTAAGGTAACAACTCGAAACAAGAAGTTAAAAAGGCCACTGCACAGTGCATTTTCAAAGTATGAAAGTATATACTGTAGACAAGAAAAAGAGATTAACTGAAAGTAAATATGCTTCTGAGTAACATTTACCGGGAGTAAATTCTGAGCAACAGCTGAACATGTTCCAATGATTTAATATCTGTCAACTAAGAATTTCACACAAACCCATATACTCATACATTTCAAAGCTACAAACAAACTTCAGAATTTTAATATTTCCAATCTCCTCATTTTACAATGAAAAAGTCTGAGACCAGAGAACCCAGATCTCTCCTGCTCCTAGCCCAGATAATCGTCTATCTGGAAAATGATTCTCCCCTATGCAGGAGGCATGAGCTTTTTAGATCCTCCAGATACTGGGGGAAAAAAATTATATATGTTGTATTACTATACTATATCCATTAACTGATTACCATTGTTATCAAAGATGAAGAAACCTAACAAAAGAGACTATCAGGATGAAAAAGCCCTAACTTCTGCAATTAAAAAGACTTCCTTCAAGCTGTTCAGAACCTTCTTATTAAAAGATCTAATAAAAGAACAAACATTAAAAACTGAAACAAAATACAGAGCTGTCAGCATGTAAGACAGGCACACAGGTTTAACTGTCTACACGCCCCTGGGTCCTTCAGCAAAAAGTTAATAATGAATGGATCATCCACACTGAAATATGTGCATGGGTATATAGGTGTACACACATACCCACATCCAACCCCAAAAGATACATAGTATAAACACTATGTCTCCCTACAGGTCAAATATATATGTGTATAGGTGAAAATATTAACCTCATGTGTAAATACGGGTGCTTCTCTGTTTATATATGCATGTACATCATAGCCCTCTGAGGGACAGAATCTTTAAATATAAACAGAATTCTTTAGATTTTACTGACATAAAGTACTAGTGTAATATAACCTTTTTTAATTAGCTATTTAAGAATATTCATTTTAGAGATAACCAACCTGTACCAAGAGCAAAGCAAATGAAAGTCCAACAGGCATGAATGAAACCAAAGCAAAGCCACTGTGGCGGTCTCATTATGAACAACGAAATCAACCAGGGTGACCTTCCAGGTACAAAGAGAAACCAGAAAGCACGGATACTGTTGAAAGGAAATGGAGAAAAAGTAAACTCAGCTTGCAAGTTGGAAGACGATATTTGACAACATGAAAGATGGGATTGCTATAACCAAGAAAATCAGCAGTCAGGCAGCAGTCAGGAGGACTCAGTCTGACGGGTCAACTGCTCTTTAGCAAGGCAGCCCAGGTCCCACATCCTCTAGCTATCAAAGCCCCATTTCTAGCTGGGAGCTGAAAGATGAGGCAGGTTGAAGGAGTCTCCTGGATATTAGCTCAGTTTAGTTGCTCAGTCGTATCCGACTCTTTGCAACCCCATGAACGCTAGGCCTCCTTGTCCATCACCAACTCCTGACAATAGGAAAGCCTGGAACTGAGGGTGGAACACTCCCTGGGACAGGGAGAAAGAGCATAGAGCCTAAAGGAGGGCCAAAGGAATTGGGAAATCTGGAAGAAGCATAGCCCTGGGAGGTCATATTAGAGCGGGGCAGTGGCCAGGA
The DNA here is from genome assembly GCA_917880005.1 of Nanger dama. NCBI lineage: Eukaryota > Metazoa > Chordata > Mammalia > Artiodactyla > Bovidae > Nanger > Nanger dama. Next base: position 16,619,220 of record CAKJTW010000010.1, read on the forward strand.
CTCTCAGGAGATTGAGCAAGTGTTCAGGTGAAGGCTGAGGGCCATGGGGCTCCCATGGAAGCAGTAAGGGTGGGACCAGTGAGGGGAGCTCAGAAATAAAAAGTTTAGAGGTGGGTACATCTCAGATTGGGACATGTCGGGGCTTAGGATGGGAAACCAAGTATGAGTCTCTCTTGTATGAAGCCAACAGCTTTCCACTAAGACTGGACCATGGATTCTGCAGTTTGGGCAGTTTTCTCCAAAGGGAGATAGTTGGCATGCTGTTCAGTTGCTAAGTCATGTCTGACTCTTTAAGATCCCATGGACTACAGCACATCAGGCTTCCCTGTCCTTCACTATCTCCCAGAGTTTGCTCAGACTCATGCCCATTGAATCGGTGATGCCATCTAAACATCCCATCCTCTGTCTCCTCTTCTCCTCCTGCCTGCAGTCTTACACAGCATCAGAGTCTTTTTCAGTGAGTCAGCTCAGGTGATCAGAGTATTGGAGCCTCAGCTTCAGCATCAGTCCTTCCAATGACTATCCAGGGTTGATTTCCTTTGGGGTTGATTGGTTTGATCTCCTTGTTGTCCAAGGGACTTTCAAGAGTCTTCTCCCACATGACAGCACAAAAGCGTCAATTCTTCGGCATGTATACAGTCCGAAATTATCACTTGTATATGTAGTAGTATACACTACCCTTTCGGTAATGGTGACTGATCCTAGATTTGAGTCATCTGTCCCTTTCAGCTCTGGGGTCTTTCTTGGTCTGTTTTGTGTAGAAGTACTTATGCTTTTGTTTCATATGTTACTTATTTAAAAAGTGGTAAATAAAAGTTTTTTAATTGTTTAAATAATACTTATATCCAGAAGTGAAAGAGCAGAGTGAAAAAGTTGGCTTAAAGCTCAACATTCAGAAAACAAAGATCATGGCATCTGGTCCCATCACTTCATGGGAAATAGATGGGGAAACAGTGGAAACAGTGTCAGACTTTATTTTGAGGGGCCCCAAAATCACTGCAGATGGTGACTGCAGCCATGAAATTAAAAGACGCTTACTCCTTGGAAGGAAAGTTATGACCAACCTAGATAGCATATTGAAAAGCAGAGACATTACTTTGCCAGCAAAGGTCCATCTAGTCAAGGCTATGGTTTATCCAGTGGTCATGTATGGATGTGAGAGTTGGACGGTGAAGAAAGCTGAGAGCCAAAGAATTGACGCTTTTGAACTGTGGTGTTGGAGAAGACTCTTGAGAGTGCCTTGGAGATCCAACCAGTCCACTCTAAAGATTAGTCCTGGATGTTCTTTGGAAGGACTGATGCTAAAGCTGAAACTCCAATACTTTGGCCACCTCGTGTGAAGAGTTGACTCACTGGAAAAGACCCTGATGCTGGGAGGGATTGGGGGCAGGAGGAGAAGGGGAAGACAGAGGATGGCATCACCGACTCGATGGACATGAGTTTGAGTGAACTCCAGGAGTTGGTGATGGACAGGGAGGCCTGGCGTGATGCGATTCATGGGGTCGCAAAGAATCGGACATGACTGAGAGACTAAACTGAACTGACCCATGGTTTAATTCAGTCTTCCACCCTAAGCTCTCTTTTAAATCAGACCCAAGTGTTCCTCATTCTCTCCCTCATCTTCTTGTTTATGATAAAGTCCTAAGATGGGATCCAAGTTGCTAGTCCCAAACCCACTTCTTCTCTAAACTGTCCTGATATTTCCAGGCTCAGGCCTCTAACACAAAGAGATTTCTTTCTCTCTGGGCCCTTGGTTCATCCTATCTTTTATATACCTCTCTGCTGCTGCTGCTAAGTCACTTCAGTAGTGTCCGACTCTATGCGACCCCACAGATGGCAGCCCACCAGGCTCCCCGTCCCTGGGATTGTCCAGGCAAGAACACTGGAGTGGGCTGCCATTTATTCCTCCAATGCATGAGAGTGAAAAGTGAAAGTGAAGTCGCTCAGTCGTGTCCGACTCCTAGTGACCCCATGGACTGCAGCCCACCAGGCTCCTCCATCCATGGGATTTTCCAGGCAAGAGTACTGGAGTGGGGGTGCCACTGCCTTCTCTAGATTACTAAATAAACATTTAAAGTGTCAAGCCCTTTCCATTTAAAAGGGAAAATACTTAATTAAAACAAAAACACAAAAACTCTTTCCTTCATTTTCCTCTACAGCTACTGGCCTCAGCCCCTTTCCCCTCCTCCTAACCATCCTTCTTCAAAGAGACACCTCACCAGACATCTCCACGCTGCCCTTCCCATTCACTTCTTACACCGCTTAAAGTGTCTTGACTTCCACTCCTCTCCAAAAGCAATTCTGCTAACGTCACCTCCGAGAGGCCAAATGCACAAAACATATTAAACCCTCAAGTCACTTGACCTTTATGCACTCCTGAAATACTATCTTCCCTAGACTTCCTTAACGTACTCATATGCTGCTTGTTTTCTTCCTCTCTCTCAGGCAAGTCCTTCCCAGTCTATTCGCTGCTGCTGTCTCTCATCAGTCATTTAAAGATGACATTCCTTACAACCCTTCCCCTGCCTTTTTATCTCCTCAGTTTACATTTACCCAAGTTAACTTACCCATACCTTTTGCAATCTATAATCCTGAAATTCTCAAATATTTATTTCCAGCCCAAACTGCTTCTCTGAGCTAGACTTGCAGCATTCCATTCCTGACGAATGTCCCTCATCTTATCACTCAGACTCAGAATGTTAAAAATGAACCCAGGATCTTCCCAACTCAGTCCATCACAACCACAACTCCTGAAAACAAAATTTCCAAACCCCCACTTTGGTCTTCATACAAGATTTCCCATCCCAGAGTACAGCACCACATGCACTTGACTATTTACGTCTGAACACAGGAGCCTCTTTAACGGCCCGTCTTCACCACCCATAGCTTTTCAGCCACCAGGTTCTGTCCACCCTTCCAGCATACCTCTTACATGCATGTACTCACTTCTTCCCACCCACACTGCCACTACTATCATCTCCCTCCGGAAGTGGCGTCCCTGATCTCTCAGTGTCCTCCTCTCCTCTCCCTTCTGCAGCAGACTGTATTTTTCAAAAAATGACTCCGTCGGTGCAGTGGTCCAAATTCTTTTCCAGAACCCTCCTGTTCACCATTAACAGGTACGGTCTGTTTCTCTTTTCTCGAATTTGAGTAGGATTTTGAAACTACCTTGATGAGCAGAATGCAGCAGAAATAATGCTGTATGACTTCTAAGACTAGGTCAGAAAAGGCAATGTAGCTTCCATCTAGAGTTCTCTCTCTCTGCCTCTCTCTCAGAATGCTTGCTCTTGAACCTCAGCCTTTATGTTTTAAGGAAACCCAGGCCACATGGAGAAGCCACACTCCAACTCCCTCCTCCCATCGCTGATGCTGCAGGCAGTGAGCTGCTATGTTATAAGGAATTTAAGAAGCCTATAGAGAGGCCTATGTGGTAAAGAACTAAGGCCTCCTGCCAACAGATATATGAGTAAGCCATCTCTAAAATGGGTCCTCCAATCTAATCAAGCCTGCAAATAACTACAGCCTGCTGATACTGCAACTTCATGGAAGATTTTTAACCAGCCAGAACCACTCAGCTAATCCTCTCCAAATTCTTGACTAGAAAGTATGAGATAATCATGTTTGCTATTTTAACCACTGAGTTGTGGGGTAGTTTATTAAGCAGCAATACATAGCTAACAAAACACCTTATGGCATCTATCTTATTTTTCCTTTACTGCGCTTAACACATTTACAATGAAAAATGAATATCTATGTCTTCCTGACTAAACAGGAAGAAGCATATGGACAGAGACAAAGCCTGACTTGTTCACTTCTATATTCTCAACACCAAGTGATGTCTCATACCATAGTAGGGACTCCAGAAATATTCAATATGAGAAATGTCAATGTTAATCAATATCTCTAAATTTATGACTACAAATCTGTTATTAGATAATAAAACTTTATTCTAAAGTGTGATATCATCAAATGACTTAAGACCTTAATCCAAAACGGATATATTAATTATATATATATGTATATAAAACATACATACTGATATGGGGTATATATGTGTGTTTATCAAACTATTAGTATACATAGAATATACTGCTTTTTTTTTTTAAACTGGTCAGATCTTCCAAACTGTCTTCAGGTATAAGAGATATTTTTGTGCTGTTAAACGTTAAAACCTCTGTGCACTTATCTGACAATGTGTAGTTGTAAGACAAATGACTTAAAATCAATTATACACACATAAACATGAATCCATGAAAGTGCACACACATGTATGTTTGTATATACAAACACACCCACCCCCTACCATAACCATGACTGTTTGTTTAAAGGCTAGTGAAGTACCTAAATATACAGAAAACTACTTAGGAAATAATGTTAATGAGCAGACAATACTGATTCAAATGACAACTATAAGGGACAAACATCTTGGCGCTCTATCTACTCAATAAGACAAAATATGTGCCTGACTTATGTCTGAAAACTCCCAGCACACACTATTATATGTAACATATATGTTAAAAACCCAATCTAATTGATGTTGTTAACCTAATCAGGATTGCCTCACAAAAAAGGAATACATATACTATTAAAAACTATCATTCTTGGCAAAGGACAAAACAAATCTATAGCTGGTAATAACACTACTTTCCTCAAAAGAAGACAATAATTTCTCCCCTCCAACCTAATAACTGAGGCCTTTGCCTCACAGTGGAACAAAATAGAGCTGCTCTTACACATAAAATCAAAGTTTGATTCTGAAAATACTAAAGGGACAGGAAAACATGATGTATTCTATGGAGTCCACTTTTCCTAATAAAACTCTCTCAGGGAATTTAAGAACAAATAAACAGAAATCACTGTCCATATTGTGAAATTAAATAGTTGGGAAAAATGTTATAGCCAATCTTTATTATTTGTTCTTCCTAAAAGCAGCTAAAAGTAAGATACATGGCTCATTCACTTCAAACAAATAAAACAATAAATAATGGTATGATACAATTTTTATAACACTGCTTGCCAGAGGATCTCAGTGATTAAACTGTTATAGCTCACACAAAGCTGGCATTAAGAAGAAAGCTAAAGAATGGAAGAACATTACTTGGCAACTAATACAGGGAGAAATGACGTTTCTGTATCATGCTTTCTTTGCAGCTACTGGGTTATCTTGCTAAAAGAAAATTTTGCTTGAGGAGCACTAGCACTAGAAAGAACACTGGTCTGGAGCTTTTGTTCTGGCTCTCATCAAAAAATGAGACCTCATGCCAAGTCACTAAATCACTCGTTGTGATTTACTAACTAACAACACTGGGGGCTAAGAGTAGGTAAGTCCACCAAGGCCCTGTCTTTTATGATGTGCAGTTGAAATAGTAAGGCTTCAGTAGCAAGTCCTAACTCAGGGCACTCACTAATGAGGAAATCAGTAGGCTCACTTCTGAAGAGGCACCCAAGACACACAGCAGTCTGAGACAGACATGAATATTGCAAGTGCATCATGTAAAATGCAAAAAGAAGAGAATACAACAAAAACTACACACAGGAGGTGCATATAGTCAATCCTCTGTAACATCACATTTTTTATCAGAAAGGGCTGTTTTCCCCCTAAAATAGTCAAAGGCAGTTTTATTCTTAAGTCCCACTAGGAAATACTATTTATTCAAACAGAGAAAAAGGAAAAATAGAACATGATATTGAGAAAAATTCTAGTAGCTACTGTTTTCCTTTTATGTCTAAATGTGAAAATCCAGTTCACATGTTAACTTCTGAAACCATTCTTGGGAGCCACAAAACAATGATCAAAACCTAAAACAATACCAACCCTAATAGCATTTTTACACCATAGTGAGGAAGATTTTCAATCTGACAGAAACACTAAAACCCTGCATAGCTCCTGCAGAGGATCTCCCTTTTAGCAGTAACAGCAGTGCTATTCCTGAGGAGCACATGGATAGATTCAGAGCAGGCAGGCAGGCACATCTGCAAATACGCGAACACCCCTCTGACTTCTTCGACAGCCAAAATATCAGCCACTACTCTCATCTCTTTATTTTAAAAGAAAGCATCTAAAAGCAACCACCTCAAAAAATAATCTTTCAGTATCACAAAGGATAGGGCAAGCAAAAAATAGTAGTATAATATGGTAGTAAACAGCTCTAGGCGCGTCCCTGGTGACTTGGTGGTGAAGAATCCACCTGTAATGCAGGAGTCGCGGGTTTGATCCCTGGGTCGTGAAGATCCCCTGGAGAAGGACATGGCAACCCACTCCAGTATTCCTGTCTGGGAAATCTCATGGACAGAGGAGCTGGCGGGCTACAGTCCATGGTGTCGGAAGAGTTGCACACAACTTAGCAACTAAGCCATTAACAGCTCTAGGGCACTGACCCTTCTACTGATCTTTGAATGAAAATAAGAACTACATAGAGAAACATAGAGTAATAATACACAAGAATACTGTCTACCAGAAATACATATCCTCTAATTATTGTACCAGCACCATGCCAGAATTAATATTTCAGCAGACTTTCACCTTACTGTTCCTAGTTGGTGAAACATTATCAAGATTCAAAAAGCATAGAACTAAAAAAAAAATGAAGGTGACTGGAACACGTAACAACCATGTGTCTGTCTAGAAGAGCACAAAAATAGTATTGACGACATGAAAATGCAAATACGTTGCGAGGACAACTGATGAACAAAATGTATCAAAGAAACTGGGAAGTTTATTAAAAAATCATAAATTGTATTTTTATGATAAAAAGCATTTATAAAATAGCTAAATACCAATTTCCTTTATTAATACCACCTTGCAAATCCTTAAAATGGTGTTTCTTACATTTCCTAAATAAATGAGTATTAGCACATACTTTACAGTACCAGAGTCAGAAGGAACGTTCACAATCAACACTTAAAAAAGAGAAACACTGAAAGGAAGTAATTTATATTTGTTCATGAATTCAGGCAGGTATATACTACAATAGACTAAGGCAATATGATAGTAATTTAGAGTGGCTTTGAAGATAAATGGAGGAAAAGATAATTCATTTTTCATCCCCTTATTTTATAATGTGCTCAATGACTCAACATTAAAAATATTACATGCCTACGAAAAATATCACATTAGTATTAATTACTGAGGAAAATCAGGAATGAGATAAAGCATTCTTTCAAAAGGAGCAGACAGGTGACAAAAAAGTCAAGAGTTGGCTAAAAGGGAATTCCCTGGTGGTCCAAAGATTAGAACTCTGCATTTTCACTGCTGAGGGCATGGGTTTCATCCTTGCTAGAAGAACTAAGATCTCACAAGCTGTGCACAACCCACGAGGTATGGCCAAAAAAAAAAAAAAAATGTTAACTAAGAGAAATAACTTCTTCCTTCATTTTATACAAATAGTATAAAATACACTGTTGTAGAACAACCACCTTTAACACTGCTACGGTATTTTTTTTTTGTACTGCCATAGTATTTAATGCATCAAGACCCAATGTTGTTCTATTCAATTAATTTTACATTTCCATTGTAAAATAAATCAAATTATGGCCTAGTCTGAGGAGGAACAAGTAATGTAAGACTGAATGACTTGTCAAAGATACATGGTCATAATCCATCACATTGTTATTTCAAGTTTAGCTTTCAAGAGGTTAAGCTGCCACCTCCCAGTAACTATTTCATGTCTCCTGTAAGAAGCCGGCTTGCCTTAAAAATGCTCAGTGCCCTTTGACCCGCTTTAAGTACACTTTCCCCAACTTAAAGGCACGAGGAAGTCCCTTCCCACTCCACTGCCCTCCTCACCACACAAGCCAGGCCCAAGCTCCCACTTGGTCAGAACCCAGAGCTGCCCCAGCATTCATTCCCCTCAGTGGCTGAGCACTGGGATACCTCTCCTTACACAATCAGGTTTGCAGTACACATACCTGAACCTCAGCTGGAACTAAGAACGCGTTTTCCAACAGTACTCAGTTTCCACACACACAAACAAAACATCTACAGCCAATTTAACAAATTAAAAGAGCGGCGCCGCACAGTAGTTAAAGAGCATGAACTCTGGAGCGAGCGTGCCTGAGTTCAAATCTTGGTTTTATCTTTTATCAGCTGTGGGATCCTAGACAATTATTTTCTCTCTCTGCCTCAGTTTTCTTAAAGTGATAATAACATCCATAAGACTTTTGCGAGACTTGGAATAATGCACACCAATAGTAATTGTTCAAGAAATCCAGCCAAATCTCATGCTGAAAAACGAAACCCTGATACAAAATAACTGCTTGACTGGTACAGCAACCATATGTATCTATACTGTAGAGACCCATGATGTCACAACTGGTGATTTTATCACTAAGACCAAAGTTTAAATTGATTATATCTTGGCCTGCCAACCCCTACTTTAAAAAGCCAGACTAGAAACTAAGCACACACTGTATCTTATTTTCAGGATGTGCTTGGGGAACAAACACAAACTGACATGTCTATTCCTGAAGAAGCTTGAAGATCTAAGACTCTATTCACTATGGTAGCCACTAGCTACACGCAGTTACCAAAATTAAAAATAAGAAAAACTAAGGAGGGATATTGGAGAAGGCAATGGCACCCCACTCCAGTACTCTTGCCTGGAAAATCCCATGGACGGAGGAGCCTGGAAGGCTGCGGTCCATGGGGTCACTGAGAGTCGGACACGACTGAGGCGACTTCACTTTCACTTTTCACTTTCATGAGTTGGAGAAAGAAATGGCAACCCACTCCAGTGTTCTTGCCTGGAGAATCCCAGGGACGGGGGAGCCTGGTGGGCTGCCATCTATGGGATCCGAGTTGGAAACGACTGAAGTGACTTAGCAGCAGCAGCATCAAGTACGGATATGACTATGCCAAAGCCTTTCAATGTGTGGATCATAATAAACTGTGGAAAACTCTGAAAGAGATCGAATACCAGACCACCTGACCTGCCTCTTGAGAAACCTGTATGCAGGTCAGGAAGCAACAGTTAGAGCTGGACATGGAACCACAGACTGGTTCCAAATAGGAAAACGAGTACGTCAAGACTGTATATTGTCATCCTGTTTATTTAACTTATATGCAGAGTACATCATGAGAAATGCTGGGCTGGAATCAAGATTGCCGGAAGAAATATCAATAACCTCAGATATGCAGATAACACCACCCTTATAGCAAAAAGTGAAGAGGAACTAAAAAGCCTCTTGATGAAAGTGAAAGAGGAGAGTGAAAAAAGTTGGCTTAAAGCTCAACATTCAGAAAACGAAGATCATGGCATCTGGTCCCATCACTTCATGGGAAATAGATGGGGAAACAGTGGAAACAATGTCAGACTTTATTTTGGGCTCCCAAATCACTGCAGATGGTGATTGCAGCCATGAAATTAAAAGATGCTTACTCCTTAGAAGGAAAGTTATGATCAACCTAGATAGCATATTAAAAAGCAGAGACATTACTTTGCCAACAAAGGTTCATCTAGTCAAGGCTATGGTTTTTCCAATGGTCATGTATGGATGTGAGAGTTGGACTGTGAAGAAGGCTGAGCGCTGAAGAATTGATGCTTTTGAACTGTGGTGTTGGAGAAGACTCTTGAGAGTGCCTTGGACTGCAAGGAGATCCTACCAGTCTATCCATCCTAAAGGAGACCAGTCCTGGGTGTTTGTTGGAAGGACTGATGCTGAGGCTGAAACTCCAATACCTTGGCCACCTCATGCGAAGAGTTGACTCATTGGAAAAGACTCTGATGCTGGGAGGGATTGAGGGCAGGAGGAGAAGGGATACAGAGGATGAGATGGCTGAATGGCATCACCAACTCGATGGCCATGAGTTTGAGTGAAGTCCGGGAGTTGGTAATGGACAGGGAGGCCTGGCGTGCTGTGATTCATGGGGTCACAATGAGTCGGACACGACTGAGCGACTGAACTGAAGGAGGGATATATTAAGAATTCGGGTTTAACAGATACATATTATTTTATATAAAAAAGATAAACAAGGTCATACTGTATAGCACAGGGAACAATATTTAATATCTTTTAATACTCTATGAAGGAAAAGAATCTGAAAAAGAAAGTGTGTGTATGTGTATAAAAGAATCACTTTGCTGTACACTGGATACACTGTTACCAACTACACCTCAATTAAAAAACAAAGTAAAATTAAATTACAAATTCAGTTCCTCTCTCTTACAAGTCATCTTTGAAACAGTTTCCATATGTGGCGGATTAACCACTGTAGGAAGCCCTTTCAGACAATGCTGGTACAGCGAGAGCCCTGCAGCAGCACCACTGCTCCCAAGGCCTCAACTCACCATTTTATGACGCTCCACTCATCAGTATGGCACAGACATATTAACCCAGCGCACCCCTAGGAGAGGAAAAGCTGGAGACCAGAGCTGACCCAACAGCAGACTAATTAATTCCAGTTCCAATTTCCATCTCCTCATCAGAGAATAATGTTCTACAGCTATTAGCCCAAGTAGTTTCAAGCAAAAAGCAAAGAGGAGACGATCAATTTTTACTAAGGTAACAGCTTTACTTAGTACACAGTTTTACTTCACATTCCACTTCCTCTCCTTTCCCTCAGTTCAGTCTATTCTAAAATAAAGGTACTAGGAAGTTTGCTTACCAATGGTGAGTAACAGCTGGGATTTACTAAGTAGCTCTGTGGCAAGCAAGCTGGCCATGGTTCTCCCCGTGCTATACTGTCAAGCCGAGGAAAAAGGACAAGGAACCTAGCTGCTCCAATATGACCCAAGAACTCTGAAATTCAGAAAGGTCCCTTCTTTTCTCTTTCTCATTTTATTCAAAGGTGTGGCAGGCAAATTATAATTCCACAGTTATGAAATCACCACAAACTATTAGAAAAGATAGAACTATAAACTCTCTTGCCAAATCTGGGTCAAGGGATTTGTAACAACTTTAAAGGACTGAACTATGAAAGAGACCTGAGAATACCTGGCTCAAAATATGACCTGTTCAGAGATGCCTAAAGCTAAATTAGTTTCACTGTTTCCTAACATTTCCAAAGCAGTATCCTGCATAACTTTTAAAGTAATTTTATTCTGCAGTTTTGAAAATGTTTAAGTACTTTTAGTACTAGTATCATACATCAAACATTATTCCTTCAAAAATCAATCTGCTCTAAAGTATTAGAGGGGCCCCAAAAGATTAACTAGTATTTATTATTAGCAAAACACAACTATTTTGAGGTCAGGTTGCTTTATGATGAAAAGAGACCCAGAGAGAGTTGTCAGATTTAGCAAGTAAAAATGCAGAATGGTCTCTCAGAATTATTTTTCACAACTGCATAGGAATCTCTAATTATCTCAAAATAAAAAGTTTATTTGAAGAAAAACCCAGGATACCCAGTTAAAACTGAATTTCACATAATATTTAGTATAGCCCATGTATATGTGGGACTTACTTATACTAACAAGTTATTTGTTGTTTATCTTAAATTCAGATTTAATTAGATGCCTTGCATTTTATCTGGTCACCCTAGACACCAAAGGATTAGCCTTAATGGCATCTGGAAAGGCAAAGCGTGGAAGTCCTGGAAATCTGAAACCACAGTCAATATGCAGAGAGTAAATATAGACGATGGGAGGAGAGGTGTGCCTGTAAAACATGTAAAGGCATGCCTGAGAGGCAACCTTAAGGCTCTGAGAGTGCAGGAGAATCTCGTCAGAAGAATTTCCTTCTACATTCATTGTACTCCATTCTAGATCCCAGCCTGTTAATTTTAACCTGTTGACACAAATCCCAAACTGTGCCACAGACTTGAGCCTCTCCACCCTGCTGGGTTCTGGCTTGCTCTGAGTGAGGGACTCGAGAAACGCCTCTGATTCTGTTCCTACAGAAGAACTGAACTTTGAACTTCTTCCTTCCAACTGCGGCAGCCCATCCACTGTTTAGATGAATAGTGCCTGGTTTAGTCCTATTACATAAGCCAAGACCTTGGCTATACGGTCTTCCAAAACAACTGCTATAAGCAGATCAAGCTTATCTAGTTGAGGTTTAAAAACTGGCTCTGGTAGTCATTTTAAAAATTTAACATTTGTAAACAGCTTTGCCATTCCATAACTCAAACTCAAATGTACTTTCCTATTCAAAAACTTTTAGTCACAGATATCTTCAAAGATTAAAACTATAAAAATAGACCTGTTAAACTGAATTCCAGTTGAAACTGGATTTTAAGAAATAGGGAAAATACATATTTACATAAATATTAACATATTATTCAATAATTTCTGATAATGGGAAGTTATAAAACAGAGGAATTAAAACCAAATACTCTCAAGTACCAAGTAGGTAATGTAAATTACTTAATGAGCCAGCAATGTTGGAAAGAGTGTTATGGTGAAACAAATATCTATCATCCCAAAACTGATACACACTGGTTTTGCAACTCAACCCCACTCACCTGATTTGTGGTAAGCCACTTAACATTTGCAACTTTTCTCATAACCTATACACCAACCCCGATATATCAGGGATAGGCATGAACTGTAAGTGCGTAACATTTCACACTTACTCCACTCACCCCACTGTGACTGATTCAATGATGATTTCAACTGATTAAGGAGATGCAGCTGGACCTCTGACAGAGCAACTCAAGCCAGGAATCTCACTCTGCTTCCTACTGCACCTGAACCTGCAGGATGCAACAGGGAGGCACCAGCAGTTATCCCGCAACCACGAGAAAGTGTGTCCAACGCTGGGGCTGACTAAAGGAAGCAGAGGTAGCAGATGGAGAGGGGGCCAGGTGCTGAGGTCATGCCAAGGCCAACTCTACAGTGAACTTCTCAGTTTTGTGAGACAACTTATTTAGTTGTGCCATTATTCAGTTAATACCAAGAAATTAATGCTTTTCTCAAGCATTAATTTTTAAATTTTCTATTATTGCAACCAAGTTGAGTCCTAACACAGGCATTCAAAGTCCGTTTTCTAAAACAGCTCATACAAACACACAATGCTGCGATTGGCTTACAGGCTGTCAGTGTACAAGCACACGCAAATGCCAACCCTTTGGTTTTATTTATATTCTTTACAAAATATTTTCATTGTAAGATACAGTATATCTTAACATTTAGTATACCAGTACTAGCCTTCAAAACTACATGTACCAAAAGGCCAAGAAGCAACAGCAGCCTTGGTTGTCACTGTATAAGATACACAGATAAGGGAAACCCAAACAAACTTTTTGGCCAGCCCAATACATACACTCACCCTTGCTTTTAAAAGTGTTAATGTAAAAAATTAAACTCATAACAAATGACATTTCAACTCAGAAGGGCAATAAAAATACATTTTAAGTCCTCTGTAACTTCCTTAGTAAATAAACTCCTCCACCTAGGAATCCTAATTAAACCAAATATACTTCCTGTTACAAAAGTGATCTTCAAGATGAACTCCCCATTCTCAAAAAGATCCCTTCTCAAGCAAAAAGTATGCACATACTACCATAAGACAGCAATAGTGAAGAATCACGGGCAACGAGATATATTTCAAGGCAGAATGCCTTGGAAAACAGCTTGCATTTCTACACTGGGTACTGAGCTTTCTTTAGGACCTTTCACATCTAATTACCTCCAGCCAAGAAGGATTTTTAATCTTCCTTTTATAAAGTGGGGTGTGCCCCAGTTCTTGAAATCTATGCACAATAAAAAGTGGTAAGAGGGAGTAAAAGACAAGTTAACCCACGACAGATAGAAAGACATGGCAAACATTCTAAATCCATGCTGCCCAATACAGTAGCCATTAGTTATATGTGGCTATTAAGTACTGACAAAGTAGCTAGTCTGAACTATAGTGGAAGTGTAAAACACAGACCAAATTTCAAAGATACAGTATATACGGTTTACATGTTGAAATAATAATTTTATATATCTGCATTAATATAAACTTTAAAATTAATTTCACATTGCTTTTAAATTACTAGTATTGCTACTAGAAAATTGAAAATTACATTTGTAGCCTGCATTACACTTTTATTGGACAACACTGTTCTAAGTCATAGCTTTTAAATCTGAGTTTAGAGTATTTTCTTCATTTGAAACCATTCCTAAAAGAGATAAGCATCTGCCAATTTACATAACCTACATTTCCTGTCACATCTCCATACTTCTCATACAATCTCTTAGGACTTGTTAATACCAGTGAACAATACAAATCAGAATAAGCATATTAATATATAATATAGATTACACTTGAACATTATGCTGTTACTAATACATTAGTGCTTTGTAATGTACATCATTAAAACAGAAATCCATTAATACAAATCCATTTCAAGAAGTGGTTAATAAGCCAATCATAAAGTCAAGCTAATTCCTAGAATTTTATTCGCCAGCTAGGTATGGAAGGCCACATGTGGTTCCAGCTAATGACAACTGGGCTTCCATGATACTGTAATTAATGCCTGTTGCTTGTGATATTCAGAGCCTTTGAATCCCCAAAGTGCAACAGCCAGAAAATTACAGCTTCCTTGTAAACTTCCATTATTGAAACACAAAGACTTAGATGAATATCGCTTTTTCTAGTCACTGGATATACAAAAGTGAGACGAGCACTGTCCTACAAGAGGGTTAAAAAGGTGAAATTATAAAATTTCCTCATTCATATTTGAAAGTAATATATTAATAGATTTGATGGATAAACTGCATCCAGACCATTTCCCCTAGAACTATCCATTTTTTCTAAGTTTCTTTAACCACTACAACTCACATTACAGGCTCATCTGCTACACCTCTAAACACCAACCCCTCCTTTCAACACTCTGCAGAGATTTCTTACTGCGACTGCAGGTCAGGATCCTTACCTTCAATTTTGAGTCTCATCAGACTAATCTCTATTTTCTTCTCTACTTTTCTGCCTACTTCATTCCATTGTGCTTGAAACAAACCTACTTTTATCTGGTGCTGCATTAACCCATCCCTTCTCCAACTCTTCTCTTTTATTGTATTTCTACTTTCTGTTCCCCCACACATTCATAATGAAGAGATTTACACGACTCAAGACAAAACACGATTTTATTTTTCTTTTCCCCAGCTATTTAAGAAGCTCTTTAAATTCAACTTTCAACATGCAAGCTCTCAACTTTCAAAAGGGTATAAAGTCATTTCTCATCCAACTATCTTTCCTGAATAAGTAACATATGTTTCTTCATACTAATTTACATTAAATGCAATAATTCATTTCTAAAACTCTTTGGAAAGAACTTTGTGGTCCCCAAACTTCTTGAAATGTTCCTCCTGAAAGGTTATGCATTAAGTATTTTTCTGCAGGCTTTCAGCACATCTTTGAAGCAGCCCAAAAGGGCTTCCCAGGTGAGTCAGTGGTAAAGAATCTGCCTGCCAACACGGGAGACACAGGAGACATGGGTTTGATCCCTGGGTCGGGAAGATCCCCTGGAGGAATAAATGGCAACCCACTTCAGTATTCTTGTTTGGGAAACCCCATGGACAGAGGAGCCTGGCAGGCTAGTCCGTGGGGTCATGAAGAGCTGGACACAACTGACGGACTGGGCATGCATGCATGCACAAGGAGTGCAAGCCCTCTAACAACGTGTCTAGCTTTTGCTTCTTTAACAGCTTAAGTTCCTATCTTTCACCTAACCATTGTAAACCTCGGTTTCTATCAGTATGATTTTTACTTTTGATATTTTTATTACTGATATGATCTCTTTATGAATAAATGTAGCCTGTAATGCTGAGGTAAACATTTTCCCTGTGTGTTTAAAGTTTCACTGCTTTTCACAGCACAAAAGTTTTACTCTACATACTGTTATTTCAATCATCTCCTTTAAACTCTTGCTAATGGATTCAAAATTAATCCTTATAAATCAACTATACGTCAATAAATTTAAAAAAAAAAAGGAAGTTAATTTTCAGGTCTAATCACAGCCACTGCACTATACAACCCCCGAGCTTTCCATTTATCCTAAACACAGAGTAGTACAGTGTGAATGGTACCCCTGGAGTGGTAAAATGTGGATGTTCTGGCTCAACCAACAATACAGACGCCCATTTTCCAAAGTAAAAATAGTTTGACTTTTCATGATATTTAAGATTTTCATCCAACCAGTCCATTCTGAAGGAGATCAACTCTGGGATTTCTGAAACTCCAGTACTTTGGCCACCTCATGAGAAGAGTTGACTCATTGGAAAAGACTCTGATGCTGGGAGGGATTGGGGGCAGGAGGAGAAGGGGACCACAGAGGATGAGATGGCTGGATGGTATCACTGACTCGATGGACTTGAGTCCGAGTGAACTCCGGGAGATGGTGATGGACAGGGAGGCCTGGCATGCTGCTATTCATGGGGTCGCAAAGAGTCGGACATAACTGAGCGACTGAAGTGAACTGAACTGGAGCTTATAAAGTTGTGATTGACAATTTAAAAAATCACTGCTCATTTATCCAAACTTCACTTAGCAGGTAATTGTAATTTCATGTTTGGAAAGTTTAACAGATTTTTTTAAGGTATCTGTTAAAATCACTGTCAATCTGAGCTTCTGTTCAACAAAACTTTAAAAATACATACATATATCCCATGTGCTAGAAACTGGGCTACACGCTGATAATGAAGATTGCAAAAGATGATTGCTGTACAAAAAAATCTTAGTCTTACCAGAGAAATAAATCAATTACCATGCTGTGTATTTTCTTATTCTGTCCTACTCATCATTGCTGTTTGTCAGTCAGTCAGTTCAGTCGCTCAGTCATGTCGGACTCTTTGCGACCCCATGAATCACAGCACTCCAGGCCTCCCTGTCCATCACCAGCTCCCAGAGTTCACTCAGATTCACATCCATCGAGTCCGTGATGCTATCCAGCCATCTCATCCTCTGTCGTCCCCTTCTCCTCCTGCCCCCAATCCCTCCCAGCATCAAAGTCTTTTCCAATGAGTCAACAATTCAGGTACCTTGGTTCCCCCCACCCCTAAATTTAAAAGAATGGTTCACAAGTATTTTCAACAAATAGAATATTGGCTTTTTGTTAATGGGGAGTATACTTTTATTTTTTAAGGAAGAACTCTCTTCTACCTTACTGAGAATCAGTTAAAATACACCAGATGGTGCTCAACATCACAAATGAAGGCAAATCCAAACTACCATGAGATGCCACTTCATACCCACTGGAATGGCTCTCATAAACAGACAAACAGAAAATAAGCATGGCAAGGATGTGGGAAATTTGAGCCCTCAATACATTATTGGTAAGACAGTAAAGTAGCAAAGACTTTGTGAAAGCAGTTTGGCAAGTGTAAGACATCGAGGTTTCACTCCTAGGAATACCCTAAAGAACTTAAAACAGATATTTAAACAAATGCCTGGACACACAAGGCAAGCATCACTATTCACAACAGGTAAAATGTTCAAACAACCAAAATGTCCATAACTGACAAATGGAGAAAATGTACCAAGTGCTTTTATTTCATATTGTTTCTTTTTTGAAAAACTAAATTACAGTTGATATACAATATTATATAAATTAAAGGTGTACGATACAGTGACAATTTTTAAAGGTTATATACTCCATATACAGTTTTAAAATGCTGGCTATATTCCCTCTATGTACAATATATCCTTACAGCTCATTTTACACGTAATAGCTCGTACCTCTTAATCCCCTGCCCTTGCTGCTCCCGCTCCATAACCATTTATTTGTTCTCTATTACCAGTCAGTCTGTTTCTTTTCCCTGTTCGGTTATATCATACTATGCATTTCCTGAAATGCTCAGTAACTTTTCTTCTTTAGCCTACTGTTGTGATGTCAGAGGGCTGGGAACATTCTTCACAGTCTTGCAACAAACTTCCTTTGTTTGAGGGGTACTGAAAGTGAAAGTTGCTCAGCTGTGTCTGACTCTTTGCGACCCCATAGAGACTACACAGTCCATAGTATTCTCCAGGCCGGAATACTGGAGTGGGTAGCCTTTTCCTTCTCCAGGGTATTCTTTTCTAATAAGTTAATTCTACTGGTTTTTACAATTTTAATTCTCTGTTCATCAATGAAATTAGAGCATTGTCATTTTGGCAGTATTGGTATCATTTAGATCATATTTGCCTGCAAACATGTTTAAGGTAGTTTATCTTCTTTTCCTATGCTCTAACCATGGTAAACAGCTACCATTTGGAAGTTTAAAACATCATACATATAGATCTACAGAGAAATTTATTAAAAGTATAAAGTATTTTTAAATTTTTTAAAAACAATCTAATCCATGTTTTCAAATGAATCATCCTCTGTCAATTAGTTTAACAGGTTGCTGTTCAAGTTTTTTCCTTTTTAAAGTAAAAACACTTGGTAAGATTTAGGGATGTCTCTGGTACTTTTAGCAAATGCCATCTTCCTCCGAAGTTGTAACTTACTAAGTTCTGATTTACTTCTATTTTCAGCTGTTTGCATTAAAATGTCATGCCCTCATTAAAACACTAGCTACACACACATACATACCCATATGGCCCCGATTTTGCACACGCCTCCCACAGACTCTATTAATCTTTTGCACTATGACACAGCAATCAAAAGTATAGAGGGTGCTTACATTAAGAAATAGCCAGTCACTAAAAATCAAGAACACGATCTTAACTGTTCTTCTCTAGCCTCATAGAGATTAAGTGGTATTTTATTATCTCCTCTGCCCCTTCCCAATTCTCCTCATTCCAACAATGACCCTAAGCCTCAGAGTACCACTTCTCAAAAAACTGATTAGAGTGCAGCTAGTACCTAATACTAAGACATGCTTCTCAAAATGTACATTCTCAGAACACCCTTGGACCAAGAATTAGAATCTCTGCTTTGGCTAATGGTTGATTACAAAAATCTCCTGATTCATGAAGTCTAACCAGAACACTACCCACATATATACTATCAGGGTGAAGGTAACCCTACAACTTATCATACTAACTGGGCTATTTCTGAAAGTGAAAGGAAATGCCATTAACAATGACACCAAGACAAAAGATAAAAACCAGGATGTGTGGTCAAAGTAGGTTCCTGTGTCATGCCGCACCTTTGAAAACCTGGCTAGTTTCAGTACTACTTTCACCTTAGGAGTTCACTAACACTATCCTAAAATGTAGTGCAAGAGTATTACATTAAGCGTTGGAAATATAAAGAAACGTAAGATCCACACCCAGTCCTGGTGCCCAGTTCAGCTAGGAAGAAAGGGGATGTGACAAGAGGCGTGAAGTACCAGAGAATAAATACAAGTCTCTCAAAAGACAGATGTGCACCAAAAGCTTTACAAGATGTAGGATTTAAAATGGGTCTTAAAGGAGCACTACTGATTGGTGGATGAAAATCATTCGAGACCTTGAGAGAAGGTAAACAAAGACACAGAGGCCAGAAGCCCATGTTATGGCCAGGGGATGGGAAGCAGACCCCTTCTGCTGGAGCACAGCTTGTATACATAACAGAAGATAAAGGTAAGTTAGGAACCAAATGAAGAACATTTTGATGGACACCCACTAAAACTCCTGAGGGAATTCCATGATCAAAAAGCAGCTGTGGGAGTTCCCTGATGGTCCAGTGGTTAAAAACCTGCCTGCCAATGCAGGGGACAGGGGTTCAATCCCTGGTCTGGGAAGATTTCACATGCAGCCGGGCACCTAAGTCTGTGGGCTCCAACTACTGAGCTGGAGCTCTGGAGCCAGCCAGCTGCAGCTACTGAAGACCGCACGCCCTAAAGCCCGGGCCCTGCAACAAGAGAAGGGAACACAGTGAGACGCCGGCACACCGCGCCTGCAGAGTAGCCCCCATTCACCGCAACCAGGGAAAGCGAAGAGTGCCCCGGGGAGATGAGAAGGGAAAAAAGACACAGGGGTGAAAAAGAATACACACTACGCCAACACATTCACACCACACATTTCTAAAAGGAAATACTAAATGGAAAGAAGAATCATTAGAAGAAAGAAAAAACAACTCAGGAATGTCAACAAGAAGTTGAAAGTAAAGAAATACAAGAAGGAAGGCACTTAAAAATAAACTGAAAATAAGTCACATGAAGAAAACATTGGCAGCTAGATTATCAAATAGCCTTAGAAAATAAAATAGAAAAGACAGATTACAGAACGATGAAAGAAATACCAAAAAAAAAGACAGAAAAGTAGGAGATATGGCTCAGTAAACTAAATATAAATGGGCAGACAGATAATGGATAAGAAAAGACGACAGAATTAAATGGGCTTAAAAACAAACAAAAAAAAACCCACCTCTCAGAAACAGCATGAGGCTAATAATTAGAGACACAAGATAAATGAAAAGGCCCAGTCTGAGGCAATGGGCTAGCAGAAAAATCCCATTTTTATTTTCAGATTTTCCTGTAAATAAAACTAAACTCACTAATAATAAAAAGATCAAAAAATATATAAAGAAACGTATTTGCCAGAGAATGTGTATATGTACATGCTAAGATCATACAAAAGCTTAAATTTAGTATAATATTTCAGAGTTTAGGGAAATATCAAAAAGTAAAATGCTACAGGAAGAAAATAATTTTTGCATAAAAGATAATTTCCTATGTAGTAAAATCATACATATTTGGTCATAAGAGATTTTACATAAGAAGTCTATTACAAATTATACATTACTGGAAGCAATGCTACACAAAAATATTTTTATTAAAATATTATGATTGGATATCATTACAGTGTGGAGTCTAGACCAGTAATTTGCAACTGGAAGTGTTAATCCTTTCCCGCTGCTGTCGTTCAGTCTCTAAGCTGTCC
Organism: Nanger dama; assembly: GCA_917880005.1. Classification (NCBI taxonomy): domain Eukaryota; kingdom Metazoa; phylum Chordata; class Mammalia; order Artiodactyla; family Bovidae; genus Nanger; species Nanger dama. Next base: position 16,639,929 of record CAKJTW010000010.1, read on the forward strand.
CCGACTTTTTGTGACCCCATGAACTGCAGCATGACAGGCTTCCCTGTCCTTCATTATCTCCCAGAGTTTGCTCAAATTCATGTCCATTGAGTTGGTGATGCCAACCAACCATCTCATCCTCTGTTACCCCTTCTCCTCCTGCCCACAATCCTTCCCAGCATCAAGGTCTTTTCCAGTAAGTTGATTTCTTCCCATCAGGTGGCCAAAGTATCAGAGCATCAGTTCTTCCAATGAATATTCAGGGGTGATTTCCTTTAGGACCGACTGGTTTGATCTCCTTGCAGTCCAAAGGACTCTCAAGAGTCTTCTCCAGCACCACAGTCCAAAAGCATGAATTATTTGGCTATCAGCCTTCTTTACGGTCCAACTCTCTCATCTTTACACGACTACTAGGAAGACCATAGCTTTGACTACACAGACTTTGTCAGCCAAGTGACGTCTCTGCTTTTTATTACGCTGCCTAGGTGTGCCATAGCTTTCCTTCCAAAGAGCAGACGTCTTTTAACTGCATGGTCGCGGTCACTCCCTGGACATTTGGAGAAGGGAGTAGGAGCTGCGTCCTGGTGGCCACAGTAACTGAGAGGCCCTGCCAGCATGAAGCCCAAAGGCGCTCAGTGTCTTCTAAAGCAAAGCACGTGCTGCCGCGCAGCAAGTCACTCCAGTCGTGTCTGACTCTCTCCAATCCCACGGACTGCAGCCCACCAAGATCCTCTGTCTACAGGATCTTCCTGGCAAGAATACTCGGGTGGGTTGCCATTTCCTTCTCCAGGGGGAACTTCCCCGCGTCTCTTACATCTCGTGCATTAGCAGGCGTGTTCTTCACCATGAGTGCCACCTGGGAAGCCCGAGGCAAAGCACAATGCAGTCCACCACGCCAAAGGGGACACCGCTAAGACACACTGTAGATGGACAGAGCACGCTGCTCTTCTTGTGTATTGAGATAAAATAAGGCTCATTTTTAAATTTACTTCTTGTGATTAATTTGATTCTGATAAAGGTCTCTGCATTCCACCTTAATCTATTTTAATTCAGAACTTAAAAACAGACGTACAGTTCTAACATAGGAATTTTAGTTACTAAGACATTGATTATCCCTTCACAGATCAAGATATGGTGAGGAGAACATCTTATGTTTAAAGCGACAGCTTCAGGAAGTATTCAGTTTTCAAAATAATACCTAGGGCAATGGCTGAGCTGAATAACATGCCTTTGCATTATGTTGCCACCAAATATGTCCAGGCAGCTTTTGCGCATGCGAAGTTTCCTAACAGTGGCCATATACAAACACAAGTTCACGAATCAGAAAAGGAGAGGTAACCAACTCACTATTTTGAAAAGGAGGAAAAAAAATAAATCTGATAAACAAGAGGAAGAATTAAGCACTTATTCTGTCTTCACTATGGAACTTAGCACACTGGTAACCAAATAGAAGATGTGGGCAAGTTTTTGTTTAGACAAGTATTCAAGTGGCTACCAGCATCACAAAAAGACAACCAGATTTTTAGGTGTTTCCTGATGAAACAGTTCACTACCACCTATGAAGCAGTGTTGTCAAAAGAAAAAAAGGGGGGAGGGGGAGGATAATTAGTCCTGAATATTACAAGCCTTCTGACCTAGCTCCCAAATTCACAGGAAACGCTGAACAAAAAGACACTAAACTTGGCGATCAAGAGTGCAACAAGCAAAATCTAGACTTAAAAACTCAGCCCTGTTTCATTTAAATAATCTACAAAAATGAAAAAGGGAAAGACAAAAACAGAAAGAAATTAAAGATTGGATGATATATAAAACACATCAACCAATTACAATGTGTCTATTCGGATACTGATTCAAATTACCTTTGAAGAAGGAAGGTAGACAATCCTTAAGACATTTGTAAATTTGAACATGACTGATTTAAGAATTTTGATAGTTTTAGATGTGTTAGTAGTGACACTGGGTTAAGTTAAAAGTCTTCATCTTTTGGAAATGCACCTGAAATATCTGTTCTTTAAAAATGCAGATTAAATGATGTCTGAGATTTGCTTGATATAGGAGAGTGAAATAATTGGGGTTACAGATGACTTAAGATTGGCCCAGAGTTGTTAACAATTGAAACTAGGTGAAGGCTACATGGCTATTTATCACACTAGCCTGTTTACTTCTGTAGATGTTCCAAGTTCTCCATAATAAAAGTTAATTAAAAAAAATTAAGAAACCTCAGCAGGAGGGAAAAGTGATCATTTGCAACATGTTTATTTAGGGCTTATAAAAGAAAATGAATACTTAGCATAGTCCTCTAATGGATATGGGGATATAAAGCATCTGGGAGGATGCAACAGGGAAGTCTTTAAAATTTATAAACAGACACTAGTGTAAATAAAATAAAGAAAATCTAAAGGTGCACTAGTTAAAACTGTCATTGAATTCCACATGGTCACATGCATCTAAAGTTGTGCTCAAACCATTCAAATGCTGCATTTTACCCTCTTTGTGATTGAAGGTAAATCTACTACAAGTATATATATTACAAATCCAACAAATATCACCAATCTCCTTAGAAACAAGTGTGAAACAAAAGAAAACCGTAAAGCCAAGGCCTTAAGATGCCCTCTAAATTTTGTCGTTACTACTGTTTAAACTGAGAAGACTACAGAAAGCAGCAGGAGGCCATAAAACACATGTAGCCACAGTCTTGTGAGACGGATCCTCCTGGGGACCCTAAATAAATGGATTCTTGACCTACTAAAATTTAATGTAAAAAAGGATCCATTTGTAAAGGACCCATAAGATTGTAAATGGCCAACAAACTACAAATAACCACCCTCAGAAAGGGAATATATGGTGTTTATAGAAAGCAAGTCCCATGGATGTAAAGGGAGAATCATCATGATGATTTATAAGTGAAGGAAAATAAAATAAAAAGGTAACAAAATTCATGTTTCCCTAGGCCCTTCACTCAGACCAAAATATGTGGAGCTATACTCCCAAAAGCAATTTCAGACTAGAGATGTCTTTATTTTTCCCCAGACAAGCTAGAAGTTAAACAGAATGACAAAGTATATTTACTCTGGGACAGTGAAGCAGGAAAGAAACTTCAGACTGGCAGAACTGGTCCAAATCCCTCCAAAATAGGCAGAGAAAAAAAAAGAGAGGTAGATTTAAAGTCATTCCTTTGCTCAAAGAGAAGCCTTACACAAGGAACTACAAGTCAGAGAACAAAGATTTGCCTTCTCTGTTATGATCATATTCACTCCCTGACCTTCTTCCTTACAAGGAAAGAGAGAAGAGAGCTGAGCTGGCAACTTGGGGAATGCTCCCTAAAAATGAAAATGATTCTGTCTGAATGATTAAAAAAAAAAAAAAAAAACACTAATGCAAGCCTAGCACCCCCAAGCAAAGAAGAAAACTCTTGTTTCTCCAATTCACCAACTGAAGAGACTATAAGCAAACAGATGGGATACACTCACACTAAGAACGCATCTACAGACCATGAAACAACTCTGAATGCTTTTACCAGATTTCTCAAGCAGCAGTGTACAGAAGCAGAAAGTGCTTACATTGACGTCAAAACTAAGCCTAGATTTTTGCCCTGGAGCTGTTATGTATACATATGCACTACATGTGTGACAACTCTCAGATTAGCTTTTGAAACCTTAACAAAAATGATACTTCATAGAACTGTTTTGGGAATTAAATAAAATAGCATATTAATAGGCACTATAGTATGGAAATCCAGTAGAGTGTCAGGCTGGGTGCTCAATTATTTCCTCTTTCCTTTTCTGAAGTGAGAATGAAAGTTGCCTATTCATGAACCACATACAGTTTGTACAAAATATAGGCAGAGAAATTTCTCTCTAAATATCCATATGCTCCCCAACATTTTCCAACCACCTTGAGGTCATGTGATTAAATCCATATCTTACTTTCAGACCAAAGCACTTACAGCCAGCATATGACCCTCTAGTTATCCTGCCTGGACATGTTGAAAATGGCAGAGCTACAAGTTAGTTGCAAGCTGCACAGATCCCAGCCAACACATGGAAGAGCCACCCAGGAGTCCAACAGTTATATGTTGAAGTTAATGCAACACAAAAAAGCTTAGCAAAATTTAATGTCTCCTTTTATAGCCTAACTGCACCCAAATGCATACATAAAGATGGCAAGTCCTATGCTTAGGTATCATGGGATTCCCCAGTGGTTCAGCGGTAAAGAATCTGCCTGCAATGCAGGAGGCGTAGGTTTGATCCCTGGGTGGGGAAAATCCCCTAGAGAAGGAAAGGGTAGCAAGGGTAGCCCACACCAGTATTCCTGACTGGGAAATCCCATGGACAGAGGAGCCTATAGTCCATGGAGTCTCAAAAGAGTCAGACACAACGAAGCAACTTAGTATGCATGCATGCTTAGGTATTAAAGGATATCTTCCTTTCTGTGTAATTTGGTATGTCCAGAATGAACAGAATAATTAAGAGAGAATACTGATAGCAAAGCAGAAAAGTAATCCAACATACACAGAATAACTTAGAAACTGATACTTATAGTTTCACCTCAAAAGAAAAGGAGAAAAATCAAGAATCTAAACTCTTAATCATACAGGTTAGACAATTTAAAAAAAAAAAAAAAGCAATGCTCCAAAAATAAAAGCTGAGAAACTAAAAACAGCTATGAGGAAACAGGTAAAAGAAAGAAAAGCAGAACAAGACTTTAAACACCCTTGCACCATGTACTAGAACAGCTGGCGTCACCTGTCACTGTCACAGTAGTAGTACAGGGCCACAACTGCTTACCCATATTCTGGAATATCCCAAAAGCTCTAAAAATCAAAGGCTGAAACATAATTTGGCAGCAACACCAAACATGAACTAACCTGAAACTATCTATAGTGCCGATTTACCCCACTTAGTGAGAGCATGCTTACGATTTGGGTGTAGAAATATGAATGTGTTTGATTATGGAGTGCTGACCCAGATCCCACTGGCAGTGTTATATAAACTACATCACATTCCCTTTCTAAAATCTGAAAACTTCTACATTCTGAAACGTTACTGGCCCCACAGGTTAGAAATAAAGGACTGGGGACTTGTAACAATGATAGGATAATCTCTGCATTGTCTTAATGATAAAAATCAAAATCAGATGAAGAGCACGGCTTTCTAAACTGTTTGCAGTTCAATGTACTGATTGAATCAAATTGAATTTTGATGATTTCCCAATGGTTATTTACACTCGATGATACTTCAATATTTCTAGGAGCACACAGATATAACCAGCCTAAACCTAAATCATGAAGAGGGTATAATGAACTAGTAGGAAACTAGTTAATTAATTAAAAATATTGCTGTATTTCTGGCCTCAGTAGACCATAATTCAAAAGGTACTCAACGTAGCCATTCCTGTAGGTTCACATTAAAAAAAAAAAAAGACGTATCAGATCATCTGAGATAAACTACAGCACAAGAGTAGTAGAAGATAGGGATACCAGCTCTCAGAAAAGTATAGGAGAAGGAATATTCACTAGGCATCACTACCGAGACAGGAAAATAATAATAAATGAACTATGTAAAACTTAAAGAGGCAAAGATATTGGAGTTAACATCTACACCAGGATTTCTCAACCTCTACTGACATTTAGGCCAGATAAAATCTTTGTTGGAGGGGGTGACCTAGGCATTACAGGGTATTTAAGAGTGTCCCTGACCTCTCTCTATTCACTAAATTATTAATAGCAGCTCCTCTTCCCCCAGTTGTGAAAAGTCTCTAGGCGTTGCCAATTGTTCCATAGGACAATTGGAGTAGGGTGTGAGAATAAGAAGGCAAAAATCGCCCCCAGATGAGAACTGGGGAAAGAGAAATATTAAAAGATTTAAAGATGTTTCTTCTTCTAGATTCTAAAATGCCAAATAAGCTACCCTGTTAAAGCAGTACAGAAAGGGGAAAAAAACCTATCTAGTTCTCTAGATCTACAGGTGGTTTTATTCTGTTTTTAATCTTAATTTTGTAGGAAAGACGAGAACGGCAGATCAAGATCCACTGGAGCACCCCTGTACTCTAAGGAACAATGACTTGTTGATCTTCTTATAACTAAACATATCCATCTGTTGTTACAGTTACTCATTCAAGGATGGAATAAGGTACCAGCTGCTTATCTATAAAAAGTAACAAAACAATTTGAGTCTTGCATGTAGCTGCAAAGTAACCACGTAACTTTTTAAATGCACAGTTTTCACCCACTTTCTGATTACATTATCTGCACTGAACTTAACAGATCCCTAATAAAAATGTGACCTGTTGAGGGGGAAAAATATTATTTTCAATTATATCACTCCTTTGGAAAAACTTTTCAGTCACAAAGTACTGAATCTTTCGGCTACACCGGCATGTATGAGGGAAATACCTAGCTTTACTGCAAACCAATTTCTTTTAATAATACAAATGGTAGCCAAATACCTCTGAACAATCATATTAAAAATGACAATTATGGGGACTTCCCCAGTGGTTCAGTGGTTAAGACTCCGCCTTCCAATGCAGAGTGTGCAAGTTCAATCTTTGGTTGAGAAACTAAGATCTCATATGCTTCAGTGTGAAGCCAAAAATTAAAACACACACAGTTATGAAAAAGTAAAGAATATATGGGATATTTCATAGATCTCTAATCCAAAGTCATTATTTTGTCTAGAATTTCTATTTCTGTCAACTTGACAGACCAACTGGAGAACACCTTCAGCCAGAGTACCTTCAGCCAGAGTAGTTCTGTTCTTATCTATTTTAAAAACTGAGCATCCAACTAAGATTTAATTTTTTATAAAAAGGCCATTACAGGATTTTTTTCAAGAGTTGAAAACAAAAGGGCTAGATGATTAATGAAACAATTTCGTTTTATGAAATAGCGTACCTTCACATAACACGTTTTGGCTAACATAAATAACAATCAAATGTACACATAAAAAACAAAAAGCAATCTATCCATATATGTGGGAGGATTTAAAACCAAGTATTATATAAGCAACCAATCTATGTAGATTCACATGTCACTTTCATCATGACCTGCCTTCATATGTCAACTAGAGAAAGCTTCCAAAATCTCTCCTTAGGTCACAGAGAAGGAAAGAATGCTATGTTCAGATAACTAGCAAATTATATCAATTCAGAATCAATTTTACAAAATTATTGATATAATCTCATTCTCAGTGGAATACTAAAAGGGAAAACATATCACCACTATTTAAACGTAGTTCATTATAATTCACTGGACAGAGCATTCTCTGCTGAATTAGGTTTCATTTAGTTCAGTTCAGTCCAGTCGCTCAGTCGTGTCCGACTCTGCGACCCCATGAATCGCAGCACCCCAGGCTTCCCTGTCCATCACTATCTCCCAGAGTTCACTCAGACTCACGTCTATCGAGTCCGTGATGCCATCCAGCCATCTCATCCTCTGTATCCCCTTCTCCTCCTGCCCCCAATCCTTCCCAGCATCAGAGTCTTTTCCAATGAGTCAACTCAGGCATATTTCTTTAAAGAGGATATACTATTTGTTCAACCTTGTCCAGTGTTCTTAGGTTTATTTTCTTTTTTTACTCAAGTTCCAAGGAACTGCTTTTAACTAGCTGCCTGACATTCCCAATACGTGCAGAGCTGACTAAGATAAAATTATTCCGATAGTTGGATGCTGATGCACTGGAGAAAATGCCACCAAAAGTGAAGGCATACTGCTAAGCTAGCTCTTTAACCATGCCTCGACCACTTTATCGACCCAATTCACCTTAAGGAATTTCTAAACATATAAATTCATCTAATCTTCACAACAAATTTATAAAGGGGGTATAATTTTAATCTCTTATTATAGAAATAAGAAACAGAAAGATAGAAATATTCCATAACTTATCTAAGGTAACACAGCTATTATAGGGCCAGAGCAGGGACTTGTACTCAGTCCAGCTCAAGTACCAGTGCTTTTCAAACCTTAAAATACATTCAATCCATCTGGAAATCTAGTTGAAATTCAGATCCTGATTCAGTACTTTTGCAGGACGGGTAGGCAAAATTCTACATTTCTAGAAGATTCTACAGTTCTAAAATCTCACCTGTGATGCAGATGCTACTGGTCTGAAGACCACCCCTGAGCAGCAAAGTTCTATCTTGCCTAGAAATGGTGCAAGGCGGTAGTAATATGCAAAAGGAGGCAGAGCTCATCCACAGACAGTTGGCTAATGAGTAAATCAGGGCTTCCCAACTACTGGTTTAGAACTTAATTGCTTTTGTTCATTTTTTAGAAAGAAGGAAATGAGCAAAATTTGCAAGCATCATAGCACCCACTTTCAGGTTTTTGTATGTTAATACAATAACTTGGTACTGTAACACCTCCCTCTCAATAAGGCCTTTCTAACATCCAAAAACTATTTACAATGTCCCTGAATATCTACTTTAATATAGGTTCAATCTGAACATATTAAAGGATATTTTTAGAGCATATTTTTGTACTGCCTCAGATATGAAAAGAAAGAGACTGAGTTAAAAATCCAGCACCTTTCTAAACTTCCACCACCTGTCAAGTCCTGAGAGGACACCCTCTGGGGAACAGATGGAACATAAATGTCTTATAGCACATCACTCAATTCTACTTAATAACTTCTCTAAAAACAGATAAGGAAATGCACATAATACGATCTCCCTTCATTCTCACTGGTGCATCAACTCTTCACACTCTAATCTAGAATAAATATAAACTGAAGCCACTAAGTGTTATATCTGTAAACAGAATGCTTTGGCCTAAAGCATTCCAATACCTAAAAACTGAAACGCCATCAAATCACTGGAAATAACATTTTATCACATGTTTATACTATCAGGAAAAGAAATATCAATACTACCCAAATATATTCAGATAGGTTTAAAGCCACACACTTAATTCAATAATTAAGTCTATCCTATGATCACCCTGGGTGTATACATATTTGACAGCTATATAAATCACTAAAAATATTTTATTAATTAAACATAGGAAAAGATTTAAGAAAAAATCTTAAGACTGAGTAATTTTATTTTGTTGAGTTTTCTTGTGTTTCATTCAAGTTTTTTTTTCAATGTACAAAGACATATTTTACATTCTTCTCTGAAAAATTAAATGTATCACGTACTTTGAGAAGCTTGTAAAAATCATATTCAAAACCATAATGGAATTCTGATTAACTATACATGAAAGTCAAAATAATTAGGTTTCATAGATTTCAGACAATATGAATTCACATATTTTCTAGAATTTATTAATAGAGTCCCACTATTAATTATAACATAAATTAACAAATTCAAACCGTACAATCACCATAAAGCTAAAATTCTCACCTGTGAATTACAACACCACCACAAATATGTATTTGACACAAAGGTAAAAATACAAATTTTAAATTAGCTGTCAAAAATCCTAAAAATGTCTCCAGTAACCCTTACTATTCCAAATTCCTGCTCAAGACAAGACCTAGATGTTCTTCTACCCAAAAGAATCTGAAGACTTACAGAAAAACACATAAAAATATGTGAATATTTCACTTGTCCATCATATGAAAGAAGACTGTCCCTAAACTAATAAAAACAAAAAAAAACTTCTCCGGTCTCCTACTAAGACTGAGATTTTCTCGCTGTTTTTTTTTCCCCTCTATTAATCACTCACACAGTCACAAAAGAACTCATACATTAAAAAAAGCAGAGAACTGAACGGTGTCATTTGCAGTAGTTGACAGTGATCACAAGTTGTGAGGAGAGAAAGCACAGATGATGCATGTATGCCAAGTTAGTGCTCAATGAGCAAGCCCAAAGGATCATCATTTCACCCGTCTAATCACTAAATGTGAAGTGAAGCATTATTTCATGGACTGAAAGGAAATCTGGTATACAAAGAGAAAAATAAAAGCAAATTAAACTCACTAAACTTTCTATCTCTAAGACAGACTATACTTCCTCTACAATAATCGTCAGTGACCTTGTGGAAACATTCCTGGGTTAAATAGGCAGAGCACATTTCTTCAGCAACTGCAACATACTGTTCTCAGGGCATCCAGCACGTGTCTATTGGGCTTACTAGATTCACACATGAACACTATTTAATAGTTTATGCCATTTGCAGAAAATCAACAAAAACCTTTAAAAAATGCTTGACCTTATATGGAATTTTAAAACAATAAAGACTTTTGAACCGATAGATCTTTACATGTTCTATAATAAGAAATACCAGAATACACTCTCCATGTTAAGTAATTCTTCCAGAGAGCAAATTTAACCTGACCTCCCTAAATGGCTACAGATTTGACACACCATTTAGAAGCCTGAAAGGAAATACTGATTTATTTATTCTCTAAAGCAGTGCTGTTCAACAGAAATACATGAGCCACATATGTAATTTTAAATTGTCTAGTAAACCGTATTAAAACAGGAAAAAATAAATTAATTTTAAAACATTTTACATACCGAAATAACCCAAACCCAACATGTCAAAATATTAGTATTTCAACATGTAATAAATATTTTTTGAAAATCAGTAAAATATTTTGCATTCTTTTCTTCATAATGTTTTCAAATTCTGATGTGTATTTTACACGTATACAACATCTCATTTTGGACTACAAGTGAAGCGCTCAATAGCCACAAGTGGGTAGTGGCTACATTATGGACAGCGCAGACAGCTCCAAGTACTACTTTGATATCTGACATACTACTATCTGTTTAAAATTAGCTTACATTCATGCTTCCATTTTGAATTGAAATGTCTGATTACAAATATTAATATAAGCAAATAAACATCAGATCACCTTATCAGAGGACCCAGTTAACATATACAATAAGAAGCGGTTGGATTACATCCTATTATATCTCAAGTAGATTTCAGAAATAGGTCTGATCACCACTAGTGAACACAACTTGTAGAAAAATATAGGTAAGACAAGAAAACACTTTCATATCAAACCGTAACACTGGTTTAGAGTACCTATCTCCATGCAAATTATCTACAAGACAGTTTTTCTAAGTTTGATGAATTTTGGAAGTCATACAGTCACAGATGAAAAACTGAGCGCTAAGAGGAATTTAAATAATATTTCAGGGAAAAAATTACAAACCAGTTACTTTTATACCACCTTATACCAACCAACAATCTTAAATCATTCTACATGAGTTTCACTGAAATGACTTCTTCCTACAAATTCCAACTCATTCACTGTCTTTTATACACATATTTCTAGTACCAAAAATACTAAGGATTTTCCCAAGTAATTAAACCATCTGATTAAAATGTAAATAATTCCAACAATGCATTCTCTAGAAAACAGGAGCTAAAACCATTAGCTTAGCACATAAACTCTATCCTAAAGGCAAGTTACTGAATAAATCAAACAGAAACAACTATACTCTTGTTTACTGCATTTACATTTTGGTATCACCACATTCAGCAATTTCTAAATTTGGAAGGTCAGTTCAGATTGCACATAAGCAGTAACTTTAAAGCTTAGCAAAATTTTAAAAGTTTCTGCAATATACTTCTGAATAAACACACTACAGAACTATTACAACAGAATAAAAATCAGCACCGTTCATACTAATCCCAGCAAGAAGCAAAAATCAATATATTCATAAGTTCAAAATGTATGATACACTCTAAAAAGGTTTTTTTCCTCCCAAATTTATTTGATTCACCCAAGACAATTTTTGTTCAATCCACTTGAAAAGCTGAAAAGAAGCAAATGTAGCCTCTTCTGCAGCACAAATATCCAACAACGATACATGAATCTCTGGATATTTTTCCACAATTTGAAATTAAAACAACATAATTTGCTTCTTACCTGCAGTTAGGAGGAGGATCAAGGGTTATTTCAGCTAGCTCCTTCTGAATTCTGTTAGTGAAATGAGAACAGACAAAAAGGATTTGAGAGTCTACAGAATAACCGGGAATTACACTGCCCTCTACCACCATGCAGTTAAATGCAAGGCTGGCTTCGCCCTCAGTAATGCTAACATGGCTGCTCCCTCTTTGTTCTCAGAGGCATAACCCAAATCCCTTAACAGAAACTTCGCAGCTTTTTTTCTCACTTGCTACTGTAAGTAAGTAAGACATTCACACCTGATTTGAGAACTAGCCCTCCACTTGTACTCAGAAAAGGATGTAAAATGTATTTTAAAGCACTTTTACCAGAGAAATTCTCTTTTCAAGCTTATATGCAAATGAGACAAGAAGGGAGGAGGGAAAGCACTAGAATATTTGACAATGACTCCAAGACACTTTACCAAGGTAAAAATTAACAAGCTACTGCAAGTGCACATTAATAATTTTGACAGTATTTTACCTGTCAGAAAAAAGTTTGAAATTTACAAATATTTTTACCAGTGAAAAACTTTCAAAGAATTCTGATATTTGTATTTAAGTAAATCTGTTTCCCTGACCTTAAGTACAGCACTTAAATTTAATAAATTTGGGAGAAAAGAGAGACAGTCTTGAGGTAAGAGGAAAAAGAGCAGTTCTTATTTTATTCAAATTTACAATGCTTTCCAAACTTAAGATAATGTTTAGTATGTTCATCAACAAGATTGTAAGAAACTGAGAAGGATTTTAGATTATCTCATGGACTGCTATTATCTCAATTCAAGTTATTAACACTTGATTATTGATACAATAGAGGTGAAAATCCACAGGCTATCATTAACAGAACGCCAACATCTGATCAGCTTTATATTTTCTTTTCTTTTGGTTGAGATCAACAAAAATCAATAAAATGTCGATATCAGCTAATGCTATAGGACCACCTGATGTGTAATTACTAAAATTCACAGGTATTCTACGTACTACTACCATTGACTGGAGTCCCACTGACAGCATCTTTTTTTTTTCACTATCACAGAAATATAAATCAACAGAAAACAAATGATCTTTCACTTATATCCAACAAAATATGCTTCTCCTGCTGTTGAGTATTAACATGTCAAGCATATCCACAAATATTAGAGTGAAGAGGCATAATGGCAAACTTCTCAATCACCAAGTGCCACCTAACATGTAAAGGGCTACTTTTCAGTTTTACCTACTCTCACAAGGACACCGAGGTATGACCATAGCTTAATTAGAAAAAGTAAAACCTGAGATGAATGACTTAAGGTCATGCTTGTAAAAACTGAAAACAGACTTGAAGTACAATTTTAAAATCTGCCTTCAAATACAGCCAAGGCCCCAAATTTAAAAATTTTCTAGCAAACATGACCATTTCTGATCATTAAGTTTCATGAAGAGAGGCACTGATCTAAGTGTCACCTTCAATGAAGATGAATATTACTGATAAAAAGACAACATCCTCAAATGTACCAGCTAATCTGGGATCACCAAATTCTCCTTGCCAACTCCTTAATCTGTCAGATGTTACTCCAATCTCTACTCAAGGACACTCTCTCTGAAGTTACCAAAGAACAGAACAAGTTTGCTTAAAAGTCTCATTCTAGGGAGGTGGCTTATATACCACCTAAAAAGAATGACAACTCATTCAAGTCCAGACAAAACCGACAGCAAAGGAAATATTTTTGAACTATTGCTACTGATGTTAAATCAACAAAAGCGTCCATTTGGAAGACAAACTGACAACGTGCTTAATCCTTTTCTCACACGTTACCTTTTAGCACTAGTGGATAATTTAGCAGTGGTTTTGCTGGAGAGTTTGGTGTTTTTCTTCTGCTGAGTGGCAGAAGGTTTTCTTTCTTCTTGCTCTTCAGGCTCTGGAGCGGCTGGGTCTCGCTGGTCTGCATCTGAACTACCACTGCTGGTGCTGGGGCTCTCATCATCGGACCTCTGCCGATCACTGGACATCTTGGTGAAGTTATTTCTTGGAAAACTTTTAAAGAAAAACGGGGAAAGAAAGGAAATGTAAGTCTAAGAAATAAACCAATAGCATTTTCTTCTCTTAATCTTCACCTCAAATCGTGTTTTAGTGAAAACGCTTCAAAAGTGTTCACACTTATCTCATCGTACAGCAAGGTTACAGGGGAGGTGATGTGTCTCACAACGGCAGCGTTCAGGGATTTACCGAACTCAAGTTAGAAAACCCACTCACATTTTTTTCCATCCCTTGGACAATCTATCAATTGTCTACTTTCTCAGAAGGCATGAAACAGATTTGCCAGGGAACTTAGGGAACGAGCATTAATAACATATGACACACTGTAAATAACAGATCTCGCTGAAAAATGTTAAAAAGTCACTAATAACGTCTAAATATTTACACACTGACATTGGTCAAAGCTACCAAATTCCTTTTCCGAGAGGAAAACACACCCTGTTAATCGCCCATATGCTTATTTAAGGTGGTGATTCCTCCTCTGTGCACGTAAGCCTTTAAATACAACACTTAGGAATTTTAAAAATCAACTAACAAGCTGTTCTGGCCACGGCCAGCAGCGAAGATTCATCCGGCCAAGACCAAGCTGCCACCCTGGGAAAAGGAGAATTCAAACTGCACCTTCTGCAAAGCTCCCCATGCCATCAAGGTTCCTCGCTCAATTTTTACATCACAGACCGACATTTTGTCCAAAATAACCAAAAAAAAAAAAAAAATTCAGAGGAAAAACAAACAAACAAACAAAGCCTCAAGAAGTGCAACAAATTTCCGCGCCCGCCGAGGCGAGCCGCGGCCGGCGGCGGCCACGCAGCTCGGCGGCCCTTTGTGGGGAGGGCCGCGCGGGGGCCGCGGGCAGCGCTCGCCGCGCCGGGCGCCAAGTGATGCGAGCAGCCCGGCCGGCCCCGCGGCGGCTCGCGGACACCGGCGGCGCGGGCGCCCGGCGCGAACAAAGCTGCCCGCCCCCGCCCCTCCCCCACCGCCGCCGCCCCGGCCGCCCCCCACGCGGCCCCCCGGCCCCGCCGCCTTACCTCGGCCGCCCGCCCGGCCCCGCTCGCGCGCCGCTACGGTGTGGGGGAGGGAGAGAGAAAAAACCCTTCCTTAAGGAAATGGAGGCAGCTGGGGGGGAAAGGGGGGGAGGGAAAAAGAAGCCGAGGAGGCTCTGGCCGGGGAGTGTGGAACATTGAAAGTCGGAGGGGGTTGTGCAGTGCCGGGCTCCGGCCGGGAGGGGTGGCGCCGCCCAGCGCCTTCGGAAAAAGGGGGGTGGGAGCCCGGCTGGGCGAGGGCGCGAGCTCCCGGCGAGGCCGAGGGGACGCGGGAGACCCCGCGCGCTGTGGCCTCCCGCCGCCGCCGCCCGGCTCGGCTCCTCCCGGCCGCGCAGTCAGCAAGTTCCGAGGCGAGCGCGGGGGAGGGGCGGGCGCGGCGACGGCGCGCGCGCTCGCTCGCTGCTTGCCTGGCGGAGGGGCGCGCGCCGCCGGCGGCCGGCGGGCGCGAGCTGTTCCCGCGCGCTCCCGCGCGGTCTCTCCGCGCCTCCCTTCACCCGGGGGCGCACGCGTCCGCCCGCGCGCGGCCCGGACAAAGAGCGCGGCGGGGACCCGGCGGACTGGCCCCTGCCGCCCTTGGCCGCGGAGCCCTTGCCGGAGAAGGCGGGGGCGCGGGCGCCGTCTCGCGGGGCCTCTGTGCCGCGGGGTGGCTTCCGGCCTGAGCCCGCCTCCGGAGCGAGGCTGCCCATTGGACTGCCCGCCCCCACTGGCTGGAGCTGGGGTCATGCCCGGGCTGGCCCACTCCCCCTCTTCCAACGCACGGGCCAGCGTAGTCCACGGGGTCCCCATGCCTGGGCAAGGGCCTGGGTCGCGTGGCCGGTAGTCCCCCACTGCCCTGGAAGATTGGAGACTAATGGGTGTCGTTGACGAGGCCAGGTACAGAGGCAGAGGAAAGCTGCCACCTGCCCCTCTTGAGAGCTCAGGGGGCAAGATGAAGTCTTGGACACTGAGGGAAGAAAAAGAGATTTCGAGACCAGGTGGCCAGCCTCTGTTTCTCTTTGGCCCTCGGCCTTCCAAAGAGAAAGTTCCTATGGATGCTTTCAAAACTTAAAAATTCAAAACGATTCAAGTGAAGAGGAACGGAAGGAGGGTTCATACCTGATGCTTTGCTGGATGCTCTTCTGACATGCATACTATACTAGATACCAGTTACGGAGAGCGAAATCCCTAAGTGGTACTGGGTCAGAATGTCCACACAGAAAAGCTGCAGATGGGGCATAGTGAGGGTTAGTTTTGTTCTGTCATTCTCAGTCTCTAAGGTGGACTCTGCAGCTTTGGCCCGGGGGAACAAAGTGGCCAGAAGTACAGAAACTTCCTGTTTGCAGCCCAGACCTTCTCCAGCTCCTGAGAACTTGCTCCAGGGATGGAGCCCCAAAGGAATTTGTGGATTCCTCTCCCACAAGTGTCAGGGGCAGGGGTGCTGGGAGAATGTGGAGTTCACAGAGAATGGCACTCATAACAGATGAAATAGAATTAAAGGGAAAAAAAAAAAAAGGCTGAGTGAGCCAATATGCTTATTTTTCCTCCAAATAGAAAAGTTTGGGTAAAGGATTACTTACAATTCTAATGAGTAAGTTAGATTTCTGTGATTTTTTTCCTAAGACACAATTATTCAGTGCACATTTTGGAGGTCTATGCCCCATGTGCTGGACTGCAAAATTCAGTTCAACTACTGCGTGACTAAAGCCACATCTCTCTACTCTGTGTTACAAGCAACCAGTCCAGAAGGGGAACAGGTAATTAAAGTGCACCAGGTTGGTTCGAAGGAAGGACACTAGTCAGAACGAATATGAAGTCTCAGATGTTGAAGACAGAGCATAGTGTGTGTGTTGACAAGCAGTTTGATTGGGCTGGATTAAAGTGTACTTGTGGAAAGAGCTTGTTAGTGAAAATAGTGGCAGAGGGTTCTCCCAACTTTACATTGCTAGCAAAAGCCAACCAATTTGGAGTTTGGATTTTTGTCTGTTTGGAATGTGAAGTTGTGAAAGGAAAGCTATATATTAAAAAAAAAAAATTGTTTTAGGAAATCTAATATCACAGAAGCAGACTGAAGGCCCAGAGGCCATGAACTGAAGAGGTTTGGGTGGAGCTGGGAGATTGGGAGATAAAAGATATTTAGTTATGTTTTGGTAGCATTTTCCATGATAGAAGAAACAATAGTGAACTGAAAAGCAAGGCAACTAGATTCTAATCTCATTTTACCAGATTCATGTGACCTCAAGCAAGTTACATTTTCCAGTTAAATCTTTCTCCTATCTTGGCTCAAAATTTTCATGATTCTTCAATGTGTTTGAAGTCATGGAGTTCCACACAATATTCACACAACAGAATACTTAGGAGCTACCGAATGCTAAGAAATTGGAGTGAAATACAGGTGCTGCCCTTACTGAGCTCAGTGTATATAGGGACAGCCAGAAATGTAGACTACAGAATGAGAAGTGCTGTGTTAAAGGAGTGAACAGAATGAGTGATGTATTAATAATTATCAATTAAAAATTAGTCATGGAATAAATTATTAATTAAACTTGAAGTTATGTACGGGTCAATAAAAGTAACAATGAACTGGGCCTGAAAGGATCATTAAGTAATAATATAACCAGTGCTCTGGGTAAATTATCTAGGACATAATAAGTGTTCAATAAATAGTACTCAGGAAATGGCAACCCTCTCCAGTATTCTTACTTGGAGAATCCCATGGATAGAGGAGCCTGGCGGGCTTCAGTCCATAGGGTTGCGAAGAGTTGGGCAGGACTGAAGCAGCTGAGCATGCATGCATGCGCAAAATTGTTAAAGTCACCAGAAAGAAAATGAATGGTTCTGTCGAGGTTAGGGACATTAGGGGCACGCCCCTACAATAGTAGGTAAGCAGCTGCTTTTACCCTTGAAAATAGGAACCATGTCTTATATGCATTCATGTTGGCATACAGAATTTCCCTAACGCAAATTATTCTATAAAGTATGCAATAAACATTTTCCCATGTGACCCCTCAAAATAGTACGACAAAGTAGACTTCAGCTACTGTAAGAAGATTGTTCCCTTTGGTTTCCTCTTTTTCTCTTCTTGGTATGGGATCCTGCCAGCTTCTGGCTCAGAGCTCTGAGAAAGTCAGAAGTAAGAGGGAAAGATACAAAATTCAATATTGCCATGAAGACCTCCTCTTCTCGTCCTCTCACAAATGCCGTGACCTAAAGTAATTGGTCATTACGAGGAGAGACAAGGCAGGTTCCAGAATCCTTTAGACTTCCCTGATTTGGGAATTGCTTTTTCCCATGCTTTTCAATAGGTCTCAGTGTTATATGTGTACATAAGTATGTGTGTGTATAAGAATTCTATAGGAATACACATTTGATTTGTTTAAGTTTCTGAAGAGAGTAATTATATAAACTATAGAGGGGCCACAGATCTTTTAAAATCACCCACCACGGCCAACAACATACCTTATACACTATGGGTGTAGAATACTTGTTACTTTGCTTTATTTCCTTCCACGCAAGAACCTTTCTCAACATCCTTTCCTTGAGGAGGGGGCTCCTAGTCTCCGGCAGGTCTGGTCCTGTTCAGAGGTGGATCTAAGCTGCCTGCCTAATAGCTCAGAGAAGGCAATGGCACCCCACTCCAGTACTCTTGGCTGGAGAATCCCACGGACGGAGGAGCCTGGTGGGCTGCAGTCCATGGGGTCGCTAAGGGTCGGACACGACTGAGCGACTTCACTTTCATTTTCAGATGTTATCCAATTATGTGCACCCATTTGTCCTCTGGCTATAAAATTATCTTTATCCATACAAAAAAAAAAAAAACAGATTTTGGTTTATTAGGAAGTCATTTTTTGGCCCAGGCCTAGTTTAGGAAGCCAAGATTGCCACTGTTACCGTCAGTGTCTCTGGACCTCCAGAGTCCGATCCACCGATTGGCATCTAGTGTGCCTCCATTGTGTCGTGTGTACAAAACCTGCCACATGCCATAGGCTGGGCTGGAACCTGGAAATGGGAAGATGGCTTAAGCCTTTATTTGACCTTAGGGCACAAAACTGATCATTTTCTCCTTTTCTCCTTTGACATAAGTCTGAGGGAGAGTATATACTTGTTTTGGCTATGTCTTTATTCCATAAAGAGCTTGTCCACATGAAATGAAAGCATAAGCACCTTAATAAGACAAAAGTCATGAACAGATAATTATTTTTTTCCTTTAGCTACATCGTGGGGCTTGTGGGATTCTAGATTCCAGACCAGGGATCAAACCCAGGTCCCCTGCAGTGGAAGCACAGAGTCCTGACCACTGGACCACTAGGGAATTTCCTGAACAGATAAATTTTAAAAAGAAATACATTTATTTAACCTTACTTAAAGCACACACACCACCACAACATTGTAAAGTTATTGTCCTCCAATAAACACAAATATACAACTCAATCTTGCTTAGTTCAGGTCAGCCGCTCAGTCACATCCGACTCTGTGATCCCATGACCTCAACCTTGCTAGACAGCAAAAAAGGGAAAATTAAAATGAAGCACCTATCAAAATAATGAAAACAGTTTTCAGTGTTTACAATCATTGCTGGCAGATTCATAAAAAAAAATTTCCCATTGTCCATTTTCAGTGGCATGAGAGTTGGTACTAGCTGTTTGAAAAACAACTTCAAAGTTTGTGTCGAGTCTTAAATATGTCCATGTCCTTTAGCTAAATTACTCCATTTCAAGAAATGTATCTTAAAAGGTACTCTAACTACAGAAAAAATAACATTGAAAAATTGAGAGTTCCCTGGTGATTCAGTCGGTAAAGAATCAGCCTGCAGTGCAGGAGACCTTGGTTCAATCCCTGGATCAGGAAGATCCCCTGGTGATGGGAATGCAACCCACTCCAGAATTCTTACCTGAAGACTTCCATGGACAGAGGAGTCTGACAGGCTACACTCCATGGGATTGCAGAGTCAGACACAACCGAGCAACTAACACACAACTATAGGAAAATGATTCACCCAGTGAAATTTGCAGTTATTACAGTAATACATATGAAGATTATGCAAAACTACAAAAACATTATGATAACATCATTTATTATTATGATAATAAATGAAGGCAGGATTTGTTTATTTTGTGAAACCAGAGCTTGACTCAATGCCTAGGAAGAAAACTGACAAAATAAGTGCTCAGTAAATATCTGCAAAATATGGCACAAAAATGAAATTGTACCATATCCTTACAACTAGCAAGACCAAAATATCTAAAAGGAAAGTACTCTAAAAGGTTAACTATGCTTATATTTTAGAGCAACTATGAAAAATCTTTTAACTCTTTTTTTATTCAGTAATTTTCTTCTTTTAATTAAGCAGGTACTACTTTTATTAGAAACCTGTATACAGGTCAGGAAGCAACAGTTAGAACTGGACATGGAACAACAGACTGGTTCCAAATAGGAAAAGGAGTACCTCAAGGCTGTATATTGTCACTCTGCTTATTTAACTTATATACAGAGTACATCAAGAGAAATGCTGGGCTGGAGGAAGCACAAGGTGGAATCAAGATTTCCAGGAGAAATATCAATAACCTCATATATGCAGATGACACCACCCTTATGGCAGAAAGTGAAGAGGAACTAAAAAGCCTCTTGATGAAAGTGAGAGAGGAGAATGAAAAAGTTGGCTTAAAGCTCAACATTCAGAAAACAAAGATCATGGCATCCGGTCCCATCACTTCACGGCAAATAGATAGGGAAACAGTGGGAATAGTGGCAGACTTTATTTTGGGGGCTCCAAAATCACTGCATATGGTGATTACAGCCATGAAATTAAAAGACGCTTACTCTTTGAAAGGAAAGTTATGACCAATCTAGACAGCATATTAAAAGCAGAGACATT
Source organism: Nanger dama (assembly GCA_917880005.1). Taxonomy (NCBI): domain Eukaryota; kingdom Metazoa; phylum Chordata; class Mammalia; order Artiodactyla; family Bovidae; genus Nanger; species Nanger dama. The sequence continues at coordinate 16,660,661 of CAKJTW010000010.1, forward strand.
ACTTTGTCAGCAAAGATCTGTCTAGTGAAGGCTATGGTTTTTCCAGTGGTCATGTATGGTTGTGAGAGTTGGACAGTGAAGAAAGCTGAGCACCAAAGAATTGATGCTTTTGAACTGTGATGTTGGAGAAGACTCTTGAGAGTCCCTTGGACTGCAAGGAGATCCAACCAGTCCATCCTAAAGGAAATCAGTCCCGGGTGTTCATTGGAAGGACTGATGTTGAAGCTGAAACTCTAAAACTTTGGCCACCTGATGCGAAGAGCTGACTCATTTGAAAAGACCTTGATGCTGGGAGGGACTGGGGGCAGGAGGAGAAGGGACAACAGAGGATGAAATGGTTGGATGGCATCACCAACTCAATGGACATGGGTTTGGGTGGACACTGGGAGTTGGTGATGGACAGGGAGGCCTGGCGTGCTCTGATTCATGAGGTCGCAGAGTCAGACACCACTGAGCAACTGAAATGAACTTTTATAATGACAAAAATGGCGTGAATAAATACAGAGGGAGACATCCAGTGAAAATTGATACAGTTTTAACAGTTTTCTAATTTGTTGTTTTTATAAATTAAAAAATGAAAATTCAAGTGGACTTTCAGATTGTCAAAAGTTTTAAGGTTGATAGAAAAAATAGGAAGACCATTTTTAAAACTGTTAAAAGGCTGTGAGAAAGGTTATTTTTCAATCACTAAGTTGTGTCTGATCTTGATTTATTTCCTTGCAGTCCAAGGGACTCTCAAGAATCTTCTCCAGCACCACAATTTGAAAGCAACGATTCTTTGGCGCTCAGCCTTCTTTATGGTTGAACTCTCACATCCTTATATGACTACTGAAAAAACCATAGCTTTGACTAGACAGACCTTTGTTGGTAAAGCGATGTCTCTGCTTTTTAATATGCTGGCTCGGTTTGTTGTAGCTTTCCTTCTAAGAACAAGTGTCTTTTAATTTCATGGCTGTGCACCATCTGCAGTGATTTTGGAGACCAAATAAATAAAGTCTCTCACTGTTGCATTGTTTCCCCATCTATTTGACATGAAGTGATGGGACTGGATACCATGATCTTAGTTTTTGAATATTGAGCTTTAAGCTAGCTTTTTCACTCTCCTCTTTCATTTTCATCACGAGGCTCTTTAGTTCCCCTTATATTTCTGCCATTAGAGTGGTAGCCCCTGCATATTTGAGGTTGTTGATATTTATCCTGGCAATCTTGATTCCAGCTTGTAATTCATCCGGCCTGGCATTTTGCATGATGTACTTTGCATATAAAGTTAAATAAGAATAGTGACAATATACAGAGTTGATGTACTCCTTTCCCAGTTTTGAATTAGTTGTTCCATGTCTAGTTCTAAGTGTTGCTTCTTGATCACATACAGGTTTCTCAGGAGACAGGTAAGGTGGTCTGATATTGCCATCTCTTTAAGAATTTTCCGCAGTTTGTTGTGATCCACACAGTCAAAGGCGTTTAGCATAGTCAATGAAGCAGGAGTAGATGTTTTTCTGGAAGCCCCTGCTTTCCCTATGATCCAGCAAATGTTGGCAATTTGGTCTCTAGTTCCTCTGCCTCTTCAAAATAAAGCTTGTACATCTGGAAATTCTTGGTTCACATACTGCTTGAAGACTAGCTTTAAGGATTTTTAGCATAACCTTACTAGCATGTGAAATAGGCTCAAAGAGAACATTGTTTGGCATTCCCCTTCTTTGGAATTGGAATGAAAACTGAACTTTTCCAGTCCTGTGGCCACTGCTGAGTTTTCCAAATTGGCTGACATATTGAGTGCAGCACTTAACAGCATCATCTTTTAGGATTTTTAAATAGTTCAGATGGAATTCCATCACTTCCACTAGCTTTGTTCATAGTAATGCTTCCTAAGGCCCACTCGACTTTACATTCCGGGATGTGCAGCCCTAGGTGAGTGACCACAGCATTGTGGTTATCCAGGTCTTTGAGACATATCTTGTATAGTTCTGTGTATTCTTGCCACCTCTTCTTAATATCTTCTGCTTCTGTTAGGTCCTTGCCATTTCTGTCCTTTATCATGAGCATCTTTGCATGAAATGTTCCTTTGCCATTTCCAATTTTCTTGAATAGATCCCTAGTATTCCCTATTCTATTGTTTTCCTCTATTTCTTTGCATTGTTCAACTAAGAGGATCTTTTTGTCTCTTCTTTCTATTCTTTGGAACTCTGCATTCAGGTGTATCTTTTCCTTTCTCCCTTGCCTTTCAGTTTTCTTTCCTCAGCTATTTATAAAGCCTCCTCAGACAAACACATTGCTGTCTTGCATTTCTTTTTCTTTGGGATGGTTTTGGTCACTGCCTCCTGTACAATGTTATAAACTTTGTCCATAGTTCTTCAGGCACTCTGTCTACCAGATCTATCCCTTGAATCTATTTGTCACTTCCACTATATAATCATAAGGGATTTGATTTAGGTCATAGGTGAATGGCCTGGTGGTGTTCCCTACATTCTTCAATGTAAGTCTGAATTTTGGAAAAAAGGAGCTCAGGATCTAAACCACAGTCAGCCCCAAGTCTGATTTTGCTGACTGCATAAAACTTTTCCATCATTGGCTGCAAGAACATAATCAATCTGATTTCAGTATTGACCATCTAGTGGTGTTCATGTGTAGAATCATCCCTTGGGGTGTTGGAAAAGGGTGTTTCCTATGACCAGTGTGTTTTTCTTGACAGAACTCTATTATAATCTTTGCCCTGCCTCATTTTGTACTCTTAAGTCCAAACTTGCCTGTTACTCCAGGTATCGCTTGACTTCCTACTTTTGCATTCCAATCCCATATGATGAAAAGGACATCTCTCTCTCTCTCTCTTTTTTTGGTATTAGTTCTAGAAGGTGTTGTTCATCTTCATAGAACTGGTTTCTTTGGCATTAGTGGTTGGTGCATAGACTTGGATTACTTGTGACGTTGAATGGTTTGCCTTGGAAACAAACCTAGATCATTCTGTTGTTTTTGAGGTTGCACCTAATTACAGCATTTCAGTAGCTTCCTGTTGGTTCAGATGGTAAAGACTCTGCCTGCAACATGGGAGACCCAAGTTTGATCCCAGGATTAGGAAATCCCCTGGATAAGGAACTGACAACCCAATCCAGTATTCTTGCCTGGAGAATCCCATGGATACAGGAACCCAGAGGGCTAGAGTCCAAGGGTTTGCAAAGAATCGGACATGACTAAGCAACTAACACACACACACACACACACACACATACACACACACACACACACACACTGCATTTTGTACTAACTTATTGACTATGAGGACTACTCCATTTCTTCTAAGTTATTCTTGCCCACAGTAGTAGATATAATGGTTATCTGAGTTAAATTTGCCGTTTCCCATCCATTTTAGTTCACTGATTCATAAGGTGTCAGTGTTCCATCTTGCCATCTCCTGCTTGACAACATCCAATTTACCTTGATTGATGGACCTAACATTCCAGGTTCCTATGCAATACTCTTCTTACAGCTTTGGACTTTACTTGCACCACCAGACACCCACAACTGAAAGCTGTTTCTGCTTTGGCCCATCCACTTCTTTCCTTCTTGAGCTATTAATATGCCTTCCGCAAAAGGTCCGTCTAGTAAGGCTATGGTTTTTCCAGTAGTCATGTATGGATGTGAGAGTTGGACAGTGAAGAAAGCTGAGCATCGAAGAATTAATGCTTTTGAACTATGGTGTTGGAGAACACTCTTGAGAGTCCCTTGAATTGAAAGGAGATGCAACCAGTCCATTCTGAAGGAGATCAGTCCTGAGTGTTCTTTGAAGGAGTGATGCTAAAGCTGAAACTCCAGTACTTTGGCCACCTCACGTGAAGAGTTGACTCATTGGAAAAGACTCTGATACTGGGAGGGATTGGGGGCAGGAGGAGAAGGGGACCACAGAGGATGAGATGGCTGGATGGCATCACCTGACTCGATGGACCTGAGTCTGAGTGAACTCTGGGAGTTGGTGATGAACAGGGAGGCCTGGCGTGCTGTGATTCATGGGGTTGCAAAGAGTTGGACATGACTGAATGACTGAACTGAACTGAACTGAATTCCCAAGTGGAGTATTGGATACCTTCCAACCTGTAGGGCTCATTTTCCAGTGTCATATCTTTTTGCCTTTTCATACTATCCATGGGGTTCTCCAGACAAGAACTCTGGGGTGGGTTGCTATTTCCTCCTTCAGTGGACCATGTTTTGTTTGAACTCTTCCCTTTGACCTGTCTGTCTTGGATGGGTCCTGTATAGCATGGCTCACTGTTTCATTGAGTTAAGCAAACCCCTTTGCCACAATAAGGCTGTGATCCATTAAGGAGTGTGTGAAGGGGCTTTTCATAAATAAAACAATAAACCCTTGCTCAAGGACAGATAGATCACTGAAAGAGAAATAACTGAGAATTAGGTGATTTAATATATAATAAATGAGACTTCATCAAAAACGTAGAAAAATGATTATTTAATTAATAATATATAGTTAATGATATTGAGGCAGCTAGTTCCCAATATGGAAAAGATCACTTAGAATCATACTTTATATCTCAACATAAATTACAGATTAACTCAACAGTTAAGTTTTATAAAGTCACTTCTTGGAAAAATTAGAATAATTTGATTACTTAATATAGACAGAGATGAGTTATGATACACTAGGCTAAAATCTAACAGAAAAAAATGACAGAAGAAAAAATATATTTAACAAGGTACAAAAATTGAATACTCAATATGCTTACCAACACACATATACATGCAATCACCAGGCTGAAACAGGAAAATAGACAAGGCAGTTTGTACTATGAAAGCAGATTAATATATAGCAAATATAATTTTATATAGTTTTATAAAAAATATCAAATTATCATAGAGAGTTAAAGGACATGCTAAAAATGGAGATCATTAAACTATATGTTGCTCTAAGAAATATATATATGCATGTGTATGTATATATATATATATATATACACACACACACATACAATGCAACTAAATAGAGGAAAACAATAGAATGGGGAAGACTAGAGATCTCTTCAAGAAAATTAGAGATATCAAGGGAACATCTCATATAGAGATGGGCACAAGAAACAACAGAAATAGTATGGACCTAACAGAAGCAGAAGATATTAAGAATAAGTGGCAAGAAAACACAGAAGAACTATACAAAAAAAAATCTTCATGATCCAGATAACCATGATGGTGTGATCACTCACCTAGAGCCAGACATCCTGGAATACAAAGGCAAGTGGGCCTTAGGAAGCATCATTATGAACAAAGCTAGCAGAGGTGATGGAATTCCAGTTGAGCTAATTCAAATCCTAAAAGATGATGCTATTAAATTGATGCACTCAATATGTCAGCAAATTTAGAAAACTGAGCAGTGGCCAAGGCTGGAAAACATCTGTTTTTCATTCTAATACCAAAAATGCTTAAACTACCACACAACTGCACTCATCTCACACATTACCAAAGTAATGTTCAAAATTCTCCAAGCCAGGCTTCAACAGTATGTGAACCATGAACTTCCACATGTTCAAGCTGGATTTAGAAAAGGAAGAGGAACCAGAGATCAAATTGCCAACATCTGTTGGATCATAGAAAAAGCAAGAGAGTTCCACAAAAACATCTATTTCTGTTTTATTGACTATACCAAAGCCTTTGACTGTGTGGCTCACAATAAACTGTGGAAAATTCTGAAAGAGATGTGAATACCAGACCACCTTACCTGCCTCCTAAGAAATCTGTATGCAGGTCAGGAAGCAACAGTTAGAACTGGACATGGAACAACAGACTGGTTCCAAATAGGAAAAGGAGTATGTCAAGCTGTATATTGTCACTCTGCTTATTTAACTTATATGGCAGAGTACCTCATGTGAAATGCTGGGCTGGATTAAGCACAAGCTGGAATCAAGATTGCAGGGGGAAATATCAGTAACATCAGATATGCAGAAGACATCACCCTTATGGCAGAAAACAAAGAAGAACTAAAGAGCCTCTTGATGAAAGTGAAAGAGGAGAGTGAAAAAGTTAGCTTACAACTCAACATTCAGAAAACGAAGATCATGGCATCCGGTCCCATCACTTCATGGGAAATAGATGGGGAAACAGTGGAAACAATGAAAGACTTCTGTATTTGGGGGCTCTAAAGTCACTGCAAATGGTGACTGCAGCCATGAAATTAAAAGACACTTGCTCCTTGGAAGGAAAGTTATGACCAACCTGGACAGCATGTTAAAAGCAGAGACATTACTTTGCCAACAAAGGTCCATGTAGTGAAGGCTATGGTTTTTCCAGTGGTCATGTATGGATGTGAGAGTTGGACTGTAAAGAATGCTGAGCACTGAAGAATTGATACTTTTGAACTGTGGTGTTGGAGAAGACTCTTGAGAGTCCCTTGGACCCCAAGGAGATGCAACTAGTCCATCCCAAAGGATATCAGTCTTGAATATTCATTGGAAAGACTGATGCTGAAGCTTAAACTCCAATACTTTGGCCACTGGATTCAAAGAACTGACTCATTTGAAAAGACCCTGATCTGGGAAAGATTGAAGGTGGGAGGAGAAGGGGATGACAGAGGATGAGATAGTTGGATGCCATCACCAACTTGATGGACATAAGTTTGAGTTGGCTCCGGGCGCTGGTGATGGACAGGGAATCCTGGTGTGCTGCTGTCCATGGGGTCACAAAGAGTAGGACACAACTGAGCAACTGAACTGATACACACACAGGGTTATATATATACACACATATATACAAGGGTATATATATATATATAGGCTTTTATATACTGTATATACACATATATACAGAGCTGTATATACATACACACACATATACAGGGGTGTGTGAATATATGGGCTTATATATATAATATATATATACATATATACAAGAGTATGTATATATATATATATATATATACTTTAACCTCTGAGCCACCAGGGAAGCCATACACACACACACACACACACACACACACACACACACATATATATACAGGTATGTATATCTATTACTCTCACACCAGGCTTCCCTGGTGGCTTAGATCATAAAAATCTGCCTGTAATGCAAGAGACCTGGGTTCAATCCCTGGGTCAGGAATATTCCCTGGAGAAGAATATGGACTCCGATAGAAGAAAATACACTTTAGTATTCTTTCCTGGAGAATCCCATGGACATGGGAGCCTAGTGGGCTATAGTCCATGCCACAAGGTCACAAAGAGTCAGACATGACTGAACAACGAAGCACGGACACATGTGTGTGTGTGTGTGTGTGTGTGTGTGTGTGTGTTCCACAAAATTTGCAATCTAAAAGCTGCATGATGCCAAATACTTGTGGGAATATTATGAGAAGGGCACTTTCCTATATTGCTGGTGGCATTGTAAATTGATATAACCTTTTTTTGGAAAGCAATTTGGCAATGTGTTTCAAGAATCATAAAAATGTTCATACCCTTTAACCTAGTAATTCTACTTCTGGGAATCTATCCTAAGGAAATAATCCAAAATATTAAAAATGCCATATGCTTGACAATGTTTACCCCAATGTAATTTATACTATGTAAAAATGGAAACCACTCAAGCTGTTCCACATAAAGGCTATGCTTTAGTAAATTATGCTCCACTCACTCAATGGAATGTACACGAATATAAAATATTGAGTATTATAACAATCATTTTCACTATCAATTCTTTCTCATGGTAAATCCCCTTCTGTGAGATCAGCTCATGTCCTTCTTAGTTAATAAAACTAACAAAGATGTCATGCATCATCTTTTTAACTGTTGTTTTTACTTAACATTATGTCACTTAAATTTTCTAAGATGTTTTACATTATGTCATGTGTAAAATCAGGTTAAGTGCATACTTTCTGCTTCAGGAAACAAACTTGTATGCACAGTATGATTGCCTGGAAAATGTATACAAGAGATTTGGAAGACATATGCCAACAATCATTTTGGGTTAAGGGCCAGTTTACTTGTGATTCTGGCCATCTTTTCCATATGCACAAATGGTTATCTAATTGGAAGAGATTCAATAAGAAACATGTTTTAATTTAGGACTGCAAAGAAAGTAGCTTAAAAATGATAAACAAGTTTACATTTGAGTTAAATGTCTTTATATTAAAGAAGCAAAATAATATTTTTAAATGGGGTATGAATTAAATATGTTAAGAGTTATACTTCAGTTTTTTACAGGTCCAAATTCTAGAGGTTTGTCATCATTTATAAAAGATCTCAAAGGTGTGCCTAATAAAATGTCAGAATACATTTAACTTCTCTGGATTATAATGTCCCAAAATAGCTCAGATAAACTAAACATCACAGAGTGATGTGAGTGGGTTAAAAATGTGAAAATACTTCTCAGTAAGACTATGTATTCAATGTCTGGTGGGGGTAAGTAGAAACTTGGCCTCATACTAAGAAATGAATGCTTATTACCAATACTTAAATTCCAAGAAAAAGATATTGAAAAACTGACTTTCAATCAAGGAAACTGAGTCTCAGAGACACTTAAATTACTTTCCTAAAGTCTGCATTCTGCCCCATTTCACTATCCTGTCATATATACTACAGCATACAGCCCATATTTCTAAATCATTAGCTCCTGCAGTAATGTCAGAAGGACATCATCAGAAAATTCTTACAAGTTTGAAAGTCTTTTCTCATCCTTATTCATAAACATGAGAAAAACTTCTAGTATGCTGTTATAAATTTTGTAATCTTAGAATAATCACTCATAATATCCTATATGTATTATAGCAAATATGTATTGTAAGCAAATATCTACTTGTAAGCTTATTTCTTTAATACATTTATCTCTCTAAAAGAATAAGGGCAGTGACCATATTGGCATTTTGTGCCTAACAAAGTGCCTGGCATGTAATATTTGGTAAATAATTCCTGAATGAATGAGTGGATATCCAAATACCATCACACTCAAATTCAACTGAAGAAACTGTTATAGAATAACAGGAAGAAACAACCTTTCTCTACTGTCTGATATATTTATGAACCTGAGAGGAGAATGAAAAAGTTGGCTTAAAACCCAACTTTTAGAAAACGAAGAGCATGGCATCTGGTCCCATCAGTTCAGTTCACTTCACTTCACTTGCTCAGTTGTGTCCAACTCTTTGTGACCCTATGAATTGCAGCACGCCAGGCCACCCTGTCCACCACCAACTCCTGGAGTTCACTCAAACTCATGTCCATCAAGTCAGTGATGCCATCCAGCCATCTCATCCTCTGTCGTCCCCTTCTTCTCCTGCCCCCAATCCCTCCCACCATCAGAGTCTTTTCCAGTGAGTCAACTCTTCGCATGAGGTGGCCAAAGTATTGGAGTTTCAGCTTTAGCATCAGTCCTTCCAATGAACACACAGGACTGATCTCCTTTAGGATGGACTGGTTGGATCTCCTTGCAGTCCAAGGGACTCTCAAGAGTCTCTCCAGCACCACAGTTTATAAGCATCAATTCTTCGGTGCTCAGCTTTCTTCACAGTCCAACTCTCACATCCATACATGACCACAGGAAAAACCATAGCCTTGACTAGACGGATCTTTGTTGGCAAAGTAATGTCTCTGCTTTTCAACATGCTATCTATGTTGGTCATAACTTTCCTTCCAAGGAGTAAGCGTCTTTTAATTTCATGGCTGCAATCACCATCTGCAGTGATTTGGGAGCCCCCCAAAATAAAGTCTGACACTGTTTCCCCATCTATTTCCCATGAAGTGATGGGACCAGATGCCATGATCTTTGTTTTCTAAATGTTGAGCTTTAAGCCAACTTTTTCACTCTCCTCTTTCACTTTCATCAAGAGGCTTTTTAGTTCCTCTTCACTTTCTGCCATAAGGGTAGTGTCATCTGCATATCTGAGGTTATTGATATTTCTCCCGGCAATCTAGATTTCAGCTTGTGCTTCTTCCAGCCCAGCATTTCTCATGATGTACTCTGCATATAAGTTAAATAAGCAGGGTGACAATATACAGCCTTGACTACTTCTTTTTCCTATTTGGAACCAGCCTGTGGTTCCATGTCCAGTTCTAACTGTTGCTTCCTGACCAGTCCCATTACTTCATGACAAATAGATGGGGAAACAATGAAACAGTGAGAGACTTTATTTGGGGGCTCCAAAATCACTGCAGATGGTGACTTCAGCCATTAAATTAAAAGATGCTTGCTCCTTGGAAGAAAAGTTATGAACAATCTGGACAGCATATTAAAGAAACAGAGACATTACTTTGCCAACAAATGTCTGTCTAATTAAAGCTATGGTTTTTCCAGTAGTCATGTATAGATGTGACAATCTGGCTATAAAGAAAGCTAAGCACCAAAGAACTGATGCTTTTGAACTGTGGTGTAAGAGTCCCTTGGACTGCATGGAGATCCAACCAGTCCATCCTAAAGGAAATCAGTCCTGAATATTCTTTGGAAGGACTGATGCTGAAGCTGAAACTCCAATACTTTAGACACCTGATGCAAAGAACTGACTCATTTGAAAAGCCCCTGATGCTGGGAAAGATTGAAGGTGGGAGGAGAAGGGGATGACAGAGGATGAGATGGTTGGATGGCATCACAAACTCAATGTACATGACTTTGAAGAAACTCCAGGAGCTGGTGATCTACAGGCAAGCTTGGCGTGCTGCAGTCCATGGGGTCACAAAGAGTCGGACATGACTGAGTGACTGAACTAAACTGAACTGAATTTTCATGAAAAGTAGCATAGGTCAAACATATAGTTGTCTAAAATTTTTTAGAGAAATTAAAGGACAATAGGTTCATACATTCAAATAAATTAAAGGTGTTTGATATGTGACCCTAATCTATGAAATACATTGTCAGGAGAACAATGACCACATTTTCTTACTCAACTTCTTATAGAATTATGCTTCAAAAATGAATATTGGCTTATGGTCTTTTTTTTAAAAATACAACAGGGCAGCAAAACTTTTTCTAGTCTGCTTTATACAATTTCTACATAGAAGAGATAAAATTATGTGTTCTGTAAAGCTAAATGCTAGCAACTAAGACTAAAATCAATCGACTTCAATCAGTCTCATACTCACTGGAAGGATATTTAAAAGGATGAATGGAAAAATAAAATTGTGATATATTTGGCCCACCTCTCTTTAGCTCTTAATCAAAAGCATTGTAGTCAATGACCCTGAAACATGGCATCTTGGGTTCTGGTTCCCATTTCATTGTGTCAGCCTTCTAGATGTCAGTTTCTTCATCAGCAAAATAGTCTGAAGGTTCTTTCCAATTCTGGAATCTATGATTTATGCTAGTGTATAAGGAAGTGCTGTTGAACATACTAAACTAACTAGTATGGCTGGTAGTTATTTTTTCAGCTCTAGTATTTCTTAATGGCAAGATTATGCCAGCAATGATTTAAGGCCATATATAACCATACAAGTTGATTAACCATTAAAATTCAATTTGGCTTTAGAAAACTCAAATGTCCTTCTTAAACAAAGGCTACCATAATTAGCTATCCCACTTCATCTCCACCTCACCTCTACCCCAGTTATTTTGGATGTATGAATCTACGTGCATCCAAATCAGCTATCAACTTAAGTGGAAAATACATATATGCCAGTAGTTCTTGTTTGAAATTTTATGAAGAAAATGGCGTAATTTCTATTAATAATAAGGTTGTTTACATCAGGTGGAGTTTCTGCTTCTTGGTCAGATTAATTCCATTTCTTTTAATTTAAGATTTGACTGTCTAATCATGTTTTTTAAATGGTTCTGATGCTGGGAGGGATTGGGGGCAGGAGGAGAAGGGGAAGACAGAGGATGAGATGGCTGGATGGCATCACTGACTCAATGGACGTAAGTCTGAGTGAACTCCAGGAGTTGGTGATGGACAGGGAGGCCTGGCGTGCTGTGATTCATGGGGTCACAAAGAGTTGGACACAACTGAGCGACTGAACTGAACTGAACTGAACTGCTCAGTATCTTTATTTTATTTGCTATTTTTGACCACCCTCTGCCCCGTGTGGGATCTTAGTTTCTTGACCAGGGATTGAACCTGCGCCCCCTGCAGTGGAAGCGTTGGGAGTGCAGAATCTTAATCAGTGGACTCCCAGGGACCTTCCCAGATTAATTCTAAACTTAATTATTTTTTCTTGTCCAGGGAAAAATTTCTTTAAAAAAAAGTTCATAACTTACCTATGACCGTTTTTGCCATCCACACAAAAACACCACTTGAATTTAGGGAATATAACTATTTGCACATCTAAGCCTTTATTTACTCATTTAACAAACATAGCAAATGCCTTTTTCAAGGGCAAAGCACAGTGCTGGAAGACATGAGTCAAACAGGAGGTAATACCACTTCTGCTCTGAAAGGTTTATAATCTAGCAGGACGGTTGAAGAGTGAGGACTTCAAGATCCAAGGAGTTTCCTGTCTAAAAAGCAACAGCAGAATTTCATTCAGCTCCTCTTCTTGTAGTAAGCATGCGTTCTGCAATGAACATTGGGGTACATGTGTCTTTCAATTCTGGTTTCCTCGGTGTGTATGCCCAGCAGTGGGATTGCTGGATCATAAGGCAGTTCTATTTGCAATTTTTCAAGGAATCTCCACACTGTTTTCCATAGTGGCTGTACTAGTTTGCATTCCCACCAGCAGTGTAAGAGGGTTCCCTTTTCTCCACATCCTCTCCAGCATTTATTGCTTGTAGACTTTTGGATCGCAGCCATTCTGACTGGTGTGAAATGATACCTCATTGTGGTCTTGATTTGCATTTCTCTGATAATAAGTGATGTTGAGCATCTTTTCATGTGTTTGTTAGCCATCCGTATGTCTTCTTTGGAGAAATGCCTATTTAGTTCTTTGGCCCATTTTTTTGATTGGTTCGTTTATTTTTCTGGAGTTGAGCTGCATAAGTTGCTTGTATATCTTTGAGATTAGTTGTTTGTCAGTTGTTTCATTTGCTATTGTTTTCTCCCGTTCAGAAGGCTGTCTTTTCACCTTGCTTATAGTTTCCTTTGTTGTGCAGAAGCTTTTAATTTTAATTAGATCCCATTTGTTTATTTTTGCTTTTATTTCCAGTATATTGGGAGGTGGATCATAGAGGATCCTGCTGTGATTTATGTCGGAGAGTGTTTTGCCTATGTTTACCTCTAGGAGTTTTATAGTTTCTGGTCTTACTTGCAGCACTGTTTATAATAACCAGGACATGGAAACAACCTAGATGTCCATCAGCAGATGAATGGATAAGAAAGCTGTGGTACATATACACAATGGAGTACTACTCAGCCCTTAAAAAGAATAAATTTGACTCAGTTCTAAAGAGATGGATGAAATTGGAGCCGATTATACAGAGTGAAGTAAGCCAGAAAGAAAAACACCAATACAGTATACTGACACATATATATGGAATTTAGAAGGATAGTAATGGTGACTCTCTATGTGAGACAACAAAAGAGACTCAGAGGTATAGAACGGACTTTTGGACTCTGAGGGAGAGGGAGAGGGTGGGATGATTTGGGAGAATGGCATTGAAACATGTATACTATCTTGTAAGAATGAAGCGCCAGTCTATGTTCAATGCAGGACGCATGGGGCTGGTGCACGGGATGATTCAGGGAGATGATATGGGGTGGGAGGTGGGAGGGGGCTTCAGCATTGGGAGATCGTGGACACCTGTGGCTGATTCATGTCAATGTATGGCAAAACAAATACAGTATTGTAATGTGGAATAAAGTATTAAAAAAAAAAAAAGCATGTGTTCATGGTCAGTCACGTCTGACTCTTTGCAACCCCATGAACTGTAGCCCACCAGGCTCCTCTATCCATGGGATTATACCAGCAAGGATACTGGAGTGGGTTGCCATTTCCTTCTCCAGGGGCTCTTCCTGATTCAGGGATTGAACCCTTGGCTCCTGTGTTAACAGGGAGATTCTTTACTGCTGAGCCTTCTGGGAAGCCCTTGTAATAAGCAGAATTAAGCAAAAGTACCTTAGAATTGCACTTTTACAACCTTCAAATACATTAGAGGAGAAACCAGAGGGTGTAAAAAGGGGATTTATATTCTTATTCAGCTAACATTGAGTACCTATTGAACAACTGAAAAACTATTTTTGAATACAGATGGCATGTTTTCCAAGCACACGCACACACGGAGCAGGCTCTGAAGAAGTAGGCACTAGTAGAGTAGATGGAAAACAAATTCTATCTTTGGATAATTATATGATTAAAAAGTCAGCAGTTGAATAATTTTTTGCATTTTAACAAGTTTTTTTTTTTTTTTTTTTTTTTTTTTTTTAAGGAAAACAGAGTTCAAAGTTTAACCATCCAGCTAGGATATTTCAGATACTGGGCTCTTTTCCTGCCATCACAACTATATCCCAGCCATGCCTAGCATATTATTGGAGCTCAAGAAATATTTGTTGAATAAGAGCAAACAATTCTATAACACTTACTGTTTTTTATGCTGTGTTTTACACATACTGACTCATTTAATTCTCTCAATAGCTCCCACGAGGCAAGTACTATTATTATACATTAATGTCACAGATGAGGCACAGAAAGATAAAGCCCAAGGTCACATGACAAGTAGATGGTGGTCTCTGGCAGAGAAGCCTATGCTTTTGACTATGCTATGCCACTTCTAAATATTGATAAATAGGGACATTTCAAGTGAGGGAATGGGAGGGAGAAGGAACCAGCATCATTGACCCCATAGTCAGTTGGGAAAGGATTGGGCTCTTTGGGACAGGCTGGCGAAGAATAGTCTAGTTTTAGTTATCCCAAAGAGTTTGCTTTTGGACAGTCTTTGGATACTGGGGTTAACAGAAACTTTCCAGTGAGAAAGGCACTTGCAAGAAAGCTCTTATAAAAACCAAAAATGATTTGTGATATGTTTGGGCAATTTTTCTTCTGCTAATCTCTCTCTAGTTCATTTTTTTTTATTTTTTCAAAATAAGTTGCATCTAGTTCATTCTTTTTGTGCTATTCTCTTCGTTCCTTTACCGTTCCTTTTCACCTGTTGTAATATTGACCTAAATTTTAAATTATTGTATTTATTAAATCAAATATATATATGTATATATATATATATAATTGCACTAATCACTCCTAATAGCCATGAGTACCAGTGGCTCAGAGGTTAAAGCATCTGCCTGGAATGCGGGAGACCCGGGTTCAATCCCTGGGGCGGGAAGATCTCCTGGAGAAGGAAATGGCAACCCACTCCAGTACTCTTGCCTGGAGAATCTCATGGAGGGAGGAGCCTGGTAGGCTACAGTCCATGGGGTCGCAAAGAGTCGGACACAACTGAGTGACTTCACACAAACACAAAGTCATTCCTAAAGGATATCAACCCTGAATTTTCACTGGAAGAACTGATGCTGAAGTTCTAATACTTTGGCCACCTGATGCAAAGAGCCGACTCATTGAAAAGACACTGATACTGAGAAAGATGGAAGGCAAAAGAAGTGGGCAGCAGACGATAAGATGGTTAGATAGCATCACTGACTATCTAACCATGAATTTGAGCAAACTCTGGGAGATAGTGAAAGACAGCGAAGCCTGGTATACTTCAGTCCATGGGGTCACAAAGAGTCGGAGTAGATTTAGCAACTGAACAATAACAATATAGCATCCCACTTTCATCTGCACTTCTATTAAAAAACAACTAAAGTTATTTCAAGATTATTCCTTATTAGTGTGGTACATGCAGGTCAGTGATTCTTAAGAGAAAAACAAAAAGTCTTCCAAAGTGGACTAATTGTTAAATGGTGAGAGATTATGAAAATATACCTTGGTAATCCATTACTTCAATATTAGAAGAGAAGGCCACTCTTAAATACAAAGCACTTCATGCTGAAATTTAACATTTTCTTTCCAATTTTAAAAGTATCTCCAAGTTTAAATTAAAGAACATTTGAACATTGATTAGACTCTTCCCTTTATGATAGGATCAAGAGTTCATTCGTATCTAATGTCAGCTAAGGGATAGTTTATAGAATGCTGAACTTTCTGGGTTTCTGAAAAGAACACTAAACGACTAAAATTGTATTTGTTCATTTAGCTATGTGAATGTATAAAAATAATAGTGTATCATTTACAAGAGTTGTCTAGAGAAAACTTTCAGCATAAGTAGAAAAAACTTTCAGCAGTTTCTGCTGAGCCTGGTATAATGTTTGGATTAGTGACTTAATCTGAGTAAATGTAGTCTAATTAGTACAAGAGTGCAAATATGTATACATATATGAATCTACGTGTGAATGTGTCTGCACAGACCATTTGCTGCAAGAACAAGTACTTGTTTAACACTAAAAATAAGAATCAACATTGCAGCAGCATTCACAACCATATAACTGGGGAAACCACATGATTCAGGTGCTGCAAACAGGGAATAAGTAAAACTAGTGTCAGAGGCTGGCATCAGGAGCAGAGACATAGGCTCTACATTGCCTAAGCTAAGTGGCTACAGTCTGGTTGAGTGTGGGATGTGGAATGTGAAATTCTAACAAAACATTTTAAAGAAATTGATTTGAGTGAGCAAAGGTGATACGATATTCATTTCTGTATAGCTTCTTAAAACTGATTTACTGCAGTAGCTTGTAGAAGTAACAGATGTTTATTCAAATGAATATTCATTCACTGACATGAAGTCCCAGTAGATGACACTCTCCTCTTAAGAGGTCATAGTTTTCTCTTACCGGATGTTTGCTACTGCGGTTGCCAATTGTCTATTTAGAAGACATAACGCTAAGGAGCTTCATAATGTGACGTATTGAAGTATAATGATGTAGAGTCTGAACCAGAGCTAAATATGCTAATTAGAAAAAGCAATAATGCTCGTATAGACATCATAGTGACTTACCTTATCCTTCTTGACAGCATCATGATAACTTCTCATCAACCAGTCATGAATTTTCTTTTAAATTACCTTATTAGTACACTGCGTGAGGTGTAAAAACATTTATTTAAGAAAGATCATTACCAAGAAGTGAGGTGACTTTAAATTGTCGTAGAAATAAAATAAAGAACTTCATTGTGAAGAAGCTAAAAAATTATAAAATTCTACATAAATATAAATTATTATTATTTTGGGCCTGGCTGCATCTCTAATACTTGCTATGCAAAATCTTGCTTCTTTCTATGTGTATTTTTACAGAAAACAGCAACATCAGAAGTACAGATAACCTGTTACAATTGTTTTGTTTTATAAATTCATGCATTGGGGTCAGTTTATCTTACCTAAAGGTACTTTGGCTCTGCAAAAGATTATTTTGGCAGAAGTTTTATTAGTGTGTCAAATTGTCTTTTAAGAAACTTGGCCAGGATTACTACCCAAGATGGTAAGTTATAAATTTTAAACCTTATTACTACACACTCCCACTTCCCTCCCCCAAGACAGTAGTACTACTGAATTTTCTGGTACTATGATCCAAACACAGATTTGTTACAGAATTCCAGAATCAAATAAGAAGTTTAGGAGCAGAGTTAACAAATGAGATAATGATCTTGTTATATTTCTTGGTCCATGAAATGCCCACAGTATTTAGCAACACAACTAAGTCTGCATTTTCTGTGGTGTTAGGAACAGATATATACATGGAAATCTGTAGCTAATTCAAAAGTATCACCGTTAAGCTGTTAGAATCAGCTTTCTTTCTCAAACTCACAGATGTGTTTTCTATTACCTAACCCTTTGTGTTCATGGTTTTCAACTTGGGCTTCATATTAGAATCATCTGGTAACGATTGGGGAGCTCCTAAAATTCCTGATACACAGGCCATACTCCAAACTAATTAAATCATAAGCTCTGGGAGTGAGATCCAGACGTTAGTATTAATACTTTTTAACTCCTCCCCCACCAGGTGATAGCAATGTATGTCAAGGTGGAAAGCTGCTTAGTGGTAGAGATGCTGAGAATCAGTGAGATGGAGAAACAGTAAGAAAAGAACTTCTATATACTAAATTAAAAAGTGAATGTCAGGGATTGTTCACATTGCTGTAGACCAATGATAATGCAGAAAGATTATTAGGCTATCTTTTTCTGATTTCTCTGAAAATTATAACTTTAGATCCATCTGTTATATGAGAGGGTAAATTTCCAGATTGTACAAATATTTATACCTATTTATTAAGCTTGAAATACACCAGTGATATAAGTTGCCCTTTATTTCAATATAGAATAATTTTTAATTTGTGGAGTTCTTTTTCAAAGAAGTATCTTTGAATATTTAGCAAAAATATATTAATAAAAAGCTAGGCAGAATAAATAATTTTCAAATAGTATTTGGAGGTGACAAAGATGTCCTTGGGAGTGAAGTAGATTTTAGCCATTCTCAGTTGAGGGAGAAAATGACAAATACATATTTTGTGCTGTTACCTCTTGAAATTTATTCATTTTCATAAAGTATGCTTTCCTTAGGTATCTTATTAGCATTGTCCAGATGCTAAGAAAGAAAGATTTAAGAAAGATGAATTACAGTAGAGGCAGAAAAATTTCCCTAACTTTAATGTAACTTCAGTAAAATTGAAAGCAGTGATTTATTTGCTTAGATATGATTAATATAGAAAGTATTTACAGTGATTAGACTCAAACAAGCCAGGTTTCAAAACCCAGCTCTGCCCCTCCCAGCCATGTTTCCTGGAATATATCATTTATTTAGACCAGAATTCACTTTTTTTTGTCTACAAAAGGGGCATATTTATGTCTTCTGTACAAGGTTGTTAATTGTGGGAGATTAAGAAATGTTGACACAGCCCTTAGTATAGTGACTGACACATAGTAAACTCTAAGTAAATGGTAGTTCTTTAGTTCTTTTTAAAATTGTTCGAGCACATTTTTTTAAAAACATCTTTTTCCCCTAGGTAATATGTGCTGTTTTTTAAATAACTGCCTACCACAGAGTCAGCATTCATGAGAGTTACAGAAATTTTGCATAGTCTTAAATTTATGCATAGAGTTGCAAGGCGAGTGTGAGTTGCTGCATAGGTACATTCAAGGCCATGCGGGTCAAGTGCATAGACCCCTACACTCATTCACCAGTGAGGTACCCTGCTCTGTGGCCCGATGGGAAACAAGTAATATGTGTCTCAGCAAAGCTGAAATCACCTCCCATCAGGGACCATCTTAGGTACTAGTAAAGAGTGGGAATCAAGAATGTTAAATCATCATATTCTGGGAGTTGCTATATATTACATTTCATTGAGTCTAACGTGCACATTTTAACATCTCTGAAATCAAAATGTACCATCCAATCGATGAGGTCTTAAATCAGTCTCAGCCAGGCAGCACTTCTGATGTAGCTGCACTGCCTGTGACTGTATGAACTTGGCCTTAGCTCTTCATATTGTTGTGATGCATGATACAAACCCAAGGCCGAGTAAGTTTAAGAAAATTCTTTATAGAACTATAAAATAAGAAGTCTAAGTGATAAAAATAGTACCATAGTTTAATTTGTCATCATTTTTCTTCCCTAATGGTACATGAAATGATAATACATCTTATAATCTAATCTTTATTTTATTGTAATAGTTTGTGTAATAGTTTGCCATGGTTTTTGTAAAGCAATTTGACAGTATATTTAAAAAAACCTTACAGTGTGCATATATCCACTGATTGTAAGGCTCATAACTCATCCTAAGGAAATAACCATAATTAAACCACATTAATGCCTCTATCTCAGTTGCTGTTTGGGCTAGGTTTGCTGATGTAGTAGGCAGAATAATCTCCCTTCCCACCCACCAAAAAAACAAAAAAGATATATGCATCTCTGTCCCTGGAACCTGTGGGTACGTAAGGTTACAGGGCAAAGGGAAATTAAGGTTGCAGATGAATTACGGTAGCTAATCAGCTAATCTTAAAATAGGGATATCAGCCTGGATTTTCCAGGTGGGCCCATTGTAATGACAAGGATCATTGAAAGTGAAAGAGGGAGGCAAGAGAAAGAGATGCAATGAGGCAGGAGGTTGGACTAATAAGTAGTGTGAAATGGAGTTATTCTTCTGTTGGTAACTTTGAACATGGAGGAAAGAGCTTCAAGCCAAGGTATGCTGGAGGACTCTAGGAGCAAAGCAAAGAAGGCAGAGAGATGCTTTCTTACCTAGAGCCTCTGGGGGACAATGTAGCCCACCTGACACCTTGACCCAGGTCCAATTTCTAACCTAAAGAACAGCAATGTAATAAATTTTTGTTGCTGTAAGACACTATTTACAGTAATTTGTTACATCAGGAATAAGTAATCCAGATCAAGCAAAAAGAAATGTTTATGATTGATTGCTTGCATTAAATGGCGAATATATAGTGAATAATTACTAGACTGGTGAATTTAATAGGCACTTAAAATTTCAAAAAATGTTAGTTCCAACTGACAGCTTTTAATTTTGCTACCTTATTCTAAACTTTTAAAAATTATAACATCAGCATGTTATAGCACAGTTTTACAAAGGAATAATATTAATATAAAATATAAGAGCAAATATTTAAATTTAATTGGGGAAACACTTCTTACATGGTCCTTATTTTCCTCACTTCATCCAAAGACCAGTAAAATGATCTCATTCCAATGCTATTCTGTGATCCATCATTTGGGAATCTCTGTACGAGCTGCTCTTTTGTTGATTTTAGTGTACAGATTTTAAAGTCCCTTAAAAAGAAAGAGATTGGCATAACAACAAAAATCCTTAGATTACAAATTCTTAGTTCAGAATTCTCAGAGCTTTGGAGTCAGGACATCTTGATTACTTTTTGCTGTGATTTTTTCCCCCACTGCCCTCCCTATCTTTTCTTGTCATATATCCAGAATATGTTATGTTAGTTTCCTATGGCTGCTATGGCCAATTACCACAAACTTGGTGTCTTAAAACAATAAACATTTATTCTCTTATGGTTCTGGAGGTCAGAAGTCTGAATGAAGTCAGTTTCACTGAGCTGAATTTAAGGTGTTGGTAGAACTCTGCTTCCTCCGGAGGCTCCAGGCCAGGGAGAAACCTGTTTCCTCTCCTTACAGTTTCTAGAGCTGCACTTCCTCATCTTGTAGACCTTACTTTCTCGTTCAGAGCCAGCACTATTGCATTTCCAAATCTTGCTCTCTGTTGAGGTCACATAGCTTTGCCTCTTCTGTGTCAAGTCTCCCTCTGCCTCCCTCTTATAAGGACATTTGTGATAACATTTAGACCCACTCAGATACGCAGGATAATCCTCCATTCTCAAGATCCTTAATCACATCTTCAAATTCTCATAAGTAACATTCACAGATCCAGGGATTAGAACTTGGATATATTTGGGGGCCATCATTCAGCCTACCACATATGCTTAGCTTATATACATATGGCATAGCTGTTATGCTTATTTTAATAGGAAAATTGTATTTGTAAGAATTTATAAGTTACCCATTGAAGTTGTGACATATTCTAAGATGTATAGGTCCTAGAAAGCCATTCCTATATGACTGCCAAAGAAAAGCTGGTCATAACACAATTAAACAGTTTTGATGAATATAACCTATTTCTACAGAAAGCCCTCTCCTTGGTAGAAAAGTATAAACTGAATACTCCACATTAATTTTGGACCATCCTCTGAAACTCCTGGTGCACAAACAACATTCAGATTGCTGGTATAGATACCCTTTTAACAGATGCTCAGCACCCAACCCCCACCTCCCACCCCATCCTGACTTTTTAGCAGCACATTCCTAAAATCGGCTGGTGCTAAGGCATATAAAAATGTAAATTAAAAGAGCTCTGATGGCCTCTTCTCCCCTTCTAGCGAATTGCTATTAGACAACTGGAGGATCAGTTGTACTGTCAAAAAAAAAAAAAAGTTGGCAAACCCAAGCCTGGACGTAACACCAGCTGTCTTTTTCTGGGCCTTGCTGCTGAAGTTCAGTAAACAGTATCTGAGTGGCTCCCACCCTTAGCAGTCAACTAACCACTAAAGAACTTGGATATAGGGAGGATTTGTCTCTGCATTACTTTCTAATAAATAAAACAGACATCTTCTTGTATGCCAGGAAAAGGAGAGACGCTCTCAATCAATGGTTTCAGATTCAATTTTTTGTATTATAGGATTTTCCAGGAACCTCCAAGAGGATTGTCAGGGTACCCAGAGCAGACAGAACAGATTCAGCTCCAGGTTATCCACTTTAGGCTTATCACTTTTTTCTGTTTTACTTGCTGGGATTTTGTGTAAGCTGTTCTGTTTAAAAATAATTCAACTACTTTTAAAATAGTAAAATGTGATGCTAAAGAAACACTGTCTCAGTCTGTTCGGCTGCTATAACAAAAATAATATAGACCCTGTGGCTTATAAACAACAGAAATCTATTTCTTATAGTTCTGGAGGCTGGGAAACCCAAGATCAAGGCACCAGGAGCTTTGTGCCTGGTGAGAGCCAGCATCCTGGTTCGTACATGGCTATCTTCTTGCTGTGTCCTCATGGTGAAGAGCAAGGGTGAGGGGCTCTACTCTCATGACCTAATTACCTCCCAAAGAACCTATCTTCTAATACCATTACACTAAGGGTCAGGATGTGAACGTATGAATTATAAAATATACGTGAAAATAACAGGCAAGGATCTGAGCAGATACATCTTAAAAGAAGAAATACAAATGACCAAAGTTACATGAAAAGGTGCTCAACATCATTAATCATCAGGGAAATGGAAATCAAAATCAGAATGAGATATCACCTAACATATTTGTTAGGATAACTATTATCAAAAAGGTAAAAGTATTGGTGAGATTGTGAATAAAAGGAAATTCTCATACATTGACTGTATGAATGTAAATTGGTACAGCCATTATGGAAAGTAATATGGAGATTACTAAAAAAAAATTAAAAATGAAATCACTATATGATCCAGTAATCCTAATTCTGGACATAGAGCCAAAGAAAATGAAACCTGGGTCTTGAAATCTATGCAAGTCTATATTCACTGCAGGATGTCCATTGATGGATGAATGAATAAAGAGAATGTGAAAAAGTCAATCACACACACACACACACACAAATACACTGGAATATTCAGTTCAGTCTCTCAGTTGTGTCTGACTCTTTGCGACCCCATGGACTGCAGCACGCCAGGCCTCCCTGTCCATCACCAACTCCCCGGAGTTTACTCAAACTCATATCTATTGAGTCAGTGATGCCATCCAAACATCTCATCCTCTGTCGTCCCCTTCTTCTCTCACCTTCAACCTTTCCCAGCATCAGGGTCTTTTCAAATGAGTCATGTCTTCGCAACAGGTGGCCAAAGTATTAGAGTTTCAGCTTCAGCATCAGTCCTTCCAAAGAATATTCAGGACTGATTTCCCTTAGGATGGACTGGTTGCATCTCCTTGAAGTCCAAGGGACACTCAAGAGTCTTCTCCAACACCACAGTTCAAAAGCATCAAGTCTTTGGCACTCAGCTTTTTTTATAATCCAACTCTCACATCCATACATGACTACTGGAAAAAACTATAGCTTTGACTAACAGACCTTTGCTGGCAAAGTAATGTCTCTGGTTTTTAATATGCTATCTAGGCTGGTAATAACTTTTCTTCAAGGAGCAAGCATCTTTTAATTTCATGGCTGCAGTCACCATCTACAGTGATTTTGGAGCCCCCCAAAATAAAGTCTCTCATTGCTTCCCCATCTATTTGCCATGAAGTGATGGGACCAGATGCCATGATCTTCGTTTTCTGAATGTTGAGTTTTAAGCCAACTTTTTCACTCTCCTCTTTCACTTTTATCAAGAGGCTTTTTAGTTCTTCTTCACTTTCTGCCATAAAGGTGATGTCATGTGCATATCTGAGGTTATTGATATTTCTCCCAGCAGCCTTGATTCCAGCTTGTGCTTCATCCAGCCCAGTGTTTCTCATGATGTACTCTGCATATAAGTTAAATAGGCAGGATGACAATATACAGCCTTGTTGTACTCCTTTCCTGATTTGGAACCAGTCTGTTGTTTAATGTCCAGTTCTAACTGTTGCTTTCTGACCTGCATACAGATTTCTCAAAAATATTATCCAACCTTAAAAAGAAGAAAATCTTGCCATTTGTGACCACATGGATGAACCTGAGGGACATTGTGCTAAGTGAAATAAATCAGTCACAGAAAGACAAATATTGAATGATGTCAGTTATATATGAAAGCCAAAATAAACTCATAGAAAGAGAGAATAAAATGGTGGGTACCATGGGCTGGGAGATGGGGGTTATGGTGAGATCAATTATATAACATGAATAAGTTCTGAAGATCTAATATACAGCAAGGTGACTATGTTAACATTATTGTATTATATACTTGAAATCTGCTATAAGGGTAGATCTTAAAGCATCCTCACGACAAAAGAAAGAATGAAAGAAGGGAGGGAAGGTGGGAAGAAGAAAGAAAGAAGTAACTGTATGATATGATGAATATGTTAACTGAGGTTGAGTGAGGTGATTATTTCATTTACTAGTATATAAAAATGTCAGATTGTACTCTTTAAATACATACAATTTCTACTTGTTGATGATACTTGAGTAAAGCTGAAAAATATGTATGAAAAAGCAGAAAGCTGGAAGAAGCCAAGACAGTTTTGAAGATGAACCTATTGAAAAGATGTGTTCTACCAAACAGAGATTTAAAGTTACAAAAGGACAATGTGTCAACCATGGGACAGACAGATAGGCCAGGGGACATAAACAGAGGAAAATATAAGCAAGCCAATAGTTCACAGCAGTGGGAAGAAGGCAAACTTCAGTATATAGATGCAAATGTCACTTATGACACAGGCCTAGTCCTTAAGGAAAACAGCCAAACAGACTCTTGCATTGAATAGTTGTGGTTCCCAAGTTCAGTACTTCATATGAGAAAAACTGGATTCCCTCTCATCTTATGCACAAAATTAAGCTGGTAAAGGGATAGAATTAAAGACCTGATATGAAAAGCAAAACACTAAAATGTTTTGAAGAATATATATAAACTCAGAGTTAAAATGAAAACTTTTAAAATCAAGAGACAGTATAAAAATTGAACAAATAACCCACCACCATTTAAAAGATGCTTGTACCACCATAATTAAAAAATGATTAACATCTATTCTCTCTAGAACTCACTACAATCAATAACAAAATGATTCAATAGAGAAAAAAATGGGCAAAAGTTATAAGCAGGCAATTCAACAAAGGAGGAAACATAACCGTCTAATAAGTGAAACTTCTGCCATCTCTCTAATAATCATGCCTAGTGTTATATAGCTGGAAAAATGGAACTATGAACTCTGAAGCTTATGCTTGTTTAAATAACAAAATATCTTGTATAAAAAGACATTTAACACACTATTAGAAAGTAGTCTGATAGGTACAACCTTCCTATCTTACTGTTTCACAGGGTGATTCAGAAGAGAGAATGAGATAATAGATGTGAAAACTCTGCAGGGCCTTTAAAGTGCTACACAGATCACTTACTACAATTTCCATCACAGCAAAAATGAAATTCCTGCTTGGCTGAAGTCTTAAAGGAGTGTGCTGCTGCTGCTAAGTCGCTTCAGTCGTGTCCGACTCTATGCGACCCCATAGACGGCAGCCCACCAGGCTCCCCCGTCCTTGGGATTCTCCAGGCAAGAACACTGGAGTGGGTTGCCATTTATCCTTCTCCAGTGCATGAAAGTGAAAGTGAAGTCGCTCAGTCGTGTCTGACTCCTAGCGACTCCGTGGACTGCGGCCTACCAGGCTCCTCTGTCCGTGGGATTTTCCAGGCAAGAGTACTAGAGTGGACTGCCTTAAAGGAGTATATCCAGCAGTAAATTCAGAAGTTCCTGAACTCATGGCTTGGAAGTTCCAGAGAAAGAGACTCTTAAAGGAAAATACTGAATGACTGTTCTGGTCAGCCCTCTCCCCTTGACTGCTGTTCCTGGGAATAACCTTATTTTAAAATGAACTCATTTACAAAGAGCTAGCTAAATCTAACACCTGGAATAATATTAGCAATGTGTGTGTACTGTCTCTTCAGTCCTTGGTGACACTGTGAACTGTGTTCCACCAGGCTCCTCTGTCCATGGAATTCTCCAGGCAAGAATACTGGAGTGGATTGCTGTGCCCTTCTCCAGGGGATCTTCCTGACTCAGGAATTGAACCCATGTATCTCATGTCTCCTGCACTGGCAGGCAGCTTCTTCACCACTAGCTCCACCTGGAAAGCCCAATATTAGCAACGTGTTGTGTGTTATTCGCTCAGTTATGTCCAACTCTGCAACTCTATGGACTGTAGCCTGCCAGGTTCCTCTGTCCATGGAATTCTCCAGGCAAGAATACTGGAGTGGGTAGCCATTCCCTTCCTTCTCCGGGGGATCTTCCCAACTGAGGAACTGAACCCAGATCTCCTGCATCACAGGCAAATTCTTTACTGACTGAGCCACCAGGGAAAATATTAGCAATGGACTAGACTTAAAGCACTTTACTCTGATCAGAAAAATATGGGTTAGGGGGATATTGCCTATATTTTTATCAGATTAAATTTCTAGAATTTTACAAGAATCATATGTTGTCAAAGTATAACCTAAATTATTTCATCTGTTTCATAGGTTTCTTGTGTATCTTAAAATTTTTTAGAAACTGTATTTTAAATTATAAAAGTACTACATGTTCAGGGCAAAAATTTCTAAATAGTATTAAGGGGTAAAGGTAAACATAACACGGTCTGCCACATCCTCAGCACTCTCACAATCAGTTCCAACAATTAAGAAAATTTAAAACATTTTATATTTTAAAATAATGTAATAGTACAGTAAAGGAATAGTCTCCATATTTATTCAAAATGGGCAATGATTATATTTCTTAGAAATATTAAGTATCTGAGATCCCAGGAGCAAATGGAGATTTTGGAAAATCCTAAGATTCTGAGGCATGCCGGGTGGCACGTCTTCAGTTGTCTTACCTTATTTCTTTATGTTCCCATGAACCTCTTTCTTTTTACTGTACTCCTTCCTCAAACAGAGGACAAAAACACATCTCTTTTTATGGTCATATGAGAAATTGCGACATTAACCAGAAGATATCAAAATACTGACAATTCTAGAGCCCAGCCTATCTCACAGAGTTTTAGAAAGTTCTCACAGAATGACTATTTATTACTACTGTTACTATTACTACTGATGATCATAGTATTAAGCATAAGAATAATATCTGAAGTTGCTACCGTAGTTTAGTTGAATACTCATAGTTGTCACAGACTCATTTTTTCCACATTCTACATGTATAAGGCTTATCACTAATTCATAGAGAAACCAATTGAGATGAAAGATATTAAGTAACTCACCTGTGGTTGTACTGCTACTGCTGCTAAGTTGCTTCAGTCGTGTCTGACTCCGTGCGACCCCAGAGACGGCAGCCCACCAGGCTCCCCGTCCCTGGGATTCTCCCGGCAAGAACACTGGAGCGGGTTGCCATTTCCTTCTCCAATGCATGAAAGTGAAAAGTAAAAGTGAAGTCTCTCAGTCGTGTCCGACTCCTAGCGACCTCCTGGACTGCAGCCCACCAGGCTCCTCCGCCCATGGGATTTGCCAGGCAAGAGTACTGGAGTGGGGTGCCATTGCCAAAGCCTACAGTTGGAAACAGAAGCCCTCACAGCATTCTATGTTTTTAAGTATTAAGCCTCTTCAGTCTTACAAACTTACCAAATGAAACTCTGAAAGCACACTCCATCCCATTAGTAACAATTTTTGTGTTTGCCAATATTATAATTTGGTGAAAATTATTTGAAATTATTTTAAAATCCTATACTGATGTATAAAAGTAATATTTTCAGAATACAACTAATCAGTGCAGATGCTTTAAAAAAATCTGTCTCTTCTTTAATAATTAAAAATTTTAAGACCCTGCACATTTTCTTTTGGGATCATAATTGAGATCCATGGTTTTAACCAATGCCAGTATACTGATGAATCCCAGTTCTTTAATCCTAAGGCCAGCTTCTCCTCTCTATACACTGCACTGGGACTTTTCCAAGAGGATACCCTGTAATTACCTAAAAACAACTGTTTAGTATAAAAATCATTTCCATCAACAACACTGTTATATATAAATCCCCTCATAGTCTCTTAGCACTGTTTTCCCTTTTTTCTTTTTACCACAATTGTAATTCAATATTTATCTGCTCATGCATTCTCCTCCATCACTAAAGTACTAGTTCCAAGAGGGCAGGGACTGTGCTTATTTAGTTCACACAATATTCTCAGTGGATAGAACAACATGTGATTTATAGTTGAAACTTAAAAAAAAAAATTGGTGATAAATGACTGAAAGATATACCTCTAAATCCTCCCAGATTCAAAGACTTGATAAACAGCAAGACCACCCACATTCACATGGTCCAAGCCAGAAAATTTCAAGTCAGCACAGACTTCATTTCCACTGCAGTGACAGCCCAGGTCCTTTATCTTCTCTTTGTATGACTGCAGTAGCCTCTTTCCTGGGTCCCTTAGTGCTGGTTTCATCGTCAAATGAATTTTTACACTTCTTCCAGAGTAGTTTTTCCAAAGCATTTATTTGTCAAATTTTGTAACCTTCTAAAATATTTTTCTCTTTACCTTCCATAATAATTTCATGAAGATCTTATCAAACTTTTACTTTCTGTTTTAAAAAACATGAGATACAGTGACATGCTTTGAAAAAGCGAATCCTCCAAGATTTGGGCATGGCTCTCCATAGTCCCTCTCCCACTTTAAGAACTAATACTGTTGTGAGCATGTTTGCTAAACATTCTTTTATGGTTCTACATCACCTAGCATGGATGTTCAAATCTGTGATTTTTCATAATGGTGGTAGTTTTGTTCAAGCAGGGATCCCGTTCTCTCATGGATCCCATGACTAAATTAAAATATATTTTGCACTTGTATTTTCACTTTAATGATGATCTAAGATGATATAAGTCAGTGTATTCTGGAAGATCTCACTGACTACCTTATTTAGTGTCTTCATCTACTTTTACATTTAGAAGAGCATGCTGAAAAACAGTATAATTTTTGCATTGTGGGTAAATTATAAAAGAAAATTATGAGTGTAGCTAAGATTGTAAATTGTTTACCAATAACCTGTGGACAATTTGTTCTCTTTCCTGAGTAATGGAAACACTGCCTTTAATAACTGCTCTTGTTTCCCAGCATCCCTTGCATCTGGGAGTGGCCACGGGACATAGTTAAATGTGGAACATGCAATCTGTGGGAACTGCCCTTACACAAAGAAAACATGACCTTTTCCTTCCCTTTTCTCTGTTCTGTTCTGTGGAATGTATTCTCATGCCTGGAGCTAGAGTACCCCTCCTTAGACGATGAGTTACTTAGTGCTCACTTAGGACCCGTGAGGGTAGAGTAACAGGATAGTGTATAACAAACCTGAGTTTTTGATACTGTGGAGACCATACCAAGCTTGTATCACTTTCCCTGACTTACACAAGAGAATAATAAACATCTATCCAGTTTAAATTGATCATTTGGGTTTTGGCCACTTGTACATGAACTTAATCCTAGTAAGTACATGGACTCAATATTCAAAAATATCTTCTGTGGAAGTCAAATGACATCCAAGTAGGCTGCATAAATTAGAATTCACAGTAGTTCAAACAGGAAAAAGTGTTGGATGAACTGAGTCATCACATGATACACGATCTCATTTACATGCTAAACCCTGAAGATCTAGCACTGCAGCAGCAGGCAGAATCATAGTAACTAACAAAGCAACAATTTATCTCAACAAACAACACTGTCACATAATTAAAATTGATGTTATTAGATATAAATTTTATTTGTTTCAAAATTTTTTTGTGTTTTATTTAGAAATAGTTGTGGTCAATGAAAGTTTATTTTTTCCTGTAAAATGATCCATAAGTTCACTAATTTTTAGAAACCCTGACCAGGAGAGCTTATGATAATGTCTAATTCTCACTCCACAGAATCTGATTAAATGGGTCTCTGGTGGGACATAGGAATCTATAACTTTACTAAGTATTCTACGTGACTTTAATGTAGTGAGTCTTTTTGAAACAAATCAGTATATCTCAATTCTTAAATTGATTCACAAATTAGTTTAAGATCTGCCCTTGTCAACCCCTTGAGCTTCTTTTCTGTCTCACCATCACCACATACCCTTTTCCTGAGAGCCATAATAAATAACTTGATGCCTCTAAAGTTGTAAATTCTGTTTCTGCCTTGTACTTTGACTTAACATATAAGATTTCCTCAAGCTTTCCTTTAATTGAAAAAAATCCTATTTATCCTAAAATAAAATCAGTCATGACTCCCTAAAAGGAGCTTCCTCTCATCCTCCTAATGCCCCTCCTGTGTGCTAACAGCCCCCAGAACCACCTGCTATTTCTGTCAGTTTTCACCCTCTATTATCACGGCTTCCCTGCTGGCTCAGAGGGTAAAGCATCTGCCTGTGATGCGGAAGACCCAGGTTTGATCCCTGGGTTGGGAAGATCCTCTGGAGAAGGAAATAGCAACCCACTCCAGTATTCTTGCTTGGAGAATCCCATGGACAGAAGAGCCTGGTGGCCTTCAGTCCATGGGGTTGCAAAGAGTCAGACATGACTGAGTGACTACACTTATTATCATTGTTACTGGTTTGTCTATCTTATTAGACCTTGCATTTCTGAAGCACAAAATTAGCAATATTCTACTTGCTATTCCCATTGCCTAGATCATGCCTGGTTTTAGTGGGGGTTCAATAGATGCTTTCTGACCAAATTAATGAGGAAGAGAATGAATGAAGTAGTGAACAAATGATATAATATGTTCCAAATGTATAGAAGTTCTTAACATTTTAAGATAGATGTATCTAAATGTAGTAGTAAGTGTATTATAAATTCTAAAGTACTGGAGTTTTGTTTGTTTGTTTGCATTATCAGGAGTTTCACCAAGATCTTTGAAAAAATCTACCCACATCACATAGAATATGACAGGGCACTGTAATCTACCAAGATTGATTATGAAAATATCCACTGAAAAATTAAGCTATTTAATGATGTGATTCTCCACAGAAGACCCAATTATACTAATGACCAGCCCCATGCTAAATATCCAAAATATGACTGGAAAAATTTCAGGACAGAAAGAAAACAGATTACTATATAGCACACAATGTTATGCTGTGTTAGTTACTTACTGCCATGTAACAAGTAACCCCAAAACTCAGTGGGTGGAAACAACGAACATTTATTCCTTCACACAGATTCTGTGGCTTAGGAGTCTGGGAGTGGCTTTCTATACATGGTTCTTCAAGGTTAGCTCTGAGGTTGCAGCCCAGCATGAGGTTATAGTCTCATCTGAAGGGGTACCCACCTCAGAGCTTCCACATCGGTCCCTTGGTCAGCCTCAGAAGATCCACTTCCAAGACTGATCATCTCTTCATAGGACTGCCTGACTTATAACAGTGGCCTTCCCAAGCTGAGTCAAGAGAAAACAAAATTCCAAACAGAACGAGAGAGTGAGCAAGAACCTAAGAGGGGAGGCCCCATTCTTTTTATAACTTCATATCCAAAGGGGTATAACATTACATTACTTCTGCCATATTGTATTTGTTAGAAGTGGGTCACAAGTCTAGCCCACACTCAAAGGGAGATGACACACAATTTGAATATACCAGGAGGTAGAGATCATTGGGGGCCATCACACAGGCTGCCAAACAAAAACATATTCTCTGTATTTCAGATATATTTTACACAGAACAAAATAGCACCATACTGTAATGGGATTCTCCAGGCAAGAATACTGGAGTGGGTTGCTATTTCCTTCTCTGGGGATCTTCCCAACAAAGGTATCGAACCCGGGTTTACTGCACTGCAGGCAGACACTTTAACCTCTGAGCCACCAGGGAAGCCCAACAAATAGTAAGGCAGGAAGCCCTTAAAATAATGTTTAAACTCATTTTCCCAGTTTTTGGAGATATAATTGACTTAGAACGTTAAATTAGTTTCAAGTTTATAACAAAATGATTTGAAATATGCCTACACTGCAAAATGATTACCACAATAAGTTTAGTGAACAACAGTCACCTCACATAATTACATTTTCTATCTTATGATAAGAACTTTTAAGATCTACTCTCTTAGCAACTTGCACAGTACAATATTTATTAGCTATAGTCATCATATTATACATTATATCCCCAAAACTTATTTATCTTAGAACTAGAAGTATATATATATATATATATATATATATATAAAATTATTAATTGGAGGATAATTGCTTTACATTGTTGTGGTGGAAGTTTATATTTTCTGATTATCTTTACCTGATTTCCCTAACCTTACCTTTGGCAACCACTGGTCTGGTCTCTGTTTCTATGAGCTTGGTATTTTTACATTCCATATAAAATCTTACCTTTCTAAAGTCAATATTTAAAGTGAATTCATGTTATGTAGAGGTGGCTTCTGTGATAATACATTGTGGGCACAATCCATCCAATTGTCATTAAAATTGTTATGGTTTATGCCTATATTGGAATTAGAGTCCGGTTAGTGCATTTGTTCTAAACATAATTCAGGTTCCTTACCGTCAGATTAAAGCAAATGAGAACAATCATTTGTTATAGATATTGTATGTTCTATTTAACTATTACCATCAGCATCATTTGACTTGTCCTCTTAACTGAAGGGGAAATAATGTTCTTTCAATTACTGGGCTAACCACATTGTACTCACACAGCAGCATGTGTCTCTAGGTGGTTCAGTATGATTCCTTAAAGTAAAGTAGCAGTAGATTGAAGGCAAAAGGAGAAGGGGATGAATAGGATGAGATGATAACATAGCGTCACTGACTCAACGGATATGAATCTGAACAAACTCCAGGAGATAGTGAAGGAAAAGGGGGCCCTAGCATGCTGCAGTCTATAGGGTTGAAAAGAGTTGACATGAACAGCAAAATCAAAAGCTAATATAACCATGAAATATTAACCATTTTCTGTTTCTTATATGTTTTGACAAACCAATATTAGTTTAGTTAGGGACAAAAGACTTTGAATTTTACATTGCTTGAAAAAACAGCAACTGCCAAACTAACATCCCTGTCTAAATCTTTGTAGAAATGTCCAATCCTGTTTAAAAAGCAATTTCATGTTATTGGCTTCATTTTCATCATTCATATTTAGTAGTAGAATTAGACCTATAATAGGATACCATTATTTGTTTTATCCTTTCTTAAATTATGAATTTCTAAATTGAATACACTTTAATATATGTAAGTCTCAGTCCTAAATTTTCTAATCCTTTTTGATGGAGGTCTATTTTTAGCTCTCCAAAGCCCTGAGGTCCTTTGGAAAGGGAGGCTGTGATGGTCAGAAAGGAGAGGAATGCTCAAGATGGATACTGAGAGTGAGAATTTGGGCGCCTGACTCAGAGGCAAGTTAGCATCATGCTTTGCTACTACCTAGAAATCAACTAGATTGGGTTTTACAGGAGATCAATCAGGGGCTCCTATTTCAGGCAATCAGCTAGGATTTGTTGAACTACTTTGAGGGGATTCAAATAAGTAGAGAAAGGTCATGAAGTGCAAAATTTCATTGGAAAGAGAAGACAAATCCATAAGATGGCAATACAATGTATCATATAATATAAAATCAATAGTATCACAGTTAGGCACCACACTATCTTTATATCTATTTATTTTACTCTAATCATGCCCCCCCAACTTATTTAAGGTAGTTTGCAAAAATTGCCTGATTATGACATTAAAAATAATTATTGGTTCAGTTCAGTCTGAATGCAGGAGACCCCAGTTCATTCTTGGGTTGGGAAGATCTGGTAGAGAAGGGATAGGCTACCCACTCTAGTATTCTTGGGCTTCCCTGGTGGCTCGGCTGGTAGTAAAGGATCCACCAGCAATGCAGGAGACCTGGGTTCGATCTCTGGGGTTGGGAAGATCCTCTGGAGAAGGGAGAGGCTACCCACACCAGTATTCTGGCCTGGAGAATTTCATGGACTGTATACAGTCCATGGGGTCTCAAAAGTCAAACACAACTAAGCGACTTTCAATTCCACTTTTTCAGTTCAGTCACTCAGTCATATCCGACTCTTGGCGACCCCATGGACTGCAGCATGCCAGGCCTCCCAGTGAGGCCATCCAACCATCTCATGCTCTGTCATCCCTTCTCCTGCTGCCTTCAATCTTCCCCAGCATCAGAGTCTTTTCCAATGAGTCATTTCTTTACATCAGGTGGCCAAAGTATTGGAGCTTCAGCGTCAGTCCTTCCAAGGAATATTCAGGACTAGTTTCCTTCAGGATTGACTGGTTTGATCTCCTTGAAGTCCAAGGGACTCTCAAGCGTCTTCTCCAACACCACAGTTCAAAAGCATCAGTTCTTCAGCACTCAGCTTTCTTTATGGTCCAACTCTCACTTTCATACATGACTACTGGAAAAACCATAGCTTTGACAAGACAGATCTTTGCCCATATATTAATATATTTATATGTATAAATATGTTTTATAAATATAAAATTTTTATATTTTATTATTCTAGAATTTTACTACATTACATTAATATTTAATATATCATATTTATAATTTTAGTATATTTATAAAAATATTTATATGTTAATATATTTATACAAAATAATTATATAAGGCTTCAAAAGAGAAGGGGCTTTTAAAAGGGTGGGTTTTAAAAGGAAGAACTGATGTAGATAGGCAGAGAGCAGTGGAAAGCACTGTGGTGAGGAAATAGGAAAACAAGAAAGGAGCTAGTCCTCTTGGGTGTCTGGGAACAACAGTTTATTGCAAATGAAAATTAAAATGAATAACTTGTATGAGTTGCTAGGATTGCTCTAAGGAAGTATCACAAACTGAGTGGCCTAAACAAAAGAAATGTATGGCCTCACATGGAGTCCAGAAGTCTGAGACCAAGGTGTTGGCATAGCCACGCTCCTTCTGAAGGGACAAGCAAAGCATCTGTTCCAGGGCTATCTTTAGCTTCTGGTATTTCTTGGCTGGTGAGAGCATTAACTCCAATCTGTACATAGTACTCTCCTTCCGTTAACACATCTGTGTGCAAATTTTCCCTTTTATAATTAAAAGGATACCAGTTATATGGATTAGCAGTCCTCTCTACTCCAGAATGACCTTACCTTCACTATTTCATTTGCAATGACCCTACTTTCCCTGTTTCCAAATAAGGTCACATTTTGAGATCCTAGGAGCAGAGACTTCAACATACAAATTTTGAGGGGGACACAATTCAACCTAAATCAAATCCCCCAGGAGTCTACTGAGTCTGAATGCAGTGGTGAGAAGCTAAGTGATATATTTTTCTTTCTTTCTGTTTTTTTGTGTTTGTGTGTGTCAGGAAACTGATGTGTTCCAGCAGATCTTTCAGAAAGATGTATCTAGTTGTAGTGGGCAATAGCAATTGAAGAGGCAATATAACCTAGAGGCAGAGACTAATTTTAGGCTGTCCAAGAGTTACAATCTAGTACATAGCCTACAAGGGGCAGCACTATCTGGTTACCCTACCTTGACAAGCCTCAGGCAGACTGCTTCTCTTTGTCCTTTATCCAGACGGTTTTGCCCCCCAGCATTCTGAATGCCCCAGGTTCCTTTTACCTCAGGATCTTTGAACGTCTTGTTCTTTAGATTGCCTCTCTGTTCCTTGAATAATTGGGGCTTCACAGGTGGCTCATTGGTAAAGAATCCACCTGTGATGCAGGAGATGCAGGAGACGTGGGCTTGATCTCTGGGTCAGGAAGATCCCTTGCAGGAGGAAATGGCAACCCATTCCAGTATTCTTGCCTGAAAGATTCCATGGACAGAGGAGCCTGGTGGGCTACAGTTCACAGGTTTGCAAAGAGCTGGACACGAGCGATTGAGCAGCAGCAGCAGTCTAAGCAAAGAAGGAGAAAGTCAAAGCTAGTTCAAAAGGTTTCAAGTGTGAGAGAATGATAGTACTATTGGTAGAAACAAAGCTAGTGGCAGCTACATTTGGAATCTCAGTTTTGGTACTTTCAATGTCAGATGGATGGTGATACACTTAAGTACAAAAATCTACCATAAAGTAAGGAAGGTAGATAGGTATTTGAGGTTGATGCTATGGGTCTCATGCTGGTTCCAAGAAACTTTAACAAACACTGCTGTGGGATGTGAGGTCATATTAATCTCCTATTTGATCCTCATTTCTAATACTATATCTTCATAACCACTTTTCTAATGTGTATAAGTATTTCTTATTATTAAAATAGTCTTGTTTAGTTCAGATCATTTGGACAATAAAGAAAAATATAAAGAAGACCTGATAAACAATGTGCACATGTCAAAACTGATTTGCTTACCATGAAAATACAAAAATTGGTATACTATCCCTGGATGGCTGTTTTAAAATGCTACATACAAACTTAAAAATAACAATATATTTCATATTTCCATGTTTAGGCATTTACTCAAAATAATAAAATATATGTATAACATTTGTATAGAAGGATGCAATCTCTTTACATAGATACAATTGCTACATGGTTGAATTTCTTTTCAGTAATTTTTAAATATTGAGTCAAATTGTATGAATAATTTAAAAATTTAGATCATATATACATATATTGCCTCAAACTCTACATTTTGTACCCTATCTTTGATTATAACCATGTATTAGGTTATGTCCTAACAATTTAATAATTAGGATATTTACATTTTTCTTTTATGGAGATGCTATAACAAACATCACTTTACATAAATCTGCTTTATCTAAAGGAGATGATCAGATGTGACCACAAAGTAGAATTTATGCCTTTAAAAATTCTTGATTCAGTATCTTCTCTGACCACAATGCTATGAAACTAGATATCAACTAAAGGAAAAAATGGCAAAATACACAAACTCATGGAGATTAAACAATACATTACTAAATAACAAAGAGGTTACTGAAGAAATAAGAAAAGAGATCAAAAGATTCCAAGGAACAAATGACAATGAAAACCTATGGGACTCAGCAAAAGCAGTTTTAAGAGGGAGGTTTACAGTGGTACAATCATACCTATAGAAGCAAGAAAAGCATTGAATAGACAGCCTAACTGTACATCTATAGCAGCTGGAGAAAGAAGAACAAAAACCCCCAAAGTCTGCAGAAAGAAGGAGATCATAAAAATCAGAGCAGAAATAAGTGAAAAAGAAATGAAGGCAACAATAGGAAAGATTAAAAGCTGATTCTTTGAGAAGATAAACAAAACTGACAAAGCACTAGCCAGACTCATCAAGAAAAAAAGGGAGAAAAATCAAATCAATAAAATTAGAAGTGAAAATGAGAGGTTACAACAGACAACACAGAAATACAAAAGATCAGAAGAGAATATTATGAGCAACTGTATGCTCATACAGTGGACAACCTAGAGGAAATGAACAGATACTTAGAAAAGATCAGCCTCCCAAGACTGAAATAGGAATGAACAACCCAATTACAAACACTGGAATTAAAACAGTGATCAAAAATCTCCCCCAAACAAAAGCCGAGGGCCAGATGGCTTCACAGAGGAATTCTATCAAACATTTAGAGAAGAGGTAATGCCTATTTTTTTGAAACTCTTCCAAAAATTTCAGAGGAAGGAACACTTCCAAACTGATTCTATGAGGCCACAATCACCCTTATACCAAAACCAGGAAAACACAACTCGAAAAAAGAAAATTACAGGCCAATATCACTGATGAACATAGATGCAAAAATCTTCAACAAAATTCTAGCAAACAGAATCCAACACACACTAAAAACTCGTACACCATGATAAAGTCATGTTTATTCAATATACACAATGCAAGGATTCTTCAGTATACACAAATCAATCAATGTGATACACCACATCAACAAATTGAAAGAAAAACTAAATGATCCTCTCAATAGATGTAGAAAACACCTTTGACAAAATCCAGCATCCATTTATCATAAAAATGTTTCAAAAAAATGGGTATAGGAGGAACCTACTTCAACATAGTAAAGGCCATATATGAAAAGCCCACAGCAAACATTATTTTCAATGATGAAAAACTGAAAGCTTTCCTTCTAAGATCAGGAAAAGACAAGGGTATCCACTCTCACCACTATTGTTCAACATAGTTTTAGAAGTCCTAGCTATGACAATTAGAGAAGAAAAAGAAATAAAAGGAATCCAGATTGGAAACGAAGAAGTAAAACTCTCACTATTTGCAGATGACATGATACTAAACACAGAAAACCCAAAAGAAACTATCAGAAAATTACTAGAGCTAATCAACAAATTCAGCAAAGTCACAAGATACAAAGTCAATACACAGAAATCACTTGCCCTAGTATATGCTAACAATGAAAAATCAGAAAGAGAAATTAAGGAATCAATACTATTCATTATTGTAACAAAAAGAAAGAAAAACCTAAGGAAACAAAAGAATTGTATATGGAAAACTATAAGACACTGATGAAAGA
Source organism: Nanger dama (assembly GCA_917880005.1). Taxonomy (NCBI): domain Eukaryota; kingdom Metazoa; phylum Chordata; class Mammalia; order Artiodactyla; family Bovidae; genus Nanger; species Nanger dama. Next base: position 16,699,016 of record CAKJTW010000010.1, read on the forward strand.
AATCAAAGATGAAATAAACAGATGGAGAGATATTCCATGTTTCTGGGTAGGAAGAATTAATATTGTAAAAATGACCATACTACCAAATGCAATCTACAGATTCAATGCAATCCTTATCAAATTACCAATGGCTTTTTCACAATACTAGAACAAAAAATTTTATAATTCATATGGAAACCCAAAAGACTCCAAATAGCCAAAGCAGTCTTGAGAAGGAAGAATGGAGCTGGAGGTATAAACTTTCCTGACTTCAGACTATACTAGAAAGCTACAGTCATCAAGACAGTATGGTACTGGCACAAAAACAGAAATACAGACCAATGGCACAAGATAGAGAACCCAGAGATAAACCCACACACATTTGGGTACCTTATTTTTGATAAAGGAGGCAACAATATACAATGGGGTAAAGACAGATCTTCAGTAAGTGGTGCTGGGAAAACAGGACAGCTATGTGAAAAAGAATGAAATTAGATCACTACCTTATGCCACACATGAAGATAAACTCAAAATGAATTCAAGACCTAAATGTAAGAACAGAAATTATCAAACTCTTGGAGGAGAACACAGGCAGAACACTTCATGACAAAAGTCGAAGCAAGATCTTCTATGACCCACCTCCTAGAGTAATGAAAATAAAAACAGAAATAAACAAGTGGGACCTAATTAAACTTAAAACCTCTTGCACAGCAAAAGAAACTGCAAACAAGGTGAAAAGACAACTTTCAGAATGGGAGAAAATAATAGCAAGGGAAATAACTGATAAAGAATTAATTTCCAAAATACACAAGCAGCTCCTACAACTCAATACCAGTAAAGCAAACAACCCATCAAAAAGTGGGAAACAGATCTGAAGAGACATTTCGCCAAAGAAAACATGCAGAAGGCTAATGAGCACATGAAAAGATGCTCAACATCGCTCATTATTAGAGAAATGCAAATCAAAATGACAATGAGATATCACCTCACAACAGAATGCCATCATAAAAAGTCTAAAACAATAAATACTGTATATTTCAGTTTAGTTCAATTCAGTTGTCAGTGGTGTCTGATGCCTTATGGCGCCATGGTCTGCAGCATGCCAGGCCTCCCTGTCTATCACCAGTTACTAGAGTTTACTCAAACTCATGTCCACTGAGTCTGTGATGCCATCCAACCATCTTATCCTCTGTCATTCCCTCTCCTCCTGTCTTCAATCTTTCCCAGCATCAGGGTCTTTTCAAATGAGTCAGTTCTTCACATCAGGTGGCCAAAGTATTAGAGTTTCAACTTCAACATCAGTCCTTCCAATGAATATCTGGGACTATTTTCCTTTAGGATGTATTAGTTGGATCTCCTTGCAGTCCAAGGGACTGTCAAGAATCTTCTCCAACACCACAGTTCAAAAGCACCAATTCTTTGGTGCTCAGCTTTATTTATATACCAACTCTCACATCCATACATGACAATGGGAAAAACCATAGCTTTGACTAGGTGGACCTTTGTTGACAAAGTAACGTCTCTTGCTTTTTAATATGTTTTCTAGGTGGATCATAGATTTTCTTTCAAGGAACAAGTGTCTTCTATTTCATGGCTGCAGTCACCATCTGCAGCATTTTTGGAGACCCCCAAAATAAAGTCTGTCACTGTTTCCATTGCTTCTCCATCTATTTGCCATGAAGTGATGAGACCAGATACCATGATCTTTGTTTTCTGAATGTTGAGCTTTAAACAAACTTTTTCACTCTCCTCTTTCACTTTCATCAAGAGACTCTTTAGTTCTTCTTCACTTTCTGCCATAAGGGTGGTGTCATTTGCATATCTGAGGTTATTGATATTTGTCCCAGCAATCTTGATTCCAGCTTGTGCTTCATCCAGCCCAGCATTTCTCATGATGTACTCTGCATATAAGTTAAATAAGCAGGGTGACAATATACAGCCTTGATGTACTCCTTTTCCTGTTTGGAACCAATTTATTTTTCCGTGTCCAGTCATAACTGTTGCTTCCTGTCCTGCGTACAGATTCCTCAGGAGGCCAGTCAGCTGGTCTGGTGTTCCCATCTCTTGAAGAAATTTCCACAGTTTGTTGTGATCCACACAGGCTTTGGCATAGTCCATAGCAGAAGCAGATGTTTTTCTGGATCTCTCTTGCGTTTTCCATGATCCAGTGGATGTTGGCAATTTGATCACTGGTTTCTCTGCCTTTTCAAAATCCAGCTTAAATATCTGGAAGTTCACGGTTCCTGTACCATTGAAACCTGGCTTGGAGAATTTTGAGCATTACTTTACTAGTGTGTGAGATGAGAGCAATTGTGCCATAGTTTGAGTGTTCTTTGGTATTGCCTTTCTTTGGGATTGGAGAGAATGCTGACCTTTCCAGTCCTATGGCCACTGCTGAGTTTTCCAAATTTGCTGGTGTACTGAGTGTAGCACTTTCATAGCATCATCTTTTAGGATTTGAAATAGTGCAACTGGAATTCTATCACCTCCACGAGCTTTGTAGTGATGCCTCCTAAGGCCTATTTGACTTCACATTCCAAGATGTCTGGCTCTAGATGAGTGATCACACCATCGTGATTATCTGAGTCATGAAGATCTTTTGTATAGTTCTGTGCATTCTTGCCACCTCTTCTTAATACCTTCTGCTTCTGTTAGGTCCATACAATTTCTGTCCTTTATTGAGATAATCTTTGCCTGAAAAATTCCCTTGGTATCTCTAATTTTCTTGAAGAGATCTCTAGCCTTTCCCATTCTATTATTTTCCTCTATTTCTTTGCATTGATCACTGTGGAAGGCTTTCTTATCTCTCCTTGCTATTCTTTGGAACTCTGCATTCAAATGGGTGTATCTTTCCTTTTCTTCTATGCCTTTCACTTCTGTCATTTTCACAGCTATTTGTAAGGCCTCCTCAGACAGCCATTTTGCCTTTTTGCATTTCTTTTCCATGAGGATGGTCTTGATCCCTGCCTCCTGTACAGTGTCACAAACCTCCATCCATAGTTCTTCAGGCACTCTATCAGATCTAATCCCTTCAATCTATTTTTAACTTCCACTGTATCATCATAAGGGATTTGATTTAGGTTATACCTGAATGGTCTAGTGTTTTTCCCTACTTCCTTCAATTTAAGTCTTAATTTGGTAATAAGGAGTTCATGATCTGAGCCACAGTCAGTTTCTGGTCTTGTTTTTGCTGACTATATAGAGCTTTTCCATCTTTTGTTGCAAAGAATATAATCAGTCTAATTTCAGTTTTGACCATCTGGTGATGTCCATGTGTAGAGTCTTGTCTTGTGTTGTTGGAAAAAGGTGTTTGCTATCACTAGTGTGTTCTCTTGGCAAAACTGTATTAGCCTTTGCCCTGCTTCATTCTGTACTCCAAAGCCAAATTTGTCTGTTATTCCAAGTATCTCTTGACTTCCTACTTTTGCATTCCAGCCCCTATAATAAAAAAGACATCTTTTTGGGTATTAGTTCTAGAAGGTCTTGTAGGGGTTCATGGAACCATTCAACTTCAACTTCTTTAGCATTAGTGGTTTGGGCATAGACTTGGATTACTGTGATAATGAATGGTTTGCTTTGAAATGAATAGAGATCATTCTGTTGTTTTTGAGGTTGCTTCCAAGTACTGCATTTTAGAGTCTCTTGTTGACTATGATAGCTACTACATTTCTTCTAAGGGATTATAGCCGGCAGTAGTAGACATAATGGTTATCTGAGTTATGCTGGAGAGGGTTGGATAAGAGGGAAATACTCTTGCATTGCTGGTGGGAATGTAAACTGATACAGCCACGATGGAAGATGGTGTAGAGACCACTTAAAAAGCAAGGAATAGAACCACCCTTTGACCCAAGAATCCTACTCCTAGGCATATACCCTGAAGAAATCAAAACTGAAAAAGACACATGTACCCCAATATTCACTGCAGCACTATTTACAATATCTAGAACATGGAAGAAACTTAGATGTCTATAGACAGAAGAATGGATAAAGAAACTGTGGTACATACATACAATGGAATACTGCTGGTGCTGCTGCTAAGTTGCTTCAGTCGTGTCCGACTCTGTGTGACCCCATAGACGGCAGCCCACCAGGCTCTGCCATCCCTGGGATTCTCCAGGCAAGAATACTGGAGCGAGTTGCCATTTCCTTCTCGAATGCATGAAAATAAAAAGCGAAAATGAAGTCACTCAGTCCTTAGTGACCCCATGGACTGCAGCCTACCCGGCTCATCCATCCATGGGATTTGCCAGGCAAGAGTACTGGAGTATTACTCAGCCATAAAAAGGAACACACTTGAATCTGTTCTAATGAGGTGGATGAAACTAGAGCCCATTATACATAGTGAAGTAAGTTAAAAAGAAAAATATAAATATTGTATACTGATACATATGTATGGAATCTGAAGAGATGGCACTGATGAATTTATTTTCAGGGCAGCAGTGGAGAAACAGACATAGAGAGAGAATAGACCTATGGACAAAGTAGGAGGAGAGGAGGAAGAAGGGCAGATGTATGGAGAAACAGAAATTTACAATACCATGTGTAAAACAGATAGGTAATGGGAATTTGCTGTATGGCTAAGGGAACTCAAATAGGGGCTCTGTGACAGGCTGAATGGTGGGGTGGGGAGGGAGATGGGAGGGAGGTCCGGGAGGGAGGGCACTTGGGTGTACCTATGACTGATTCTAGTTGATGTATGACAGAACACCACCAAACTCTGTAAAGCAATTATCCTTCAATTAAAAAAGTTTAAAACATTATCAAATATTCCAAATAGTTGAACCAACTTATAGTCTCACTACTGAGATATAACATTTTACAGTGACACCAAATTCCGGTGAAGTTTAAAGCTATCTCTGATTAGATCTAGCTGACTCATGGGGTCCATTTAATGCCAAGCAGACATTTGTCTAGGCTTCATAAAGGAGACAAGGAAAGGAGGTCCTCATTACTTCTTGGTCTTTGGTGACACAAATTTTAGGATAAATCGATTTAAACTAATGTAATAAGTATTTCAGTCTATTTACATTGAGTTAATTTGAATTGCTATTCAGATTAACTTAAATTAATTAAATTATTATTTTGAATTGAATTTCCCTGATGCTGGGAAAGATTGAGGGCAGAAGAAGAGGGCATCAGAGGATGAGATGCCGGAATGGCATCACTGATGTAATGGACATGAACTTGGGCAAGCTCTGGAGATGGTGAGGGACAGAGAGGCCTGGCATGCTGCAATCCATCAGGCTGCAAATAACTGGACAAACTGGGCAACTGAACAACAATTTGAATTATATATAAATTGCATATATAAGTATAGAAACAACATGTATCTTGGAAGTGTCTTGTTACCTTCCACTTTTACTTTTAGGGACTCATTAAGTTTTTTGGTTTAACATATTATTTATTCATTGTCAGATGTTCTGGGTCTTTGTTGCAGTGCGTGCTTTTCTCAGATTGCAGAGAGCGAGGGCTACTCCTTCACTGTGGTGTGTGGGCTTCTCACTGTGGTGGCTTCTCTTGTTGTGGTGCCCAGGCTCAGTAATTGCAGCTCCCAGGCTCCAGAGCACAGCCTCAGTAGTTATGGCCCACAGGCTTAGCTGCTCAGCAACATGTGGGATCTTTCCAGATCAGGGATCAAACTTGTGTCTCCTGCACTGGTAGGCAGACTCTTCACCACTGAGCCCCCAGGGAAGCCCATCGTTTAGCTTTTGATTGAGACCTTATAGCGCTATGTGTGAGATATGTGAATATCAGCGTCTTAACCACATAGTCAGCCCTTGATATGTGTGGGAGATAAGTTCCAGGACTCAGTCATCCCAAGAATACCAAAGTCTGAGGATACTCAAGTCCCTTATATAAAATGGTGTAGTATTTGTATATAACCCACACATATCCCCCTGTATACTTAATCATTTCTCGATTACTTATAATAGCTAATACAATGTAAATTCTATGCAAATAGTTGTAAATATAATGTAAATGCTATGTAAATAGTTGTTGGCATAAGGCAAATTTAAGTTTTGCTTTTGGGAATTTTTCAGATTTTTTTTTTTCCTGAATATTTTTAATCCATGGTTGGTTGAATTCTCAGATGTGAAGCCTGGGCATTCAGAGGGCTGACTGTATATGTTGGTCTCTCCTTGATTCCCCTCTTCTCTCTGGTGTATTTAGAGGTGGATTCACCAGTATTGACAGTTATGAAAAGAAAACTATTCTGAGAACATTTTTCTTCCAAAACAGGGATTCAGACTAAATAAGTCATGCTCAAACATATTATGTAAGGGCTATTCTCCAAAGAACTCTTACATTTTACATCATAGATGCTTTTAAACTGGGAGTATAACTTGTTGCATTGCTTTTGCTGCAATAGAAACTACGAAAAGCCTCTGCAGAGACAGGTGAGGATCCCATCTTCTAGAGTAGAGATAAGTAATGTTGGGTAATTTGGAGAAAAGCTCTCTATCGCTCTTGTAAAAATTCTGTTCTGAAATGGAGAAAAAACAATAAAGGCAAACAAAAATAGACAAAAACAGAAGGGAAGCTGAAGATCACCCTAGAAAAGAAGCAGAACCAGGAAGGCAAAATGTAATGACCTCAAAGTGGTAGGTAACTCTGAAATTCAATTGTTTAAGTTGAAAATTCCTTTATATTTGATAGCCTCAACTAAGATAGTTTCACAATTTTTAAATTATGTCTTTTCTCTCTCTTCAGACACTACAAAAATTAATCCTACATCGACAAAAAGCTTTTATGTGAATATCAATGAGGAGTGCTTTTTTTCTGCCTGGATGAAGAAATTTGGCTTAGAAATTTGATTAGTCATACATGTTTGGAAGCACCTTATATGTAATACAATGGTTTCCACTTAAACATCAGGTTGTGATTATATACATTTTTGCAGATGTGAAATTTGAGTGGTATAATACATTATTTAAAAACTCTTAGCAGAGTGAACTGTACTTTGCTATTTTAAGACTTTTCATAAATATTAAGATTTCATCAGCAGAGCCAACTCTCTCCTTTTTATTTTTTTCCTTTTGGCTGTGCTGTGTAGCATGTGCGATCTTAGTTCCCCAACCAGGGATCGAACCCATGCCCCTGAAGTGGAAGCATGGAGTCTTAACCACTGGACTGCCAGGGAAATTCCCTCTATCCAGTTTTTGATACAGCCTTTAAATGAGTGGGGTAAGTACTATCTTTTGTCCAAACAATATTTATTTTCCCCTTTCACCCTTACTAACAAATTCTCATTTTTCTCAAAGCAACAAAGTGCATCACTAAAAACACTGGCCTCCTGATGTTGCCTGGTGTCCACAGTAGGTGATGTGACACACTTTTGGCCAAAGGCAAGCAGATTTCTGTGGAGATAGTACTTTCTTAAGACAGATAACACTCCTTCATCCTTTCATCTTATTCTTTCCTGAAACTCAGAAGTGAAGTATGGGGGTGCAAGAACCATCTTACAACCATGAGGCAACAAGTGTGATGAAGATGGCTAGATGGTTCAGTTCAGTTCAGTTGCTCAGTCGTGTCTGACTCTTTGCACCCCCATGAACCGCAGCATGCCAGGCCTCCCTGTCCATCACAAACTCCCGGAGTTCACTCAGACTCAGGTCCATCGAGTCAGTGATGCCATTCAGCCATCTCATCCTTGGTTGTCCCCTTCTCCTCCTGCCCCCAATCCCTCCCAGCATCAGAGTCTTTTCCAATGAGTCAACTCTTTGCATGAGGAGTTTCAGCCTCAGCCTCAGTCCTCGCAAAGAAATCTCAGGGCTAATCTCTTTCAGAATGGACTGGCATGATCTCCTTGCAGTCCAAAGGACTCTCAAGAGTCTTCTCCAACACCACAGTTCAAACGCATCAATACTTCAGTGCTCAGCCTTCTTCACAGTCCCACTCTCACATCCATACATGACTACTGGAAAAACCATAGCCTTGACTAGATGGACCTTAGTGGGCAAAGTAATGTCTCTGCTTTTGAATATACTGTCTAGGTTGGTCATAACTTTTCTTCCAAGGAGTAAGCGTCTTTTAATTTCATGGCTGCAGTCGCCATCTCCAGTGATTTTGGAGCCCCCCACCCCCCCAAAATAAAGTCTGACACTGTTTCTGCTGTTTCCCCATCTATTTGCCATGAAGTGATGGGACCGGATGCCAAAAATGGAAGGAGCCTGGGTCCTTGACAATGTCACTGTGTATCACTGTGTCCAAACCCTAAACTGCTCATAGCTATCCTGTTTTATCATGATATGAAAAAACTCTTCCATTTAAGCCACTGTAGTAGAGTTGTCTATTATTTGCAGCTACGCACATTTTAAACCTCAAGAAGTGACCATTTCTTTTACAAATCCTTTGCCCTTTTCTGCTGAGGTGAGTAGTGCCAAATGCTTAGAAAGTGGGAGGAGAGGAAAGCAGGGAAGAAAGCAGGGAGAGAGGGAAGGAGACAGAGAGAGAGAGAGAGAGATGAGTATTTTAGTGAAATACTTCTGTACAGTTTGTAAATAGCCACTGCCCCAAGCCTTCCAAGTGCCAGACCCTTGCCCCAGTGGTCTTGGTTATTCCCCTGAGACTTACTGGACTTCCCCCAACCCAGCGTGAACACCAGGTCAATGTCAGGCACAGAAAGAGGCCTCTAGAACCTTGTTCCCTAGAGGCCTTGCATCCTTCCAAATAGGTCTTTCTCATTCTTTAAGGATGCTAAATATTCTGAATGTCATCTCAGATAAACCATTACTTATTCATAAGGACAGCATCAATATTTTATATACCTTAAATGATAATAGTATATACTACATAATTCCCATTTACTCATTTTTCTTAGAGAAAACTTTAAGATGTCTCCTCTCTTTCAGTTTAACTAGATATCCATGAAATCTTCTTTATGGCAGATAATCTGGATAATGAGTCTTTTGTTCAGTTCTGAATTTATCAATGTTTTTCTGATTTTCTGTATCCAAGGTTACTTAATCTTATGCTCCAGAGACTTGCACCTAGGTCAGGCCTCTTGATCTCCTGTCTTACTTCCTTACTGCTTCAGCTAAAGGACAAAAAAGAACTTGGATATTTGGACTGGAAAAACCATGAGTCATCTGTATTGAGTACACTAACTATCATAAAGCAGGTATTTCTTACTCTTTCCAAATACTCAATTTTAAAGTCTCGGTTATTTCTATGAACACTCAAGCCAAAGAACATGTATTTGGCTTCCTTCCTTTCTCTTTACAGATGTCACAAGAAGGCATTCCTAAGGTTAACGTTTACTTTTCTCCCTCTTATTCTTTTAAAATTTTATATTTCTCTGTAGAGGAAAAAAAGCCCTATTTTTAATTTACCTCTATTTCATTTCTACTTTCTATTTTCCTCTCCCAAATATTACTTTTCCTAATTAGATGGGAGGGGCTCACCATTGTCTTATATCAGAGCTGAAATTCTCATAGTCTTTGAAAATATATACAGAAGTGAATTTCATGGTTGTACAGGGTAAGGAAGAGATTATTGAATTTGGCTAGCTACTGTTAAGAAACAATCTTCAAAATAATTTTAAATTATTCTATATATATATATGGGTTAAAGGATAGATTTTTTTAAGGTAAAATGTAACTCATACAAATATAAAATGAACATACGCTAAAACTTTTATTTAACTCACTATTAATGAGGGAACCAGTAGATTTTATAAGTAGTTAAAGAAAAATTACAGTCAGACCAGGGATGCTGAAATAAATCAGTTCAGTCAGTTCACTCAGTCGCTTAGTCATGTCCAACTCTTTGAGACCCCATGGACTGCAGTACGCCAGATCTTCCTGTCCATTAACTACTCCCAGAGTTTAGTCAAACTCATGTCCATTGAGTTGGCAATGCCATCTAACCATCTCATCCTCTGTCATCCCCTTCTCCTGCCGCCTTCAATCTTTCCCAGCATTAGGGTCTTTTCATATGAGTCAGTTCTTCAAATTAGAGGGCCAAAGTATTGGAGTTTCAGCTTCAGCATCAGTCCTTCCAATGAATATTCAAGACTGATTTCCTTTAGGATGGACTGGTTGGATCTCCTTGCAGTCCAAGGGACTCTCAAGAGTCTTCTCCAACACCACAGTTCAAAAGCATAAACTTTTTGATGCTAAGCTTGTCCAACTCTCACATCCATACATGGCCACTGGAAAAACCATAGCTTTGATTAGACAGACCTTTGTTGGCAAAGTAATGTCTCTGCCTTTAATATGCTGTGTAGGTGGTTCATAACTTTTCTTTCAAGGAACAAGTGTCTCCTAATTTCATGGCTGCAGTCACCATCTGCAGCGATCTTGGACCCCCTCAAATAAAGTCTGTCACTGTTTCCATTTCTTCTCCATCTATTTGCTATGAAGTGATGGGACCCAATGACATAATCTTCGTTTTCTGAATGTTGAGCTTTAAGCCAACTTTTTCACTCTCCTCTTTCACTTTCATTGAGAAGCTCTTCAGTTCTTCTTCACTTTCTTCCATAAGGGTGGTGTCATCTTCATATCTGAGGTTATTGATATTTCTCCCTGCAATCTTGATTCCAGCTTGTGCTTCATCTAACCCAGCATTTTTCATGATGTAATCTGCATATAAGTTAAATAAGCAGGGTGACAATATACAGCCTTGACGTACTCCTTTTCCTATTTGGAACCAGTCTGTTGTTCCATGTCCAGTTCTAACTGTTGCTGCCTGACTTGCATACAGATTTCTCAAGAGGCAGGTCAGGTGGTCTGGTATTCCCATCTCTCAAAGAATTTTCCACAGTTTGCTGTGATCCACACAGTCAAAGGCTTTGGCATAGTCAATAAAGCAGAAATAGATGTTTTTCTGGAACTCTCTCGCTTTTTCAATGAGCCAGTGGATGTTGGCCATTTGATCACTGGTTTCTCTACATTTTCTAAATCCACCTTGAATATCTGGAAGTTCATGGTTCATATACTGTTGAAGCCTGGCTTGGAGAATTTTGAGCATACTTTGCTAGCTTGTGAGATGAGAGCAATTTTGCAGTAGTTTGAGCATTCTTTGGCATTGCCTTTCTTTGGGATTGGAATGAATGCTGACCTTTTCAAGTCCAGTGGCCACTGCTGAGTTTTCCAAATTTGCTGGCATATTGAGTGCAGCACTTTCATAGTATCATCTTTGAGGAATTGAAATAGCTCAACTGGATTTCCATCACCTCCACTAGCTTTGTTTGTAGTGATTCTTCCTAAGGCCCACTTGACTTCCCATTCCAGGATGTCTGGCTCTAGGTGACTGATCACACCATTGTGATTATCTGGATCATGAAGATCTTTTTGTATAGTTCTCCCATGTATTCTTGCCACCTCTTCTTAATACCTTCTGCTTCTGTTGGGCCCATACCATTTCTGTCCTTTATTGTGCCCATCTTTGTATGAAATGTTCCCTTGATATCTCTAATTTTCTTGAAGAGATCTCTAGTCTTTCCCATTCTATTATTTTCCTCTATTTCTTTGCATTGATCACTGAGGAGGGCTTTCTGATCTCTCCTTGCTATTCTTTGGAACTTTGCATTCAAATGGGTATATCTTTCCTCTTTGCCTTTTGCTTCTCTTCTTTTCACAGCTATTTGTAAGGCCTCCTCAGACAATCATTTTGCCTTTTGCATTTCTTTTTCTTGGGGATGATCTTGATCCCTGCCTCCTGTATAGTGTCACAAACCTCCATCCATAGTTTTTCAGGCACTCTGTCTATCAGGTCTAATCCCTTCAATCTATTTCTCACTTCCACTGTATAATCACAAGGGGTTTGATTTAGGTCATACTTGAATGGTGTAGTGGTTTTTCCCTACTTTCTTCAATTTAAGTCTGAATTTGGCAATAAGAAGTTCATGATCTGAGCCACAGTCAGTTCCTAGTCTTTTTTTTTGCTGACTGTATAGAGCTTTTCCTGGGGAGGGCAATGGCATCTCACTCCAGTACTCTTGCCTGGAAAATCCCATGGATGGAGGAGCCTTTAGGCTGCAGTCCATGGGGTCGCTAAGATTGGACACAACTGAGCAACTTCACTTTCACTTTTCACTTTCATGCATTGGAGAAGGAAATGGCAACCCACTCCAGTGTTCTTGCCTGGAGAATCCCAAGGATGGGAGAGCCTGGTAGGCTGCTCTCTATGGGGTCGCACGGAGTCGGACACGACTGAAGTGTCTTAGCAGCAGCAGTAGCAGCATAGAGCTTTTCTATCTTTAGCTGCAAAGAATATAATCAATCTGATTTCAGTATTAACCAACTGGTGATGTCCATGTGTAGAGTCTTTTCTTGTGTCGTTGGAAGAGTGTATTTGCTATGACCAGAATGTTCTTGTGGCAGAACTCTATAGCCTTTGCCTTGCTTCATTCAGAACTCTAAGGCCAAATTTGCTTGTTATTCCAGATATCTCTTGACTTCCTACTTTTGCATTCCCGTCCCCTGTAATGAAAAGGACATCTTTTTGGGTGTTGGTTCTAGAAGGTCTTGTAGGTGTTCATAGAACTGTTCAGCTTCAGCTTCTTCAGCATTACTGGTTGGGGCACAGACTTGGAGCTGTCTATTATTTCAATATTGAGTTGGTTTGCCTTGGAAGCAAACAGAGATCATTCTGTTGTTTTTGAGACTGCAACCAAGTACTTCATTTTCGACTCTTCTGTTGACTATGATGGCTACTGCATTTCTTTTAAGGGATTCTTGCCCACAGTAGAAGATATAATGATCATCTGAGTTAAATTCACCCATTCCAGTCCATTTTAGTTCACTGATTCCTAAAATGTCGATATTCACTCTTGCCATCTCCCGTTTGACCACTTCCAATATGCCTTGATTCATGGACCTAACATTCCAGGTTCCTATGTAATGCTGATCTTTACAACATTGGACTTTACTTTCATCCCCACTCACATCCACACCTGGGTGTTGTTTTTCTTTGGCTCCATCTCTTCATTCTTTCTGGAGTCATTTCTCCTCTCATCTTCAGTAGCATATTGGACACCTACCACCTGGAGATTTCCTCTTTCAGTATCATATCGTTCTGCCTTTTCATACTGTTCATGGAGTTCTCATGGCAAGAATACTGAAGTGGTTTGCCATTCCCTTCTGCAGCTGAAATAAATATATAAATGGATAAAACACTGGTCAAAAAAGCTATTTTCCACAGGGCAGTAATCAAGTATTCTCACTAAACACAATTTGTATTTCTATAGGTAGGAATTATTTTCATTACTATCAAATTTCTATGAGTTAATTTCTATCTCTATAAAGTTTTAAAATAGCTCAAAAACAAGCAAAGGTGGTCATTAGCTGTGTAGACTAGCAAGGACATTCCATAATTTCCAAGTCTGTGACATTGTTTCCTTATACATGGAAGCCAGTGCAGTGCAACCAAAAAGCTGTCCTCTTTCCTGACTCCCATTCTGGGAATAGACATATTAGTCTTTCAGTTCAGTTTACTACAGTTGCTCAGCCGTGTCCGACTCTTTCCAACCCCACGAATCACAGCACGCCAGGCCTCCCTGTCCATCACCAAATCCCGGAATTCACCCAAACTCATGTGCATCAAGTCGGTGATGCTATCCAGCCATCTCATCCTCTGTCGTCCCCTTCTCCTCCTGCCCCAATCCCTCCCAGCATCAGAGTCTTTTCCAATAAGTCAACTCTTTGCATGAGGTGGCCAAAGTACTGGAGTTTCAGTTTCAGCATCTGTCCTTCCAATGAACACCCAGGGCTGATCTCCTTCAGAATGGACTGGTTGGATCTCCTTGCAGTCCCAGGGACTCTCAAGAGTCTTCTCCAGCAAGCATCAATTCTTTGGTGCTCAGCTTTGGTCATAACTTTTCTTCCAAAGAGTAAGCGTCTTTTAATTTCATGGCTCCAGTCACCATCTGCAGTGACTTTGGAGCTTTATTAGGAGATAAAAACGAGGCTGAGGGAGAGTGGGGAGAGAGGATAGTTTCAAAGGTCAAGACTAGGAAACTGAGTAACAGTGAGGCAAACTGTCCTTTTAACTCAGTTTTGGCCCTAGAACCACAGCATACAGTTCAAATTCCATTTTTGTCACTTAGCAGTACACAAGTCACCTATTGGGCAATTTACTTAATCCTTGAAGCTCCAGTTTCTTTATCTAGATAATGGAGTTATTATCTAAAGTACCTATTGGTTAACTTGTTGATGGGGATCAAGTGAGATGACCTAAGTAAAATGCTTACATAACTGGCTTGGCAAAGTGTCATATAAATGTTAGCTATCATTATTAATATTTTTTCAATATTATATTTATAATGAAACTAATATGACCAAGCTAAGCAAGCTCAGATATAACATTACATTAACTTCAAAAACAGCTTTTTAAATAAATAATTGGTATATAATAAACTGGATATACTTCAAGTGTACAATTGATGTTTAGCATCTATGTATGAAGACCCTAGAGCGTGGGCTCAGTAGTTGTGGCACAGGGGTTTGGTTGTTCCATGGCATGAAAAATCTTCCCAGACCAGGGACTGAACCTGTGTCCCCTGCATTGGCAGGCAGATTCCTATCCACTGTACTAGCAGCATCACCACCAACACCTCCAACTCGTCCCTTATCTGTAGGATGATGTGGTCCAAGATACCTAATGGACGTCTGAAACTTTGGATAGTACTGACTATGCCAAAGCCTTTGACTGTGTGGATCACAATAAACTGTGGAAAATTCTGAAAGAGATGGGAATACCACACCACCTGACGTGCCTCTTGGGAAACCTATATGCAGGTCAGGAAGAAACAGAACTGGACAAGGAACAACAGAGTGGTTCCAAATAGGAAAAGGAGTACATCAAGGCTGTATATTGTCACCATGCTTATTTAACTTACATGCAGAGTACATCATGAGAAACGCTGGACTGGAAGAAGTACAAGCTGGAATCAAGATTGGCAGGAGAAATATCAATAACCTCAGATATGCAGATGACACCACCCTTAAGGCAGAGAGTGAAGAAGAACTAAAAGCCTCTTGATGAAAGTGAAAGTGGAGAGTGAAAAAGTTGGCTTAAAGCTCAACATTCAGAAAACAAAGATCATGGCATCTGGTCCCATCACTTCATGGGAAATAGATGGGGACACAGGGGAAACAGTGGCAGACTTTATTTTTTAGGCTCCAAAATCACTGCAGATGGTGATGGCAGCCATGAAATTAAAAGACGCTTACTTCTTGGAAAGAAAGTTATGACCAACCTAGATAGTATATTGAAAAGCAGAGATATTACTTTGCCAACAAAGTTCCGCCTAGTCAAGGCTATGGTTTTTCTAGTGGTCATGTATGGATGTGAGAGTTGGACTGTGAAGAAAGCTGAGCGCTGATGAATTGATGCTTTTGAACTGTGGTATTGGAGAAGACTCTTGAGAGTCCCTTGGACTGCAAGGAGATCCTACCAGTCCATCCTAAAAGACCAGTCCTGTGTATTCATTGGAAGGACTGATGCTGAAGCTGAAACTCCAAAACTTTGGCCACCTCATGCAAAGAGTTGACTCACTGGAAAAGACCCTGATGCTGGGAGGGATTGGGGGCAGGAGGAGAAGGGGATGACATCACCGATGCTGGATGGCATCACCGACTCCATGAACATGCGTCTGAGTGAACTCCAGGCTTTGGTGATGGACAGGGAGGCCTGGCATGCTGTGATTCATGGGGTTGCAAAGAGTCAGACACGACTGAGTGACTGGACTGAACTGAACTGAACCCTATATGTAATATGTTTTTTCCTATACATACATACCTATAATAGAAGATGATTAGAAGATTAACAATAATTTAATAATCATCATTACATATGACAATTACAGCAATAAATTGTAATAAAACTTATGTAAATGTGATATCTCTTAAAATACCTTTACTGTGCAAACTTAATGCCTTGCCATCTTAACTAAACACTTGTCACACACTGTGATTTTAACCTTTGCAGTTTGAAGTGCAACAGCAAAACTAGCATGAATTTCGTTTTCTTTCCTCACAAGTTAATGGATAGAATATTGGTACATCTTAGCAACTTCAGATTTGATTATTTTCTTATTAAGTAGAGAATTTTCACCTTTTTTTTGCTTAAAGAATGCACTACGGCTTCTTTTAGGCATACAGGAATTGCCAGCATCTTTACTCTGGGCGTTGGAGCCTTTATTAAGTAAATTAAGAATTATTTGAACAGAGTCACTATGATAGACAACAGTTGATCTGATACCTGATGTGGTTACTAAGTGACTAACAGATTATGCAGGACAAAAGGACGACTCACATGTTGGGCAGACTGGAGTGGAACAGCATGAAATTTCATCATGAAACTCAGATCAGGACTCAATTTAAAATTTATGAATTCTTTCTGGAATTTTCCCTTTAATAGTTTCAGACCTCAGTGACCTCAGGTAACTGAAACTGCAAAAAGCAAAACTGCAGACAGAGGGGAACTCCTGGGTGTAACCATCACTGTAATGAATATAGATGTCACCTCAGACAGCTCCCTAACTCTGTAATTTCTCCCTCTCACCTTCCTCTCCACCCCCCCCGCTGCCAACTACTGATCTACTTTTTGACACTATAAATTAGTTTATATTTTCTAGAATGTTTACAAAGGATATGAAGTATATATTCTTTTTGTCTTGCTTCTTTCACTGAGCCTTACTTTGAGATTTAGTCATGCTGATGTTTATATTAATAGTTCATTCTTTTTAATTGCCAAGTAGCACTGCCTTGTATGTATATAACACAGTTTATTTACGCATCCAGCTGTTGATGGAATTTGGATTGTTTCCCATTTTTAGCTGTTACAAATAAAGCTGTCATAAACATTCATGTACAAGTGTTTATATGGAGGAACACTTTAACTGGATAAATAACAAAGAGTGAACTGGCTCTATCATATCCATTGGTATATGTTTAGCTTAAAAACCTGCCAAGCTATTTTCCAAATTGGTTGCATAATTTTTCATTCTCACCAGTGATGTATGGACACTCCTGTTGTTCCATATCATTGCTAATACTTGGTATGATCAGTCTTCAGTTTTAGCTATTCTAATAATTGTGGGGTAGCATTTCATTGTGGTTTATATTTCTCTAATGATTAATGATATTGAGCATCTTTTCATATGCTTACTGTCATGAACTTTTGAATTAATATAAGGTGTTTTGCAAAACTATGTGGGCTTTGGTCAGATGGGTAGTATATTTCACCTAGATGAAAACTGTAGCTATAACAGATAAAATGTAAAAGCTGTAGACAGCGTCCAAAACACAGGAACATCTTCGAGGTTCATAAATAGACAGAAATGTGAATGAACAAGTGAGGCTGAAGCTACAGCCCTGCCAGATGATGAGCCTAGAAACAGAAATGAGGAATGGATGGCTCCTGCTGGTAATGAACTAGAAGGTTCCTTCTCCCCAGGAGATGGAGGATCTGCCCTGCTTCATAGGTTGAAGCCAGTGGCTAGAGTGGGGCCTCTCCTGTTCACCTCTTTGAAAGGAAGCTAAAAAAGAAAGGCTGTATTTCTCTGCTTTTCTGGCTATTCAGGGCTTATAGGAAGCTGTAGGCTAAGGAAGGAAGAGACCTTGTGACTAGGAACTGAGTCAAGCTGTTTCTGGTGCCAAGCTCTAAATCCATTCAGTTCAGTTCAGTTCAGTTCAGTTGCTCAGTCGTGTCCAACTCTTTGCAACCCCATGAATCACAGCACACCAGGCCTCTCTGTTCATCACCAACTCCCAGAGTTCACTCAGACTCACGCCCATCGAGCTGGTGATGCCATCCAGCCACCTCATCCTCTGTCGTCCCCTTCTCCTCCTGCCCCCAATCCCTCTCAGCATCAGAGTCTTTTCCAGTGAGTCAGCTCTTCTCATGAGGTGGCCAAAGTACTGGAGTTTCAGCTTTAGCATCACTCCTTCCAAAGAAATCCCAGGGCTGATCTCCTTCAGAATGGACTGGTAGGATCTCCTTGCAGCCCAAGGGACTCTCAAGAGTCTTCTTCAACACCACAGTTCAAAAGCATCAATTCTTTGGTGCTCAGCTTTCTTCACCATCCAACTCTCACCTTCATACATGACCATAGGAAAACCTTAGCCTTGACTAGACAGACCTTTGTTGGCAAAATAATGTCTCTGCTTTTGAATATACTATCTAAGTTGGTCATAACTTTCCTTCCAAGGAGTAAGCGTCTTTTAATTTCATGGCTGCAGTCACCATCTGCAGTGATTTTGGAACCCCAAAATAAAGTCTGACACTGTTTCCACTGTTTCCCCATCTATTTCCTATGAAATGATGGGACCAGATGCTATGATCTTAGTTTTCTGAATGTTGAGCTTTAAGCCAACCTTTTCACTCTCATCTTTCACTTTCATCATGAACCGATGCCAGGAGCCAGCGTGAGGAATCCCGCCCGTGACAAGTTTATGAGGAAGGAAGCCTGACAAAACGCAAGGACGTGATCAAGCTTCAGGGGTTCCCCCTTCCTGATCATCCACCACCCCCCCAAGACCAGAGTCTGCCTGCTTTACTGTGTTATGCTTTCCACCTACTCTTCTGTCATTAAAAAGAGGCTGTCCCCCCACCACCTTTTTCTGGAAAAAAAAATTAATTTAGAGCTTTTAGATAATAAATCTCCTGGGCATAATATGAATGTTTCAATCCAAAACCCCTGATGGCTTTCTAGCCTGCCTGCAGGACTCTTACAGCTGCGCATGTGATTGTTTGAGGCCTCTTGACCACGGGAGGCACAGGAAACTTAAAACATACTAGGAATGTAGGGGCTTCCAAGGAGTCAAAATCATTAGAATAGGACTGATTAAAGGTTTCATTTGTTGAGCCAATACTTGCTGCCAACCAAATTTTCATATCCTTTATTTTTAGATATAGTTGGTATATAGAAAAACAAGTAGTGTACCTGGTATTAGCAACATTAGATCTTTGAGTTGCATGCTTTCTTTGTTATAACCCACTGCACCTTTGTTCTACAGGAATGTAACTTTATTTAGTACTTTGAGGGTGATGCAGAGTAAAGAAAAACACTTCTAGGGAAAAGGAGTTTTCCGGTTGATAGACAATTATCCAGGAAGAGAGCCATAAAAATGTTAACAAGTCTCTTGGCCAGAAGATAATGTAAACCACCTGAGACCTTTTGTATACGGGAGGGTATGCAAAAAGAAAGCCCTTGTCTCAATGAGAGTCAGGACTGCTGCCCCTGCATAACTCTGCATATTCCATTATGTACAACCTGGGGTATATAAGCTGATTTTGAAAAGTAGTTTTTGGAGTCTTGCACCGATGCTGGGCTTCCCCATGTCGTCTCTTTCTCTTGCTTCTTCCCTCTCCTTTTCAGGCTGATCCCTTGGAATGTGGAGGCTCACCATGTCTACTTACTTTTCCCAGCTTCTAAGAGAGAGAGCCCAAGGTGGGGCACTCTCTGATATTCAAATGGGCACCGGAGGCCGAACGTAGATGGTGCAAGTTCCTTGTCTGGAACTTTATTGGTTTTCCATGTAAACCAAGTTAATCAGCCTCTTTTCTCCACTAAATTTTCCTACTACACTATTTCTTCCTAATCTAATCTTATATTAATAAATAAATAAGTTTTCCTTGCCAACGCTTCAAATTTCCTGGATCCACCGGGCTGGACCCTGGAAAACCCATGTATCATAATAGTGTAGAAATCCCACAACACATTATAAGACTCACTTCTGGACTTGAGAGCTGAATAACTGGGAGAGAAGATAAAAGTAAGATCGGTACAGGAGAGATCCTGAGAGCAAACCAAAACAATGAATCAAAACAAAATCTACGCTTCAAAATAAAACTCATGTAAAGAGTAATGGGAAAAAGACAGCAAAATCAACAATCAGAAAATAAGTCCATCCCATAGGAAATTATTTGCAATGTACAGTATGACAAAGACCTTAACATAAGCTTGTTCTTTCAAAGAAAGAAAGAAATTCATTACAAACAATAAGATTTCAGACTTTTCTAGTGGTACAGTGGATAGGAATCCACCCGCCAATGCAGGGGACATGGGTTTGATCCCTGGTCTGGACGACTCCATACACTGTGGAGCAGCTAAGCCACTGTGTCACAGGTACTGAGCGCACACTCCAGGGCCCGTGAACCACAACTACTGAGCCCACGTGCTGTAACTACCGAGCTCATGCGCTCTGCAATGAGAAGCCTGTGTACAGCAGCTACAGAGTGGTCTGTGCAGAGCACAACCAAAAATATAAAGAAATAAGTACATTAAAAACGGAGATGATTCTTATTAGGAAACAAACAAACAAAAGAAGGATTTCATGAAATAAAATAGGCCAAAAAATGTAGATATGAAAAAAATTAGTGAAACACTAAAAAAAAAAAATTATACTTGCAATACAGCATATAGAAGATGGATAAACTCTAACCAGGTATGGTAAGCTGCAAAGACTGGCCAAATGCTCTTTGTAACACCTACAGTCAAAGGTGGAATCCATTTCTCCACTCCTTGCGTCTGGACTAGGCAACATGACTGGCCACTGTTTAGCCAATGGATCACTGGCAAAAGTGACTCAGGTACTTGAGTGTTGGGGCTACCTACCATTGCATACGTGGAACACTAATGCCACCATGAATGGAGCCTGGCCTGTTACCTCCTGGGTAGTGAGAGATCGTGCAGTATAAGGGGTTCAGCCAACTCAGCCATTTGGCAGCCCGGTGAAGTCCAGATCTGAGTGACCTGCCAGGTGACTGGCAGGAAAACCATCTAGCCAACCCACAAAATAAAGAGAAGTGAGAATTAAGAGACTGTTCTTATTTCAGACTACTACCTTGTGAAGTGATTTGTTAGGCTGCAATAGATAATTGATACCCTGGAATAGTACAAGGAAGAATTAGGGAATGAAAAGATAGTCTGAGAAATTCACCTAAAACGCAGCACAGAGAGACAAAGGAGGTTAAAATATGAAAAGCCAATTAAGAGATACAGAGGATAGACACCAAGATTCTAATATCCTTCTGACAAGAATTTGAGAGGAAGAGAATGGAGGGACAGGCAGAAAGGTAACATTTGAATCAATGATACCTTGGAATTTTCCAGAACTGAAGAAAATCATTGAGTCTCTATGTTCACAACTATTAAGGTATATTTAATAGGTTTAATAATATAATTTACATATAAGTAAAAGTTTATCGTTCTTGTAGTTGCATTTTGACTGGCATACAATGTGAATTTTGCTCAAGTTAAGTGGAAAAGGATTAGTTTCTCACTTTGAAATATGTTTCTAAGTTTGACTAGTGGCTAGGATGGTGGTGGGGAAGGCTTTCTTTCCAGCAAGTGTCAGCATACTGAACATGCTCTGCGTTTGTCTGTCAAGCCCCCTTTTCTTTTAGGAATTAACCCTCTCACAAGCCACATGGTTTTGATCGTCTTTACATCACAAGTCCTCAAGCCCACCACTGGTATTAAAGGGAGGGCAAATGAAACAAGATATTCCAAACAGTGTGTTCTCTCCTAGGAATTTTCCACTTCAGATAAATTCATTATAAACGTGCCATACATTCTTATATTGCACACTTACAGCATATTTTTCTTACATTTCTAAGAATTTGGGAAATAAAGACAAGGCACACACATGTACTTAGTTCACTGTTCTGATCTAATCTTTTGTATGTGTTCTTATTCTGCCTAAATTATCCATTTTTCAAAACAGTGGCAGATAAGCAGCAAATTTAACGTCAGGAAAAAGGCTGCTAGAGATAGACTTATTAACAGCATGGAAGAATAACAGACTGGATTCTGATAGTAAGGAAGAAAACTGGAAAACTTTAAAAAGGAGACGCTACTAGTCAAAACACATGTCAGTGGGATGTTAATGTAGGGCTATATATATATATGTGCTTCAGCAGACTCTAAGGGCATCAATGTAAGTTAAGTATAGAGTGATAATTGTGTGGGTCAGGAAGGCATTTTTAAAAATATATTTTTGTAGTCTCTGTTTAACAAGGCAGGGAACTGGCAAATGTGCCAACGCATTTGTAAAAAGATTTCTATCAAAACAAAAGTTTTATTTTTTAAAAGAATAAATACATGTAAAATTTACTCTAAAGGACTTGAGATTTTACTCCATTAGTTAAACTTTGATGGTATGTAAATGTAACAACATTTTTTTTTGCACTTTGTCATGCTTGTTTTCATAGAAAGCATTCTATAGTACCATGGTGATTAAAATACAACATTTTTCTTTCCTTGAGATGCTATGCAATGTTTTAAATTTTACCCAAGGGAAACTTCTCTGTGTAATTCTGAACAGTTCTATTTTTTCAAAAGGGAACTGTGTGTCCTGTTACATTGTTTATATTTAGTATATTGGCTACTGATTATCCCAAGTATCAAAAAGATCAGGACCTAATTATTTTTGCCTAAAATAATTCAATAATTACTTAATTAAAATAAAATAAAAGGTGGTGAATACTGCTTTTTCCAAATATATTCTTTCAGATGTGCTTTGAGTTATATTTAAAAATGTGGTGTGTGAAGACTAATTTATCATATTAGAAAATGAAAAGATAAAAGCCCAGAGTTCCAAAGTTAGTTACCTACCAGATTAACTAATTTAGTTGTCATTTGGTACTACCTTTCTTTCAAAATAGGAATGAATATTCTGTCTTTCTAGTCCCTGCTTGAATGCTTGCAGTTACAAGGAGTTCAAAACTTTATAAGGCATCCCATTTCACCTTTAGATAGTTCACATTTTTAAAAACACTATTATTGCTTATACTGAAGAAAAATGTCTCTCTGTACCTTGTATCACTGAATTAAAAATAAGTTCTTTTAGTGTTTCTATATATTTAATCTTTTGAAGACAAAGATCATGGTTCCCCTTCTGTTTTTATTTGTTTAAAATAAATTTCACTAATTTCTTATGGTGGTTTAGTTGCTAAGTCATGTCCAATTCTTGCAACCCCATGGACTCTAGTCTGCCAGTCTCCTCCATCCATGGGATTCTCCAGGCAAGCATACTGGAGTTGGTTACCATTTCCTTCTCCAGGGAGTCTTCCCGACTCAAGAATTGAACCCAGGTCTCCTGCACTGAAGGCAGACTCTTTACCAACTAAGCTACAAGGGAAGCCCAAATTCTTATATAGCCCTCTTAGAAAAAAATAAATGAAAACAAAGCTTTCTTCCTTACTCCCTCCCTCTGTTCATCCCTCCCCTTCGGTTCTTTCTTCCTTTCTTTTTCTTAATTCAGTACAAAAGCTATGAAGTGGAGCTAAATGAAGTAGAGGTGTAAGTGGTGGGGAGAGGAGTGATGTCACAGTATGAGGTACTGGAGCCTGAGTGAGGTAAGGACAGCAGGCTTTACTGGAGATTCACGGAATTCCAGCTGAGCTATTTCAAATCCTAAAAGAAGATGCTGTTAAAGTGCTGTACTCAGCAGATTTGGAACACTCAGCAGTAGCCACAGAACTGGAAAAGGTCAGTTTTCATTCCAATCCCAAAGAAAGGCAATGCCAAAGAGTGTTCAAACTATTGCACAATTGTATTCATTTCACATGCTAGCAAAGTAATACTGAAAATTCTCCAAGCTAGGCTTCAATAGTAAGTGAACTGAGAACTTTGAAGTGTTCATACTGGATTTAAAACAGAGGAACCAGTGATCAAATTGTGAACATCCATTGGATCATAGAAAAAGCTAGAGAATTCCAGAATAACATCTACTGCTGCTTCATTGACTATGCCAAAGCCTTTGACTGTATGGATCACAACAAATTGTGGGAAAGTCTTAAAGATATGGGAATACCAGACCACCTTACCTGCCTCCTGTGAAACCGGTATGCAGGTCAAGAAGTAACAGTTAGAACCAGACATGGAACAACAGTCTGGTTCAATATTGGGAAAGGAGTACATCAAGGCTGTGTATTGTCACTCTGCTTATTTAACTAATATGCAGAGTGTTAAGTAAGTGTTAGCCACTCAGTCATACCCGACTCCTTGCGACCTCATAGACTGCAGCCCACCAGGCTCCTCTGTCCATGAGATTCCAGGCAAAGATACTGGAGAGAGTTGCCATTTCCTTCTCCAGTGAATCTTCCCAACTCAGGGATCGAACCTGGGTCTTCTGCACTGCAGGCAGATTCTTTACCAACTGAGCTACAAGGGAAGCAGAGTACATCATGCAAAATACCGGGATGGATGAGAAACAAGTTGGGATCAAGATTGTGGGGAGAAACATCAAAAGTCTCAGATAAACAGATGACACCACCAGAATGGCAGAAAGCAAAGAAGAACTAAAGAGCCTCTTGATGAAGGTGAAAGAGGAGAGTGAAAAAGCTGGCTTAAAACTCAACATTCAAAAAACTAAGATCAAGGCATCTGGTCCCATCACTTCATGGCAAATAGAAGAAGAAACAATGGAAACAGTGACAGATTTTATTTTCTTGGGCTACAAAATCATTGCAGATGGTAACTCAGTTCAGTTCAGTTCAGTTCAGTCATTCAGTCTTGTCTGACTCTTTGCAACCCCCATGGACTGCAACACACCAGGCCTCCCTGTCCATCACCAACTCCTGGAGTTTACCAAAACTCATGTCCATTGAGTTGGTGATGTCATCCAACCATCTTATCCTCTGTTGTCCCTTCTCCTCCTGCCTTCAGTCTTTCCCAGCATCAGGGGCTTTTCAAATGGGTCTCTTTCTCATCAGGTGGCCAAAGTATTGGCGTTTCAGCTTCAACATCAGTCCTTCCAGTGAACATCTAGGACTGATCTCCTTTAGGATGTATTGGTTTGATCTCCTTGCAGTCCAAGGGACTCTCAAGAGTCTTCTCCAACACCACAGTCCAAAAGTATCAATTCTTTGGTGCTCAGCTTTCTTTACAGTCCAACTCTCACATCCATACATGACTACTGGAAAACCAAAGCCTTGACTAGATAGACCTTTGTTGGCAAAGTGCAGCCATGAAATTAAAAGACACTTTCTTCTTAGAAGAAAAGCTATGACAAACCTAGACAGCATATTAAAAAGCAGAGACATTACTTTGCTGACAAAGGTCTGTCTAGCTAGTCAAAGCTATGGTTTTTCCAGTAGTCATGTATGGATGTGAGAGTTTGGCCATAAACAAAGCTGAGCTCTGAAGAATTGATACTTTTGAATTGTGGTGTTGGAGAAGACTCTTGAGTGTCCCTTGGACTGGAAGGAGATTAAACCAGTCAATCATAAAGGAAATCAGTCTTGACTATTAATTGGAAGGACTGATGCTCAAGCTGAGGCTCCTGAGATTTGGCCATCTGATGCATTTGAAAAGACCCTGATGCTGGGAAAGATTGAAGGCAGGAGGAGAGGGGGGATGACAGAGGATGAGATGGGTGGATGGCATCACCACCTCAATGGGCATGAATTTGAGACAGCTCTAGGAGATGGTGAAGGACAGGGAAGTCTGGCATGCTGCAGTCCGTGGGATCTCCAAGAATTGGAAGTGACTGAATGACTGAACAGCAACAGCAACAAGGTAAAATGATTTCATCAGTTGTACTCCCATCTCTTGGCTCCCAAGCACTGGGAACATGGCCATCTTAGCTCCAGACATATTCAAACAAAAGTCTGGGGCATGACTCAATCTCATTCCTGAATCAGTATCTATTATGGGCTGGGAATACAATGACTGGCTTAGATTAGATCACATGCCTAC
Source organism: Nanger dama (assembly GCA_917880005.1). Classification (NCBI taxonomy): domain Eukaryota; kingdom Metazoa; phylum Chordata; class Mammalia; order Artiodactyla; family Bovidae; genus Nanger; species Nanger dama. The sequence continues at coordinate 16,724,649 of CAKJTW010000010.1, forward strand.
TTCTTTTGCTGAGCTTGGGTTTGAATTAATTCTAACCAGTCACTGGGTAGGAGATAAGAAAGGGGTAATTGGAAAGCCTTACTGGGAAGGTCTTACTGGGAGAAGGAGAAATGGATCCTATCTGTATAAGCTAAAACAACAGATGTTCACACTAGCGTAGCTATTCACAGTTTGAGTAATAATATCTACACTTTTCATATAAACATATATTTCTTACAGTGGGATCATTCTATGGAAACTCTATTTCATGACTTGTTTTCATTTTACTTAAAACTAATAATAAAAATCTTTCAATGTTAATGAATATTCTTTAGAAAATCATGTTGACAGCTAAAAAATATCAATTTTATTTAACAATCTGTTACTTTTTTATTTTTGGTTGTGGTGGTAGGCTTGTGGGATCTTAGTTCCCTGACCAGGGATCAAGTCTGGGCCCTCAGTAGTAAAAGCACAGAGCTCTAACTACTGGAGCACCAGGGAAATCCCAACAATCCTTTACTTTTGAACAAGTTAAGTTCTCTGCATGTTTTTCTTGGCTAAACAACATTGTGAAGACTCTTTGTACATATTTCTATGTGCACTTATCCAGGTATTTTCTCAGGATAAATCCTTAAAGATATGATAATCAAGTCAAAGAATATGCTAATTTTAAGATTTTCAACCATGTGTAAGCACCATTCTTCATTTGGTATCTGAAAAACGCTCAACAATGTTTGTTGACTATTATCCTGCCTACCTGCTCTACTTTGTCAATGCCTTTTTATATAAGTGCCAGAAAGGAACAAATAGCTCCCAGTATGTGTGCAGATGTTATTGGGACAAATAATTCCTTTTAAAAAGTATATATTTTCCACTGCTTGTGATTCTATTAATTTGTGCATTTAGCAATCCTGGTATTCACACCAATAGAATCAGTAGACCACCACAGAAATTATGGCATGTTACTTCTGAGATTTATAAAAGACATCATGGGGTAGTCTCTCTTTCTCTCTCTTTCTACACACACACACACACTTGTTACTTGTATCAGTCACTGTGAGATAGATCAGCTGCCATACTCTGAGTACAGTGAGATAGCCTATAGAAGAAGCCCACACAGGAAGATTCTTGGGAAAGATGGAGGGCAGGAGGAAAAGGGGGCAACAGAGGATGAGATGTTTGGATGGCATCATACAAAACTCTACATTATTTTTCTCTACAGTAGCAATGAGCAATTGGAAAAAAATCAGCATTGCAGCAACAATCAAAAACCTAAAATACTTAGAAATACATTTAACGATATATAGAACTTATGCTCTGCAAACTACAAAACACTGGACATGAGTTTGAGAAAACTCCAGGAAATAGTGAAGGACAGGGAAGCCTGGGGTGCTGCAGCCCATGGGGTGGCCAAGAGTCAGACACGACAGAATGACTGAACAACAACAATAAGAGGAGGAACTGTGGTTACAGGCAGAGGCCAGCAAGGCACCGAGGCTATGAAAACCCATGTGCGTGAGCCTGAGGGGGACTCTCCTCCAGTCGAGTCTTCAGATGATGGCAACTTAGGCTGATAGTTTGACTGAAATTTCTTGAGAGATTCTGAGCTGGAAGCTCCCAATTAAGCTTCCCCCTGATTTCTGATAGAAACTATGAGATAATAAATATTTGTTCTTTCAAGCTGTTAAGTTTTAGGGATAATTTGTTACCTCATACTGTTAATGAGATTGAACTTCTAATAAAAGCCTTTTCACAAAGAAAACTCCAGGCCCAGATATCTTCAGTGGCGAGTTCTGTCAAATATTTAATTAAGAAATAATGATATTAAACTTACACAAAGTCTTTCAGAAAATAGAGGAGAAAAAGACAATTCTCATTTTGTAAGGCCAGCATAATGCTTTTACCAAAACCATGTAAAAATACTACAAGAAAAAATGGCTAATATGTCTCATAATCATAGTGGTAGGAAATCTTAATAAAATCTTAGCACATCAAATTAAGTAATACATATTAAAACCATAACATATCATGACCACATAGAGTTTATACATAAATGCAAGATTCTTTTAACTTTCAACATTTTACATTTAAAGTCACTCAGTCGTATCCGACTCTTTGCGACCCCATGGACTATACAGTCCATGGAATTCTCCAGGCCAGAATACTGGAGTGGGTAGCCTTTCTCTTCTCCAGGGAATCTTCCTGACCCAAGAATTGAACCGGGGTCTCCTGCATTGCACGGGAATTCTTTACCAACTGAGCTATCAGGGAAGCCAAAAACTTTCAAAAATTAACACAATTCAGATTATATTGCAGTAGTTTATTAGAGTAGGAAAACTCTCACAATCATTGCATGAAATGCAGAAATAGTATTTGGCAAAATCTGTCACCTATTAATATCAAAAATTCACACCAACTCAGAGATAGATGGAAACTTCACCCATCAGATAGAATGTCCTTAAGAACAGCCTACTACTCAGTGTTGAAATTTTGTTTTCCCCTCAGTTCAGTTCAGTTCAGTCGCTCAGTTGTGTCTGACTCTGCGACCCCATGAATCGCAGAATGCCAGGCCTCCCTGTCTATCACCATCTCCCGGAGTTCACTCAAACTCACGTCCATTGAGTCCGTGATGCCATCCAGCCATCTCATCCTCTGTCGTCCCCTTCTCCTCCTGCCCCCAATCCCTCCCAGCATCAGAGTCTTTTCCAATGAGTCAACTCTTCACATGAGGTGGCCAAAGTACTGGAATTTCAGCTTTAGCATCACTCCTTCCAAAGAAATCCCAGGGCTGATCTCCTTCAGAATGGACTGGTTGGATCTCCTTGCAGTCCAAGGGACTCTCAAGAGTCTTCTCTAACACCACAGCTCAAAAGCATCAATTCTTCAGCACTCAGCTTTCCCCTACTTCTGTACAAATATTGCACTAGATAGACATTCTAGCCAATACAATACAAAAAGAGAAGATTTTAAGAGAATTGCAAAATTATTATATTTGTAGATAATATGGTTGTGTACAGAAAAGCCTAAAACATCTCCAAATACCTACTGATAATAAATGAATTTATTATATTGAGAATCCAGTCAGTATACAAAACTCTACATTATTTTTCTCTACAGTAGCAATGAGCAATTGAAAAAAAAATCAGCATTGCAGCAACAATCAAAAACTTAAAATACTTAGAAATACATTTAACAATATATAGAACTTCTACTCTGCAAACTACAAAACACTGCTGAGAGCAACCAAACTAAACTTAAATAAATAAAAAGATATACCATGTTCTTGGATGGGAAGACTCAATATTTTTAAGACATAAATTCTTTCCAAATTGAGCTGCATATTCAATGAAATCTTAATAAAAACAGCTGCAAGATTTTTGAAAAATTGACAAGCTGATTCTAGAACTCACATGGAAGGTTTGGTCAAATCTCCAATAACCAAAATAATCTTAAAAGTTGGAGGGCTTACATTACTTAATTTCAAAACTTGTATAAAGGCTTAGTAATCAAAATTGTGTGATGTTGGTCAAATATAGATAGACAAATAGATCAATGGCATAGAATGAAAAGTGCTCCAATAAACCTATGTATGTATCTATTCAATGGCCAAATGACTTAATACAAAGTTCAGTTCAGTTCAATTCAGTCGCTCAGTCATGTCTAACTCTTTGCAACCCCATGAATCACAGCATGCCAGGCCTCCCTGTTCAACACCATCTCCTGGAGTTCACTCAGACTCACGTCCATCGAGTCCGTGATGCCATCCAGTCATCTCATCCTTGGTTGTCCCCTTCTCCTCCTGCCCCCAATCCCTCCCAGCATCAGAGTCTTTTCCAATGAGTCAACTCTTCGCATGAGGTGGCCAAAGTACTGGAGTTTCAGCTTCAGCATCATTCCTTCCAAAGAAATCCCAGGGTTGATCTTCAGAATGGACTGGTTGGATCTCCTTGCAGTCCAAGGGACTCTCAAGAGTCTTCTTCAACACCACAGTTCAAAAGCATCAATTCTTCGGTGCTCAGCCTTCTTCACAGTCCAACTCTCACATCCATACATGACCACAGGAAGAACCATAGCCTTGACTAGACGGACCTTAGTCAGCAAAGTAATGTTTCTGCTTTTGAATATGCTATCTAGGTTGGTCATAACTTTTCTTACAAGCACTAAGCGTCTTCTAATTTCATAGCTGCAGTCACCATCTGCAGTGATTTTGGAGCCCCCAAAATAAAGTCTGACACTGTTTCCACTGTTTCCCCATCTATTTTCCATGAAGTGATGGGACCAGATGCCATGATCTTCGTTTTCTGAATGTTGAGCTTTAAGCCAACTTTTTCACTCTCCTCTTTCACCTTCATCAAGAGGCCCTTTAGCTCCTCTTCACTTTCTGCCATAAGGGTGGTGTCATGTGCATATTTGAGGTTACTGATATTTCTCCCGGCAATCTTGATTCCAGCTTGTGTTTCTTCCAGTCCAGCGTTTCTCATGATGTGCTCTGCACATAAGTTAAATCCTGTTACTAAAGTAGTTTTATGGCAAAGGAAAGTTTTCAACAGTACATGAACCAAGAACTTCCAGATTTACAAGCTGAATTATATAAAGGCAGAGGAACAAGAGATCAGATAGCCAATATACACTGGATTATAGAAAAGCATGGGTTCCTGAAAGCTCAGTTGATAAAGAATCTGCCTGCAATATGTGACACCCCAGTTTGATTCCTGGGTAGGAAAGATCCCCTGGAGAAGTGATAGGCTACCCACTCCAGTATTCTTGGGCTTCCCTTGAGGCTCAGCTGGTAAAGAATCCACCTGCAATGCAGGAGATCTGTGTTCAATCCATGGGTTGGGAAGATCCCCTGGAGAAGGGAAAGGCTACCCACTCCAGTAGTCTGGCCTGGAGAATTCCATGGACAGCCCATGGGGTTGCAAAGAGTCATACACAACTGAGTGGCTTTCACTTTCATAGAAAAAGCAAAAGAATTCCAGGAAAACATCTATTTCTGCTTCTTTGACTATGCTAAAATCTTTGTGTAGATCATAACAATCTAGGGAAAATTCTTAAAGTGATAGGAATAGTAGAGCACCTTACCTGACCCCTGAGAAAACATGTAAGCACATCAAGAAGCAGCAGTTAGAACTGCACATGAAACAACAGATTGGTTCAAAATAGGGAAAGCAGTATATCAAAGCTGTATATTGTCACCCTGCTTATTTAACTAATATTCAGAGTGCATCATGAGAAATGCCAGGCTAGTTGAAGCACAAACTGGAATCAAGATTGCTGGGAGAAATATCAATAACCTCAGATATGCAGATGACACCACCCTAGTGGCAGAAAGCAAAGAACTAAAAAGCCTCTTGATGAAGGTGAAAGAAGAGAATGAAAAGCTGGCTTAAAACTCAACATTCAGAAAACTAAGATCATGTCATCTGGTCCCATCACTTCATGGCCAATAGATGAGGGAAACAATGGAAACAGTGAAAGACTTTATTTTCTTGGGCTCAAAATCACTGTGGATGGTGACTGCAGCCATGAAATTAAAAGATGCTTGCTCCTTGGAAGAAAAGCTATGACAAACCTAGACAAGATATTAAAAAACAGAGATATCAGTTTGCTGTTAAAAGTCTTTATAGTTAAAGCTATGGTTTTTCTAGTAGTCATTTAAAGATGTGAGAGTTGGACCATAAAGAAAGCTGAGCACCGAAGAATTGATGCTTTTGAACTGTGGTATTGGAGAAGACTCTTGAGAGTCCCTTGGACTGCAAGGAGATACAACCAGTCCCCCTAAAGGAGATCAGTCCTGGGTGTTCACTGGAAGGACTGATGCTGAAGCTGAAGCTCCAGTGCTATGGCCACCTGATGTGAATAACTGATTCATTTGAAAAGACCCTGATCCTGGGAAAGACTGAAGGCAGGAGGAGAAGGGGACAACAGAGGATGAGATGATTGGATGGCATTACCTATTCAATGGACATGAGTTAGGGTAAACTCTGGGAGAAAGTGAAGGGCAGGGAAGACTGATATGCTGCAGTCCATGGGGTTGCAAAGAGTTAAGCACCACTGAGTGACTGAACAACAACTACCTGAAGCAAAATGAAAATATCTTAGCGATGACACAGTCAGCACTAAGCATAAAAGAAGAAAAATGTCGTCAATTGAAGTTCATCAAAATCAAAACTTATTTTTCCAAATATACCACCAGGAAATGAATAGTCAATTCACAAAACTGGGAGAAAATATTAACAACATATATCTGATGAAGAACTTATTGCTCACTATCATCAAGCGCAGGAGAAAGCAGATTAAAACCACTAGATACCTCTTATTAGAGGTTTAAAATTTAAAACAGAAAGCGATGTGTAACACTAAATGCTGTCAAGAATATGGAGCTTTCAAAATTCTCATACTGCTTGTGGAATAAATTCGGTGAACCACTTTGGGAAATAGTGTAGTTTTTTACAGAGTTAAAGTTAAAATTCATATACTTATATAGCATTGTATTTCCTAATGTTTATCCAAGAGAAATGAAAATATTTATTAACAGAAAGCCTAGTAAAAATGTTTATAGAAGTTCTATTCATAATATTAAAAACTGGAAACCACCAAGGTATTTGTCCATCAGTTGGAGAACAGATAAACTGGTATATTCATACAACGGATTACTATTCAACAAAGAAAAGGGTCAAAATAGTGGCACACCCTGCTATATGAATGCATCTCAAAAATATTATGCTAAATGAAAGAGACCAGAATCCAGAAAGTACATATTGCATGATTTCACTTACATAAAGTTCTCAACTACCCCAAATTAATTTTTTTGGTGATAGGGATCAGAACAGAGCTATATTCTAGGTGAGAAGGAGTGTTTGGGAAAGGGGGCACAGGAACTTCCTGAAGAGAGAAGTGCCCTATATCTTGAGAGATGAGTGGGTTACATCAGTGGCTGTATTTGTTGAAAGTGAAAGATACCTTGAAATCTGTGCATTTGTATGTGTCTTAATCATTTATCAATAACTCTTAAAAAGCATATATCAATAACATTTCAATTGTTATTCTCCATTAGATCCTCCCTTCCCTCAATCCTTTAATTAGCACACGTTGGGCAGGGCCATCCATTCAATTGTCATTGAATCAATCTATCCAAATCTTTTGCAGTCAGTATTTGTCCATTGTCTCTAAGGGTAACAGGAGTAACTTGATCATGTTAAATAAAGTTATATTTGTAATACTCCTTAATACATAATTAGGTCCAGTAATTCTAACCGCTGATGGGATTAGACACAGAGACATCAGTTTTAAGGTTTCATAATTATTTATTTTTGCATTTATTTTCTCTTTGCTTATTATATCTTGTTCTGTACTTATTTAACTTACTGTGATATTTAGCTCCTTTAATATATCATAGAGCATCTATTTCCTAGCAACTTGGTTTTCTGTTCCAAAATGTGAAATACACAGTACATAAAAAAGGCAGAATGACAGAATAGGAGTAACATAAAATCCTTCTAATTTGAAAGGTGGTGGTGGAGTGGCTGGGAAGAGGAATAGTCTCATGAGGGATTGAGTAAGGGGGGAGAATGAAAGGAGTTAGGGAGACATATGATGAGAATTTAGGGTTTATGCCAGGAGCTGTCCAAGGTGTAAATCAAAAAGAGGTCAGGCAGCCACCTTTTCCAGAATGGTCCAAAAGTGGTAGAAGACAGCGAGTGAAAGAGGCCTTACGTTATCAGCAGCAAGTCCCTTATAAGCGTCTTCAGTTAGAGAAGCAGTTATGGGAAAACGTTATTATCCAGAAATGAGCAATGTATTTTGTAGAGGCTTGACTTACTAAAGCTACATTATTAGAAATATTCTAGTATGTAACTGCTGTACAAATTTCTTTAATAGTTCATGAGTTAATGAGAAGCTTTTGGTCTCATCAATACCTGTCAATTTGTAGTAGAAGAGCATTTGTGTATTATATATAATACTATTAAGGATTAAATATGTCATGTTATTTTAGAATCTAATTATTTTATATAGTTTATTATTGCAATGTATAAGGATTATTTATAACAATGGTGATGATGAGGACCATAACTAATGCTCTTTGGATTCTTAATATGTACCAAGTAGTCTTCAAATATTGTTCATGGATTTATCTAAGTAAATCTCACAACAGCACTAGGACACATTATTTTTATTATTTCTATTTTACAGAGAAGGCAAGTGAAACTACAAGTGTGTATAACACATATTAAATGTTACTTAGCTAGCAATGACTAAATCCAAAGCTTTCCTCTTAACCAAAGTAGATTCAAAGATGCCAATTTCCATGTAATTGAATGCTTATATACATGTTCTTTTCTTTTTAAAGTATTTTAGTCATAACATGTTGCTAGTTTTAAAGTCCTTTTTATTTTGGGTTGTTTACTATTTATTTGTGACAGCATCCTCAAAGAACAAGGACAGAAATCTTATTTCTATGTTCTGTCATGTAAAAATGGAGCTTTTACCCAGCATGAAAATATTAATACAGTCTTTTCCCAGAGAGATGGATTATCAGTGAAAGTAAACGACAACATACTCTGGCAATAAAAATAACGAGATAGACTGGACAAAAGTAATGACGTCCTTTAGCATAATCTCGGCAGAAAATAACTAAATCACCTTGAAGGAGATAAATTGTTACAAAACACCATCCTTGTCTAATGTGGATTGACAGGGACTGACAGGACCCTTCAAAGGGATGGCAGCCCACAAGCCCATGTGCTTTCAAAGGATCAAAGGGACTGACACCGCCTGCCAGTCCCATCTGAGCAGAAAACAACTAGATTCTCTCCAGGCGGATATTTACTCTAAGATATTATTTCTGGGAAAAGATAGCTTACTTGCGATGGATGATGGCATTTTTTCCTACACATCCTGTCATCTGTTAGAGCAGGACTGGACGGGGGGAGAATCCACCAAACCTGTCCTTGGGATGCAAATCAGTCATAAATCTTTAGCAAGCTAGGGAAATTGAACTGTGACACAGCTACTTTAAAGACAGTGTGCAGAGCTTTCAGTTTACAGATCGTTATTGATTTCCCCCCTATCGATATAAAAGTTTTTAAAAAGTTTTACATAGGCTCAGTTTATCATCCACCAAAGTGGATGATCTAGAAAGCAAAATATCTTTGATGGTTTGAACACTAAATAGTAAAACAATAAAAGTTTCAGAAAAGGAAGCCATGGAAGAATGTTTTTATAATTTTGGGAATAGAGAAGATTTTTCTAACCATTTTTTCTAACCATTATATGGAATACTGAATCCCTATGGAAAAGACTGATTTGATTATACGAAATTATACAGCATTATTAAAAAACTAAAGATTGGATGAGCTAGTGAAATTAAGTCAATATTACATTGGTTAATATTCTTAACATATTAATAACTCTTACAAATAATTAAGAAAAATGACACTTGAAATGGCAAAGTATATGAACAGGCACTTTAAGGAGAATGAAATTCAAATGGTTTTGAAAATATGAAAAGGTGTTCAATCTCTCTACCAATCAAAGGAATGAAAACCCAACAGCTAGGAGATTTCATTTCTTAGTTATCAGACTCCATTCAAAAGTAGGATTGTATTCATTCATGTTAAGTGTCAGAAAATATGCTGTCTTCTGTGTCTTGTGGACTGTCAAATTGAAAACAGGGGCAAAACAGAATTTTGTCAGTTTCTTTGAAAATCTAAGATATGTGTATTCTTGATTTATCAATTCCACTTGGGATTTATCTTACAATAACACTTCTAGAATAACAAAAATATTTTGATGTTCACTAGAGTACTGTTTATAAAATTTACTGTTCCCACATTCTGAGATTTATAAAAAAATTTCAAGAATAACCAAAGAGTATAGCTTTTACCCAGAATTCTCAAATATTAGCATTTTCAATTAACAACAATCATGCCTTGGACAGACCTCATTGGCTATGGTACTGACAGTGAGCAAACTCAAATAGTAACCTTTTATCACAGTTCTTCTGCTCGTTCTTTTTCTCCCACTCTCTCTCTCTCCACATACACTCACACACATTTTTTTTTCTTCACTGAGAGTAAACTGTGGATAAAGTACTGCTTTACTCCTCAGTATTCCATTGTGTATTTCCTAATAATTCAGAATATTTTCATACAGTCTCAGTACATTTATCAAAGTTAAGAAATTAATATTGATTGTTCAGTTGCTCAGTCGTGTGACTTTATTTACAAAACAATTACAAGTGTGACTTTATTTAAAAAGGCACTGGCCAGAGTTGGCCACAGACCATAGCTGGTCTACCCCAGCTCTCAATGCCTGTGTTCAGGTGGACAATCCTGAGAGGCACCTTACATAGTCTTCTGAGTAGTCCCAGTGGTATTGGGACAGTTGCCCACAGCAGTGACGTGGATAATATCCCTTTACATTGGCTTTTTCTCCTTTTCTTTCTTTTTTTTTAAAAATCTTTTATTTATTTATTTTTTAAAATTTATTTATTTATTTATTTTAAATTACAATACTGTATTTGTTTTGCCATACATTGACACGAATCAGCCATAGGTGAACACAATCTCCCAATGCCGAAGCCCCCTCCTACCTCCCACCCCATATCCTCTACTTGAATCATCCTGTGCATCAGCCCCATGCATCCTGCATCCTACATTGAACATAGATTGGCGCTTCATTTCTTACACGAAAATATACGTTTCATTGCCATTCTCCCAAACCATCCCACCCTTTCCCTCTCCCTCAGAGTCCAAAAGTCCACTCTATACCTCTGTGTCTCTTGGTTGTCTCACATACAGGGTCATCATTACTGTCTTCTAAATTCCATATATATGTGTCAGTATACTGTATTGGTGTTTTTCTTTCTGGCTTACTTCACTCTGTATAATTGGTTCCAATTTCATCCATCCTATCGTCATTGTTCAGCTGCTCAGTAGTATCAGACTCTTTGTAACCCCAAAGGCTGCAGCATACCAGGCTTCCCTGTCCTTCAACATCTCCCGGAGCCCGCTCAATCTCATATCGATTGAATCAGTGATACCATCCAAAAGTCTTGTCCTCTGTCCTTCCCTTCTCCTCCTGCCTTCAATCTTTCTCAGCATCAGGGTCTGCCTGCAGTGTGGGAAACCTAGGTTTGATCCCTGGGTTGGGAAGATCTCCCAGAGGAGGGCATGGCAACACACTCCAGTATTCTTGCCTGGAGAGTCCCCATGGAGAGAGGAGACTGGCAAGCTACAATCCATGGGGTTGCAAAGGGTCGGACACAACTGAGTTATTACTGTCTTTGGGGATTCTCTGGTGGCTCACATGGTAAGATATCTGCTTCCTGTGGTAGCTTCTAAAATCAACCACATACAACTAAGAATCTCACATCAACTTTCCGGGTTAAATTGTTTTGTGAATGAACTGTGGTTAAGTGGAAAAGATTGCATCTTCTTGATGACTATGGAGTCAAAAAAGACTGAAATAAGTTTGGAGATTATGCTACAGACAATAACTTATATTCCAAAGAGGACATGCATGCATGCTCAGTCATGTCCAACACTTTTCCGACCCCATAAACTGTAGCCCGCCAGACTCCTCTGTCCATGGGATTCTCCAGGCAAGAAAACTGGAGTGGGTTGTCATTTCCTTCTCCAAAAGAGGACATAGCTAAAGTGTAAAATGAATAGGAAAGGAGGTAGCATCTTAATCTATTTTTATTGTCAAAACTATGTAAATGATCTCCCATGAAGAGTGTAGCACTTAGAGGCTCCCTGGCATTTCACGCTGAAAAATACATGATACAGAGCTGACTTTAAGGAAAATGCATACTAGACAAAATTTATCTTTAGTACCTGTATATTCCCAATTCAGATCAGTTCAGTTCAGTTCAGTCGCTCAGTCATGTCTGACTCTTTGCAACCCCATGAATCGCAGCACACCAGACCGCCCTGCCCATCACCAACTCCCGGAGTTATTCCCAACTAGGTCCTGCTTATTTCCTCTCTCATACCAGCATCCCTCATGCTGCTTTCTGATCCTCCCAAACTCCTCATGGCATCAGAAATTCATTCATTCAAAAAATAGTTGCTATATTCCAGGCACTGTTCTTGATGCTGGAGGCACAGGAGTGAGCAAAACAAAGTCCCTGCTCTGCAGGAACCAGTGTTTAAGCAGCAGGAGAATGAGATAAATAAATATGCAATGAGTCAGGGGGATCAGGGCTATGAGGTGGCAATAAAGGTGGGAAAGTGGGCTGAAGGGTTAGATGACATTTTGTATAGTTTGCTCAGGGAAGGCTTTTTGATGGGGTGTTCTTTAAGCAGAAACTTGAACTAAACTGTATAAGTAGCCGAGGGATGAACTTTTTGAAGAAGACGCTTGTGTCCTGAGGTGGCAGCAGGCTGGAGGTCAGAGTGGATGGTAGTGAGTGAGGGCAAGAGGGTAAGAGTTAAGACCTGAGAAGGGAGAAAATGTGGGGGAACAGGAAGGAGAAATAGGAGGAGATAATAAACATTGATTTTACTTTGAGAAAGCAGATGAATTGAGACACTTTATTTTAAAATGATCCTATCAACTCCTGTATGTGGCGAATACACTGGTGAAAGGCCAAGTGGGCGGGGGGTGGGGGGTTGGATTTCAATACAAAGCTATTAGAACAATCTGATAAGAGAGCTGATGGTTTAGGATATAGGATAAATTGAAAAATGAAAGTGAAAGTCACTCAGTTGTGTCTGACCCTGCAACACCATGGATTATACAGTCCATGGAATTATCTAGGCCAGAATACTAGAGTGGGTAGCCTTTCCTGCCTCCAGGGGATCTTCCCAATCCAGGGATCAAACCCAGGCCTGTCACATTGCAGGCGGATTATGTACCAGCTGAGCCACAAAGGAAGACCAAGGGAAGGATAAAATGAAGGTAGAGTAGTTAAGTTCTGGGTGTAATCTGAAAGTCACAAAGGAAGACCAAGGGAAGGATAAAGTGAAGGTAGAATAGTTAAGTTCTGGGTATAATCTGAAGGTAGATTTCACAGGATTTGCCAAACCCACTCCAATACTCTTGCCTGGCAAATCCCATGGATAGAGGAGCCTGGTGGGCTGCCTTCCATGGGGTCTTGAAGAGTCAGACATGACTGAGGGACTTCACTTTCACTTTTCACTTTCATGCATTGGAGAAGGAAATGGCAACCCACTCCAGTATTCTTGCCTGGAGAATCCCAGGGGCGGCAGAGCCTGGTGGGCTGCCATCTATGGGGTCGCACAGAGTCGGACACGATTGAAACGACTTAGAAGCAGCAGCAGCAGCCGCCAACTGGTGGTGTAGGGCAAAGAATTTACCTGCAATGCGGGAGACAAGGGTTTCATCCCTGGGTTGGGAAGATATCCTGGAGAAGGAAATGGCAACCCACCCCAGCATTCTTGCCTGAGAAATCCCATAGACAGAGAAGCCTGGCAGGCTACAGTCTGTGGGGTCACAAGCTGTTGGACATGGCTGAATGACTGAGCACCCACATGTAAACTGATTAAGGCTTATGAAAAAAGTTGAGAAAACATGGATAATCTTGAGGCTTTTGCCTGAACGGTGAGAAGACAATTTGAATTTACTGAAATTGAAGAAAGTGGAGAAAACCATTAGACCATTCAAGTATGACCTAAATCAAATCCCTATGACTATACAGTGGAAGTGAGAAATAGACTTAAGGGATCGGATCTGATAGACAGAGTGCCTGATAAACTATGGACCGAGGTTCATTACATTGTACAGGAGACAGGGATCAAGACCATCCCCAAGAAAAGAAATGCAAAAAAGCAAAATGGCTGTCTGAGAAGGCTTTACAAATAGCTGTGAAAAGAAGGGAAGCGAAAAGCAAAGGAGAAAAGGAAAGATATACCCGTTTGAATGTGGAGTTCCAAAGAATAGCAAGGAGAGATCAGAAAGCCTTCCTCAGCGATCAATGCAAAGAAATAGAGGAAAAGAAGAGAATGGGAAAGACTAGAGATCTCTTCAAAAAAATTAGAGATACCAAGGGAACATTTCATGGAACACTTCATGCAAAGATGGGCTCAATAAAGGACAGAAATGGTATGGACCTAACAGAAGCAGAAGGTATTAAGAAGAGGTGGCAAGAATACACAGAAGAACTGTACAAAAAGATCCTCATGACCCAGATAATCACGATGGTGTGATCAGTCACCTAGAGCCAGACATCCTGGAATGTGAAATCAAGTGAGCCTCAGAAAGCATCACTATGAACAAAGCTGGTGGAGGTGATGGAATTCCAGTTGAGTCACTTCAAATCCTGAAAGATGATGCTGTGAAAGTGCTGCACTCAGTATGCCAGCAAATTTGGAAAAGTCAGCAGTGGCCACCAGACTGGAAAAGGTCAGTTTTCATTCCAGTCCCAAAGAAAGGCAATGCCAAAGAATGCTCAAACTACCGCACAATTGCACTCATCTCACATGCTAGTAAAGTAATGCTCAAAATGCTCGAAGCCAGGCTTCAGCAGTAGGTGAACCGTGAACTTCCAGATGTTCAAGCTGGTTTTAGAAAAGGCAGAGGAACCAGAGATCAAATTGCCAACATCCACTGAATCATGGAAAAAGCAAGAGAGTTCCAAAAACCACCTATTTCTGCTTTATTGACTATGCCAAGGCCTTTGACTGTGTGGATCACAATAAACTGTGGACAATTCTGAAAGAGATGGGAATACCAGACCACCTGACTTGCCTCTTGAGAAACCTGTATGCAGGTCAGGCAGCAACAGTAAGAACTGGACATGGAACAACAGACTGGTTCCAAATAGGAAAAGGAGTACGTCAAGGCTGTATATTGTCACCCTGCTTATTTAACTTCTATGCAGAGTACATCATGAGAAACGCTGGGCTGGAGGAAGCACAAGGTGGAATCAAGATTGCTGGGAGAAATATCAATAACTTCAGATATGCAGATTACACCATCCTTATGGCAGAAAGTGAAGAAGAACTAAAGAGACTCTTGGTGAAAGTGAAAGAGAAGAGTGAAAAAGTTGGCTTAAAGCTCAACATTCAGAAAACTAAGATTGTGGCATCTGGTCCCATCACTTCATGGCAAATAGATGGGGAAACAGAGGAAACAACGGCTGACTTTATTTTTCTGGGCTCCAAAATCACAGCAGATGGTGACTGCAGCCATGAAATTAAAAGACACTTACTCCGTGGAAGGAAAGTTATGACCAACCTCGGTAGCATATTCAAAAGCAGAGACATTACTTTGCCAACAACAGTCCATCTAGACAAGGCTATGGTTTTTCCAGTAGTCATGTCTGGATGTGAGGGTTGGACTGTAAAAAAGCTAAGCACTGAAGAATTGATGGTTTTGAACTGTGGTGTTGGAGAAGACTCTTGAGAGTCCCTTGGACCGCAAGGAGATTCAACCAATCTATCCTAAAGGAGATCAGTCCTGGGTGTTCACTGGAATGACCGATGTTGAAGCTGAAACTCCAATACTTTGGCCACCTGATGTGAAAAGCTGACTCATTGGAAAAGACCCTGAATGCTGGAAAGATTGAGTGCAGGAAGGGGACGACAGAGGATGAGATGGTTGGATGGCATCACCGACTAGATGGACATGGGTTTGGGTAGACTCCGGTAGTTGGTGATGGACAGGGAGGCCTGGCATGCTGTGGTTCATGGGGTCACAAAGAGTGGACACAACTGAGCGACTGATTCAAACTGAATTGGCCTAGATAAGACAGTAAAGAGAAGGCTTGGAGAGAATTCAAATGGTGTGCTTTGTCATGTTAGATTTGAGATCCTATTCTATATCATGAGAAGGAAATGGCAACCCTTTCCAGTATTCTTGCCTGGAAATCCCAGGCAAGATTTCCAGAGGAGCCTGACGGGTCATAGTCTATGGGGTTGCAAAAGAGTCAAACACAGCTGAACAACTAAACACAACAAAACAATTCTACATCGAAGAGGAGATAAGGTATATGAGCCTGGAGTTCACAGGAGAGATTGGGACTGGAGATAAAAATACAGCTGTTCCTTTGTAAATCATATTCAAAGTCATGGGGCTGAATGTGACCACCTAGAGTGGGATTGGAGTTGGAGTGATGAAGAGAGGGGGTCCCAGGATCAACCCAAGGCACTCTAACACTGGGTCAGGGAGAAGATACAGTAATGCACATTGGCTTTAAGTTTTAGGAGTGTGTGTGTGTGTGTGTGTGTGTGTGTGTGTGTGTGTGTGAGATAAGCTAGCAGTTGGATATGTTCATATATTTTGCTCTTTCTCTTTCTACCTTTATCAAAACATACCCATACCTTGCTGATGTAAATGAAATCATCCTAATATTCATAGCATCAACTCCCAACTAAGCTGTTAGTATTTTAACCAAACCTTTAGGTATCTAGGATACAAAACGTTAGGATTATAGGGTGTGCTCTGAAAGGTCAGTGGAAAGAAATATTTTGAGATATTGCAGATATGGAGACTGCATAGATACTAGTAACATAAAGGTAAAGCAATCTCCAGCTTGAAGTTAACTCTAAAAGAAGCACACATGGAGAAAAATAATCCTATCATCTTAAATAAAGAAGTCAAAGTTTAAAATTTTAGTAATGAGATTAAAAATACCAGAAGTTATGCTGTAAATAGAGAATGAACAAATGAAAATGAAGGTAATGACCACTGGCAAAGCTATCCATTTAAACATATAAATATTTCTTTTCTTATAAAAATATAGCTGAAGATTAAAACTAGAAGTAACCAACTCCTTATGACATTCAATTTAGATGTACCAGATTTAAGTGGAGTAGGCTCTTTTGGTTTTCAAAATTCTTTTGGAATTACTGGGGAACTCAAGTGTGATAGGAATAATTGGAAAAGATTCTTAGAACTAGGGGAATTTGTGGGGAAATTTTTAGCTTTTTTTTTTTAAAGTTATATATTTTTGCTTTACTCAGTGAGACATTTTGCTTTTGAAGAACTTTGTCACTGCTGGCTCTATAATTGTTAGGCACCAATTTTGTGTAAAATTTCATGACTTTTATCCCTGCTTATACTATATGTATCTAGATACTTCTTATGCATTTAATCATGTATGGTTTCAGTTACCAGAAATGTTTAATACCATGTCATTTTAATTTATGGAGAAGGCAATGGCAGCCCTCTCCAGTACTCTTGCCTGGAAAGTTCCATGGACGGAGGACCCTGGTGGGCTGCAGTCCATGGGGTCGCGAAGAGTCGGACACGACTGAGCGACTTCCCTTTCACTTTTCGCTTTCATGCATTGGAGAAGGAAATGGCAACCCACCCCAATGTTCTTGCCTGGAGAATCCCAGGGATGGGAGAGCCTGGTGGGCTGCCGTCTATGGGTTTGCACAGAGTTGGACATGACTGAAGCGACTTAGCAGCAGCAGCAGCAGCAGCAGCAGCAGCAGCAGCAGCAGCAGCAGCAGCATTTCAATTTAAAAGGTAATCAATGAACAAGACAATCATTACTAAGAGCCCGAAAAAGTGTATATGTCATTATTTATCCAGTTCTTTTAGTATAAACACATAGAAGGAGGACTATAACTGTCAGCAAAGCATATATTATACTGCAGCAACAAATCACAGCACTGTAATGGTGATAACCACAAAAGTTTCTCACTCACGGTATATGCCCATTGCAAGAAGGCTGTGGCTCTCCTTCATATTTCCTTATCTTCTGGAAAAGGCTGAAGGAGCTACCATTATGTTGCTCTTCTTGAGGCAGAGAAAAGTGACGCAGCAATGCATAAGCTGCCTCTGAATAGCTTCCACACAAAAGACATCCACTTCTGCCCTAAGTTTCATGAACACTTCTAAGTGAGACAGGAAAGAAATGTATAATCCTCCCACAGGGAGGACCATGGAATGAGGAACACTGCGGGGAGAGGAATCAATATTTGGCACACTGAAGTATAGTTTATGATAAAGGATAAAGAGTTGAAGTTGGAAAATTCTCCGTCTTTCCACTTCTCCATGACTATAAACTACTAGTAATATATCTCTTCTTTTTTGATTCATTATCAGGTACTTTTCTCCATTAACTCACAATGTCCAGTGAAATATTTCTCAGCAACCGAAGACCCTAATCAGCCTTTCAAATTTATCTTAGGATTCATCCTATTAACAGGCACTCTTTGGCTCAGAGGTTAAAGCATCTGCCTCCAATGCGGGAGAGTCGGGTTCAATCCCTGGGTCAGGAAGATCCCCTGGAGAAGAAAATGGCAATCCACTCCAGTATTCTTGCCTGGAGAATTCCATGGACAGAGAAGCCTAGTAGGTTATAGTCCATGGGGTCTCAAAGAGTCGGACACCACTGAGTGACTTCACCTTCATCCTATTGAGAGTAAGAGCAAATTCTAGGACCTGGGCCATTGACATTCTGTTCATGGGGTAGTTCTCATCTAACCCTTCTGTATAACAGTCAGGCTTTTGTACTTAGGTCTGCTCTCACCTAACATCATTTATTCCAGATCTGTACTACCTAACCTCTGCCTGTATCTCTTCTTTGAATCCTTCTGATGAAATTTTTAAAGAAACCACAAATTTTCATACTTGTGATACAGAAATATGTGTGTGTGTGTGTGTGTGTGTGTGTGTGTGTGTGTGGCATTATATGTATATGTATCATTTGAAATTGATGAAGATCTGTGTCCATTGATGTCTTTGTGATGTCACTGGCTAGTTTGTTCACTTAAGGCAAGTGACTGATACTTTAAGAAAACCTTAGTTTTCTTACCTGAACAATTGGAGGATCAAATTAGTATATGGAAGGTGCTTTAAGAACTCTAAAGAAGGAAAATGTTGGTTGATGTTGCGGTTGCTATTGTCCCAGATGAGTCAGGAATCTGTGATTCTGGCATGCTATTAATTCCAGAATGAGGGAAATAACAAAGAGATTTTATGCAATCCTAACATGTTGTTTTCCTTCACATTTTCTGGGACTGAAATATCCTATTTTGGAAAGAGACAGGATGATGAAATAAAGGGGAAAAGTCTTCTAACCTACAGGTCTGGCATCACTATACTGTGGACACAAAAGAGTGCATTATAACAAAGTGAATGTCTACTTGTCAAGATTCCAATTCTTTTTGTCTGCCAGTAGTCAAGGTTCCCAAGTGACTTGGTGGAAGCAGCCTTTATGCTAGCAATCTTGTCTCTGCTTGTGCATGCACGCTTAGTCACTCAGTCATGTTCGACTCTTTGCGACCCTGTGCACTGTAGCCCGCCAGGCTCCTCTGTCCATGGAATTCTCCAGGCAAGAATACTCTTGAATGCACTCTTCCAGGGATCTTTCTGAGCCAGGGATGAAACCCATGTTTCTCACAGTCTCCTGCAGTGGCAGGTGGGTTCTTCCCTAGCGCCGCCTAAGAAGCCCCTTGTCTCTTGTTTGGTATAGCTGTTAACTGATCAGCTCCTGGGGCAGCTAATCCACAATGATAGGGCTTATCTACATATCAGGATTTCTGATAAGACTAATCTACTATGCTTTAATACATATAAAATACCAAGTCCTAAAGATATCAAGTCTGTATACATTGGGAATTTAATAATTTTCATGTACCTCTTCAAATTTTCCACCGTATGGAATAATAATTCTAAGGTATTGGCAAGTCAGCAATAATAGTAATCAAACTTCACTGTATAATGTTTTACTTTGACAAAAGATCTTTCTTATCCCATACAGTGCTGGCAAAGCTTTATCCATAGGAAATCTGTAAGAACTGGGAAGAGTATTTCCCCAGACTTTTTTCTGCTTAAACCAAAGAGGAAAACATCTGGTCAAACTCATTTATCAAAACTGTTTGTCTGTAGTATGAAGGTTTCCTTGGCCATATTCTTGGCTAATTTGTACTTGCCAGTAACTCAAAGACAATAAAAAGTAATAAAGTAGAAAAACAGATTTCAAAAATTTCAGTGAAAAGACAAAGTACATTTCTAAATTAGGGGTTATAAAATGATCCATGGCATACAATGGGTAAGAGATTTATTTCTTTTAGAGAACATTTTTTGAGAGTTTCAGATTTGTAAAAATGTCATTGAAAACTAAATACCTCAAAGAAGAGAATATAAGGAAGCACTAGTAAAAATAAGTATGATTGTATAAGGAGTTTTCTGATTAACATCTTCTGTTTAAAAAGATGTGCAAAACATAAGGAGACTCAAAAATAACAGCTAATTTAAAAGGGTAGCACAAATATCTAGAAATAATATAGGAAAGACTAAGATCTGGAATAAACTGAAGTTTTAAAAAAGTTACAGAGAACAACCCATGTGACTTTTTAAACTATTTTAAAACCTTAAAGAGCAGGAGGAGCAGGAATTAGAATAAGAAAGATTTAGGCTCAATGTTGGAGGAAAATGATTTTAGGTTTTTATATGTCACAAACAATATCTGAGCCTGTTTTGCTTCCATATTTTTAAAATAAAAATAGGAAATCATCAAATCATTGAAGGACTCATAGACCAAGATATTTAAGAAGGTAATATGAAACTTCTGATAAATGCAAAGCAGCTTTAGTCTCCAGAAGCAGATGAAGTGTCATTTCAGGATGGCAAAGAAACCTTCCTCAGTTATCTAAGATTTTCTATTAATATTAGCAAAATACCAAGAAATCATAGAGTCCTGCAAAGGTTTCTGGAGACTTGAATGATAATAATTTCCGCATTTCAGAGAGTAAAAATCTATTCATTGTGAGATGGTAGGACAAAGTATTATATAAATAATTAATATTTATAGAAGAATATAAGATTTTACATGACTTCTTTAGGATAAAAGTTTCCAAAGTATTTTATCAAAGTTACTAGACTGGTATATGATAATTTTAGAAAAAAAGAATTACCTCTCATGATATCCTTATGGATAAGCTGGCTCTGTAGGTCAATAATAGTTCAGATATATTCACAGCTTATTTAACATCTGTAGCTAACAACATTGACGGCTATATTACTTTAAATACTGGCTATCTTTTTTATCATGAATAGAACGCATGTGAATATTGAAGATGCTCCTTTCTTCCTGATAGTGCCTGGATTTCAAAGGCAGCTATGTTGGTAGTGATGGAGTCTGTTACCCAACTCAGGGCATGGATCCTGTTGAAGGCTACAATAGGACATGTAGGGAGAAATTAGGCTGGGTTCTAGTCCTAACTGTGTCTCTTAGGAGCTGTGTGGCCTTGCAAGTACCCTCATCTCTAAAATAAAGGTATATCAATTGGTGTAAGTCAATCTTACAGGTGGCTGCGAGGTTTAAAAGGACTCTGAGGGAGAGGGAGGGGGTGGGATGATTTGGGAGAATGGCATTGAAACATGTATACTATCTTGTAAGAACGAAGCGCCAGTCTATGTTCAATACAGGATGCGGGATGCATGGGGCTGGTGCACGGGATGATTCAGGGAGATGATATGGGGTGGGAGGTGGGAGGGGGCTTCGGCATTGGGAGATCGTGGACACCTGTGGCTGATTCATGTCAATCTATGGCAAAACAAATACAGTATTGTAATGTAGAATAAAGTATTAAAAAAAAAGAAATTAGCAGGTGAAAGATAGGAAAAAAAAAAAAAAGCTATACAAATACCTAGGCATCAAAATACAAGACAAGAGTATCACCCTCTACCTCTGTTTCCATTTGGAATGAAGGCAAATATGGAAAATTACCATGGAAACAGAAGACATTAGAAATACAAAGTGTGGCAGTGGTAACCTCAGAACTTTATTTCCCAACTCTGTCAAATTATATTTTACAAAAAATATCAGACCAAAACAAGATGGAATTATCAGGAAAAAGGAGCTGTTGCTTAGACTTAGAAATGCTAATATACAAGCACAAAACAGTAGGAAAAGCAAAGCAGTTCATGTGAAACAATCTGCAGTGATTAGCTGACCACATGGTTAATAAGAATATTGTGAAAAGTTTAGTTTCCTTCAGTGTGAGATACACTGCTGCTGCTAACTGATGTTCGACTCTGTGCGACCCCATAGACAGCAGCCCACTAGGCTCCCCGGTCCCTGGGATTCTCCAGGCAAGAACACTGGGCTGGGCTGCCATTTCCTTCTCCAGTGCATGAAAGTGAAAAGTGAAAGTGAAGTCCCTCAGTCGTGTCTGGACTCTTAGCGACCCCATGGACTGCAGCCCACCAGGCTCCTCTGTCCATGGGGTTTTCCAGGCAAGAGGACTGGAGTGGGGTGCCACTGCCTTCTCCGCTGAGATAGACTACCCTGGTCAAATTCCTGGGATGTTTAAGAGATACATCAAAAATTACTTTGCTCAATTTAGCAGCCCTTCCTCCTTAATTCAGGCTTCCCCCATGACTCAGCAGGTAAAGAATCCACCTGCAGTGCAGAAGATACAGGAGATGTGGGTTCAATCCTTGAGTCAGGCAGATCCCCTGGAGAAGGAAATGGAAACTCATTCCAGTATTCTTGCCTGGGAAATTCCATGGACAGAGGAGCCTGGTGGGCTACAGTCCATGGGGCTGCAAGGAGTTGGACATGCCTGAGCGACTGAACACAGACGCCCCTTAATTCAAGAGAAATATCTAAGGTCTGTCACATGGCCAGTAGAGGCTGGCAGTGTCAGGAAACTGTGATCTCCAGGAAGAGTGGAAGGAACTAAGGTTAACTTTAGGAATCAGACAGGTGAAAAATCTTACTAGCTGTCTTCAGTTATCTAAAGGATTGTCAAGTGTTGTTATAGGGTTTATTTTCACTCTGTGCCATTCCAGAGAGCAGAGCAGGAATCAGTGGGTATTTAAAAAAAAGCAAAAAGGAAGCAGACTGTTGGTTCACAGAAACTACTTTATAATAACACCTCAATCTGTACAATACTAAGAAGGGCCATTTGGTGAGAAAGAAAGATCTCTGTCGCTGAAGTTTTCAGCTGAGAGTGGCTGCAATCTGTTCGGGAATCTATACAACACACTTTTGCTATTGGCTGGCCCTTAAGGTTGTTACCAACTCAGAGATTCTATGATTTTATTAGAAATTTGTCTTTATTTCCAAGATTATAGTATGCCCAAATGTTTATTTTTACTTTTCTTATTACATAGATATCCATAGACAATTTGCAATAGAAGGTATATTATTTTTTCTGCCCACAGGGCATCTTGCAGCAGAAGCTAGTCAGCCCTTAAAAACTGTTGATTTACCATCTTAGAGGTTTCTTTACTCCACAGAAGTAATTTATTGCATACAATTATGATATATAATATCTCTAGCTTATTAAGAATGAAAAAGCCATGTTTCTGTACTATTATGGTTGAGTTTTCTACCTTAGAAATGGTTAATGTTCATAGTTAAGGTTACCATGGTAACTATAACTCAATTCTTTGCGACTATAAATTATTTTTATTCCTATAGGTTGACTTTGATTCTTTATATCCATGTGATACCAAGCTATTCAAAGTGGCAAACTATAATCTCTCCATAAGACAAGCTAAACGGGTTAAAGATCTTTTCCCCTCATGATTATAAAAAGAACTATTTGAAGTAGATAGTTACTAGGAGCTAGAATAGAAAAATTAGTATGTTGTGTGATAAGGAAGTCAAAGCAGAGGGTCATGGTAGATTATAGCATACACTGTAGTGAAAAATAAAGTGACCACAAACCCGTAAAATTATATTGTAGGTAAAATGGATAAACTGTGATTAGGGGTAAAAATGCCTTAGCTGTATATAAGTACTTCCTCTTTCTATGCACATGGTAACATTAATAATTAATGATGGCACTTTTTAAAATTAATCTCAAACAAGTCTTCAGATCCTTTACAGCATGGTATTTTAAGAAGTGACTATTAATTGATCTCAGATCTCAATTCTCATTTCTCCCAGAAATACTTTAATTGTGAATGCAGAAAAGGCAATAGTTTCCCTAAATTTTGCATAGATCAGATTCTACTCTTCCTGGGATAGATCTAGGCAGTTGGTTGGGGGAGTTACTAAAGGAACAATGATTTTGACATTAGTGGTTCCATAGCAACCATGTTTTATTAAAAAGAAAAGACTTAAAAGGGATCCCTAGATGTCGCACTGGGGCAAAAACTTAACTTCTCTGAGTTCTAATTTTCTGATGTGTAAAATGTACATAGTAACATCTATCTGTGTTTCAGAGGAAAGCACATTGGACATTTTATGACAGGTGCTCTATGCTGGGCTAAGAGGTGAAGGGAAATGTACATTTGTCAAGTCAGCTAGTTCAACTGAACCAATGCTGATGATTAATGAGGTCTGGACTGTTGCAGTCACATTATCTCCATATTCAAATAACTATGAAGTTTACACTGTACATGTTGTAGTTTATGCTGTACAACGCAAAAGAACTTGGGTTAAATTTAACTAGAAATTAGTTTGAATTATTATAATTTGTTTAATTTTCCTAGCTAGGTTGAAATTTCCCAGAGGACAGAAATAACGTTTAGATTTTGTGTCTGCAAAAAGTGCCTTGTATTAATAAGATCTGAAAAATTTTTGTTAATGTAAATTAAAAAGTTAGTGATAAGACATAGGAAGAATAGTTTCAAGCTAATATAGCCTAAACTATATGTAAAAATAGAGGTTAATGCTCCTGGTTAGAGAATATCATGGCACAGGCCTAAACTATAGCATGATGAATATAGCAAATTAATAAAATACCACTATAGAAGACTATAGAAAATTGGAGGAAAAGTGGTTAAAATCCATTTCCACAAATTGACAAATAACTATTTCTGTTATATTATCCTGAATTTTCTAAAATTATTGAATATCAGATTAGGCTAGAATCTACAGAAATAAAACACTTCCACCTAGGTATTGAAAAATGCCAGCATTTTTCTTATAGTATTATCTAGATCATTCTCAAATCATGTTTATTAATATGTATTCCTTTGGGCTATAATTAGCACATTACATGTAGATATGTCTGCTTTTAAATGTTAGTAATAGATTTTGTTGTTGTTGTTGGTTTAGTTGGTAAGCTGTGTCCAGTTCTTTGCGACCTCATGGACTGCAGCCTGCCCGGCTCCTCTATCCATGGGATTTCCCAAGCGAGAATACTGGAGTGGGTTGCTATGTCCTTCTCCAGAGGATCTTCCCAACCTAGGTATCAAATCCATGTCTGTCACCAGGGGAGCATACAAATCCAAATGTGTACAAATGGGAGAGATAGACTGTGATATATCCGTGCAACGGAATTCTCTCTCTCTCTCTCTCTCAGTTGCTAAATCATGTTCGACTCTGCAATTCCAATGGCAGAGGAGTCTGCCAGGCTCCTCTGTCCCTGGGATTTCCCAGGCCAGAATACTGGAGTGAGTTGCCATTTCCTTCTCCAGGGGATCTTCCTGACCCAGGGATTGAATCCACAGCTCCTGCACTGGCAGACAGATTCTTTACCACTGAGCCACCAGGGAAGCCCAATAATAGATTACTAAAACTTATGTCAATAATAGTAATAAGAAGAATGAAAATATCTGGAAAGCTATATATTATCAGATTAGGAAAAATAATTACAATAGCAAAGAACATTGATTTCTAAAATGCTATCAGGTTAAATTCATGTGGAATGAAGACCTATGGGTGAAGATAACTATGAAAAGAAACTTAGAAAGGAAAAGTGCGAAAATGTAATAAGAAAGAAAGCCATATCTGGCTGAAAAGCTTAAGTACTGCAAATATTAGAAGGAATTTCTCTTTTCTCCCAAACAGGTCCTTAGTCAAGGAGAACTATGAGATAATAAAAGTGAATCATATAAAACTAATCAGAAATAATTAACAATGACTAGAAAAAAATGGATCAAAATCAGAGAGGCTACTTTAGTTCAGGATCAAATCTACTTTTATAGGTAGCCCTGTATAGTTTTACTATCTAGCATATGCCTACTGAGGTTTGTCCATAATGATTTTACTTAAAGTTTCATTTGACAGAAAACAACAAAATTCTGTAAAGCAATTATCCAATAGAAAAATAAATTTAAAAAAGTTAAAAAAAAAGTTTCTTCTGGGTATTTTATCACCAGAATGTTTACAAGAGTTTTCTAGATTTCTAGATAGGATCAGGAATTGTAAGTAGTCTCATGTTTCTATCTGGTCACCTGACCACAAGGGTCTGATACACCAATAAGTCGACATTAAAACTCATAAAACCCATCACTTGTGAAAATAGATTTAATCAGGTGCCTTGCTTTTGTTAAACACTGTAGCATCATTCAAGTTCTGAGTGTTCTTTAACCCATCACTGCATAGATATAGTAGAACTATGTGAGTCTTGAAAACAGTAGAAATTTTTAAGTAGTAACATTTTCTTATTACCAAAATGTTAAATGTAGCAACTTCAGAAATGAGGTTAAAAAGAAAGAAAGAAAATCACACTGCAATTCTGCCTTCCCAAGATAGAGCCACTGGTTGGCATGCTTCATGAGCGACAGGCCCAGGTCCTTCTTGCTCACCTCTGTACCTATGGTGAAGATCCCAGTACCTGGCGTGTGGCCGTGGTAATAATATCACTAAATAAAATAAATGCTGTTAAATAAAATAAATGTTGGCATTTTGGTGTATGCCCTCGTAGAATTCTTTCATATGTAAATATTTTTGAAAACAGATCATAACATGCACATTTGAATCTTGGAACATAATTGAATTCTGAACACTTATCTTGGATTGAGAATACATTCTCTTTTTCCAATAAGATTTTGCAGATTCATAAAGTATGAGAATTAGAATGGAACTCAGTGTATTTAGTCCAGAGCTTTCATATCAGATACAAAGGAAAACTTACAGTGGTGAAGAGGCAAAAATGGGCATTGCAAAATCTAGGCTTCTGGATTTTTAGCCAGACTTTTTTCTGCCATATAATATGATTCCGACACAGTACCTTAATGCAAGCTTTTTGAAATTGAAAATTCTTGCTTCTTCAAGGATTTGGGTCACCTATTTTTCAGTATCCCTTTGCATACCTGTCACTCTGATGTAAATTTAAAGGTGTTTGGCTAGGGCTTCCCCAGTGGTCTTGTAGTTGAGAATCCACCTTGCAATGCAAGGGACACCGGTTGGATCCCTGGTCGGGAAGACCCAAGACCCACCAGTTGGATCCCTGGTCTGGGAAGATCCCACGTGCCATGGAGTTGTGTGCCACAACTTCTGAGCCGACGTGCAGCAACTACTGAAGCCTGGTGCCTAGAGTTGGTGCTCTCCAGCAAGAGAAGCCATCCCAATCAGCAGCCTGCACACCGCAACTAGAGAGCAGCCCCTGCGGCCTCAACTAGAGAAAGCCTGCACGCAGCAATAAAGATCCAGCGCAGCCAATAAACAAATACATCTTTAAAGTAAAGTGTATGGCTAAATCCTCTGTGAAGAAAGTTGGTGTTAATCACCAATCTAGGTAATTTCAAATATTTATTTTTTCTGATATTCAATAAGCTATAGTTGTTTTAATATTTAAAATTAAATTTGTTTGTTCTACTCAAGATACATACATATTTATTATTATAGCTTGATGCATGTTTTGAAAACTTCCTGGCTTTTCCATTACTGAAAAGTCAAGGAATCTCCTAAGTTACTATCCTTAAGAGCAAGCACCTGCTTCCCCCAAACACTAGTGAGTAATTAGAAAGATTTATTTTCCTCCCCAATATTTTCACTCTTCATGTACATTGTTTCTTGTACTATTTGTCTTATTTGACATAACATGATTTCAACTGGGTTTTTAATGATCAAGATACATGTTTCAAGATTTTGAAGGTGAGCAGTTTACAAGTAACTCCCAGCATTTTCTATCAAAACACTAATGCCTCGGGCTATTTAAGTGGTAGCCTCAAAAAGAAAACTGAAATTAAAATCATTAGCAGGGTATATTTTGAATGTCATTGTGCAACATTATTATGCTGGGCTTAGAACCTCAGTCATGTCTGACTCTTTGCAACCCTATGGAATGTAGCCCGCCAGGCTCCTCTGTGCATGGGATTCTCCAGGCAAGAATACTGGAGTGGGTTGCTGTACCCTCCTCTAGAGGATCTTTCCAATCCTGGGATCGAGCTCAGGTCTCCCACACTGCAAGAGGATTCTTTACCGTCTGAGCCACCAGGGAAGTCTTTTCATTTTGTAGCATTGCTTAAATTATTTTTCAGCCTTAAAATTCTTTCTTTCTTTATTTACTAACGGAGAAGTTGGGGTAAAACTGGAGCTGGAGTAAGCAATTTCTGCTTATCCTCTCTTGGTCCTCTCATTCCTGGGCTGTCATCATGCACTCTTCTCCAGCCGGAAACTATTCGCAGTGGTGCTTCTAGCTTAGCATTCCCTCTAATTGCTGTCCATCTGTTTCCATTAAGCATCTAAGCTATTTGTCTCATTTAAATATCTCGCTCCTTTTTCTAAACACTTCAGATAAAATTCTGACCTCAAATATTTACATAACATTTTCCTAGATTCCTGCATCCAAGGACAGTGTCATTTTGCTATTATTAAAAGAATGTTAATTCAGCACCTTTCACACTGTGAGTGATAAACATGCAATTACTGTTACTTTGATAGTATGGTATTAAAAAAAGTTGAATGAAGTATTAAGTTCTTCCTTTTATAAGAAATTCCGTAATTTAAGAACAGGAGTTTCTTCTCTGATCCAACGTCAAGATAATTATTTTGACAAATTCTTCTGAGATAGTTAGATCATAGAAATATGATTAAATAAAACCAGTCATCAGTTGGAGTTATCATAAGAGCTCCAGAGTATTCCTTCTGTGATCTAAAACAACGTTTTAACAACATCCCTTGTCTCCAAATTCTGTCTTGTTAAATAAGAAACAAAAGTTTGAATAAAAGTTTTTCCTCTAGTTAACTTTAAAATTGTCTGTGGCTTAAGACAGAGCCATTTTGCCACTGTACTTCCACTATGATTCAAATCCATATTTCTTGAGCATTAGGGAACTGAGTCCCTGTTCTGCACAGTTTTGACTCCTGTAAAATAAACTTTCCTAAACTTTGATGCTTAGAGAGATGCTGTAAGAAAATGCCCATGACGCTTATCACTAGTGTAGAGGTGGTGTTGATGATGCCATTTACTATATCAAAGAGGGTCTTGCTTTATAAGGATGCATGAGAGAGACATCTCACATATGTCAGCACTGGAAATAATCACACCCCCTGAGCATCTGGACCAGACGGATCATTAACCCATCATATTTTCCCCCTTAAAGCTAAATTTGTAGCCCTTCTCCGGCAAGTACTCCAAGCCATGTGCATTCTAAACTACTTAGAGCTTCAACTTATTTTTCAAACACTCATTATTCTATTTATCTCAGTTTCCTTGGCTAATTATTTTATGTTATTTATAATATGTATTTATAATAGGATATTGTAATTCTCTTTGGGAGGAAGAGAGGTAGAAGAAAAACAGATGAGCCAATACGGTCCCATCATTATTGCTTGCATATGTGAGGACAGCTGCACCTGTCTGCCGTCCCAGTGGCTCAGATGCCGAGGAGCCCGCCTGCAGTGCAGGTGACCTGGGTTCAGTCCCTGGGTTGGGAAGACCCCCTGGAGAAGGGAATGGCGACCCACTCCAGTATTCCTGCCTGGAGACTTCTCTGCACAGAGGAACCTGGCAGGTTATAGCCCATGGGGTCACAAAGACTGAGCAACTAACACTTTCACTTTCATGTTTGTATACTTTGAAGTAGATATATCTTCGTGGAGAAGAAGAAAAAGCTGTAGTACAGAAAATGATGACTATTAAGGAATCACCAAGTTTACTTTTGTACTTTAAATTTTAATTTTTAACAATAATTTTCTTAAAGATGTAGAATTAGTATGTTTGAAATATAAACATGATATTAGTTACATATCTACATAGATAAAAGGTAAGTTCTCATACTTATATAATAAACATATTTTTGTTAATTAAAAAGTCATAATTTATAGGTGATACTAAAATTGGCCCAATTAAAATATTATTTGTGATTTTTGATATTCAAGTTACAGCTAGTTCTTAAATTATCATTATTATCAATTGTTCTAACAAATCATTCATTGATGTTTATTTGTGAGCTATTTAGGATTGTATAATTTTATATTTGTGAAGTTTAAAAAATTTACATGTCATTCATTCTCACATGATTCAACATCATGTTCATACTTTCCAATTAGTACTGCAAGCTATGGACATTTTGAAATTCTTCCAGATATCTTACAGCCCTCCACACTGCTTTAGGGTATGCACTGACAGCTTGATGTATATTACTAGAAATCTGCTCTTAAATCTAGAAGTTAAAATTTTAATGCTAGCTCAACTGAAGTTCCCTTTAATGGAAAGGTTAGACATAGAAATGAAATACAACTTTTAAATTTATAAAAGGAAAACTGTAAATGACATCCAATATTTGTGTGCCACATGGCACTATATGCCAAGGGAGCTGGCCACTTTCATAAGTTATAATTAATAAGATTCATCAGTGTCAGCAAATATGCCCAAGTCATTTACAATTTGGAAACCATCACCCTTCAATTCTCCATGCAGTAATTTTGATCATTGGATGCTTCTTCTAGTTATATAAATAAGAGTTTTTTTTTAATTTCATAGACCTATAAGTGGGCAACTAAAATATGAATTAAAATTTAAAAATGGTAATAATGTTGACGATGACAGTCTAGCACTTTGCAGCATAGCGCTTTCTCATATTAGTATTGTTTTTGTTCTTCAGACTATTATTATCTCAAATTTACATACGAGGAAACTGATGAAGAACTCATCTGGGGGTCAGATAACTTGGAACAGATTAATAGAGACATGAACAGAAACCCTCTATTTCCGCTCTCATACTGTTTCCAGGATTTTGCCCTATACCACAGTTAGATATTAACTATAATATTCAACTTTGCTCAGGAACATCATTAACTGTTGTTAAATAAAGTTTAATTGAAGCCATAAATATTAATGTGGAATTTTGAGAACCTTTTATAATTATAGTAATTAATATAAAGCTTAATGATTTTTAATTTTTAAATTTGTGTCAAGTCCTCGTTATAGAACACATTTGTCATTCTACTATCCTGAGCAATATGAAAGGGTCCCTGCTGCTCTTTTCCATGGTTTACACCATAGAGAATTCCCCTTTCTAGAGGCATTTCATCGCAGATTAATACCTGAAATTTAGAGCACTTATTTCCCTGCATCTTATTAATAGCTATGAAAAGTAAAGGGGGTCATTTTGAGAAAATCAGTGATATCCAAAAGATAAAATACTAATTTCTCTTTAAACATAACATGTTGAAAACTACCTATGGTATTTTTAAACTGCTTGGGTTCTGAATATTGCTCCATTAATTAAGATTTAGGAGGTTCTGGGGGCTCAGAAACTGGCCTTAAAATAACCTCACCATTAGAATAACATAAGTCTGTGGGTTTATTTTGGCTTTACGGGGCTGAAAAGAGTGTCCCATTTCAGACGCTGTACTGCTTGTACATTCCTTAGTGTAATACGGTATTCTCAGTGCATGATGCACTCTAGAATCTTCTAGGATAATTGTGATCATCCTAACTTAAAAAGTCAGAATCACTGGGGATAGGGCTGAAAATTGAACATTCTAAAATTCCTTGCCTAGTTTTTCATCTGCAGTCAGGGGTTAAAAACCGTTAAACCTACTGGGAACTCATATGGGAAAGGAATGACTGTTTTCTTGGTCACAGAAGTCTCTATATAAGGCAAGCATTTCCCTGTGGTTGGTAGCTAATTCTCCTGCGCACTGCAGTTGGCTTTCAAGTGCCCTTGACAGAGCATGTTTCTTCTGAGTGGAAGTCATGTTAAGTCTCCATTGTTTCCTAGGAATGCCCCTCAAATGAAATGAAAGCAAAAGTTTTTCATTTTGAAATCATTATAGATGCATAGGAAGTTGTAAAGGTAGTACCTGGAAGACCCGTGTACTTTCATTCAATTTCTCCCAATGGCCCATCTTACATAATCATAACGTAATATCAAAGATAGGAATTAGACATTGACATGATGGCCCATCTTACATAATCATAACGTAATATCAAAGATAGGAATTAGACATTGACATGATGTGCGTATAGAATTCTGCTGCTTTATCTCATGTGTAGTCTGGTGTAACCATCAGTGCAATGAAGACACAGAACTATTCCATCACCACAAAGATCTCCCCCTCCCCCCGTGCCTTTTATAGCTACATGGAATTCCCTCCCTTCCTCCATCCCGGCTAACCTCTGGCAACTATTAATCTATTTCTTGTCTCTAAAATTTTATCATTTCCAGAATGTTATAGAAATGGACTGTATGTACCCTTTTGAGATTTTTTTGTTTGTTTTTACTTAGCATAATGTCCTTTAGATCCAAGTTGTGTGCTATCAACAGTTCATTTCTTTTTACCGTTCAGCAGGATCACATTTGGTTGTTTCCATTTTTTGTCTCTTACAATGATGCTGCTACAATAATGTTGCCTATCTCCCAGATAAATGCTCAGGAGTACAATTGCTGGGTTGTTTGGTAACTGTATGTTTAATTAAGAAACTGCCAAACTGTTTTCCCAAGTGGCTGTGCCGTGTTATATTCCTACCAGCAATGTACAGTATATCGAGTATCAGCATTCTGGCTAGTATTTGGTGCTGTCACTATTTTTTTTTTTAATCACACTGAGACATATACAGTGGTATCTCATCATGGCTTTAATTTGCATTTCCCTTTTAGCTAGTGACACTGAACTTTTTTCATAAGCATACTTGCCATTCGTATATCATCTTCAGTGAAAGGTCTCCTTATGTTTTTCGCCCATTTTCTAATTGGATTGTTTGTTTTTACTGTTCAGTTTTAAGAGTTCTAGATGAGTGTTTGTCATATAGTTTTTTATACTCTATAGCTTGTCCTTTCATCCTTTTAGCAAGATCTTTCACAGAGCAGAAGTTTTCATTTTGATGTGGTTGAATTTACCGACTTTTCACTTTTATGAACTATATTCTTGGTGTCATATTTATGAACTCTTCACCAAGTTTAGGTCTCCCGGGTTTTCTCCTATGTTATTTTCTAAATATATGATTTATTTTAAAATATATGATTTTATATATTTTTAAATATGTGATTTGACTTTTGCTCTTTTTTGGAAGTGGTTTGAGGCTTAGGCTGAGGTTTATTATTATTTTTTGCTTATAGATGTCCAGTTGCTTCAGTGCTATTTGTTAAAAAGCCTATCCTCTGCCTCCATTGAATTCCTTTTGTACTTTGGTCAAAAATCATCTCCTCCCTTGGCTTCTGTTGATACCACCTTGGCTGGGAGGAGGGGGCGTCTCCTAATTGCTGCCTACAAGGCTTCCACCAGCACTGTTGGGGTGCTGGTTATTACTGAGCTGTGGTAAAAGTCCTGACTCCACTAGGCCTCCTCTAACGCCATCCTCGAGGGGAGGGTGGCTCCTCCTTGCAGCCTGGCACGGGGTGAGGATGGGGGTTGGAGTGAGCGGGTGTGGGGTGAGGAAGCCTAGACTCTCCACTGGGCCTTTGTTTGCGGGCAGCAGGCTTTTCTGTGGTTATTGTCTCAGTGCTGGCTATCTTGCTAAGCTGTCCCTTTGCTGGGCTGTTGGAAAGGAGGGCAAGCTTTTCTAGGGAGGTTCTTTTTTCGTTTCTGTCATTAGCATTTTTGGGTTGCTGGCTCCTTCAGTTCCCAGCCTGGGATGTATGAGGGGAGAAGAAAATGAAGGGAATTCTCCACCATGTAGATCCTGGGGCTCTAGTTTCCCGGATTGCCTGCCTTCTTTCTATCTTTGAAAATCTTCCTATGTTGGTTTAATATATAATGTCTAGGATTTTCAGTTGCCCCTAGTGGGAGGAATAGGGAAAACTATTTCTACTCTCTTCTTTCAGACACTGAAGTCAGCATGAGTTTTGAATGTGATACCTAGCTTATTGTGTACGTGAGATTAATCTCCAAATTTGATACGAATCTAGCAGCAGTTTTTGAAGGCTATGATAATATCCAGAAAACAAACTTTACTTACATATATAATAATAATAGTTAACAGTTCTTTGGCACTTAACCATGTTTGCTATGGTCTTCTTGACAGACCGGAACCTGGGGACAGGAGTTGACGAAAAGAAGGCGAAGGAAAGAAGGAGGCGGGGGCCCCAAATCTCTAGTGGAACAACGGTGCTTTATTCATGGCAGCGTGCTTATATATTGTCATACAAGGAAGCTTTAGGCAGAAAAATAAAGTTGAGTAAAAAACACCAAAACCAGACACTTAACAACAGTAACTAGGGGAATAACAATTGTCACAGGGCCAGAGACAATCCATGTACTGGAAATAGGAGCATGACTAAGTAGTTGTACAGAAAAGTAAAAAGGTTACTGAAAGGAATCCATGTATGCCTTCCACCTCATGACCTCAGTCCGGAGAACTGCGTGCAGCTCTGCTCCTTCCTGTTTTCCAGGAACTGATAAGGAACAGAAGGCCCTTGAGAAACAGAAAACAACATATAGGATTCCTTAAAATTAAACGTTCCCTGACAATTCCTCCTTTTTTATTATTTTTGTAAAAGAGGCCCTGACCAATTGAGTTTGTTTAGTTTGAACAATTTTTGTTGAAAGGCATTGGTATATAACAAATATAATTACCAGGACAATTAACCAATATTACAGCACCAGACCCAATACTATGAGTAATACTTTGGAACCATCTTCGAGGGTCTACCCAGATAGTTGATCAGCTAGCTATTCAGCTAAAGTTTCCAAATTACTGGAAGAGGGCAGACTTTAGAGAAGGTTTCAAAGATTTCTTTTTGTAATAATTGTGCATTTAGGGAAGCATTATCATGTATATCTTGCAAATGAAATTTAATCTGCTCCCAGCTGTGGGCACTACAGTTGAACTGAACAGGGGTGATACAAAACTGAGTAGAATTCCAATCACATTTTAGTACTATTTGTTTTTTGTAAATCTATTAATTGATCTCCGACCCATTTGACAGCAGTTTTTAGTTCCTATATTTCATCCTGAATTTCTTCATCTGTCTGAGCCTGAGTGGCCCACATAGTATGAGCATCTTTGGCCCAATTTTGAATAAAGTTTTGTGTTTGAATTGAGGTTTGTAAAGCAATGTCTGTGACAGCAGCAATAGCGTAAATGGCTATTAATCTCAAAATGTCAAGAATTAACCATCCAATGAATCGTTTAGATCACTGGAGTAATTTAGTGAGTAGTTGGGAGGCAAGTCCTGCCATGTGACCCTCTATCTAGGGATTCATATTTCAAAGAAACAGAGGAATTAAAACAAGTATACATTTTGTAATCGATATAAGTCACAAAACGTAGAGTCTTATTAAATTGTAAGTTCTCTATAGCTATAACAAAAGGAAGAGGAACATAAGCTTGTATAAAACATGAACGACTATAATGAAAGGAATAGTTACTGTGAGTTGAAGAGCAAGCCCAGCAGAACCATACCAGCCACAGTCATGTCCGTCAGGGACCAGCAGTTGAAGCGCTCTTGGCCCTTTTGGCTCTCGGTTGTTGTATTGTTTTTGTAGAGTTCCACAAAAGTGTCCCACCGCCGTTCTCTTGCATCCAAGGCTCTAGGTGGTTATTTAGGGAAGTGGCCACTGAAGTTGTGACCTGACTTACCAATACTTGTATCTCCTGGTCTGTACTTTTCATGCATTGTGTCCCACCGAAGGAGAAAAAGGCCACAGTGTGACCCCCCAGTTCACCCTGTCCCAGAAGAGTTCATTTATTACCTGTTCAAAGCTCTGATATGCTGTCCCTGGGGTGATGTGGAGCTGGGACGTTGAGTCGCTGAATGTCTGTTGGTACCTCAGTTCAAACTCATTGCTTGCCTCTCTCAGGGCTTGCTTTCCTGTTGTCATGGGGATCATTTTCCTGGCGTCCAAGCTTCTGCTGTGGCCGGTGGCTCCATCCACCACAGGGGTATCTGCCAGGTGCCAGGATGGGTTGCCGCTGATGGCACTGAGGGTTTCCATATCTGATTCTGTCCTTTCTGGGGTCTCAGTTCTGTTCTCTTCCATATCACTAGACACTCCAGCTGTATCCTTTCTGGGAAAGCTTGTAAGAGAGAAAGTCAACCACGAGTTCCTGGTTGCTCTGAGACATTTTTATAATAAGGATGGGTTCCACCAGTCTATTGTCTAAAATACCTGTAGTAAAAAAGAGGGTTAGGTATATAGGTACAATAAATATGATTAATTAGTTCAGCTTGAGTGGGGTGGGGCAGGGGTGAGAAGCAAAAACAAGCAAAGCAAGCATAGCAGCAAAAATATTTTCTGGATTCCGACACATTCTTTGTTGAGAAACCAGATTTTTAGCTTGATTAGTAAGGATTTTTGTTTATCCCTAGGTAAGGCGATCATAAGGTCAGTGACGTTGAGGGCAGTGTTTCTTGGAGATTTTTAGAGTTGCCATGGTTTGTATTGGAAATTTTTCTTCCCAGGAATTTTGTCATTTCTTTTTTATTTTGAATGCCAGAGGCTCTCCTGGGGTGGATCTTCTGAAGAGGGAGCCAACTGATTTTTGTTGGATTTATCTGGAGAAATACAAGCATACCCTTTTCCCTGTAAGATTAATTTCCCAGATTTCCATTGTTTAGTTAGCCTGTCTTGATATCAAATGGGCAGAGAAAGAGAAGTGTCTTTCAATTCCTAGAAATGTTTCTCTGCTTATGTCAAGATAACTGTTTGTGCTAAGTTTTAAAAAATTTAAAATAAATAAAGCTGTATTAACAGTAGTTACAGGGTTAAAGAATATCTTGTTACAAAAACTCACAACAATACTATGTCATAAGGAAGGATGCCAGTCTTCCTTGTTTTAAAATCAATGGTTGGTTCTTCAGCAGATGGTTGGGATTCTGGTGTGCTTACGAGAGGAGGTGAGCTGAATGTCCTTCTACTGCACCATTTTGTCTCTTTCTTCAAAACTTAGCTATTTTAATAGAGAAGAATACTTTTAAGTAATCAAAGACCACAAGTAATAAATTCTTCCTTCCTCCACTCTACTTTAGTTGTGTCTGTTGTCTGACACCTTCTGAGAAGTGAACCCAGTTTTCAGGTGGCAGTAGTAACTCGCCCTTGATGGTCCCTCTTCAAAGAGAATGCTGTTACTCTTTTACTAATGAATAAAATAAGGTCAGAGAGTTAAATCAGACTCCTTTTGTTACCTTAGTCTTTCTAACTTCAAAACTTGTACTGTTTAATCATAATGCAATATTTTTTAGCCATACTTCTAAAGTTTCTTAGAAAAATGCAGTGAAAAAAATGTATTAGGAGCCAAGAGACACTGTATTTTCATACACATTTACACAAAATTTATTCTCTGAATCTGGGCAAGTACTTTCAACTTTAAGGCTCTCAGTTTTCTCAACTTTAAAAAATGAAGGGTTAATCTTGATTTTAAAATCTTGACTTGAGTAATAATTTTATGACCATCTAAAGATACAGAGAGAAATATCATTTGGAATTTCAAGGTAGGAGGGGATTTCTGAGTAGTTCTTGGAGCTCAGTCTGTAGTAGTGGAGCTCGCAGTGGCAGTGCCAAGTGAGAATGAATTAAGTAGGCTGTTCCAGATCTCGCCTCTTCTATCTTTAATGTTATTCACCAGATGTAGCTGTCCAAACACCTATTTCTGAATACACAGGTTATGTGACTCATGGAGTAGCTCCAGTAAGACTTGAGAAGGTCAAGGATGAAATGACAAGAAATGGAAACCAGACATTGGGTTTTAATGTGGGAGGTGCATGTGGATATATGTGCAGGAAATCTGCTGCTCCAAGTATGGCACAGGGTTATTATATACTTGATGCTTCGTTAAATGGTGAACATCAATGGTTACTATCAATTAAGCTCACCTATGCAACATCATTTATGATTGTTTCATTATTTTGTGCCAATCATCTTCATAGAAAATGCTTTGCCCATCAGACTATTTATATTATTTTAGGTTCCAAATGCTCCAGTTTTCTGAAAGGAGGAACATATTGCCATATGAAAAGATAATGGATTTGTACATCTGCTGACTATTCTTATTCTCACAGAACAACTTCATATGTACAAGAAAAATAATCCAACATGAGTTCTATGATTTTTTTCTGTAGCTCCCCTTAGCTGTTATCTTTCTTTAAAACTATATTATATAAATATCTAGGATTGAACAAAACAATTTTTAACAGATGTTTACTGCAATTTCATAAACCTTTGTAAAACACCTAAAATTTGCCTGGATGGGTGGTAGGTTTTAGAGGGGATAATAGTGTATTGCATAAATGGACTCTGCTAGAAATATAGGTACATGTTAAAATAGTGACTCTGCACATATAAACATTTTTTCCTAAAAGTTTTTTAATGATACTATATACACCATACTCTCTTTTTTCTTATGTATTAATTTTCTAGATAGATGGATTAAATAAATTTAATAAGTTTATTTGCTGTAAGAATTTTTCCTTTAGAGTTATGAGAAGCCTAGGCAACACACTAAAAAGCAGAGACATTACTTTACCAACAAAGGTCAGGCTAGTCAAAGCTATGGTTTTTCCAGTAGTCATGTATGGATGTGAGAGTTGGACCATAAAGAAAGTTGAGTGTCAAAGAATTGATGCTTTTGAATGTGGTGTTGGAGAAGACTCTTGAAAGTTCCTTGGACTGCAAGAAGATCCAACCAGTCAATCCTAAAGGAAATCAGTCCTGAATATGCATTGGAAGGAGTGATGTTGAAGCTGAAACTCCAATACTTTGGCCACCTGATGCAAAGAACTGACCCACTGGAAAAGACCCTGATGGTGGGAAAGATTGAAGGCAGGAGAGGAAGGGGATGACAGAGGATGAAATGGTTGGATGGCATCACCAACTGAATGGACATGAGTTTGAGCAAGCTCCAGGAGTTGGTGTTGGACAGGGAGGCCTGGCGTGCTGCAATCCATGGGGTTGCAAAGAGTTGGACATGACTGAGTAACTGAACTAAACTACATTATTAATCTTGAAGAAAATTTTTAATATGTACTATTTGCCAAACTTGTTTACCCTCTGAACTTTTTTCTTTTATACTAAACATAAGTCATTGAATATTCTATGAACTGGATTTTCGATAATGGTATATAAACAAATTTATTTTCACTATCCATATTCAAAGTCTAAATTACTGTTAAGTAGGATTATTCACGAAGATTCATAGGGAAAATGAAATTAGCCAAGATTGGATTTTCAGGTTGTTTGAGATTTATATTCATTCTTTTTACAGACATCTTTTATATATAAGAAAGGAAAAGGTGGTAGTTATGTGACTCCTTATTCTTTTCTGTTTTACTCTTCCTTTCTCCTCTGCTAACTGGTCCAAGTGTTGATATTTACAGGATTCTTATCCAACTCTAGGAAAGCAATTGTCAAAGGAATTAATCCAAAAAGCAAGCAAGCAATTTGTACAAAAATATTTATAACAGCACTATCTTAAGCAGTGAAAAAAGAGAAAAAATTTAAGGCCATAAATTTGGAGATGGTTAAGAAATCTACCATGGAATACCACAGTCAGTTCAGTTCAGCTCATTTCAGTCACTCAGTCGTGTCTGACTCTGCAACCCCATGAATTGCAGCACGCCAGGCCTCCCTGTCCATCACCAACTCCCGGAATTCACCCAAAGTCATGTGCATCAAGTCGGTGATGCCATCCAGCCATCTCACCCTCTGTTGTCCCCTTCTCCTCCTGCCCCCAATCCCTCCCTGCATCAGGGTCTTTTCCAATGAGTCAACTCTTTGCATGAGGTGGCCACAGTATTGGAGTTTCAGCCTCAGCATCAGTCCCTCCAATGAACATCCAGGACTGGTATCCTTTAGGATGGACTGGTTGGATCTCCTACCACAAGGGTGCTGCAAAAGATAGACATGTGGACAAATGTGCTATAAGGTTTTGTAAAAAAATATCAGTCAAAAGTATGGATCCAAAATCACAGAAAAAAAGAAAGTGTGTTAGGCACTCAGTCATGTCCGACTCTTTGCTACCCTATGTACTGTAGCCCACCAGGCTTCTCTGCCCATGGAATTCTCCAGGCAAGAATACTGGAGTGGGTTGCCATTCCTTTCTCCATTGGGTCTTCCTGACCCAGGGATTGAACGTGGGGCTTCTGCATTGCAGGTGGATTCTTTACCATCTGGAGCCTGCCGATTACAATCTAAATTAGAGAGCTCGCAGAGTTACGTGGAAAATATAGTGGTGTATTTAATCATTTTTGCATTAGGTTTTTGCTGTTTGGAATAATAATTGTAAAAGGAAAAAATGTCATCTAGTTTCCCTCTCTGTCCAAGTTGGGTTTGCAGAAAGCAAATGTGGAGATGGGCTTTGGAATGAGAGGTAGAGAAAGGAAGCAGAGGAAGCAAGGCTGAGCATCAGGAGAAATTGAACCAATGCAGACCAATGTATCTTGTACCAATCCAGCAAGAGTTATGCAGGAATACTGCCCTTCAGAACTGTTTGCCTTAGATTGAAATTTTGAGGGCCCTTCAACTCCTGTTCTGCTCATCCAGCAGATACGGGCAGCCCTGAGAGGGATGTGATGTTAGGGAAGGTGGTTCTTTACACCTAAGGTGGACCCTGAAGGAGAGGAAAGCTGGCAGCAATAATGACTACACTCCCCAGGGCCAAGGAGCAAGGGTTCTTGAAAGGATTCTGGCAGAGCATCTCCGAATTCACCAAACATCCCTATTACCAAATTCTGTCAGATTGCTCTCTAATAACCTGAGACAAAAGCCATTACTAAAACATTTTTTTTTTTCTAGTTTTTGGAGGCTTTCCTTAGTGGCAACTCGATAATGATTCCCTTGCCGTAGTTTTAGTTCAGACTGTCAAGTTGTTCTATGGTGTTCCAGACTGGAGTTACTACAGACTGTACGGCAAGCTCCAAATGCCAGGCAGAGATGAAGATGAAACTAGTATTTAACATTAACGGTCGGAAGACGTTCGGCTCTGCTGAGATGGTAACATTCACAGTCACATGTTTGACACTTTGCAGAGGAATAACTGTGATTAGTTTGGATGGAGCAGAGATGATCCTCACTCATTTTTTGTACCATTTTTCTCTCAGTTGTTTCTCTCAGTTGTTTCTTTCAGTTCTCCTTCACAGAACCCAGAGAATTTCTTTTAGTCTATTTGTTGCCTACTAATAAATGCAAAAATCCATGATCAGAAAAATACCAACATTTTAAAGAAGGATGAGTGACAGAGCCATGCTAAACCATGTTAGAACCAGAGAAAAGAGAGAAAAATCTACAACATTGGCCTTATTTTTATTTAAAATTTTGACACTTTGTTTACCGTGGAGTTTTTGCACAAATTTTAAATACACTACATTAGAATGTGATTTCTCTGAATTACTGAGCTCCTGGCACTCCTAAATTCTGCACTTTGTACTTACTACACCCTAGTCCCAGTTCTGGTAATTAAAAACCCTCTTTGTACAAAGTTTTTAATTGTTCCCGGTTAGGGGTCAGGGAGGCATTGGTCTAGTAAAGGATGAATTCTCCATTACCAGAAGTGAAACTCACAATACTCAGAAGCAGTAGTTTTGTATAATAAGAAAGGAAAGCTTTCAAATAGCCTGTAGAGTTTCTCTTATACATCAAGCAGAAAGATCTAAGTTTCTAGAATATCAGACATAATTTTTGTAACTCAGGGGGCTCATGGCCCTGCCATGTTTAAATCATTTTCACTCATTAGCTTGATGGTGAAACTCTGTGCTATTCATCTTGGCCTTCTCCCATTTTCTAGTACCCTCAACTCCCAAGAAGGTATTAAATTTTTATTCCTGATACTGAAAAAAAAAGTGGCATTCTGAAGTAAGAAATAGATAAACCAATAAGTATTTGGGATATTTCTTTTATTTTAGCATTTGTTGTTATGTGAAAAATATACTCTTGACCATATAAATAATGTCACCAATCTCTATAAATTTTATAACAAAGTTGTACTTAATAGTATACTTGATAACCTAAACAGTATCTAAAAATGACCAGCTATTATGTTTAGTATTGGGACATCTTTAGTATATTAGGACATCTCTATTGAATACTAAAAGATATGTTTGAATTGTATTATGAAATTTGGGGCAGAAAGAAGGGAATCCATATGTAATACAAACAGCGGTAAGTATTTACTTCTTTTCCAGTTGCACTTTTTAATGCAAAACTGATATTAAAGCATGTAATAGAAAGGTGCACCAGAGGATGGGAAGGCCTCTCCTTTCCATCTGAGTCCTGAATGTAACTGGGCTATCTTGAGACTTCTCTCTTTTATCCTGTCACATCCAAAATAAACTAACGTGCCACACCAAATAAAACAGAAAAAAAAGTCTTGAAAAGCAATGGAAAACTATTACATTTTATCGAGGTTTCCCTGAGGAGTCACCTCATCATGCGAAATTCTGGGCAGGATAAATCACAGCTAGAATCAAGATTTCTGGGGGAAATATCAAATATGCAGATGATACTACCCTAATGACAGAAAGCAATGGGGAACTAAAGAGCCTCTTGAGAAATGTAAAACAGGAGCGTGAAAAAGCTGGCTTACAACTCAACTTTCAAAAAACTAAGATCATGGCAGCCAGTCCCCATCACTTTATGGCAAATAGATGGGGCAAAAGTAAAAACAGTGGCAGATTTTATTTTCTTGGGCTCCAAAATTATTGTGGATGGTGACTTCAGTCATGAAATTAAAAGACGCTTGCTCCTTGGAAGAAAAGCTATGACAAACCTAGGCAGCATATTCAAAAGCAGAGACGTTGCTTTGCTGACAAAGATCTGTATAGTCAAAGCTATACAGTCGTCATGTACAGATGTGAGAGCTGGACTATAAAGAAGGCTGAGCACTGAAAAATTGGTACTTTCAAATTGTGGTACTAGAGAAGACTCTTGAGAGTCACTTGGACTGCAAGGAAATCAAACTAGTCAACCCTAAGGGACATCAACCCTGAATATTCACTGGAAGGACTGATGCTAAAGCTGAAGCTCCAATACTTTGATGAATTATATGCAAAGAGCTGACTCATTGGAAAAGACCCTGCTACTGAGAAAGATTGAGGGTAGAAGGAAAAGGAGGTGACAGAGGATGAGATGGTTGGATGGCCTCACCAACTCAATGGACATGAGTTTGAGCAAATTCCGGGAGACAGTGAAGGACAGGGAAGCCTGGTGTGTTGCAGTCCATGGGGTTGCAAAGAGTCAGACATGACTCAGTAATCAAACAACATTGAGGTTACTCTGGAGAGTATTAAACAAACATCACACAGGAAAACATTAAAATTTCCTTTACATATATTTAGTTCAGCCCAGTCATTCAGTCATATATACTGGGTTAACCAAAACGTTTGTTTGAGTTTTTTGTAAGATGTTATGAACAAATATTTTAGCCAACCCCAATATTTCCCTTAAATCCCTGCCTTTCTTGTAATCACACAGTTTTGTATCCCCAGCTCCCAAGCAGAGCTCTCTGCTTGTAAGTTAGATTCTCCCTGGCTCTTCTATGTCAATTCCAAATTGTCTGTTCCCCCTACCTTTTTGTTCCCCATGTTAATAAGGGCCTTTTGTTAGTTTCTTCTTTGCTCCCTACATCTTATTCTGTTGCACAGCAAAATCACTCTCTTTATCTGACTTTTTTCATTCTTTATTCATACTTATAACCTCCAGCACCACCACCATCTAAATCAGCATAATGAAAAAGTATAGTTGAGCAACTCAAAGTCTTTCTTTCACAAGCAGGAGAAGAGGAAAGATGGTGAACATTTGACTTTTAATGTTTTGACCTCTTTTATTATATCTTTTTTTTTCTTCTGGTGATTGTTTCATAGAATTTAGGTCGGGAGCAAGTATCTAGATTCTACTGAGATCTACAGAGCTAATTGAACATTTATAATTTATATATATTTATATAAAGTAGTATACAATATTTTTATGCCAAATTTATCATGTATTGTTTGATATGTAGACTTAGAGCAGATTCTATGTTTTTAGCATCCTTTTCATAGTTACTATGGTTATAGTGTTTATTGGTCAGTTGTGTCTGAATCGTTGTCACCCCCTGGACTGTAGCCTGCCAGGCTCCTCCACCCATGGGATTTTCCAGGCAAGAATACTGAAACAGGTTGCCATTTCCTTCTCCAGGGGATCTTCCCAACCCAGGGGTCAAATCCAGTTTCCAACATTGCAGGCAGATTATTAAACATTTGAGCCACCTGGGAAACACCATAGTACTGGATATGGTTAAATCTGACACCAAAGAAGCTACATGTGTTAATTTTTTGTTGTTATTGTGAGATTTTACACAACTGATGTTCATGTCAAGCTTCTACCTTCCACAAATCAGTGCTTCACATATTTCTAAGCAGCCCTTGGGGGCTATGGTCAGGCAAGCTGTTGGAAAACTATGATTGTATATAATACTCATCAAGCTCTTCTGTCAGAACAGGGCCAGTGCCAAATGAAACGTGTTTAAAACCATTTTTACTCAACCCATTACTCTAGACATCATCACAATATCAGGGGAAGG
This sequence comes from Nanger dama, assembly GCA_917880005.1. Lineage (NCBI taxonomy): Eukaryota > Metazoa > Chordata > Mammalia > Artiodactyla > Bovidae > Nanger > Nanger dama. The sequence goes on from CAKJTW010000010.1 coordinate 16,769,123, forward strand.
AAAATAACATTCCTATTTATTATGTGATAGTTTTAGGAGAAACCAATCAATAATTTGGCCACCTGATGCAAAGGGCCAAATCATTAGAAAAGACCCTGATTCTGGGAAAGGTTGAAGCAGGAGGAGAAGGGGACAACAGAGGATGGGATGGTTGGATGGCATCACTGACTCAATGGACATGAGTTTGAGCAAGCTCAGAGAGATGGTAAAGGACAGGGAAGCCTGATGTGCTGCAGTCCATGGGGTCACAAAGAGTTGGACATGACTGAGCAACTGAATAACAACAAGAGTAGTGAGAGGCTTTGAATTGGCTTTTGTTATTTGGACAAAGGAGCCTGGCGTGCTACAGTCCATGGAGTCGCAAAGAGTTGGACATGACTGAGCGACTAAACACAGCACACAGCATTTGCTCTTAATTTTTATTGACGATTCTTGTATTAGTCATGGTACAATCAGGGGGTGGGAACCACGACAGCAGTTTGTCCAGGTAAATATAAGTATAAATGATTATCAATTAGATATAGGACGGCTAACTACTATAAGAGATAATAGAGAACTCAAAGTTATTCTGAGTAGCAGCTATAGAAAGAAGGACTCTTGGGACTTAGCAAGACACAAGGAAAAAAGGGAGTTCTGGAAGAAAGGATCTCTTAACAGGTGAGAGTCAGATCCCTGATGGTTGTGGCCCCCACACAAACATGCCACCTGATGCTGGGCTGAAGGGGAAAGGAGATGGAGGTCGTCAACTGCTGCAAAACTATGAGAATTTCCGCTACTGGGAGAGACTTCCAGGACACTGTCCCATTTCACCCTTCTCCAACACACACACAGATTTTCTCACCATAGCATGAGAAACAGAGCCCTGGAAGAAGGAAACCTCTCTCCTTCCTTCAGCCTTGCAGTCTCTCCCAGCTTCTTGCATTGGCGGGACCTAATAGCAAGCAAGCTTGCAAACGAGAAATGTGGTCTGCAAAGCCCAGTGCTGGTATCACAAAGCAGGGCCAAAAGAATGTGTGGAGATAAAAGATAATAAATTAGGAACTAGAGTGACCCAATTCATTATTGTCACTAAAGAAAGTTAACTCACTAAGCAGTATGACCTCACTTCTAGCATTTTTAATTTGGTTCATGATAGCTTGGATAACATTTAAGATATCAACAAAATTATAAATGGAGTTTCTCAAATTTATACTAAATTTTATGACATGTATGATTCAGAAAAGAAAGCATTTTAGTTAGCCATTGCTCATTTGTAAACATCATAAAATCAAGGAATGTGACTATGGGAAAATTTTTCAGTGATCAAGCCTAGATAGTAGGATTCCATTATATATGGGAATGTTGACTATAGTTCACCATCTAAATTCTTTTTAAATACTCATTCATAATAACCAGAGTTTAGTTCATGAGCTGATAAACCACTTTTTTAAAATCTATAAAGTTCTAATTTTCTCAAAGTTTCTCCTTACTCTGTGCCAAAATCTGCTTCTTCTTAAAACTGCCTGCCACTGGGCCTCATCTTGTCATATGGAATGTACTAAAAGCTTCTGTTAAAACCATTATGACAGCCAAGTATTTGAAAGTTCTGTCTTATCTTGTCTCCAACTGTGTTTATTAACCATTCCTCTTGTGGCCGCTTCTGTACCCCTACATCATCAAAGTCACGATCTTATAACCTAACCATTTCTTCCTAAAATTTCTTTTTAAATGTAATGCTGAACTTTATTAATTAGATATGATAAGACTGATGCAAAGTACATGTAAATTACTTTTAAGATCTGAATACTATATTTCCATAAATGCTGCCTTAAGATTTAACTGGCTTTTTCAATAATTACAGCACATTTTTGCTTTAATTAGCAAAACTAAAGCAAACTTTTCCCCCTCACCCCATTATTTTAAAAAAGCTGCTGCTGCTGCTGCTAAGTCGTGTCAGTCTGTCCGACTTTGTGCGACCTCATAGACGGCAGCCCACCAGGCTCCCCCATCCCTGGGATTCTCCAGAGAGGAACACTGGGGTGGGTTGCCATTTCCTTCTCCAATGCATGAAAGTGAAAAGTGAAAGTGAAGTTGCTCAGTCATGTCTGACTTCACAAAAGCTAAGACTCTCTTTTTCAAGAATCAAAGGTCACATATATGCTACACATGAGATGTTCAACATTGCTAATAGAAAAATGTGAATTAAAACTACAATGAGGTATTACCTCATACTGGTCAGAATGGCCATCACCAAAAAGTTGACAAATAATAAATGCTAGAAGGGGTGTGGAGAAAAGGGAACCCTGCTATACTGTTGGTGGGAATGTAAATTGGTACACTATGGAGTTCCACTATGGAGAACAGTATGGAGATTCCTTAAAAATCTAAAAATAGAGTTGCCACATGATCCTGCCATCCACTTCTGGGTGAACATCCAGAAAAGACAAAAACTCCAATTTGAAGAGATGCACGCACACCAATGCTTATAGGAACACTATTCACAATAGCCAAGACAGGGAAGCAAAGTAACTGTCCATTGACAGATGAATGGATAAAGAAGATGTGGTTATATACAATGGAATATTTCAGCCCTAAAAAGAATGAAATAATGCCATTTGCAGCAACATGGACCAAGAGCTTATCACATGAAGTGAAGTAAGTCAGAGAGAGACAATATTGTATGATATCACTTATATGTGGAATCTAAAAAAGAATAAGCAGGTGAACTTGTTTATAGAAAAGAAACAGACTCACAGACACAGAGGGTGGACTTGTGTTGCCAAAGGAGATATGTGGGGGGTTGGGTGGGGGATGAACTGGGAGGTTGGGATTGGCATATCACATTACCATATGTAAAACAGACAATCAACAAAGACCTACGATATAGCACAGGGAACTGTATGCAATAGTTTGTAATAACCAATATGGGAAAAGAATCTGAAAAAGGACATATATGGATGTGTATAACTAAATCACTTTGCTGTACGCCGAAATTAACACAACATTATGAATCAACTATATACCAATACAAAATAAAAAATTTAAAAATTATACATATATAGCATATCTTATTCTAAGAATAATATCACTTTAAGTACTAAATCATTCTTCACTTCCTCTAAAACAACTCTCTCAATTGGGATGGCAGGAAGAGTCGGGGTAGAAGATTTCCTTGATCTTCCAAGCCTCCTCATAAGCTTTTAAGATTTATTTGCTCTAGAACTGGGGAAAGCAGAATTTACCTGGAAGCTGAGCGCCAAAGAATTGATGCTTTTGAACTGTGGTGTTGGAGAAGACTCTTGAGAGTCCCTTGGACTGCAAGGAGATCCAACCAGTCCATTCTGAAGGAGATCAGCCCTGAGATTTCTTTGGAAGGAATGATGCTAAAGCTGAAACTCCAGTACTTTGGCCACCTCATGCGAAGAGTTGACTCATTGGAAAAGACTCCGATCCTGGGAGGGATTGGGGGCAGGAGGAGAAGGGGACGACAGAGGATGAGATGGCTGGATGGCATCACTGACTCGATGGACGTGAGTCTGAGTGAACTCCGGGGAGTTGGTGATGGACAGGGAGGCCTGGCGTGCTGCGATTCATGGGGTTGCAAACAGTCGGACACGACTGAGCAAATGAACTGACTGACTGACAATGTCAAAAGTGAAAGTTGGATATTAAGCTAAATTATTTTTAAATTCCTCCTCAGGTAGGGTTCATGACATATTTATTTTCTCTATTTTACCTAAGATAATGTGAAACATGCTGGGACACAAATGATCCCTCACAAAGCAGCAGTTTGTAATGAGTGCTGCTTTCCTTGTTTGCCTATTGTGGATTTAGAATCTTGATCGTGGCTGTTAGTTCAGATCCAAAGAAGTCTTGAAATCTATTTCTAGTGACATCTGGCAGGGCTATTTTATTTAGTTGAAGGCAAGAAAAGGATTTGCCTGAACATGATAATTCATGCCTAAAATATATTTTAATTATGTATAATGATCATGTAAATGAATGAAATACTTATTTTACTACATGGAAATCTAAGTACTGACAGCTATGCCTGAGCTGGATTCTCTTAACCTAGGGTTTTCTTCCTTCAGATAGCTGTTGAGAATTCCTTTATCTCCTGCAAGTCTTTGCTTAAACATCGCCTTATCAATGAGGCTGACTTGAACAACTATTTTTTTTTTTTAACTCTTTATTTTGTCTTGGGGTATAGCTGTTTAATTAAGTTGTGAAAGTATCAGGTGAACAGCAAAGGGACTCAACCATATATATACATGTATCCATTTTCCCACAAACTCCCCTCCCATTCTGGCTGCCAAATAACATTGAACAGAGTTCCATGTGTTCCATGGACAACAGTAGGTCCTTGTTGTTCATTTTAAATACAGCAGTCTGTACATGTCCATCCCAAACTCCCTAACTATCCCTTCCTTCCTCCACTCCCCTCAACTAGAAAGACTGTGAGTCTCTTTCTGTTTGAACAACTATTTAATATTGTGAATCACCCCTTCTGCCACCTTTTTCTACTGAACTTTATCTTCTTCCACAGTATTTAGCATTTTCTAACTTACTATGTCATTTACATATTCCTTGTGTTTAATGCTTGATGCTAATCATTTCTCCCCTCCTCATAGACCCTCGTTGTAAGTTCCCTGAGAGCAGGTATCTTTGTCTCCTTGTTTTCTTTATACCCCGATATAACACAATAAATATTTGTTGAATTAACATTAACTTTCAGTCTCTTCTCACAAACTGGTGATAATTATTGCCGTTAACGGTATATCCTTTGTTCTGGTTAGGCTGAATTTTCTTTTTCTCTATTGTCCAAATTTTGTAGCTTCTTTTATGTGCAACCCATGTTATTTTACACTTTCAGACTGCCCTGATTGATACTTTTGTTGTTTTAGTCTGTTCTCAAGTTCTGTAAAATTAAATAAAGTACATCTTTTAATTAATTGAACCTGAGGCTTTGCTTGCCTTTGATATGCTTTGCAAAATGTAGACATATGGCTCAGTTTGCCCTGCAGCTTCTTCTAACTGAATCAGCTCCATCCTCAGCTTTCTTTACTAGTCTCTGGGGAAGGAAACACTTTATAATTGTCCTCTTTGATAAGAAAAGTCACTTTCTGACCGGAAGCTATAATGGCACTCATGACTTAGGACGCAGTGCTCTGGTACTACCTATAGAACACCATTAGACGTCCTCTTTGTGCAAGCAGTAACACTGGATCATTACTGCTTAACCATTTCCTCTCTCGCTTCTGACCAACCAAGCCACTTTGTGTAAAACCTCCTGCGTTAGTTAATTTGGGCTACTATAACAAAGTATAGGCTTGGTGGCTTTTAAACAGCGTGTTCTCAGTCATGTCCCACTCTTTACGACCCCGTGGACTATAGCCCTCCAGGGTGCTCTGTCTATGGAATTTCCCAGGCAAGAATACTGGAGTGGGTATCCATTTTCCTACTCCAGGGGAACAACAGGAATTATTTGTCATGGTTCTGAAGGCTGGAAGTCCAAGTTCAACATGCTAGCACTGTTGAGTGCTAGTGAGGACCTTCTTCAAGATTGTAGACCGCCTACTTCTCATTGTATCCCCTGCTGGCACAGAGCAGCAAGGGGGAGCAAACTCTGTCTTGACTCTTATAATGCCACGACAACTCAACCAACATGGACTCATCTATTCCTAATTACCTTTCAGAGGTCTCACCTCATAATGCCATTCATTTAAGGGATATGGTTTCAGCATGAATTTTGAGGGGAGCACAAATAATCAGTCTATAACACCCTCTTCCCCATTAGTTACATTACCGACTCCTCCAGTCTTCAGATATCAATTTAAATGTTATATAATTCCCCAAGAACTTTTCCTGGGCCATTTATGGTGGATAATGATCCTTTATTCAAATACACTGTGTCCTGGTTATTTCTTCACAATACATAACTCATAATATGTATTATTTATTATCTGTTTCTCCCATCGGACACTGACCTCCAACATGTCTGTTTCATTGCCCAGTCCAAGGATAGTACTAGAGCAGTCCTCCAAAATAAAAATAGAACTGAGAGCATATCAGCATGTTGTCAATTTATAAAACTTATTCAACATATGTGATAAGTTGGCCTAAAGTGAAAGTGAAAGTAAAGTTGCTCAGTCATGTCCAACTCTTTGGGATCCCATGGACTGTAGCCTACCAGGCTCCTCAGTCCATGGAATTTTCCAGGCAGGAGTCTGGAGTGGGTTGCCATTTCCTTCTCCAGGGGATCTTCCCGACCCAGGGATCAAACCTGGGTGTCCTGCATTGCAGGCAGACGCTTTACCATCCGAGCCACCAGGGAAGCCCAAGTTGGCCTAAATTGGTGCTTATTTAGGTGTAGGTCTGTATCTCATCTCATAGAGACTGGTACTATATACTTCATTTATTCTTCTATTTGGTAACCTATTAATGGATACTTTCTGGATTAGAAGCCCAGGACAAACCTGGGAACATTTAGCTGTCTCCGTTCATAATCTTTTTATGACTGCATTTACTGTCTTTATTAAGATGTGGCCATGGATATTTGATGAGGGAGCACCATTGTACATCTATGAGATATCTGTTTTAAGTAATTTGTTGTATATAGAAAATACACTCAACAATTTACATAGATTAGTAACTAAATGTGAACACATTCAATGCAAAAATTCCTAGCACATACAAATATTAGAAGCATACATATGTTCAATAAAATCTTTAAAGAATTGAGTAGTCTATTGCATAACTTATATTAGAAGGTAAACATTTTATAATCTATTTTGAATAAAACAATATGTCTCCATATGCCCTATCTCACTTAACATTAATTCTATGAATTCAGTATTATTATTTTTTTCATTTTTGTTTTTCTTTCACAAAATGAAAGAGTTAATTAGGGTTTAAATAACTTAGCCTCGATTTTACAACAAGAAAGCAACAGAACTGTGAGAAATTGATCTTAACCATTCTGCCCTACTCTTCTAGTATGTATGTGTGTGCGCTAGTTGCTCAGTAGCGTCCAACTCTTTGTGATTCGATGGACTAGCTCACTAGGCTGCTCTGTCTGCAGAATTCTCCAGGCAAGAATACTGGAGTGGGTAGCCTTTCCCTTCTGCAGGGTATCTTCCCCAACCCAGGGGTGGAACCTGGGCCTCCCATATTGCAGGCAGATCCTTTACCATCTGTTTCACCAGGGATGGACAAAATTGCTGAGGGGACACTCATCTGGAAGATTATTCAAATAATCACATCCTGGTATCATTGCTTATGAAAGTTAGAAATTTTAGTAGATGGAACACAGAAGCAGCATTAAATGAATTTGCTTTACTTTTTTGCTTTGTCTAAAAATGAAGGTATGGGTCTTCAAATGAAGAAGGCAGTAAACAGAGTTTTCATATAATTTGAGGACAGCATCCATATTTCCTTCTAGACATTTGAGTCAGGGCTGGGATGGGTAGAACAACAGAGAACCAAATTTGTGAGTTTGTATTCATTGCCTTCTCCAATATTGTTCATCTATCACCTTGCACTCCTGTCAAGTCAAGGTTATGGAATGTCTATTCTGTAGTCCAAATACCATGCACGAAATACCCATAAGTTAACTAATTCATTTTTATAGCTGTTCCCCTGAGGCCCTAAACAGAACTAACACTGAAGATGGGATTTCCAAGGTGATTATATCTGACAGATAGCCAAAAACATGAGACAGACATTGAAAAATTATAATAACTTGAAATCCAGAGCTAATATTCCTTCACTTCCTACTGTGTTTAGTTTGACACTTTAAAAAGTACAAATCTAAGCTATTGAAGTGATTTGTGTTACATTTCTGTTTGCAAATGCTTATTTTTCCTCAGAAAGTTTCTAACCTTTGACTTGACTGACAGCAAGTTGAGTCTTTTGTAAGAGAGGAGAGAAGACAACGAGACAAACTAGTTCTGTGCCTTTCTGCTTTAAGGAACAAACACTAGTAACTACGTTCTGATCTAACTAATTTATCAGATGGTCAACTTTTGGTCAAATGCGTTCTTTATGTGTAAACTGTGTGCAGTTAACATGACTATAGTAGCTATGAGCTCTTAAAGACCAAAGCAAATGAATTGCTTTGATTGACATCATGGTCTAAATAATTTTGAAAGTATTCTGCTTCTGCATAGGCAGCCTTTGGGAAAGTGTTCACCAAATGGTTAAACAGAAAGGCCCCAGGCACCTGAGCTGAGATGGTGCTGGGAAGGAGAATGTGTAGGTCTAAACAGAAGGATCCCAAAGGGAGAATTTTAAATGTTCTATCAAGCCTGGAAGCTGTTCTGTTCTCATCTTGCCAAAAGCTGGAGTGAGATATGAAACTCTTCCAGCTGCTACATTAAACCTTAAAAAACAAAAACAGAAACAAAAACCAACAACTATACAAAGCTGTAAACAGAAAGGGGTCATTTCCGAGAAGCTGGCATCTGCAGTAGCCATTTGACTCAGTTTCCACACAAGTATGTCAAAGCTTAAAATGAAACAAAGGAGGAGTGTGTAATTTTTTTTGTTTGTTTTAGAAGGGCATAGCTTTCCTTATGACAAGAACTTCAGACAAATCATCACATTCTAGTCTTTTTAGAACACTGATAAAGAATCTGTGCTGAAAGAGTAGACTTGGAGCAGATACAGACAGAATTAGATAACTTCTTCATTTATTATCAGAAATACGATGACAGAGGGTTGCTCTTGTTAAAATAGACAGGAATGGGATTCAGTGAGGATGCTCAGCAGGTGATTAAAAAGATACTCATATGGCCTGACATACACCTAGGTGTTTTCCAAGTGGCTAAGGGTTTTACTACATTCTTATGAGGAGAGGTTGATTAATCAATCAATCAATACCAAAACAATACTGTTTAGTTTTTGAAGCTTATTGTGTTGCAGTTGCCTCTAAAGTAAACAGTAGACAGTTTTTAAAATACATAATGTGTGCTTTGTTTATTCTCAGTGAATATTTTGAATGTCTTTGAATTTCAAGTTCCAAATGAGAGAATTCCAAGTTATCTGTAACAGTACCTTAAAAAGCTAAAATACTCTGGCATCAATGATACTTAGAAAAATTAAAGGATTGTTAACAATGCTAGATATTGGTAAAGGTAAATACTTTGAATTGAATGGACCTCTATATAATATTCAGTGTGAGCAAGTAACTAGATGACCTTCTTAAATATTGCAGAGTAGTGCGGGAATAAGGTCAAATCCTGTCAGTGTTACAAATTACACAAATGACTATTATGTTTTGTGATGCAATGCCAGTTAAAATAGGAGGAGGCAGCTGCTCTGCAGAATGTAAACTAAGCTGCCAGTTGTTCAAGGGAGTTGCTAGACGACCTGCCTCTTACTAGGTAATAGCACACAAGCCTCCTCTTGATATAACAGAGAGTACAACATTCCTTTGGTGCCAACTTGGTTATGTATTTTCCTACTTTACAGGAATATGATTTTATATGTGATTGCACAATTACACATGTATTTTTTTCAGCATTTTTAGAGGACATTGTGTTTTAGAGCATGGTATTTTCAGAAGGCTTTGAATAGTACATGATCAGAAACACAAACACAATTATGTGCTATTTGCATACTGAAATATCAGACAAGTAACTTGTCTTCAGGGAAAGAGCAGTTTCTTATAATCTGAGTTTGTGTGAAGTGATTGCCAACTGCATTTGGACAATTAGGTCAAAAGAGAATTCTTCCAAACAGCACTCAGCAATTTCTTTATTGCAGATAGTGTTTTATTTACTAGCGCTGTCAGAATTCAAAAGCTGAACTTCAGTAATAGTTGACGTGGCACTTTATAAATAGCATAAATCAATTGAAAAATGAATTACTCATGGTTTGTGACCAAAATAAAGTAACAATGATAAACCCATCATACAACTGTCTAGGAATGGGAGAAAATGTGACTAGGGAAAAATATTGGTAACAGATTATGCAAACAGACAAAACTATGACTTTGGAAGAAAAAACTCTGACTTTTACATGAAATATTTGTTTACTCTAGAACTGCTCTGAAGTATGGTATGTTGAGTATTTTGGACCTTTCAACATAAAATACATGTTAAGTGTGTTTACATTTACAGCTGATTGGTTGAAAGACATACTCTGGATGAAGTGATATGGCTTATTTGGTGAATATTTTCAAATGCCATTTGATTCTAAATTGATTCAAAATCATGCTTTTTTTTTTTAAACCACATTGTAAAGAGGATTTTGCTAAAAATTGAATCCCCTGTGGAATCATAATGCTTGAAGGAGTTGTAAAGGTTATAGAATGAGGTTTCTAGTTAAATATTCATGACGAGGTCTTGCTCTTTCTGAATGATGGTATGCATATATATTTTTCTTATTGTTCAGTTATGCCTATACACATATATAGTGTTGGCAGAAAAAGGAAATTGAGACCCAAAGGGTCATGCCAATTCATAAATTTATAATTAACTGATTTTATGGTTAAGCGAAGGAAATACCCTGAATGCATGCAGGTAGCCAGCAAGTAGCTACAATATTACAATAGATTTTTAGTTCTATTTATACGGAATTAACGGAGAAGGCAATGGCACTCCACTCCAGTACTCTTGCCTGGAAAATCCCATGGACGGAGGAGCCTGGTGGGCTGCAGTCCATGGGGTCGCTAGGAGCTGGGCACGACTGAGCGACTTCATTTTCACTTTCATGCATTGGAGAAGGAAATGGCAACCCACTCTAGTGTTCTTGCCTGGAGAATCCCAGGGATGGGGAAGCTTGGTGGGCTGCTATCTATGGGGTCGCACAGAGTCGGACAAGACTGAAGTGACTTAGCAGCTTAGCAGTTAAGCATAAGCTTAGCAATTTAGTAAAGTTACGTATCATCCTACCCTCAGTGAATGATCACAGATATTCAATTTGCACCAGTAGCTACATCGAGCTTCTCTGAGGTTTTATTCTTCATAATTCTTTATCAGTACTTCCTAAGGTTACCCCTGATAGTATTTCTAATGTATTTGATTAGTCGACTTTTTCAACGTTCCTCAGTGAGATTAGTAGATCAAGTTCAGTTTTCTTACAACAGGCAATCCCTGCCATTTCATTGCTTGCTCAAGGATTTGGATCTTGGGCATTTAGCCTTGTGTTCTGTCTTGATGCCCCCACAATGCCAGGCACATACGAGGCACTCAGTAAATACATGCTAAAATGAAACAACAGTCTTTCACAGACAGCAGATTCACTGGCTAGAATTCCTTCTCTGTTAACTATAGAGCTTCTCTTTTTCATGCTCTTCTGTTCAATATTGCAGAACACACAACAAAAGCTGCCTTCATGACACTGTCTTCTCACTCCACCTCACATCTCAGCCAAGTCATGGTAGGTAGTCAAAGTATTTACAGTGATTTTGTTGGACCAAGAGAGACAGTTAAGAGAAGGGAAAATCCCTATACTATTGATGCCTGGCAGTCCTCTTGTCTCCCTCCTCTGTGGCCCCTGTCTTTCCACATTCCTGTTTGCAGACCTTTGGAGCAGCGCTTCCAATAAGATATGCATCAGGCGAAGTGGAGTCTCCACATCAGCTGCAAATAGTTACTCTACAAGAGACGTGCCCATGCATTCAAAAGGGGAACTCTGAATGCATTTCCAAGAGAAATTTCATTCCATTTTTGATTAGCCTACAAAAGTACTGTTTCTAGTATGCTTTAGGAGCATTATGGAGAAACTGCATCATGGTGGCCTACCTCTGAAAGTTACCCTCCTTCTCAAAAACATTGTTTCTAATTTTTGCGTCTTTAAAAAATATGAAAAAAAGCTTCAAGTTTCCCCAGTTTCGACATATAAAACTCTGTAACTTGAACTGTTAATAAAAGAAGGATTTTAGTGTATGCTCGACTGTGCCACTTAAATCCCCCCACTGGGACCGACACACTCATTTTCAGCTGCTGGCAGTACTGGCCAATGACTGTGATCTGAATCCTTCTCTAGGAATTTCCTGCCTTCAGAGGAAGGTTCCTCACTTAATGTGACATTCATGATTGCATCTCCCCTCTGAGAGCCGATCTTGATCCAGTGACTGGTCAGTGGAGTCAAACACCTGGGCCCTTGGCTTCCTTTGGGGCAACTCTGAGAGACCATCCCAGCACTGGGGCTCCTGGGAGGCACTTGTGGCAACTGCTTTCAACTTAACTCCTTCCTCTGTCCAATCCTGCTCCCCTTACTCCCTTGGGAATGTTGTTCCCACAGACATGCACCCCCAAATGTCTCTCACACAATCTTTCCTGTCACAGGCTGAAATAGAGAAAAATAATTTACATGTTACTTCTGTCCACTTAGACGGTAAAGTGTCTGCCTGCAATGCGGGAGACCTGGGTTCGATTCCTGGGTTGGGAAGATCCCCTGGAGAAGGAAATGGCAATCCACTCCAGTACTCTTGCCTGGAAAATCCCATGGAACGAGGAGCCTGATAGGCTACAGTCCATGGGGTCGCAAAGAGTTGGACACGACTGAGCGACTTCACTTTCGATTTCACTTTTACTTACTGTCCACTTAAGGTGAAGTAACCTCTCATGACTCCTAATACTGCTTCTTATACGGTAATTATCTTAGCATTTACACAGTTTAAATTTTTATGCACACAATATGTATACCTGGTTTAAAAAGACAAAATAGTACTACATCATTTACAGTGGAAACAGCGGTGCCCGTCCTAGGCCTCTCTTAGAGCTTATATTGCAATTGCATGGATTTTAAAGTTACAGTCATTATTTGCTGACTTTCTGTTATAAAGGATAAAGATTTAAACCTCCTAACTCCTCCATATTCCCCACTATCCATTCTCTCATTAGCCAGTTTAGAAAATAAGTAGTCATTGTTTAAATTATCATTAAATGCACCCTTCTCATAATAATCTTTACTGCTGAGCCACACAGTATAGTTTGGTTACATTTCTTTTCTTTCTTAAATAACATTTTCCCCGGAGGCTAGTAATTTCCTTCTATTTTTAAAAATTTCGATTGTTTCGTTTTCTTGTACTTATTGCTAATTAATCCCCCAACTTTATGTCAAGTGCCTCGCAGGATGATAAAGCATATTTGATCATCGTTCAGTTCTCTTCCATGCCCCCTGTCCCTTGGGGACATCTGTCTTAGTGCCCCCAATCTAAACTTCCCGTTCTTCATGCCTGGGACATCAATGATTATTTTGGATCTTCTTCTTCACCCTTGCCCTGGGATTTGCCCTTCTCTAGTGTTGAATTCTATGTACCTTAGATTACTTGCTTTCCTTTTTCTTGGTGTATACCTTTGTTTTGCTGAAGTTATTCTCCGGAACTCTTCTGAGAATGTAAATTGTTGAAGCTGTGAATATCTAAATTTGTTTTTATTCTACTCTCACACTCGTTTGGGTATATTCTTATGGGTTGTAAATACTTCTTAAAAAGAAATTTGAAGTTGTATATCTATTACTGTTTTAAGAATTATAAGGCAATTCTGATTCTTCACTATTGGGACATGACTTGCTTTGTTTGTTTTTCTCTTTTTCCTGCTCATATTCTTTCTTCTAAGGAACCTCTCTTTATTCCAGGTGTTCTAAAATTTAATAAGGTAGTTATTGTGGATCAGTTTTTACTCATTGGACTGAGAACTGTCTGAACTCTTTCAACCTGAAAACTTGTATACTTCAATTCTGAGAAAATTCCTAGTATCTTTTATTATAATTTCCTCTTATTTCTAGGTTATTTTATTCTGGAATTCCTATTAAATATCTGTATCTTCTAAAATGATCCATTTATTACAATTTTTTCTAATATTGTCCTTGTCTTTATGACTTTCATTTTATTTTTAAATTTTATTTTATTTCACAGGTGATTTACTTTATCTCCCTAACTTGATAAATTCTGTTATATTTTTAATTTTTAAGGGCTCCTTATTGTTCTCTTCATGTTGTCCCACTTTTTAAAAGTAGCATTCCATTCTTGTTTCATGAATGCCACATCTCTTGTCTCTTGAAGGAGATTTATTATAGTTGCTTGCAATTTTCTTCTGTTCCTTAATATGGTAATGTGGTCTTTGTTTTCTTTCATTTTCTTATTTCTTTATTTTGGTTTGGTCTTGTAAGTCAGATTCCCTCTACTTATGAATTATGTTTTTAGTCATTCATTTATATTTAACAGTGAGACACTAAAAGATAAGTTGGAATTTCTATGTGCACTGGTGGACCTTGCCGACTAATGGGACTCCCTGTGAGTGACTAGACATAGCAGACCATTTCTTTGGCAACACCAACTGTCAGTATTGATAAGCATTTTCTCATGGACTTGTCAGATTCTTTAGAGGGATCTTCCAATCTCCTGCGTTGCTGACAGGAGGAAGGGTATATAAGATAGGCAACAGCGTTCTGAGAGTTGAGGGAAAACGCTGTCTTCCACTAAGAATACACAATTTCGATTTCATTGATTCCCTTACTTACTCCTGTTGTTTTCCAATAGTGCTTCTTGGGTTCATGATCTCCAGAGAATAATCCATTTGGCCAGGGTAGAGGAGAGAGGAACCTAAATATTTTTCATTCACTTTAACAATCCAATTGTTTCAGCCTCAACTTATATATATGATCTCAGAGATAGCTGATTCGTCTTCTAAGATTTTTGTGGAACTCTGAAATACTGATTAGTTTATCTCTTTTTTTTTTAAAAATATATATTTATTTAGTTTAATTGGAGGCTAATTACTTTAGAGTATTGTACTGGTTTTGCCATACATCAACATGAATCCGCCACGAGTGTACACGTATTCCCTTAATGACCTCCTCACACTGCCCCTGGCATCTTCCCTTTCTACCCAGACACTCAGCAGAAAGAAGGCTGAAACCTAAGCCTTCTATTTTTTTTTTTTTTTCAATTTTGTTGACTTATACTTTTACCTGTTCTCTTTGTCTTTGTAACTTTGTGCATTTTACTGTCATTTCAGTGACTTTCAGGAGGAAGCAGAGATTCTTGGCTGTGTTCAATCTTAATTGCTAACTGGACATTTATGATTATTTCTTTAGTTCTGTCTTCCTTGCTCCACATCTATCTGGTTGACTATTGAATTTTTAGGAACAAAGCAAGGACTAGCACATGCAGGAGGCACAATACATTTCTGTTAAATAAATGAAGGGATGCAATTTTATTTTAGTATCTGTCCAGAAGCAATGTAACTGAAACTCTCCTCAATTTATAAATGATTTGGTAATGCCAAGAAGGAAATTTCTAGAAATTTAACAAGGTTGGGTTATCAAAGAAGAGTAAAACTTTAAGAGTTCAGTGGTGTGATTAGTTAAAACCAGCTCTGTTATGAGAAATTCTAAAATAAATAATTAATTTGTATTATATTGGAGTGAAACAAACATTTTATCTCTTTCCTCAACTTTAAGAAAAGTTATTCATATCTTGAAGATAATTTACAGATATTATTAATGTCTTTTAGATGATTAAACAATTATTCAGTCTGTATATGATATACTCAAGAAAATTAATGTTTAAAGAAAGAAAGCTTTATATTTGTGAGTTTTATTTTCATAGTGGTATTTCTCTTCAATTTTTTAGTTTGGGGCAGTGTCTTCATAACACACTATCCTCAGTTAGATGATTACAATTGTAAAAGTTTTTCCTTTAGTAATTAGCAGTTGAAAAACTACACAAAAAAATTTGAATGTGGTCTTGCCTGATGCATAGGAAATGGCATTTTAAAGGCTATAAATTGTACTACTTTTTTGTGAAATATGTACAGTCTATTTTTAGGAAGATGGGTTTTGAAGTGTCATATATAGATAAGTCATCAGGGATAGTTTTTCATATGTGTGTTATCTTTGAAAATTTAAAACTACACTGCTATAAGTTTAAGCCTCCCACATGCCATAGCATGCCATAGACCGTATGGCCTGGTATATAGCGATAATCACCAAAGTTTGTGCCAGTGTATTCAGAAAAATTGATAAATTATCTGTGTCCTGGGTCAGTGTTAGTGCAATAGTCCCCCTGCCCCCGCATCTGCAGAGTGTGTGTTCTGAGATGCCTATGGGATGCCTGAAAAGGAGGTTAGTACTGAACCCAACATATACGACTTTTTCCCTACACGTATTTATCTTTGACAAAGTTTAATGTATACAATAGTCACAGAAAGAGGTTAACACAACAGCTAATAATAAAATAGAACAATTATGATAGTAAAGATTCTGTGTATGTGTAGTAAAGATTATGTGAATGTGGTTTCTCTCAAAATACTGTATGATAATATGTAAGCAATTATCATGCACTGTGGCCCTAAATTTGGCAGTCTGAAGCTCAGCAGCAAAACTAGCATGTATTTCTTTATCCTTCTTCATAATTTCACAGATAGATGATTTGTTTGTACTGTAGATTTTTAGCAACCTAAACATGTCATTTTTTTCTTTCCTATTAAGTTGAGAAGTTTCACCATTTCATTTAAAGGAGGCATTTTATGACTTCTATGTGGAAGGTCTGGATTGCCAGCATCCCTGCTCTGGTACTTTGGGGCTATTATTACGTAAAATAAGGGTTATTTGAACACAAGCTCTAAGATACCATGACAATCTGATAACGGACATAGCTACTGAATGACTAGTGGGTGGGATATGCTGGACAAAGGGATGAGTCACATTGAGTAAGGATGCAGTGGGACAGTGTGAGACTTCATTACACTATTCAAGATGGTGCACCATTTATAATTTACGGATTGCTTATTTGGGGAATTTTTCATTTAAAATCTTTGGAATGCTGTTGACCACAGGTAGCTAAAACCATGGAAAGCAAAATATAGATAAGGGGAACTACTGTAAGTAAAAACGAAATCTTAGCTTTAACTTATATTTAAGTCCATTTCTTAAGATTTAACTTATGACAGGGATAAGCTGTTTAGCTTATATGTATGGGTGGAAATCTTTAAGGATTTTACCCACTATGCACACAAAAATATGATTACCAAATAGGTTTATTTTGACAACAGATGTTGCAAGTTAACTTCACCTTAATAATTTTCTTTTTGCAGATTCTGTTAAATTTGTCTTTCTTCTGTTACTTTGAACATTAATTTGTTCTATTATTGGGCTTAGAATAAATTCTATTTATTTTTAAGAGGTACTTGACATGGTAATATTTTGTTTGTTTTCAGTTGCTTTGACTCCTATAAAAACCTTATAAGTTTTGAACGTTGGAATAGAGCCTAGTGCAAATGATCATATTTTACATGCTGAAAATCAAATTAAGTTGCTGCACAAAATTAATTTTGTTATGTTCATGATTACTTACAATTCATGTATATTCATTTGATTCAGTAATGACATTTTAACAATGAAAATCTTTTTTTCTGTGATTAATTTTTTCCTAATGAATAGTATGAAAGAAGACCAAGATGGCATATTAGGAAGACTCTGGGTTTATGTCCTTCCATGGGCATACCAAAATTGCAAGTATTTATAGAGCAACTATTGATGAGAAACACTGTAACACTAGTTAAAAAAAAAAAAAAAGATCTATGACTAAAATATAAAGAAGGAATCACAAGAAGATAGGTAGGAGGATAGAGCTGTAGGATAGTCAAGACCTACACCCCCAGGGTGAGAGACCCACAAATGGGAGAATAACTACAATTGCAGAGGTTCTCTCCAAGGAGCAAGTCACCTGAGCCATTAGACTCCCCAGCAGGGAGAAGACAAGCCCCCAGAACATCTGGCTTTGGAGAGGCCAGCAGGGCTTACTTTCAGGACAGCTAGAATGCTGTGGAGTGAAAATGAGTATACTACCCAAAGCAATCTACAGATTCAATGCAATTCCCATCAAGCTACCAGCAGTATTTTTCTCAGAACTAGATCAAATAATCTCAAGATTTGTATGGAAATACAAAAAACCTCGAATAGCCAAAGCAATCTTGAGAAAGAAAAATGGAACTGGAGGAATCAACTTGCCTGACTTCAGGCTCTACTACAAAGCCACAGTCATTAAGACGGTATGGTACTGGCACAAAGACAGAAATATAGATCAATGGAACAAAATCGAAAGCCCTGAGATTAACCCACACACCTATGGACACCTTATCTTCGACAAAGGAGGCAAGAATATACAATGGAGTAAAGACAGTCTCTTTAACAGGTGGTGCTGGGAAAACTGGTCAACCACTTGTAAAAGAATGAAACTAGAACATTTTCTAACCCCATACACAAAAATAAACTCAAAATGGATTAAAGATTTAAATGTAAGACCAGAAACTATAAAACTCCTAGAGGAGAACATAGGCAAAACACTCTCCGACATAAATCACAGCAGGATCCTCTATGATCCAACTCCCAGTATACTGGAAATAAAAGCAAAGATAAACAAATGGGATCTAATTAAAATTAAAAGCTTCTGCACAACAAAGGAAACTATAAGCAAGGTGAAAAGACAGCCTTCTGAATGGGAGAAAACAATAGCAAATGAAACAACTGACCAACAACTAATCTCAAAGATATATAAGCAACTTATGCAGCTCAACTCCAGAAAAATAAATGATCCAATAAAAAAATGGGCCAAAGAACTAAATAGGCATTTCTCCAAAGAAGACATACGGATGGCTAACAAACACATGAAAAGATGTTCAACATCACTCATTATCAGAGAAATGCAAATCAAGACCACAATGAGGTACCATTTCACACCAGTCAGAATGGCTGCGATCCAAAAGTCTACAAGCAATAAATGCTGGAGAGGGTGTGGAGAAAAGGGAACCCTCTTACACTGCTGGTGGGAATGCAAACTAGTACAGCCATTATGGAAAACAGTGTGGAGATTCCTTAAAAATTGCAAATAGAACTGCCTTATGACCCAGCAATCCCACTGCTGGGCATACACATTGAGGAAACCAGAATTGAAAGAGACACATGTACCCCAATGTTCATTGCAGCGCTGTTTATAATAGCCAGGACATGGAAGCAACCTAGATGTCCATCAGCAGATGAATGGATAAGAAAGCTGTGGTTCATATACACTATGGAATACTACTCAGCCCTTAAAAAGAATAAATTTGACTCAGTTCTAATGAGATGGATGAAACTGGAACCGATTATACAGAGTGAAGTAAGCCAGAAAGAAAAACACCAATACAGTATACTGACACATATATATGGAATTTAGAAGACAGTAATGATGACCCTATATGTGAGACAACAAGAGACACAGAGGTATAGAGTAGACTTTTGGACTCTGAGGGAGAGGGAAAGGGTGGGATGGTATGGGAGAATGGCAATGAAACATGTATATTTTCCTGTAAGAAACGAAACGCTAATCTATGTTCAATGTAGGATGCAGGAGGCATGGGGCTGATGCACAGGATGATTCAAGTAGAGGATGGGGGTGGGAGGTGGGAGGGGATTCGGCATTGGGAGATTGTGTTCACCTATGGCTGATTCGTGTCAATGTATGGCAAAACAAATACAGTATTGTAATTAAAAAAATAAATAAATTTAATTAAAAAAAAAAGCAAAAATCAAAAAAAAAAAAGTGCACAGAAAATCTCATATGCTCTGGGACCCAGGGTGAGAGCAGTCATTTGGAAGGAGCCTGGGTCAGATGAACTTGCTGCCTTGGAGAGTCTCCTGGAAAGGTAGGGGGTGACTTGAGCTCACCATGGGGACATAAGCATGGGTGGTAAACATTTGGGGAGCTTGTTCAACCAGAAGGACACTAAGCATCATTTTGGATTCTCTCTTGAGTTTATTAGCATTGGGACCTGGCCCCACCCGGTAGCCTTTGGTACCAGTACCAGGATGCCTCAGGCCAAGCAACTAGCCAGGCAAGGACACACTCACCACTCACCAGCAGGCCAGCTGCTTTAAGACCACTGAGCTCACAGCTGCTCCAGCACCCAGTCTGGTTTACCAGAGGACTCATGATGCCAACCCATACAACAGTGCACTGGCACTAACCCTGGGATGCCCAGGCACCTGCTGCCAGACACCCTGGGATTCAGTTCTGCCCATCAATGATCTGGAAACAGTTCTGGGAATCCCTGGGCCCTAGTCCCACCTACCAGCAGGCTGAAAGCATCTCTGAGACACTTTGGATCCATCAGCCAGCTCTGGGGATCCAGCCCCAGCCCCACTCACCAGTGGTCCAACATCAGTTTTGGAACACCCTGGATTCCATAGTCAGCCATGTCAGGAACTGGTACCACCTACTGACAGGCTAACACTAGATTCTGACCCTACAGCCACTCACTCCAGAACAACCCTGCTTTTCCAGCAGTGGGTTGGCACTAGCTCAAGGACTCCTTGGGACACTGCAGCCAGCAGCCCCAAAAGACCTCACCAATCAGAGGCCAGCAGTCTCTGCACAAGGCAGGGCCTGGCAGTGAACTGAATGAGGGGCCGGTCATGCCTGTTAGACCACTCAAAGTATTCAGTCTGCCACAAGAGAAGGATCCACATAGTCCAAAGAGGGGGCACCCTTAGAACACATAGCCCTGGTGACTAGAAGGGAGAGCACTGCTGGGATGCATACAGCGCATCCTACAAAAGGCCACTTTCCCAAGGTTGTTAAATGTAACCAACTTATCTATTTGGAAATAAAAAAAAGCAAATTAGACAAAATGGGACAACAGAGGAATAGCACGCAAATAAAAGAACAAGTTAAAACCCCAGAAGAAGAACTAAGTGCAATGGAGATAGGCAATTTCCCTGCTAAATATCTCAAGGTAATGATTGTAAAGATGTTCAAAGACCTCAGAAGAATGGAGGAACAGAGTGAGAAGTTTTTAATGAAGAGTTAGAAAATATAAAGAACATCCAAACAGAGATGAAGAATACAATAACTGAAATGAAAGATACACCAGAAGGAATCAATAGTAGATTATATGACACAGAGGAACAGATCAGCAAGCTGGAAGACAGATTAATGGGAATATCTGAAGCTGAGCAGAAAAGAGAATTTAAAAAAATGAAGCCAGTTTAAGAGACCTCTAGGACAGAATCACAGAGAAGGCAATGGCACCCCCACTCCAGTACTCTTGCCTGGAAAATCTCATGAACAGAAGGAGCCTGGTGGGCTGCAAGCCATGGGGTTGCTAAAGAGTCAGAAACGACTGAGCGACTTCACTTTCACTTTTCCCTTTCATGCATTGGAGAAGGAAATGGCAACCCACTCCAGTGTTCTTGCCTGGAGAATCCCAGGGACCGCGGAGCCCTGGTGGGCTGCCGTCTATGAAGTCGTACAGAGTCGGACACGCCTGAAGCGACTTAGCAGCAGCAGCAGGACAAAATCAAGCATGCTAATATTCACATTACAGGAGTCTCAGAAGGAAAAGAGAAAGGGGCAGAAAATACATTTGAAGACATAATAGCTGAAAACTTCCCTAAGCCTCGGAAAGGAAACAGACGCCCTGGTCCAGGAAGCACACAAAATCCCAGACAGGAGTGACCCAAAGGGGAACACACCACGTGATGGTGTAATGAAAGTGGCAACAGTTAAAGACAGAGAATATTAGAAGCGATACGGGAAAAGCAACAAGTACAAGCAAACTCTCATAAGGCTATCGCTGACTTCAGCAGAAACTCTGTAGGCCAGAAGGGAATAGCATGATATATTTAAAGTGATTAAAGGGAAAAAAACCTACAGCCAGGAATATTCTACTTGGCGAGGCTTTCATTCAGATTACATAAAGAGATTAAAAACTTTATAGATAAGCAAAAGCTAAAAAGAGTTCAGCACCATCAAATCAGTGTTACACGAAATGTTGAACTTCTCTAACCATAAACAAAAAAGCCACAACTAGAAACATGAAAATTACAAAGGGAAAATATACAGTAAAAGCAGTTAATTTGCATTGCATAAAGCTAGCGGGATGGTTAAAAAACAAATATAATAAAATCCATATCTGCAATAAGTAGAGATGAGACACCCAAAACAAAAACTGTAAAAACACACAATGTCAAAAGCAGTAAATGTCTGTTGGCAGGAGCAGTAAAAATGTAGGGTTGGTAAAGTACTTTTGAACTTAAGATATTAGCTATATATACACATACATACATAGCTATATATAGCTATAAATAGCTCCAAAAATATATTTACAAATATATAGCTATGTCCAGTGAGGAATATAGTCAATAACTGTGTAACATTTTTATATGATGACATGTTGTAACTAGACTTATTGCAGTGATCATTTCAAAAAGTGTAGAAATAGCTAAACAGCTATGTTGAGTAAGAGGAACTAACATAGTGTTGTAGGTCAGTTATATTTAAAAAACAAATGAAGTTATAGAAAAAGAAACTGATTTGTTTACCAGAGGCATGGGATTATGGGAGTGGGAATCAAATGAAGGTGGTCAAAGGTGCAGACTTCCAATAATAAGATAAATAACTACTAGGATACAATGTAGAACATGGTAAGTACAGTTAACACTGCTGTATGTTATATATGAAAGCTGTTAAGATAGTAACTCCTAAAAGCTGTCATCACAATAAAAAGATTCTTTTCTATTTAATTTTTCATTTGCATGAGATGATCGATACTCACTAAACTTATTGTGGTATTTCATGATGTGTGTAAGTCAAATTGTTATGCCATGCATTTTTAAATGTATACAATGCTGTGTGTCAACTATATCTCAATAAAGCTGTAGGTAAAAAAACAGAAAAATAAGAAATGTTATGAGAAACAGGTATTGCAGAAAATTACTTATTACACAAGTTCCCAAGTTACTACTGACAATGAGGAAAGAACTCCACCATTAGAACTGAATGGGCAATACTGCCCTGAATCTTAGAAAGAGAATGGGATACATCAAAAAACTTGACCTTGAATATCAACGACTTCCTCCCAAGATGAAGAGTTGGTACCCTCTTTGGTAAGTGGCCCTTAGAGTCACCCCATGTACAGGCTGCCTTACTCTGCTACTGCCTCTAAATATCTTCTGTTTAACTCTTCCCACTGTATCCTAATTTTTAAATTAGCTATGCCTGTTAAAAGAGATTTGCACATACTATGCTTCAGAAGTTTCATTGAGCCAACAAATACTTGTCATATCCTGTGTAACTGAATATTATTTTAGGTATCCAAATAGGACACCTAAAATAAACAAAACAGACAAAAAGCCATGTCCTTATATTGTTGTTACATTCTAGTTTATGTACCAGTGGGAAAAGAATCTATTAAACAGGATAAATAAGAAACACATGTAGTATGTTAATCCAAAGTAAATACTAAAGCGGTAAAAGAGTAGGGAAAGATGATAAATGATTTCGTGGTAGGAGTACCTGTTGAATGTTAGATGGGGTAACCGGGAAGAGAAGCGCTGTAGAGGGAGCTGTGTCACCATTTAGAGAAAGAACATGTCATTCAGATAAGGGTCAAGAAGTGAAGACGACCCAAAACAAGAGAGTTCTGGGATGTTTGTAGGAGGAGTCCTGTGTGTCTGGAGCAGTAATCAGAGATGAAGTCCAAGAGATAGAGAATGTGTATGTAAGAAGCAGATCGTGTAGGTTTCAATGCAAGGAAGTCTTGTGCTGTGAATGAAACTGGAAGCCATTGCACGTTTCAACAGGAGAGATGTGTTTTAATAGGACTGCTTTGGCTGCTAGATTCACGGTAGTGTTAATGTAAGGAGCAAGAGCAGAAGCAGCACCCAGACAAGAGGCAAATCCAAGAATCCAGAGGGAAGCCAGCGACTTGAACCTGGTGAAAGGAGGAGAGATTGTGAGCAGAGGTTTAATTTTCAAGGCAAAGCCTAAAACGCTTACTAATAAATGAGGTATTGCGTGGGCGGCAGAAATGGAAACGTGAAGGTGATTCCTCCTTTTGGTTTGAGCAATTGGAAGTGCTGTCAAGTTTCCATTAACTCAGACAGGAAGGCCCCAGTATGGCAGGCTTAGTGGGGATATGAAGGAGACTGATATCAAGAGTTTAGTTTTATTAAAAAAAAAAAAAATCAAACAAACCCTCAAGGGCTTCCCTGGTGGCCCTGTGGTAAAGAATACAATTGCCAATTCAGGAGACGCAGGTTTGACCCCTGATCCGAGAAGATCCCACAGGCTGCAGAGTAACTAAGGCCCTGTGCCGCAATTACCGAACCGTGCTCTGGAGTCCAGGAGTCGCAACTGCCGAGCCCACGTGCTGCAACTGCAGAAGCCCGTACACCCCAGAGCCCATGCCTGCAACAAGAAAAGCCACACAACGCTTCCCATGCACCACAGCTAGAGAGTAGCCCTGCCCTCCAGAGCTAGAGAAAAGCCCATGCGAGAAAGGCCCAGCACAGCCAAAGAGAAATAAATTAATAATAAAAAGGAGTTCCGTTTTGCTCATTTTAGATCTGGAGATGCACATTAAAACATTCAGATGAAAACGTTGAGTGGGCAGTTGGATATATAAGATTGGAATTCAGAAAAGAGACATGGGCATATAATTTGTGAGTTAACAGCATGTAGAAGGTATTTAAAGCCGTGAGACTGAAGATCCATTTCATGTAAATTGTGACAGACTTCTGCCATTATGAGAGAAGTTTATCATATTAAATTTCAAGAGTAATGCTATTTTTAAGATAATTCTATTTTAGTGTAATGTTAAAATCCCTGTGCTCTCCAGAACTCAGTGAATTTTTGCAGACTTAGAAGAGCTGCAGGTCCCAACATTTGTTACAGAAAACATAGATTATGTTAAAATCACAAATGAAAAAAATAATAAGCAAAATTATATGTATTATATCATCACAAAAATGTAAAATATGTTTAGACAAAGATGTGAAGAAAATATGAAATTCTTGATTATCCTGTGTATTTTCCAAATTTTCTTAATTTTCCATAAAGTGTGAGTTATTTTTAAAATGGAAAAAGAAATGAAGTTTGTCTTCCAAGGTTATGCAAATCAAAGTTTCTTCTTGTACACTAATTAATGCTTGGCTATGTAATAAAACCCAGTGACTAAATTAATCATACTGCATTTCATCATTTGTGATTATATGTTATATGATATAAAAGCATAAAAATGAAGATGAAGGACGTTCGCCAATATTATCTGAATATCATATAAAAAGATTCAGTCAATTGACAGCTTATCAATACCTTAGACCTGGTGTCCCAGAGAAATAAGAAGTAAACAGGCCCTATCACCAGTCCATGGAACTCACTATATTCAGGCAGCCTATTGTTTCCAAATCAAATCGATGCAATTTCCAGCTCCTGTTTTGGTCTCTGATCTCCTCTGGCACATAGGCTCCCTTTGGAATTTCTTTTTAACACTAACTTTCATCATGGGTTTTTTTCCACCTTATTCTTCCAGCAAGTGAAAGGTTTTGATTCCTCGAGGTTTATTTCAAAGCAGTTCAAAGAGGGACCTCCTGAAGTGGTGTAAAATAGATTTAACAATACCAACCTACCTCATAAGGCTGCTGTGTGGAATAACAATACAAAGGACTAC
Organism: Nanger dama; assembly: GCA_917880005.1. Taxonomy (NCBI): domain Eukaryota; kingdom Metazoa; phylum Chordata; class Mammalia; order Artiodactyla; family Bovidae; genus Nanger; species Nanger dama. The sequence continues at coordinate 16,794,544 of CAKJTW010000010.1, forward strand.
AAAGCACTTCGTAAATATAAAGTTCTATACAAAAGCTTAATAATAATTACTGGGCACAGCACAGTGAAGTCCTTGTGCTTTTGCAGAAGTGCCAATGAGCAGGATAAGTTTTCTTCCTCCAGTCATTTTTCAATTTTTATAATAAAAATATCTTATTTAAAATCACGTACAGAATGTCCTTGTGCTCTGGGCCTTGGATGTGTTCCCAAGTAAGAGCTGAAACAATATCAGGCTGAGAGAAAAGAGCGGGGGTGTCTTGGGTGCAGCTCTCTTCATGTTTGAAGATGCTTTGGCACACTAGGGAAGCCAGAGATGTGAAACTTCACGCAATGTTTTTCTCTGAATGGGCAGATATATATAGATAGAGTTACAGATACAGAGATAAGAGATAGAGATACGTCCATTGACAGGGCTGTGCTTGCTGCATTCAGATCAACGTCAAACTTGGCTGAATTATGCAGTCATACCTCTGTTTCTGACTATACAGGGAAATCAACATTACTCTTAAAATTTTCATCCATTGGCATTGACATTAAACAGCTTCAAGTTTCTTGTGTTCTCACAAGTTTCTTTTAACAACTCCTTTAATTCACTAGACATTTACAGCTTTGGTCTACTGATCTGTTTCCTCATCAGTAACCAGAGCTTCCAAGTACAGTATTCTTTCAGTGTCCAAAGAGTACCCACTTTAGAAGCCACCTACTTTTGGCTGTTAGCGTTCTCATGGAAAAAAAAAAAAATCTGATCAAAATAGTTTTACTTGGAAATATTTTTACAGTTCTTTTCTGTGATGAAATTTGACCTAAATTATCTCCTTAGTAGTCTCCCATTGCGATAGTTGTTAGCATAAACTTGATTGGTTTTCCAAAGCCCAAAACTATCCCTAGACTGACAAGGGGTAGGGACTGGACAGAAGGGAAGCTTTGTCTACTCTCTGCTCCAGAAAAGGGAAATCTCTAATGTAAGAGAGTGTTTAATCCAGTGTGGGAATTCCACACTCTTCCTATCCCAAGGTGAGATTTGTATCTGATCTTTTATTCTTTAGCAAACATTTACTGAGTCACTACTGAGTTTCATGCACTCTGCATGGTGCTGGGAAAAAGTTTATAATAAATGTTCCACAGTACTTGGCCTTAAGTCCATCAAAATCTGATAGTTGACTCAGATAATATTAACATAAAAGTGAGATAAGATAACATTCATATTATAATGAGGGTACTGCATAAAGTGAGGTAGCTTCTGAGAGAAAGAAAATGTTATTGGAGGAGTCAGAATGTTTTTCACAGAGGAGGCAACATTTAACAAAGGTCTGGATGGATGATTAGCATTTACCAAGCATTTGTGAAGTTTTGGGACTACAAAGTGATTTATGAATGAATATGGCATAACTGGCAAATGTTGAGAGATTCAACATGAAATTAAAAGATGCTTGCTCCTTGGAAGAAAAACTGTGACAAACCTAGCGAGCATATTAAAAATCAGAGACATTACTTTGCCGACAGAAGTCCATCTAGTCAAAGCTATGGTTTTTCCAGTAGTCATGCATGGATGTGGAGCTGGACTATAAAGAAAGCTGAGCGCTGAAGAATTGATGTTTTTAAACTGTGGTGTTGGAGAAGACTCTTGAGAGTCCTTTGGTCTGCAAGAGGATCAAACCGGTAGATCCTAAAGGAAAGAAGTCCTGAATATTCATTGGAAGGGCTGATGCTGAAACTGAAGCTCCAATACTTTGACCACTTGATGTGAAGTACTAAAATTGTGGAGAAGACCTTGATGCTGGGAAACATTGAGAGCAGGAGGATAAGGGGATGACAGAGGATGAGATGGTTGGATGGCTTCACTGACTTGATGGACATGAGTTTGAGCAAGCTCTAGGAGTTGGTGATGGACAGGGAAGTCCATGGGGTCGCAAAGAGTTGGACATGACTGAGCGACTGATCTGTCTCTCTGAGAAATACAGAATGGCTAGAGAATTGATTATGGGAAGGGTTTGATGGGAGAGGAAACTGGAATGATTGGCTGGGACCATGATGTGAGGAGCTAGGCACCTCCTGCCAAAGAATTTGGGACTCCCTTGTAAGCAGTGGTGAGGTGAGGTGAAGTCGCTCTGTTGTGTCTGACTCTTTGCGACCCCGTGGACTGTAACCTACTAGGCTTCTCTGTCCATGGGATTCTCCAGGCAAGAATACTGGAGTGGATTGCCATTTCCTTCTCCAGGGGATCTTCCTGACCCAGGGATCAAACCTGGGTCTCCTGCATTGGAGGCAGACGCTTTAACCTCTGAGCCACCAGGGAGTTAGCTAAAATTAGAATGATCACATTTGTGTATTAGACAATGTTGATATCGTATGGAGAACAGTGCAATTCAGGAAACAATAGAAGTGGTTCATTTAGAGATGATCAGGAGCAGAACAAGCACGGTGTTTAAAATGAGCCTACAAATCCTGGGTAAATGCCCTAGACACTTACATTGGGATATATAGGTGTTGCTTCCAACATCAACTTCTCAGCAATGTCCTTAGGACAGCCTACTAATATCTAAGAGGTATATGGCTTCTTTCTGACTAAGAAAATTTTAACTTTGGTAAGACACAGTACTAATGATTGAGTAGTAGATGAAGAAACCTCTACTAACTTTAGTACCTTGGTGAAAGTCAGAAATCTTTAGGATAGAAAGGATTTTTTTTTTTTTTAGTTTAATTTTACTAATACATTTCTTCCATGTGGAAAGCAATTCCTTAAAGTTTATGCAACAGAGTTCTTTTACACTTTTCAATTAGTCTAATCAGACTACAATTTTCACTTGACTACAAATACAGCAACAGCAATTATACTTTATGCCTAATTCCTAATTGCCTATGAACTAACATGACTTACTTTTGTAAACTGCTAACTCAGGTTGACATCTCATCAAATGCTCTGTTTAAAGCACCATCCACCAGCAACATAAATTCTCAACTTGTTCTTCTAATACAGTAGATTGACTGCATCCCTCAGGCATTGCCTTTCTCTATTACTGTCCTTGACATATGCATATGTATAATTTTACCAATCATTTTCTCATTCAAAAATTTTACTTTATTTTTTATATCAACTTTATTGCAAAGTACTTTATATGTGCACATCTTAAATACAGTTAAGAGAGTTTTGAAAGCATATGTGCTGTCAAGGGGTACCACCAATCCATGTCAGACACAGAACGATTTCATCATCTCAGAAAGTTCCCCTGTACTGTCAAACTCCTCTGCTCTCCTTCCCCAGGCTGCCACTGGTATGATTCTTACCTTTGTAGGTTAGTTTTACTCATTTTAAGGCCATATGAATGAACTTCTACAGCATGTACTTTTTTTCTGTTAAGCTCCTTGTTGAGATTCATGCACGTTGTATGCAGCAGTAATCTGAGTCTTTTCACTGGTGAGTACGATTCTATTGGATGTGTGCCTTAGTTGCTCAGTTGTGTCCAACTCTACAACCCCTTGGACTGTAGCCCACCAGGCTCCTTTGTCCATGGGATTCTCCAGGTAAGAATACTGGACTGGGGGGCTATTCCCTTCTCCAGGGGATCTTCCTGACCCATGGACTGAGCCTGGGTTTCCTGAACTGCAGGAAGATTCTTTACTGTCTGAGCCACCAGGTAAGCCCAGTTACCAGGGAAACCCAATTTTAGTGCATTGTGTGAGTACACCACAATTTGTGTATCTATTCAGCTGTTGACAGATATTTGGATTGCTTCTAGTTTTGCTATTATGAATAAAATTACTGTAAATATCAGTTTGTAAGTATTTTTTGAGGACACGTGTTTCTTTTTCTCTTAGAAAAATACCTAGGAGTGAAATTGGTGGTTTTGGCTCAGACAGTAAAGAATTTTCCTGCAATGCGGGAGACCCAGGTTTGATGCCAGGTTGGGGGATCCCCTGGAGAAGGAAATGGCTACTCACTCTAATATTCTTGCCTGGAAAATTCCATGGAAAGAGGAGCCTGGCAGGCTACAGTCCACCGGGTCACAAAGAATTGGATATGACTGAATGGTTAACACTTGCTATGGTAAGTATATGTTTGACTTTATGTGAAACTGACAATCTATTTTCCAAAGTGGTTAAGCCACTTTACACTTCCATCAGCCATGTGTGAGTTCCAATTGCTTCACATGCTGTGCCAGTTTTAATGTTTTGGCTGTTTCAGTGAATGTGCTGTTGAATTTCATTGTGACTTTCTTGGTGGCTGATGTTGAACATCTTGTGCTTTTTGCCCAACCATGTCTGTTTAAGTTTTTGGCCTATTTTATAATTGAGTTTTCTTTTTATTATTTAGTTTGAGTTCTTCATATATCTTGGATACAAACCTTCCCTCCAATATATACATATTGTGAATATTTTATCCCAGTCTGTGGCTTGCTTTCTCATTTTCTTAATGGTGTCTTTCAAAGAGAAGATTTATATTTCAACAAAGTCCAATTTATTAATTTTTATTTCATGATTTATGTCTTTTGTGTCCTGCTTAAGAAATAATCACCTATGTAGTTTACAAAAATTTTCTTCAATGTTTTGTTCTAAAAAGTTTTATAGTTTTATTTGTACATTTAGGTTTATGCACTGTACTTGATTGCCCAGCCATGTCTGACTATGACCCCATGGACTGTAGCCCACCAGGCTCCTCTGTCCTTGGGGATTCATCAGGCAAGAATACTGGAGTGGGTTGCCATGCACTTCTCCAGGAGATCCTCCCAACCCAAGGATCAAACCCAGGTCTGCTGCATTGCAGGTAGATTCTTTACAATCTGAGCCACCAGGGAATCCCAAGAATGCTGAAGTGGGTAACCTATCCCTTTTCCAGGGGAACTTCCTGACCAAGGAATTGAACCAGGGTCTCCTGCATGCTGATTCTTTACCAGCTGAGCTACCTAGGAAGCCCATTTAGGTTCATAATTCATTTTAAATGTATTTTTTTGTGTATGGTGTGAGGTTGATTTTTTCCCAAAACTACAATTATTTCAAAATCACGTATGGAAATATTTTACCTTCCTTTACTGAATTAACTTGACACTGTTTCAAAAATCAACTGGCAATACAAAAACATGCTCCTTTGGTTATATTTCTCTTTTACCAGTACCACATTGTCTAAATTACTGAAAATAAGTCTTAAAACAAGGTAGTATAAGCTCCCTTAGTTCTTTTTAGTTTTGGTAATGCTGGGTCCTTAACATTTTCGTATAAATTTTAAAAAAGACTTCAATTTTTACAAAATTCTTTTTCAGTTTTTATTCAGATTATTGAATGTCTAGGTTAATTGGGAGAGAACATAATGTCTTAAGACTGTAGCTCCATAAACATGGCATTACTCCCCATTTATATAGATTTTCTTTAATATGTCTCAGCAATACTTATAATTTCAGTGTAGAGGTCTTATTTATTTTTTATTAAATTGATACCTGTACATTTTTTGTTTCTGGATAATATTGAAAATTATATTTAGAAATCTAATTTATGATTCCTTTTTTCCTAGCATATATAAATACAATCGATTTTTGAATTTGCCTTCTTAATGTTCAACTTTTAATAAACTGTCTTATTGATTCCGATAGTTGTCTTTTAGATTCCTCAGCATTACTTCAGATGCAAATGGAGAAAGTTTAACTTTTCCTTTCCAATCTATGGACATTTTATTTCTTTTTATTGTTTTTTATATTGATTAGGATAACTAGCACAGTATCAGAAGTGGGAAGATCAGGCATTATCTCTGATCCTATGAAAAAACATTTAATATGAAACATAATATTAATATGAAAAATAAACATTTAATATGAAACATAATATTACATAATATCATAAAAGGATTTTATTGATGTCCTATATAAGGTTGAGGATGTTTTCTTGTATGTCTTGATTGCTGAGACTACTTTTTAAATTGTCATGAATGAATGTTGAATTTTTAAATGTTTCTCTTTTCAGATTTTTACATGTTTTTCTTCTTTATTCTGTTAATATAATTAATTACATTAGTTGATTTTTTCCAGTTTTAAACCAAATTTCCATTCAAAGGTGAATCCCACTGGATAGGATATTACGGTGGTGTTGCTTTATTCTCTCAGTCATATCCTCCTCTTGTGACCCCATGAACTGTAGCCCACCAGGCTCTTTTGTTCATGGGATTTCCTGAGCAAGAATACTGGAATGGGTTGCCATTTCCTTCTTCAGGGGATCTTTCCCACCCAGGGATTGAGCTCATGTCTCCTGCATTGCAGGCAGTCTCTTGCTGTGGCTCAGCGTTAAAGAATCTGCCTGCTGTGTAGGAGGCATGGCTTTGGTCCCTGGGTCAGGAAGATCCCCTGGAGGAACATGGAAACCACTCCAGTATTCTTGCCTGGAGAATCACATGGACAAAGGAGCTTGGCGAGCTGTAGTCCATGGGGTTGCCAAGAGTCGGATACGATTTAACTGACTTAGCACAAATGCACACACCAGGGAAGCCCTCCCCTTTACATATATCACTGAATTTGTTTGCTAATATTTTATTGAGTATTTTTGTGCTTGTACTCATGAGGAATATTGATATGCAATTTTCTTTTGTTTTAATGTCTTTGTCAAGTTGTTATGAGTGTTATCATGGGGCATAAATTGAATTAGAAAGTGTTCTCTCTCCTGTTTGCACAAGATTCGTTTTATTTATTCTTTAAATATTTGATAAATCTTAACAGTTAAGTCACCTACATCTGATATTTTCCTTTGGGGATGGATTTTGATTATGGATACAAGTTTTAGACTTTTCAGATATTCTACTCATTATTGTGTCAAATCGGTATGTCACCTTTATTAAAAAAATTTTAAAATTTCTTCTAAATTTAAATATTTATTGGATAAAATTATCTGTAGTCTCTATTGCTATCTTTTTTTAATATCTACATAATCTGTAGTGGTATCCTTTATATCACTATTGATGTTTTTAATTTGTCCTTCTCCCACCTTTTTATTCTTCATTAGTTTTAAGCGGCGTATGTAAACGTTATCAACCTTTTCAAAGAAACATTTGGTTTGATTAGTTTTCTCTTTTGTTTTAGGTATTCTATTTTTATTGGCCTAGGTTCTTATATGTATTATTTCTTTCTGACTTTGCATTACATTTCCTCTGTGTTTTATAGCTTCTTAGTCAGAAACTTGTATCATTGAGTTTAAAACTTTCTTCTCTTCTAGTATAGGCATTTAAAGCTATGTATTTCATCCAATCACTTTTTCAGCTAAATCTCACACACATTTTTATAGTGTGGTTTTGTTAATATTTAGAAAAAAATTTAAATTTCCCTTGTGATTTATTCTGACTTTCATGTTATTTGGAAGTATGGTATTCAAATTCCAAATATTTGGGGAATTTCTAGATTCCTTGTTGTTATTGATTTCTAAGTTGATTTTGTTGTGGTCAGAGATTTCAGTCTTTTAAAACTCATTTAGACTTATTTTATGGCCCTGCATGTGCTGCATTATGGTGAATGTTCTCTGTACACTTTTTCCATTGCACTTTCCAGAACGTGTGTTCTCTAGTTTTGCTGTGTGGAATTCTTTAATTGTCTGATCAAGACAGTGAATAGTGTTTTTCAAATTTTATATCTTTATTGATTTTTCTGTATTTTTTTCTTCCAGTTACTGAAAGAGGGCTATTAAAATCTCCATATATGATTATGTGTTTGTCAAAATTTGTCTACAGCTATGACAGTTTTCACTTCATGAAATTTGAGGGTCTGTTCTCAGATGCATAAAAATTTAGAACTTTTATATTTCACTGAATTATCTCTTTCATTATTATGAAATATTCCTCTTATGTCTTACTTGTCATAAAATTAATATAGACACATCGACTTTCTTATGCTCTCTCTTTGAATACTATATGTTTTTCCTTTCTTTAATTTTAAATTGTTTGCATCTTTAAAGTTAAATAAACAGGGTGACGATATACAGCCTTGACGTACTATTTTTTCCAATTTGGAACCAGTCTGTTGGTCAATGTCTGGTTCTAACTGTTGCTTCTTGACTTGCATACAGATTTCTCAGGAGGCAGGTAAGGTGGTCTGGTATTCTTGTCTCTTTTAGAATTTCCCAGTTTGTTGTGATCCACATAGTCAAAGACTTTGGGGTAGTCAGTGAAGGAGAAATACATTTTCTGGACTCTTGCTTCTTTGATAATCCAACGGATGTTGGCAATTTGATCTCTGGTTCCTCTGCCTTTTCTAAATCCAGCTTGAATGTCTGGAAGTTAATGGTTCATGAACTGTTCAAGCCTGGCTTTGAGAATTTTGAGCATTATTTTGTTAGCATGTGAGAAGAGTTCAATTGTGAGATAGTTTGAACATTCTTTGGTATTGCCTTTCTTTGGGACTGGAATGAAAACTGACATTTGCCAATCCTGTGGCTACTACAGATTTTCCAAATTTGTTGGCATATTGAGTGCAGCACTTTCACAGCATCATCTTTTAGGAATTGAAATAGCTCAACTAGAATTCCATCATCTCCACTATATTGTTCATAGTGATGCTTCTTAAGGCCCACTTGACTTCACATTCCAGGATATCTGGCTCTATGTGAGTCAGCACACCTTCATGGTTATCTGGGTCATGAAGATCTTTTCTGTATAGTTCTTCTGTGTATTCTTGCCACCTCTTCTTAATATCTTCTGCTTCTGTTAGGTCCAGACCATTTCTGTCCTTTATTGTGCCCATCTTTGCATTAAAAGTTCCCTTGGTATCTCTAATTTTCTTGAAGAGATCTCTAGTCTTTCCCATTCTATTGTTTTCCTCTATTTCTTTGCATTGATCACTGAGGAAGGCTTTCTTATCTCTCCTTGCTATTCTTTGAAACACTGAATTAAGATGGGTATAGCTTTCCTTTTCTCCTTTGCCTTCCACTTCTCTTTTTTTTCAGCTATTTGTAAGGCCTCCTCAGACAACCATTTTGCCTTTTTGCATTTCTTTTTCTCAGGGATGGTCTTGATCACTGCCTCCTTACAATATTGTGAACCTCTGTTCATAGTTCATCAGGCACTCTGTCTAGCAAATCTAATCCCTTGAATTTATTTGTCACTTCCACTGTATAATCATAAGCAATTTGATTTAGGTATACCTGAATAGTCTAGTGGTTTTCCCTACTTTCTTCAATTTAAGTCTGAATTTGGCAATAAAGAATTCATGATCTGAGCCACAGTCAGCTCCTGGTCATGTTTTTGCTGACTGTATAGAGCTTCTCCATCTGCAGTTGCAAAGAATATAATCAGTCTGATTTTCATATTGACCATCTGGTGATGTTCATATATAGAGTCATCTTTTGTGTTGTTGGAAGAGGGTGTTTGCTATGACCAATGTGTTTTCTTGGCGAAACTGTGTTAGCCTTTGCCCTGCTTCATTTTGTACTCCAAGGCCAAACTTGCCTGTTACTCCAGGTATCTTTTGACTTTCTGCTTTTGTTTTCCAGTTCCCTATGATGAAAAGGACATCTTTTTTTTGGTGTTAGTTCTAGAAGATCTTGTAGGTCTTCATAAAACCATTCAACTTCAGCTTCTTCAGCATTACTGGTTGGGGCATAGACTTTGATTACTGTGATACTGAATGGTTTGCATTAGAAATGAACAGAGATCATTCTGTCATTTTTGAGATTGCACCCAAGTACTGAAGTTTGGACTCTTCCGTTGACTGTGAGTGCCATTCTATTTCTTCAAAGGGATTCTTGCTGACAGCAGTAGATATAATGGTCATTTGAATTATATCCAAACTGTGGTGTTGGAGAAGACTCTTGAGAGTCCCTTGAACTGCAAGGAGATCAAACTAGTCAATCCTAAAGGAAATCATTCTTGAATATTCATAAAGGGCTGATGCTGAAGCTGAAACGCCAATACTTTGGCCACCTGATGTGAAGAACTGACTCATTTGAAAAGACCCTGATTCTGGGAAAGATTGAAGGCAGGAGGAGAAGGGGACGACAGAGGATGGATGGTTGGATGGCATCACAGACTCAATGGACACAAATTTGAGCAAGCTCTGGGAGTTGTTGATGAGCAAGGAGCCTGCCATGCTGCAGTCCATGGGGTAACAAAGAGTCAGACATGACTGAGTGACTGAGCTGTACTGAATTTATCTCTAAAGTATGAATATCCTTGGTAGAAAGCATATGGGTGGATTACCCCTTATGTCAAGATTGGTAATTACCACTTTTTTAGTTCAGTTAGTTCAGTTGCTCAGTTGTGTCTGACTCTGCAATTCCATGGACTGAAGCATGCCAGGCCTCCCTGTCCATCACCACCTCCTGGAGTTTACTCAAACCCATGCAATTGAGTCGGTGATGCCATCCAAACATCTCATCCTCTGTTGTCTCCTTCTCCTCCCTCCTTCAGTCTTCAGTCAGGGCCTTTTCAAATGAGTCAGTTCTTCATATCAGGTTGCCAAATATTGGAGTTTCAGTTTCAACATCAGTCCTTCCAATGAATATTCAGGACTGATTTCCTTTAGGATGGACTGGTTGGATCTCCTTGCAGTCCAAGGGACTCTCAAGAGTCTTCTCCAACACCACAGTTCAAAAGCATCAATTCTTTGGCACTCAGCTTTCTTCCTAGTCCAACTCTCACATCCATACGTGACTACTGGAAAAACCATAGCCTTGACTAGATGGACCTTTGTTGGTAAAGTAACTGGAATGTTACTCTACTTATATTTAATGTAATTACTGATATTTTTTGGACTTAAGTCTTCTAGTTTTCAGTTCATTTTCACTTTCCCTCTAGTTTTTATTCCTCTGTTTTTTCTCTCCTACTTTACTTAGAGTATCTTTGGTATTCCTTTTTATTTCTCTATTGGTTTCTTAGGTATAATCTTTTTTTTTTTTTTTTTGATTGTTCTACAGTTAGTAACTTTCATCCTTGGCTCATCAAAGTCATTTCATACTCAAAATGGTACCACTTTTCATCTCACAATGGTCACTTCACACTTTCTACTTAAGACTTCACAAAATTAATAATATTACAATTTAACTTTCAGAGTATTCATGCTGACATTTTCACTTATTTTACTTTTCATATGTTGTGAATCTCACTTTCCATTGTTGTTTTTGCTTCAAACTGTCAGTTGTCTTTTAAAGAACTTACATGAAGCAAAAGCACAGTCCTTTGCATTTATCCATTTATTATTTATGGGACTCTTTTTCCTGTATATTCAAGTTTCTGATATGATTTCGATTCTGTCTGAAGAATATTCTTCAGCGTTTAGTTTTCAGTGAAGGTTAGCTGGCAACAAGTTTAACATTTATGTACCTGACATTGTCTTAATTTCCCTGTCAATTTAAGATAATTTTCCTGTAAATAGAATTCTGGGTTAAGAACTTTTAAAAAGTATGTTAAAGATGTCCTTCTTTGCCTTCTGAACTTTACCACTTCTGAGAAGTTGGCTGTTATTCTTCTTGTTCCCTTTGTAACATGCCCAGATAAATTCTGGTTGCTTGAAAGTTTTCTTAAAAAATTTTTTTTTGTGTCGCTCTTAGAATACTGACAGTCATATTTCAAGTGTAGTTTTCCTTGAATTTATTCATCTTGCAGTTGACTGAGCTTCTTGAAACCTATAATTATTTTTTTCAGAAAATTTAGGAAAATTTCTTTGATTATTTGTACCTCCTTCTCACTGTCTTCTCTGTTTATCAATTTTATATTGTCCCACGGGTTTTTCATACTCTGTCTCCTTTTCTCTCTCAACGTCTGCAATCAGATATCTTTCTTCTGACATTTACAGTCTGCAGTTAAACTCATTTGGTGAAATTTCTATTACAGTTATTATACTTGCTTATGTAACAATTCTATTTGCTTCTTTTTAAAAAATAGTTTTCATTTCTCTGCTTAGGTTATCTGTCATTCATTAAAATTATATCTTATTTTAGTTTTAAACACATTTTCTCTTAATTCCTTGAACATACTTGTAGGTGTTAGCTAAATCTAACATCCAGGTTATCTCAGATTCCATTTCTATTGACTATTTTTAAATTGGCTATGGGTTACATTTTTACTTTTCTTTGAAGACTTCATAATTCTTAATTGTATATTAGACATCATCAGTGGTATTTTGTAGAGACAGGATTCTATTATCTTACTTTGAGGAGTGCTGATTTTTGCTTCTGTAGTTAGTTCCATTACTGGTTGGTCAGTCTGAACTTATGTGGGCTTGTTTAACTATGTTAGGACAAATCTGTAGAAGTCCCAAGTGGCTCTCAAGCTCTTCAGATTGGTAAAACTCAAACATTTTAAAACGCCGTTTCTTCTGGGAACTTTTTCAGGGCACAGTTTTAGGCTTTGCCAGTCCTTGATGTTTTTTGGAAGGAATGATGCTAAAGCTGAAACTCCAGTACTTTGGCCACCTCATGCGAAGAGTTGACTCATTGGAAAAGACTCTGATGCTGGGAGGGATTGGGGGGCAGGAGGAGAAGGGGACGACAGAGGATGAGATGGCTGGATGGCATAACTGGCTTGATGGACGTGAATCTGAGTGAACTCTGGGAGTTGGTGATGGACAGGGGAGGCCTGGCGTGCTGCGATTCATGGGGTTGCAAAGAGTCGGACACAACTGAGTGACTGAACTGAACTGAACTGAACTGAAGGCAGGTCTAAAGCAAGCCTTATTCTGAGACATGTTTTTTACTTCTAAGGCTTTTTATTTCTGTTGTCTCAGCTGGGTATCTCAGGTGTTCACAAGGTGTTAAGGAAATTTCCCCTTTCTGATGGGCTAGATCTGCAGTATCCTCCATCTCTGTTTGATCTCTGTGTGTCTGTTCTGTTCTAAATCCCAGACCAGCCACTCTGTTGTAGTGGTAGTCTTGAACAAGCCACCAGCAAAGACTCATAGGGCACTCCTGTATGATGTTAGCCCTTCTCCATAGATTACCTCCTCGTCTTCAGTAACTTGCTGCACAGATACCAACCATTTTACCTGGCCTGTACTCTAACTTCTTCCATTTTAGCCCAGTCAGAATCCTGTGCTCATTCTCAACTCAAGCTTTCTCGGCCAGGTCAGGAAATGGTTCTCAGGCAGAGTCAGTACAATTATGAGCCTCTCTTTATGAGCTTCTCTTTTCTCAGGGATCATAGAAATCAGTACATCAATTAGAGCAGATTGTATCAAGTAAGTTCATATTTGGGCTCCTGGTCTTGGAGAGATGATTCAAAATCAGTCCCAAGACTGTCCAACCAAAAATATTTCCAACTAGTGACTGTTAATGCAAATATTCTCTTCCTTCTGACCCTATTACTACATTATTTTTCATTTTTAAAATCTGACTCTTCTTTTTTTTTTTAAATGCATCTGTACTCTGTTTTCAATATAAGCTGGGTTTATCTCCACTTATCAAGATATAGATATTGCTTCTGTGGATCTGAGTATTATTTGAAGCTTGATGAGAAAAATGACTAAGAGAAATCTAAGATCATTATTATCATTAATATAATATCATTTTAATTGGGTGTTATAAATCAACAGTTTTACCTTCTCACAATAATTTCCAAAATATTGGCATGATATAACTATTATATATATTTAATTATTCATAGCTTTTTTTTTTTTTTGACCGATGTTGAAGTTTGTATTTGTGACATTTTCTCAAAGCCATCTCTCATCATTCAGTCAGGACTCTCATTCATCATCACATAAACTTCATATCTGATAAAGAGAGCTAGGAATTGAATTATGATGGCTTAAAATTATACACTATAAAGAAAGCTGAGAGCTGAAGAATTGATGCTTTTGAACAGTGATATTGGAGATGTCTCTTGAGAGCCCCTTGGACAGCAAGGATATCCAACCAGTCCATCCTAGAGGAAATAAGTCCTGAATATTCATTGGGAGGACTGATGTTGAAGCTGAAACTCCAGTGCTTTGGCCCCCTGATGCAAAGAACTGACTCATTTGAAAAGACCCTGATATTGGGAAAGATTGAAGGCAGGAGGAGAAGGAGACGACAGAGGATGAGATGGTTAGATGACATCACCAATTCAATGGGCATGAGTGTAAGCAAGCTCTGGGAATTGGTGATGAACAGGGAGGCCTGACGTGCTGCAGTCCATAGGGTCGCAGAGTCAAACGTGACTGAGCAACTAAACTGAACTGAAAACTGCACACTTGTAATTTTATTTCTGTATTTTTGGCTATGCTGGATCTTTATTGCTGCATTAGCTTTTTGCTAATTGCTGCCAGGTGGGAACTACTCTCTAGTTGCCGTGTATGGGCTTCTCGTTGTAGTGGCTTCTCTTGTTGCAGAGCACAGGCTCAACAATTGTGGCGTATGGGCTTAGTTTCTCTGTGGCATGTGGGAATCTTCCTAGATTAGGGATCAAACCCATGTCTCCTGCATTGGCAGGCAGATTCTTTACTACTGAGCCACCAGGGAGGCCCTAAAACTGTACATTTAGATGCAGCTCATTTATTAAGCCAATATGAGGGCTCTGTCATTTTATAATTGTGATCTTGAAAAATTGGAAGTGACTTTATGCAAAGAGATGGAAACTTTACCTTTAGGTATGACTTAAATAGTTTGTGATATTCTGCTACTTGTGAGAAGACAAATGATGCTATCAGAGTATATTTTTGAAATGTCTTTAAGCTTGAGAAAATAACTTTGGAGTTTTAAAAATTGACTGCCTACTAAAAAAAAAAAATATCTCCACAAAACAACCACCAACAGAATCCAGTTAGATAAAAATAAGCTGTAAGTTTTACATATTTTGAAATTAAATCCTTCTCAAATTTTTAATATGAAAATAATGAACATGAAATTTGTTCCTTATATATTATAGATATTGAATTTTCAGTCATTAACTAGTGGAATGTTGTTGTTGAACTATGTGTGTCTAAATTTATTTTCAAGAAAATACTTTCAATATCCTATTAGAACATGTTTAATACCACTGTTGCATTCTCTTTTATAATATTCAAGTTTTTGTTAAAAACTAATGTCTACAGACTATAACATATCTGACTCCATTTTTAGACAAAGTAAATTGTCCCTTCTAGGGAATTATTTTGAAACATGCAAAGCTTGCTCATCCCAAAATATATTCTCCAGAAATCTACTATAATTTCCTTTTTAATTTTTAATTTGATTTTTTATTGAAGGATAATTGCTTTACAAAATTTTGTTGATTTCTGTCAAACCTCAACAAGAATCAGCCATAGGTACGCATATATCCCCTCCCTTTTGAAACTCCCCTCCCATCTCCCACCCCATTCCACCCCTCTAGGTTGATACAAAGCCTTGGTTTGAGTTTCCTGAGCCATAGAGCAAATTCCCATTGGCTATCTATTTGGTAATATAAGTTTCCATGTTACTCTTTCCATACATCTCCTCCCCTCTCCCTATTTCTCCATTGCTGACCTGTAAATAAATCCTTCAGTACCATTTTTCTAGATTCCATATATATGTGTTTAAATACAATATTTATATTTCTCTTTTGGACTCATTTCACTTTGCATAATAGGCTCTAGATTCATCCACCTCATCAGAACTGACTTAAATGCATTCCTTTTTATGGCTGAGTAATATTCCATTGTGTATATGTACCATACTTCTTTATCCATTCATCTGGTGATGAATATCTAGGTTGCATCCATATTCTAGATATTGTAAATAGTACTGCAATGAACAGTGGGATACATGTGTCTTTTTCAGTTTTGGTTTCCTCAGGGTAGATGCCTAGGAGTGAGATTGCTGGGTCATATGGTGGTTTTATTCCTAGTTTTTAAGGAATCTCCATACCATCTTCCATAGTGGCTGTATCAATTTACATTCCCACCAGCAGTATAAGAGGGTTCCCTTTTCTCCACACCCTTTCCAGCATTTATTGTTTGTAGACTTTTTGATGATGGCCATTCTGACTGGTGTGAGGTGATGTCTTGTAGTTTTGATTTGCATTTCTCTAATAATGAATGATGGTGAGCATCTTTTCATGGGTTGCTAGCCATCTTTATGTTTTTGGAGAAATATCTGGTTAGATCTTTTTCAGTTTTTGATTGGGTTGTTTTTCTGGCATTGAATTGTATGAGCTGCTTGTATATTTTGGAAATTAATCCTTTGTCAGTTGTTTCATTTGCTGTTATTTTCTCCTATTCTGGGGGTTATCTTTTCACCTTGCTTCTAGTTTCCTTTGCTGTGCAAAAGCTTTTAAGTTCAATCAGGTCCCACTTGTTTACTTTTGTTTTTATTTCCATTACTCTAAGAGGTGGGTCATAGAGGATCTTGCTTTGATTTATATCATTGAGTGTTCTGCCTATGTTTTCCTCTAAGAGTTTGATAGTTTCTGGTCTACATTTAGGTCTTTAATCCATGTTAAGTTTATCTTTGTAAATGTTGTTAGGAAGTGTTCTAGTTTCATTCTTTTACATGTAGCTGTCCAGTTTTCCCAGCATCACTTATTGAAGAGGCTGTCTTTGTCCTATTGTACATTGTTGCCTCTTTTGTCAAAAATAAGGTACCCACAGGTGCATGGGTTTATTTCTGGGCTTTCTATCTTGTTCCATTGGTCTATATTTCTGTTTCTGTGCCAGTACCATACTGTCTTGATGACTGTAGCTTTGTACTATAATCTGAAGTCAGGAAGATTGATTCCTAAAGCTCCACTGTTTTTTATCAAGACAGCTTTGGCTATTCGGAGTCTTTTGTGTTTCCATATGAATTGTGGAATTTTTTGTTCTCTGTGAAAAATGCCATTGGTAATTTGATAGGGATTGCATTGAATCTGTAGATTGCATTTGGTAGTATAGCTATTTTCACAATATTGATTCTTCCTACCCAGGAACATGGACTGTCTCTCCATCTGTTTATGTCATCTTTGATTTCTTTCATTAGTGTCTTATAATTTTTTGTGTACACTTCTGTTGTCTCTTTAGGTAAGTTGATTCCTAGATATTTAATTTTTTGTTGCAGTCATGAATGGCATTGATTCCTTAATTTGTCTTTCTGATTTTTCATTGTTAATATAGAGAAATGCAAGTGATTTCTGTGTATTGATTTTGTGTCCTGCAACTTTGCTAAATTCACTGATTATCTCTAGTAATTTTTTGATACTATCTTTAGGGTTTTTGATGTACAGTATCATGTCATTTGCAAACAATGAGAATTTTATGTCTTCTTTTCTGATCTCGATTCCTTTTATTTCTTTTTCTTCTCTGATTGTTGTAGCTAGGACTTCCAGAATTATGTTAAATAATACTGGTGAAAGTGGAGCCCTTTGTCTTGTTCCTGATCTTAGGGGGATTCTTTCAGTTTTTCACCATTGAGAATAATGTTTGCTGTAGGCTTATCACATATGACCTTTACTATGTTGAGGTAGGTCCCTTCTCTACCCATTTTTTGAAGCATTATTATCATAAATGGACGCTGGATGTTGTCAAAGGCTTTTTCTGCATCTATTGAGATTATCATATGGTTTTTAATCTTTCAATTTATTAATATTGTGTATCACATTGATTGATTTGCTTATACTGAAGAATTTTTGTAATCCTGGAATAAACCCAACTTGATTATGGTTTATGAGCTTTTTGATGTGTTGCTGAATTCTGTTTGCTAAAATTTTGTTGCAGATATTTGCATCTATGTTCATCAGTGATATTGGTCTGTAGGTTTCCTTTTATGTTATTTCTGTCTGGTTTTCATATTAGTGTGATGGTGGCCTCATAGAATGAATTTGGAAGTGTTCTTTCTTCTGCAATTTTTAAAAGAGTTTTAGAAGGATAGGCATTAGCACTCCTTTAAATGTTTGATCAGTTCAGTTCAGTCACTCCAGTCATGTCCAGCTCTTTGTGACTCTACGAGTCACAGCACGTCAGGGCCTCCCTGTCCATCCTCAACTCCTGGAGCTTACCCAAACTCATGTCCATCGAGTCGGTGATGCCATTCAGCCATCTCATCCTCTGTCGTCCCCTTCTCCTCCTTCCCCCAATCCCTCCCAGTATCAGGATCTTTTCCAATGAGTCAACACTTTACATGAGGTGGTCAAAGTATTAGAATTTCAGCTTCAGCATCAGTCCTTCCAATGAACACCCAAGACTGATCTCCTTTAGGATGGACTGGTTGGCTCTTCTTGCAGTCCAAGGGACTCTCGAGAGTCTTCTCCAACACCACAGTTCAAAAGCACCAATTTTTTGGCGTTCAGCTTTCTTCACAGTCCAACTTGCACACAGAATTCTGTAAAGCCATCTGCTCCTGGACTTTTGTTTTTTGAGGAGATTTTTGATCACAGCTTCAATTTCAGTGCATGTAATTGGGTTGTTTACAACTTCTATTTCTTCCTGGATCAGTCTTGGAAGATTGAACTTTTCTAAAAATCTATCCATTTCTTCCAGGTCATCCATTTTATTGCCATATAGTTGTTCATAATAGTCTCTTATAATCCTCTGTATTTCTGCATTGTCTGTTGTAACATCTCCTTTTTCATTTCTAATTTTGTTAATTTGATTCTTTATTTTTTTAATTGATGAGTCTGGCTAAAGACTCATCAATTTTTTTTATCTTCTCAAACAACCAGTTTTTAGTTTTATTAATTTTTATTATTGTCTCTTTCATTTCTTTTTCATTTATTTCTGCTTGGATCTTTATGATTTCTTTCCTTCTACTATTTTTTTTGGGGGTGTATGTGTTCTTTTTCCAGTTGTTTTAGGTATAAAACTAAGTTGTCTGTTTGATGTTTTTCTTGTTTCTTGAGGTAGGATTGTATTGCTATAAACTTCCCTCTTAGGACTGCCTTTACTGTATCCCATAGGTTTTGAGTTGTCATGTTTTCATTGTCATTTGTTTCTAGAAATTTTTGATTTCCCTTTTGATTTCTTCAGTAACCTGTTGGTTATTTAAAAAAGTGTGTCTGATCTCCATGTGCTTGTGTTTCTTACAGTTTTTTTATTGTAATTGATATTTAATTTCATAGTGTTGTGGTCAGGGAAGATGTTTGATACAATTTCAATTTTCTTAAATTTCCTGAGGTTTGATTTGTGACACAAGATATGGTCTATCCTGGTATGTCCCTTGTGCATTTGAGAAGAAGGTGTATTCTTCTGCATTTGGATGGAATGTCCTGAAGATATCAATGAGATCCATCTCATCTAATGTATCATTTAAGATGTGTTTCCTTATTAATTTTCTGTTTTGGTGATCTGTTGATTGTTATGAGTGGGGTGTTGAAGTCTCCTACTATTATTGTGTTACTATCAATTTCTCCTTTTATGTTTGTTAGTATTTGTCTTATGTATTGAGGTGCTCCTATGTTGGGTTCATAGATATTTAAAATTGCTATGTCTTCCTCTTGGATTTATCCTCTGATCTTTATGTAGTGTCCTTCCTTATTTCTTGTAATCTTTAAGTTTTATTTTGTCTGATATGAGGATTGCTATGCCAGCTTTCTTTTGCTTCCCATTTGTATGGAACATATTTTTCCATCCTCTCACTTTCAGTCTATATGTGTCTGGAGGTCTGAAGTGGGTTTCTTGTAAGCAGCACATGTATGAGTCTTGTTTTTGTATTCATTCAGCCAGTATGTATCTTTTGGTTGGAGCATTTAATCCATTTACCTTTAAAGTAATTATTGATATTTATGTTCCTATTGCCATTTTCTTAATTGTTTGGAGTTGATTTTGTAGATCTTTTTTCTTCTTTTGTATTTCTCAACTATATAAGTCCCTTTAACATTTGTTGTAAAGTTGGTTTTGTGGCCCTAAATTCACTTAACTTTTGCTTTTCTGAAAAGCTTTTTATTTCTCTATCAATTTTGAATGAGATCTTTCCTGGGTACAGTAATCTTGATTGTAGATTTTTCCCTTTCAGTACTTTAAATATACCCTGCTGTTCCCTTCTGGCCTGCAGAGTTTCTGCTTAAAGATCAGCTGTTAAACATATGGGGTTTCCCTCGTATGTTACTTATTGCTTCTCCCTTGCTGCTTTTAATATTCTCTCTTTGTGTTTAGTCCTTGTTAGTTTGATTAGTATGTGTCTTGGCATGTTTCTCCTTGGGTTTATCTGGTATGGGACTCTTTGTGCCTCTTGAACTTGATTAATATTTCCTTTTCCATATTGGTGAAGTTTTCAACTATAATCTCTTCAGAAAATTTCTCATACCCTTTCTTTTCTCTTGTTTTTCTGAGATCTCTATAATTCAAATGTTGGTGCATTTGATATGGTCCCAGAGATCTCTTAGACTGTCCTCAATTCTTTTCATTCTTTTACTTTATTCTGCCATTCAAAAATCATTTCCACCATTTTATCTTCTGGCTCACTGATTCTTCTGCCTCAGATATTCTGCTATTGATTCTGCTTCTAGAGCATTTTTAATTTCTATAACTGTTTTGTTTGTGTCTATATGTTTATCCTTGAATTCTTCTAGGTCTTTGTTAATTGATTCTTGCCTTTTCTCCATTCTGTTTTCAAGGTTTTTGATCATCTTTACTATCGTTATTCTGAATTCTTTTTCAGGCAATTTGTCTATTTCTTCTGCATTTATTTGGACTTCTGTGTTTCTAGTCTGTTCCTTCATTTGTGTAGTATTTCTCTGCCTTTTCATTTTTTTTTTTTAGCTTATTGTGTTTGAAGTCTCCTTTTCCCAGGCTTCAAGGCTGCATTCTTTCTTCCTTCTGGTTTCTGCCCTCCTAAGGCTGGTCCAGGTGTTTGTGTGGGCTTCCTAGAGGGCAAGATTTGTGCTGAGTTTTTGTTTGTTTGTTTGTTTTTCCTCTGATGGTCAAGGCTGACTGAGGTGGTGATCGTATCTGCTGATTATTGAGTTTGTACTTTTGCTTTGTCTGTTGTTTAGATAAGATGTCCTACACAGTATGCTACTGGTGGTTGGGTGTGGCTGATACTCCCTAGGGTTAGTTTTCTGGTAGTCTAGGGTTTTGGAGTCAGTGCTCCCACTCCAAAGGCTCAGGGCTTGATCCCAGGATCAAAGATTCCACAAGTGGCTTGTTATGGCATTAAGTGAGATTAAAATAAATATCCAAAATGAGAGGCCAAAGATGGACCTCAAACAAATGGCAGCTACAAAATCAGGGAAATAATAATTAAAATAATGGAATATATAAATATACATATATATCCATGAGCCAAGTCAAAACAGCCCAAGACAAATAAAGTACAGTAGACTGACCCAGCAAACGAAATCAAAAATTATATTCATCTATTAAGAACAAAACTAACTAAAGCACAAACTGAAAATAAAACTAGAGCAAGGTGCCAAACGGGGAATAAAGCAATGAAAACAAACTAACAAATATGTTGAGAAGAAAGGAAATAAAGAAAAGAATAGATATGCAAAGTTAAACAGAGGTAGATTAAGGAGATTTATAGATATTAAAGATTAGCTGCAAAGGGAAAACAACAGTAGGGAAGGCAAACAAAAGAATAAATGAAGAAAAAGTGTAATAGTTTAAAAAGTTAAAATTATAAAAAGAGAAGAGAAAAATAAAAGGAAGAAGAAACAGAAAAGGAAAGAGGGGGAGGAAAGGATGACTCCATAGAACTGCAAAGGCCCAAAGTAAAGGCAGAAGTTTATAACAACAATAAAAAGTGTGGCTGAATATACACATATGCATATACACCCATAAGCAAAATCAAAACAGCCCAACGAAAATAAAGTATGATAGATTGATCCAGCGAACAAAAGAAACCAAAAATTATATCTATCAGAACAAAACTAACGAAAGCACAAACTGTAAAACAAAACTAAAGAAAGGTGCCAATTGGAGAATAAAGCAATGAACGTAAAACTAACAAATACATTGAGAGGAAAGGAAAGAAACAAAAGAAAGAGTAGATATGCAAAGTCAGATAGAGGTAGGTGAAGAGGATGAACATGCATCACAAATTAACTGCAAGGGGGAAGGAACAGTACAAAGAGCAAACAAAGGAATAAATGTAGAAAAAATAATAAAAGGTTTAAAAATTTAAAAAGAGAAAAGAAAAAAAAGGAGGGGGGAACGCCACAGAACTGCAAAAGCCCAACCTAAAGGCAGAGGTCTGCAACAATAAAAGACGTGACGGAGAGAAAAAAAGCTCAAAAGCTTAAACAGATTTCATAGTGCCGATAAAATCAATAATACAACAGAGTGGGGGAAAGGGGAAAGAAAAGGAAATATCCAAAAGAATCTACAGAATAAGTGAAAACGTAAAATAATGAATGTTTTTCTTGAGTCACTGATTTCAGAGTCCTTTCCCTCGCTGGGAGTCACAGCCCATCTCACCTCCTTAGGATGCCCTCCAACACTGTGCTGATCTTTGGACCTGCTGTGGGGCAGCTCAGATTCTAATCGGGTCCTACTCCTGTATGTTCTTGCCTCCAGTGTCCACAGCTATCAGAACTAGAGTGTTTTCTTTTGTGGGAGCTCTCAATGACCTTTCATATACTCCATAGACAGAGTCTGGCTGGTTGATTGTGTGCGATATAATCAGCAGCTTGTGCAGCTGGTGGGAAGGTTTGGGGTCTTCTTCCTTAGCCACACTGCACCTGGGTTTCCATTGTGGTTTTACTTTCACCTCTGCATGTGGATCGCCCACAGGGGTTTGCTCCTGGGGCTGCCCTGGAGGACTTGGGTTTGCCCCTGTGAGGGCCAGGTGTGGAGGGTGGTGCAGCTGCTTGGGTTGCAGGGGAACGTTTTGGCAGCACCAGGTACTCAGAGGAGTTGGTGGCTAGGGCAGCAGGAAATACAGTGCTCTAGAAGGCTATGGCAACCAGTACCGGACAATATGCTCCAGTATTCTCACCTGGAGAACCCCGCTCCCTGACAGAGAAGCCTGGCAGGCCACAGTCTACAGGGTCGCAGAGTTGGACACAACCGAAGTGACCCTGTACACATAGATGCAAGACTTTTTTTGTCTGTGGCAGCTCTGCCCCAGTGAGAGTTCAGCGTGAAAGTGGCACATCTGCTTGGCTTGCGAGACCCTGTCGGTGCCAAGTGTGCAGGGACATGGACTGCCTCCACTGCAGAAGTTATGACCCCATCAGAGTCTTTTTCGAGCTTCTTGTACCTGGCGATCAGAAGCCCTCTTTGGCCTGTCTTTCTCCACAGCTCTGCCTGTTCAGGCAGTTAAAGGGCTCCCTTGCCTGGGGTCCTTCTCTGTTGTTTGGTGCATCAGGCACATAAAGGGGCCCCCTGGGTGGGGTCCTACTCTGTAGTTCCGCGCATCAGTCACTTAAAGGAGCACCCGGGGTGGTCCTGCTCTGTAGTTCAGTGTGTCAGGCATCTGATGGGCCAGCCTCTCTGCTGTTCAGCTGCCAATGCTGGCATGAGAGAGAGCCTATGGTGATGGCTCCACCCCTCTACAGGCGACTCGGCAGTATCGCCTTGTTTCCATCACTGCCTGGCTATCCTCCACTGGCATTTCCCACCACAGTCTCCTCCCTCACATCCCCTCGATCTGTCTGTCTGCAGTCAACAGCAGCCCTTGCCCTGGGATTGCTCCACAGTCCCGAAACTCCGGCTCCTAGCTGCTGCATCTTCCAGGGGACCAGCATCCTTGTCCAGGGTATGTATGGCTGTGGCAAGGACTGTCTGATTCTCATTCCATTTAGGCTACCACAGATCAGCTGTTTCACTCGCAGCCTTAAATGTTTCTCCTCCTACTCAGACAGTTGCCCCGCTGTGGGGATTGGACCCCTGCTTCAGTTCCCCACCCACTGAGCGCAGGTCCAGTCCTACTAACTCTTCTGTTTCTCCCCCTAGTTCCTTCATCCTACCGCGTTTTGGGTGGCTTTGTATATTCTTTTCCGCTGGTCAGGTCCTCCTGTCCACGCTCAGCTGGTGTTCTGCACGCACCTCTGTACCTGAAGGTGTATTCCTGATGTATCTGTGGAGAGAGAAGTACTTTATGTCCACTAACTCCTCCACCATCTTGTTCTCTGCCTACAATTTCTTGAATTAAGACGTTGCTTCCAGAAAAGATCCAATAACCTGAAAATACGCTGCTGCTGCTAAGTCACTAAGTCTTGTCCGACTCTGTGTGACCCCATGGACTGCAGCCTACCAGGCTCCTCCACCCATGAGATTTTCCAGGCAAGAGTACTGGAGTGGGGGTGCCATTGCCTTCTCTGGAAAATATGCTAACCTGAAGAACTTAGATTAAAAATTTAAGCTCGGGAGGCAAGGCCGTAGCCTCCCGAAAAATAGCTTCTCTGTTGCTTTCTGTAGATTTTCCCACCAGTTAAGCGTATCCCCCGCACCTATGGCCCCTGTTTCATTGTATCCCATAACCTGACCTCATTCCCACCTGCCTGTGATTTTTTTGTATAAAAACCCCTCACTACTGACGCTGGGGATTCACTCCTCCCGAGGAGACTGAACCCCGGCACGCTGGCTTAATAAATCCTCTTGCTTATTACATCAAATTCGAGCCATTGTGATCTTTAGAGCGACAGGTCCTGAAAAAGGCCATGAGGTCTTACAAACCAACCAATTATCATGTCATCACAATTCAGTCGCTTTTACCTATAAGCAGATACGTAAGGAAATGGAGCTAGGATAGGTAAATGTAGATCCTGAGGAGGCAGAAGACAAGCTCCAGATGTGAAGCACCACTGGATGATTGATTTAGTAAAGGGGGTGAGGCAATAGAAGGGCCCAGAACTGAATACCTTGGGATAACTAAAGCGGAAGAAAGGTGAAAATATTAAGAGGCACTAAAAATAAGCAGAACTCAAATATGCAGAGTAAGGACTGTTTTCTAGAACAAAATAAAGCATATATTTTGGGTTTTCTCCTAAGACTTCTAGATAAGGTTATCAGACATGGTGCTGGCAGGAAAATTTAGTTGAGTGTCTCCATGAGTGTGATGAAATGGCATGCTCATGTTGTATTTTGACAATAGTTCAATAAAGGGAGTATTTATTGTGGGCAGAGTGTGGGAAAACTGCAAGAGATACTGCAGAAAACAATGTTAGTAACAGCCGTCACTATCCCAGGCAAGAGAGAACAAAGGGAGGGGACAACATGGGGAGCCCAGATTATCACCCATGCAAGAAGGGACATGGGGAAGAGAACGGTACTTGAAAACCAGAGACACAGAGGCTGGTGATGAGGTCTGCCTGACAGCAGCTGTGACTTTTGGTTGAGGGATCAGCCAGCCTGTGGCATAAATCTATGACTTCACTCCTCCTTTTTCCTTCTGATCTCATGCCAGTGTTCTTCATTAACCAAGCCCATTAGGAAGCCAGTGGGCAAGGGAGCCATTATCAAGCACAAATGTTCTCCCAGAGCAGAGAGCAGGGTGGTGGAGAGAGTATTTACAGGGACAAATGAAAGATACCGTGCATGAAGAAAGGGGGAAAACTTGCCTAAATATATAGGAAAGAATATTTACTTTCAGAGTTTGGATTGTATAAAAATATTTTTCTATGTAAGAAAAATTTCAATGGTGTAAAACAAAATTCCAGAGAATCTATTTTGAAGATTTATGCAGAAATGTAAATTAAACCTATCTATCTGCTCTATGTAATACATACTTGATTAAGCTTAAATGGATTAAGAGTATATGCTGACTATGTTTTATTTCTATAACTATTTTGAGTTAGAAAACTCATATTTCTATGTTGTCTTGAAAAGGCAGAAATGAAATATTCAGCATATTTTATGTTGGATAAATTTAAAAATTTTATTCAAGTATAGTTGATTTGCAATATTATATTAGTTTCAGGTGTATAGCATCAGTTCAGTTTAGTTCAGTCACTCAGTTGTGTCTAACTCTTTGTGACCCTTGGACTGCAGCATGCCAGGCTTCCCCGTCCATCACCAGCTCCTGGAGCCTGCTCAAACTCATGTCCGTTGAGTTGGTGATGCCATTCAACCATTTCATCCTCCGTCGTGTCCTTCTCCTTCTGTTTTATCATTCAATATTTTATGGATCATATTCCATTTAAAGTTATTATAAAATAGTGGTTCCATTTTCCTTGTACTATATAATATATCTTTGTTGCTTATCTATTCTATACAAAGTAGTTTGTATCTCTTAATCTTCTACCCTTATCTGACCCCTTCCCACTTCCCTATCCCCACTGGAAACCATGAATTTGTTCACTATATCTTTAAATTTGTTTATTTTTGTTACATCTATTTGTTCATTTTTTAGATTCTACGTATTAGTGATAACATACAGTACTTATATTTATCTAACTTTTTTCACTAAGCATAATACCCTTCAGGTCCATCAATATTGGTACAAATGGCAAAATTTCATTCTTTTCTATGACTAATATGTATGTGTGTGTTAGTTGCTTGGTCATGTCTGACTCTTTGTGATCCTATAGACTGTATCCCACCAGGCTCCTCTGTCCATGGAATTTTACAGGCAAGAATACTGGAGTGGGTAGCCATTCCATTCTCCAGGGAATCTTCGTGACCCAAGGGCTGAACCTAAGTCTCCCGCACTGCAGGCAGATTCTTTACCATCTGAGCCATGAGGGAAGCCCTATATATGTGCCACTAAATATATGTATATGTATATGTATATGTATATGTATATGTATATGTATATGTATATGTATATGTATATGTATATGTATATGTATATGTATATGTATACATATATATAGTAGCAATAATCCACTCTTATAGCCACCTTAAATTTGGATTATTGATACTCTAATCTAGAAAGAGCACTATTAGACAAGCCTGAATCCAATCTGGTGCTTCACTGCTGTTGTTCAGTTATCTAGTCATGTCTGACTCTTTGTGACCCCATGGAATGCAGCACACCAGGCCTCCTTGTCCCCACCATCTCCCAGGATTTTGCCAAGTTTACAACTACTGCATTGGTGATGCCATCCAGCCATCTCATCCTCTGATGTCCTCTTCTTCTGCCCTCAATCTTTCCAGCATCAGGGACTTTTCCAATGAGTTGGCTTATATTCACTTCCTAAGGATACTCACTTTCTAAGGAACTGTGAGTAAAGATAAAATAAATGTGATCTCATGGCTATGTTTATGTATATAGGTAGTACCGTTGTGAGACCATAATTTTTATGACTGTAATTTGTGGATAAAAGAGAAAGAGTGAGTGAGCTCACAGTTATACTGTATTTGTATATGCCAAGTCCTGTTTTAAGCATTTTATATATAGCTATAATTATTTTGTCCTATAACGATCTTACACCATTATAATCAAAAGGAAATTTTTCACTGATGAAGTAAGTCTCTCAAGGTCATACATCTAGTATGTGGACTGAACCCAAGAGAGCCTGGCATTGGAGTTTGAATTTTGAACTAGTACTTGATCCTGTCTTGTACTAAACTTGAACAGAGAATGCCCAAGTGCATTTCTTTTTGCTCTGGATTACTACTATCTATTATGAATAATCATTAATATTTCAAATCATGATTTTACTTCTGAAGCTAAGAGAATACTTTACATATCCTCCGTACAAAAGTTAAGAAATAGTATAGACCATCTTTAGACCTTTCTAATAAGCTGAGTCACTTAGGCGGCTTTTTGCCTATACCAAATGACAAAGATAATTTCAAGTGTTTTTTAAATTAGCACAAATTAATTTTGGGGGAGTTGTTTGTTTAACTTATTACTCTAGCATTAGGTAGACATAAGCCATGTGAGTGATTGTTAAATCTAAACATGCTAGTTTTAGCATTGTGTATAAAGTAGTGTGCTGCTTGGAAACAATGCCTGGACATTTCCTCATAGTTATTATTCTTGATATAAAGCCATTAAAAATCTAAAAAAGAAAACCTAAAAAGTGAAAAGAAATAATAATAAGAAGAAACTTTTGGAGAGAATTCCCTTTCAAAGAAAGATGGCTAAATTAATCTAAAAATGTTGAGTACATTCAGCCAACTGTTTAATGAAATGGGAGATGTCGGCTCTTCAGGAAGGATTTCTTATAGTGGCACTGCAGAATTGTCCTGGCAGAAACAGGGAGACGATCCCTCTAGTCAATTTTTATTGCATTTTGTAAAAATCACTCCATTATAAATACATTCTTTCTCTGATTTGGGGGGCTCTGCTGTGTATCTCCACCATCTCTATTTTTAGCTTTGCTCATATTAAAAATTCTATACTAAGGTAATGGAGAAGAAAATGGCAGCCCACTCCAGTAATCTTGCCTAGAGAATTCTGTAGACGGAGGAGCCTAGTGGGCTACCTTCCATGAGGCTGCACAGAGTCGGACACAGCTAAAGTGACTTAGCAGCAGCAGCATACTAAGGTATCTTTGGTGAGAACTTTCTTGAGAATATTTTACTGGCACCTTGAGATGCAGTAAAATAACCCAAGCCTAAGATTCCAGTGTGATATAATGAATATGACATGGGGTCTCTGAAATGATAATTTATACTCATAGGGCTATGAAATACCAATGATTCAAAAAAAAATATCATGGAACAGTTATGGAAGACTTAGAATAGGGCATTTAAAATCATATTTTTAGGAACAATGAAGTGAAAAATCAATATAGAAAGAATTAACATTTTCATTTTTCACCAAGAGTACTCAGGCACATTGCCACAGAAATGAATTTACACGATTATTCACCACTCATCATATCCAGGGTTGTAAGCAGTTTCTCAGACATTTAAGAAAATTTCAGTTCCACAACAGAATTGTAGGCAATGCAAAAGACTGTGTCTCTTGTCACCAATACGTGGGGACTTACTAGTTAAAAGCTAACAAAATGTTTTGAATAAATAGCCTACTGTTAATAAAATCCCATGTGCCAGAGATAAAGAACCGCAAGTCAGAGTGAGCAGGAACTGAAGCGAAATGCTAGGTGATAGAAAAATAAAACAGAGCATAGGCTGTGGTGGAAGGATAGGGCAGAGGGGGAGATGAGGGTGAATTCTTGGTCTTATGCCTGAGTGGAAGAGGAGTCCTGCTTGAAGTCTCTTTGGACTCAGAGAGTTAAAGCTGAAATATTAGAACACCGTTTGTCTTGACAGAAGCTAGCAAGTGAAGAGCTGGCCTTCTCCTAGTGAGCGTGGGCTCAGTCACTCGCAGAAACCGAAAGCCTGAGCATGGACACTCTATTGTCTGGCACAAGCCTCGTCACTTTGTAAGTGAGCAATTATTTACTGAATGAACGAATGAACACTATTTCTTTACGCAGGTACCACAGGTAAGTACCAAATAAGACTGTATCTCCAGTTTTCTTGAGCACCTACCATGGTCCAGGCATGTTTACATATGGGGATACAAAAAGGAAAAACAAAATAAACACCATCCTTGTTCTCATGAAACTCATATTTTAGTTGTCGGAAAATCAACCGCAAATAAGGATAGATATCCTTATAGAAAGGATATCCTTTCCACAAGGATAAACTATGTCACGTGATGGCAGGTGTTATGAAGAAAACTAAGTGGAGGACATGAATAGCAAAGGAGCTGTTATTCTATATAGTATTATTAGCGATGGTTTCATTCATGAGGTGACATTTGAGCAGCCCTAAAAAATTAGAGCATGACCAAGGAGAAGTATGGGGAGGGCACTCCAGGCGGAGAGAACAGTGAAGGTAAATGCTTAGAGGTAAGGGTATATGAGATTGATTCAAGGAACAGCGAACAGAGAGGTGAGCAATGAAAACAGGACAGGAGATTTGGCCTGAGAGGTTGTGGGACAGGAGATTCGGGCTGAGAGGTTGTGGGAAGGGCTTATAAGGTGCTTTGTGAGCTCTGTGGAGGAGTTTGCTTTCAGTCACATGAGCTGGTTTAGAAGGATCAAGAGCAGGTGTGTGGCAAATACACAATAAGGAAGACACGGAAGAGCTGGAAGACCAATAAGAAAGGCTATGCAATATGGATATTGATCTAAAAATCTTAAATAAATCACTAGTTCCGTCGTTTAGTCCTGTCTGACTCTTTGTGACCGCATAGCATACAGGGTTCCCTGTTCATCACCAACTCCCGGAGCTTGCTCAAACACATGTCCACTGAGTCACTGATATCATCCAAACATCTCATCCTCTGTCATCCCCTTTTCCTCCTGCCCCCAATCCCTCCCAGCATCAGGGTCTTTTCCAATGAGTCAGCTCTTCACATCAGGTGGCCAAAGTATTGGCATTTCAGCTTCAGTATCAGTCTTTCCAATGACTGATTTCCTTTAGGATGTACTGGTTGGATCTCCCTGCAGTCCAGGGGCTCTCAAGAGTCATCTCCAACACCACAGTTGAAAAACATCAATTCTTCAGCTCAGCTTTCTTTATAGTTCAATTCTCACATCCAGTCATGACTACTGGAAAAACCATAGCTTTGACTAGATGGAGTTTTGTTGGCAAAATAATGTCTCTGCTTTTTAATAGGCTGCCTATGTTGGTTGTGGCTTTTCTTCCAAGGAGCAAACTTCATTTAATTTCATGGCTGCAGTCACCATCTGCAGTGATTTTGGAGCCCCTCCAAATAAAGTCTATCATGGTTTCTGTCATTTCCCCATCTAAGATGCCATGATCTTCATGTATTGAATGCTGAGTTTTAAGCAAGCTTTTTCACTCTCCTCTTTCACTTTCATCAAGAGGTTCTTCACTTTCTGCCATAACGGTGGTGTCGTCTGCATATCTGAGGTTATTGATATTTCTCCCCAGCAATCTTGATTCCAGCTTGTGCTTCATCCAGCCTGGCATTTCTCATGATGGACTCTGCATAGAAGTTAAATAAGCAGGGTGACAATACACAGTGTTGAAATACTCCTTTCCATTTTGGTACCAATGTATTGTTCCATGTCCAGTTCTAAGTGTTGCTTCCTGACCTGCATACAGATTTCTCAAGAGGCAAGTCAGGTGGTCTGGTATTCCCATCTCTTTCAGAATTTTCCACAGTTTGTTGTGATCCACACAGTCAAAGACTTTGGCGTAGTCAATATAGCAGAGGTAGATGTTTTCTGGAACTCTCTTGCTTTTTCCATGATCCAACGGATGTTGGCAATTTGATCTTAGTTCCTTTTCCTTTTCTAAATCCAGCTTGAACATCTGGAGGTTCATGGTTCACATACTGTTGAAGCCTGACTTGGAGAATTTTGAGCATTACTTTGCTAGCATGTGAGATGAGTTAGGATGTACGATAGTGTCAACATTCTTTGTATTTCCTTTCTTTGGGATTGGAATGAAAACTGACCTTTTCCAGTCCTGTGGCCACTGCTGAGTTTTCCGAATTTGCTGGCGTATTGAGTGTAGCAATTTCATAGCATTATCTTTTCGGATTTTAAATAGCTCAAATGGAATTCCATCATCTCTGTTAGTTTTGTTCATAGTCCTGCTTCCTAAGACCCATTTGACTTTGGACTTCAGGATGTCTGGCTCCAGATGAGTGATTACACCATCGTAGTTATCTGAGTCATTGAGATCCTTTTTGTATAGTTCTTCTGTGTATTCTTGCCATACCTTCTTAATGTCCTCTGCTTCTGTTAGGTCCATACTATTTCTGTCCTTTATTGTGTCCATCTTTACATGAAAATTTCCCTTGATATCTCTAATTTTCTTGAAGCGATCTCTAGTCTTTCCTATTCTATTGTTTTCCTCTATTTCTTTGCATTGATTACTAAAGAAGGTTTTCTTATCTCTCCTTGCTATTTTTTGAACTCTGCATTCAAATGGGTATATCTTTCCTTTTCCCTTTGCCTTTAGCCTCTCTTATTTTCTCAGCTATTTGTAAGTCCTCCTCAGACAACCATTTTGCCTTTTTGCTTTTCTTTTTGTTGGGGATGGTCCTGATCACTGCCTCCTGTACAATGTCATGAACCTCTGCCCATAGTTCTTCGGGCACTCTCTATAAAATCTAATCCCTTAAATCTATTTGTCACTTCCACTGTACAATTGTAAGCAATTTGATTTAGGTCATACTTGAATGGCCTAGTGGTTTTCCTACTTTCTTCAATTTAAGTGTGAATTTTGCCGTAAGGAGTTCATGATCTGAGCCACAGTTATCTCCTGGTCTTCTTTTTACTGACTGTATAGAGCTTCTCCATCTTCAGCTGCAAAGGATATAATCACCCTGATTTTGGTATTGACCATCTGGTGATATTTATATGTAGAGTCATCTCTTGTGTGGTTGGAAGAGGGTGTTTGCTGTGACACATGTGTTCTCTTGGCAAAACTCTTGTTAACCTTTGCCCTGCTTCATTTTGTACTCCAAAGCCAAACTTGCCTGTTACTCCAGGTAACCCTTTACTTCCTACTTTTGCATTCCAGTCCCCTATGATGAAAAGAGTTTCTCTTTTTTGATGTTAGTTCTAGAAGGTCTTTTAGGGCTTCTAGAACCATTCAACCTCAGCTTCTTCAGCATTAGTGGTTGGGGCATAGACTTGGATTACTGTGATTACTGCTCTATTACTTTTTCTAATGTTAATCTGTCTATGAAAATGCAAATAAATCATTACCATATAAAATTTACCAGTATTAAAAAATAAGGCATGATGACTAAAGAGCTTATATTAGAAGTAGGAAGACAGTTTAATACTAAAAAAAAAAAAAAAAGTAGAGCAAAATATTATATTAGCATACTAAAGGGTTAAAGAGAACATCTCAATAGTTTTCAAAGAAGAAATTGGTAAAAGGTACCATATATTAAATATAAACTCTTGCAAGCTAAGGATAGAAGGGAACTATCTTAGCTTGATAAAGGACTACTACCAACATCCCCTACAAATATTAGTGACACAAATTTAGAAACATTTTGGTTGAAGTTAGGAGAAGAATATATGTTGTCAGCCTATTTTTCATTGTTTTACTGAAGAATCTGACTGATGCATTAAAAGTAGAAAAAAATTTTAAAAATAAAATAATGACAGGGAGGGAGGAAGCAAACTGATTTTCATTTGTAAGTAACAGAATATATATCAAGCCTAAGAAAATATGCAGACAAATGTTAGAACTAAAAAGAGAATATTAAAGGATCCTCAAATATTAAAAAAATCAGCACATAAAAATAAATCTGTACATCAGCCATAAGCAACAATGAAATCTTAGAGAAAACCGATACCACTCAAAAATTACAAATACACAGAAATAAACTTCACAAAAGATGTTTAATAATTATATGAAAGAAACATAAAATGTTATTGAAAGAAATAATTATGTAAAAATTTGTTATGGTTATGGCTGAAAATATTCAAAACTAGACGTATGGAAAATTTTCCCTTTGTTAGTCCATAATTATAATGAAATTAAAATAAAATTCTTAATAGCATGTTGCATAGAACCAGACAAACTGAATTTGTCATCTGTAAGAAAGTTTCGCATCCCATAGAGTTCTGAGAAAGAACAAGAGGGAATCTTATCCCGGCATATCTTCAGTTCAGTTCAGTTCAGCAGCTCAGTCATATCCGACTCTTTGTGACCCCATGAATCGCAGCACGCCAGGCCTCCCTGTCCATCATCAACTCCCGGAGTTCACTCAGACTCACGTCCATCGAGTCAGTGATGCCATCCAGCCATCTCATCCTCTGTTGTCCCTTTCTCCTCCTGTCCCCAATCCCTCCCAGCATCATAGTCTTTTCCAATGAGTCAACTCTTTGCATGAGATGGCCAAAGTATTGGAGTTTCAGCTTTAGCATCATTCCTTCCAAAGAAATCCCTGGACTGATTTACTTCAGAATGGACTGGTTGGATCTCCTTGCATATCTTAGGATAGTTCTAATAATTGAAGCAAAATAGTCTAGACCTAACGCCACACATTAACTTGGCATTCTGGAGAAATAACTCCAGAAAGAATGAAGAGATGGAGCCAAAGCAAAAGCAATGTCCAGTTGTGGATGTGCAAACACCCTCTTCCAATGACACACTAGATGACTTGACACACAGATGTCACCCTTACAGTTATACAGTGGAAATGACAAATAGGTTCAAGGGATTAGATCTGATAGAATGTCTGAAGAACTATGAGATGGAGGTTCCTGACATTGTATAGGAGGCAGTGATCAAGACTATCTCCAAGGAAAAGGAATGCAAAAGGCAAAGTGGTTATCTGAGGAGGCGTTACAAATAGCAGTGAAAAGAAGAGACGTGAAAGGCAAAGGAGGAAAGGAAAGATATAAGCATCTGAATGCAGAGTTCCAAAGAATAGCAAAGAGAGATAAGAAAGCCTTCCTCGGTGATCAATACAAAGAAATAGAGGAAAACAATAGAATGGGAAAGACTAGAGATCTCTTGAAAAAGATTAGAGATACCGGGGTCTGCCGGCAATGCAGGAAACCTGGGTTTGATCCCTAGGCTGGGAAGATCCCTGGTGGAGGGCACAGCAACCCACTCTAGTATTCTTGCCTGGAAAATCCCCATGGACAGAGCAGCCTGACAGATAAGCTCACATGTGACCATGAGGTCACAAAGAATCAGACACCATTGAGCACCTCAGCATAGCACACAGTAACAGTGTTTATTTCAAAAGCCAATTCATAAGCTGATTCATTTCTGATAAACTAGCTATAGGAGATTTTAAAAAATGCAAAGAGTAATTTTCTAGAATTCATAATGACTTAAATAGAGACCTGTTCATTAAAGCTTTCTAAACAAATTATGTGACATTGAAAATGTTGTTACTCAAATAGCTTTTTTTTTTTTTTCGCCTGTGCAGCATGCAATATCTTAGTTTCCCAACTAGAGATCAAACTTGTGCTCCCTGCAGTGAAAGTGTGGAGTCTTAACCCTGGAACATCAGGGAAGTCCTCAAACAGCTTTAACACTAGGACTTATATAAGGAAGGCACTTCTTCTAGGGAGCAGGCAGCGGTCCCAACAAACATTAATATGCAGACCAAACACAAGAGAAGGCTTTGAAAATGAAGATCACCATAGGTCACCTGAGATGGAGGTGAACCTGGGGCTCTCTCTTGGTAACAAGACCCCATATTACTCTTATGCAACAGCCTTTTGACCACACTTTAGGAAAGGTGGGGAAGGAGAATTAGGGGATCTCCTTTCTGGTTCCTCTTCTGGCAAGGAGCAGTGCCATCTTTCTCTTTCTCTTTTCTGTTCCCAAACACAAAGATGTAGGTAGCTGAAAAGGATACTGGGTGGGCAAAGAGAAATATCAACTACCTTTATACTTTTGGTCTTAATATTCTTTAATGTACTTGGTTATTTATTTGAGGTTCTCTGCTATAGTATGCTGTAGAAGGCAATGACACCCCCACTCCAGTACTCTTGCCTGGAAAATCCCATGGATGGAGGAGCCTGATGGGCTGCAGTCCATGGGGTCGCAAAGAGTCGGACACGACTGAGCGACTTCCCTTTCACTTTTCACTTTCATGCATTGGAGAAGGAAATGGCAACCCACTCCAGTGTTCTTGCCTGGAGAATCCCAGGGACGGGGGAGCCTGGTGGGCTGCCGTCTATGTGGCCGCACAGAGTTGGACACGACTGAAGTGATTTAGCAGCAGTAGCAGCAGCAGCTATGCATAGTGATTTGATACAAAAGACGATCTATCCTCTGGTCTTGAATTCCAAAACTGTAATTTTGGAATGTGGCCTAAGTCACAGTGGTGCAGTGAAGCTGAAATGAAAACATAAGTAAAATGATATGTAATGCAAATGTAAAATCATATCTTCATTACCAGATTTTATTTATTAAAGATAGCTAAAATATTCCAAAGGTAAATGTCTATACTTTTTTGAATATGTGTGGTTTTATTTCAAAAGGGAACCAAAGAACTACAAGCTCTAAATAAGAATTTGAATTTGAATTCTCTACTTGAACAATGTATGCATAAATCTTTGATTTCTTAAAAAACAGATATAACCAGAAAGATCCACTTTTCCAGCCAGGACTACAAATATGGTACCTTTCTCATTTTTCTTAGTTAATTATTTGACCTCTCTTCTATCTTCAGCAGTGGCCAAAGAACTGGAAAAGGTCAGTTTTCATTCCAATCCCAAAGAAAGGCAATGCCAATAAATGATCAAACTACCATACAATTGCACTCATCTCACACGCTAGCAAAGTAATGCTCAAAATTCTCCAAGTTAGGCTTTCACAGCACTTGAACCGAGAACTTCCACTGTAGGAAGATTTAGAAAAGGCAGAGGCCCAGAGATCAAATGCCAGCATTTGTTGGATCATAGAAAAAGCAAGAGAATTCCAGAAATACATCTACTTCTACTTTATTGACTACGCCAAAGCCCTGGACTGTGTGAATCACAACAAACTGTGGGAAATTCTGAAAGAGATGGGAATACCAGACCACCTTATCTGCCTCCTGAGAAATCTGTATGTAGGTCAAGAAACAACAGTTAGAACCAGATATGGAACAACGCACTGTTTCCAAATTGGGAAAGGATTATGTCAAGGCTGTGTATTGTCACCCTGGTTATTTAACTTCTATGCATAGTACATCATGAGAAATGCCAGGCTGGATGAAGCACAAGCTGGAATCAAGATTTCCAGGAGAAATATCAATAACTTCAAAGATGCAGATGACATCACTCTTATGGCAGGAAGCAAAGGGGAACTAAAGAGCCTCTTGATGAAAGTGAAAGAGGAGAGTGAAAAAGCTGGCCTAAAACTCAACATTCAAAAAACTGGATTGTGGCATCTGGTCCCATCACTTCATGACAAATAGATGAGGAAATGATGGAAACCGTGACAAACTTTATTTTCTTGGGCTCCAAAATCACTGCAGATGGTGATTGCAGCCACGAAATTAGAAGAAGTTTGCTCCTTGGGAGAAAGTTATGACAAACTTAAATGGCATATTGAAGAGCAGAGACATCAGTTTGCCAACAAAGGTCTGTCTAGACAAAGTTATGATTTTTCCAGTGGTCATATATGAATATGACAGTTAAACCATAAAGAAAGCTGAGCATTGAAAAATTGACACTTTTAAACTGTGTTGTTGGAGAAGACTCTTGAGAGTCCCTTGGGCTGCAAGGAGATCCAACCAGTCCATCTAAAGGAAATCAGTCCTGAATATTCATTGGAAGGACTAATGCTGACGTTGAAACTCCAATACTTTGGCCACCTGATGGGAAGACCTGATTCCTTGGAAAAGACTCTGATGCTGGGAAAGATGGAAGGCAA
Source organism: Nanger dama (assembly GCA_917880005.1). Lineage (NCBI taxonomy): Eukaryota > Metazoa > Chordata > Mammalia > Artiodactyla > Bovidae > Nanger > Nanger dama. Next base: position 16,831,514 of record CAKJTW010000010.1, read on the forward strand.
GAGGAGAAGGGGAAGACAGGATAAGATGGTTGGATGGCATCACAGACTTGATGGATATGAGTTTGAGCAAGCTCCAGGAGTTGCAGATGGACAGGGAAGCCTGGCATGCTGCAGTCCATGGGTCACAAAGAGCTGGACATGACTGAGCAACTGAAATGAACCCCTCTATCTTGGCTGTGGAAGGCAGAAGACCGGAATCTCCCTCTAGGATATCACTGGGCCACTTGTCCAAGATGATCACTTAATAAACGGGGTTCACTTAATAAAATGCACTGTTGCTGGAGCTGTTTTCAAGCATGGTGAGCAATGGGACATTCTGATCAGTTCCTTATAGGTCCCTGATTTATGAATGCCTTTGCCTCTGTTTTCAGCACTGTGTGCTGCTATTATCTGCTGCTTTGCACCCAGCAAGGATTATTCTTTTCCATTCAGTCCTGATATCTGATTTGTACTCAGGTTATAGCATTGTCAATCACTGTGTGCAGAACACTTGTTTAGCACCTAATGATGAGGCAGTCCTTCTCTTAAGATTTTTTGTTGTAAGCATGGCAAGATTCTTTGCAGTGATTCGTGGTGTTTCCTACCAATGACCCCAGTCAGAAACTCACTAATCCTGAGCACAGAGCATAAACTAGGTTGAAATCTTTTTGTTTCTAGCAGCTTTCTCTATTTCTAGGAAACTTTTCTTCTTTCTCCCTGTGTTGTTCTCAATTTCAAGGGGGTTATTAGGAACAGCAGCCTTCATCACAGCAAAAAAATAGATGCTTTATATTCTTTCCCAGGAGTAGTGTGTATAAACTGGCATTTGTAAAATAAGAGGGGCTCATCCAAAGACTCTGAAAACAGAGAATAAATGCTCCAAAGTGACTTGTGTTTTCTAAATCCCACCTAAGCAAGAGTCAATGCTTATCACAGAAATTTTAATGCTTAAATCTTTTAAGTGGGACATGCATTCATTATTTCTTATATGTCCACTTTACATTCCAGTTACCTTACATTTAACCAGCACACTCTCATATGGATTCCCACTTAGCCTCTGCAAATATTTACCTTCACCTGTCTCCTCAAAATTGACTCAAACTTGCCTTTTTTTCTTTTTGCTTAAAAATGAAAATTTTGGCTTACCATGCACAAACTTAGTTGATTCATATATCAAGAGGTGTTTACATTGCCACATATTATGTACAGTTCAGTTGTATATTATAAATTTTATTATTAAAAATAGTCTAGAGATAGGAAAGCATTGAGTAAAATGTAAATACTTTGTTTATAGGTTTAAAGTAATGTTCTTTCAACAAAAAATATTCGCCAGCCTGTAAACTATTCACATGCCCCTGTGAAAATGATATGCTCCTAATGATGGTGCTCATTCGAAGTATAATATGAATATTAAAGGTCATTTCCATTTAAACTTTCTTCTAGACTATGATTATTTCAGGTATGAAACTGTGAATATGAGCTTCTTTGAAGTGAAAATATCAGCAAACCGGGAAACATGGACAATGAAGCTATTTTGTATCTAAATGTTGAGGCAGAGGCATGACCTCATTGGATTTCCATTTTCTCTTATGCATAAAGGGGATGTAATGACTCTTGCTCATTTTGTGAGCAGGATATGAGAAAAATACATATTTATGATACATCATTGAATAGCTGAACTTCTAAAAATTGTGTGCAAATTGATTTTTTCAGGTTGAATTAGAAATGCAATAGGAAAAATTTTTAGGAAATTTATAGTACATTCTTTTATGGATGGTATTGTTACTTTTAACACCTCATATCTTTAGGTTAAAGTTTAATCCATTATTTTTCTCATAGTAATTTATATTTAGCCATATAACAATTCCCTGAAAATAGTTTGAAAGAAAGCTATAACAATTTAGGATTATATTTTTAATTATAGGAAGGTCAACATTCTAATTAAATCTTTATAAATAATATTTGTAAATTATGTAAAAATTCAGGTTAATTGGCCAACACAATAATAGCCCCCTTTCCCCACTCAAGTACATAGGTAAACAAATTTCAGGGTTTTTTTTTTTTTTTTTTTTTTTTTAAAATTCAGAAGGGCTATGAAGCATGTGGGATCTTAGTTCCCTGACCAGGAAGTGAATCTGGGCCCTTGGCAGTGAAAGCACTGAGTCCTAACCACTCGACCACCAGGGAATTCTCAACAAATTTCAGGTTTTAAAAGGCTGAGCTTGGAAGTTTTTGAGCATTTCGAATACTGATAAAGTGTTAATAAAAGTGATAGGGGACAATACGAAAAATTGTAGTGTATAGATTAGAATTCCAACTTAAAGGCAATGACAAAACATTCTAAGCAAGAAATTTGATAAAATATTAATAATAAAAATAGCAATGCTTTACTATATGCAGGTTAGCAAATACAAGACTATCAAATTTTGTGTTTAATGGACAGTTAGTTTGAAGGAAAATGGTACACATTCTTATCAGAGCACTGTAGAAATTTATTGCTTATGAATATATTTAATTGTTGTGTACTTGTTGATTAAGTCTTTTTAGTCATATTCATTTCATAATCACTAAATCCACCTGCAAACCTGGAGGAAGAAAAAGGAAGACATATATGTACAACACTGGGTATATATTTATACTTAAATTATACTTAACTGAGCCTTATTTTATGATTTTTTTTCCATTTATGATGTTTACATAGTTCACACTTGGTTCACTGAAGTTATATGACTGAATTTTTATCTATAGCTGGATAAATACACCATCTTGGCTTATTAGAATTACAAATCAAACAGTAAAGAACAATGGTGATTTATTATTAGAGCCAAGAGAAAAAGTTACTTAGTAACAAGTGCATAAACTCTCTGTTCCAGCATTCGCTAGTCATGTGAGGCACGTTTTGTTCCATCTCTTATGCAAGGTCTTCTCAAAAATGAATGAGATAAGAAAAACACATTGAAAAGCTTTTTATATCTATAGTCTTCTTAAAAATTTTCATTAGTTTTTAGCAGTGTGAAAAAATCTTCATCTTTTTTTAAATTTCAGTGTACTGCCATTTTAACTGTATTCTTAAATATTCTACATCTCTATTTTTAATGACTTGTGGTATATTCTCTGTGAAAAAAATACCGTTAGTTCAATTGCCTTTTCCCTCTATGTGGTTTAGAGTAGAAAGACTGTTTTGTCTTTTATAAACATACAAAATGACATTGTTTAGCTTTCTAGATCTCTTAAGTGGCAATTTGGGGAGAAAATAGTTCTCCTACCATAGCTGTTGTACAAAACGACAAAGGTGAAACAATCGCTTCTGTCCCAAAGGCACAGCTGTCCACACTCAAAGTGAACGTCATTCCTAGAATCAACTGTGTGTTGAGAAAGAAGCCACTCAAGGCACGAGACTGTATTTTCGAAAAGTAAAACAAAGGAATCTCTAGTTTATAGGTTTTTTTTTTTAATAGGAGGAGAAAAGTGTAGAGTCATTCTTTCCTCATTTTTTTAAATGGCTTAAATCTCACTAATATATTGACACATTGCTTTTTTTTCCCTTCCAATTTTCTTTTTCCTAGTGTAAAACTGTGCCAGCTTATACAAGGCAGCACTCTTCATATGACAAAAACAATATTTACCCCCAAATGTTAACATTTTAACTCAAATGTCCAAAGTGGAAACACCTAAGAATTTTATTGGCCATAACAAATGATATCAATAGAAAAAATTTTTTAATCATCCATCAAAATAAACATTTTTCCAATTTTGTAATATTATATAACATAATAACCAGAGTAACATTTTAATTTCCCCTTTTTGTTTCATTCAGGCAATGCTTTTTATTTCTCCCTATTTTATTGATGGGGGATTGTTCACACTGTGAAGCATGTTTCTTTTCAAAGAGTTGGACTATCATTCTAGTTCTTATTAGCCATGGGAGCTCAGCAAACATGGAAAAAGTTTGGTACTAGCAGTACTTAGATTCCAGGCTGTTGGTTCAGGTTAAAGTCAATCCATGGCTCCAGATGCAGAACTAAGCTTCCTAAGAGTCTGGGAAGAGCCATGTACATATCAGACTCAAGCCAGATGGGTAGTGTCATTTTTTTACAGAAAGCAAGCAAGCAAAAATTGAGGCAGACATCAGGTCACATAAACTGGGTGTATGGGGAGAGATTACTAGGCAAGGTTTCATATTTTAGTTCGCATGCTGGGGGCCAGACCTCTAGGCATTCCACATCTTATAATCTGAATGGCCATATTCATTGCAAAGCTCACCAGTGTTCTTAAACCACTGCAGGACTTTGAAAGAACCTATGGATTGAAGGACTTTGGTATGTGGTAGTGTTAATGTAGCAGATTGACACAGAGTAAGGACTGATATTATTTAAAATATTTTAAGTACTTCAGATTTAGAAAAGGCAGAGGAACCAGAGGTCAAATTGCCAACATCCATTGGATCATCAAAAAGCAAGAAAATACCAGAAAAACATCTACTTCCACTTGATCGATTACGCCAAAGCCTTTGACTATGTAGATCACAACAGACTTGTGGAAAATCTGAAAGAGATGGGAATATCAGACTACCTTACTTGCCTCCTGAGAAATCTGTATGCAGGTCAAGAAGTAGCATTTAGAACCGTACATGGAACAACAAACTGGTTCCAAATTGGGAAAGGAGTACGTTAAGGCTGTATATTGTCACCCTGCTTATTTAACTTATATGGAGAATACATCATGCAAAATGCCAGGCTAGATGAAGCACAAGATGGAATCAAGATTTCTGGGAGGAATATCAATAACCTCAGATATGCAGATGACACCACCCTTATGGCTGAAAGCGAAGATGAACTAAAGAGGCTTTTGATGAAAGTGAAAGAGGAGAGTGAAAAAGCTTGCTTAAAACTCAGCATTCAAAAAACTAAGATCATGGCATCCGGTCCCACCACTTAACGGCAAATAGATGGGGCAACAGTGGAAACAGTGAGAGACTTTATTTTTGTGGGGCTCCAAAATCACTGCAGATGGTGACTGCAGCCATGAAATTAAAAGATACTTGCTCCTTGGAAGAAAAGCTATGACCAACCTAGACAGCATACTAAAAGCAGAGACATTACTTTGTTGACAAAGGTCCATCTAGTCAAAGCTATGATTTTTCCAGTAGTCATGTATGAATGTGAGTTGGACTATAAAGAAAACTGAGTGCTGAAGAATTGATACTTTTAAACTGTGGTGTTGGAGAAGACTCTTGAGGGTCCCTTGGACTGCAAGGAGATCCAACCAGTCCATCCTAAAGGAAATCAGTCCTGAATATTCATTTGAAGGACTGATGCTGAAGCTGAAGCTCTAAAAGTTTGGCCACTTGATGGGAAGAACTGACTCCTTGGAAAAGACCCTGATGCTGGAAAAGATTAAAGGTAGAAGGAGAAGGGGATGACAAAGGATAAGATGGTTGGCTGGCATCATCAACTTAATGGATATGAGTTTGAGCAAGCTCCAGGAGTTGGTGATGGACAGGAAGCCTGGTGTGCTGTGGTCCATGGGGTCGCAAAGAGTAAGACACGACTGAGTGACTAAACTGAAGTACTTCATTTTTTTTTTAATTTTGAGATTTTTCATTTGAAGGTAAATCTTAATGCTATGAAATTCACAAATATGCTAATTTAAATACCCAATTCTATTGTCTAAAACACACTTTGCAAATATACAAATATCTATTCTCTCCACATGTCAGAGCCATTGATGTCATGGTTTGGAAATGCGGAGAATAGATTCCCCTTAAACTGCAAGTCAGCAGGTGTTTCTGTACAGTTAACTTTAGGAAAATTCATACAGGAATTAACAATGATCTTCTTTACTTGTTAACTCACAAGGAGACACCTTCAAAACTGCATTTTATTAAAGTTTCTGTACTGAAATGTATAAAAACTGAACTATACAAATATTGAAAAGTGAAAAATTCCTTAATTTTCTATTCCTGGTACCACTACCACAATTTACAGAGCAATATACCAGATGTAATGAAAAGAAAAGAAAAAGACAAAGCTACAACAGATAAAAGACCTCAGGAATGTACATCTAATTGACACTATATTGCATTAATCAATAGCTGCACTTTTTGCAAGCTGTGCCTATGACAGTCCTGAACAAACAGTGTTTCCTGTTTAAGCTGCAGTAACTTTTCTGACTATGCATCATCATTCCTTCTGTGGCAGATTTTTACAGTTCCTCTAATGCATTTGGGACGACTGTCTCAAAGTAACCTGCAGCTTTCCTGACAACTCCTCGCTGTCTCTCCTGCTAAGAACTGTAGCCTTTTTCTTCTGAGTTTTTAGAACCTTCTGCTACCATATCCACCACTTCCACCATCAGATCCGTAACCACCACCACAGTGACTGCCTGAGTTTCTTCCACCAAAACTACCCCCTTTCATGGGTCCATAACTTGATTACTGTTGTCCACTATAATTCCCAAAATCATTATAATTTCCACCACCACCATAGTTACCTCCAAAATTTCCTCCTTCATCGTAACTATCATATCCTCTAACACCACCACCATATCCACCACCTTGGTTTCCACATCCTGGTTCACCACCAGCGTGATCTCCTCTAACATTAATAACCAGAACCACTGCCATAGTTGCTAGCATCATCTCCAAATCCATCATATCCACCATCACCTCCTCCACAACTCCCTCTGCTGCCACACCTCCACCACCACAGCCTCCTCTTCCATCGAAGTTTCCACCATGGCCAAAGTTACCTCCCACCACCTCCAAAGTTTCCTCCATGACCCATAAAGTTGCCAGATCCACCTCCATGACCTCTTTGTGATCCAGCAGATTGCATCTCTTGTTTAGAAAAGGCCTTTTTCACTTCACAATTATGCCCATTAATAGTGTGGTATTTCTGAGCAACAATTTTGTCAACTGTATCATGATCATCAAAAGTTACAAAAGCAAATCCTCTCTTTTCCCACTCTGCCTGTCTTCCATAACTTCTATGGTTTCAGTCTTGCCATACTTTTCAAAGTAGTCTCTCAAACTATATTCTTCTGTCTTCTTTAATACCATCAACAAAATTTTCTTCACTGTTAGATGGGCACCAGGCTTTGCAGAATCCTCTCTAGAAACAGCTCTCTTTGGTTCCACTACATGCCCATCAACCTTGTGTGGTCGAGCACACATTGCTGTGTCTACTTCTTCAACACAGGAGTAAGTCACAACACCAAAGCCCCTGGAACATTTTGTCTGGGGTCTCTCATCACCACACAATCTGTAAGTGTGCCCCATTTCTCAAAATCGTTCTCTTAAGCTATCATCTGTAGTTTCAAAGCTCAGACCACCACTAAACAGCTTTCTCAGCTGCTCTGGTTCCCTCATGACCCTCCAGTTTGAGACCAGACTCGCCTCTTCCAACTCAAGTTCAATATGGGACCCTGAAGTACTTCAGATTATTCCTATCAGTAGGGGAAAAAATGCTAAAATCTAATCATCGGCTAACTTGAATAAAAGGATCTTGTCTTCTTTAAGTAGACTGTCATTTAGAAATTGCTCTTACATGAATGAACACATATAGATGCTTTAATTATTAACTTATTTAATCTTTCTGACAACAAAATAGGTGTAATCATTGTATACATGGGGAAACTGGGCATATTGGTTGAGTAACTTGTCCAAAGTCATCAAGTTACTACCTATGTCGATTCGATCCCTGGGTTGGGAAGATCCCCTGTAGGAGGGAAAGGCAGCCCACTCCAGTATTTTTGCCTGGAGAATCCCATGGACAGAACTACAGTCCATGGGGTTGCAAGAGTCAGGCACAACTAGTGACTTTACCCATGCACAAGAGACACTCTGGTCATATTTTTAGCCAGCCACCACTACTGTTTACTAGCAAGCAATATCAGTGCTGTTAGCACACCAGCCACCTCATGAAAACCTTGGAAGGAGATTTAAATGATTTTTTTTTTTTAAAAAAATACAGCTGAATCTGGCTCTAATGTGCTGTTACTTAACACTTTGTAACATTTTACAGATCCATGGCTTGGAAGACTGACTGGTCCAGGCTCTTAGTGTTTTACTAAATCATCTCTTATCCTTTGTTTCCTCCACACCATATACTAAATAACTGTTAACTTTGGGTACATTTTAATTATTTTTATCTTAATCTACCAATCCTAATTGATTCACTATTTTCACAGACCATTTAGCAATCATGTAAGCTAAGAGTCGGACATGACTGAGCGACTGAACTGAACTGAACTGAAGTTCCTGTATAATTCCTTATACTTTCTTATTGGCATGGAGTCAAATTGGTGCTAAATGCATTGGGTTAGAATTCCACTTCATCCAATTACTTGATAGGTAATTAAAGACACGTTTATTCTTCAGTAACATGGTGATAGTAATACATCTTTTTAGGTTTGATGAGGATTCCTTGAGATTAAATGGGTTAGTCTGTCAAACCTCCAGCATACAGAACATTTGATGGTTCTTTAACTTTCTTAGTTTTGAACCATTCTTCTGAAAATTCCAAAGTTCCTTATGGTAAAAATGAACAATATTGGTAGGAGCATTATTCTTTTTCATGCACATGTTTTAAATATTAATGTCAAATTTATGGATAGTTTCTTTTATGGCTTTGTACTTTATGTATTTCAAAGTTCTTCTATACTTCAAGATTGCAAATATAGTTTTTGAATGTTTTTGTAGTTTTATTTTAAATACATTAGTTTTAATGACATATAGTTGATTTACAATGTTGTGTTAGTTTCTGATATTCAGCAAAATGTTATACACACGTATTCTTTTTCATTTTCTTTTCCATTATGGTTTATTATAGGATATTGAATATAGTCCTTTGTGCAATACAAAAGGACCTTGTTGTTTATCCATTCTCTATATACAATATAATAGCTTGCATCTACTACTCCCAAACTCCCAGTCCACTATTGGCAACCACAGGTCTGTACTCAATAGACGTTTATGTTTTCCATCTACCTCAAATATATGTTGCTTTTTGTCTTGGCACCAAGTTAGGAATCTAACCTTTTTTTTTTTCATCTCCATTTGTTCAGTCCTGTTCTCAGTAGTTTGGAATGCCCCTTAACCATGTATTCTGTTCGCCTCCATTTCTATATGTATATTAAGGTATCACTGTCATTCAATTCTAATTGTTATATTTTTATAACATATTTTAAAATTGATAGTGTAAATTCTCTTTCCTTCTTTTGATAAAATTGTTTTTGGCTATTTTTGTATCTTTTCTGAGACCTAAACTGTCAGGTTTCATTTAAAAATCTTTTTAGGCTTTGAAATATTGCATTTATCTTGTAACCTATTTAGTGAAGAATAACTACTTTTAGTAAATTTTATTTCCATTTAGAATATGATATGTTCCTATAACTAATTTTATATCTCATGGTAATGTTTTTATTATGGATATTGCACATTTGCATTGGTTTTATTCCTAAATATTTTCTGTCATTTTCAATTATGACTAACCCTTTTTCTTTACATTTTCTAAACTTTCTATTGCTGATGTTTTGATAGGTATGCCTCATCAAGTGAGAGAAATTCTTCTTGTATTACATACTTGCCCCCAAAAAATCATAAATAGGAGTAATTTTTAATAAATGGGCTTTTTGCTTTTATTAAAATGATTTTGTGTTTTTTCTGTTTAATCCTTTAAAAAGTAAATTGTATTAAAACATTGTATAGTGTTTTATAGTGTTTGTTTGCTTATAGTGTTTGTTGTATAGTGTTTACCTTGCATTTCTGGAATCAAACAACTTATAATACACTGCTATATTAATCTATTAACTTTTTAAAGAAGTTACTTAAAAGTAAATTCGGCCTATGGTTTTACTTTTAATGCCATACTTGTCTAGTTTAGGTATCAAAGTTTTAAAATTATCTTAGAAGGACACAGAAAGATTTCTCTATTTTTTTCCACAATGCTTTGGAAGTTTATCTCTAAAATTTTCTAAGATTTCTAAAATCTATAAAAAAACCATTGCTTGTATATCTTAAATTCTATTTTAACTAGGTATCTTGTATTTGTTAAATCTGGCAGCCATAGCTTAGAACAAATCTGGCAACTATAACTTTATTTGCTAAAGCTGGCAACCGTAATAAACACTTCATAAATATGAGTGGCTATATGATTTTGCTGCTTTGAAATCAGAGTATTTTGCCTGCTGAGATTTCTTTTGACAGCTAAACACTGGTAAATTTTAATGAATGTTCTCTTGGGTACAAAGTTCTTTATATATTCATTATTTATAAAAGTAATTTTGAGAATTGTCTGTGCTATTGAATTCTAAACAGCTATAATTATTTTCAGTTTACTTGATCTATCCATTTATAAGCAAGATATTAAAATCTTTATGTGTATTTATTAATTTCAGTTATATTTCTTTTCATTTTTGTTCTATATATTTTTTCTATTAAGGTAAATTTTAGAGAGTATATTATTTTTATATTGTTCCTTTCATCTATATAGAATCATTTTTTCCTTTTCATACTTTGTCTTGATTTCTGTTATGTCTACTACTAACATTTTTACATCTGCTTTCTTTTTGTTAGCAATTTTCTCCATTATTTTTCTTTTCAAATATTTTTATGTCATATTGCTTTAGATAAATCTTTTATAAATATGATGTATTTAGAAATATAGTTTATTTTTACCTAATTTGAAAAATCTCTGACTTTCATCAAATAGCAGCACACATCTCATTTATATTATTCTATTTTTTCCATTCTTTGTTTTTTTAAAAATTTATTATTATTATTATTAGTTTTTTACTTTACTATATTGTATTGTTTTTGCCATACATTGACATGAAACTCATGGGTGTACATGTGTTCCCCATCCTGAACCCCCCCAACCTCCCTCCCCATCCCATTCCTCTGGGTCATCCCAGTGCACCAGCCCTGAGCACCCTGTATCATGCATTGAACCTAGCCTGGCGATTCGTTTCACATATGATAATTTGCATGTTTCAATGCCATTCTCCCAAATCATCCCACCCTCACCCTCTCCCAGAGTCCAAAAGACTGTTCTATATATCTGTCTCTTTTGCTATCTTGAATACAGGGTCATCGTTACCATCTTTCTAAATTCCATATATATGTGTTAATATACTGTATTGGTGTTTTTCCTTCTGGATTACTTCACTCTGTATAATAAGCTCCAGTTTCATCCATCTCATTAGAACTGATTCAAATGTATTCTTTTTAATGGCTGAGTAATATTCCATTGTGTATATGTACCACAGCTTTCTTATCCATTCATCTGCTGATGGACATCTAGGTTGCTTCCATGTCTTGGCTATTATAAATAGTGCTGTGATAAAAATTGGGGTACACATCTCTTTCAATTCTGGTTTCCTTGGTGTGTATGCCCAGCAGTGGGATTGCTGGGTCATATGGCAGTTCTATTTCCAGTTTTTTAAGGAATCTCCACACTGTTCTCCATAGTGGCTGTACTAGTTTGCATTCCCACAAGCAGTGTAAGAGGGTTCCCTTTTCTCCACAACCTCTCCAGCATTTTTTGCTTGTAGACTTTTGGATAGCCATTCTGACTGGCATGAAATGGTACTTCATTGTGCTTTTGATTTCCATTTCTCTGATAATGTGTGATGTTGAGCATCTTTTCATATGTTTGTTAGCCATCTGTATGTCTTCTTCAGGAGAAGGCAATGGCAACCCACTCCACTACTCTTGCCTGGCAAATCCCATGGACTGAGGAGCCTGGAAGGCTGCAGTGCATGGGGTCGCTAGGAGTTGGACACGACTGAGCAACTTCACTTTCACTTTTCACTTTGATGCATTGGAGAAGGAAATGGCAAACCACTCCAGTGTTCTTGGCTGGAGAATCCCAGGGACGAGAGAGCCTGGTGGGCTGCGGTCTCTGGGGTCACACAGAGTAGGACACGACTGAAACTACTTAGCAGCATGTCTTCTTTGGAAAAATGTCTGTTTAGTTCTTTGGTCCATTTTTTGATTGGGTCATTTATTTTTCTAGAATTGGGCTATAGGAGTTGTTTGTATATTTTTGAGATTAATTCTTTGTCCATTGCTTCATTTGCTACTATTTTCTCCTATTCTGAAGGCTGTCTTTTCAACTTGCTTATAGTTTCCTTTGTTGTGCAGAAGCTTTTAATTTTAATTAGGTACCATTTGTATATTTTGCTTTCATTTCCAGTATTCTGGGAGGTGGGTCATAGAGGATCCTGCTGTGATTTATGTCAGAGAGTGTTTTGTCTATGTTTTCCTCTAGGAGTTTTATAGTTTCTGGTCTTATGTTTAGATATTTAATCCATTATGAGTTTATTTTTGTGTATGGTGTTAGAAAGTGTTCTAGTTTCATTCTTTTACAAGTGGTTGACCCGTTTCCCCAGCACCACTTGTTAAGGAGATTATCTTTTCTCCATTGTATATTCTTGCCTCCTTTGTTGAAGATAAGGTGTCCATAGATGCATGGATTTACCTCTGGGCTTTCTATTTTGTTCCATTGATCTATATTTCTGTCTTTGTGCCACTATCATACTGTCTTGATGACTGTGGCTTTGTAGTAGAGACTGAAGTCAGGCAGGTTGATTCCTCCAGTTCCATTCTTCTTTCTCAAGATTGCTTTGGCTATTCGAGGTTTTTTGTATTTCCATACAAATTGTGAAATCATTTGTTCTAGTTCGCTGAAAATACTGTTGGTATCTTGATAGGGATTGCATTGAATCTATAGATTGCTTTGGGTAGTATACTCATTTTCACTATATTGATTCTTCCGATTCATGAACATGGTATATTTCTCCATATTAGTGTCCTCTTTGATTTCTTTCACCAGTGTTTTATAGTTTTCTATATATAGGTTTTTAGTTTCTTTAGGTAGATATATTCCTAAGTATTTTATTCTTTTCATTGCAATGGTGAATGGAATTGTTTCCTTAATTTCTCTTTCTGTTTTCTCATTGTTAGTATATAGGAATGCAAGGGATTTCTGTGTGTTGATTTTATATCTTGCAACTTTACTATATTTATTGATTAGCTGTAGTAGTTTTCTGGTGGAGTCTTTAGGGTTTTCTAGGTAGAGGATCATATAATCTGCAAACAGTGAGAGTTTTACTTCTTTTCCAGTCTATATTATTAACTGGTGTGTCTGGACTTTTCTTGCCATAATTTTTTAAAAGTTTATATTTTTCAGAACTTTTTTATATTATATATATTTCCCAATTATCCATTACTTCAACATTTTCCTTCTAATATGAAAGTTTTTCATTAGCATAAACTTTTAGTTTCATGCTTTTTCCCCTTTAGAACTTTTCAGAGTTGTTCTATTGTCTTTTAATATCAAAGAGAAGTCTATTATCTTAATTGCATTCTTTTGTAGTTAGTTAAAATTTTTACTTTTGCCTCTTTAAGTTTTAAGGATTTTCAAATTATCTCTTCTCTTTTGCATTTTCCTAAGTGTTTCCAGGTGGTTGCCTTTTTATTTACTCTGCTTAGACTGAATGGTCTATTCTAAACAGAAAATGTCTATATTTCTTCAGTTTTGAGCATCCCTTGCTGCTGCTGCTAAGTCACTTCAGTCGTGTCTGACTCTGTGCGACCGCATAGATGGCAGCCCACCAGGCTCCGCCGTCCCTGGTATTCTCCAGGCAAGAACACTGGAGTGGGTTGCCATTTCCATCTCCAATGCAAGAAAGTGAAAAGTGAAGTCAGTCAGTTATGTCTGAATCTTAGTGACCCCATGGACTGCAGCCCACCAGGTTCCTCTATTCATGGGATTTTCTAGGCAAGAGTACCCCTTACTCCATTTTATTTTTGACTGTTTCATCCTATCAATCCTTTCAGAAATTCATATTCATTGGATGTTGGATGTTCTGGGTCTCTCTTCTGTGTCCCATCCCCATTCCCCACCCCACCCCCACTCATTCCCACCTAATTGTATTGCAGAAGAAGCAATTTCTGTGACAGCTCTCTTATTCACTTTGAGGTGTAATCATTCATTCTATTATTCAACCCATCAGTCTTTTTTTTTTTTCCTCAGTACCAATGACCATATACCTTCTATTTTCAGAATTTACAATTTAGCCCATTATTTCTTTCATGAATGACATAGCTTTTCATATCCCCCATAAAATATTTTTATTCCTTTAAATTATTTGTTGCTTCCTTTCATAGTGATTTTCCTTCAAATGTTTTGTGATTTTTTTCATAGCAGTCATCTGTATATTTGAGAAGACCTGTCCATGAAAGCTAATTTTGATTACCATTGCCTGCATTTAGAGGTGTTTGTGTGTGTCCAGATTTATTGCTTTAGCTATGGATTAATACTTTTATTCTTATGGCCTAGCGTAAGATAGGTAAGTGGAAAGCATCACTGTGACAAGCATCTTTACAGCTTACTAACTGCCTAGGCTTCCTCTCTTGGGCTGGCTATCCATGCTCCTAAGTTTGCAGCAGCACCCTCTCTGGTTTGATTTTTCTAGACATCACTTGATTGATGTAGGCTAACCTTGAGTCACCTTCTGAGACTTGGATGTGTTAACACCAGAAGAAAATCAGGGAATTTTTTTCTAACAAAAGGACTCAGGAGAATGCCTATTGGCTAAACAATCTATAAGGTGCTCCATATAGAACTAATTTTGTTTATCTGAAAATTTCACTAATGTTTGATATTTATTTTACTTTATTTTCCTGAATACAAATAGTAATTTTAAAAACTGATAAAGTGTACTTGCTTTAAAATTCAAGAGTTGCAAAAGTGTATGCAGTGAAAAGTGTGTCCTTCTTAATTTATTTCCTAATCACCTGGTACACCTAGTTCTTCCCAGATTAACTTCCTTACTAGTCTTTCAATGTCTCATTTCTGATTAGTCTAGATAAGAAAAATATTGGATATTTGTCATTCAATTACACAACAACAACTTTTCAACTCATTAGTTATGACGTGTTTTTTTGTTTTTGTTTTTTTTTCTGTTTTAGGTATGTGAATTGCTAAATCACATGAGATATTTAGCATCTGTGGGACCAAAACCTAGGGACTCTGAACTACTGATTGCACAATGTTAATAAGGAGCACTTTCTTTGTTGATTATCAAACCAGATGTGTATTCTCTTACTATCATTTTCTTATGTGCACCAAAGAAATGGGCTATCATTTCATAGAACAGCACAGAAGCACCCTTCTTTATCCAAAGCAAAGTCTGGACTCTCCCGGTTGTAAGGATAGGAGAAGGATAACTGTTGCAATCCCACCAAACACTCTGTCACCTCCCCTAGACTCTTTCTAGGCTGAGGTGGTCTCTTTGTATTTCCGGCGCTCAGTTCAGTTCAGTTCAGTGGCTCAGTCATGTCCGACTCATTGCGACCCCATGAATCACAGCACACCAGTCCTCCCTGTCCATCACCAACTCCCTGAGTTCACTCAGACTCACGTCCATCGAGTCTGTGATGCCATCCAGCCATCTCATCCTCGGTCGTCCCCTACTTTTCCTGCCCCCAATCCTTCCCAGAATCAAAGTCTTTTCCAATGAGTCAACTCTTCACATGAGGTGGCCAAAGTACTGGAGTTTCAGCTTTAGCATTATTCCTTCCAAAGAAATCCCAGGGCTGATCTTCAGAATGGACTGGTTGGATCTCCTGGCAGTCCAAGGGACTCTCAAGAGTCTTCTCCAACACCACAGTTCAAAAGCATCAGTTCTTTGGTGCTCAGCCTTCTTCACAGTCCAACTCTCACATCCATACATGACTACTGGAAAAACCATAGCCTTGACTAGATGGACCTTAGTTGGCAAAGTAATATCTCTGTTTTTGAATATACTATCCAGGATATCATAACTTTTCTTCCATGGAGTAAGCATCTTTTAATTTCATGGCTGCAATCACCATCTGCAGTGATTTTGGAGCCCCCAAAATAAAGTCTGACACTCTTTCCACTGTTTCCCCATCTATTTCCCATGGAGTGATGGGACTGGATGCCATGATCTTCAGTTTCTGAATGTTGAGCTTTAAGACAACTTTTTCACTCTCTTCTTTCACTTTCATAAAGAGGCTTTTTAGTTCCTCTTCACTTTCTGCCATAAGGGTGGTGTCATCTGCATATCTGAGGTTATTGATATTTCTCCCAGCAATCTTGATTCCAGTTTGTGTTTCTTCCAGTCCAGCATTTCTAATGATGTACTCTGCATATAAGTTAAAGAAGCAGGGTGACAATATATAGCCTTGACGTACTTCTTTTCCTATTTGGAACCAGTCTGTTGTTCCATGTCCAGTTCTAACTGTTGCTTCCTGACCTGCATACAGATTTCTCAAGAGGCAGGTCAGGTGGTCTGGTATTCACATCTCTTTCAGAATTTTTCAGTTTATTGTGATCCACAAAGTCAAAGGCTTTGGCATAGTCAATAAAGCAGAAATAGATATTTTCTGGAACTCTCTTGCTTTTTCCATGATCCAGCAGATGTTGGCAATCTGATCTCTGGTTCCTCTGCCTTTTCTAAAACCAGCTTGAACATCAGGAAGTTCACGGTTCATGTATTGCTGAAGCCTGGCTTGGAGAATTTTGAGCATTTCTTTAATAGCGTGTGAGATGAGTGAGTATGGTAGTTTGAGCATTCTTTGGCATTGCCTTTCTTAGGGATTGGAATAAAAACTGACCTTTTCCATTCCTGTGTCCACTGCTGAGTTTTCCAAATTTGCTGGTGTATTCAGTGCAGCACTTTCACAGCATCATCTTTCATGATTTGAAGTAGCTCAATTGGAATTCCGTAACCTCCACTAGCTTTGTTCATAGTGATGCTTTCTAAGGCCCACTTGACTTCACATTCCAGGATGTCTGGCTCTAGATGAATGACATACCATCGTGATTATCTGGGTCATGAAGATCTTTTTATACTGTTCTTCTGTGTATTCTTGCCACCTCTTCTTAATATCTTCTGCTTCTGTTGGGCCCATACCATTTCTGTCCTTTATCGAGCCCTTCTTTGCATGAAATGTTCCATTGGTATCTCTAATTTTCTTGAAGAGATCTCTAGTCTTTCCTATTCTGTTCTTTTCCTCTATTTCTTTGCATTGATCACTGAGGAAGGCTTTCTTATCTCTTCTTGCTATTCTTTGGAACTCTGTATTCAGATGCTTATATCTTTCCTTTTCTCCTTGGCTTATTGCTTCTCTTCTTTTCACAGCTATTTGTAAGGCCTCCCCAGACAGCCATTTTACATTTTTGCATTTCTTTTCCATGGGGATGATCTTGATCCCTGTCTCCTGTACAATGTCACGAACCTCATTCCATAGTTCATCAGGCACTCTGTCTATCAGATCTAGACCCTTAAATCTATTTCTCACTTCCACTGTATAATCATAAGGGATTTCATTTAGGTCATACCTGAATGGTCTAGCAATTTTCCCTGCTTTATTCAATTTCAGATTGAATTTGGTAATAAAGAGTTCATGATCTGAGCCACAGTCAGCTCCTGGTCTTGTTGACTGTATAGAGTTTCTCCATCTTTGGCTGCAAAGAATATAATCAGTCTGGTTTCAGTGTTGACCATCTGGTGATGTCCATGTGTAGAGTCTTCTCTTGTGTTGTTGGAAAAGGGTGTTTGCTATGACCAGTGCATTTTCCTGGCAAAACTCTATTAGTCTTTGCCCTGCTTCATTCCACATTCCAAGGCCAAATATGCCTGTTATTCCAGGTGTTTCTTGACTTTCTACTTTTGCATTCCAGTCTCCTATAATGAAAAGGACAACTTTTGGGGGTGTTAGTTCTAAAAGAGCTTGTAAGTCTTCATAGAACCATTCAACTTCAGCTTCTTCAGTGTTACTGGTTGGGGTATAGACTTAGATTACTGTGATACTGAATGGTTTGCCTTGGAAACGAACAGAGATCATTCTGTTGTTTTTGAGATTGCATCCAAGTACTGCATTTCGGACTCTTCTGTTGACCATGATGGCTACTTCATTTCTTCTGAGGGATTCCTGCTCACAGAGGAGACTAATTCCCAAGACTTTATCTGGCTGAGGATCTTCTCTGATTTAAATTTGCTCTTAAGACTGAAGTGTGAGTAGGTTTGTCTCCAAAGAGGTTCCCTGTTCCCTTTGCAAAACCCTTTATAAAAAGGTTTTCAAGCCTTTTTAAAGAATGTGATCTACAATTAGAAGTATATTTCCTATCTTTCTTACATATACACATTTCAAACAATTTTTATCCCTATGCTTTGTGATGCAATGTCCTATTTTTTCTATATTTTTCATTTAAAATGTGCTATGATCCACACAGAGAAGGCAATTGCAACCCATTCCAGCACTCTTGCCTGGAAAATCCCTCTCTCCCCATGGATAGAGGAGCCGGTGAGGCTGCAGTCCGTGAGGTCGCAAAGAGTTAGACACGACTAAGCAACTTCACTTTCATTTTTCACTTTGATGCACTGGAGAAGGAAATGGCAACCCATCCAGTGTTCTTGCCTGGAGAATTCCAAGGATAGGGGAGCCTGGGGGCTGCCATCTATGGGATCACACAGAGTCAGACACGACTAAAGCAACTTAGCAGCAGTAACATCAGCATGATCCACACAAATGGATTTCATGTTTCATTAATGTAAGACTTCCTGAAATTCAAAAGCTATAGTATAATGGCAGTCAGTACATTGTCAAAGATGTTTGTTCAATAGCCATAAAAAATAATGTCTACTGTTTCTTTTGTTTGTTTTAATTCATACGTATAATTTTCTGAAATAATGTTATTGCAGTTGACAATTTTGTCACTGCTGGTGCACCAGCGGTTATATTATTTACTAATTCTAAACCAGGTCCGAGGTCAGGAGCAGAAGCTGGGAGGACCCCATGCCTGAGGGGCAGTGGCCAAGAGGAGTTACCCAACGTCTGAGACCAGGGGCAGTGGCCGAGAGTGCCAGGCTACGATGGTGCAGGAAACACCAAGAGGAATTACCCCGCGTCCGAAGTCAGGGGTGGCGGCAGGGGAGGAGCTACCCTCCACCAGAGGCCAGGGCTTGCGCCTGCGAGGAGCAACGCCATGTCCAAGGAGCAATGGCTGTGTGGACACAGGAGGGCATAGAGGAGCTATTCCATGTTCAAGGTCAGGATGGTGGCGGTGAGAAGATACCCCTTATCCAAGGTAGGGAGGAGCGGCTGCGCTTTGCTGGAGCAGCTGTAAAGTAATACTCTATGTCCAAGGTAAGAGAAACCCAAGTAAGATGATAGGTGTTGCAAGAGGGCGTCAGAGGGCAGACACACTGAAACCATACTCACAGAAAACTAGTCAATTCAATCACACTAGGACCACAGCCTTGTCTAACTCAGTGTAACTAAGCCATGCCCTTGGGGCCACCCAAGATGGGTGGGTCATGGTGGAAAGGTCTGACAGAATGTGGTCCACTGGAGAAGGAAATGGCAAACCACTTCAGTATTCTGGCTTTAACAACCCCATGAACAATATGAAAAGGCAAAATGATAGGATACTGAAAGAGGAACTCCCCAGGTCAGTAGGTGCCCAATATGTTACTGGAGATCAGTGGAGAAAAAACTCCAGAAAGAATGAAGAGATGGAGCCAAAGCAAAAACAATACCTAGGTGTGGGTGTGACTGGTGATAGAAGCAAGATCCAATGCTATAAGGAGCAATATTGCATAGGAACCTGGAATGTCAGGTCCATGAATTAAGGCAAATTGGAAGTAGTCAAACAGGAGATGGCAAGAGTGAATGTCAACATTTTAGGAATCAGTGAACTAAAATGGACTGGAATGGGTGAATTTAACTCAGATGACCATTATATCTACTACTGCAGGCAGGAATCCCTCAGAAGAAATGGAGTAGCCATCATGGTCAACAAAAGAGTCTGAAATGCAGTACTTGAATGCAATGTCAAAATGACAGAATGATCTCTGTTCCTTTCCAAGGCAAACCATTCAATATCACAGTAATCCAAGTCTATGCCCCAACCAGTAATGCTGAAGAAGCTGAAGTTGAATAGTTCTGTGAAGACCTACAAGATTTTTAGAAGTAGCACCCAAAAAAGATGTCCTTTTCATTATAGGAGACTGGAATGCAAAAGTAGAAAGTCAAGAAATACCTGGAGTAACAGGCATATTTGGCCTTGGAATGCGGAATGAAGCAGGGCAAAGACTAATAGAGTTTTGCCAGGAAAATGCACTGGTCATAGCAAATACCCTCTTCCAACAATACAAGAGTAGACTCTACACATGGACATCACCAGACGGTCAACACCAAAATCAGATTGATTATATTCTTTGCAGCCAAAGATGGAGAAGCTCTACACAGTCAGCAAAAACAAGGCCAGGAGCTGACTGTGGCTCAGATCATGAACTCCTTATTGCCAAATTAAGACTTAAATTGAAGAAAGTAAGGAAAACCACTAGACCATTCAGGTATGACCTAAATGAAATCCCTTATGATTATACAGTGGAAGTGAGAAATAGATTTAAGGGTCTAGATCTGATAGATAGAGTGCCTGATGAACTATGGAATGAGGTTCGTGACATTGTACAGGAGACAGGGATCAAGATGATCCCCATGGATAAGAAACGCAAAAAAGCAAAATGGCTGTCTGGGGAGGCCTTACAAATAGCTGTGAAAAGAAAAGAAGTGAAAAGCCAAGAAGAAAAGGAAAGATATAAGTATCTGAATACAGAGTGCCAAAGAATAGCAAGAAGAGATAAGAAAGCCTTCCTCAGTGATCAATGCAAAGAAATAGAGGAAAAGAACAGAATAGGAAAGACTAGAGATCTCTTCAAGAAGATTAGAGATATTAAGGGAACATTTCATGCAAATATGGGCTCGATAAAGGGCAGAAATGGTCTGGACCTAACAGAAGCAAAAGATATTAAGAAGAGGTGGCAAGAATACACAGAAGTAGGGTACAGAAAAGATCTTCATGACCCAGATAATCACGATGGTGTGATCACTCACCTAGAACCAGACATCCTGGAATGTGAAGTCAAGTGGGCCTTAGAAAGCATCACTACAAACAAAGCTAGTGGAGGTGATGGAATTCCAGTAGAGCTATTTCAAATCCTGAAAGATGATGAAAGTGCTGCACTGAATACACCAGCAAATTTGGAAAACTCAGCAGTGGCCACAGGACTGGAAAAAGTCAGTTTTCATTCCAATCCCTAAGAAAGGCAATGCCAAAGAATGCCCTAACTACTGCACAATTGCACTCATCTCACACACTAGTGAAGAAATGCTCAAAATGCTCGAAGCCAGGCTTCAGCAGTAGGTGAACCATGAACTTCCAGATGTTCAAGCTGGTTTTAGAAAAGGCAGAGGAACCAGAGATCAAATTACCAACATCCACTGGATCATCAAAAAAGTGAGAGAATTCCAGAAAAACGTGTATTTCTGCTTTATTGACTATGCCAAAGCCTTTGACTTTGTGGATCACAGTAAACTGTGGAAAATTCTGAGAGAAATGGGAATACCAGACCACCTGCCCTGCCTCTTAAGAAATCTGTATGCAGGTCAGGAAGCAACAGTTAGAACTGGACATGGAACAACAGACTGGTTCCAAATAGGAAAGGGAGTACGTCAAGGCTGTATATTGTCACCCTGCTTATTTAACTTCTATGCAGAGTGCATCATGAGAAACACTGGGATGCAAGAAGCACTAACTGAAATCAAGATTGCCGGGAGAAATATTAATAACTTCAGATATGCAATGACACCACCCTTATGGCAGAAAGTGAAGAGGAACTAAAAAGCCTCTTGATGAAAGTGAAAGAGGAGAATGAAAAAGTTGTCTTAAAGCTTAACATTCAGAAAATGAAGATCATGGCATCCGGTCCCATCACTCCATGGGAAATAGATGGGGAAACAGTGGAAAGAGTGTCTGACTTTATTTTGGGGGTTCCAAAATCACTTCAGATGGTGATTGCAGCCATGAAATTAAAAGACGCTTACTCCTTGGAAGAAAAGTTATGACCAACTTAGTATATTCAAAAGCAGAGACATTACTTTGCCAACAAAGGTCCATCTAGTCAAGGCTATGGTTTTTCCTGTGTTCATGTATGAATGTGAGAGTTGGACTGTGAAGAAGGCTGAGCGCCAAAGAATTGATAGTTTTGAACTGTGGTATTGAAGACTCTTGAGAGTCCCTTGGCCTGCAAGGAGATCCAACCAGTTTGTTCTGAAGGAGATCAGCCCTGGGATTTCTTTGGAAGGAATGATGCTAAAGCTGAAACTCCAGTACTTTGGCCACCGCATCGAAGAGTTGACTCACTGGAAAAGACTCTGATGCTGGGAGGGACTAGGGGCAGGAGAAGAAGGGGATGACAGAGGATGGGATGGCTGGATGGCATCACTGACTCGATGGACATGAGTCTGAGTCAACTCTGGGAATTGGTGATGGATAGGAAGGCCTGGCGTGCTGCAATACATGGGGTCGCAAAGAGTTGGACATGACTGAGCGACTGAACTGAACCGCACTGACTGAAACTAGGTCCAGTATTTACTTGTGCTGGCAAGAGCATAAATTTCCACCAAATCACTCCCTCCTTCTGCAGTCCAGTGATATTTTTTCAACATTTTCTTTACACTTGTATTTTGTTGTTTTTAGTCACATTCATGTTCTCGCAATACTAGATAGGTTTTGCTTTTGCCTGAAATTTTAATCTCTTCTACATATTTGTAGATGTTTCCCTCAGTTATTTCCCTCACCCCCTGCCCTCACAGCCATCTATGCTTAATAGAGCTGGATTTCAATATTATATTTTGCCTGTTGTTGCTGTTCAATTGCTCAGTCATGTCTGACTCTTTGTGAATCCATGAACTGCAGCACTCCAGGCTTCCGTGTCCTTCACTGTCTCCTGGAGGTTGCTCAAACTCATGTCCATTGAGTTGGTGACACCATCCAACCATCTCATCCTCACTCCCCCACTTCTCTTACTGCCCTCAATCTTTCCCAGCATCAGAGTCTTTTCCAATGTATTAGCACTTCACATCAGGTGACTAAAATATTGGAGCTTCAGCATCAGTCCTTCCAATGAATATTCAGGACTGATTTCCTTTAGGATGGACTGGTTGGATCTCATTGCACTTCAACGGGCTCTCAAGAATCTTCTCCAATACCCCCACAGTTCAAAAGCATCAATTCTTTGACACTCAACCTTCTTTGTGGTCTAACTCTCATATCCATACATGACTACCGACCTTTGTTTGCAAAGTGATGTCTCTGCTTTTTGATATCTTGTCTAGGTTTGTCAAAGCTTTACTTCCAAGGAGCAAGTATCTTAATTTCATGTCTGCAGTCACTGTCTGCAGTGATTTTGGAGCCCAAGAAAATAAATTTTTCCAGAATTTAACACATGATGAAACCATTCAAAAAGTTCCTTAAGTTTTAGACTGGTTTATTCTGTAAAATAGTTTCCTTATAATTAAAATTTTTTTAAGTTCACCTAGAGAACTTCAGCATGTATCTGTTTAAAAAATATTTAATTTTCAAGTCCAAACTTTAAAATCAGGGCTTTCCAAAGTTATTAGCACTTGTAGTATATCTCTGTCCAGTGAAACAGATGTTGCCTGTATCTACAAATATTTCAAAAACAGATTGAAGGCATGCAATATGCAATTCCTTTTGGCACGATTCATGTACATTTTGCCAGAAACTGTTTGAACAGATTTTAAATCTTTCTCCTCATTATCTTTGAGAAATATACAAACTCACACACATTTTTGCAAGGTGTCTGTTATGAGTTACATGCTGTGAAAAGTACCTCTTAACCAACATGTCTCTTAACTTCAAAATTTCTGACTGTATAATCATTGGAAAGATGAGGAAAATGTCATGCATATTGTAATTATTAATAACAGTATCACACAAGTGTATCTTAAACAAAATGTTTAACCGAGTAGATATATAAACTCCTTGAGAAAAATTAAAAATGTCTATATTCTAACATATTTCAAAGAACCAATGTCTTTTTCAAGAATCATAGCTATGAACAATTCTTACTTTTCATGTCATATCATCTAATTATATTTTGGAGTCCAGTTAAATTGTACCTCTTGACTTTCTCAATGCCTTCATCTTTATATCTCTCTTCAGACTGTTTACTCTACCTGCAGTCCTTTTTTTTTCTTTTCTTTTCTTTTCTTTTCTCATATCTCCATTTAGCATGTATGGAGTTTGGGGAAGTTTCATGAAGGAAATGGCAACCCACTCCAGTATTTATTGCGTGGGAAATTCCACGGACACAGAGCAGCCTGGTGGGCCACGGTCCATGGGGCCACAAAGAGTTGGACACAACTGAGTGACTGATAGTTTCATTGAAAAACAGGGACAAGGTCCATTTGAGGGCCTCCAAGGAGATCTGAATGGGAAGATGGACTGGAGCCAGACAACTGTAGACATGTGTATACAAACTCCTAATTTTAGGAGTTTGCAATTAGCACTGGAGATTGGATGAAAACAGAGGAGGATTTTAATCAGGGAGATGAATGACAGGATTAGAACAACATTTTATATAATCTGATCCAGATGTATTCAAAAAATGAAAAATATATTTATAAGGGCAAAGCTGGAAGCATAGTGGCCAGTCAGGAGTTTATTACAATAGTTCAGGCATGAAATGTTTGAAATGAGGGTTGGTGAATCCCATTATGTTTCAGGTTTGTGTCAGTTATGGTCATTGCATCTAATTTAAAGTGTTTCACTGTATATTTTCCATATTCTCACCCTCATGATGAAGGGACTTCTCTGTCCCACCAATCTTCCCCATTCCCAAACCTTCCCACACCACCCTCCACAATGCCTATTATGTAATCTACCTCTCCCACATCTTTACCATCTATTAGACACTTGAGCCCACTCCCTGACCCTCACTGAAAACTGGCTTCTCTATCTGGGTGCTCCCGTTTTCTCACACCAAGCTAGGGAGGTGGGTGTAGGCTCAAAATACTCACACCTCAATGCCATATCTAGACATCTTATGATTCTTCATCTCACTCCTCCTTGGATGTTCATGACACTTTTACAGCATACATTATGTTGTCATAAGCTCTCCAGTCACTAATTTTCATTCATTATACATTTGGCATCTGATACATTGTTCTTTCTAATCCTATTCCTGTTATTATCTGGGGGTAACTGCAGTGATCATTGGGTCTTTCAGAGGACAGCCTCACTTCTGGTTAGCATATTTTCCTCCCACACTGATGATCACATTCACACCATTTCAGAGCACCACTTCCATGCCCCAACTCAGACTTTATCAGGAAGTGCTCCATTTCTGAAATATTCACTACTTGCTCTTGTATCACAAACTCTTATCCTTCTGGTTCTTCTCACCACTATTTCACAACCTCATCAGAATCTACGATTTCTTGTTCCCTTTATTTTTATTCAAGGTTCCCTCCTTTCCTCACTTGATTTGCTGTCCATGCTCCATTTGCACCCTTTTTGTAATCAGATAGGATAAGGGGTCCCCAGAAAGAGAGAAGCAGGCATAGCTTTTTTGATATAAGAGAAGTCATTATCGCCCTAAGCCACTTTGTGATCTAAGTTTGGCCACAATACTTGCCCTTGAACAGATCTTAGTAGTTAACAATCTTAAGGGAACAAAAGAATACAAAAACAAGTGACTGTTGCCAGGCAAGAGAAGTAACAACAGTAAAGATACTATATTGGTTGTAAAGATTCCAGCTCTGTTTCCCTGACAAAGATTAGCCTGAAATGCTAAATCACCAGATTGACTGGAACCTAAAGGACGCTGCTGACCTTCACTGACTCTGATGACTTCAATCAGCTAAAGCTTGGACTCTGTTGTCTGCTCAAACCCCTTCATGAACATGCATATACCCTAAAGTGAAGGTGGAGAGTGAAAAAGTTGGCTTAAAGCTCAACATTCAGAAAATGAAGATCATGGCATCTGGTTCCATCACTTCATGGCAAATAGATGGGGAAACAGTGGAAACAGTGTCAGACTTTATTTTGGGGGCTCCAAAATCACTGCAGATGGTGACTGCAGCCATGAAATTAAAAGACGCTTACTCCTTGGAAGAAAAGTTATGACCAACCTAGATAGCATATTCAAAAGCAGAGACATTACTTTGCCAACTAGGGTCTGTCTAGTCAAGGCTATGGTTTTCCCTGTGGTCATGTATGGATGTGAGAGTTGGACTGTGAAGAAGGCAGAGCGCCGAAGAATTGATGCTTTTGAACTGTGGTGTTGGAGAGGACTCTTGAGAGTCCCTCAGACTGCAAGGAGATCCAACCAGTCCATTCTGAATGAGATCAGCCCTGGGATTTCTTTGGAAGGAATGATGCTAAAGCTGAAACTTCAGGACTTTGACCACCTCATGCAAAGAGCTGACTCATTGGAAGACTGATGCTGGGAGGGATTGGGGGCAGGAGGAGAAGGGGATGACAGAGGATAAGATGGCTGGATGGCATCACTGACTTGACAGACTTGAGTCTGAGTGAACTCCGGGAGTTGATGATGGACAGGGAGGCCTGGGGTGCTGCGATTCATGGTGTCGCAAAGTGTTGGACACGACTGAGCGACTGAACTGAACTGAACTTAGCTTAAAAATTCCCCAGTTCTTCTATTCTGGGAAGCAGTGCTTGCTGCTGCTGCTGCTGCTGCTGCTAAGTCGCTTCAGCCGGGTCTGACTCTGTGCGACCCCACAGACGGCAGCCCACCAGGCTCCTCTTCCCCTGGGATTCTCCAGGCAAGAACACTGGAGTGGGTTGCCATTTCCTTCTCCAATGCATGAAAGTGAAAAGTGAAAGTGAGGTTGCTCAGTCATGTCTGACTCTCAGTGACCCCATGGACTGCAGCCCACCAGGCTCCTCCGTCCATGGGATTTTCCAGGCAAGAGTACTGGAGGGGGTGCCATTGCCTTCTCCGAGTGCTTACGTGCTGCAAATAATAAATCCATTTTTCTCTACTCCTTTGGCTTAGTTGTGTCTTTTGGCTTGACACCCACCAAGAATCAGTTTTCAGCAACACTTTCTTGCCATTTCTCTCAACTCTTGCCACTTTCCCTTCCCCTGTATCCACACGCAAAACCAGAGTGTCACCGTATTTTCATTGCCCACTTTCTCCGTTCTCCTTCCTTGAGCTACTAAGTACTGCTAGAGGAAATTTGCACAATAACAGACAGATGGCCTGACAAATTGACAGTTTCAGGAAGAACTCAGTCTTGAAATCTACCTGGCATATTTTCTGAGTTCCTCTAATCATTCTTTTTATTTAATTTTCACAGTACATTTTTTTCAACATTTCCTTCCCCTCAAACCTTTGATTTCTCTGTCTCACTCTTACAGACAATTTACAGAGAAAACAGACAATGTCAGAGGGAACTTTTCTCAAACTCCTTCCCTCAAATTTGCAAATCTCTGCAAATCTCTCAGCTCCTGCCACATTCTCTTGCCTCCCCTCCCTCCAGTCACAATGGAGTGGATGCTCCACGGCAGTGTCTAACATTCATCAAGTGATCAACAAACATTTACTGAATTAATGAATTAATAACTGTCTAAAAGTATCATGCTAAAAAATGGAAGCCATCTGTTGTACTTGGCAACTGATAATCTCTGCCAAAACAGCTTCATTAAGGTTGAGCAAGTTAGAAATGAAAGGGAAGTAAAGAAACGGAAGGCTAGATTTCTCTTTTGAGAAACTTGGTTATTAAACAGCTAAATTCATAAGAGCAATGATAAATGAATAACACATAGGAATAACCTCTCAAGATTCATGCAGGGCTTATAGAAAGAAAGTTAAGGATATTGACTGGAGAGTGTAAAGGAAGAGATGAACACATGGTGAGATGTACCATATTTCTAGCTAGGAAAACAACATTATCAGATAGAATTATTTTCCTAAATTAATTTATAGTTTCAGTACAATGTAGCACAGATATTTCATTGAATTTTTATTAATAATTTTTATTATAAAAATAGTTTATCTTTTGGGAAAAATCAAGTCTCTCATTCTCTTTCTTTTGTGTGTATGTGTGTATAAACATATATTCATGTGTGAACACATACACCCACATATATAATAGTCCTTTCTTTTTCTTTCTTTTTTTTTTAACACATATGGACTCTTTCTTTATGTACACTCCAGCAACTATTTTATTTAGCTTAGCAGCATAACTTGGATATCTTTCTACGTCAATACATATGGATCTACCTTATACATTTTTAAACTTCTAAAATGGAAATTTATCATGTAAACAAAAGAGTGCAGAAACCATTCCTCCTTCATATCCCTTTCCAATCATAAGTCCCCAAAGGTAAATACTATTGTGACTTTTTCAAAATTGCTTAATGTTATTCATCTTTGAGCTTTATACAAATGGAATCAAACAGTATATTATCATTGTGTCTGCTCTCTTACTCAACATTACATTTGAGTCATTTCAGTAATTTGACATTTCATTGTTTTATTACATTACATGAATGTAATACAGTTTCTCTACTTCTCTTTTGATGAATATTTGGAGTTGTTCCCAGACAAAGAATATTATGAATAGGATCAGTGGCACATTTTTGTACATGTTTGTTTGTGAACATCTGTACATATTTCTGTTCGATGTATATCTAAAATAAAGATGACTTCACAAGTCGTGGGTCAGGACTGATGATTCACATCATTGTTATCTACACCATGAAAGCTATCAAGTTAAACTGAGCTTTCACCTCAGACTATATCCTCACATAAATTACAGAAGTGTGAAAGAGTTAAATGTAAACAATTGAAGTCTCTATGAGAAAGAAAATTGTGTAGAAAAGAGGGAATGACTTATTGTGCATAAAAGCAACAGAATAAATCTGAAAAATACTTTGGAATTTTAAATTTAAGATAACACCATACAAATTAAGATATGTTTGTTCTCTATATCTGTGTCCTATGTATAAAACAGATAACTAATGAGAAGCTACTGAATAGCTCAGGGAGCTCTACTCAGTGCTCTGTGGTGACCTAAATGGGAAGGAAATCCAAAATAGAGGGGATATATGTATACATATAACTGATTCACTTTCCTGTACAATGGAAACTAACACAACATTATAAAGCAACTATATTCCAATAAAAATTAATTAAAAATAAAAAATTAAGATATATAACAAAATGAGAAAAATATTAATATGCATATGAAAAAGGGTTAATACTCTAAAATTTAGAAAGTTGCAGATAGAAAAGTGGGCAAAAACATCAACAGACGTTTTGTTAAAGATAAAATGGCCACAGATAAAATAATATCCATATTTACAATGATCACATTCTCACATATTTAAATATATATATATATTTTTCCATTAAACATAGCTACTATAAAATGTTTGTTAATGTCACAGTGTGGGAAAAATAAATGCATGCTACAGCAATAAATAGACTAATATGTCGCAAAGAGTCGGACATGACTGAAGCGACTTAGCATGCATGCAGGATTGGGGAAGGAAATGGCACCTCACTCCAGTATTCATGCCTGGAGAATCCCAGAGACAGAGGAGCCTCGTGGGCTGCCATCTATGGGGTCGCACAGAGTCGGACACGACTGAAGCGACTTAGCAGCAGCAGCAGCTGCCATTAAAATTATTGTTCCAGAAATACTTGGTGATAGAGATAATATTCTTGATATAATAAGGTTAAAACATTAGGATTTAACCTCTATTAAAATCAAATTACAATTGTGTTAAAAAATTTAAACCACTCAGACATACAAATGCACAAAATGAAATACTCAAAGGACTATATCAATATGTTAGAGTTAACTAAAATAATTTCTGGAGAAATTTTATTTCATTACACATTTCTGGAACTTTCAAATATTCTGTAGAGAACTAATATAATCTGAAAAAAAGCAATGAAATGTAGTCAAAAGATCAAGATGTACACAGTGTTGTGGAAGATTATTTGCAAAGAAGGAAAGATTTACATAGGTTCGCAGGCTGAAAGGCAAGAATCAGTGGAGAAGAACCAACTGAAAATGAAAAGGACTAAAAATTGCTGAATGGAGGTTTTGGAGGAGACTGATTGAGCTCTAGAGCACTGATGAGGAAATTAGGCCTGGATAGGAAAGTATGAGAGAAACACACAAAAAAATTCCTTAGGAAGCAAGAATGAGAGCCAGAACCTGAGGAAATTCATACCCGATGACCTTGATTTTTCCTTCTGTGTTTTCAGACAACTTTGCTGAGGGTGAGGAACTGAATAGCAGATTTATAGAGATCACTAGAGGTTCTGTATATTTGCTGAAAACAATAAGAGAGAAGTTGCTGAGGAAAATCGAAGAATTAACAACTTGTTCTAAAGGCCTATTTGAGGTTAGACATCTTAATTTTGTAATAGTGGCGTAATTCTCTACAATTACATGCAATTCTCCATCAAGAACACCTATTTTTATACAATAGACTCATGAATATAACATGAAAGAAGCAGGCTGAAATACACAGAGAAAAAACTAGTGGTTATGACTGGGGAGAGGGAAGAGGGAAGGGAGCGATAAGGATAGCTTATTTTATACATAACAGTTTATACCTATTAAGGATATTAAGAGGTATAAGCTATTATTTATGATGCAAGTTATAGGGATATATTATACAACGCAATCAATATAGTCAATATTTTTATAATAACTGTAAACTACAGTTTTTAAAAATTGTGAATCACTATATTGTATACCTGTACCTTACATAATGTTGTGCATCAACTACACTTCAATTAAAAAAAAAAGAAATATCTATTTTTAGGAACAGAGGAACTGGAAGTTTGGAATGTTGCCTAGTTGAGAATTTGCAGAGTGGACATAGGGAAAGAGACAAAAGGTTAAGAAATTGATGGTGCAGAGGCTGAAGTCTGTGCTGGGCAGGAAAGGAGTGAGCCCTGAAATGGAGGGTGGTGGGGGACAGAGCAGGTCACTGGAAGCATATTATTACTGCAGAAGGTGAAAGAAGTGAGAATATATTTATACGCTGCCTTTATTGAACACCCATGCCTTTGAATCTAGTTTTTGGCATTCACCATACTCTGCTTGTGTTTTAGTCGATTGTACTGGTATTTAACTTTTAGTGTTTTCAAGGTTCTTTCTATATATTCATGAGTCTAGTAGACCTCATCCCACTGAACATTCTTAATTATAGTCAATTGTTCCAAATTGGCTTTCTTGAATTTAAATACATTTGCCATTTCATTTTTCAAGATGAATTTGATAGAATGTCTTATAGTGATTGAAGCAAGCTCATTCAGAATATGTGAATAATAAATTTACTGTGCTCTAGAAATAAGTAATAGATCAAAAAATCTCTCTGGTTTAATATTTTACTGTTAAAGATTAAACAGTTCTTCTAAATAACTTAGCAACCCTTTCAAAGTCAAATTGTTTAGCTCTATGTTTAAGGAAACTATTGAAATCATTTCAGTTCCCTTGGGTACAGTTGTGCAATTTGGATTTAGCTGGTCTGCAGATTGTACTCATCTATGTTAATGTTTCTGTAATGAGAGTGATCCAACTGTGTCATAACCTTTTGGGTCTTAACCTCCTTCATTTACATAACCTTCTAGTTCTCCTTTACACTTGCCTTGCCATTTTAGGATGAATGCATCAGTCTCTTTCCTCTTTCTCCCATGACCTGATTTTTGTTGCTAAAAAAATTCAGTTAGCTTTTCTTACATATGAAAAAAACATGTTCACAATAGATTTCTCAACATTTGAAAGATGCTGAGTGTTATAACAAAGAGAAGTGAGTCAGAAGAACTTTAGCACTATTTACCATGATTTTAAGAGAAAAACTGAGTAACTTACTTTTACTCTTAAAAATGTTACATTTGAAAATATTAAAAAACATGAACAGACTATTAAGTATTATAAGTGACTTATATGTATATTCAGTCTCTTCAAATAGAATACATAGTTATTTAGAATAGCACTACTACCTAATATCCTAAACTGTATGTGTTAAAAGCACATATGCATTATGGTCTCTTATATTTAAGATTATAACCATTTATATACATTTTTATATATACACACATATTCACAAGTATTGATTTTTAATAAAATAGCTAAAAGTTAGAATTGCAAATTGAAATTCTGTCTCTTGTTCTATTAGTTTTATTAACCTTGGTTTTATTAACCTTGCTTTATAGTCTTATTTCCTTCTATATTGTTCCATACACATACAATTTCAGCCACATCTCACAACAAAATTTCCCAAGTTATTTTTGTGAATCTTTTGCTGTCATGCCTTTTTCTTATGCTATATATTCCCCAATACTCATTTCCCACAGTACATGGTAGATGGAGGAAAAGTGGAAGGAAGGGTGTGGAGCCAAATATCTTTATTTTTAAGTGGAGAGTTAGGGAATCTCGCCTAAAATTAATAGAACAAGAGACAGAATTTCAAGGATATTAGTCAATGTGATAAATGCAAGCAATAGGTGTTTTAAAGATAAAGATCTAACTATAAACATTGAAAGAAAGAAGAAAGTATAAATATGCTAAATCTCAAAAATCATAGTGCTGAATCAATAGTACTGAGTTGTCAAATCAATAAACTAAAGCTTACAGAAGCATATTATTTAGTTATTAAAACTGGAATTGTTAAGAGTTAGTTCTGAGGAATAGAAGTGAAATTGGTAGAAAAGTAGAGGGATACCTTGTTTTCCATCATACATTTTTGGCAGTTTGAGTAGTTGTAGTAAGTTGTAAAACAAGTAATGCATTACTTTGATCGCAATAATTTATTTTCAAGGAGAGAAAATAGAAGAAGCCAGAGGATAGGACCTTGGCCAAGTCTTGCTTTAAAGGCACAGATGTGAGAAAAGAAGATTAAGTGCATTGAAACCCTTAAGATGAATTACTCACAGTTATACAAATAAATATTATTTTTTGACAGATTTAAACAACAGAAACCTTATCTTCACTGTAACTTTAGAATGGATTTGGTTACTGGTCTTTAGTGATAGTAGAACTAGCTGTCAGACCATTCATTTTTCACTTGGGAAGAAGAAACCATTCTGATGAAAATTTATGACAAAAACCTACCAACTACAATTTCATAAAACATAAAACTGTAATATTGTATTACTATGTTTATGTATATAATCTATTATAATTTCCTATTATGTTAAACCAAAAAAATCAGCCATATCAATGTTCCTAAATATTTGAATGCTTGGTAATTTAGAATAGGCTAAATTGAAGAAAAATCTAATTTGTAATATAGTGTAACATTTTTGAAAACTCAAAATAGGAATAAAATTATTCTTCTGAATAGGATCCTAGTCTAAACTTAAATTACATGGATATAACATTTAGGATTAGAGCTTTACCTGTCATTTTATAATTTCTCATAATTATATTCAAGAGCACTTGTCATGCTATTGTAAATTCTAATTTCTTTCTAGTTATTAGTTATTATATGTTTTCTGGACTAGTTTTTAATACAGAAGAATAATGCTGATGTCATTAGCATTAATAGTAGTATATGTCTAATGTTGTCTATTTCCCATCTTTACACGTTTTCCTTTGAGTAAACATCTCTGTGAATTATTCTCAAGTGGGTTACTATTAACTTCAGCAAGTTGTATTAGCGTAAATCATTTATTCTGCTAAAACACTATATTATATAACCAATTTCAGCAAATCTGTTAGTGATTTGGACTGATTTGTTCTTTAGAAACTATGTAGAATAATTATGCTTTGATCTTGTAAATTAGCCAAATGGAATATTGTTTATAACATAATTTAAATGAAAAGTGCCATTACATAAATAGTGTTTCTTGCCTTGTTGCTTCATGGACTTCAGATAATGTGTTGTCCATGGGGAAACAGCAGAACCAGATGCATTAAGGTTAACGGGATAAGAGAGGCACAGTTTTCCTCACTGGTGTTTTCATTACATGGAAAAGGATAAAAACCAAATCAGTCTATTTTCAACACAAATTTTAGAGTGTTATTTACGAATTTATAAGGCTAAATTGTAGCTTCATGATGCTTATATTAGTGAAAAGCAAAAATGTTAAAACTGACTCTTCTGGGATCTGTCTTAGAAGCCTCATAGTTTTGGGATTCCATTAATGTCAGTGACCACCGTACTCATGCATAACTACCTATATGACCCTGAGTCCCCATCCTCCACCTTTCTATTTCCTTGGATTGTTTCATCCTTGAAATTGTAAACTCTAACATTCCATTCTCTGAACAACCTCAGACTTTTTTTCAATTCTTTCATTAATGTATTCCTGCCAATCACATCTTAACTTCATCAGAGGTTTGATCTTGACTCTCCTTTCTTTCAACTAACCTTCAGTAAAAATAACAATTTGCTGTGCACTTATATTGTCCTAAATGCTTTACCATATTATCTCATTTAAACCACACACCAAGCCTATGAAATAGGAATTATTATTCCATTTCCCATGAGGAAACTGAAGTTTAAGAGAAATAAGGGGATAGTGATTCAAATTCAGGTCTAGTTCCTCCACAACCCACCCCATACAGCTCTTGTTTCCACTCCCTTCCATATTCAGCCTTGATCTTATAACACCTTACTTCAATCTCTCTCTCCCCCACCCCCCCGCCCCACTTCTCCAATGCCCTCAGTTCCTTTATCTTCTACACTTGTCAGCTACTGCCTTCCTTAAAAGATGCCGTTTCATTAGCTCAGCCATCCACTGTCTCTGTTCCTACATTTGGGTTGCCAAGCACTGCTGGAGAAAGCCCATGTCTGGGAGGACTGGTAACACTACCCATTCATTGTCTCTAGTCCCAGCTGGGTCTTGAACACTTTAGTTATGTGTCTTTTGTCACCTCTCTTCGGTGTTTCAAATTTAATTTCCTTATACCTCCTGCACCATTATTTCCTATTCATTGAGCTAACCTAAAAAGTTTGCTTGTCAAATTGGCTCAAATAAATATCTTCTCCAGCATCAACCTTCACTAAAATTTTCAAGAATATAAGCAATCAAGAGGCATAGGGGAAGCCTGAAGTGGTCTAAGACATCCTGCATAGCTCTCAAGGTCCATCATTCCTGCATTAGACATGCAGGATGTGGTCCTGAGTAATAGATGAGGTCTCTAATAAATGCTCAAGGGTTATTACTTTATAAAGTAGGAGCATTTCATTTACAAAATAGCTACACTTTGGACCCCAAGTAGTCACTTAGTTGAGTAACATTTTCCAGAGAGCTATGTTCCATAATTCCATACAACCTAGGTCTGTTTTTCATGAACAATCCTAAAATAGGAACATCCTGTTAAAAGAATTCCAAAGATAAAGGATCTCCTAGCAAATATCATCAATCCTTTGACAAAGTGTCTGCTATCAACATGTCCACAAGGATCATGTGACTTTTTCCTTCCCCAGAAGTTTCCTCCATCCACAGCTACACACACACACAGGCTAACTGTTCTCTAACTTCTTCCACCACTTCATATTTAGTCAAGAATCCTTGTTTTTGTTTTATAAAATATGTAACAGCTTTCAGGAAGGAAAGTCCTTTGACTTCCTATTTTCAATAATAAATATTGTTTTATATCCTCACACAGTCCTTCCTCCAGCCTCAGTGGAAAAAGTATCCTTTATGTTGTGTACTGTGAACTTCCTGATGTTCAAGCTGGTTTTAAAAAAGGCAGAAGAACAGAGATCAAATTGCCAACATCTGCTGGATCATTGAAAAAGCAAGAGAGTTCCAGAAAACCATTTATTTCTGCTCTATTGACTATGCCAAAGCCTTTGACTGTGTGGATCACAATAAACTGTGGAAAATTCTGAAAGAGATGGGGATACCAGACCACCTGACCTGCCTCTTGAGAAATCTGTATGCAAGTCAGGAAGCAACAGTTAGGACTGGACATGGAACAACAGACTGGTTCCAAATAGGAAAAGGAGTACATCCAGGCTGTATATTGTCACCCTGCTTATTTAACTTATATGCAGAGTACCTCATGAGAAACACTGGGATGGAAGAAACACAAGCTGGAATCAAAATTGCCAGGAGAAATATCAATAACCTCAAATATGCAGATGATACCACCCTTATGGGAGAAAGTGAAGAGGAACTAAAAGCCTCTTGATGAAAGTTAAAGAAGAAAGTGAAAAAGTTGGCTTAAAGCTTAACATTCAGAAAACAAAGATCATGGCATCCAATCCCATCACTTCATGGCAAATAGATGGGGAAACAGTGTCAGACTTTATTTTGGGGGCTCCAAAATTACAGCAGATGGTGACTGCAGCCATGAATTAGATGACGCTTCCTCCTTGGAAGAAAAGTTATGACCAACCTAGATAGTATATTCAAAAACAGAGACATTATTTTGCCGACTAAGGTCTATCTAGTCAAGGCTATAGTTTTTCCTGTGGTCATGTATGGATGTGAGAATTGGACTGTGAAAAAGCTGAGCACCGAAGAATTGATGCTTTTGAACTGTGGTTGGAGAAGACTCTTGAGAGTCCCTTGGACTGCAAGGAGATCCAACCAGTCCATTCTGAAGGAGATCAGCCCTGGGGTTTCTTT
This sequence comes from Nanger dama, assembly GCA_917880005.1. Taxonomy (NCBI): domain Eukaryota; kingdom Metazoa; phylum Chordata; class Mammalia; order Artiodactyla; family Bovidae; genus Nanger; species Nanger dama. The sequence goes on from CAKJTW010000010.1 coordinate 16,867,979, forward strand.
GGAAGGAATGATGCTGAAGCTGAAACTCCAGTACTTTGGCCACCTCAGGAGGAGAAGGGGACGACAGAGGATGAGATGGCCAGGTGGCATCATGGACTCGATGGACATGAGTCTGAGTGAACTCCGGGAGTTGGTGATGGACAGGGAGGCCTGGCGTGCTGCAATTCATGGGGTCGCAAAGAGTCGAACACGACTGAATGACTGAACTGAACTGATATTGTTCAATGACTTCCTGATGGCTCAGATGGTAAAGAATCTGCCTGCAGGGCAAGGAGACCAAAGTTCGATCCCTGGGTGGGGAAGATCTCCTAGAAAAGGGAATGGCAACTCACTCCACTATTCTTGCCTGGAGAATTCTGTGTACAGCGCAGACTGATGGATGCATAGGGTCACAAAAAGTCAGACGTGACTAAATGACTAACGCGCGTGGGTGTGGATGCGCGCGCGTGCACACACACGTTTGTCCAAAGCCAAATCTCTTCTCAGTGACTTGAGAAGAGTCAACAGTTAAACAGTTAAAGTCAGTCATTAAACTGTTAAAGAACAGTCATTAAACAGTTAAAGAGAACAGTTAAAACAGTTCTCTTTTCTTTCTTTTCAGAGATGCTGGATGTTTTATTATCCAATTTTAAGTTAATTTAATTACATTCTTAACCAGCCAGCACCTCTTTAAGCAGTAATTAATTTTTTTATAATATCACTTTAATAGCATTTGGTATGTGCCAGACACTGTACTAATATTAATTCATTTAAAATTCATAACAGTCAAGCAAAGTATATATGTAGTATTCTCAGTTTACATATAAGGAATATGAGTACAAGAGAGGTTAAGTGAGTTTCTTAGATTCACACATCTATGAAGGATTTGAATACAATTGAACAAATTTGAACCTAACAATTTATACTGTGTTGGAAGTCTATGTTTTAAAAATTATGAACATTTTAGACTTACAGAAAAAGTGCAAAAATAAGTCATAGGAGGAATTTATAGCTCTTATGCCTCTTTTCTTTAATGTTAACTAATCTGACCTTGAAACAGAAAGTGAGTCACTCAGACATGTCCTACTCTTTGTGACTCCATAGGCTGGGCCTCTCAGGCTCCTCTGTCTATGGAATTCTCCAGGAAAGAATACTGGAGTGGGTAGCTGTTCCCTGCTCCAGGGTTTCTTCCCAATCCAGGGATCCAGCCCAGGTCTCCCACATTGCAGGCAGATTCTTTACCATCGGAGCCCCTAGGTAGGACAATTATCAAGAATAGAAATGTAACCTTGGGACAATATTATTAACTAAAGTAAATTTTATTTTTAAAAAGAAATTAATTTTATTTACCAGTTTTTCCACTAATGTTCTTTTTCTGACCCAGAATCTCCCTTGAAGTTGGGAGTGATTTCTTTTCACTTGTCTCAGGCCTTTAATATTTCCTCAATTTTTTCTTGTCTATCATGACTCTCACAAAATCTTACTTTTTGTCACTCTTACTACTTTTTCCTCATACTTCAGAGTCTCATTTATTCATACACCCATCTTCTCAGTTTTTTGCTTCAGTTATTATATTTCTTATTGTTATAGAAAATATATAACATACAATTTGTCATCTTAACTAACCACTTTTAAGTGTAGAGCTCAGCAGTGTTAAATATATTCACATTGTTGTGAAACAGATCTCCCAAGCTTTCTCATCTTTCAAACCTGAAAACTCTATGTCTATTAAACAGTTAAACAGTTCCCTCTTTCCAGACCCCCTGTGCAGCCCTGGGAACCACCATTCTACTTTCTATTTGTATAAATTTGACTAGATACCTGACATAAGTGGAATTATATAGTATTTGTCTTCATGTCACACAAATTAAATAATCTTATTTTTTTCAATCTTTGTTTCACATCCCTATTCAAAGAGATTCTTGGAGAGTAGAGATAATGGCACAATTCTTTTTGCTTCATATGACAAGGAGCATAATTACGAACACACAGTTCATACTTCAAGGGTATTTAATTTGGAGGACTTTTATGAGTTAAGTTGTGTGCCCTCTAAATTCATATGTTAAGTTCTATCCCCTAGTCTTTCAGAATGTGACCTTACTTGGAAATAGGGTCATTGCAGAAGTAATTCATTAAGATGAGGTTTTAGTGAAGTAGATGGACTTCTAATCCATTAAGACTGGTATCCTTATAAAAAGGAGAAATTTGGGAATAGACAGCACATAATGAAAACACCATGTGAAGATGAAGGAGGAGATTGGGTGATTCTTCCACATGCCAAGAAATGCTAAAGATTGCCTGCAAACTACTAGAAGCTAGGAGAGAGGCATGGGTAGTTTCTCTCTCACTGTTTTCAAAAATCTTGCTAACACATTGATCTTGGACTTCTAGGCTCCAGACTGTGAGAAAATAAATTTCTGTTGTTTAATCAACCCAGTTTATAGGACTTTGTTATGGCAGCCCTGCCAAATGAATACAGAGCTATTGACTCTTGTCTGGTCAATAACTGATGCATAAAATTGTATATAAAATTGTGTGTGTTTGTATCTGTTGGTATGTCTATATATACATTATTTTTGAAAAGTTTCACAATTTCCTTCTCTAATAACCTACTTTTCATAATTAGTGGCAGAAGCATAATCAAGAGAGATGGAAAAAATGAGCCTCTAATTTGACATTTGTCACATTTTAATTGTAACTTTGGGGTTCTCATGATCTCTTCAGCTCATGAATGCTTAGCATCTTATGACACAAGAGTATACAGCTTCGACTTTCCAGATTCATCTGAGCTTTAGTCAGCATCTTGAATTCCATGGTGTTTCTTGGACGTTTCCCCATGGCAAGCATTAAAAATGAGATTAAAAATCAGAAATAAATCAATTTTAAATAAAAACTAGGGAAAGGTGAGGTAAAGTTATTCTGAAACAAAAGAAGAAGAGACTGTCACTTGGCAGCTGCTCTGTTACTGGATTTGGAAATGCAGAATGATTGATAGCTTTGTATCAGTTTCCTAGGTTTGCTTTGATGAATTACCTCAAACTGGGTGGCTTACAAGAACAGGAATTTAATCTCTCACAGTTCTGGAGTCTCGAAGTTTGAAATAGCTATGCTGCCTCTGAAGGTCTAGGGGGAAATCTTTCTTGCCTCTTGCAGCTTCTGGTGGCTCCAGACTTTCCTTGACTTATGTCTGTATCACTTCAATTTCTGCCCCTGCCTTCTCATGACTTCTGTGCCATTTCTTCTCTCCATGTGTCTCTCTTCTGTGTGTCCCTTAGAGGGATATGGGTCATTAGAACTGGAGCCCACTCTAAATCTTGGCTGCTCTCAACTCAGTATCCTTAATTATATTTGCAAAATCGCCTTTTCCAAAGAAGTCAACTTCACTGGTTTTAGGGGTTACGATGGATACCTATCTTTTGGGGTGCCCAGAAGAGCCAATACAGACTCCAGTATTACTGATTTCTGAAAATAAAGGAGAAATAAAATTAACCTAAATAGATTTTATTTCTGTAACCTCACTTCCTAAGTGACAGGCAAGAATATGAATGAACTGCCAACAAACAAAAGACCTAAAGATCTTTAGACCCTGGAATGAAAACTGGAAACTCAGGGGATGCAGACTGAGTCCAGTTTTTTTTTTTTTTTGAAGATGATAAATTCAATATTTCAAACACTGACTAAAATATTTTGGAGGGCAGGGGTGATATAACAGCTATCTTCTCATTTTTATGGGATGTCATATAGGAAAAGGATGAGATATAATCTGTGAAGCTCTCTGGGGCAGATACAAAAGTTTTAGGAAGGCACATTTGAATCTAATTAAAACTAAACAATTCCATTAGCAAAAATGTGTACAAATAGAATGAGTAATGCTGGAAGTTATGAGTGCTTTGTACAAAAGTCTTTAAAAGGCTGAGTTAGAATATTTTCAAGGCCCCACTGAAGTCCACATTTTATGATTCTACAATTATCTTTCCTTACTCACAATTGAAAGATTATATATAGTATTTTTCAAGTATAAGGACACTGGTTAACAGTGTTTTGTTTAATAATATTGCTTGTAAGCTCCTGGTTGAAACAGCTGAGTACATAGAATAAGACTAAATATAAGCTGGAGGAGGGCTCCAGAGTATTTGCAAAGAAGATGCAGTAATTATAGAACTCTGACTGACAAGGATTACAAGGGTCTATTAATATGCATATGTAGTTTTATATATATATGTGCTGCTAAGTCACTTCAGTCATGTCCGACTCTGTGCGACCCCATAGACAGCAGCCCACCAGGCTCCCCCGTCCCTGGAATTCTCCAGGCAAGAACACTGGAGTGGGTTGCCATTTCCTTCTCCAATGTATCAAAGTGAAAAGTGAAAGGGAAGTTGCTCAGTCGTGTCCGACTCTTCGTGACCCCATGGACTGCAGTCCACCAGGCTCCTCCATTCATGGGAGTTTCCAGGCAAGAGTACTGGAGTGGGTCGCCAGTGCCTTCTCCAATATATATATATCTTTACTAACCATGATCATCTGTTAGGAGTTCAGGTAATGAGCCATTTCATTTTTCACTATAAAAGGCAACTTTAAGTCTGTTTTCCTTAATTTTTATATCATAAAACTATTGTTCTTTCCTGAAAACCATTTGATAACAATGAGTAGGTGATAATTAGATTGATCCACATAACTTTGAAATTATTCTGTGGGTCATGAGGATGAGAGCTTGGGAGGAAGAGAAAGTATATTTTAACAAGTAATAATTTCATTTGTTTTTTCTCTGTTTGCCAATACTTTTTACAGATGGGGGCTTGAAGTTGGATAAGATTCAAATAATTTGTAGTAATAAATAATGTCAGGTGCAGATAAGGTTTAATTTCTTTTTAAAAATGTTGATGCCAACATTTGAAATAACCAAAATATGTTAAAGTTGGAAACAGATCAGAATAACTGGCTAAGGCAGATACTCCCAAGTAATTGATGAAGTTCCCTATAACCAGAGCTTTTTTGGCATGAGGTTAGAAAGATTGCGTAACACAAAATCTAAAATGATTTTCATCACTTATGGCAACTAGGCAAGTAACTAGGAAGGGTTGAGGTCTAATGATTATGAAAAATGTTACAATTTTCAATATACTAAGGTCCACTGAACTTGGAGGTTTTACTTGTATATAATTCCTCACAATATGTCAAGTGTTATTTAAAATGCTTCTTTTATGGTGTTTTATTTAATCCTAACCTCAACCCAATGAGGGGATTATTTTTCCCATTTTTCAGATGAGGAAGTTGAGTTTCAGAAGCTTATTTAAGGGCCTATGGCTAATACATAGGTTCGCCTGGATTCCAACCCAATCAGCAGATCTTCTTGAGCTCCTCTCTTAGCAACCATATCATTAAGAGTCTGTCTTAATTATAGGATATCTCCTTACTCTGAAACTGCAGCAGACTAGTTTGCCTTGTGAACTTGATAATTCATACTTTTATCTTATCTGTTGAAAAAGAATTCATGTGAATGAGACAACAAAATATTTCATATAAAATATTCTTGACCTTTCTGAAAAGTTGAAAATGATAAAATCATATATTTATTCAACACTCATTAATTTGTACAACCAGTATCAATTGACTATTTGCTACATGTCAGATACTGTGAAATGTGCAGGGTAGCGTTGGGGGAAGGGGTGGGACTTGTCCGCTACCCTCAAAATGTATATAGTCCTGTGTGGGTGCTAGACATTAAATGAATAAAGGTTTTACATTTTGCTAAATATTGAGGGGACAGAGTACTCATTTAGACTGAGATTTTATGGTTGAGAAATAACTAGCCATGAGGAGGGAGGGGAGGAAAGAGCAAGGACATTGTAAACACAGAAAACAGTGTGGGCAAAGATCCTAAGGTGGGAAAGAGCTTGGGCTTGCTCATGAACCTGAAATGCCAGTGAGTGCAGAGACAGAAGAAAAGGGGAGGATTGGCCATAGGTGAGGTTTCCAGGGCAGAAGGCAGAAGGCACTGCAGGCTCTGGTGTGCTGAGTTATATTTTAAATGACATAAGAAGACACTGGAAAGTTTAAGAAATAGGACATGTTCCAATTTGTGTCTTAGAACGTTCACTTTGCTTCCTCTGTGGAAAATGGATTGGATTTTTATATTCTGGGCTGAGATTTTCAAACTTAGGCATCTAAACCACTCTTCAGGAGAAATGAGGAACGAAAAAGTCTGAAAATTTCTGTGGATTGATGTCCTTTTGACTAATTGCAGAGGGTTCCAGCTGCACTAGATTTTTGTTTTATTTTGCCTGTCATAAAGTAATTTTGATGGCTATGTTATTTATTATAATGCATCTGGCCTGTGAATTTAACCTCTTCATGTTGCCATCTTTTATATCTACAAATCAGAGATTTATTTCAAACACAATGATTTTCCCTAAGATAAGGTATCACACTCAAAGTCATTTTGTACTTTGCCAAAAATATAGATACCATGTTAACACAACATCTGTTAGTTTATTGCTTCTTTCACATTTTATCCAGCAGTTTAGTGTCATGTCATTTATAAAATGTGTGTAAACAGATTATGCTTGAGTTTTCATTGAAATTTCATTTGACTGAAATGGTGTTTTGAAACTGTCTTTCACCTAAGACATTCCAGTGCAGTGCAGTCATTTAAATTAGTCTTTAAAATGCATACTGGGTCCAGGGCTTGCTTGGACAGTATTAATAGTTGGAGATGCCAAAACAGGAAGCATTTCCATCTCTTGCTCTTATCGTCATCTTTTATATTTCTTAGAGAAGAAGAGGGAATGAGAATGCTATATATCTTTTTCTCTTACTATCTTTTTGTTTGTTTGTTTCTGCATCTGTAGGAAGACTGCACTGGGTGTAGTATCAGTTGGATTGGTGTCCTGTTTCTGCTGTGGAGGCTGAATGGGGAAATTTCTTTCTTTCTCCATCTCTCAGCAAACAGAACTAAACATTTTAGGGCTCTGAATGAAGGTGTGGTGAGCCATGGCAACGAGCGTCCAAATGTTGTATGCACATTTGGTGTGCACTTAAAATCCATGCCACCTAACTTCTAGAATCCCTCTGGGTCTCAAACATTGTCCAGAACAACCTCCCTCCAATTTGCAGGATTTATCTTTTTTCTGATAATTCCTTTTCACTCCTGACAGCTGGTTGGCTCTGTTGCTTGCACCAAGAACCTTACGATCATTAACCTACATCTGTGGGAAGGCAGCTAACACAGCATTGCAGAAATCTGACTGACCTGCTTTGTGTGGGTCATATATCTGATTCTAGACAGAACAAAGAATAAAAATTCTACTCCTTCCTTCTCCAGTCCTTCAGTTTCATGATCAAACAAAATAGACACAGAAATATTTGTTACAAATCCATTTCTAAAATTTCAAAACATCGAGACAGTTTGAGATCATTGATAAAATAAAACTCTACTACTCAAGTTCAGATAGCACTCTGGTTCATGTCACCAAACATGCATATTGTTATATTTCTGTGTTCTGAAGGAGCTGTTTTGTATGAGGATGATATTAAGACCATCTCCTGACAGGCGACTCTCACTTCCCAGTGTCCTCTCCATGCTTGTGTATCTCTTAAACAGTCTTTCATTGTAAATAACAGCAACATCAAACTGTTCAAACTGCCATGGTTTCTGGAGAATGAAATTTCTCCCCCTTCTTTTTCCTTTGTCTTCTGGGAAACTGAAATACAGTTTGGAAGCAAGTAACAGCTCAGGACTCAATTTTCTGTTTCTAAAAGGAACTTGAAGCAAAAAAATTTTAAGCTCAAGTTGAAGCTTTTAGGCTTTGATTTCTAAGGAGTTATGAAATTGTCATAATATCTGCTTTTGTAGTGAAAACAGGCATTGAATTATACAAAGAAAGATTCCAGCATCTTACAACATCCTCATACACCTTTACACCATCCTTTATTTTCTGTTCTGTGTTAGTTTTATTTTCCCAAGAACTCCTGTGTGTTTTTCTTCTCTTTTGCTCTTATCATGGGGAAAATTTAGCATATTGCCTGCTACTTTATTTGCCTCTAAGTTGGATGATGTAACTTAAACGGTTTTTCAAACAGCAGAGAACTGATGAGGACTAGAGAACCAAAGTGCTGTTTTTCACAAAGGATTTGAACTTTTTCCTTCCTGCACTGGATGACTCCATCAATGTTCATTATTGTCAGTGCTTAATTTCTACATGGAGATAGAGACTAAATCTTCATCTACATAGAAAATTGTTTTGACTACAGGATCTGGCTAGTTATTTGAGTTACCCAGACAAATGATCAGTTCAATTCAGTAAGTAGTTTGACCAATTTCATTCTCAATTAATACAGTAAATTCATTTAAAATGATTAAATTATTCATATTGATATATTCTAGTTTATATATTTAATCAGAAAACATTTATGGCCTGCCAGTCACTGTGCTAAGCATTAACCTATATGATAACTTCTTTAGCTTTTCGTAGTTTGATCACTTGTTCTATTATCTTCAAAGCTTAACTGAGATAATACTATGCTATTATGAATTTTACATTCAAATTGCATTAATTAAAATTATGCTGGATTGATTGGAGTCATGCCCTAGGAGTTGTTAAATTTAAATAAAACTAATTTTATTTTTGAAAAATATACTTTTGATCTTTAAAAGAGAAGTGAGGTTTTTTGTTTTTTGTTTGCTTTTTAGGCAAATTTAGGGAAATTTCAGAGAAGGCGATGGCACCCCACTCCAGTACTCTTGCCTGGAAAATCCCATGGACGGAGGAGCCTGGTGGGCTGCAGTCCATGCGGTCGCTAAGAGTTGGACACGACTGAGCAACTTCATTTTCACTTTTCACTTTTCACTTTCATGCATTGGAGAAGGAAATGGCAACCCACTCCAGTGTTCTTGCCTGGAGAATCCCAGGGACAGGGGAGCCTGGTGGGCTGCTGTCTATGGGGTTGCACAGAGTCGGACACAACTGAAGTGACTTAGCAGCAGCAGGGAAATTTAGCCAAATATCTTGATAAGAATTCTATGAGAGAAAGTCATCTTTCAAAATTGGGTTTCCATCAAAAGAATCATAAAAAGTGAAGTTAGCTCACAATAATTGCCTTTTAAAAAAAAATTTTCATATTCATATTAGTCAGAGATCACTCTAGAATAAGGAATCTTTAGTAAGTATAAAAGGCTAATATTTATAAGAATATATTATTTACTCAGTGATTATCCTCAAATAATCTTTGCTGTTTATCTTTGATCGGGGTCAAATGCCATCCTGTGGATCTGTTCTTAATCACTGTGATGAGAATTAGTTACTCTCTCCATTGTCTTCCCACAGCATTTTTACACCCTTATTACAGTGCTTAACATATTGGATCTTCAATATTTTTTAACTTGTCTTCCGCTCTAGAGTGTTAATTCGGAGGTAGCGTTTTATTCACAGTTGTTAGACCAGTCAGAGTGGGAAATCAATAAATGCTGTTGGATGAATGGGTATAACCTTCACCTAAGCAAATATTGTACTGGTTTTCCACTCCTCAATCCTATTTTTATTGTTGTTGTTATTTCCTAATGCTTATCTTTTCCTGTCTTCTCACCGCATTTATCACCTTTGTCAGTGTTCACTTGACTGCGTATTTACTGTCACTTCCGAAAACTTCCCTGGCTTTCTGGAATTCCCCTGTTTGTATTCCTTATTTTAAATGCTCCACACTAACTCTTGTTCAAGACTAGAAATCCCTTCATGAAGTCATACCACTTACTTTGGAATCTAAAATCTCCATCATCAAAGCATTCCCTGAAACAATGATAATTGAATTCATTTTATCCTCTCAAGGGTGACATTGGCAACATTTTATGCTACTGGACTCCAACAAGATATTCTCATGGAGGAATTAAGTATACCTATTTATGATCAACCTAGATAGTATATTCAAAAGCAAAGACATTACTTTGCCGACTAAGGTCCATCTAGTCAAGGCTATGGTTTTTCCTGTGGTCATGTATGGATGTGAGAGTTGGACTGTGAAGAAAGCTGGGCACAGAAGAATTGATGCTTTTGAACTGTGGTGTTGGAGAAGACTCTTGAGAGTCCCTTGGACTGCAAGGAGATCCAGCCAGTCCATTCTGAAGGAGATCAGCCCTGGGATTTCTTTGGAAGGAATGATGCTAAAGCTGAAACTCCAGTACTTTGGCCGCCTCTTGAGAGGAATTGACTCATTGAAAAGACTCTGATGCTGGGAGGGATTGGGGGCAGGAGGAGAGGGGGACGACAGAGGATGAAATGGCTGGATAGCATCATGGACTCAATGAATGTGAGTCTGAGTGAACTCCGGGAGATGGTGATGGACAGGGAGGTCTGGGGTGCTGTGATCCATGGGGTTGCAAAGAGTCAGACACGACTGAGTGACTGAACTGAACTGAACTGAACTGATGACTGATCATGTTGAGGTTTGACAGAAAACAGCAAAATTCTGTAAAGCAGTTATTCTTCAATTAAAAATAAATTAATTTTTAAAAAGAATTAAGGTTTTGCACAAAAGCATGTTTTAGGAAACTATTACCTTGCTTAGTAGTAAGATGGAAGCATGGTCATATACCCAAAGATCAGAGAGTCTATCACTTAAATTAGTCCAAAGACTCACTGTTTGGGGAAATTCTCAAAAGATTTGCTTCAAGATTTTTGGACTTCACATGCTTGGCAGCCCCTGAGTCCTGGCACCTGTCAGGGAAATACCCACAGTCTATTGAATGGTTTTTGCCCCATCATATGGATCAAAATGGCAAAATCTAGAATGACAGTAATATGGCAAGAATTTGGGTATTCTAGAAACTCCATCGATTTAGGGGAGAAAACAAATTTATGCACAAGTTATGCCATAAACTGATAATAATCAGACTACTGCTGCTGCTGCTAAGTCGCTTCAGTCGTGTTTGACTCTGTGCGACCCCATAGACGGCAGCCCACCAAACTCTTCTGTCCCTAGGAGTCTCCAGGCAAGAATATGGGAGTGAGTTGCCATTTCCTTCTCCAATGTATGAATATGAAAAGTGAGAGTTAAGTTGCTCAGTCGTGTCTGACTCTTAGCGACCCCATGGACTGTAGCCTACTAGGCTCCTCCATCCATAGGATTTTCCAGGCAAGAGTACTGGAGTGGGTCGCCATTCCCGTCTCTGAATAATCAGACTAATTTAATTAAAAATAATAGATATTTAAAGGTCTGTATTTTAATTTTTTTCTTTTCTCCTTTTCCTCCCTCCTTCTTCCCGTTTCTTCCTACTCAGCTAAAGAGTGTGGAGCTGGTCTTTTCAGTTCATGGCCTAGGGTCAACATTGTCCCAAAAGGCCCTTCTCTTGTTTTGTTAGCATATGTCTTCTCCTGCTATTATCTTTCAATTGCTCTTCCCTGTATTGGCAATGAATTTAATATCTACAATATATAGTAAAATTTTGCATATATTTTGAATTTATCTAAAGTTAATATCACATCATAGATCTCATTTTGGTTTTCACTCTTTTCTGTACTATGTTTTCAAGATAATATTGTAATATCTTTGTTCTTAGGGAACATATTAAGAAGCTTATTGCTTCTAATGCTGAATAGTATTCCATAGTAGGCATCACCTTCTTATCCTGCCCATTCCTCCCCAGTGAGAGACAGCTAGATGCCCTCAACTCCCCCTGCAAGATGCATACTCTGACATGTTCCCTAGTTGAGAATTTCTCTGGAGAAGAAATGCCAGTAGAGGTATTGCTCGGGTGTAGAGTCGGGCATGACTGAAGCAACTTAGCAGCAGCAGTAGCAGCAGCAGCAGGGTGGACTTTTCCTTAATATGACTAAGAACGGCCACAGTGTTCTCCAGGAAAGGTACACTACTCAGTGAAATACCAACCAGTTGAACCGTAATGGCTTCTGTTTCTGCATATCCTTGTCCACTTTCTAATTTTTTCCAATTTCATAAGATCTTAAGTGCAGTCTATTTTTGTTTTACTTTAGTCTCTTACAAATGAAATTGAATATTTCTTCCTATAATTATTTAACATTTGTGTTTCCCCTTTCCTAAACACCTATTTATCAAATTAGAGTTTCTCCTCTTGTTTTAATTTTCCTAAAGTAGTTCCACTTAACCCCCACCATTTATTATTCATTTATCAGTTTTAGGTCTTGCAGAGTTCTCCTATAGTGTCATTGTGCCTTAGCTTTGTCTAGGATAGGTCATGCAGCATGTGGGAATCTTAGTTCCCTCACCAGGGATCAAACCCATGCCTCTTGCATTGGAAGCTCAGACTATTGGCAAAGTCTCAGGGATATTCTTCTTTTAAAGAAATGTTCTTATTTTGGTCCATTCAAACTCATAAAATATATGCTTTTACTTAAAGATTATGTTTCTGTTCTCTCCTTAAGACTATTAGCGTGCTGAATGTTGGTAGCCTAGATACCAATTCTCCCTTCCCAGTTTTGCAGATTTTTTAAAAAGTTAACATAGTTATTAACTGATCTCTAATCTGTTATTTTAGTTTTCTAGTAGACATGTTGTATCCTTCTGAAAAAATTTAGCTAGATGTTATTTATTTATTTTAATATTTATTATTTTTGGCTGCACTGGGTCTTCTTGCTGCATGCGGGCTTTCTCTAGTTGTGGCGAGCTGGGGGTACTCTCTAGTTATGGTGCAGGGCTCCTTGCAGTGGCCTCTTTTATTGCACAGCACAGGCTCCAGGGTGTGGACTTCAGTAACTGTGGCTCACAGGCTCCAGAGTACAAGCTCAGTAGTTGCGGTGCTGGGCTTAGTTGCCTCTTGGCATGTGAGACCTTCCCTGACCAGGGATTGAACTGGTATACCTTGCAGTCAGGGCAGATTTTTAATGACTGGACCACCAGGGAAGCCCCAGCTAGTTTTTAATAGTCATTGCACTATTTGTACACACTGTTTGTGGAGAAAAGACATTTTAATAATATTGTCATCCTTTACATAAGAACAGAGTGTCTTTTCACTTAGAATTTTATGACTTTCAGTTGAGTTTTGCAGTTTTCTTCAAGGGTCTTCTAAGTTCTTTAATTCCTCTGTGCTATGCTATAGAGTATTGGCTGTTATTGAGAATGGTATATCTTCTTTTCACTGTAAAAAGTGCCGTAGAATTTGTAAGGGTATCTTGCATTACTCTGACAAGATATTGCTGGATGTGTGCTTGCGTGTTCCGTTGCTCAGTCATGTCCTACTCTTCATGAGCACAGGGACTGTGTAGTCTGCCAGGTTCCTCTATCCCATGGAATTCTCTAGGCAAGAATACTGGAGTCAGTTGCCATTTCCTACTCCAGGGGATCTTCTCAACCCAGTGATGGAACTTGAGTCTCCTAAATCTCTTGCTTTGGCAGGCAGATACTTTACCAGTAGGTCACCTGGGAAGCCCCATATTGCTGGATGCTGCTTAAAAATCTAATCTGATGGTCTCTTTTTATTAGAGAGTTCAATTTATAGTTATTATACTTGTTTCTTGGAATGACAAACCTAGACAGCATGTTAAAGAGCAGAGACATCACTTTGTTGACAAATGTCTGTATAATCAAAGCCCTGGTATTTCCAGTAGTCATATACAGACGTGAGAGTTGGGCCATAATGTGAGTCATGTACGGATGTGAGAGCTCAGCACCAATGAATTGATGCTTTCGAATTGTGGTGCTGGAGAACTCTTGAGAGTCCCTTGGACAGCAAGGAAATCAAACCAGTCAATCCTAAAGGAAGTCAACCCCAAATATTCATTAGAAGGACTGATGCCGAAGCTGAAACTCCAATACTTCGGCCACTTGATGTGAAGAGCTGACTAACTGGAAAAGACCCTGATGCTAGTTAAGATTGAGGAAAGGAGGGGAAGGGGGCAACAGAGGATGAGATGGTCAGATGGCATCACTGACTCAATGGACACGAATTGGAGCAAACTCTGGAAGACAGTGAAGGACAGGAAATCCTGATGTGTTGCAGTCCATAAGGTTGCAAAGAGTCAGACATGACTGAGCAACTGAACAGCATCAACAACGAATACTTATTTCTATATTGAAACTTTAAAAATTCTCTTATGTTTTATCTTTACTGTAAATTTGTTTTTCATTCTTTCTTGTTTTGCATTAGATAAGCCAAATTTTTCATTGATTAAAATGCAATATACAATTTTTTCCTCATTTTCCATTGTCACTAACATTCTAAGGCACACGTAAGGTTAACTTTTCTTGTCAATTTTATGTATTTATCAATATCTATATATTCTTTCACACAAGATAAATATTTTATACTTCCCCTCTCCACTCCTTTGGTTTGCTACTGTGTTGATAGAATATACTTTCTAGATATTCAGTTTTGTGTTGAAATGGATTTCCTTTTTCTGTTTTTCCGACTTCCACTTTTTTTTTTTTTTAAATTTTGGTCCTTGCTATCTTATACCACGATAAAGTTACTAAGTTATCTGTTCACCAATTATTTTCATATTTCTATTAGTACTCTATTTTTTATTGTCAGCTCCTTCAAAGAGTGTTTTTAGAGGAACATTGTTATACAAAACTCTGATGCCTTGAATGCATGAGAACGTCTTAATTTTACTTTTACATTTAAATGACAGTCTAGGAAGATATCATATTCTAAAATCAGAGTTCTTTTTATTCCGTATTTTGAAACTATTCCTCCATTGTCTTATTTCCAAGGGTTTTGTTGGGGAGTCAGATGTCAATCTGATTAACATTCTTCTCTTGATGAGTGATCTGCTCTTTGTCTTTGGAAACTTTTAGTATTCTTCTTTGTCTTTGATAATCTTGAATTTTACTATAATGAGTCAGGTACAGGATACTTGTTATCTATTATTTTTGTCATCCTAAGAATATCCATTCAATCTTTTTTAATCTTTATTTTTCCCTCTGCTATGAAAGTTCCTATTTGTTAGATATTAGAACTTTATGTTTCTGAACTTTATGTATTTGCTAGATATTAGAACTTTATGTATTTTCCAGGAATTTACTATTTTGATATTTGCCAATACAAATTCTTGTGTCTATGGTTTTCATTGTTCTTTCCTTCTTCAAGTTTATGTATCATTTAACTTTAAAATAAAAGCTACATGTATATAAAATTAAGTGGGACCTACTAACACTGTAGATTATGTTATGAAAAACAGTAGTCCCCGAGACTTCTTTCTTCCTTACTAGAAACCACCACATTCAATTCTTAAATTATTATTTGATGTTTATCTTTATAGTTCTAAATAAAATGTGTCAGTTCTTGTTTTTGAGTTTCAGGTATTATCTACTGACTTGACAATTTGGAATATAAAAGTTAGTGCTTCTACGCTTCTGTCCCATAACTCTTCCCTCTTTAATACATTTTCTAACCACATCCCATCATTATGGTTATATAATAATTTTGGTTATAACACATGCATTATTTACATTATTGCATTTTTAAAACTGGACTATATAATACCCTATGATTACTTTTGCTGTGTAACCACTATATTTTCTATGAGATTAATAATTGCATTTATTTTATTTACTTAATTTTCCATGTTCTATTAATAATGTACCTCTAAGCTATAACAGGGTATGTAAATATCACTCAGTATGTTCAAATATATTAGATACTTTGTTAATATGATCATTATAAGTCTTTCCTGGGCTAACTAGGTCTTTCTCTAGACCTGTTACATGGTAATCAATTTGAACAGCAATTTACCCCTAGGGGCTTAGCTTATACCTAGGTGGGTAAGACAGGGTCCCCTCCCGGAATAATTACTTCCTCTGTTGGATTCCAGGTTTTAAATGTGAAGAGTGAGCAATAGGGTCCATTTGACTTCAGGACTTAGCTAGGTTATAATGACTGTGACTGTGTGCATCCTCGATTGAGTATAATTATGTAAAGGCAAAAGTATGGTAACATTTGGACACTGTATTAGAGCTCTCTAGAGAAACAGAATTTGGCAATGAGGAGTTCATGATCTGAGCCACAGTCAGATCCTGGTCTTGTTTTTTCTGACTGTATAGAGCTTCTCCATCTTTGGCTGTAAAGAACATAATCAATCTGATTTTGATGTTGACCATCTGGTGATGTCAATGTGTAGAGTCTTCTCTTGTGTTGTTGGAAGAGAATGTTTGTTATGACCAATGCATACTCTTGGCAGAATTCTATTAGCCTTTGCCCTGCTTCATTCTGCACTCCAGGGCCAAATTTGCCTGTTACTCCAGGTGTTTCTTGACTTCCTACTTTTGCATTCCAGTCCCCTATTATTGCCAAATTCAGACTGAAATTGAAGAAAGTGGGTCATTCAAGTATGACCTAAATCAAATCTCTTATGACTATACAGTGGAAGTGAGAAATAGATTTAAGGGACTAGATCTGATAGACAGAGTGCCTATGAACTATGGACAGAGATTTGTGACATTGCAGAAGACAGGAATCAAGAAAAGGAAATGCAAAAAAGAAAATGGCTGTCTGGGGAGGTCTCACAGATAGCTGTGAAAAGAAGGGAAGCAAAAAGCAAAGGAAAAAGGAAAGATATACCCATTTGAATACAAGAGTTCCAAAGAATAGCAAGAAGAGATAAGAAAGACTTCCTCAGTGATCAATGCAAAGAAACAGAGGAAAACAACAGAATGGGAAAGACTAGAGATCTCTTCAAGAAAATTAGAAATACCAAGGGAACATTTCATGCAAAGATGGTCTCAATAAAGGACAGAAATGGTATGGACCAAACAGAAGCAGAAGATATTAAGAAAGCGTGGCAAGAATACACAGAACTGTACTAAAAAGATCTTCATGACCCAGATAATCACAATGGTGTGATCATTCACGTAGAGCCAGACATCCTGGAATGTGAAGTCAAGTAGGCCTTAGGAAGTATTATTATGAACAAAGCTAGCGGAAGTGATGGAATTCCAGTTGAGCTATTTCAAACCCTGAAAGATGATGCTGTGAAAATGCTGCACTCAATATGCAAGCAAATTTGGAAAATTCAGCAGTGGCCACAGGACTGGAAAAGGTCAGTTTTCATTCCAATCTCAAAGAAGGGCAATGTAAAAGAATGCTCAAACTACCGCATAATTGCATTCATCTCACACACTAGTAAAGTGATGCTTAAAATTCTCCAAGCCAGGCTTTAGCAATACGTGAGCCATGAACTTCCAAAATCAAGCTGGTTTTAGAAAAGGCAGAGGAACCAGAGATCAAATTGCCAGCATCTGCTGGATCATGGAAAAAGCCAATGAGTTCCAGAAAAACATCTATTTCTGCTTTACTGACTATGCCAAAGCCTTGACTGTGTGGATCTCAATAAACTGAAAAATTCTGAAAGAGATGTGAATACCAGATCACCTGACCTGCCTCTTGGGAAATCTATATGCAGGTCAGGAAGCAACAGTTAGAGTTGGACATGGAACAACAGACTGGTTCCAAATAGGAAAAGGAGTACATCAAGGCTGTATGTTGTCACCTTGCTTGTTTAACTTATATGCAGAGTACATCATGAAAAATGCTCTGTTGGATGAAGCACAAGCGAAATCAAGAGTGCCAGGAGAAATATCAATAACCTCAGGTATGAAGATGACACCATTTTTATGGGAGAAAATGAAGAGGAACTAAAAAGCCTCTTGATGAAAGAGAAAGAAGAGAGTAAAAAAGTTGGCTTAAAGCTCAACATTCAGAAAACTAAGATCATGGCATCTGGTTTCATCACTTCATGGGAAATAGAGGGGGAAACAGTGGAAACAATGGCTGAATTTATATTTTGGGGCTCCAAAATCACTGCAGATGGTGATTGCAGCCATGAAATTGTCACGCGAATGTATGTTCCCCAGTTCTTTGTCTTGTTACAACAAAGATTTGGAACAACGAACATTAAAGCCCTTGGTGCGTCACAGCTCTCAGGTCTTGAACAAACCGTGTTACAGCTCTTAGGCAAATCAGTGTTACAGCTCTATTTTATTTAGAAGATAGCAGGAGAATGGGAGAGAGAGAGAAAGAGTGCACGCACGCGGAAGAGAAAGAGAGAGAGAGAGAGAGAGAGTTTTGGCTCTTCCTTTTATATGTTTTCTTCCACCTGGGCCCGCCCTAGGCAAATTGGGCTTAGCCAGGAGTGCTGTTTGTTCTACTTGAAGTCTTCACTCTGGTCCTCGGACCTTCCTTTGACCTTCCTTGTTTTTTAGCCACCGCCATTTTGGACTCCATTTCCCTATTCTACCTACCTAACAAAATTAAAAGATGCTTACTCTTTGGAAGGAAAGTTATGACCAACCTAGGCAGCATATTAAAAAGCAGAGACTCTTGAGAGTTCCTTGGACTGCAAGGAGCTTCAACCAGTCCACCCTAAAGGAAATCAATCCTGGGTGTCCATTGGAAGGACTGATGTTGAAGCTGAAACTCCAATACTTTGGCCACCTGATGCAAACAGCTGACTCATTTGAAAAGACCTGATTCTGGGAAAGACTGAAGGCAGGAGGAGAAGTGGACAACAGAGGATGAGATGGTTGCATGGCATCACCGACTCATTGGACAGGGTTTGGGTGGACTCTGGGAATTGGTGATGGACAGGGAGGCCTGATGTGCTGTGCTTTATGGGGTCGCAAAGAGGCAGATATGACTGAGCGACTGAACTGATCTGAAAGAAACAGAACCAATAAGAGATAAACCTATATATCCATATCTATTCATCTATCCATCTATCCATCTATCTATCTTTTCATCTATCTAGAAAGAGGTTTATATAAACTATTGCCTCATGTGATTCAGGAGACTGAGAAGTCCCATGATGTGTCTGCTACCAGCCGGAGACCCAGGAAAGCCAATGGTCATCCTAAGGCCTGAGAGCCGGAGTGTGATAGTATAGATGCTAGTCTGAGTCAGAAGGCCTGAGAACCGGAAATGTCAGTATCAGGAGATTGATGTCCCAGCTCAAATATTCAGGCAGAGAGAGAATTTGACTTTCTTTAGCATTTTTGTTCTTTCAAGCCCTCAATGGATTTATGAAGCTCAGTGCTAGAGAAGACTCTTGAGAGTCCCTTGGACAGCAAGGAAATCAAACCAGTCAATCCTAAAGGAAATCAACCCTGACTATTCATTGGAAGGGCTGATGTTGAAGCTGAAGCTCCAGTACTCTGGCCGCCTGATGTGAAGAGCTGACTCACTGGAAAAGACTCCAGTGCTGGGAAAGACTGAAAGCAGGATGAGAAGGGGGCAACAGAGGATGAGATGATTGGATGGCATCACTGACCCAGTGGACTTGAGTTTGAGCAAACTCCAGGAGATAGTGAAGGACTGTGGCATGCTGCAGTCCGTGGGGTCACAAAGAGTCATACAAGACTTAACGACCGAGAAATAACCAACTACTTTGGGAAGGGTCATTTGCATTACTTGCTTTCCTAGGTGCACTAGTGGTAAAGAACATACCTGCCAAAGCAGGAGATATAAGAGATGTAGGTTCAATTCCTGGGTCAGGAAGATTCCCTGGAGAAAGGCATGGCAACCCATTCTGGTGTTCTTGCCTGGAGAATCCCATGGACAGAGGAGCTTGGTAGGCTACAGTCTATAGCGTCACAAGGAGTGGAACATGACTGAAGCAACTTAGCACAGCACATTTACTTTATTAAGGCCTCCAGTCCACATGCTAATCTCTCCAGAAACACTCTCATAAACAAACCCAGAAACAAGAGTTAATCAGCCATCTGGGCATCCCTCAGCCCAGTCAACATATAGTAATAACTATCACAGGTATGAAAGCCCTCAACAATCTTTATTTATCTACTTTACCTGCTTTCAACATGGACCTGAAATGGTCTATGGATCAGCATTGGCAATCACTAAGTGGGCTCACCCACTTTCAAGGCTTTCACTGATTTCTATAACTTGGCAATTCTGGAATCTCTATCTTTAGACTGGCCCTTTTTCTTAAATTTAAGCTACCTACCATTAGCATGTTCTCAGACTGACATCTTCCCACCAGAACTATCCCTTTTTATTTTCCATGGCAACAGGCCATAGAACATGCCTACATGTGAAAGGCAGCCTATATGAGCAGTTAGAAATATGAATCCATAAACCAGATTGCCTGGGTGGAGTTCTAATATTAACACTTAATAGCTCTGTGACTAGGAAGTTACCTGCCTTCTCATTCACAGACAGGGATAAATAGCAGTAGGGTTATGGAAGAGTCAATGAATTAATAAATGCTTATAACAGAACCTAGAAATGAACAATCAAATAAGCAAATACATTAGAATCTTGAAAGCAGTTGTTTGTGTGTTCTTCAACTTTAAACTGTCACTGATCAATTATATAACCTAGTTATTAATAGCTACCAATAATTGTCAATTTTGTCTTCTATTTATTTTTTAAAGGACTTTCTACACTACAGTCTCCCTAAAGACAATGATTGTGACTATTTGCTTGTGATTTACTTTTGGTTCTTTGCATACTCACTACTAGGCATACATAGTGAGTTTCAGTATACTTTTGTTGAATGGTTTAATGAATTGCACATACCACTTTCATTATAATTTTTCTGTAAATATATATTCTCCACGAGATTGAGTTTCTTGAATACTAGTACCTTTCTATATCACAGTATCTGGGGTATATACATTTTTGTTACATGAATGAATGAATGAATGAAGCATTTGAATAGGAGAAGGATTCAAGCCTAATAAGATAGGTTTCCTAGTGGCACTGTCATTCTGAAACACTTTTGCTGTTGACGTTAATAAGGCAGAACTTCATGTTATGTTGGTTTTACTTGTTGCAGTTTTTGAAAAATAACAATTATTTTACTCAGACAGACCATTGAATGTAAATAAGACATCTCAGTAAAGTAAAATTTTACTAAAGTAAAACCAATTATCCTGAGTAGTGGTACTTCTTGTTTGCTAGGCATTTAACTCCCAGAGCTGAGGATGCATTTTCAGATGGTAACACTTCGGAATCCTTCCATATAACCTAAAGAACTCTTCTCCAAAAATAACATGTTATAATATTCTTGACCAAAAGGATCCATAATTATAATGTTTACACTCCTGTGTTAACTTATAAAATTAAAGTACTAATGAGGAATATAAGACCATAACTTTCTAGATGAATATTGTATTACTAAATGTAACAGATAAGTATCTTTTCTCAGTAATGTACATGCTTGAATATATCTAAATATTATTATAACTCATATTGAGTGACTTGTAATTGCAGTATCTATAAGGTGAAAAAACCTTTTTATTTAAATCTTAACTCTATGCTGTACAATGAGCAAAGCACATATATCACAATGCATTTTTTCCAGTAAAACAACAATTGATCTACTTTAAATAAAAAACTCTCTGATCTACTTTACAGAGAGCAGCACAATAAACAGAGCAAAGTAGCTGATATGAATGGCAACAGTCATATAGAGCTAATGCAGATAACAGATATACTAATTAACTTCCTGTTATCTGACACATAAAATCATTCAGGTTAGTAGTCACAGGAAACTATTTTATTTGTATTTTCCTTTATTATCTAGAAAAGAGTTATATTTAGCATTGCTGGTGATAAGCATTCCAAACATGCAACCAAGCACTTCTAAATGTTTTAATTTTACACAAATATTTCAAGTGACATACAAATGATAAAGCTGGTTACCTCCTTTTGCTATGTTCATTACAGTTTTATGAAATGGGCTACTATTTTTATACTGCAGCATTTCCATACCATTTGCAATGCCATAATTTAAGTCACTTTAAAATGTTCAAGAAATTGTTATTCCTCTGTAGGAAATGATTTTCCAGGGGAAAAAGCAAATTTTAAACAAATTTTTAAAAATGCTACTTCATAATGTGTTTATTGCTTACTCATTGCCAGGAAATCTCCTCAGAGATAAACAATGGACTAACATCAGTTGAACACACACACACACACACACACACACACACACACACACACATGGGAGTGTCTCTTCTTTTGGTGCCTTAGAAGAGTTTCAATGGCAGTGGGAAGGTTTTAGAGAAAAGGGTGACAATTTCTAGTTATAAGAAGAGAAACACCTCAGGAAGAAAGAACCAGGAGAAGAATGGTAATGAGTGGACAAACACTTGCCAGGTAGAGATGATGAGAAACTAGGACATTTGTGGGACAAGTTCCACTGAGAAAAGCACAGGGGCAGGAACTGTGAGATTGTAATAGAGAAGAACAAATCTGACTCCATATGTATCTGTTTCTTTTACTTTAACCTTTTCGTATTCTCTTGCTTTAGCTACAGGTAAAGAATATTGCCTATAGTCTGAAATATTCAAGATAGCTCATTCTCAAGGCTCTGACCTTTAAAGGCATAACACTTTTCCATTCACATAGAGATAAAAAAAAAAATTGCGGAACAGAGAAAAACATTTGTCGGATGTTTACAGGAACATCTGTGACCTGACCTCACCTGTTGTAAGAACAAAAGCTTCTGACACCAAAAAGTTTGCAACAGCCAACTTCACCTTTCCCCTTTTGATTTAAAGAAGCTTGGATTCTAATTCAAGTAAGATGATTCTTTGGGACCCTGGTCCACCATCTTCTCTTTCTGCTAGCTTTCTGAATAAAGTTACTATTCCTTGTGCCAATACCTCATCTGTTGATTTATTGGCCTGTCATGTGGTGATCATGCCAGGATGTCTGGCTCTAGGTGAGTGATCACACCATCGTGATTATCCGGGTTGTGTGAAGATCTTTCTTGTACAGTTCTTCTGTGTATTTTTGCCACCTCTTCTTAATATCTTCTGCTTCTGTTAGGTCCATACCATTTCTGTCCTTTATTGAGCCCATCTTTGCATGAAATATTTCCTTGGTACCTCTAATTTTCTTGAAGAGATCTCTAGTCTTTCCCACTCTGTTGTTTTCCTCTATTTCTTTACATTGATCACTAAAGAAGGCTTTCTTATCTCTCCTTGCTATTTTTGGAACTCTTGCATTCAAATGCATATACATTTCCTTTTCTCCTTTGCCTTTGGCTTCTCTTCTTTTCACAGCTATTTGTAAGGGCTCCTCAGATAATCTTTTTTGCATTTCTTTTTGTTGAGGATGGTCTTGATCCCTGCCTCCTGTACAGTGTCACAAACCTCCATCCATAGTTCTTCAGGCATGCTGTCTATCAGATCTAATCCCTTGAATCTATTTGTCACTTCCACTGTATAATCATAAGGGATTTGATTTAGGTTGTAACTGAATGGTCTAGTGGTTTTCCCTACTTTCTTCAATTTAAGTCTGAATGTGGCAATAGGGAGCCAAATCATGTGGCTCATGATCTGAGCCACAGTCAGCTCCCAGTCTTGTTTTTTTGCTAACTGTATAGAGCTTTTCCATCTTTGGCTGCAAAGAATATAATCAGTCTGGTTTCAGTGTTGACCATCTGGTGATGTCCATGTTTAGAGTTGTCTCTTGTGTTGTTGGAAGAGGGTGTTTGTTATGACCTGTTTTTGCATTCTCTTGGCAAAACTCTATTAGCCTTTGCCCTGCTTCATTCTGTACTCCAAGGCCAAATTTTCCTGTTACTCCAGGCACTCTAAGCTGGAATCAGGATTGCCGGGAGAAATATCAATAACCTCAGATGTGCAGATGTGCAGATGACTCAGACGTGCGGCTGAAAGCAAAGAACTGAAGGACATCTTGATGAAAGTGAAAGAAAGAGTGAAAAAGCTGGCTTAAAGCTCAATGTTAAAAAAGCAAAGATCAAGGCATCCAGTCCTACCACTTCATGACAAATAGATGGGAAAACAATGGAAACAGTGACAGACTTTATTTTGGGGGCCTCCAAAATCACTGTACATGGTGACTGCAACCATGAAATTAAAAGACAGTTACTCCTTGGAAGAAAAGCTATGACCAACCTAGAGAGCATATTAAAAAGCAGAGACATTACTTTGGTAACAATGGTCCATCTAGTTAAAGCTATGGTTTTCCAGTAGTCATGTATGAATGTGAGAGTTGGACTATAAAGAAAGCTGAGTGCTGAAGATCTGACGCTTTTGAACTGTGGTGTTGGAGAAGACTCTTGAGAGTCCCTTGGACAGCAAGGAGATCCAACAAGTCCATCCTAAAGGAAATCAAGCCTGAATATTCATTGGAAGGACTGATGCTGAAGCTGAAACTCCAATATTTTGGCCACCTGATGCAAAGAAATGAGTCATTGGAACAGACCCTGATGCTGGGAAAGACTGAAGGAAAGAGGAGAAAAGGGCGACAGAGGATAAGATGTTTAGATGGCATCACCAACTCAATGGACATGAGTTTGAGTAAACTCCGAAAGTTGGTGATGGACAGGGGAGGCCTGGCGTGCTGTAGTCCATGGGCCACAAAGAGTTGAACACAACTGAGTGACTGAACTGAATGAAAGAAGCAGGTGCCAGTGAAAATACAAAAAAAGAAAAAAAATGTATCATGTGGTGAGCGGTCTGAACTTGGACTCAGCAAGAATCCATAGCTCAGCTGGAGTGGAGAAAGGCTGGATGTAGGGGAAAGCAGTGGGCAGTAAACCAGATTCATATCACTGACAGACAAGCGTAAGGAGTTTGCAACTGAATATTAAACAAGGAGAAGTGGCTGTTGATTAGCATATGTTTGAGTTCAAATATTTATTCCATACTTGGGCATTTTACTAAGTTATTTAAGAGAAGTTTTTAGGGCAGTTTTAGATTCACAGGAAAATTGAGAAAAAGGTATACATATATTCCATATTTCCTCTTGCCCCATACATGCATCAGTTCAGTTCAGTCGCTCAGTCATGTCCGACTCTTTGCGACCCCATGAATCACAGCACGCCAGGCCTCCCTGTCCATCATCAACTCCCGGAGTTCACTCAGACTCATATCTATCGAGTCAGTGATGCTATACAGCTGTCTCATCCTCTGTTGTCCTCTTCTTCTCCTGCCCCCAATCCCTCCCAGCATCAAAGTCTTTTCCAATGAGTCAACCCTTCACATGAGGTGGCCAAAGTACTGGAGTTTCAGCTTTAGCATCATTCCTTCCAAAGAAATCCCAGGGTTGATCTTATTCCAGAATGGACTGGCTGGATCTCCTTGCAGTCCAAAGGATTCTCAAGAGTCTTCTCCAACACCACAGTTCAAAAGCATCCATTCTTTGGTGCTCAGCCTTCTTCACAGTCCAACTCTCACATCCATACATGACCACAGGAAAAACCATAGCCTTGACTAGATGGACCTTAGTCGGCAAAGTAATGTCTTTGCTTTTGAATATACTATCTAGGTTGGTCATAACTTTTCTTCCAAGGAGTGTCTTCTAATTTCATGGTTGCAGTCACCATCTGCAGTGATTTTGGAGCCCCCAAAATAAAGTCTGACACTGTTTCCCCATCTATTTCCCATGAAGTGATGGGACCGGATGCCATGATCTTCGGTTTCTGAATGTTGAGCTTAAGGACAACTTTTCACTCTCCTCTTTCACTTTCATCAGAGGCTTTTAGTTCCTCTTCACTTTCTGCCATAAAGGGTGGTATCGTCTGCATATCTGAGGTTATTGATATTTCTCCCGGTAATCTTGATTCCAGCTTGTGTTTCTTCCAGTCCAGCATTTCTCATGATGTACTCTGCATAGAAGTTAAATAAGCAGGGTGACAATATACAGCCTTGACGTATTCCTTTTCCTATTTGGAACCAGTCTGTTGTTCCATGTCCAGTTCTAACTGTTGCTTCCTGGCTTGCATACAGATTTCTCAAGAGGCAGGTCAGGTAGTCTGGTATTCCCATACTTTCAGAATTTTCCAGTTTGTTGTGATCCACACAGTCAAAGGCTTTGGCATAGTCAATAAAGTAGAAATAGATGTTTTTCTGGAATTCTCTTGCTTTTTCCATGATCCAGTGGCTGTTGGCAATTTGATCTCTGGTTCCTCTGCCTTTTCTAAAACCAGCTTGAACATCAGGGAGTTCATGGTTCACGTATTGCTGAAGCCTGGCTTGGAGAATTTTGAGCATTACTTTACTAGCGTGTGAGATGAGTGCAATTGTGTGGTAGTTTGAGCAATTTTTGGCATTGCCTTTCTTTGTTACTGGAATGAAAACTGACCTTTTCCAGTCCTGTGGCCACTGCTGAGTTTTCCAAATTTGTTGGCATATTGAGTGCAGCACTTTCACAGCATCACCTTTCAGGATTTGAAATAGCTCTACTGGAATTCCGTCACCTTCACTAGCTTTGTTCGTAGTGATTCTTTCTAAGGCCCGCTTGACTTCACATTCCAGGATGTCTGGCTCTAGATGAGTGATTACACCATCGTGATTATCCGGGTTGTGATGATCTTTTCTGTACACTTCTTCTGTGTATTCTTGCCACCTCTTCTTAATATCTTCTGCTTCTGTTAGGTCCAGACCATTTCTGTCCTTTATTGAGCCCATCTTTGCATGAAATGTTCCCTTGGTACCTCTAATTTTCTTGAAGAGATCTCTAGTCTTTCCCATTCTGTTCTTTTTCTCTATTTCTTTGCATTGATTGCTGAAGAAGGCTTTCTTATCTCTTCTTGCTATTCTTTGGAACTCTGCATTCAGATGCTTATATCTTTCCTTTTCTCCTTTGCTTTTGCTTCTCTTCTTTTCACAGCTATTTGTAAGCCTCCCTCATTATCAACATTCCTCACCAGAATGGCACATTTGTTACAAATGATGACAATATCCTGAGATATCATTATTACAAGTCTGTACTTTATACTATAGCTCACTCTTGGTGTTGTACATTCTATTGGTTTAAACAAATGTATAATGATATGTTGGCACCCCACTCCAGTACTCTTGCCTGGAAAATCCCATGGATAGAGGAGCCTGGTGGGCTGCAGTCCATGGGGTCGCTAAGAATCGGACACGACTGAGCGACTTCACTTTCACTTTTCACTTTCATGCATTGGAGAAGGAAATGGCAACCCACTCCAGTGTTCTTGCCTGGAGAATCCCAGGGATGGGGAGCTTGGTGGGCTGCTGTCTATGGGGGTCACACAGAGTCGGACACGACTGAAGTGAGGCAGCAGCAGCATAATGATATGTATCCACCATTATAGTATCTTACGGAGTATTTTCACTACGATAAAATCTGTGTTCCAGTTTTTCCTCCTAACCTTTAGGAACCACTGCTGGCTTTACTATTTCCATAGTCTTGCCATTTCCAGAATGTCATATAGTTGGAATTACACAGTATATAGCCTTTTCAGATTAGCTTCTTGCACTTAGTAGTATGCATTTAAGGTCCCTCCTTGTCTTTCATGACTTGATACTTACCTACTTTGAGTGCTGAGTAATGCTCCATTGTCAGGATGCCCCACAGTTTATTTATACATTCACCTACTGAAGGACATCTTAGTTGTTTTCAACTTTGCCAAATATGAATAAAGCTGCTATAAATATCCATGTGCAGGTTTTATGTGCACACAAATTTTCAACTCCTTTGGATAAATACCAGAAAATGTGGCAGCTGTATCATATAGCAACAGTATGCTTAGTTTTGTAAGAAACTGACAAACTGTCTTCAAAATGGCTATACCATTTTGGATTTCTGCCAACAATGTGTGACAGTTTGTCTGGCTCCACATCTTCACCAGCATTTGGTGGTGTCAGTGTTCCAAATTTTGGCCATTCTAGTAGGTGTGCAGTGCTATCTCATTTTGATTTGCATTTCCTGATGACATTTGATGAGGAAGATCTTTTCACATATTTGCCTTCTGTACTTCTCTTTTGATGAAGTGTCTGTTAAAGTTTTTGGCCCTTTTTAAATTGGATCATTTGCTTTCTTATTGTTGAGTTTTAAGAGTTCTTTGAATATTTTGAATAACATTCCTTTACCAGAGAGATTTTTTGCAAATATTTTCTCCTAGTCTGTGGCTTGTCTACTCACTTTCTTGACAGAGTCATTCATAGAACACAAATTGTTATTTTAATGAAATCCAATTTATCAATTATTTCTTTTATAGATCATGTTTTTGGTGTCATATCTAAAAAGGCATTGCCATACATAAGGTTATATAGTTTTTTTTTTCCTCTGTTATCTTCTAGGGATTTTATAGCTTTACATTTTATACCTTTAATCATGAAAGATATTGTTCCTTTTATTGTTGTTGTACTCTCTTTATTTGGTTTTGATATAGATAGGTTAGATAAGATTCATAAAATGAGTTAAGAAATGTTTTCTCCTCTTCTCGGAGAAGGCAATGGCACCCCAGTCCAATACTCTTGCCTGGAGAATCCCATGGAAGGAGGAGCCTGGTAGGCTATAGTCCATGGGGTTGCAAAGAGTTGGACACTACTGAGTGACTTCCCTTTCACTTTTCACTTTCATGCATTGGAGAAGGAAATGGCAACCCACTCCACTGTTCTTGCCTGGAGAATCCCAGGGATGGGGGAGGCTGGTGGGCTGCCGTCTATGGGGTCACACAGAGTCAGACATGACTGAAGTGACTTAGCAACAGCAGCAGCAGCCTCCTCTTCTATTTTTGAAAGTAATTGTGTAGAATTGGTGTTACTTTGGGGGATTATAAAACTATAAATTCAGTTTCCTTAATAGTGACATGGCTCTTCAGACAATCTGCTGTGTATTGAATACATTATTGTTTGCATTTTAAAAATAACTGATCAGTTTTATCTAAGCTGTCAAATATATGTATGTAGACTTGTTTGTAGTATTTTCTTATTATTTTTTGATATCTGGAGGGTTCATAGTGATATTCTCTGTTTCATTCCAGATGTTGATAATTTCAGTCTTCTTTTTCTCTTTCCCTTTGTCTCTCTCTTTTGACAGTCTTGCTAGAGATTTATTTATCGATCTTTCCAAAAGCCTTCTCTTTATTTTCCTACTATTTTTCTGTTTGCACAGAAAGCTTTATAAATTATTTTTAATCATTCACTAATTCACACTAATTCAATAATTCACTAATTCACACTAATTCAATAATTCAAAATGTATAAACAAGAATAAGGTCATGAACACTTAAATATTCATCTAGATTTAACTGGGCTTCTAGAGGGTAAAGAAACTGCTCTCCTGCAACGTGGGAGACCTGATTTTGATCCCTGTGGGAAGATCCCCTGGAGGAGGGCATGGCAACCCATTCTAATATTCTTGCTGGGAGAACCCTCATGGATGGAGGAGCCTGGTGTGTCATAGTCCATGGGGTTACAAACAATTGGACACAACTGAGCAACTAGGCACATAGATTTAAGTAATGTCAGTTGGCTAGATTTGTTGATCTTCTATCAATGCATTTAATCAAATGTTCAGGTAAAGTTTTATTCTACTCTAATCAAATTCACTTCTTCCTTCTTTAGAAATAAGCAATTTCCTTAAGAAATATATTGGTCTTAGCTATGTTTTCAACAATTTTATAATTGTGTAATTTAATAACTTATGTTAACTGTTTACAAAAAATGTGTTAGCTTCTGTATTTTACAACTTTATATCAAAAGATTTCTCCATGTATTTTTGATAGAGACACATAAAGAAAAACACTTGTATATCATAAGAAAAACTCCACTAAAATGATATAAAAGAGCAACTGGTACTTGGCCTTCATTTTGTAGAAGGATAGAAGGGTGGGGGGGCAATGTGAATGTGAAAGCGTGTGCTTTCTCTAAGAGGGAGCCTCTGAGTTTCAGCCTGCTATTTCCTATAGTATGGGAGGAATACAAGCATTTTTCTTTAATTTTGGTTAAAGTATCTGAAAACTCTTTCTTGAAGAAACTTAAAACTTTGAAAAACTTTACATAAAAATCATTTTTCTGAATTGTAGTTACACTCAGGAATTTATTGCCAAACCATAGCTTTACTGCTCACTAGTATTCCTCGGTATAAACATACAACAATTTGCTTATTTATTTTCCTATTGATGGATGTCAAAGCTGTTTTTAAGTTTTAAATATTATAAATAATATCTTAATAATTATCCTTACTTCTCTTTATGTGCATAAGTGAGAATTTCTACGTACTGAGAGACTTCTTTATACTTAGAAGTAGAATTGTTGGATTAATGTATGTTTTCACATTTATTAGATATTTTAAAATTGCTCCCCAAAGTGGTTTTAACTGATTTATATTTCCAAAGAAGTATAGCTGAACTCACTCTCTTCCTTAATCTTTGACAAAGCTTGGTGTTGGGAAGTTTCTTAAAAGCTGCCAATTTCATGGTTATTAAATGGCATTTTACTGTATTAATGTGCATTTTACTGATTACTAGCAAAACTGAGCCTCTTTCTGTTTATTTACAGACCATTCAGTCATTGCTGTCAATGAACTAATTTGGAAGAGCTTTATGTGGATTCTAGGCACTTAACTTTATAAAAATTACATTGTAGTATCTTACCCCATATTGCAGTCTGTCTTAAATATATTTACATAACTTTTACTAAAATTTGAAAGCAGATAAATATGCAAATAGCATCCGGTCCCATCACTTCATTGGAAATAGATGGGGAAACAAAGGAGACAGTGACAGACTTTATTTTTCTTGGGGTTAAAATCACTGCAGATGGCGACTGCAGCCATGAAATTAAAGATGCTTGCTCCTTTGGAAGAAAAGTTCTGACCAACCTAGACAGCATATTAAAAAACAGAGATATTACTTTGCCAACAAAGATCTGTCTAGTCAAGGCTATGGTTTTTCCTGTGGTCATGTATGGATGTGAGAGTTGGACTATGAAGAAAGCTGAGCGCAGAAGAATTGATGCTTTTGAACTGTGGTGTTGGAGAAGACTCTTGAGAGTCCCTTGGACTGCAAGGAGATCCAACTAGTCCATCCCAAAGGAGACCAGTCCTGGTGTTCATTGGTAGGACTGATGTTGAAGCTGAAACTGCAATACTTTGTTCACCTGATGCAAAGAACTGATTCATTTGAAAAGAGTCTGTTGCTGGGAAAGATTGAAGGTGGGAGGAGAAAGGGATGACAGAGGATGAGATGGTTGGATGGCATCACCGACTCGATTGGCATGAGTTTGTGTAAGCTCTGGGAGTTGGTGATGGAGAGGGAAGCCTGGTGTGCTACAGTCCACGGGGTCACAAAGAGTCAGACATGACTGAGTGACTGAACTGAACAGAAATGTACAAATATTTTCTCTTATGGTTATGACTTTCCTGTCTTGTTGAAGAAATTCTTTCTTGTCTTGATATCTTCTAAAAGTTTTAATTGCAAAAAAGTTTAGTTTTAATATACTGGTAATATATTTTTGATATGTGATGAGGTGAATATCTATCTCTTTCTATTATTGGTGGTCAGTTATTAATTTAGTCATGTGCCAGATACCTTCTGAACATGTGTGGACTTTTCTGGGCTTTCAGTCTTGCTCATTACATTATCCTTGCCCTGGTAAGTAATATATGCTCTTTTCTTTATTATTCTTTTTTCATAGATCTTGATGTCTGACAAAGCAAATTGTTTCATTTGATACAAAATTGTTTAGTCAATTCTTGAAATTTCTTATAAATTTTAGACTCAACTTACCTGGCTGTGTCATAGAATCCTGTGTGGTTATTTTATTGTATTACATTTCTATATGAGTTAGTGGAGACTTAATTTCAATATAGAGTCACCCCATTAGTGAACTTAGTGCATCTTGACATTTAGTCAGATCTTCTATTATATCCTTCAGTAACAGGCACAATTTTCTCAACAAAAGTCTTGCTCATCTTTTGCTAGGTTGATTTCAATCAATCTCTTTTGATTGTTGTTACTATTATATTTTCTAACACAAGTTTCTACTTGTGTACTGAAAAGCTATTAATTCTTGAAAGTCAGTCTTGCATCCAAGAGAATTTTTATTCTCTTATTAATAAAAGTTGATGAATGTCTTTTGATTTTTTTCTACATTCAGTTATATTGCCTGAACACAAAGTTTTTGCCTCTTTTATTATTTTTTTAACGCTTTTCCCTCTTTGTCTTGTTTTATTGTAAGACCCTCCAGTACAACATATATTTCACCTGACTTTACAGTCATAATTATCTCCCTCTTTACTTTGATAAGGCTGCTTCTAAAATTTTACTACTTACTATGGAGTTTACCATAGATTTTCTGCTAAATATACTTTATAAGGTTAGGGCAATTTCCTTCTGTTTCTTGTTTACAAAGATTTTTATTTTTAAAATCATAATTGAATATCTATTATATGAAATCCTTTTCCCCTGCATCTTATGAAATGCCAAACACAATTTTTTGCTTCAATCCATTAATGCAGTTAATTACATTGATAAATCTTCTGATAGTTAACCATTCTTTCATGCCAGCACTTTGTTTTGTCTTAAACACACAGTTGGAAATTAGAGTGCTTTTAACTCAAGATTATGTGCATTTCATGTGTTTTACAAGAGATATAATCATTTTCTCAGGCTCAGAACTTCACTTTTTGATTGCTATAATTAGGCAAGATTATGAAACAGTGAAAGTTACATCAGTGATTTAAATGAAAGTGGTTTTATTTAAATCAATATAATTTAATGAAAAACACATATTTTAATCTTAGTTTAAGTTAAATGTTTCCCCTATTGCTAATATTTGGTTTTAAAATTACTCAATTAGGCTCTTTTTGCATGAGGAATTACATTAAACACAGATGCACATAGGAAATATTTACATATCATTTATTGTCATTTTATCATCTATCTTGTCTGCTAAAACACAAAATTAATATTAAGTAATGAATGTCCTGCTGTACTTTAAGTGGATAACCAAAAGACTTACTATATAGTACAGGAATTCTGCTCAACATTATGTGGCAGCCTGGATGGAGGTGAGTTTGTGGGAGAATGTGAGAATGCATATATATCTATGTATGACTGAGGCCCTCTGATGTTCACCTGAAACTATCACAACATTGTTAATTGGATATACTCCAATATAGAATAAAAAGTTAAAAGAAAAAAGAAGTGATGAAAGTCATGTAAAATCTCTAGCTTAAAATAGTAGATATTCCATTTTACATTTATTTTACAGTATCAGAAATTATTTAAGTTATTTGAAAGTAATCGTTATTACTATCAGTATGACTCACTGGCGTATGATTAAAATGGATGGGAAAAAGGATGCCTGGAACCATAATTGATTTAAACTTTTATTCTTGCTTGTTTATATGAATAATGACTACTGAATCTGGCCCAAGAAATGGAAATCACAGATGTATTAAAGGAAATTAGTAAATAGCTTTCAGTCTGGAAAATAAAGAATCATGAGGTAAAATTATCCATATTCTGATTATTATTAGGCTTTTGTCAAGAGTAGTGAATTCTGAATTGATAAAATACCATTTATTTTCTATAGATGTCTCAGATATTTAATTGGTTAGTTATAAATTTTCATTAATATGATAAATAATTCTCACTCAAAATCAAAGTGATCTTAAGAAATATTAAGAATGAATAAAGTACATTCTATGTATTTTAATTTAAAGAATAAGTAGAGAATGTTTTACGTACTTAAAACATAGGTTAATGTGAAGCACACTGAAATTCTCTGCCCCATTAATTAAGGATGTTGGGCTTGTCTCCTGTAGGATGTCTGTCATATTTATATTGTAAGTTTGGATAAGATAAAATTTATTTTTAACACATGAAAAGAGAAAGAGGTATGATCAACATGATAAAGTCTAGAGAGTGCTGTCAAGGAGAATTTTCTGCAGTGATGGAAATATTCTATATCTTCCCTGTGCAATACAAGAGCTACCTACAACATGAAAATATTGAGCATTAGAAATATGACTAGTAAAATTAAGGACTGAATTTTACATTTTGTTTAATTTTAATTAATTTAAATCTTATGTACAAATACAGCATGTGGCTAGGGGCTGGAATTTTTGACAGTGCATAGGTTTTCCAAATTTGTCATTAAAACTACAATCTGTTTTTCATAATTTCAATAAAACTCTTGCTTCTATGCAGAGTACATCATGAGAAACACTGGACTGGTAGAAACACAAGCTGGAATCAAGATTGCCAGGAGAAATATCAATAACCTCAGATATGCAAATGACACCATCCTTATGGCAGAAAGTGAAGAGGAACTAAAAAGCCTCTTCATGAAAGTGAAAGAGGAGAGTGAAAAAGTGGGCTTAAAGCTCAACATTCAGAAAACTAAGATCATGGCATCCGGTCCCATCACTTCATGGGAAATAGATAGGGAAACAGTGGAAACAGTGTCAGACTTTATTTGGGGGCTCCAAAATCAGTGCAGATGGTGACTGCAGCCATGAAATTAAAAGACGCTTACTCCTTGGAAGAAAAGTTATGACCAACCTAGATAGTATATTCAAAAGCAGAGACATTACTTTGCCGACTAAGGTCCGTCTAGTCAAGGCTATGGTTTTTCCTGTGGTCATGTATGGATGTGAGAGTTGGACTGTGAAGAAGGCTGAGCACCAAAGAATTGATAGTTTTGAACTGTGGTGTTAGAGAAGACTCTTGAGAGTCCCTTGGACTGCAAGGAGATCCAACCAGTCCATTCTGAATGAGATCAGCCCTGGGATTTCTTCAGAAGCAGCGATGCTAAAGCTGAAACTCCAGTACTTTGGCCACCTCTTGTGAAGAGCTGACTCATTGGAAAAGACTCTGATGCTGGGAGGGATTGGGGGCAGGAGGAGAAGGGGACGACAGAGGATGAGATGGCTGGATGGCATCACGGACTCGATGAACGTGAGTCTGAGTGAACTCCGGGAGCTGATGATGGACAGGGAGGCCTTGGCGTTCTGCAGTTCATGGGGTCGCAAAGTGTCGGACACGACTGAGCGACTGAACTGAACTGAACTTCTTTTAAGTAAAGTTTTCACCAGCCTAAGATATTACAGAACTCAAAAGACCAGAGAAATAACTTAATATTTAAAACATATTAATTTCTTTTTAATTTGGACTCTTCGCTGAGCTCCATATTTTCAGGGGAATTAAACTGTCCTGTAAAATTACACAGCTATGTATTACATTAACATTTTAAGAGCTAGAAATAATAAGAAATCACATTTTTACACTGTAAATGACTACAGCTATAAAATCTTTTATGTAAATCTCATTACTTAGTATTTAAATTATAAATTAAAAATTGATTTAAAATGTTGCATATACTCTATATGGAGGGTAAAAGAGAATAAGAAATAATTTTCCAGACCACAGCTCAAAAGTTAGACTCTATATTTTATTCTTTCAAAAATATTTTTATAAATATTTTTATCCCAGAATAAGAAATAGAATGTAACTATATAATTTATTACATTTAGCAGTTTTTGGCAACTGAATTTCAGACATTGTCTAGACTTTCTCTAAGATTTCTAACATATATATGTACGTAAACATATATACACATAATTACATATATAGTTAAGACCAACATAGTCTCCCTTTATTAATATTGCTTAAATGACATCATTAATCATTTCATGCACACACACACACATGCACATATACCCATGACTAAAATATTTTGGAATGCCAAAATATAATTTTCAAAAATTTAAAGAGCATGATTCACACAAATATAAAATGAACACATGTAAAAAATATTTAACCCACTAAGGAGTATACCAGCAGAATGTTATGCTGATTAAGAAGAGAATTTTATGAACATCAATTTACATTATCAGTAAGAAAAGGAACTCTGAATTAACTGAAATAAGTTATTAGAGACAAAACTGATTAATGTCCTATAGGACAATAAAACAATCTTTGTGGCTACCTTTTCTACCATAAAGAAGTGATTTGCATCTCTATTGGACAAAAATTTACAGTTTCATATGCAACTTATGAAGTTGGGTCTTCCACAATCCAATCCAAGTTGCTCAGTCGTGTCTGACACTTTGCGACCCCATGGACTGTATAGCCCACCAATTTTCCAGGCAAGAGTACTGGAGTGGGTTGACATTTCCTTCTCAGGGAATCTTCCCAACCCAGGGATCGAACCTAGGTCTCCCACACTTCAGGCAGATGCTTTACTGTCTGAGCCACCAGGGAAGCCCCATGAAGTTGGGTCTTAATCAAGAGTAAATACTGAGTGTAACAAAAGTGCATTCCCTATACAATTAAATAATCCTTGGATGTAATTGAAAGGTCATGCAGCCATTCTTTTTCTTATTCTCAAGTTTTGGATACTTTTTTTTTTAACAGAAAAGATGTATTACATTTTAGAATTTTTTATAAGAATGTTTGTTTAAGTAGAATTCTTTATTATACTAAAAGACCATGGATTATTTCTTTGGAAACTCTTGGGATATATATAATTTCATTTTGTAATTTGAGATAAGTTTTTACCAAAGCTGATGACTTTGGAAAAGATAATTTTGTGTTTTTCAGTATCATGAAATAAATGATTTCTTTCATGATATTTCAGTGTCATAAAAGAAAAAAATTTGGGAATTTTTTTTAAGTGTTGATAAAACTAGCATCTTTATACATGACAATGTAGACCATAATATTTCCTGTTTTCTGCCAGTGACCCAAGTACTATTGTAGAGGTCGCTTTGCTGCCATGCATCACACTGCTGCTGCTGCTAAGTGGCTTCAGTCGTGTCCGACTCTGTGCGACCCCATAGACGGCAGCCCACTAGGCTCTGCCATCCCTGGGATTCTCCAGGCAAGAACACTGGAGTGGGTTGCCATTTCCTTCTCCAATGCATGAAAGTGAAAAGTGAAAGGAAGTCGCTCAGTCGTGTCCGACGCTTAGCGACCCCATCTAAGACTCTCCAAAAACTAAAGGACTATTTGGCAAGTTTCAATTTCGTGGGGCAAAACTTCCTGGAAAGTAACCATAATATTAGAAGAACCAATCTCTTTCTCTGCCTTTCTCCCTCCCTCATTTTCCTTGTTTCTCTTTTTCCCTTCTTTCTTTCTGTTGCAGGAAGGGGACCCCTTCAGGGCCCAAAACTGGGCTCTTGTCCAACACTTGGATATGAATTGTCCAAGGAGACACATGTGCTGACAAAGCAAGAGATTTTACTGGGAAAGGGCTCCTGGGTGGAGAGCAGTAGGGTAAGGGAAGCCAGGAGAACTGCTCTGCCACATGGCTTTGCGTCTCCAGGTTTTATGGTGATGGGATTAGTTTCCAGTGGTCTTTGGCCAATCATTCTAATTCAAGTTCTTTCCTGGTGGTGCATGCATTGCTCAGCCAAGATGGATGCTGGTGAGAGGGATTCTGGGAAGTGGACGGACACGTGGTGTCTCCTTTCCACCTTTCCTGAACTCTTCCTGTCAGTGGTGGCATATTAGTTCCGTATTCCTTATCAGGACCTCCTGTCATAAAACAACTCATGCAAATGGTTACTATGGTGCCTGGCCGGGGTGGGCGGCTTCAATCAGTATGCAGGACTCTTCACTGAGACCGACATCCTGACCACTCAGGGTATGGACCAGACCCAGCAGCCGCAACTGGGACCCTTTTGTCCCTGGTCTCCTCCTGACACAGACAACTAGCCAGAGTGCCCCGACTGGTAAGGAACAGATTTTATTGACCTCTCTCCCCTTCCCTCTCTTTTTCCTCTCCTTAACCCTTCCTATCCTTCCCCGTTTTTCTCGTCCCCTGGTCCTGGATGCAGGAATCTGGTCGAAAGGCCTCAGCCTGAGCTGAGGATTGGAGACTGATCACCTCCTCTTGGCAGAGAACTCGAATTCTGGTTCTGATTTCTGGTAGGGCCGAGTTCAGTCCTCCCTTCTCTGGAGGCCCAGGGTAAAGTCCCATAACGCCTGGGCATCTGCAGGTGGCAGGAGACGTAAGGCCACCCCTTTGCCGCCCTCTCCCGCCTCCTCCCCCTTCTTCTTTCAACCTGGCTTCCTTTCCTCCCTTTGAAATCTTGGAAGCTGTTAGTGCTTGGATCTGAAGTTCTGTCTGTCTATAGGAGGTTTTCTGAGAGACTGTATTCTTGTATTTAAGGGAGTGTCTGATGAGGACTGCCAGGTTTATATGTGTGTGTTTTAACTCTGTGTTCTGTATTGTGATTTTTGATGCCCATTTTGCTTTGTCTGGCCACCATTTGGTTTAGACCTGCTGCCATGTTTTTAGAATTTGATTTTCTTTTCCTTTGCCTTGAGACCAAGGCTCTCAGGAACACTTATCTAGACCATCTCTAACTCCTGAGACTGAGAAAAAAGGGGGAAAAGACTTTAAATTTTTTATTTATTTCAACTGTTTTTTTATAAACTAGTAAATTTTATATTATAATATCTAATTCATGACTAAACTTAGAAAATGAAGCTAGATCTTGCACTCTGTCTGTCTAAATATGTCTTGGTATGTCTTTGTCTCTGGGTAATATTTTGAGGTTAATTTGTAAATGAGCTCTATTTATTTGGCTTAAAAAAAAAGGTAAGTGCTTATAAATCAAGTAATTCTAAATTAAACAATAAATTCCAGGTTCATGTGAACTTGGAAATATTCAGTATTAAATACCTGATATTAATGTTTGTTTGTTGACCTATCTAATATAGACATGTCTTAGAGTAATTAACACTAAGTAGAATATTTTCATTGTACTTAGGTTTAATATAAGTTAAATATTATATCTGTTACAAGTTTATCAACAAGAAAATTACCTTGAGTGAAGAAACTTCTAAAAGATGTAAATGAGATATGAGCTTTTATATAAACTCTATTAAGAATAATTATTCTTTAGAAATATCTGTCTAAAATAGTCTCTCCAGATTGGCATAACTTAAATTTCTAACGGTTTGTGCCAAATGTGCTAAGTGTTGGAAGTCTATTGAATAGTTAGGTTATTTCCAAATAAAATAAGATTTTGAAACATTTACTACTAAACACTAATTTCCTTTTACAGAGAAACTAAAGAGATTTGGGACTATAAATGAAAAATGTTTGGTGCTATCCTAAAATGTTCTAAGAAAGCAAGGGTTTTAGAAATTATCACTAGTATTTATGTTCACCAATCTATAAAATGCTAATATAAAAGTTAGTTCTTGGTTGCTAAATGAAAGTAGGAAGTGTGTTTTCAATTAAAAAAAAAAACAAGAATAAGGTATGAAAAAATACTAAAAAGAGTTATACATGATCAGGCTTTTCTGAAATTGGATTACAATTAGTTAGATAAATGGGTTTTGTTAGAAATGACACAGCCATAAGAAAACTGGTTAGAGTCAACTAGGTCCAAGATGGAGGAGCTGACTTTCACTAGACCTTGAGCCTTGGTATTTAGGCCTATTGTGACATATCAACTAGCTAAATGATACACCCATCAACATTGACTAAATCTGACCAAATGTTGTAAACCCTTTTAATTGATCTTTTGATAAAACTTCTTAAATAGAATTCTTTTGAAGTTATTTTGACTTCTAGCTAACTTTGGGGTACTTCAGAGGGTCCTTGAAACATCCCAAAGAGAGATATTAAACTGTTTATTTGGTTGGTTAAATTACATGAAAAAGATTATCAAATGAGTAATAAATCTGCTCATGTTATAATGTATGCTAAAATTACTAATACAGATATCCTAGAAATTATATGGAGTTCTTAACATTCTGATATGTCCTTGTGTTCTAATGGAAAACCTGATGACTTCACAAAGTTAACAAAAGGACTGAGTGAACCAGTGAATATGCTTATAACTTTTATGTTTTCTATCTGAAAAATTATGGGTTTGAATATTATGTTTTCAGAGAGTAGGGAAAACCTTCCTCTCAGACTAAGTATGACAATACTTTGGTAAAAGTAAACGTTATAAACAAAACAATTATATTTTCTCTCTATCTGACTCTTCTGAAAATTGGAAATTCTTAGGTTTCCTGTAAGCTTATCAAATGAGTTAGGAAGGTTATCTCACAGGTACAAAAATCTCAAGAAATTTTTGAGACCTTGAAAAGGGAAGAATTCACCTATATTTGTTAGGCAAAATCTGTGATACGCCTTTGGTGTGAGTTTCCCAGCCCTGTTTTATTTTAAAAGTTCAGTCTGAGACTTTATAAATGTTTCAGCAAAATAAAAGTCTATAATCAATTATGGTTATATAAATCATCAGGCCAAAATTAGTGAAAACAGACCTATTTTACAAAGAAACTAACCTTAATTTTGTTATATTTGATAAAAATGAGGGTAAGTTTAAGGAGAAAAAGATATTTAAAAAAATGTTAAATCCCAGTTTGTTAATGGAGTTCTGCATTTAGTAAGACTCGTCTCTTAGATAGTTCTTTGCTGTTATGTGGTATTAATGTAAAATTTAATTGAATTCTTAAAGAACACCCTCTTTGTTTCTGAAGCTTATCTCAGTGACCTATCTTTGGATGAAGATCAGATGCCTCATGACCTGCAACCAGGACTGGAAAAGACATAATTTAAGGGACTGTCTCTAACCTGGATGGAAGGACTTTTTAATCAGGTACTCTTAACTAGCTCATGCACAATGAAACTGAGGGAAAATTAACTCTTAGATTAATTCCTACTTCCAAAGGCCCCTACACCGGACTGGTCTGTAGAGAAGATAGTTGACCTGATCTCACCTTAAAATGATGCTCAAGCAGGAAAGCTATACTATACCAGGATGAGAAGATGTCTACATCAGAGGTAGACAACTTGCCCAAGAGGCTGGACCTGATTCGTATGATCATTTATGTTTTCTTGACTTCTTAGACCTTTGCATATAAATCAGATGCTTTTCTATCATAGGGCCGATTCTATGGTAGTTTTAGAAATCAATTCAGTTGTTGGGTTTGTGGCTAATTACCTGTGTCCACTTCTGGGTTACCTTGGTAAATTTGTCTACTACCAGACTGTAACTGGTTGGCTCTGAGAGAATTTACTAAAAAAAAAAAAAAAAATTATAGTCATATTCAGGTCACTGTGATATTACTAGATGGGATCCCCACACCAGGCCAATTAATAATGCCTGCTCTGACTCTGGCCATAAATTTGAGCTTTTTCTATTACTCAAGCTCAATCAGAGCAACAAGAAAAGTTTCAGCAAAGGAGGAAAAAAATCTCCCACAATTATGGGATGGATTTATATAGATAACACCAGGCAATGGTAATTTAGGCTTAAAGTCTCCTCTGTGTTGGAAACAATTAAATCACACTAAGGACAATCAATCTAGTAACACTGGAAAACTGGGCTATGTGCCTTATAGATGGTGCCAATATATAATTTCCCTGAAAGATAAAGATTCTACAGAGTAGACTAAGTCAGATGACCTGAGATATACTGGGTTACATCTAATGGAAGCTCTTAACAAGTCTTACTTGTGACTTTACTAATACTGCTGGCTATGTTATTTGTATTTCACCTGTTTTACAAAATTGCTGTTTCTTACACTGTCAAATGTGTGTCTGAGGCCTCTGATAGAATAATATATACTCCCATATGAGATTGATGATGGTAACAGTGTAACTCTAGATATGGGAAGAAGCAACAAGAGGGAATATTTTCCTGGACCAAGAGGCTAGTAAGACAGGTGGTCCAGAGAATTTTGGATACTGTTTTATGGCCTAGTCCATTAACAACACATTAAGTGTCAACCAAAACTTTGCCAAACCTGAGAATGGAAATTCTCAGCACCATGGGATAAAATGGTCATGAAATGCTCCCCTCAAAATCACGGTCAAGTTTATGAACAAAAAGAGTCTCTGCCAACTAAAGACTGACACTTGCCATCTACATCTACAAAGATTAAATCATGGCCACTGCAACTGCTGACTTTCATTGCCCCTGAAAGTTCAGGGTGAAAATCAGGAATGAGGCACTCTGTGTTCTGGGAAAAACTGGCAGAATAGGCCTTCAGATAGTTAGATCTTTTCAGGAGAAGATTTTATGAGTCCCAATTCTTGCATCTTCTCATACCTAGAGAAACACTGACGTCATGAATGGTGAAATCTGCTTTGGCTATTAAGGAAAAGTTTATAATTAAAAGTCAAAATACAGTAGCTGTGGTTCAGATATCGAAACAACTAGGTGATGCTATGGGTGTATTTTCATATTAAACCGTGTATTGCTAAACAGTTGAGTTTTCTGAGTCGTGGCTTGGATGCCACCAATCTCAAAACAATGTCTGCTGGAAGCTAGTAACTGCAACCTTACTTTTTATAAAACTAGGCAGCTGGCTGCCTGGCTACAAGTCTCCCTGAAGTGCCAGGTCCAGACTGGGTTTCAGACCTATTCTTCTAAAAAGAAATGAGATTTATTTGTCTACTAAATTCCAGTTATCACTCTTCCAACTACCTCTAATTGGTCTGTTATACCAAAATGGCAGACCAGGGGATTGAGATTTTTAATCATAGAAGACTCAGCTCTAGAACTTGGAACTCAGAAATACTTCCAATTCAGTGTCTATACTCCAAGCTGAGGCAGTCCTATGCTCTATTTTGACAGGAAGTTATCACAGTCATAGTTGCCCAGTTCCCTAAATTAAAACTGAGTAGAACTCTGGCGCTCTGGAGTAGAGATCTGTTCTGTGTTCTCCATTTCTTGTCTGTAGGATATAGGCTTCATTCAGCCTCCTTGACCTTCCCTGAGTTCCAAAGGGTGGATTCAAACAATTGCTAATCAGGGAAGGGAGGGGATACAGAAACAGGAGAAACAATCAAAGGTTGTTGGTACAGCCTCCAGGCAGAGTCCTGGTTCCTCTTCAAAGAAATCTGCATAACAATGTCTTTGAGCCCCCCACCCAGGTGGAGGATGGAGACTGAACACAAGATTCTGGGAGCACAGCTCTGTTGCTTCACCAGCAACCAATCAAAAGAAAAAGTCACAGACCCTGCAGCCCTCACTCCAAATGTTGCCTCCTGTTTCTGGGGACCAGTGATGACCATCTTATTAGGGCTCCTGTTTGGCCCCTTTCTATTTTGTCTCTGAGAGGAGCCAACAGTTTCAAACTAAATTGCTGTTACTACAAGGATGGAAGCTGGTTTCAGATGTGGAACACCTCAACTTAGATCAGGTAGAGAGAGACTTCTGCTCTGCTAGGCAGGCCCTACGCCCATGTACAGCAGGAAGAAGTTACAGAAAAGAGACCTCCACCCCAATTCCCAAGAAGTATCTTGAGTATGAAGTCTCTCAGGGGGCGTTGTTGGGGAAGCATACTGATTGAAACCACCCACCCCGGCCAGGCACCATAGTAACCGTTTGCATGAGTTGTTTTATGACAGGAGATCCTGATAAAGAATACGGAACTAATATGCCACCACCAACCGGATGAGTTCAGGAAAGGTGGAAAGGAGACACCACATGTCTGTCCACTTCCCAGAATCCCTCTTGCCAGTATCCATCTTGGCTGAGTGATGCATACGCCACCGGGAAAGACCCTGAATTAGAATGATTGGCCAAAGACCACCGGAAACTAATCCCATCACCATAAAACCTGGAGATGGAAAGCCATGTGGCAGAGCAGTTCTCCTGGCTTCCCTTACCCTACTGCTCTCCACCCAGGTGCCCTTTCCCAATAAAATCTCTTGCTTTGTCAGCACCTGTGTCTCCTCGGACAATTCATATCCAAGTGTTGGACAAGAGCCCAGTTTTGGGCCCTTGAAGGGGTCCCCCTTCCTGCAACACTTCCTTTTCCTCTCCCTCCCTCCTTCTCTGAAAGGTCCCACTACAGAACTTTTTGGTACTGTGGGCAAAGAGTACAAGTATCTAACTACCTTACACCTCCTCTTTTCCCCAGTAATCCCAAGGGAAA
Organism: Nanger dama; assembly: GCA_917880005.1. Taxonomy (NCBI): domain Eukaryota; kingdom Metazoa; phylum Chordata; class Mammalia; order Artiodactyla; family Bovidae; genus Nanger; species Nanger dama. The sequence continues at coordinate 16,911,532 of CAKJTW010000010.1, forward strand.
GGTCCAATATGATAATTGAAACAGACACACGCACACAACAACAACAACAACAGCAAACCCTGAAGAAACCTGGGTGTTAATTTTCCATTGCTGCTGTTAACAAATTACCACAAACTTAAGAGCTTAAAACAGCACAAACTTAATTATCTATAGTGCTATAAATTAGAAATCTCATACAGGTCTCACTGGGGTAAAATCGAGGTGCTGGCAGAGCCACGTTTCTTCCTGCATATGCTGGGAGAATTTGATCCCTTGCCTTTTTCCAGCTTCTAGAGAACTCTCACATTGCTTGGCTTAAGGCGCCTTCCTCTGTCTTCAAAGCATTCTTTGAGTCATTTTCCTAGTCTCATCTTCCTCTGACCACAGCTGTGAAAATGAAAACAGCTTTTTGCCCTTTCCTGTTTGCCCATTTCTGTTCCCCTCTAACCTTATAAGAACCTAATTATAAGAATTAGGTCATTGAGCAATTGAAACTAACTCCTGACTTCTGTTTTCCTGAATGCACGCCATGCCTTACCTAACCTGTCAGTTTTTCCTAGATAAAAAGAAGTATGGAAAGAAGAATTAAGTCATTAAAAAATGACTGGCTTTCTGCTCCCAACACCCCCTAAGGAATCCTGTAAGCAGATCACTTGCAAAATATAACATATGAAGACAGAGTAAACCAGTCTGCACACAATGGAGAATGAGTCAGATCCCAACATCCTGCCTCAATGACTCACTGAGATTTGCCACCCTCCTCTCTATTTTTCCCTTTAATAACTCATGGCTGAGCAGAATCTTTGGAGTTGCTCTCTGGTCATGAGCCCACCTTCTCTAGGTTGCTGGCTTTTCTGATCAAAATGCCTTTCCTTTCTACTGACACTTGCCTCTTGAATTACTGGCTTGAGCAGTAGACAACCAAACCTGAGTTCCATAATAGAAGCTTTTTACTTGTAAGCACACATAAATTAAGTTGGAGTCACCTGGTTAACCTAGGATAAGTTCCCCATCTCAAGGTTCTGAACTTAATCAGATCTTCAAAGTGACATTTGCTATGCAAGGTAACATATTCAGAGATTCCTGGTACACGGACACCTTTGAGGGGCTGTTATTCTGCCAACTGTGATTTACATCCATGCTGGAAAATTTGAAGACTACTATCTCTGGACCCTAAACTTAGAAACTTTCTTCTAAAGCTATGCAGGGGACTCATTAAAGAGGTTTATGTTCGCCTTCTTGTGAAAGTGTGGGATGTCTGGGAAATAATTTAAGAAAACCCAAACAGCTCATAGTTTGGTGAGGGCAGGGCAGTGTCATTGAGGAGGGGGCCACAACAAGCAAGTCAGCAAGCAGATGAAAAACACAATGGCGAGTGTTTCTCCAAGAAGAAACTGAACAGGCTGAGTTTCTGAATTGGGATGCTAAAGCAAAAGAAAACCCCCAGGAAGGTTTTTCCTCTGTACACAGGATGTGCCACAAAGTTCTCTCACATATTATTCCAGAGAGGCAATGCAATTCCATTTAAAGTAATGAGGGCTATATCTGCAATACTAGATATTAAAACATATTGTAAACTGAAAAGAGTGAAAACAAGACATGGAAGGAGGTGAGAACAGACAGAGGCTGACAAGAGTTTAGCATAAGAAAAGTGTTATTATTATTTTTTTAATGTGCTATCACTACTAAGATTTGGGGCTATTTCAGTTTTCTACCCTTATAATCATTTCTTTTTCTACATTTTTAAGAATAGATCTGAATTATTATAAGGTAACATATATAGCATATTTATTTTATAAAATACAAATCATATGGCAATCATACCTACACAAATATACAAACATACACACACAAATGTTGCACCTCACACTTTGATTAAAGAATTTAAGTATGGTTTTCTTTTATCTCACTTGTCAAATTTAAAGAATACTGAAGTATGTATAACATAAAAAAGGCAAGAAACAAAGTCTCCCATGGCTCAGATTGGATTGTGGAAAGATTACTTTACCATATACTGCCCAATATTTTAGGTTTCTGTTTTTCTTCAAAGCAGATTTGGCAGAGAAAAACGTTTTCAGTTTTACTCATGTGAAAAGAAAATCTTCACTTTAGTATTCATTATGCGCGATGTATGCAAAATGCAATGAGCCAACTGACTCACACTTTGGTGTCATGCAAATAAAACCTAAACATAAGAACGTGTAACATCTAGTAAAATGTGCCTAAAACCACAAAGGCTAAAATAAGAAAATAAAGAGCTAAGAAATGCAATTAGCATATTCACTGAGGGCAACTAGTGAGATTTGGAGATGAGCCATATAAATATGAACTTTTGCTTTTGCCTAAGAATGTCACATTTATAGGCAAATAAAGGCCCACATTTGCCTAGCAGTTTTTGTATTTGATTTAAAAATGAAAGTGAAAGATTTTATGAAAATAGGTGGAAGGTAGGTGTGTATGTTTGTCAAAATGTGATTCAAAAATAGTGCAGCATACACTTCATGATTTTTATGTTTCAAATAGTGTTTAGGTGTTTTTTTACATTTGAGAAAATGTTATTCAATTACTCAATGTTTAATAATTTAGATAAGAATCATGCTTTCTTCATAAAAATATAGAGATTGGTTGTTTTTCCCCCAGAATAATAATGGTTGAATATGTGTAAATGTTATACAGGATTATTTATGGACTGATCATTTTTGTCACTCAGCTAGGTAGGCATCTTTCAGTCAATGGCAGTGTGTAGGCTTACAAAGTCAATTTGACTATTTTGTCTAACTGATAAAATAAAGTTGATTATTAAATATGTAGACCTCAGATATTTAGGCTGCTAATGCTAGCAGACTATCAGGTAGCCAATTATTCCAAGCAATTACATTGTTTTGGGTTGCTGAGACATAGTGAAAAACTAGTATGACAATGAAGATTATATTTAGGAGCTCAGACTCAGATGTGGTAGAATAGTGAGAACATGGAAAATTCTAGGGTAGCAAGAAAGCACTGGTTTTCTGAAAGATAAGAAAGTTGCTGGAAGGAAAAGGATGGAAGATAATTTTTTTCTAACGTCAATCCCATATCCCCAAAGTCTATCTATTTCAGAAGTCAATCTATTTCAGCAGGTCTTGAATGTTTTGGATTTGTGTCACTACTTAGATGATTATCACATGATCATGTTCAAAGTGTAACAACATCTCCTAATCTATCAATGCAGCCATGGTCAACTCAGGATTCAAGAGGCTGACCTTTTGCACTGAATCTCTGCTTGAGAACAACTGATAATTGCAGATAAATGCTTTCTTAAAAATCCAAGTGACAAAACCCTATAATTTGCTATGGAACTCTCCATGTTACTCTGAAGCCACTTTGAAAACACACCAAACAACTTTTATTTCTTCCCCTCCTCTCAATATGTCCTAACCTGCTCCAGAGCAAAGTATGGGACGTCCTTTGCTCTGTATTCTATCTAACAGATATCTCAGTGACCATATGCATCCTTAGTTGTAACCAAAATACATTTTACACATTGCTGAAAATTTGGCAGCATGCTTAGGAAACATTTGTGGTATATGCCCCAGCGTGCCAGTGGAGGGCAACTGATTCATTTGATCATTTCAGTCACATAAGAGGCAAACACAAGTGTTTGACAAATAAGACCTAAGCTGTAATTTTTAAAAACAGAAAAGAAAGGAATAATTAAAAAAAACTAAAGTGAACAGGTAACCGCTACTAGTTGACAGAAGTTTGGAGGAGAAAAAGGCATTTGTGGGGGCAAAACTGAAACACAATTTTGAATTTGAAATGCTCACATAGAGCTTTCCATCCCCCATTTTTTTTTTTAATTGACACTGAAACATATCCAAGTGTTTGTTGTTGATGTGTATTTATATAGTAGAAGGGAGCAATCTGTGAACTATGAGAGGATCATGACAGCTGGTAATATATTTCTAGTTTATTAATATTTTCCAAATATATCCTTGAAAATTATTTGTTTAGGAGGAATTGAGATAAAATTCCCTATTTAGAGCTTTTAGTTAATCTGAGTTTGAGTTCTGGTTCTACAAGGGACTAGCTATGTACCCTCTGGCTTGATACTTAGAATCTAGGCCTTAGCTTTCATTTTCATAGGATGTGGTTAATTAAGACCTACCTTACAGGGATACTTAGAAGATTAAGTAAAATCACATATGGAAAGGATTCAGTATAGTACTTGCAAATAATAAGCACTCAGTAAATGTTCTTGTTCAGCTGCTCAGTCATGTCCTACTCTGCGACCCTATGGACTGCAGCACTCCAGGCTTCCCTAACCTTCATCATTTCCGGAGCTTGCTCAAACTCATATCCACCGAGTCAGTGATGCCATCCAACCATCTCATCCTCTGTTGTCCCTTTCTCCACCAGCATTCAATGTTTCCCAGAAACAGGGTCTTTTCCAGTGAGTCAGGTCTTTTCCAATGAGTCAGCTTTTTGCATCAGGTGGCCAAAGTATTGGAGCTTCAGCTTCAGCATCAGTCCTTCTGATGAATATTCAATAAATATAATCTGCTATTATTATCTAGTCCAGTTTCACTATATCCAGATATTTAAATTCTCAGGGGGCAAAGAAAATATAAATATTCTGATATCATATTATGACCAAATTCAGATGTCACAGGTCCTAACAAGCTTAAATTAGCAGAGTAATGGTGAACATCTATTAGCACACAGTCTGAGGAAGAAACATATGTGTTAAAAATTATTCCGTATAAAAGACATCCATCATGTAATCTAGGATTTATGAGAGTCCAGGCAAATACATTTTATTTAGTTTTAGTTCCTTTAGTTCTTCCCTGAAATGTTTCTATATGTCATAAGTAACAAGGCCAGGCCATGGATGTCTTAAGATTATGTGATACAAAATATAGAATATCAGAATAATTATTGCTTTCATTGCTAGTTGTTTTAAGAATCCATTTGGCAGGTATCTGTTTCCTGCATCCAGAAGTATTCAGAAAGGAGTTCTACATTTCATTCTTGAAAAAGTATAGGACACAAACAGATTATTTCTGAAGAACAGGGTTCTTTTGCTGAGACATTGAAATATAGGATAAGGACTTGGTATATTTGAAAAAACAAAGTAGGACAAATAGGCCCTTGCTGAGAGAAGATGGGCTAAGTATCACATAACGAAGATCCAGAGAAGCCACTGTAAAGAGCAACACAATGGAGATTGACCAAGGTCACTGGACATTCCAGCAGGTGTCAGACTGGCCCAAGGATGAGCTCCATTTAGACTAGTTGTGATAGAGTTCTCTCCAGGTCACTGAGCGCTAGCTTGGGTTCTCCTTTTACTTATTCATTTTCTACTTACAGGCTACAGAAAAACATCGACTTGAAGCTGGCCTTTCATTTTCTGGGGAAGATTGAAGCTTACAAGATAAAATGCCACAGTCTCCCATGGTCAGTGATGACACCTTTCAAAGGATGATTTCTGTTTAGTTAAATAGCTCCCTGCTGTGCTTGTAGCTTCTTAAACATCATAAAGTTGTTGTTATTTTTAAAGAAGCTCATGTAAAAAAAAAGTCATTTTAAAAATAAAAGTATAATTTAAAATAACAAAATTAATGTATTTCTGATTAACTTACATAAAGGAATTCAGAGCCATGTAAAGTTTAAGGACTTTTAAAGACCTTTTAACAATTCTGAGAGGTTCTTTCATGGTAAAGTCCCTTTCGTCCTATAAATTAGTCAAACCTTAACTCTCATGACAAAGAGGTGGAGATCTATCGTAGCACAACCAACTATATAATTCCAAGGGTCCAGCTACTTGCCCTCCAATAAAAGAATAATGATTCAACCAGATTAGCTATTTTAAATCTCAACATGACTTTATTGTATTTCTTTTTACCTCCCAGCATTAAGAATCACTACAATATACTTTCCAAGTTGGATATTTAAGTTTAAATTCTAAAATTTAATAAACACACACACATTCTTTCTGATGTTCTATCCTGCCGTAAATGAGAAGTTATTTTTAAAACACTGTTAACTTAAAATAAATCTAAAGCTAATTTTCAAATGAAAAATCTTGTGTATTCTAGTTCCTAGACTCTAGAAACAAATCTTTCCCTTTGGTTTTAGTAATAATAATTTCTATCATTTTTATAATAGCTGTCAGTAAATTTTGGTAGCTAGAGTCACAGAAATTAAATTTTTAGGGTTGGAAAGATTCCTTAAGAAAACACTAGAAGATCCTTCCCGTGTTATAAGTAGGTTTCAGGCGGTGAGGGCAGTGTCTCGATCTCAACTTGACCCATGTTTCAGTCATTTATGTTTTGTTCAATTTCCAAAAATGAGATGAATCCTTTAGCATGAATAACATAATAAAAATTATATTCTACTAAAAATTATGCACTCCAATTAGAAACTGAACTATATTTATGGAAAACTAGGTCCCTGGGCAAGAGAAAGAGAAAAGAGACTGAGCTCTGCTGAGCTATATTATTGCTGTATTACCAACAGTGTTGGTCAGCCAAACTCTTTTGAATACTGTCATTTGACTTTCCTTCATGACATAAGGAGGAGGAAATGGCAACCCACTCCAGTGTTCTTGCCCGGAGAATCCCAGGGACAGAGGAGCCTGGTGGGCTGCCGTCTATGGGGTTGCACAGAGTCGGACACGACTGAAGCGACTCAGCAGCAGCAGCAGCAGCAGGACATAAACAGTAGGTTCTACATGGACCAAACCACAGGCAGAATGGTGGTTCATTTGCTATAAGGATGAGTTTCTCAAGCAGGCAGTGTAGCTGTAGTTGCTGCATGTCATAAATTAGCAAACAATATATTAAGCAAGTACAAAATCCACAGTTACGTAAGTCCAGGTTTAGGTAATTAAAATGACTTGAGTTGAGCTGCCAGGAAGAAATTAAACATTTCTGGGTCTAGATGAGACTTCTAAGTCAGCTGTATAGTTACATATGGTCTTAGTTTGGGGCTATGAGATTAGAATTTGAGGTGCAGGTAGTTTATTTGGGAAGTGATTCCAGGACGCATCAGTCCAGAAGTGGTTAAGTGAGACAGGGAAAGAATGATGTGCTTCAAGGAGGTGACTGATTTGGGCAACTGTAACTCAGTTCCACTGGAAACTTCTGGGGGATGATATAAAATAAGCTTCAAAGTTGTCATATCTGGGGACACGGATGATGGAGTTTGTCATTAGTTGTGAGCTTCTCCCATAGGTATTACCTCTTTGGCACTTCTGATCTTCCCTCCTCTTGGCTGTGACTAGAGAAAATTCTAATGGATGTGGGTGGCACATACTCACTTGTACTATACACATGTATGTGTGGCGATGTCTAAATGATTGCTTAATACCTCTAGACAAGCAATAGTGCAATAGGGAAGTCTGAATTTACCAGGTTCAACCCATAGCAATTAAAAAGATATGATAGCAACATATTCTCAGAATGTGAAGATAAAGTGATCATGAGAGTGATATTATGGAAAATCATAGCAGGCAGTAATAGATTCCTCCAATCTACTTACTTGGGTGTAGCTTTAGGTGAAGTCTAACTATAAAGTCATGGCTAAGCTTGCTGATGCAGATTAAATTGGATTATCATAACTAAAGAGGCATCAGTTCAGTTCAGTTCACATGGAATCAGTTCGACTGAAGTATTTAGCAAAAAAGTATTGAAGAATAGTGGGGAAGGGGAAGCAACTGGCAGTGCTCCCATAATACTCTCTCTTGACTGAAGCTAGAACTCCTGCCACTAATGATGCCAGTCACACCACTAGCTCCTCTTGCTCTAGTCCATGCTCACCAAATAACCTTCTGAGTTTAATCTGACTTCCCAGATAGACTGAACTCCAAAGAGAAGAGGTACTAGGCAAAGGATATGGATGCTTGACAGTTTTGTTTTTCATTACCAATAAGAAAATTTTTAAGAACTAATCTGAACCTGACCTTAGGGATCGATATTATGATATTGGTCATGACAGAGTCAAGTTTCTGGGCATGTATTATGGCGACTTCTCCAACATATTGTGAGACCTCCTAGAACTGCCTCTTTGGGTCAGCATCTCTCTGGTATAACCTCTATAACTCTCAGCAATGGAGACCTGCATTTTGGGAACCAAACCATTATTCAGCAGAACAATGATGTCTCTATTGAATTTCTATAAACCTTTTTCATTTGTAGAAAATAAAGTTTCAGTAGTTGGCACTGTAACGAGGTGACAATTTAGAATAGACTAGAATGTGAATTCAGCTTAAATCTAAATCAACTGAAAAGGCATTCAGTTACTTATGTGTTCTTTGGAACTCTTCATCCATCAAAGGCTTAAGTTTCCAGGTCTAAAATGTTTGAAAATATCACACATTCTATTTATGTTTAGAGATTTAGAATGTAATGGACAAGGGAGCCTGGCAGGCTATAGTCCATAGGGTCGCTAGAGTCAGACACGACTTAATTCATCTATTAGCCTTTTGAGATTTGGGAAGTCTTAAGGATACTTCTAACTTTAACACAATATTTTCTCTCTTCTCCATCCCCTTCTTACTTTTTGACCAAACACTTATTAATATCCTTTAGAAGGCATTTATTGTTCTAGGGAGATTATCATTACCATCAGTCTCTTATCCTATTTTACATTTTAAAAGTAATTCAATATTATTGAAGTTTGCAATTGGGGAAATTAATCTGGTTTTGCACAGTTATAAAGGGTGAATATATTATGATTATTTACTTTGCCCTGCAATAATATTCAAATCAATTTCTGCTTATCTCCTTTTTACATGAGGTTTGTCCTCTTAATAACATTCAGTTTACCAAATATGGCAAATATGCATTTTCATTTCTCACACAGCTAGAAAATCTTTGTAGTATCTGTGCAAATAATTTTCTTCCTGCATCTCCTAGTGTACATCTATTTACATTGCTCTGTCAATATGCTTGAGTTGCAAATGTAAACATTGAAATGTTCTGAAATTCCCTCTAACAGAGAGGTTTCCACTACTGATATTCATTTCTCATTGTATGTTTTGCTGTGTGAACAATTCCTTTCTTTGTTCATAGGCTTTGCCAGAGGCAGACATTTATGGCATTAATATACAGAATGTTGTGTGTATCTCTTTCATTATCTGGAAAGAAAGCAGATAAAAATAACATTGAACTCTAAAGGCATAAGCAAATATTGAATACTAAAGATTCCAAGGAGTGCGTGGTAGCTGAGGTTTTCTTCAAGTTCAATATACAGCCATCTAACACTGGGGGCGGGGTGCTTGTGTCTGTGTAGGCACGTGTGGACATACATATGTGCCTATCAGAGAGAAAAAGGTTTTCATCATAGTCTTGTTTCAAATACTACCCTTCTTTTTGACTCTAAAGAGAGACTAGAAAGACAGTTTTTAAACATACTTGATATTACACAAAGTAAAATTTTGAAATATCACAGCAAGTCCATCACTACTGATACAAGAATATTTAGATGAATAAGTTTATACTCAGGGGAAAAATAATAATGAAAAGAGAAAAACACTGGGCTGCATAAAACTATTTTTTTGGTGACAATCCTAAATGAAATTTGGAGGTATCCAGAGGAAGCAAAAGAAACCAAAAGAAGCACTACTGTTATCAGACTCTCCCAGAGGTTACGTGATCCAGTGGTTCAGGCACTTTCACTAATGAGGCTCAGGCTTAATCTCAGCTTTAAAAGGAACTTGTGGAATTTGTAATAACTCTCCCTAATGTCCATAACACTCTCTTTCTTCATTTAGCTTTTTTTTTTTTCATTAGGCTTGTCTATAATGAACACTTATATGGATCACATAATTTCTATTTAGCTACATCTCTGAGCAACTCGGAACTGTGAATGTTTCCAACTTCCATTATTGATCCCATTTATTAAAATGAGGGAGGGAGCAGCCAGGAAACATCATTCCCATTTTATAGACAAGAGAATAGAAACTGGTTTTTCAAGTTCATAGAGAGGACCTGGAGTGAATAGGTGGATAAATATGGAAATTTTATAACTTGATTAGGCAAAACTCACTCTTGCACTTGTAAATCCTAGAAGCTGGAAATTAAATCAGTGACGCGTTTTTGGAGGTGAGAGGTCAGGCTTGTAAAGAGAAAGAAAAAGGGAACATGAGGAATCAGTTCCTTCTCATATGGCAGCACTGTCATGCACAGAGGCAGTTCCACATCTTGAACTGTGAATTCTAGGAATGAAGAAGAGCCCAGAGGGACTGACAGCCAATGAGTGGAGTTAACCCAATAAGGAAGCTGGATTAACTTGGCAGTTTATTTCCCACACACGCCTCCTGAGACAAGAGCAGCCTTTCCCTCCTGGCCATGACAGGGTAAGACACAAGAAACTCAGTGGGAGGCACATGGACGCTTTTCTGCTTCTCTGCACCACATGAAAGCCACGAAGGGAAAAAGAGGACTTAGTTACTGCCACATTAAGAAAATAAAGTGCCAAGTGAAACCCCAAATCTCATTTTTACAGCCACCAAGAATTTACAGTTCAGAATTTATGCTGGGAAGCAAGCTGTGAACATATAAAATTCAGGGCCCACATCACAGGACAGCACCCCTGATACGTCTCAGCTCCCTGCTGCTCCTGGCACAGTGAGAGACACTTGAAATCAGGAGTCCACATTTCATTTTTAAGAAGTAGCTTGATTGAAGTATAACTGATTTACAATAAAAGGCAAATATTTAAAGTGTACAACTGATGGGTTTCAACAAATGTATACATCCCTGAAACCACTGGCATGATTAAGAGAGTGACATTATTTATCACCAAAAGTATCCTTGCTTTAGGAGTTCTGGTCCAGAGAATTCTCTCTGATCTCTGCAGTGCATCACTCAGTGGCGAAATAACCCAAACAAGGCGGCCAGAAAGCCAGCAGCCTTGCTGGGATAGGCTTAGTTCAGTTGTGCTGTCTCTGACTTCCCTGTGAATTTCTCGGCGGCATGGCAGAGAACATCACGCTGGCCCTCTCTGTCAGTCTGCTCCTGTATTGGTTTTCTATTGCTGCTGTAACAAATTACCACAACCTTGGTGACTTAAGCAACGTGAATTTATTATTTCACTGTTCCGGAGGTTAAAGTTCGGAAATCACTCGCACTGGGCTGAAATCAAGTTGTCAGCTGGGTTTCATTCCTCTCTGGGGGCTTTAGGGAGGGAAAATCCATTTTTTCATCTTTCTCAGCTACTAGAGGCCGCCTGCAGTCACTGGCACAGAGTCCGCAGTGGCAGGTTGAGTCCTTCTCATATCACAATATTCCACCCTCCTCTTCAGTCATCACATCTCCTTCTCTGACTTGAGCTTCGCTTCCCTTTCTCCATTCTTCTTTTAAAGACCCATGTGATTACAGGGGCCTACCCAGAAAAGCCAGTATAATCTCCTTATCTGAAGGACATTTGATCAGTAATTCAGTTTCCATCTGCATCTTAATTCCCCCATGCCATGTACCCTAACATGTTCATAAATCCTGGGATTAGGATGGGGACATCTTTGGAGATCTTTATTCTCGCTAACCTAGTATTATAGGCACACATCTCCCCATCCGCTGTCATGCTGTCTCTATGTAGCCTTGGATGTTTGCACTATGTGAAGGTTAATTCATCCCTTGGTTTACTTTCGCTTTTTATGTTTAATAAGTATTTTCACATATATTACCTCTCTTGATTCTTAAAAAACATGAAAACTCCCATTTTACAAACGAAAAGTGAGGCAAAAAGGGGTTAAATGTCTCTGCCATATTGTATATGAATTGGTGGCAGAGGTGATATTTAAGTCCAGTTTGGCTGTCTCTGGATTTGATGTTACTTTTGCTATGTAATTCTACCTTTCATATAGCCACACACATAATAATCTATATAAATACATAGAGACACACTTATTTTTACATATTTTAAGTGCATATATACCTTCATGGTAATCTACCTGCCATGTAGGAGACCCAGGTTCAATCTCTGGGTTGGGAAGATCCCTTGGAGAAGGGCATGGCAATCCACTCCAGTATTCTTGCCTGGAAAATTACATGGGTAGAAGAGCCTGGTGGGCTACAGTCCATGGGGTTGAAAAGAACTGGACACTGAATGACTAACGCTTTCACTTTCCTACCTTCCTGATCTCTCTCTTCATTGATCAGTAGGGAACTGATACTTCTTTCTTAGAGTCATTGATAAAATTAAAGAAAAGATATATAGGACCACCCCCTAGATAAGAGTAAAAACTATTAACTTCACGGTTGAAACTGCTATATCCCCCTCATCCTTCCTAAAGTGTTTGATTTAGCTAAAGGAATGTTTAAAAATTAGGATTTGAGAGTCTTCAGATTTGGGTCATAATCTCTAGGACTCACCAATCTCTAGTGTTTTATACCAAGCTGGAATCATGGCTTTTATTGCCTGCTTGGGCTGTATAGGCGTATAACTTTGTATCCCTGAAATAAGTCAGCAAGGAAAAATGAAAAACCTATGAATATTTTGAGACATTAATTCTTTCTTAATGTACACAGACATCCAAACTCACTGGTAAGGAAAAGTGCATTAGATTATGCTTCTTTTCTTCAGTCAAATCAGAAGCCAGTTAGCAGAAAGAATAAACAGAGAAAAATCACCATTAGTTTGTTTTGAAGGGAGACAGGCATGTAACTGAAAATTCTTTCTTTAAATGCTGAAATATACAATCTATTCTTCTATGAACAGCAGATTCTCAGACACAATGATCTTTAACATAAAACTACATTAAACTATTCTCTACTTCATTTTGTTTTCTTTCTGTTAACTAAAATTCAAAAAAATGCTCTATTGCTCCAAGCTCAGCTTCTAGACCTGTAGCTCAGACTTCTTGGACAGAGGAAGTTCCTTTCACCTTATCATCCTGTTGATGAGGTCAAGATCAGCCATGGATCAAGTCTGACATAACATTAGGACAGAGGACTTTGGTGCTTAGAATGAAAGTAAAGTAATTGTTCCTTCCTGTGCATATCTTTTATAATATAAATAATTCTAGAACTGATGGAGAAATGTGTAAAATAAAAAGAATAAATGATACTACATGGAATAATCTGCATATAATTCTTTTGAAAATAATATATCCAATTTAGTAAAATGAAGAGAAAGTCTGCCAAAAGAGACTTGATATTGATTCACAAAATACTTTCACCTAGAGTTCAACATCAGCTAGATTCAGTTCAGTTCAGTTCAGTTCATTTGCTCAGTCATGTACAACTCTTTGTGACCTCATGTACTGCAGGATGCCAGGCTTCCTCGTCTGTCACCAACTCTCACAGCTTACTCAAATTCATGTCCATGGAGTCGGTGATGCCATCCAACCATCTAATCCTCTGTCGTCCCCTTTCCCTCCTGCCTTCAATCTTTCCCAGTATCAAGGTCTTTGCGAGTGAGTCAGTTCTTCACATCAGGTGGCCAAAGTATTGCAGTTTCAGCTTCAGCATCAGTCCTTCCAATGAATATTCAGGACTGATTTCCTGTAGGATTGACTGGTTGGATCTCCTTGCAGTCAGCTAAATCAGCGGCAATTAATTTGTGACTTAATAAAATAAGTATAAAATTTATCCACAGAAAATGGGTACTCTACCAAAGAGAAATAGCAGAAAATTAGATGCCGAGTGACTCTGTACAGAGCTTTTACTTCTGATTTTTGTAACTAACATCTGCCGCAGCTAATTCATCTTAGTGTCGGCTGTTTTACTTTATAGAGTCATTTGTGTGTGTGTGTTTTGATTCAAAACAAGAAATACATTTTAGAAATAGTGATAGTGAGGAAATAGGAGGGAAGGGGGCAGAGCACAACCTTTAAAAGAATGACATAGCCCGAGGACATGACATAAACTGGTTAAGCCAAAATAGGTCCAAGATGACAGACAAGTTGACTTCCACCAGACCTTGAACCTCAGTATACACTCACTGTAACATATTAGCATGCTAAACGACAGTCATAGGGGCCATGACAGTTTCAAAGAAAGAAAAGAAAAAAAGTGAAGTCGCTCAGTCATGTTCAACTCTTTGAGACGCCATGAACTTACCAGGGTTTACCAGAGTTTACCAGGCTCCTCTGTTCATAAGATTTTCCAGGCAAGAATACTAAAGTGGGTTGCCATTTCCTTCTTCAGGAGATCTTCCTGACCCAGGGGTTGAACCTGGGTCTCCCACATTGTTGGCAGATGCTTTACTGTCTGAGCCACCAGGAAGTGACAGAACCAAGGCTGACCAAAAATGACAGTAGCTCAATTCCAAGAAATTCCCATTTCTTCTCCAAAATGGCTGGTATAGTCTTCCCAACCATTAGCTTATGAAATTACCCACCCCAATAAAAACTGATAATCACATATCTTGGTGCTGCTCTCACCTTCTGGGATGGCCCACTCTCTGTCTGTGGAGTGTTTTTCTCTAACACATGTCCTACCTATCACTTTGTCTCTCGCTGAATTCTTTCTGTTGAAGACAGAATTCATAGGGCCTCCGTCTTAGGCCTTTTCATGCTGATCAAGCTCGGCTACCTTTCAATGGACTATGAACTCTGTGTTTAGTGCCTATGAAAACAACAACAGAAGGATAAGACCCCCTCCAGACAGGGAAACCTTGAAGATCATATCTAGGTGACTCATCGCCTAAGAGAAAACATACACTAATCACCCCTTCCTCCAGACAGGCCATAAATTTTTCTGTATCAATCGGAGTATAACCTCGGGTTTATTGATTATTGGCTAATTGTTTGACTGTTTGAGCACATGAGCACATAACATGTGAATGATGGGGTTACTGGGATTGTATTTCCCTCGGTTTATGTAAGTCTCAAGGAATTTGGAGTTGTGGGTTCAGACACGTACACATGGGGTATAAAAGATTTTCACAAACGCTGGTCAGGGTCCTTGGCTAAGAGGAGACTCTGCCTTGGGCCCGCCGGTGTAATGAACTGCACTCCACCATCTGCACTGTCCTGCTGAGTGAGTTTGTTTCCTGGAACGTGGGGCTACAACACTGTGATGAGGCATTAAGAACCTGAGCTTCATTAAATCCTAAGACCAGGTGTGATTCCATTTAAAAGATCATGGGTCCAAGTCCCAATCTGAGTTACATGGTTTCAGTAATAGTAACAGAGAGTGGACTATTTTTTAAAAGCAATGCATTCCAAAACTGTTCAGAAAGGATAACTCATTTGAATAATGTGATGCTTATTTCCAGGCAAGTTCAAATAAAATGTAATGAAAAATATCAGAAAGCATTAGAGATTAGAAATAATATTTAGGAAAATTAATTGATTATATTATAAAGTCATTTAAAATTCTTTCTTAAAATAATGTCTGTCTTATAGGTTTTGACACATCTTCTCCTGGTTTCCCACTAAAAAGAGATGAAAACTCAATAATACTGAAAATCAAAGCCGTCTGACATGCTGTTAATGTAACTTGAGGATAACATCCACTAAGCATGAGATTAATGGCTTGTCTATATTTGCCTTGTGTCTGATCCAGCAAACTCACTTGCTTGGAAAAAAAAGAAAAGTGGCAGGGAGTTGGTATTTTATTTCTTCTCTATTCTCTGGCCTATAGCTCAGGAATTGAGAAATTTGAACCAAGTACAAAATTGAATAATAGTCCCCTGACTTTAAGTACCATAAAAGTAGGAAATAGATCTGTTTGTGCTGACATTTCATAATCTGGACCAACTACAGGGTTAGGAATGTATAGACTGAACAGTTTTTGAATGAATGAAGAGAGTTAGTAAAGTAAAATCTAATGATTGGAGGAACACTGATGAAAATTAAAATCAGGCAATGAAAAGTTCTTGGGTAAAATAAGATTTACACAACTGGATTGAAAGCTCTAGGCTAGTTTGAACCCATATCAAGAGACTCACACCTACAGATATTTGGAATTTCTTTTACTCTTGGAATTTCTTTTAATTCCAAGAGTAAAAATATTTACAAGTGTTTCAACACCCTTTTTACAACTTTCCTAGATAAAGGAAGCAGACACTGCTGAGGAGCACCCTAGGGCTAGCCTGCTGTGGAAAAGTAGCTAAACTTGTGAGGCACAGAAATGGTACATTCACGCTGAGAGCTGTCCTATACTCATATGATAGCAGTTTGGTCACAGAGAGACTTCTGGCCTATAAAGGAGAGGACTGAGTATTTGCTCAGCTAAGCACTTAATTCATTAAGTCATTTCTTGGACTTCAGTTTTTGTTTTGTTTTTCCCCACATGGAAGACGCTGGATTCTTAAGGGTGTCAATTAGTAACCTGTGAGGTAAATCCAGCCTACATACATCTCTTATTTGGAAAGGAATGCAAAATTGCCTTTATTTGTAGAAGAGTAAGATTTGGTTATGCACAGAGAAAATCCAGATAAACCTATAAGCAAACTATTGGAACTAATAAGAGAGTTTTTAGTAAGATTGTATGAGACAAGGTCTGTTTACAAAAATAAATAGAATTTTTAAATTCTAGCATTGGTCAATTTAAGATTAAAACAAAACAAAACAAAACAAAAAACCAGCATTTAAAAACCCCTGTCAAACTCTTAAGAATAAATTTAACAAAAAGTTTACAAGACTTGTGTGCAGAAAATCTGAAAATTGCTACATGTTACTTAGAGAAATTAAAAAGATCTAAATAAATGAAGAGATATATTTTATTCATAGATTGGAAAAGCTCAGTATTTTTAGACATTAATTATCCCCAAATTTATTCAAGTCTTAGCAGATTGTTTTACAGAAGACAAGCTCATTCTAAAATTCATATTTAAATTCAAAAGAACTAGAATAGTAGAGAAAATCTTGAAGAAAGAAAATAGTTGGATGACAACTAAATTTTGAGATAAACTATGAAGCCACAGGAGCTCCCCTGATGGCTCAGCTGGTAAAGAATTTGCCTGCAATGCAGGAGACATGGGTTCAATCCCTGGGTCGGGAAGATTCCCTGGAGAAGGGAATGGCTACCCACTCCAGACTTCTTGTCTGGAGAATCCCGTGGACACAGAAGCCTGGCAGATTACAGTCCACGGGGTCACAAAGAATCAGACACCATTGAGCAACAAAGCACACATACACACGAAGCCACAAACGTTAAATTTGTATAGTATTAGCATAGAAAAGGAGCCATTGGGCTTCCCTGGTGGCTCAGAAGGTAAAGAATCCACCTGCAATGCAGGAGACTCCAGTTCAATTCCTGGGTTGGGAAGATCTGCTGGAGAAGGGATAGGCTACCCACTCCACCATTCTTGGGCTTCCTTGGGGGGTCAGATGGTAAAAATCTGCCCACAATGCAGGAGACCTGGGTTTCATCCCTGGGTTGGGAAGACCCCCCAGGAGAAGGGAATAGCTACACACTCTAGTATTCTAGCCTGGAGAATTATGAACAAAGGAGCCTGGCAGGTTACTGTCCATGGGGTCACAAAGAGTCAGACAAGACGAAACGACTTTCACACATACACACAGACAAATCAGTGGTGACTCAGTGGTAAAGAATCCGCCTGTAATGCAGGAGACACTGGCTAGATCCCTGGGTCAGGGCGATTCCCTCAAAATAACAATCCTCTCCAGTGTTCTTACCTGAAAAATCTTAATCCATGGGGTCACAAAAGGGTCTGATACGACTGGGTAACTAAACAACAACAAAGACAAATCAACAGACAGAATAGAGAGTTCAGAAACAGATTTATACACATATGGCAAACTGAGTTTCAATAAAAGTACCAAAGAAATTAAGCAAGAAAGGAAAACATCTTCAACACACGTTGCTGGAAAAACTGGATGTTCTGTAGAAAAACAAAAACAAAACTTGGACAGCTATTCCTAACACCATACATAAAAGTTGACTCAAAGTAGCTCATAGACCTAAATGTCAAGTCTAAAAGAATAGCTTCTGGAAGAAAATGTAAGAGAACATCTTCCTCACTATAAAATAGGCAAATATTTCTTAGGGTACAGAAACTATCATTACGAAAGAATAGATAAATAGGGATTTTATCAAAATTAAAAAAAAATAAAACAGCTTCTCATTCAAAAATATTCTTAAGAAAATGTAAAAGGAAGTCACAGATTGGGGAATATATTCACAATACATGTATCTGACAAATGACTCATCCAAAATACAAAGTGAATTGCTAAAAATAGAATTTAAAAGGATCAACAATGACACACACTTCACAAAAGGCATAAGACTGACTAATAAGCACACAAAAAGGAGCCTAACATCATTATTTTTGGAATAATGTAATTAAGCTTGGAAAAGGGTAACACTTCACACCCATAGAATGGCTTAGAGTAAAAAGACTGATCATATTAAGTACTGATAACAGTTTGGGTGGGGACTTCTCAGGTGGTTCAGTGGTAAAGAATCCACCTGCCAATGCAAGAGATTCATGAGACTCTGGTTCGATCTGTGGGTCAAGAAGATCCTTTCCAGGAGGAAATGGCAACCCATTCCAGTATTCTTGTTGGGATAATCCCATGGATAGAAGAGCCTGGTGGGCTACAGTCCATGGGGTTGCAAAGAGTTGGACATGACTGAACACACGAAAAAAAAAATAACCAGTTTGGATCAACTAGAACACTAATGCATTGACGCTGCCAGTGTGAAATAATACACCTAGTCTTGGCAACTGAGATTTTCAAAATATAGTTAAACATGTATTTTGCTATAACTCAGAAGTTATAGCCAAGAAAAGGAAAATCACACCTGCAAAGAGTTGTACAAGGATATTCATAATAGCTTTGTGCCTAATAATACACAACTGAAAACAGTTCAGATGTTCATCAAATAGAAAATGAATAACTAAATTATAGAAGAGCCACAGAATGGAATTTGTTTAGAAATTAAAAGAAATTTGATATTGTCAACTTCAAATTGACACTTGCCAAGAGCATTTGCCAGCTACTGAACAACAACAAGGGTGTTTTCCATCTGCCTCTGTGGAGACTGAACCCTGTGTAACTGCAGCTGCTGACCTTCAACACCCGCCGAGGGGAATTTAGGGTGGAGAGTGAGGCACTCTGCGCCCCAGGGAAACTGGTGAAACAGGTCTTTAGATATTTTCAGGAGCTGATTTGATGACCCCAATCCTTGCATCTCCTCATATCTAGAAAATCACTGAATCCCTTCATGGTGACATCAGGTCATCTTGACTAGCAGAAAACCTTTTGTAAAGTAAACACTTGATTGCACTGAAGTCCCTGTCACCAAAATCTTATACATTGACCTTCTCCCACTGCCTCTTTGGGGAAGTCTCTCAGAGCTATCTGAGGTGCTGTCTCCATGCTGCCCCGAGTAAAACTTAACTTGCAGTTTTCACATTGTACATCTTTTTAGTCAGCATAATGTTTTATGTACAATAATATGGACATATCTCTAAAACATTATGTTGAACAAAAGAAACCAGATGATTCCTTGTATTTCAGTTCAAGAACAGTGATACTACTCTAGGGCAAGGGTTGGCAAGCTTTTTCTGTAAAGGGCCAGATAATAAAGATTTTAGGCTTTGTAGTGACAAGTTTTTAGTATCTGTGTTCATTTGTTCTGTCCTGAAAGCAAACAAGAAGCTTCTGGATAAAGGCAGACTAGTATTGCTTGTAGCAATCTTTACATAAATTTCCTATGCTTTGTTCTCTGCCTTCAGGGAAATGTGGTAAAAGCCAGAAGTTCAGGGTTACAGTATAAATAGGAAATTGTGTACCACAGGAGAGGAACCCCAGAAAATCTGGGATTTTATTTGGGAACCGTTGTGCAGCTGCCCTTCACTCCTCCTGAAAAAGGACCTATATCCTATCTTTCTAATGTAAATAAATCTTCACTGGGGAAGAAAACGAAGAAGGCCCCTATTATACATTATTTTGAAATGAAAACAAATGGCTCCTAGTTTTGTCCCCTTTTAAATGTAAATTCATACCCTTCAAACGTAAAGTTACAAATGTTTCCAGGAGACAAATGAAAGCATTCTATCTTTATGACTTGTCAATTTTTCTAGCTCAGGAGGCTGAGTCTCTGCAGAAACACTAGAAAATCCAGAAAAGACTGACTTTCCAGTGAGGGCAATAATGTCTCAGTCTCAAGTACTTAGCCCTGCCCTTGTTATGTGAAAGCAGTAGCTTGCTACAGGATGGGTGTGACTTCATTTCATTAAAACCTTACTTACACAAATAAGTTGTAGGCCAGATTTTACTGATCTGAGCTGTGGTTTGCCAACCCCTGTCCTAGCATGAAAGCAAGCTTTGCAATGGTTTCCTCAGATGTCCTGCTTATTGACTGAGGAGGCAGTCACATGAACTTTCAAGAGTGGGGAAATACTCTTGATTTTGCAGTGGTTAAAGTGGCCCCGTGGACTATAGCCCGCCAGGCTCCTCTGTCCAGAGATTTTTCCATGGCAAGGATTCTTGAGTGGGTTGCCACTTCCTACTCCAGGGGATCTTCCTGACAGGGATCTTCCAAGCCCAGGGATCACACCTGCATATCTTGCGTCTTCCGCATTGGCAGCTTGATTCTTTACCACTAGTTTCACCTGGGAAGCCCCAGATGGGTGTATGAAAGTGAAGTTGCTCAGTCATGTCTGACTTTTTGTGACCCCATGGACTGTAGCTTACCAGGGTCCTCCGTCCATGGGATTTTCCAGGCAAGAGTACTGGAGTGGGTTGCCATTTCCTCCTCCAGGGGATCTTCCCGACCCAGGGATCAAACCCGGCTCTCCCACATTGCAGGCAGACAGATGCTTTACCGTCTGAGCCACCAGGGAAGCCCAGATGGGTGTATGTTTGTCAAAACTCATCGAAATGTGTTGCTCACATCTGTGCATTTTACTTTTGCAAAATTTACCTGTTTAAAAGAATCACTACAGATTCTTGCAGCCAATAAAAATAATGAAATACTGTGAACAATTTTATGCTCCTTAATTAAACAGAGTAGAAGAAATGGACCAATTTCATGAAAATCACAAACTGCTAAAATTCAACTAAGACAAAATAATCTGACTAGTCATATAAACATTAAAGAAATTGAATTCATAATTTAAAAGCTCCTGAAGAAGATATCTTCAGGACAAAATGGTTTCATTGCAGGATTCTATTAGATATTTAAAGAAGAATTAACATGAGTTCAGCACAACCTCTTTCAGAATACAGAAGAGTGTGCTCAACTTGTTTTATGAGGCCAATGTTAATTAACCTCATACCAAATGAGAGGAAGGCGGTACAAAACAAAACAAAGCAAATCTATAGACCAATATATCTGAGACACAAAATCCTTAACAAAATATTAGCAAACATGTAATTCTACCTCTTAAAAACAACTCCATTTTAAAAAATATATCTTTTCTTTTCTTTCTTTAAAACCTCTGTGGAAGTAGATAGGTGTGTTGCTGTGTGCACATGTGAATATGGATGTGTGTGTTTTCTGTAAGAATTCAAATTAGAAACCTCGTAGGCTTTCCTAATGGCTCAGTTGGTAAAAAAATCTGCCTGCAATGCAGGAGACTTGGGTTCCATCCTTGGGTCAGGAAGGAAGGGAATGGCTACCTACTCCAGTACTCTTGCCTGGTGAATCCCATGGACAGAGGAGCTGGGCAGGCTAGAGTTCATGGGAAGGCAAAGAGCTGGACACGACTGTGTGGCTAACTTTCACTTTTCACTTTCAACAGTGGGCTGAAATATTTAGATCCAGGTGTAAAGTAATCTGAGGGCTTCCTTGGTGGCTTAGTGGTAAAAATGAATCTGCCTGCCAATGGAGGGGACATTGGTTCGATCCCTGATTTGGAAAGATCTCACATGCCGTGGAACAACTAAACCTGTGTGCCATAACTACTGAGCCCATATTCTATAACTACTGAAGCCTGTGTGCCCTTGAGTCTGAAGAGTTGTGTGCTCCACAGCAAGAGAAGCCACCACAATAAGTCTGAGCATCACAACTAGAGAATAGCCCCCACTTGCTGCAGCTAGAGAAAAGCCCACGCAGCAGTAAAGACCTAGGACAACCATGAAATAAACAAATAAAATACAATTATAAAAAATAATCTACAGAAAGAAATGCATTGTTATTTCTCCTAAGTAATTTTACTCATTTTTTTAATCTGGAAAAAATCATTTCAAATGTCAATAATTCTTGGAATTCTATAATTCCAAGAAACATTATCCTCATAGATAATTCCCCTCAATATCTTTTGTGTATGCATGTATGTGTGACAATGTGTTAGACATTTGACAATTATAACTTTAACAAATGAGCACCAAACAGAGGCTTAAACAGGTCAAAAATAGATTAACCACTGACATATTGAAAAAAATAATACAATTTCCCAACATGAACTATTGTGGTCAAGTCATAAAGAATTACCTTTTTAAAATGCACCTTAAAAACAACAGCTTACCATTATGACAAATTAGCTGCTTTTCATAGATAGATACTATTGTGTAAATACAAATGAAAATACATCAGTGGCCATTATTGTACTAACAGTCTAGTGTTAATATAATGTCCAAGAATCAGCTATAATTACAGTAAAAGCCCCTGACTTAGATCTGCCATGGATTTCTTAAATAATCAATCTGAAAAGCTGAAATAGCAATATAGGGACATATTTATGAAATGAAAAATTACATTTTCATTAACAATAACACATCAGTTTTTATTTTAAATGGACATTAATGAATAAAGTATGTATTTAATGTTATAGCATAGATTCCCAGATATCTCTTTTTCCTGGTTAATATGTTACATAGTTTGAAACAATTCCAATTTCCACATTTTAAAAATTATAGATATGACCTTTACTCCTTGAATATAGGAAAGTGCGGAGACAAAGAGAAAAATAACTCTCTTTCATGGATCCTAAGGAAGTATACACACACAGACACACACACACACACACACACACAGACACACACACACACACATTTAGGGTATGTGTGCTAGTGTTTATTTCCATTCATACACAGTAGAGGGGAACAAAGGGGAAAAGGCCACTTAACAGTCAAAGACTCTGAGTTGACACACACTTCCCCTACCTTTTCTTTCTGCTCTTAATTCTTATTTATTCTACTCTAGGAAAAATACCCATAGTCTAGTTAATAAAAACTGATATTAACATAGGTTAATGTTCTTCTAGGTTTATCCCTGTATCACAGGGCATAACATCTGGAAACTGTTCTACAGATTCCCTTGCCAGCAGGATTCTAGTTACAAACTATCAATGAAAGATATTTACATTAAATTTGTAAGGGAAAGAAAAGGAAAGGCCATTAATGCTTTAGGTTTAAACAGACCTTAGGTAGACGGAAGAGGTCAAGTTTTACCTTTGGCATTTTGATATCTTCCTGAGTGAGTGAAGTCACTCAGTCGTGTCTGACTCTTTGCAACCCCATGGACTGTAGCCTAACTAGGTTCTTCTGTCCATGGGATTTTCCAGGCAAGAATACTGGAGTGGGTTGCCATTTCCTTCTCCAGGAGATCTTCCCGACCCAGGGATTGAACCCAGGTCTCCTGCATTGTAGGCAGACGCTTTACCATCTGAGCCACCAGGGAAAATCTATCTTCCTGAGTATCAGCCATTAGATGCTGCAGATATTGAAGACTTTTGGTCTTGACTTACCTTCAATTCTTCCATGTTCACATTTCTCAAAAGAAGCCTTCCTGGCCTTCACTCTTACCTTCTTACAGGTGTGTGAATCTTTAATTCCCTATTTGATCCACAAAGCAGAAATTTCATGTGGTTCATCCTAAAAACAAAATAAAATTTTAAATTATTTTCAGTACAAATGTATCAGTAACACTGTCAATCACCCAAATGGACCACATTCCCATTTTAAACAATAAATGGACTGGGAAAGTATGTGCCTTTCCATATGGAAAAGCAAATCTCATTCTCAGTCATGTCTTTTGCAACCCCATGGACTGAAGCCTGCCTGGTTCCTCTCCATAGGGATTCTCCAGGCAAGAATACTCAAGTGGGTTGCCATTTCCTCAGGGGATCTTCCCAATCCAAGTATCAAACCCATGTCTCCTGCATTGCAGGCAGATTCTTACCATTGAACCACCAGAAAAGTCCCAAAGTATGTCTCTGCGAAAGCTATAATTCCACATTCTATACATATCCCCTGTTAGTGCAGAAGTACTTCTCCTTTTATGGCTACCCCAGGTCTTGGTGAGCTTGGATTATTCATCTTCTACTTTCATGTTCAGGCTCACCTAAATTCTAGAATGGCCCAGTCTTGATAAAAGATATGCTTATATTATTTTTCAGTCACCCACAGGTACCTCTCTGTACAGACCCTGCTCTACACTTCACATTCTGGGTCAGGCATTAGTGTCCCATTTTTTTTCTTTACTGCCTTTTCTAATAAATCTGGAACCCTGTCACTTGTTGAGGATCACATGGTTTCCAGGTATGCATACAAGTAGCAGGACCTCAAAAGTCATTTTACTTTGCTAGCCTATTAGGACATTGATTTTTGTTGTTGTTGCTTATTTTTGTTTCTTCATTTTGAATCCCATGTGTAGAAGGATGTTTTGAAATAGTGCCTAGATATTGCTATACTGCTATGCATAGTGCCTAAAATACTTCATTCATATTAAATGAAAGAAAAAGTGATTAAAAAAAAAAGATCATTTGGAGCAGGCCCAGGTTAATGGGAACTCAGAGTAGAAACTTAAAGATGTTTAGAGAGTATTTCATACAAATTTACTTAAGGGATTCAAGTCATGTCAGGCACTTCATTGAGGTTAAGCCCAAATCTTTGCCTACATGGTCAAAATGGACTCAAGAGAAAGGCTAATTTTTTTCCCATGAAACAGCATGATCTTAGGCAGACAATCTGAAGTGGGTAGGTATGATCTTCATTCACAATATTGAAGCTGCCCCAGTGGTTTCTAGTCTCCTTTGAAGCTTGCAGGAAAGAGGAAAGATGTGGGAGGAAATCAGCTTCTTTTTTTCAACAACTGGACCTGGATACTGCATATACATCACTTCTAATCATCTCCCAATGCCCAACATCATATGACTACACTCATCTTCAAGGGCATAATTTCTAGAGGTAATGCTATGTGCTAAGCTAGAATTCAGGAGTTTTATTACAAAAGTGAAAATGATAAATGGCTGCTGCTGCTGCTAAGTCACTTCAGTCGTATTCGCCTCTGTGTGACCCCATAGACGGTAGCCCACCAAGCTCCACCATCCCTGGGATTCTCCAGGCAAGAACACTGGAGTGGGTTGCCATTTCCTTCTCCAGTGCATGAAAGTGAGAAGTGAAAGTGAAGTTGCTCAGTGGTGTCTGACTCTTCTCGACCCCGTGGACTGCAGCCTACCAGGCTCCTCTGCCTATGGGATTTTCCAGGCAAGAGTACTGGAGTGAGGTGCCATTGCCTTCTCTGATAAATGGCTACTAGAGGACAATTTAACTTCTATTCTTATTTAACTTCTATGCAGAGTACATCATGAGAAATGCTGGGCTGGAAGAAGCACAAGCTAGAATCAAGATTGCTGGGAGAAATATCAATAACCTCAGATATGCAAATGACAACACCCTTATGGCAGAAAGTGAAGAGGAGCTAAAAAGTCTCTTGATGAAAGTGAAAGAGGAGAGTGAAAAAGTTGGCTTAAAGCTCAACATTCAGAAAATGAAGATCATGGCATCTGGTCCCATCACTTCATAGGAAATAGATGGGGAAACAGTGGAAACAGTGTCAGACTTTATTTTGGGGGGCTCCAAAATCACTGCAGATGGTGATTGCAGCCATGAAATTAAAAGACGCTTATTCCTTGGAAGGAAAGTTATGACCAACCTAGATAGCGTGTTCAAAAGTAGAGACATTACTTTACCAACAAAGGTCCGTCTAGTCAAGGCTATGTTTTTTCCAGTAATCATGTATGGATGTGAGAGTTGGACTGTGAAGAAAGCTGAGAGCTGATGAATTGATGCTTTTGAACTGTGGTATTGGAGAAGACTCTTGAGAGTCCCTTGGACTGCAAGGAGATCCAACGAGTCCATCCTAATGGAGATCAGCCCTGGGTGTGCTTTGGAAGGAATGATGCTAAAGCTGAAACTCCAGTACTTTGGCCACCTCATGCAAAGAGTTGACTCATTTGGAAATGACTCTGATGCTGGGAGGGATTGGGGACAGGAGGAGAAGGGGACAACAGAGGATGAGATGGCTGGATGGCATCACTGACTCAATGGATGTGAGTCTGAGTGAACTCCAGGAGTTGGTGATGGACAGGGAGGCCTGGCATGCTGTGATTCATGGGGTCTCAAAGAGTTGGACACTACTGAGTGACTGAATTGAACTGAAAGGGGACAATTAGCAGAGTCTGACACACAGGAATTTGAATTTAGCCCTAGTTGAAACCAAAGCCTCTTTTGTTTGTTTTACTGTGCTTTGTGACTTCTGCATCTTCTAGGTTATAAGAGACATAAAAATTTTTAGCAGAGATGAAACATGATCAGATTTACATTTTTGAATGAATACTTTGAAGAAATCACAAAAGGGAAGGAAATGTTAGAAAACAGTTGTGTAAGTTAAAGCAATAAATGATTGTTTAAAGCAGCTGTTCTCAATCGTTTTGGTTTTAGGACCCCTTTATACTCTTAAAAACCCCAGAGGACTTCAAAGAACTTACATTTATATGGATCTACCCATTGATCTCTAACATACCAGAAACAAAAAGTGAGGAAATTTTAAAGCATAGGAGAGAACACCTGTTGTATTAGTCATCAGAGTAATGATGTCATCACCTGTCACGTAGCTTGCAGACAATTCTGCTGAATGTTTGGGAGATAGTGAGAGTGAAATAGGCAATTAACATCTTAATATTATTATGAAATTATTTTTGACCTCCTGGAGATCTCGAAAGAGTACTGGGGTCCCACAGGGATCTCTGGATTATACTTAGAGAACAACTGGCTTAAATAAGTTCTTATCAGCTGAGTTGTCAGGGAGGAATAAGTTTAAAGACCTTAGAGGAGTAGAAATGATAGGATTTAGTGACTTGCTTTAATAAGATATAATTTACAAACAGCCTTCTTCGGTATTAGTTGTTACTGTGTTGAAGCTAACCTTTAAGAGCACTGTGCTGAGTGCTTTAAATACTTAATTTTATTTAATCCTTAAACTAAACCCCATGATACGGTGCCATCACATTTTTTTATAGCCAATATGTATAATGAATAATGTATAATTGTGGTGTGCATGCTAAATTGCTTCAGTCTCTCTGCAACACTATTTCCGACTCTGTGCAAGCCTATGTACTGCAGCCCGCCAGGCTCCTCTGTCCATGGGATTCTCAGGCAAGAACACGGGAGTGGGTTGCAGTGCCTTCTCCAGGTGACCTTCCGGGCCCACGGATCGACTCCGTGTCTCTTATGTCTCCTGCATTGGCGGGCAGGTCCTTTACCACCAGCACCGCCTGGGATACCCCAGTCGTGGTGGTGAGCAGCATTTAATTTCCTAGCTACTGAGAACCAAATTTCTTTTAAGGCAGGTGGAGCTGTGAATAACAGCCTCTGGCCAATGTTTTTCAAAAATTATCCCGTGCCTCCAGAGAAATTTTCTTCACAGCAAGACTGTAAGAGTCTGATCTCTGTTGCTTCTTCAGAGAATTGATTTCTGTATTTCCCTTTGTTCTGGTTTTGACACTGTTCCCATTCTGGTTGTTCACCACTGCTCACTGCTCAACTTTTGTTCCATCTGTTCTCCTGACTCTATCTTTAACCTGGATTCCATTCCTATTGCTCAGCTAAACTTAGCTTCTCAGCACCTGTTCCAACTTTCCTCCTGTTTGTAACCACCTCATTCTGGTATGTAAACTGATTTTCCTATATCCCAGTGACAGTCAGGACCTACTACTCTTGCATATTCTGAAATTTTTTTTTTTCTGGTCGCTATTTGCAATATAACAGCACAACCATCCTTTGCTCACCATCTTTCTAGAGTTAAAAGCTCACCTTTATGGCATCAGTCCTTTTGTATCTGACCATAGATATAGGATATTACAGGAGAAAATGTAACAAGACCAAGAGGCACGTGCTCTATAGAAGAAAAAAATTGTTTCTTTGATCTATAGGAAATTTCAATAGAGTATTTGAGACTTTTGTTTGCTTGTTTGCAGAGTACATTAACCATAATTGCATGCTGTAACTGTGAAGCATATTATGATCAGATTGTGCTGAGTGCTTAAATTGATGGTGTTAGTTGGAGACAGGGTTCCAGAAGCTCTGTCCTTACATAGAAATTTAAGAAAAGCAGCCATATCATTAGATTGCTACAGAAGAGAGGTTATTTACAGTTACTTGCATTTATTTTCTTTTTCCCCCAATAAAAAATGTGCAGGGCTCTTGAAAAAAAAAGTAATCAAAATATCATTACAACAAATAAAAGATGAACAACAGATATATGAGAAAATATCCAACTAGTATTCATAATTCTCTGGTTATAATCTTATAAGTGATTACTTTTTTTTTGCTTTACATAATTTGTTTGAATCAAGATACAGATAATTTATATACTGCAATTGTTTGATATGTTTCTTAAGTGTCTTTAGATTTATAGAATTTAAAAAAGGTGGTTTTCCTACAGATTTCCCACTTTCTGAATTGTGATCATTGCATTCCTGTGGCGTCCCAGGTATTCTGTGGCACTGTCAGATCAAAATGTGTTATCAGATTACGTCAGAGGTGGTGGTTTGTATGTCCTCTGGAGTTATAAACAACCTAAGGCAAATAATTTTACAATTTTAGGTATTGATGGTCATTTCCTAGGTTGACTAATAAATTAGGAATTCAAAAGAGCTATATTCTAGTTTTAAAAACCTCATTTATTAACACATAACACTTCCATAAAGAGAGGTTTTCCAACATAAAGTAATTGCTTACACTGAAGTAAAGTTAAAGAAAGGCAGGAGAAATGCATAATTCCCTCCTCTCCATCCATTTTTGATAGCTTTTTTACTTCCTGGCATATCAAGAAGTCCAGGCTACCTTGGGTTTTCCTATCCTGGACCTGAAGGCATTTATTTCTCCAAGGATCCTGCTCCTTTTAGAAATAATTTATATTAATGATCACAACGTGGACACTAGGGATGCTCAGAGCTACTGAACTGGTCTCTAGCTTTTTCCAGTGTACAGATTTAGGAAATATGTTTTTGTTTGTTGGTTTTTGAGAAATATTGGCAAACTAGAAAAATAAGAGCATTTTAAACGCAAAATAAACAAAAGAAAAGAGGTACTAAGAATTAAAGTGGAAATCACAAAACTGAAAAATAAATAAACAGAGAAAATCAATAAAACCAAAATATAGTTCTCTGGAAAAAAAAATCAAATAACATTGACAAGACTTTAGCCAGACTAAGCAAAAATGGAGAGGACAGAAATTACTAATATCAGAAATGGAAATGTTGGCATCATTACCGATCCCATGGATAATAAAAGGAAAATCAGGGAATACTCTGGACAACTCTATGTCCACAAATTTGATAACCTAGATGAAACAGACCAATTCCTTGAAAGACTCCAACTGCCAAAATTCACAAAAGAAGAAATAGACTTTCTGAATAAGCCTATATCTATTAAAGAGATTGAATCATTAATTAATAATCTTCCAAAAAGAAAACATCAGGCCCAGATGGGTTTCTGGTAAATTTCACCGAACATTTAAGGAATAAATTATGCTAATTCTCTACAATCTCTTTCAGAAGATAGAAGCAGAGAGAATATTTCACAACTCATGAGACCAGAATTACCCTGATACCAAATCCAGACAAAGACATTACAATAAAGCAAAATGACAGGCTATCACCCCTTAGAACACAAATGCTAAAATTCTCAATGAAATATTAGAAAATGGAATTCCTCAAAATATAAGAATGATTATACATCATGCTGCTGCTGCTAAGTCATTTCAGTCGTGTCTGACTCTGTGTGACCCCATAGACGGCAGCCCACCAGGCTCCCCCGTCCCTGGGATTCTCCAGGCAAGAACACTGGAGTGGGCTGCCAGTTCCTTCTCCAACGCGTGGAAGTGAAAAGTGAAAGTGAAGTTGCTCAGTAGTGTCCAACTCTTCGTGACCTCATAGACTGCAGCCTACCAGGCTTCTCCGCCCATGGGGTTTTCTAGGCAAGAGTACTGGAGAGGGATGCCATTGCCTTCTCCGTATACATCATAACCAAGTGGGATTTACCCCAGATGTGCAAGGCTGATTCAACATTTGAAAATCAACTAATGTAACCCATCACATCACGAGACAAAGACGAAAATCACATAATCACACCAATAGTTGAAGAAAAAGCACTTAACAAAATCCAATATCCTTTAATGATAATTTAGAAATAAGGAGAAATTTCTCAACCCAATGGACTACCTTCAGAAACCCCATATCTAACCTTATACTTAATAGTGAGAGGCTAGAAGCTTTCCCACTAGATCATGTACAAGGCAAGGATGACCTTTCTCACTACTTCTTCTCAACAATGCATTGGATGTTCTAGCTAAAGTAATAAGTAAGAAAAGGTATACAGATTGGAAAGGAAGACATAAAAGTTGTCTTTGTTCACTGATGACTCCTAATCATCTATAGAGAAAATCTGAAAAATTCAAGAAAAACTCTTAGAACTAATATACAAGGTTGTAGAATAAAAGGTTTATATACAAAAGTCAGTTGCTTCCTTATCAATATATAGCAGCAATAAACACGTGGACCTGGAAATAAAAAACACAATGCCATTTACATTTAGCACCCAAGAAGAATAAATACTTTGGTGTATATATAACAAAATATGTTTAGGGCCTATTTAAGGAAAACCGCAAAGCTCTGATAAATGAAAAATGAAGAAATATAACACATTCATAGATAGAAAAACTCAATATTGATAAGATGTCAGGTCTTCCCAACTTGATCTATAGATTCAGCACAATTCTGAAATCTCAATAAGTTAATCTTCAGATATCAACAAACAAATCCAGAAGTGAAAGACCCAAAATAGCGAGCACAATATTGAAAAAG
This sequence comes from Nanger dama, assembly GCA_917880005.1. Lineage (NCBI taxonomy): Eukaryota > Metazoa > Chordata > Mammalia > Artiodactyla > Bovidae > Nanger > Nanger dama. Next base: position 16,942,507 of record CAKJTW010000010.1, read on the forward strand.
AAAAATAAAACTGGAGGACTGATAATACCCATTTTCAAGATTCACTATAAATCTATAGTAATCAAGAGTGTGGCAAAAGAATAGACAAACAGATCAATGGAACAAAGTAGAGAACCCAGAAATAGACCCCCATAAATACGGCCAACTGATCATGGACAAAGGAGCAAAGGCAATACAATGGAGCACAAACAGTTTTTCAATAAATGGTGCTGACCCAACTGAAAATTCACTTGCCAAAAATAAATCTAGATACAGTCCTTACACTCACTACAAATTAACTCAAAATGGATCATAGACCAACTGTAAAACACAGAGCTACAAAACCCCCAGAAAATAAAATAGGAGAAAAACTAGATGACCTTGACTGTGACAATGACTTTTTAGACACAACTTTAATGGCATAATCCATGAAAGAAATAATTGATAAGCTAGACTTCACTAAAATTAAAATATATACATATTTGCTCTGCAAAAGGCAGTATCAAGAGAGTGAGAAAAAAAAAAAAATCCCACAGGCTGGGAGACAGTATATCTGAAAAAATAACTGTTATTTAAAATATACAAAGAATGGTTAAAACTAAAAAAAAAAAAAAAGACCCAATTGAAAAATAGACCAAAGACCTTAACAGACACCTAACTGAAGAAATACAGATGTGAAAAAGAAAGAAATACAGATGGGAAAAAGCATTTACACACCTATTAATATGGCCAAAATCTGTAATACTGACAACAAATGCTGGCGAAGATGCAGAGTTACAGGAACTTTCATTCTTTGCTGGTTGAAACAGAGAATGCTACAGACACTTTGGAAGAGAGTTGGACAGTTTCTTACAAAACTAAATATACTCTTATTATATGATCCAGCAATAGTGCTCCCTGTATTTACCCAAAGAAGTTGAAAACTTCAGTTCAGCTCAGGAGCTCAGTCATGTCAGACTCTTTGCGACCCCATGGACTGCAGCATGTCAAGCTTCCCTGTCCATCTCCAGCTACTGGAGCTTGCTCAGACTCACGTCCATTGAGCTGGTGATGCTATCCAACCATCTCACCTCCTGTCGTCCCCTTCTCCTCTTGCCTTCAATCATCCCCAGCATCAAGGTCTTTTTCAGAGTCAGTTCTTAGCATCAGGTGACAAAAATATTGGAGTTTCAGCTTCATCATCAGTCCTTCCAATGAATATTCAGGACTGATCTCCTTTAGAATGGACAGGTTGGATCGCCTTGCAGTCCAAAGGACTCTCAAGAGTCTTCTCCAACACCACAGTTCAAAAGCATCAATTCTTCTGTGCCCAGCTTTCTTCGCAGTCCAACTCTCACATCCATACATGACCACTGGAAAAACCATAGCCTTGACTAGATGGACCTTTGTTGGCAAAGTAATGTCTCTGCTTTTTAATATGCTATCTAAATTGGTCACAACTTTTCTTCCAAGGAGCAAGCATCTTTTAATTTCATGGTTGTAGTCACCATCTGCAGTGATTTTGGAGCCCCCAAATAAAGTCTGTCACTATTTCTATTGTTTCCCCATCTATTTGCCATGAATTGATGGGACCAGATGCTATGATCTTAGTTTTCTGACTGGAGTTTTAAGCCAACTTTTTCACTTTCATCAAGAGGATTTTTAGTTCTTTGCTTTCTGCCATAAATGTGGTGTCATCTGTGCATCTGAGGTTATTGATATTTCTCCCAGTCTTGATTCCAACTTGTGTTTCATCAAGCCTGGCATTTCTCATGATGTACTCTGCATAGAAGTTAAATAAGCAGGGTGATAATATACAGTTTTGACATACTCCTTTTCCAGTTTGGAACCAGTCTGTTGTTTCATGTCCAGTTCTAACTGTTGCTTCTTGATCTTCATACAGATTTCTCAGGAGGCAGGTCAAGTGGTCTGTATTCCCATCTCTTGAAGAATATTCCACAGTTTGTTGTGATCCATACAGCACATAAGTTGAAAACTTATGTCCACATAAAGACCTGCACATAGATATTTATAGCAGTTTTATTTATAATGGCCAAAACTTATAAGCAATCAAGATACCCTTCAGTAGATTAATGGTAAATAAACAGTGGTGTATCCAAATGATACAATATTATTCAGTGATTAAAAGAAATGAGCTAACAAGTCATTAAAAGATATGAAGGAATACTAAATGCATATTACTATGTGAAATAAACTATTGTGAGAAGAGCTGCATAACAAAGAATTCTAGCTATTTGATCTTCTGGAAATAGCAAAATTAGGGAGATAGTAAAGAGATTGTAGCTGCCAGGTGTGGAATTTGGAGGAATGTATAGGTAGAGAATGAAGGATTTTTATAATGTCTGTATGACATTATAATGATGAAAATATGTCAGTGTATATATATCCAAACTCATAGAATGGATGTGGGCTTTCCAGGTACCCTAATGGCAAAGAACCCACCTGCCAATGCAGGAGACATGAGACGTTGGTTCGATCCCTGGGTCGGGAGATCCCTGGAGAAGTGAATGGCAACCCATTCCAATATTCTTGCCTAGGGAATCTCAAGGACAGAGGAGTCTGGTGGGCTACAATCCATAGGGTCACAAAGAGTAAAACACAACTGAAGCAACTTAGCATACACAGAATGGATAGCATCAAGAGTAAACCCTAGTATAACTTATGGGTTTTGGGTGATTATGATCTATCAATGTGGGTTTATCAATTATAGCAAATATTCTACTCTGGTGAGTGATATTGGTAACAGGGGGAGGCTGCACATATGTGGAGGCAGGGCATATATGGGAAAATATCTATATCTTCTTCCCAATTTTGCTGTGTATCTATTGTTGTTCTAGAAACCTAAAGTCTTAAAAAATATATATATATATATGTATACCCATACATACACATACATATATATATATACACACATATAGAACATTTAACCTGAATTCATATTGGAGCTTCTTATTCAAATTGACAGCTAATTAAATATTTACTGAAACTTACTTCTTTATCATCTCTTCTCTCCTGCTGAAAATCTTGGTTCTTAATGACATAAGTACAGTTATTCATTTACTTTATTCTGTACTTCATACAAAGCTTTCTTAGAATAATGCTAGCAGTATCAATAATATAACTCATGAAAAGAGTTAAGACATGTTTGCAATTCTTTATTTCTTAACCCACTAAGAAACTATTACTGCACTGTTATGTCATTCTAAATTGCTTCTGTATCATTATACTAACTAATAAACATAGCTTTAGTTTTATTGACTTCATTTAACATTTAAAATCTTTATATGTTTTCAATGTTAAATTGGCAACACAAGCTATATTCAAGTAATCAAACTTCTATTTCTGATTTTTCCACCCTTATTTCTTCATTTCCACTTGTCCTGTCTATCTTTTCTCCTCTTCCATGCCCTTTATATACCCATAACATTTTGTTCTAAATTGAGACACTTCAAATGTAAAAGGGATGATATTAATAACTACACCTTGTAAATAGGTGCAAATTGGGACTATTTAGGGAAAATGTAGGATATGTATCTTGAAGACATCATTCAAAATTTTTAACTTTTCACTTTCAAGAATATAAGCTAATGCATATTCATTAAATATAACTAGATCAGATTGCCAATATTTGACTACTTTTTAAACAAAAATGGTAATTTCATATGTTCGGTTTATAAGCATAAATATTAGTGTCCCTCCTTTCCTAGATACATGATGGCATACTATACTCTTCCTCACATGGCTTTTTTACTTAAATATAAAATACTCTATAGTAGTTGAAAAAGACAGTCATTCCTTGTACAAGCTCAGGATATGCATTGCACAGGTGCATCATAGTTGATGTGGCCAGTCCTTGTTGATTGAAAGTTAATTTTTTTCTATATTTTTGGTTTTAAAAATAATGCTGTAATTAATAGCTTGGTCTATAACAGCTATCCATGTTTTTGCCAGTGTTGATAGTTTCCTAGAAGGGAATTGCTGAGTCGGTCAATAATGTATATGTGATTTTACAAGAGGTTGCCAAATTTTTCTCTTCAGGGATTGTACTTTCTGCCTTAGCGAAGTGTGAGAGGTCTCCCTCACACACCTTTAGAGCACCTCTCAGTTCAGTTCAGTTCAGTTTCTCAGTCCTGTCTGACTGTGCAGCCCCATGGACTGCAGCATGCCAGTCTTCCCTGTCCAACACCAACTCCTGGAGCTTGCTCAAACTCATGTCCATTGAGTCGGTGATGCCTTCCAATCATCTCATCCTCTGTTGTCCCCTTCTCTTCCTGCCCTTAATCTTTCTCAGCATCAGGGTCTTTTCAAATGGGTCAGTTCTTCGTATCAGGTGGCCAGAGTATTGGAGTTTCAGCTTCAGCATCAGTCCTTCCAATGAATATTCAGGACTGATTTCCTTTAGGATTTACTGGTTGGATCTCCTTGCAGTCCAAGGGACTCTCAAGAGACTTCTCCAACACCACAGTTCAAAAGCATCAATTCTTTGGCATTCAGCTTTCTTTATAGTCTAGCTCTTACATCCAAACATGACTACTGGAAAAGCCATAGCTTTGACTAGATGGACCTTTGTTGCAACTTTTTTCTATATCTAAAAATTGCTTATCAGGGCTGCCGGGATCTTTTTGGACTGTTCCCCAGCACAAGTGACCTGACTAAAGATGTGTGCATGAGATTTATCTTGATATCCAGTGTAATTGGGCACAAACTTCTTGGTTGGTACAGTGATTTTTGAACTGGATTCCCCACTCCCACTTTCTCCCAAATCATTCATTAAGTTTTTGGTCAAATGTTGCCACTTCCATGAAGCCTCCTCTATCTCTCTTCCTTGTTCCTACAGCACTTGCAGATACTTTGACTATAAGCTTTATCATACTGTACTTAACCATTTACAAGCCAGCCTTCTCTTATTAAATGGAATTATTGAGCTCAGAGACCAGCTATTTTTCAGATTTCCATTGCTATTGCTAAGCCAATTTTTTTAAGCACAAATAAAAGATTTATTTTTGAAAAGGTAGAGTAGATAAGGTGTAGTTAACTGACAGAAGACTTTTGACAGTTTTAGTGAAAAGTTTCTGATCTAGAGAAAAATGGGGATCTGTTGAAACTTTTTACTTGTATATACATGTTTATGCATATATGTTTTTGTCAGATTGAAAGAACAAATTACCCTTGAGATAGTATTTATTTTTATGGCTGAATAAAACATTCTTTTCATTTTCCTTATTTCCATTATTCTCACCCATAGTTACACTTTTGTTTTCATTATATTAATTTACACAGTATGTTATGAAACACAGGATCTTTTCAAGGTTTTGTTCCATGTGAGTTGTGCATATTAATTGCTTATGTCAATACAAACACTCCCATCTAAATTGAATTACATTATAAATAAGTACTGTATATTTAAGGTGAGCAATACATACACAAACACATATATACACACATACTCAACCTACAATAGAAAAGCAAAGAATTCTAATTTCTTTAAGATTGTTAGTGATGCCATTCTGATGGTATGGCAGGAGTGGCTGAGAAAGGAATGCTCCCTGAGCTTTTCACTTACTGGCCCCTTGCTGTTAGGCAGGGACATACTATTAATTCTAATCCAGGAAATATGAGCGAAGGTATGGTGTGCTATTTTGAATAAGGAAAAAGTATGTGCAGTTTCTAATTCTCTCTTCTCCCTCCATGGAAACTGAGGAGGCTCTATGACGCACTTGCGGCTCTGCCATACATCTGCATCCCTGGATGACTGTGGAGCAGAGACCCTTGCTGATGTGCTGAGGTTTGGAGCATGGTGGAAATATACTTTAATTGTATTAGGCTGCTGATGTTTTGTGCTCATTTGTTTGCTTTTTTTTTTTTTTTGGCTGTGTTGTGCAGCATATGGGATCTAATTTCCTGGCCAGGGTTGGAACTGTGCTCCCCAGCAACAGAAACAGGCTTAACCACAGGACCTTCAGAGAAGTTCCCTTGTGGTCATTTGTACGGAACAGAAACCAATACACTTGGTATGTTAAGAAATGAGCTAACTTATAGAAGAAAATATTTAAAAGATTAGTGAGATAGCATCTTTAAAATTATTTTTAAATTACAGGTTCATAGTGGTAAGGTAACAGAATTTGAAATAAGTCTTGAATGTTTATTTTGAACTAAGAATGTGAAATAGATGATGGGGACAGAAAGGAATAGGCAGCAATAAATAAGAGTATACTGATAGTAACTGAAGATCCAGGGAAATGGTAGTATGTCCATTTCTTGACCATTTCTTATGTGATTGACCTGTGTTAGGCTCTAGGTCTATAAAGAAAAACAAGGTAGACAGCATCCTTGCTATAAGTGAACTTTCAGTCTGGAGAGAGGGATGGACAATTAAAAGTAAATAAGTTAAATGAATCATCACAGAGTTTTGGAAGTGAATGAAAGATATAGAGGGGGTGCTGTGAAAGTAAATAATGGTGGTGATGTGGAAGACTGGGGTGAGACTGAAGCAAGGTGGTGAAGAAGAAAACTTCTTTAAGCAGGTGATACTTAACTGAGACGCGGAGGGTGAAAAGGAGCCAGGCTTCAAAGAGCAGAAAAGAGAACATTCACAGCCAGGGAATAGCACGTTCACAGTCCCCGGAGGGAGCTGGTGGGTGGCTCCTGCATAACTGGCAGAGGGGAAATGACAGCAAGTCATGTCGCCGAGGTGGACAGAGCCAGGCTTTGTAAACCACGGTAAGAAATCTTGCTTCGATTTTGAATATAACACCAAACATTTTTCATTATTTTCTAAGTGAAATGGGATGCGACATGATCTAAATTATGTTTTGAAAGAATGGATTAGAGGACAGCACGGAGGGGGAGTGGGTCCTGGGGGAGCAGTTAGCACCCTCCAGCTGGAGGCCTAGACAGGAGTTGTGGGAGTGGGTATGGAGTAGAGTGGATGGGTTTGGAACACATTTGTTGGAGAGAACCATTAGAACTTGCTGATGGACGGGACGTGGGGAATGAAGGAAGCATAATCCCCAGCTTTCTGGCATAAACAGTTGTGTGGGTAGTAATGGCATTTATTGAGACGAGGAAGAGGAGGAGAAGCAGGTTTGAATGGAAACCAAGAGTTCCACTTTGAATGTGTGAAGTGTGAGATAGCTTTGAGATGCTATGTTAACCATATAAAAGTCTGAAGTCAGAAGAGATCTGAGCCAGAGACACAAACTTGGAAACTATCCCCACGTGGGTAGTATACAAGCCATGAGAACAGGTGAACTGGGCTAGTGAGAGACACGTAAGAAATGGAAGAGTTGGCAAGGAGTAATATTTGTGTGTGTGCTTAGTTGCTCAGTCCTGTCCAACTCTTTGAGACCCCATGGACTTTATATACCTGCCAGGATCCTCTGTCCATGGGGATTTTCCAGGCAAGAATACTGGAAGGTGTTGCCACGCCCTTCTCCAGGGAATCTTCCCAAACTGGGGATTGAATCCAGTTCTCCTGCATTTCAGGTAAATTCTTTATGGTCTGAACCACCGAGAGAAACCAAGAATACTGGAGCCTATCCCTTCTCCAGGGGAACTTCCTGACCCAGGAATCAAACCAGGGTCTCCTGCATTGCAGGCAGATTCTTTACCAGCTGAGCTACTCAGGAAGCCCTTTGTGTCCCCTTTTGTGTCACCCTATTGCATAAAGCTGCCTATTGCATAAAGAAGACATCCGAATCTGTATATTCAGTAATAATTTATGAAGAAGTTTGATTATATTAACAAAATACTAGTACTGGCAAATGAACAAACAAAAATGTGAGAAGGAAGCGCACCTTTTAAATGCAATCAATGCTGGGACAGTAGAAACCTCTAAAAAGTCAAAAGCATTTTGGTTTTACTTTAATAAGACTAATTGAAATATGTTTTCTATTTTAAAGAGAGTGGTATGAGGAAGGCAGTCTTCATTGCGTTTCGGTTAGGTTTGAAATCTATAATACTGCAGAATCCATTTCATCCCATGAATAAAAATGACTAAGATGGGGGGAAAGTCTCAGTGTGTGACCAGATACACCCGAGACAATAAGGCACACTCAAGGCAGGAGCCCAGTGATGGACAATTTATAGTACCAAGGATCAGCATTCTATTACGATGATAGTTTATGCCTACCTGTATAGTCAGATTAAAAGTAACTTTAGAACAATAGATGGGCCTTTCCAATTGCAGACTCAAGGTTGCAGTTTTATAGACATAGAGGTTCTCAAATCTCCAGGGGAAATGTAGAAAAATAAAAACTTACTAGAGTAAAGCAATGTGCATCCTACATTATTATGGCAACAAATCGATAATGGTATTACAATAAAATTTGGTATAATCACATTTTCCTTCTTTGGTATTGCAGCATTAATCTCTGTCTCATGGGGGATGGGATGAATCACAGGATATATAATAGTATGCAGAATATTTTGCCTGTTACAGCCAAGGTAGTGGGACTGTTAATTATTGAAAGTTTTCATTACTTACCACTTGCTTGTTGCTTTTTTGGCTCCTTGAACAGCTTAAGTATTCATACCTCGGAGGCCTCAAACCCATACCAGTGTTAACTTATATCATACATTCTAAAAATTTTCCTTCATCCTTTCCTTGTATGTTGCTACTGGCTGAAAGGCTTGGAGCATCCGAGCATGGCTCTGACATTGACATAAAGAAACCAACAAAAAAGTGGTACTGCCTGAGTACCAAACTGAGGAGTCGCAACTGGGCTGGAGGCAACGCTCTTGTCACCTCAGTAAAAGTATGGGAGAAGCCCATACAGCAGATTTCCCTCGTTTTATTTCTTCTATAATCAAAAAAGAATTCATTAATCTACAGAGGACTAAAAGGCAAATGACTCTTTTCAAAAATTCAAATCCAGCTCAAGTTTTATTTTAGTATCTTCTGACTGCCTTGGGGTAAATTCAGTGGTGCTTGTTATGCTATTTAAAGTTATTATTCTGTATACATTCTATAACATGGTTTTCCAATTTTCTCTTGAAAAATTGTTGATTGTAATTTGCAGAAATAATAGCTCTAAATATGCAAGGATCTTTATGAGTAAACACTTAACCAGCAACAAATATCTCTAAAAGGTGCATATAATGTTTTGTCACTGCACGTGTAATTTTTTATTATATTATGGCCTTGTGTTCAAAAATACATACTGTGAAAATAAGGTTGTGTAACCATAGAAGCTCTCACATTGTAATCAGCATAAACATTCACGAAGCAAAACATGCAGTCTTTTTCAAATGAATATTCCAGCTGAAAACTGGAGCTCTAGAACTAGACATACACTGGGAAGCATTCAAGCCGTAGTCAGTCTTATCAACCAGTTCTTTTGTGATTCAAGGAAAGAATAGAATATCTGTAATGTCTGGAGAGAACCCAAATTGCCAATTGATACTACATAGCCACATGAACAACAGTATCTGATTTCTAGAAGCAATGGAAGGAAACCCAGGTAAGCAGTTAGTATAACATCCATTTTAAGCCTTCTGTAAGCAGTTTCCGTAATCTTTCCTGAACCTGCTTCTACAGTATTCATTAGTATTCTTCTGCGGTCAGGCATCTGGTGCTTCTGTGATAGATATTAAATATCTTAGGGAGGCAGAGCTCACTAGTATGCAGCAAGCAGATGCAGCGGCTCACTATGCCAAAGCCTTGCTGAGACGCCTGCAGGAGAGGCCTCAAGAGTGGTGGGTCATAGCTGTTTGAGGAGAGACTCTTGGTGAAGTTAAGGCCCAGTGTCAGTCTCTAATCCCCACTCAAACGCATGGGCCACATAATCCTTAAAATGGCAAGATTAGATTCCCAAGTACTTTTCCTAACTCCAAATAGGAGTCTGAAATTGTCAGTGCCTTGCACGTTTCATATGCTTACGCTACACAACATAGGGGTAAGTATATTGGGTAACTGCAGATGATACTTGGATGAGGAAACATTATTCATCTATCCACTTAACACCGAGATTTGCTATTTAGTTATTGAGCATCTGACATGGCACTGTTTCATTCCCAAATTCAGTTCAGTTCAGTCGCTCGGTCGTGTCCGACTCTTTGCGACCCCATGAATCGCAGCACGCCAGGCCTCCCTGTCCATCACCAACTTTTAGAGTTCACTCAAACTCACGTCCATTGAGTTGGTGATGCTATCTAGCCATCTCATCTTGTCATCCCCTTCTCCTCCTGCCCCCAACCCCTCCCAGCATCAGAGTATTTTCCAATGAGTCAACTCTTTGCATGAGGTGGCCAAAGTACTGGAGTTTCAGCTTTAGCATCAGTCCTTCCAAAGAAATCCCAGGGCTCATCTCCTTCAGAATGGACTGATTGGATCTCCTTGCAGTCCAAGGGACTCTCAAGAGTCTTCTCCAACACCATAGTTCAAAAGCATCAATTTTTCAGCGCTCAGCCTTCTTCACAGTCTAACTCTCACATCCATACATGATTACCGGAAAAACATAGACTTGACTAGATGGACCTTTGTTGGCAAGGTAATGTCTCTGCTTTTACCACACATTTAATCCCTTTTCTGAACCTTCTGGTCTCTAAACTTTGGGGATGGAACTATAGCTTCAGTGGTGTTCAAATATTTGTCATCAGATGTAACTTGGAAGAAAAAAACTGTGTTTTATAGCCTTAGGAAAGCTTTGAAAATTCTTAGATAATGAATCTTTATTCCTGGCTTATTAGGAAAAAATGTTAGTAGTTTATATGAAGATGGAAAAGCAAGGTTCTGTCACATTTCTTTTAATTTCTTGTAGGATGTTCTTGGTGAGATGCACAGTTTCATGTGTGTTTGCTATCTAGAGTCCCTACTCTTGAGTTATTTACATGTAAAAAGTTAATATTCAGAACAGCAATAAAGCGTCAAAGCAATTGTCCTGCTTGAGATATAACTCGGCACTCTTGGAGTAATCAACTCTTTTTAAAGTATACTAATAAAGCAATTCACTTTGTATATTAATAAAGCATACATATATATTATTAACAATTCATATGTTATACATAATTCATTGTATATTACACAAAGCAATTGAAGAACTTTAGCTTACATATGAGGATGTTTCCTTAGTGAATGGGTTAGAATAACCCATGTTGTATCTCGATCAGCTGTAATATATCATAAGGAATTAATTACTGATAGTAGACAAAATAGGGCTTCCCTGATGGCTCAGACAGTAAAGAATCTGTCTACAGTGTAGGAGACCAGGATTCAGTCTCCTGGTTGGGAAGATCCTTTGGAGAAGGCAATGACAACCCACTCCAGTATTTCTGCCTGGAGATTGCCATGGGCAGAGGAGCCTGGCAGGCAGCAGTTCTTGTAGATGCAAAGAGTCGGGCATGACTGAAGTGACTAACACACACACACGCCACACACACACACACACACACACACACGAGTTGACAAAATACCAAAATATGTAGAAGACTTGCCTTTATAATAAACTTGAGTTGATTCAATGTTATCTCTTTATTAACATTCTAGAATTTTTCTTGGCATGTGCTTTCTTGAGTGTGAGAGAAAGAGGTTAAAAGAACTGAACATAGAATGTGACATGCATGTGATTTTCATTCTCTTTAAAGTCATGAGGTTAAGGCTTGAAAATTGCTGATTTAAACAAAATGAAAAATAGTTTAATTAGGGTAGCTATGTAATTTATTAGACAAACTGGGACATTTCTGAGAATAAAACGGGAAGCTACTTTTTAATTATTCTTGGTCATAAATGGCTAAGTATTTGAGCTATGAAGCTAGAAAAAAATAAGATTCAGTCTCATTTCTTCCACTTATTACCTATATGATATTAGAAAAGTTATTCTCTCAGCCTATTTCTATTAATAAAATAGGCTTGCAAGTTGCTACCTCATGAAGGCACTGTGTTAGTGAGATTGCAGGCATGAGACAGAAACCTCACAAATATTTGAACAAAGTTTATTAACCTTACAGGGGTTGGAGGTAACAGAGGACTGGCTAGCAAGAAGTAAAGAGAACTCTACAGAATGCAGCACCAACAGTTCCTAAGGAGCAGTTACTACTTGAAGGCTGAGATACAGCACCCAGGGTAGAACAATGGAACGTGTGGGCTGCACAGTGGCCTGAGAAGGTACCAGGGGACGTCATCCCTAGGGAGATGCTTCCACCATCGTGCTTGGCTGTGAAGATAAGTCTCGGGGGTTTTGGGGGAAGATTCTGGCCACTGGTCCTGTGAGCTGCTGCACATGGCAGGAGTCAGACGCCAGAAGTGTGCTCACTGAAGGAGCATGGCAAGGCGAGCACACTAGACGCAGGAACAGAAACATCATTTCTTCTCTCAGTGGCCCCCAACTCCATTTAATGCTTAATCTTGTGCCACTTTGCAAAGGAAAAAATATTTAAAGGGTTCAGCTCTATTTTTTTCAGAACAGGGAATGAAGGGGAGATTTTGAGTTGAGAAGGCAATGAACTGGTAAAAAACACAATCACACTGAGAATCACATGATTGGAACATGTTTAATATAATAACACTGAACATGTTTAGAATGGTGTATGGAATATGATAAGTGATAAATATATGTTAATTAACATACTTTATATGTATTACCTTCTAGTTTTTCATTTATTTGCATACACCAGGGGCTTCCCTGGTGGCTCAGATGGTAAAGAATTTACCTGCAATGCAGGGGACCCAGTTTCAATACCTGGGTTGGGAAGATCTCCTGGAGAAGGGAATGGCAACCTACTGCAGTATTCTTGCCTGGAGAATTCCACAGACATTGGAGCCTAGTGGGCTCCAGTCCATGGGGTTGCAAAGAGTCAGACATGACTGAGTGACTAACACATGAAGCAATGGATAATGTTCCCAGAAAGATGAGAAAGTATTTATTTTCTGTAGAGCTTAAAAAAAAAAAAGAACAATTACTTATTTACCTCATATAGGTTAGGGAGAATCCTGATCTGGGATTAATTTTTGAAACAGAAGTACAAGCCCCTAAAATAGCAGCAAGACTATTCTGGGACTCTAGTAAGTGAAATTCCAAACTTATAATTTTCAGTGTTTAAATGAAACGTATTTCCTCATTAATATGGACACTTTTCTACTAAGTTTCATCACCTTCCTTTTGTATCAAATGGAACTGTGTTGTCATCTCATTAATCTTCAAAAAGTTCTTGGGAGGCAAAAGTACAGAATTATCCATCCCATTTACTGCCTTAGTCTCTCACATATCATTACAGGATCAGTTCAGTTCAGTTCAGTCGCTCAGTTGTGTCTGACTCTTTGCGACCCCACGAATTGCAGCACGCCAGGCCTCCCTGTCCATCACCAACTCCCAGAGTTCACTCAGACTCAACGTCCATCGAGTCTGTGATGCCATCCAGCCATCTCATCCTCTGTCGTCCCCTTCTCCTCCTGCTCCTAGTCCCTCCCAGCATCAGAGCCTTTTCCAATGAGTTAACTCTTTGCATAAGGTGAAACTGAAGTTTCATATTTAGCATCATTCCTTCCAAAGAAATCCCAGGGTCGATCTCCTTCAGAATGGACTGGTTCGATCTCCTTGCAGTCCAAGGGACTCTCAAGAGTCTTCTCCAACACCACAGTTCAAAAGCATCAATTCTTTGGCACTCAGTCTTCTTCACAGTCCAACTCCTGTGGTCCATGACCACAGGAAAAACCATAGCCTTGACTAGACGGACCTTAGTCCATTACAGGATAGATAGTCCCAAATGAAAATTAGTAAGTCCAGAACACTACTTATTGTGGTTGATAAGTGGTCAATAGCCCTGTGTTGATTCAATAGAACAAATGTTTGTTGAATTTGCTTTGGTTTTGGGGAAAGAAGACACTAAGCTTGAGCAAGTGTTCCTTGTGGAACTCTCCACCTAGTAATGAGAAATATGCAAATAAGATGCAAAATAGCAGAGCCCAGTCTGGATCCAGTGTTCTGGAGAAGAGGGTAATTCAGCAGTGCAAATCAGGAAAGGTTTGGTAGATAGCCTAATATTTGAGTTGAATCCTAACATTAATAGCATAGGAAATAAATTCCAGGAAGAGGTAAAGGGAGTGAAGATATTTGCTATCTCAAAGGCAATACCTCATTTGTAACAAAGAATGAATCTTGGCATCATAAGTTAAAGGCTTTAGCTTTTATAAGATTGAAATCTAAAGACTATTGCATTCAGCATACTTTCCTAGAATTGGGAAGTCCCTATGTCCTCATCTGAAGACATCTTGATCCTAAATGTGTGTAAATCCTGTCAAGATTCTTGTACCTACATGGTATTGTAACAGTAGAAATAAGCTAATGCCGAGTAAGCTAAAATTTCTTTCTCCAAGCAATTACAATAATATCTCTTTTCCAAGATTTTATAAGGCTTAACACTAGAAAGTAAAATGTATTTTAGTGTCAAAATATTTTCAAAGATCTGCTAAGGTTAAAAAGATCTTCAAAGCTTCTAATATTGAGTAAAATTGGAGAAAGGTTTTATTTTTTCCTTAATAAACACTGGGCTTTCTTCATGGCTCATATGGTAAAGAATCTACCAGTAATGAGGGAGACCTGGGTTCAATCCCTGGGTTGGGAAGATCCCCTGGAGGAGGGCATGGCAGCCCACTCCAGTACTCTTGCCTGGAGAATCCCCATGGACAGAGGAGCATGGAGGGCTACAGTCCTTGGAGTCTCAAAGAGTCAGACATGACTGAGCAACTAAGCACATTACTAATAAATATTAGCACTCTTGGTACTGTGATATAAGCTCTTAATAAATGCCATGACTGCAAGTGAAAATATGAGGCATAGTATCCCTAAACAACTTTCCAAATTGGCACTCTTGCTGCAGAATTTGTAAATGGAATTCTTCATGTAAATGCTAGATTAGACTGAATGATGAATTTAAAACAAGTGGGTGCACTCACTGTGGCCCAAATTAAGCCTGTTCTAAAGTTGCTATAGCAACATTATCTGTACCAAATGTCCTGCTCTAAAAAATAACTGGAAACATTTCCTGTTATTTAGGGAGAAAAATAAAATCACTATTAATTTTTAAATATTCTACTATGCAAAATACATTATTCTCATGCATTTTTAAATCAACAAAATTCATGAATGGATATGGATAATTTTATATAATCATAACAGCAACATCAAGAAGAATAAAAATTATATTAGTTTGGAGGCTTATCATGATATACTTAGGAGTTAAATAAAATATTTGAATAAAGATATTTTATTCTTTATTTCTTGAATAACACTTAATATCAGGGGCTATGAATAGTTCCTTTGGGCTTTGTATATATGAATCATATACTTATTGGATCATGAGAAAATTTATTCAATATTTGGGAAAAGTTAAGGAACAGCTGAAGCTTTCAGGTTAGTGATAGGATAGAAAATAAACAAATCCAAATGAAAACATAAAAAATACATAGCAATTCAAGAAGAAGAGATGTCTGAAATGTTTTGTGAGGGGAATTCAAAGGAACGTATATTTAGAATTTGACCACAATAGCTACCTGATGTAATGAAACTCTAGGCTGAGGTACATTTCTTTCTGAAAATAATTTTAAATCACATAAATCAATAGATTGTTCTCATAAGAAATTATTAAGAAATATTACAACATTTAGGAAAAGCAAAGACTCACATAAACTGGAAAGAAAATAACCCATGCAAACAACATACAATTTGTTGGCTAATAACCTATGAGAACATACTCTATGTAGTTTTGTTTAACATTTCAATGCTATTTTTTTTTTTCTTGAGTTTAAGGCACTTTCTCTCAATGTAATTGTAATTCTAAAGTGCCATTTCATGCTTCATTATCTCTGAGTGGGAGTTATAGTTTGCAGTTGGCACTCAGCTTCCTTTGTGAATCATAGCTAAGTATATTTTTCTAAGCATTTGAGTGAGGTGAATAATACTTTTTCCTATATATTAATTAAGCTTTCTTATTTAACAACACTAGACTTCAAAATGAGTGGCATATTCTTGGAAACAAGATGAAAATATATAAGGTACAACATTTGAAGAATGCTTAAATTAACTTAATTGCAAAGTGAAAATGTTTTGTTTCTTCAGTTCTTGTCCCCACACTGGCACCTAATTCCCACTGCTCTTTCTACCAGGTATCCACCACGTTATTACAGCATAGTGAAAAACAAACATTAATAAAGAATAAGAGTCCAAGTTACTGGGTTTTAGGTCTATGTATGTGTTTTTATCAGCCCCCAAAGAACTTAAATTTGGCATGAAAACTGGGAAAAACTAGGATTGAATTAAACTTTCCCACCAAAAGGTTATGTTGTGAGTGTTCAATACCAATTCCATTATAATTATAATTAAGCTATCCTTCTCATTCACTTCTTAGATTCAGCTTCTTTCTAGTTCTCTGTGTTCACCTGGTCTGGAACGTTCTCCTTTATTTTTTTTTCCCTCTAGCTAATCATTCACAATTTCTCCAAGAAATCTTTCTTGACTGACGCCAACATTTATCATCTTTTATATCTTTTGTCACTTGCTTCAGTTGAAATGTTAAACAAGCAGTGTATTTAAGAACTTGAGTTCTGAAGCCAAGTTCAACTCAAGCTCAAACCCTGGCATAGGTGTTTAGTAAAGCAAATTAATTGAACAAATTAATTATGAGGGCCAGCTGTGTGCCAGATGTTGCTATAGGTGCTGAGGTGTGGTAGTGAGTAAGACAGACAAGAAAACTATTCCTTTAAGCTCACACTCTAATAGTGAAAGACGAGGGTAAACACGGACAGATGACCAAAAATAGTACAGATATGATAAGGCCTGTGAAGGAAGTAAGCAAATTCACATGATACAGAGTAATGGGGTGGTGGTGGGTGGGGGAGGGCTCCCAGTTCAGTTGAGGTACGGGTCAGGAAAAGCCCTGATGAGAGGATGACATTTGAGTTGAAATCTGAAGACTGAGAAGACATATTCTAAAACTGAGATCAAAACAAATGACTTGGTTTAGCTGTCACACAGATTTTTTAGAAAATTGAATTGAATCTAAATAATCAATATTTAGGAAATGTTCCATAAAATCTCAATATATCATGCATGTACATACATGTACTGTACATGAATTATTAAAAAACAATTGTGTTGACTCAAAACTTTTATCTGCTCTAGTTGAATATAAATATCCTGGGTGATGATTAGAGCCGGAAAGCATTTTCCTTTGATTCCACACCAAGTCACAGAGGCACCAGGGGAATAGCTTCTATTTTTTTCCATACCTATAGTCTCCTTCACATGATGATGTTGACTAGACAGTAGATATGAAACATAAATTTTTGAGCCTGGAACACCATGGAGATGTCAGGGTGGCTGCTTTTCTAGATTTAGGCATCATAAGCATTTAGATGTTTTCAAATGAGGGAATGAGACCACCTAAGGAGACAGTACACATAGAATCGGGCCACAAAGGGAGCCCTGGGTCATGCCAACACTGGAAAGTAAGTTTAGATAAAGGAACAGGAGTCATCAAAGGACACTGATTAGGATCATCGAGTGGCATAAAAACATCAGAAGAGAAAAAACTTCTTAAAAAGGAGGACATGATAAACTGTGAGATGCAGTATAATGAAAACAGGGGTACTTCTGCTGGATTTAGCAACATGAAAGTACTTGGAGACCCTGACAAAACAAATTCGGCAGAAAGGTGTAGATAAGTAGGTTGCAGTGAGTGAAGAAATATGTGAGAAGTGAGGAGGTGGAGATGTGGGATGCCATCAACTTGGAGAAGTTTTTCTGTGATGTTGGCTATGAGGCAGCACAGAGGAATAGGCTGGTGGCTAGAAGAAGATAAAGGATTCAAGGATTGTTTCAAAGGTTAGTATTAGTGGATTAGTTACGCCTACTAGCTAAAAGCTTTGTATCTGTTTTTCTCACCTGCCAAAGAGGTAAAAACAATAAAACTTCCATTGGTTGCTGTGAGAATTAAGAGGTTTTGCAAGTGAAAGACAAGCAGCTATCCTTGGTGCTTCATATATTCTCAGTAAATGGTCATGGTTATTATCATATAGAATTCCTTTCACTTAGCACATTTACTCAAATCACTTTCCTTTTCCCTCTTCACTGTCCTATGTTTAAGTAGTCATCTTTATGTGATACACTATGGAAGGAGAGTTTGGGGAAGAAATTAAACAGTAAATTGCTACTAGAATTAAATAATTCAGTGATGTATACTAAACTCTGTTCTGTGTTATGGTTATTTATATCATATAAATATGACACACTCCAGTCCTTTTCCTTTATTAGTGTTTGCAGGGGTCAGAAGTCCCCAAGACTAGCCTCACTTCTCACACTAATGGGAAGTTCAAGGTCCTCAAGACCTTTCTCAAGTAGAATAATTTACTAGCAGAATTCCCTGAACTCAGATAGCAGTGAAACTCATGCTTCCAGTTTACTAATGCAATAAAACCAAAGGATATTGATTAAAATCAGCAGAGGGAAGTGCTGTGTAGAACTGAGTCCAGGAAACACTAAGGCTTGGGGCGTCAGTTGTCTTTCCCCCATAGATTCAGGTACCGATTTCTCCCAGCAACAGTGTGTGAAAAATTTACATGGAATACTGCCAACAAGGGAAACTCATTTGCATCTTGGTGTCTGCAGTTTTTACTGAGGCCTGGTCATCACCCATGTAGCTAAGCTTAGTCTCCATTCCCTCCAGAAGTTAAGCTGAAACCATGTGGCCCAAGGTCCCTCATCATACATCAAACTGTTAGCATAGGTTATCAGGTTTGGCCCAAGGCCCCAAGTAAATAAAAACACTTTAATCAAGTGGGATATTCTGAGGGTTTAGAGGCTACTTCCCAGGAGCCAAAGGCAAAGGCCAAACTTCTCTTACTCACAATTTATAAACTAATTGAGGAGATAAAATATAAAGCCATAACATTTAAATAACCAAATTATGATTTAACTCATAGTTCAAGTCAATAAAGAGTGTCATAATGCTAAGGCATGTTTACATAATCAATAGTTTGTTCAAATAGTGCTTACTGTTTAGGCTTCCCCTATGGCTCAGCAGTAAAGAATCTCCCTGCAATTCAGGTGACATGCAGGAGGTGTGGGTTCTGTCCCTGGGTGAGGAAGATCCCCTGGAGAAGGAAATGGCAACACACTCCAGTATTCTAGCCTGGGAAATCCCATGGACAGAGGAGCCTGGTGGGCTTCATTCAGTCCGCAGAGTGCAAAGAGTCAGATACAACTAAGTAAGTGACTAAACCACAACTACATAGTTATTCAGAGAAAATATCTGAAACATTTGACTTTGAGGTGAGTGACAAGAGAAAGTTTTATAGAAAAAGTCCTGATACTGAGCAGGGCCCCACGGGTCTCTTGGGCACAAAGACTTTCTGTGTCCCCCATTCTTTGAATACAGGAAATAGCCTTCCTTCAGCCTCCATGACCTTCCCTGAGTCCCAGTGGGCAGATTCAAGCAGTAGTTAATTAGGGAAAGGAGGGGATGCAAGACCAGAGAGAAACACAAGAGCAGCCCTGGGGCAAGGTCCTACAGACTATGTCTTTGAGCTATTCTGCAGATACTGAAAACCCCTCCAGGTAGGAGAACTGTTACGCTGTCCACAAGCATGCAGACCCCAGACCATTTGAACCTGATAATGCAGACTCATACTTACCTCACTGCCAACCCATCAGAAGAATGAAAGCCTGTCACTGTCTTGATTCTTGTCACCTACCCCTGACCACCAGTCCTGCCTACAAAAACCTCTTCCTATTCCCCAGGAAAGGCGGCACAGCTCTTGAAGCATGAGCCTGCCGTGCTCCTTCTTTGCCTGGCAAAGAAATAAAGCCACCAGTTTTTTTCTCCTGTGTAACTCTGTCTCTGTGTTTGTGTTTGGCATCAGTGCACAGAGAGCCAAGATTTTGGTATCAGTCCTATTTAACTAGATCTTGAGGGATAACTTTCGTTTGGACTGTGAAAGAAAAGGGAAAACGCTTCCCGGAGGCTGAATAGAGGAAGGCACACCATGGAGGCTGCTTTCTGAGAAGTAGATAAGCATAAGGGAATAAAGTGAAGTAAGACTGGAAAGGTTGTATACTATCTTTCTAGGGCCACTGTAACAAATTACCTCAAACTAGGTAGCTTAACGGGCTTCCCTCGTAGCGATTTGCTTGCAATGTGGGACACCTGGGTTCAATCCCTGGGTCAGGAAGATTCCCTGGAGAAGGGAATGACCCACTCCAGGATTCTTGCCTGGATAATTTCATGGACAGAGGAGCCTGATGGGTTACAGTCCATGGGGTCACGAAGAGACGGATATGACTGAGCAACTAACACAAGTAGCTTAAAACAACAGAAATTTATTCTCTCACAGTTCTAGAAGCCAGAAGTCCAAAGTCAAGAAGTCAGGAGTCAGGAACAAAATCAATGGGTTCCTGGTAGTGACTCTGAAGGAGGAGCCATCCCATGTCTCTTCCTACTTTCAGGGAATGCCAGCCGTTTTTGGTATTCTTTTTCTTGTAGATGCATCACTGATATATCTATCCCATCACCACATGTGCTTCTCCTTCTGTGGGTTCATCTCATCAATGTGTTTCTATTTTCTTTTCTTATAAGGACATTAGTCATTGGATTGGAGTCCATTTTTATATGGTAAGATTTATGACCTCATTTTAACTAACTAAATCTGCAAATACCTTACTTCCAAATAAAGTCTCAATCTGAGGTTCTATGCAAACCAGGATTTGGGAGGAAACCATTCTATCCAGTATAGGTAGCCTGGAAAAAAATATTGTGTAAAGTACTTTGTAGCTTACAAAAAAAAATGTTACAAAGGCATGAGCAATACTTGAATATTTTCTTAACACAACTCACTTAGCAAGATCTTTCACACCTTTTTAATTTCTTTTTCCCAAACACTAGAATACTTCTTTCACTGCCAAATACAATAGCCCTCAAGAGTAGAATATGTGCGTGGTAGAAGTGGAGTAAGGGTGTCCTCTATCTGATTTCAGAGACTTGAACAATTTGGTTAAAGCAAGGGCAACTACAATTCATGGGGCAACACCCTCGGCTAGGAAGTGTAGGTGCCAAATCTTTAACAGAAGAGAAAAGGGGTGAGGTGGAGAGGGCATGTGAAAAACTTCATCCATACTATCTGAATGTTTTATTTTTTTTCTTTTATTTTCATTGATAAAAATAGCTTTTCTCAAAGTTTGGCTTGGTGAATTACTGCATCATAAGCATCTGTGGTCTTTGTTAAAAGGGTGAACTCCTGGATCCTATACTGAGGATGAGATGGCTGGATGGCATCACTGACTCAATGGACGCAAGTCTGAGTGAACTCCGGGAGTTGGTGATGGACAGGAAGGTCTGGCGTGCTGCGATTAATGGGGTCTCAGAGAGTCGGACACGACTGAGTGACTGAACTGAACTGAACGGAACTGAACTGAATGAGAATATCTGTAGGGAATTCCTGCATCCCCCGCCCCAGACATTTTTGACAGTCTCTCCAAGTGGTTCTTAAACATAGTAACATTTAAGAATCCACTTTGTCTATGATCCAATGGTTGTTGGAAATTTGGTCTCTGGTTCCTCTGCAGGAATTAAATAGGACTGATCCCAGCATGTACATCTGGAATTTCTCAGTTAATGTACTGTTGAAGCCTATTTTAAAGGATAGCATTTCCTTACTAGCATGTGAAATGAATGCAATTGCATGGCAGTTAGAACATTCTTTGGTGTTGCCTTTCTTTGGGATTGGAATGAAAATTGGCCTTTTCCTGTCCGGTGACCAGTGAAGAATTTTTCAAATTTGCTGGCGTGTTGAGTACAACACTTTAACAAGCTCAGGTGGAATTCCATCATCTCCACTAGCTTTGTTCATAGTAATGCTTCATAAGGTCCACTTGAAACAATGGGCAAATTTTCTGGGTGGCTGATGTCCTCTGCCGGCATTCAGAAGTTGTTTTGTGGAATTTACTCAGTTTAAATGTTCTTTTGATGAATTTGTGGGGAGAAAGTGGTCTTCCTGCCCTATTCCTCTGCCATCTTAGGACTGCTCCCCACTTCACGCCAGTCAGAATGGCTGTGATCCAAAAGTCTCCAATCAATAAATGCTGGAGAGGGTGTGGAGAAAAGGGAACCCTCTTACACTGTTGGTGGGAATGCAAACTAGTACAGCCACTATGGAGAACAGTATGGAGATTCCTGAAAAAGAACTGCCTTATGACCCAGCAATCCCACTGCTGGGCATACACACTGACAAAGCCAGAATTGAGAGAGACACATGTACCCCAGTGTTCACTGCAGCACTGTTTATAATAGCCAGGATGTGGAAGCAACCTAGATGTCCATCAGCAGACAAATGGATAAGAAAGCTGTGGTACATATACACAGTGGAGTATTGCTGCTAAGTCACTTCAGTCATGTCTGACTCTGTGTGACCCCATAGACGGCAGCCTGCCAGGCTACCCTGTCCCTGGGATTCTCCAAGCAAGAACACTGGAGTGGGTTGCCATTTCCTTCTCCAATGCATGAAAGTGAAAAGTGAAAGTGAAGTCCCTCAGTCGTGTCCGACCCTCAGCAGTCCCATGGACTGCAGCCTTCCAGGCTCCTCTGCCCATGAGATTTTCCAGGCAAGAGTACTGGAGTGGGTTGCCATTGCTTTCTCCACAATAGAGTATTACTCAGCCATTAAAAAGAATACCTTTGAATCAGTTCTAATGAGGTAGATGAAACTGGAGCCTATTATACAGAGTGAAGTAAGCCAGAAAGAAAAACACCAATACAGTATACTAACACATATATATGGAATTTAGAAAGATGGTAGTGATAACCCTGTATGCGAGACAGCAAAAGAGACACAGATGTATAGACAGGCTTTTGGACTCTGTGGGAGAGGGAGAGGGTGGGATGATTTTGGAGAATGGCATTGAAACATGTATAGTATCATATTTGCAATGAATTGCCAGTCCAGGTTCGATGCAGGATATAGGATGCTTGGGGCTGGTGCACTGGGATGACCCAGAAGAATGGTATGGGGAGGGAGGTGGGAGGGGGGTTCAGGATGGGGAACACGTGTACACCTGTGGCAGATTCATGTTGATGTATGTCAAAACCAATACAATGGTGTAAAGAAAAATAAAAATAAAAAAATAAAAATAAAAGCTGGAAAAAAAAGTTTCACTTGACTTCACTCTGCAGGCTGTCTGGTTCTAGGTGTGTGACCACACCTTTGTGGTTATCCAGCTCATTAAGACGTTTTTTGTATAGTTTTTCTGTGTATTCTTGCCACCTCTTCTTAATCTTTTCTGCTTCCGTTAGGCCCATACCATTTCTGTCCTTTATTGTGCCCATCTTTGCATGACGTATTGCCTTGGTATCTCTAATTTTCTTGAAGAGATCTCTAGTCTTTTCATTCTATTGTTTTTCTCTATTTCTTTGTGTTTTTCACTTAAGAAGGCTTTCTTATGTCTCCTTCATATTCTCTGGAACTTGGATTAAGTTGAGTATAACTTTCCCTTTCTCCTTTACTTTTCATTTTTCTTTTCTCAGCTCTTTTTGGGCCTCCTTAGACAAACACTTTGCCTTCTTGCATTTCTTGGGGATGTTACGAACCTCTGTCCATAGTTCTTCAGGCACTCTGGCTACTACATCTAATCTCTTGAATCTATTTGTCACTTCCACTGTATAATTATAAGGGATTTGATTTAGGTTGTACTTGAATGGTCTAGTGGTTTTCCCTATTTTTTTAATTTGAGCCTGAATTTTGCAAAAGGAGCCGATGACCTGAGCAACAGTCAGATGCAGGTGTTGTTTTTGCTGACTGTATAGAGCTTCTCCATTTTTTGCTGCAAAGAATATAATCAATCTGATTTCAGTATTGGCCATCTGGTGATGTCTCTGTATAGAGTGATCTCTTGTGTTGTTTGAAAAGGGTGCTTGCTATGACCAGTGTGTTCTCTTAGCAAAACTCTGTTATCTGTTGCTCTCCTTCATTTATACTCCAAGACCAAATTTGTCTGTTATTCCAAGTACCTCTTCACTTCCTACTTTTGTATTCCAGTCCCCTATGATGAAAAGGACAGGTTTTTTTTGGTGCTAGTTCTATAAGATTTTGTAGGTCATCATAGAATTGGGCACCTTCAGCTCCTTTGGCCTTAGCAGTTGGGACTTGGATTACTGTGATGTTGAGTGGTTCACCTTGGAAATGAATGGAGCTCATTCTGTCATTTTTGAGATCGCATCCAAATACTGCATTTCAGGCTTTTTTGTGGACTATCAGGGCTACTCCACTTTTTCTAACGGATTCCTGCCAACAGTAGTAGATAAAATGGTTATCTGAATTCACCCATTCCTGTCCATTTTAGTTCACTGCTTCCTAGAATGTCAGTGTTCTCTCTTGCCATCTCCTGCTTGACCATGTCCAATTTACCTTGATTAATGGATCTAATGTTCCAGGTGCCTATGCAATATTGTTCTTTACAGCATTGGGATTTACTTTTACCACCACACATTTTCTTTCTGGAACTATTTTTCCACTCTTCCCCAGTAGCATATTGGACACCTACCAGCCTAGGGGCTTATCTTCCAGTGTCATATATTTTTGCATTTTCATACTGTTCATGGGGTTCTTGAGGCAAGAATAATGAAGTTGTTTGCCATTCCATTCTTTAGTGGATCACGTTTTGTCAGAACTCTCCACCATGACTTGTCATCCTGAGTGGCCCTGCATGACATGGCTCATAACTTCATTGAATTACATAAGGCTGTGATCCATGTGATTATTTCTGTTAACTTTCTGTGATTGTGGTTTTTCTGTGGAAATTTCTCAAAGAGATGGCAATACCATACCACCTTACCTGTGTCCTGAAAAACCTGTATGGTCAAGAAACAACAGTTAGAACCGGACATGGATCAGTGGACTGGTTCAAAATTGGAGAAGGAGTAAGACAAGGCTGTATATTGTCATCCTATTAGCTTAACTTATATGCAAAGTACATCGTGTGAAATGCCAGGCTGGATGAATCACAAACTGGAGTCAATATTGCCAGGAGAAATATCAATAACCTCAGACATGCAGATAATACTACTCTAATGGAAGAAAGTGAAGAGGAACCAAAGAGTCTCTTGATGAAGGTGAAAGCAGACAGTGAAAAAGCTGGCTTAAACTCAACATTCAAAGAACTAAGACTGTGGCATCAGGTCCTATAACTTCTTGGCAAATAGATGGGAAAAATGTAGAAACAGTGAGACTTCATTTTCTTGGGTTCCAAAATTGCTGTGGATACTAATTGCAGCCATTAAATTAAAAGATATTTGCCCCTTGGAAGAAGAGCTATGACAAACCTAGACAGTGGTGCTAAAAACAGACACATAACTTTGCCAAAAAGGTCTGTTTAGACACAGCTATGGTTTTTCCAGTAGTCATGTACGGATATGAGAGTTGGACCATACAGAAGACTGAGCAACAAAGAATTGATGCTTTTGATCTGTGGTGCTGGAGAAGAATCTTGAGAGTCACTTGAACAACAATGAGATCAAACCAGTCAATCCTAAAATAAATCAACCCTAATATTCACAGGAAGGACTGATGTTGAAGCTTAAACTTCAATACTTTGACCACCAGGTATGAAGAGCTGACTCATTGGAAAAGACCCTGATGAAAGATTGAGAGTAAAAGGAGAAGGGGACACCAGAGGATGAGCTGGTTGGATGGCATCACTGATTCAATGGAAATGAGTTGGAGCAAACTCTGGGAAATAGTGAAGGACAGGGAAGCCTGGCATGCTGCAGTTCATGGGGTCACCAAGAGTTAGACATGACTTTGGGAATGAACAGAAACAACAAAGAACCCACTACAATACAGTTTGGCTTGGACTTAAGGTGCACATAATTTTAAGAAGATTAAAGGCATACTATTTCATGAATCAATTTTATTAGCATAATGAAGATTATGATTTAGGAGTGTTCCTTAGCTCCAAATTATTGGAGTCTAAACCAAGCCTTGGCAGAATCCCATATGAGGCTGCATGTAGGCATAGAATCTCTAGTTGTCTGGACAGAGGAGAACTAGCATGTGGCTGAGGCAATGAGAAAAAAAAAGAACTAGTAATGCCAAAGGAAACCTCTGCCAAAGAGCAGCTTTATATAAAGGCAGATATGCGCCTGAGAAGGAATCACTTTTCCTCCGTATATTAATTAGGCTTCTGTGGGCTAACAATTTTGCATTATAGAAGAATTTGGACTATATATATATATATATATTCTAAATATATTTCAAATATATATATCTTGGATGGCTCAGATGGTAAATAATCTGCCTGCAATTCAGGAGACCCAGATTCAATTCCTGTGTTGGGAAGATCCCTTGGAGAAGGGAATGCAACCCACTCCAATATTCTTGCCTGGAGAATTCCATGGACAGAGGACCCTGGTGGACTTTAGTCCATGCGGTCACACAGAGTTGGATATGACTAAGTGACTAACACAGACACACACTCACATCCACCCTCCCCCCCCCCCCACACACATATACATACTCCTCAAAATCTAATATTGAACTGTGAAGAAAGAGCATAGCATTCATGTTGTTTGCACCATCCTATAATACCTTTGCTAAGATAAATCCTGGAACTAATTTGTGGTCCTTTTGAGAAAGTGTAACTTACTTGAAGCTACTTAGGATCTTTAAAATAGTGAAAATATTTTTTGGAATCAATATTTGAAATCCATTATTTGAAGAAGCTGTTGGTGTTGCTTTCAGGTACATGATAAGAGTGGTTTCCTTAGGTTGGAAGTAGAATTATTGTCATTTTCAGAATATTGATGGCCAGTGGAGAGAAAGACTGGAGTATCTGAACTACAGGAAGTTTGAGGAAAAACCCAAAGAATTTTATTCCTGAGTCTCAGGAAGAATAATGATAACTGACTTGGAAAGATAAAATGGATTGTATAAGATAATATATTCAGTTTCATAATTTGTTAGATAATTGATAAAGTTCTGGAACTGCAGTGAATATTTTTCCTATTCAATTGAATTTTTATGCCATTCTACTAGGAGAATTGAGTGCCAAACAAATAAGAAAGGCAACTTTGAAGAGTCTCATCTTCATCATAAATTTACTACACTTACCTAAAAAGAACTTCTTCTAACTCAACTGAGGATTTCAAAGATTTTTGCTTCTCAGGGCAAAGAAAAGAGAAAAACTTGGTATGTATATTGTTTTACTTATTAGAGAACTTATTATATTAGCATTTGATTAGTCTTAATTTCTAATTTCTACCATAGGCTTAAAAAAAGGTAAACTAAGACTGTATTTAAAAGACAGTATTTTTATTACTGTCATAATCAATACCTCTTCAGCATTATAAAGCTGATCAGTGAAACTGTCAATGTTTCTTCTTCACATTTTATGATTCCTTTTTATTCAGCTTTTGAACATTAATATGCCAAGAAAACTGAATTTGTCACTAATGAAATCTGGTCAGCTAGAATCAGCACCAGATGAAGAGTTTACTTTCACAACGAAAGCTTCCTTTCATAGGAAAATAACACATGCAGAAAAGCCCACAAGTTGTGGAGTCACTAGGATGAGGGGTGGGTTCAAATTCTGAATTCTCCACTTTGCCTGGGGGAATGATCCTGGGCAAATAACTTCTCTAAGCGTCAGAGTAGATGCCCCTCATCCAAGGTAAGGAGCAGCGGCTGTGCTTTGCTAGAGCAGCCGTGAAGAGATACCCCACATCCAAAGTAAGAAAACCCAAGTAAGACAGTAGGTGTTGCGAGAGGGCATCAGAGGGCAGACACACTGAATCCATAATCACAGAAAACTAGCCAATCTGATCACACGGACCGCTGCTGCTGCTGCTACTAAGTCGCTTCAGTCGTGTCCAACTCTGCGGGACTGCACAGGCGGCAGCCCACCAGGCTCCCCCATCCCTGGGATTCTCCAGGCAAGAAGACTGGAGTGGGTTGCCCGTTCCTTTTCCAATGCAAGAAAATGAAAAGTGAAAGTGAAGTTGGTCAGTCGTGTCCAACTCTTCGTGACCCCATGGACTACAGCCTACCAGGTTACTCTGTCCATGGGATTTTTGAGCAAGAGTACTGGAGTGGGTCTCCATACTCAGTGAAACTAAGCCATGACGTGTGGGGCTACCCAAGACAGACAGGTCATAGTGGAGAGGTCTGACAGAATGTGGTCCACTGGAGAAGGGGAATGGCAAACCATTTCAGTATTCTTGACTTGAGAAACCCATGGACAGTATGAAAAGGCAAAAACATAGGACACTGAAAGAGGAACTCCCCAAGTTGGTAGGTGCCCAATATGCTACTGGAGATCAGTGGATAAATAACTCCAGAAAGAATAAAGGGATGGAGCCAAAGCAAAAACATCGATGTGACTGATGATGGAAGCAAGGTCCGATGCTGTAAAGAGCAATATTGCATAGGAACTATGAAAAGTAGGAAGTCAAGAAACACCTGGAGTAACAGGCAAATTTGGCTTGGAGTACAGAATGAAGCAGGGCAAAGGATAATAGAGTTTTGTCAAGAAAATGCACTAGTCATAGCAAATACCCTCTTCCAACAACACAAGAGAAGACTCTACACATGGACATCACCAGATGGTCAACACCGAAATCAGATTGATTATATTCTTTACAGCCAAAGATGGACAAGCTCTATACAGTCAGCAAAAACAAGACCGGGAGCTGACTGTGAACTACTTATTACTGAATTCAGACTTAAACTGGAGAAAGCAGGGAAAACCACTAGACCATTCAGGTATGACCTACATCAATTCCCTTATGACTATACAGTGGAAGTGAGAAATAGATTTAAGGGACTAGATCTGACAGACAGAGTGCCTGATGAACTATGGATGGAGGTTTGTGACATTGTACAGGAGATGGGTATTAAGACCATATCCAAGGAAAAGAAATGCAAAAAGGCAAAATGGCTGTCTGAGGATGCCTTCTAAATAGCTGTGAAAAGTAGAGA
This sequence comes from Nanger dama, assembly GCA_917880005.1. Taxonomy (NCBI): domain Eukaryota; kingdom Metazoa; phylum Chordata; class Mammalia; order Artiodactyla; family Bovidae; genus Nanger; species Nanger dama. Next base: position 16,971,437 of record CAKJTW010000010.1, read on the forward strand.
AGCAAAAAGCAAAGGAGAAAAGGAAAGATACTCCCATCTGAATGCAGAGTTCTAAAGAATAGCAAGGAGAGAAAAAAAGCCTTCCTCAGTGATCAAAGCAAAGAAATAGAGGAAAAGAACAGAATGGGAAAGACTAGAGATCTCTTCACATAATTATAGATACCAAGGGAACATTTCATGCAAAGATGGGCTCGATAAAGGACAGAAGTGGTATGGACCTAACAGAAGCAGAAGATATTAAGAAGAGGTGGCAAGAATATACAGAAGAACTATACAAAAAGATCTTCATGACCAAGATAAACACGATGGTATGATCACTCACCTAGAGCCAGACATCCTGGAATGTGAAGTCAAGTGGGCCTTAGGAAGAATCACTGCAAACAAAGCTAGTGGAGGTGACGGAATTCCAGTTGAGCTATTTCAAATCCTGAAAGATGATGCTGTGAAAGTGCTGCACTCAATACACCAGCAAATTTGGAAAACTCAGCGGTGGCCACAGGACAGGAAAATGTCAGTTTTCATTCAATCTCAAAGAAAGGCAATACCAAAAACACTCAAACTACTGTACGATTGCACTCATCTCACATGCTAGTAAAGGAATGCTCAACATTCTCCAAGCCAGGCTTCAGCAGTATGTGAACTGTGAATTTCCAGATGTTCAATCTGGTTTTAGAAAAGGCAGAGGAACCAGAGATCAAATTGCCAACATCCACTGGATCATGGAAAAAGCAAGAGTTCCAGAAAAACATCTATTTCTGCTTTATCGACTATGCCAAAGCCTTTGACTGTGTGGATCACAAAAAACTGTGGAAAATTCTTCAAGAGATGGGAATACCAGACCATGTGACTTGTTTCTTGAGAAATCTATATGTAGGTCAGGAAGCAACAGTTAGAACAGGACATGCAACAACAGACTGGTTCCAAATAGGAAAAGGAGTATGTCAAGGCTGTATATTGTCATCCTGCTTATTTAACTTATACGCAGAGTACATCATGAGAAACGCTGGACTGGAAGAAGCACAAGCTAGAATCAAGACTGTTAGGAGAAATCTCAATAACCTCAGATATGCAGATGACACCACCCTTATGGCAGAAAGTGAAGAGGGACTAAAAAGCCTCTTGATGAAAGTGAAGGAGGAGAGTGGAAAATGTTGGCTTAAAGCTCAAGATTCAGAAAACGAAGATCATGGCATTCAGTCCCATCACTTCATGGGAAATAGATGGGGAAAGAGTAGAAACAGTGTCAGACTTTATTTTTTGTGGCTCTAAAATCACTGCAGATGGTGACTGCAGCTATGAAATTAAGAGATGCTTACTCCTTGAAAGGAAAATTATAACTAGTCCTGATAGTATATCGAAAAGCAGAGATATTACTTTGCCGACTAAGGTCCGTCTAGTCAAGGCTACGGTTTTTTCCATTGGTCATGTATGGATGTGAGAGTTGGACTGTGAAGAAGGCTGAGCTCCAAAGAATTGATGCTTTTGAAATGTGGTGTTGGAGAAGACTCCTGAGAGTCCCTTGGATTGCAAGGAGATCCAACCAGTCCATTCTGTAGGAGATCAGCCCTGGTATTTCTTTGGAAGGAATGATGCTAAAGCTGAAACTCCAGTACTTTGGCCACTTCATGCGAAGTATTGACTCATTGGAAAAGACTCTGATGCTGGGAGGGATTGGGGGCAGGAGGAGAAGGGGACGACAGAGGATGAGATGGCTGGATGGCATCACTGACTTGATGGACATGAGTTTTAGTGAACTCCAGAATTTGATGATGGACAAGGAGGTCTGCGTGCTGCAATTCATGGGGTCCACAAGAGTCATACATGACTGAGGGACTGAACTGAACTGAACAAAGGGATAAAATACTTATAAATAAATTTAATCAAGGGGTAAAAGAGCTGTACACTGAAAGCTATAATACACTGATGAAAGAAACTGAATAACGACCAATAAATGGAAAGATATTTTATGCTCACAGATGAGAATATTACTAAAATGTCCATACTACCCAAAGCAAACTACAGATTCAATCAAATCCCTGTACCAAAGTCACTTTCACAGAAACAGAACCATCGTAAAATTTGTATGGAACCACAAAAGACCTCAGATAGCCAAAACAATTTTGAGAAAGAACAAAAATATGATGCTGGAAACATCATGAGCCCTTATTTCAAACTATGTTACAAAATTATAGTAATTAAAACAATAAGATATTACAATAAAAACAGATTTAAATGAATGGAACAAAGTAGAAAACCCAGAAAAAAAACCCACACATATACTGTCAATTTATGATGAAGAGTTGATATGTAAGTATGATTTTGGTTTGTACTTCCTTTATGATTAGTGATGCTGAACACCTTTTCAGCTCGTGTTTGCCATTTTTATATCTTCTTTGAAAAATTAAAACATAAAAATCCTAGAAGAAAACATAGGTGTAAGGTCCCTGGTACTGGTATTGGTAATGATTGTTTTATTAATTTGACACAAAAGAAAAATAAACAAGAGGGATTACATGAAACTTAACAGTTTCTGTACAACAAAGGAAACCTCAATAAAATGAGAAGGTAACCTACAAAAATATTTGTAGAAAATATCTGTAAATTATGTATCTGAGAAAATATATAAAGAATTCACACAACCCAATAAGAGAAAGTGAGCAATATAATTATAAAATAGAGGATCTTAATAAATTTTTCAAAGAAGATATACAAATGGCCAACATGTACTGAAAAGGTGCTTAACATCACTAATCATCAAGGAAGTGTAAATCAAAAGCACACTGACATATCAGATCATACCTGCTAGAATGGTTATTATCAAAAAGACAAGACATAGTGTTGATGAGGATGTGGAGGAAAGGCAACATCAGTGCACTGTTGGTGGGAATGTAAGTTGGTGGAACCACTATGAAAAACATCATAGATGTTTTTCAAACACATTTAGTGTTCCTTAAAACATTAAAAATTGACAGTGAAATAAGTCATATAATGTACTATCTTGCTTCAGTCTTGTCCAACTCTTTGTGACCCTATGGACTATAGACTGCCAGGTTTCTCTGTCCATGGGATTTTCCAGACATGAATACTGGAGTAGGTTGCCATAACCCTCTTCATAGTTAATAATACTATATTATATACTTGAAAGTTGCTAAGAGAGTAGCTCTTAAAAATTCTTACCATGAGAAAATGTTTATAACCAGTTATGGTGACAAATCTTAACTAGTCTTATTGAAGTGATCATTTTGTAAAATATACAAATACCAAATCATTTATTGCCCACCTGAAATTAAGATAATGTTATGTGTCAATTATACCTCAATAATAATATAAGAAACTTAAAGTAGTTTCTTATGTCCACTTATATAATAGGCACTTAATAAATATTTACTCCCTCCTCTTTCCAGTTCTTGAGGACCTCACTCAAACTGAAATATCAGTTCTCATGGGCATTACAAACATCTGAAGACTACAAACTGACCAGAATTTGTTGGTGCCTAGACTAAAGATAATGAGGAGCCTACAGCGATACTTCTCAACAAATCAGCAGCAACAACAAAATGATAGGAAAGGAAATCATTATCTGATCATTTGTGGTTAAACATACAGATGGAAAAAAAATATCCAGTATTTACTGAGGATAAGTATGGTCTTGAACATTTCACTTATTCATTTAATTCCTATGTCAACCTTATGAAATGAAATCAATAATCCTTTATAGAAAGGGAAATTGAAGTTTGGAAAGCAGATGTAACTTTCCTAAGGCCACATACAGTATACAGCAGTAAAGGAACAACACACTGATATTTGATATAACTTTGTCTAACTCAGTGACTCACTCTGGTGAATATCAATAAGCTGTTATTCATCTCAAAGAATGGCAAGATTAGACTCTCTGACTCATGAATCATCCTCCAATCTATGGCAAGCACAGAAATCTAAAGCGATATAGACACTATAACAGAATAGTAAAAACATTAAGTTTACAGTCAGTTATTTGTGGGTTTGAATTCTGTCTCTGCCACTTATTGTTATTGATGTGTCACTGGGAAAATTATGAAACTTCTAAAGCTTCACTTCTTCATCCAAATACGGAGCTAATAATTGTCTTACTTCATAGAGTTGTTTAAGGATTATCTGAAATAATGTCTATAAAATACTTAATATGGTTCCTGGCATGTAATTATGAATTTATTTTTAGTTGTAACAAGACACTGTAGCTTGGAGTGTTTCACCAAGTTTGAATTAATAACATCTTGCATCAGAATCCCTCAAGATCTTATTAAATAAGGTTTCTGGGCCTCATGAGTCAGAGTACCTGGGCAGTGGGAATCTGCTTTTTAACAAGTGGCCCAGACAGAGTTGAAATTAGTTACTGGTGCTCTCCATCATTCATTCACTCCTCTCCTAGTAACCACAGATGGATTTCCATTTAAGGGATTATACTTGCCCTTCATTCTACTTTTATTTCTCAGATAGAGTGTCTGATCTGTTACTGGTGCCTAATTGATATTTCCCTGGCTACAAAGTAGTCCCAGTATGTCCCAGTCAGAACTGATGTGATGTATTTGGGCTTTTCCTGGAATACTAGGACAAAGATCTCTCTTGTTGGATATGGGCCTGAAAGGATGTAGCTCTGGAAATGCTGGTAGCCACTTTGTGACCACGATGCAAGGTGGCTGTCTGAGAGTAGAGCCAGAGGAAGTAGAAACAAAAGATGGAGACAGAAGTCTCATGTCCATTGTGTCATTTGAGCCTCTTGGTCTAGCTACACCTAAAGCCAGACCGACTCCTACACTTTTCAGTTGTAGAACAAACAGAACCTCTTTTTTGTTAGATCATTATGTACTATGTGTGTTTTTGATACTTGACACTAACGGCTATAACAAATCAGATAATGCATGTGCAATTCTTTTGCCAAATGCACACTAGCTAAGTCTTAATTCCACCCCTTGCGTTCCATACATTGGATTAGACCACACATGGCCCTTCAGGATTCTTTTTGTCTAAGGTTGAGACAAGATAAGCAGTCTCCTAGATTTCTCTCCTCTAAATTGACATCTGGATATTGGCCTTCTAGGGCATGCAAAATATGTCCTACTTTATCTAATTTTGATGCTTTGACTAAAACTTGGTTCTACTAGCCAGAAGTTTCAAACTGAAATATCTAAAGAGTCCAGGAAGAAAAAAAAAATTAACTAAAACAGGCTGGGAATCCAAGGAAAACATCAGGCTAACCTGATATTAAATGCCCAGCCTCATTGCCAACAAGACTGTGGGAAACAGACAGACTAGAGAGTTCTTGAGCTCTTCCCTCTTTTAAAGAGAGCATCTGCTACTTAGCTCCAGCCAAAAGTTGCTGTGGGAGAAATGCAGACCCAGGACAAGCAGAGCAGCCAGGCATCCTGAATTTTATATGAAGTCTCCTGAATTTTAAACATTAACAACTGGTTCAGTTTTTTGAAACAGGCTGACACAGTGACGACCAAACTCTGTGTACACTTGGGAACCTTGTCATCTCCATGTAAACCTCCCAAGGGGTGACAGAGGGGAGAGTTACTGGGGAGACTGTCACAAATGGGAGATTGTTCCAGGCCCCTGTACAGATACCTGAAAGAGAAGAACAAGGAAAGAGATGTAACCAGAATGACAAACAGAAGTGAAATATGACTTTATCCATGGACTAGCTCGGTGACTATGGACTCATTACGAGTATTATGCTCTTAACTCATATAAGATCTTCCTCTCAGGATACAGGAAGCCTCTGTTTTGTTCTGGTATTTATTTATTTCTCTCTCTCCCTTTTAATGGTGAAAAAGAAATATTTATTCTTATTAGCCCTTCAATTCTAAATCACCATTGCTAGTAAAAAAAATGATTTAATAAAAATTTTAGAGTATGCATTAATTATAATACAGTTCCCAACTAGGAAAAAAATTAAATGTGAAAAGGAAGTGCTGCTTGGAGTTGAGGAGATGAATGATTGATTTTGTCTTGTTTTGTTGTGTTTTTCTTCCAGTTTTTATTGAGATATGATTGACATAGAGCACTGAATAAAGTATACAGCATATTGATTTGACTTATATACATCATGAGATGATGATCACAATAAGTTAAGTGAACAGCCATCATCTCAAAGAGATGAAAAATAAAAGAGCAAGAAGAAAATCCTTTCCTTGTGATAAGGATTTTTAGGATTTATTTTCTTAAAAACTGTCATATATAACAGAATTAATTATATTAATCATGTTGTACATTACATTCTTAGTACTTATTTACCTTTTGACCACAGGAAACCTTTATGTTTTTCTCAGGAACTAGGTTATGTGGCTAACAGTCTCCATGCACCCATTTTCTTACTTTTCTCTTTTTAAAGCTGGTAGGGTCTCTGGTTTCTTTCTCTTCAGGCTGTGATCAGCCAGACATCTGGTCCCAAGCAAGTACTGAATTATCCTTATAATCCCAAGGAGGAACATTGACTGACAGTCCTTTTGATTCATAAATTATGTTTTGTTTATATATGCTTTCAACATGGGCTCATCTAAACTGTATTAATCTTGTATCCAACACATATTCACTCACCTTTAGATTTATCAAATATCTGAACAGGGTACAGAGGATCACTAATACAAATTTTAGAAGTTGTCTTTCTCATTCAGTCCTTTGAAACTGAGAGGCCTGTGACAATCTGCGATGTGTGGCTTTCCCTTCAACATTTGCAGGTAGGAGCTTGTTAAAATGAACCTCTAAGGCAGCTAAGAGAGGAAAAGGAAGACTCTAAGATGGCATAAAATCTTTGGGATATGAAGTGGTTGTTCTTTCTCTTGCGTTCACAGTAACAAGGAAGTCTAGAGATCTAACTCATGAATGACTGGCCCCCCAATAGTCCATTCCCACCCTGCCTTCTATCTCAGTCTTTACCACATACACAACAGTACTCAGGGTCCTGAATTATTGCCCTAATTTCTCATTTGTGGACTATTGTTCTTATTCCATTTATCCCAGGGAATCAGGAGAACTGGGGAACTTCTAGAGAGCCATTGTTTAGATGATCAGAGAAGGTACTTATTCCGGGAGTAAGTACTTACTATTTTTTTGACTGGCTAATGAGGTATTTAGGGGGAAAAAAATCTCAACATAAACTGAAGGCATAAGGAGGATGGGACTGGATCCATAACCAGAATTTATTAGATTGCTGGTCAATACTCCCTGAATAGGACATCTTTCAGATTAATAAACAGAAGCTTTAATTCTGTACCACAAGGTGGATAGTTTTGTCTTAGTAACGATAACCAGTTCATCTGAAAGGGTGTTATAGACATTAGTAATACACCAGTATCTGATTGTTCTCTCATTCCTAGTATGAGAGGCTGTAATTCCCAGTGCCTTACTGTAATTCCCAATTAGGTGAGGTCATGTGACTAACTCTTATATGAAGACAGAGGTGTATATGTACTTCCTTCTCTTAAAAGAAGATCAAATATACCAACTTGTACAGGTCTGGTCAAAGGAGATGCCATCAGCCTGCAGTATTGAGTGACCCAGTGGAGGAGAGGCCATTTTCTCATATGGGCTCAAAATGAATATGTAAGATAAGCAAACAATAAGCTTTGGCTGTGTTAAGGCCATGGGATTTCAGAGTAAATTTTCATTGCAGCATACCCTGATTAATAAAAAGGATGCTGAGAAGGCAAGGAGGTTGCCTTGTTTCTGGAGGTAGGGGAAAGAAATTAGAAGCAGGGAAGCAGCTAGTGGTAAGCTGTTCTATCTTCCTTCTGTCTTCCTGCCTTCTTCTAATCCTTATTCTCCACACATACACAATGCGCCCATTCTGTCAATTTTCAGTTCTATATTCACACAGATGCCAACTTTATAAAATGAAAATAAGTGGAAAAACATGTAAAGTACACATCTTAGTGTTGTGCATAATTTAAACATTTAAAAATTTTATATATTCAAATGCATTCAGGAAAGGAAACATTAGCATGAAAGGCAGATGAGTAGTTGGTTTTCTGTTTTTCTGGTTTTACTATTTTTTGCCAAATATTCTCTTGGTGGTACATACCTATTCTCCTCTCTTCCAAAGCTATCTTGAGCTGTGGGGAAATTTTTCTACACTCAAAAATACTGAATTAAACACATTCACTCACTCAGCCTTTGACACATACCTTCTTCTTGGTACCTGTTATATCTGTATCTACTCTGATGGGAGCCCCTAGGTTAGATGGAAAGCAAATCTGTAATCCTTGATGTGAAGTGTGCCTCATATATCTATGCGGAGAGCAGGGACCAGTAGAAGTGAGCACGTACGTTATAGTGGTATTGGATATCAAGAAAAGATTTACTGAGAAAGACATGGTGACTTTTAATATTTAAGAGAATATTTGGGGATGTTAAAGTGGATGGTTGGCAAAGGGCGAGATTGGAGAAAGAGAATCACATTAGCCAAGAGGCAATGGAGTCATTATCTTGAGCAGTTTAGCAAGGGGGATGGAGAAAGAGCCCACTAATTTGTGTCAGAGATATATATTAGGAGACAGACATTAATTTGGATTTGAGGAATGAAGAAGAGAGGAGTCTAGACCGAGGGTCAGTGAGCTTTTTTGTATAATGGGCTGGCTGGTAAATATTTTAGACTCTGTGAGTCACATACAGTCTCTGTTATATAGTCTTTGCTTTTTTATAATCTTTTAAAAATGTGAAAGCCATTGTTAGTTTGAGGCATGGATTTGGCTCACAGGCCAATTTGTGCCAACTCATGTTCTAGATTAAAATATTTCCCTTGGGTTAGATAAGAAGAGAGAAGTTTCAGGCTGCAAAGAAAATTGAAAACTACTGGCTGATACTGTTAATTAGTTTTTACTATTTTATCACAAATAGAAAAGTTTTATTTTAATTAATATTTGGCATATTAACCAAATTGCCCTTTATTATAAAATCTGTTTTTATGGAATGCTGCTTCAGAAAATAATTTTTGATTCATTATCCCTGTGGTATTTTTGTTCTAAATGCTGTATTCCTTGTACATGCTTTTGTGTTGTATTTGTCAGTTTTTGGTTATAGTGTCCTAAATATTTGGTATTAAGAATAGTGATTTTTTATTACAAAGCTACATCCTATTATGTAGTAGATGCTTTTGATTTGATATATAGCAAGTGTTCAGAATATGTTATGTGAGTCAATTAATGATAATGATAAACTATCCATTGAAAAATGTTAGTTCACTTAGAAAATAATCACCAGGTTCTAGAAAGGTAGGCATCAGCTCTTCTCTAAATGTTTGATAGAAATCACCTGTGAAGCCATCTGAAGTGCTAATGCCTATCCTTCTAAAACTTTTTCAAAAATCGGAGAGGAAGGAATACTTCCAAACTCATTCTCTGAGGCCACCATCACCCTGATACCAAAACCAGACAAAGACAACATGAAAACAGAAAACTAAAGTTCAGTATCACCGATGGACATAGCTACAAAAATCCTCAACAAAATTTTAGCAAACAGAATTCAACACCACATTAAAAGGCTCATATACCATCATCAAGTTGTGTTTATTCCAGGGATGCAAGAATTCTTACATATACACAAGTAAATCTATGTGATACACCATATTAACAAATTGAAAGATAAAAACCATCTCAATAGATGCATAAAAAGCCTTTGACAAAATTCAGCACCCGTTTTTGATTAAAACTCTTCAAAAAATGGGCATGGAAGGAACCTGCCTCAACATAGTAAAGGCCATATATGATAAGCTTACAGGAAACATTATCTCAGTGGTGAAAACTTAAAGCATTCCTCCTAAGATCAGGAACAAGACAAGGGTGTCCACATTCACCACTAAATTCAATATAGTTTTGGAAGTCCTAGCTACAGCAATCTGAGAAGAAAAAAAGAAATAAAAGGAATGCAGAACAGAAAAAAATAAAGCTCTCACTGTTTGCAGATGACATGATACTATACACAGAAAATCCTAAAGATACTATCAGATAAATTACTAAAGCTAATCAGTGAATTTAGCAAAGTCACAGGATACAAAGTAAATACACAAAAATCACATGCATTCCTATAAACTAACAATGAAAAATCAGAAAAATAAATTAAGGAATCAATCCCATTCACCATTAAAAAAATGAATAAAATATCTAGGAATAAATTTACCTAAGGAGACAAAAGAACTATATAAGAAAATTATAACACACTGAGGAAAGAAATCAAAGATGACATAAACAGATGGAGAGATATTTCATGTTCCTGGGTAGGAAGAATTAATATTGTGAAAATGACTATGCTATCAAATACAACCTACAGATTCAATGCAATCCTTATCAAATTACCATGGCATTTTTCACAGAGTTAGAACAAAAAATAATCACAATCCATATGGAAACACAAAGATCTTGAATAGCCAAAGCAGTCTTGAGAAAGAAGAATGAAGCTTTAGGAATTAACTTTCCTGACTTCAGATTGCAGTACAAAGCTACAGTCATCAAGACATTATGGTTCAGTTCAGTTCAGTCACTCAGTCGTGTCCGACTCTTTCTGACCCTATGAATCACAGCACGCCAGGCCTCCCTGTCCATCACCAACTCCCACAGTTCACTCACACTCAGGTCCATTGAGTGGGTGATAGCATCCAGCCATCTTATCCTCGGTCGTCCGCTTATACTCCTGCCCCCAATCCCTCCCAGCATCAGAGTCTTTTCCAATGAGTCAACTCTTCGCATGAGGTGGCCAAAGTACTGGAGTTTCAGCTTTAGCATCATTCCATCCAAAGAAATCTCAGGCCTGATCTCCTTCAGAATGAACCGGTTGGATCTCCTTGCAGTCCAAGGGGCTCTCAAGAGTCTTCTCTAAGAGTACAGTTCAAAAGCATCAATTCTTCGGTGCTCAGCCTTCTTCACAGTCCAACTCTCACATCCATACATGATCACTGGAAAAACCATAGCCTTGACTAGACGAACCTTAGTTGGCAAAGTAATGGCTCTGCTTTTGAATATGCTATCTAGGGTGGTCATAACTTTTCTTCCAAGGAGTAAGCGTCTTTTAATTTCATGGCTGCAGTCACCATCTGCAGTGATTTTGGAGCTCAAAAAAATAAAGTCTGACACTGTTTCCACTGTTTCCCCATCTATTTCCCATGAAGTGATGGGACCGGATGCCATGATCTTCGTTTTCTGAATGTTGAGCTTTATGCCAACTTTTTCACTCTCCACTTTCACTTTCATCAGGAGGCTTTTAGTTCCTCTTCACTTTCTGCCATAAGGGTGGTGTCATCTGCATATCTGAGGTTATTGATATTTCTCCCAGCAATCTTGATTCCAGCTTGTGTTTCTTCCAGTCCAGTTTCTCATGATGTACTCTGCATATAAGTTAAATAAGCAGAGTGACAATATACAGCCTTGACGTACTTCTTTTCCTATTTGGGACCAGTCTGTTGTTCATGTCCAGTTCTAACTGTTGCTTCCTGGACTGCATACACATTTCTTAAGAAGCAGGTCAGATGGTCTGGTATTCCCATCTCTTTCAGAATTTTCCACAGTTTATTGTGATCCACACAGTCAAAGGCTTTGGCATAGTCAATAAAGTAGAAATAGATGTTTTCTGGAACTCTCTTGCTTTTTCCATGATCCAGCAGATGTTGGCAATTTGATCTCTGGTTCCTCTGCCTTTTCTAAAACCAGCTTGAACATCAGGAAGTTCACAGTTCACATATTGCTGAAGCCTGGCTTGGAGAATTTTGAGTATTACTTTACTAGCATGTGAGATGAGTGCAATTGTACATTAGTTTGAGCATTCTTTGGCATTGCCTTTCTTTGGGAGTGGAATGAAAACCGACCTTTTCCAGTTCTGTGGCCACTGATGAGTTTTCCAAATTTGCTGGCATATTGAGTGCAGCACTTACACAGCATCATCTTTCAGGATTTGAAATAGCTCTACTGGAATTCTATTAGCTCCACTAGCTTTGTGTGTAGTGATGCTTTCTAAGGCCCACTTGATTTCACATTCCAGGATGTCTGGCTCTAAATGAGTGATCACACCATTGTGATTATCCGGGTTGTGAAGATAGTTTTTGTACAGTTCCTCCGTGTATTCTTGCCATCTCTTCTTAATATCTTCTGCTTCTGTTAGGTCCAGACCATTTCTGTCCTTTATCGAGCCCATCTTTCCATGAAATGTTCCCTTGGTATCTCTAATTTTCTTGAAGAGATCTCTAGTCTTTCCCATTCTGTTCTTTTTCTCTATTTCTTTGCATTGATTGCTGAAGAAGGCTTTCTTATCTCTTCTTGCTATTCTTTGGAACTCTGCATTCAGATGCTTATATCTTTCCTTTTCTCCTTTGCTTTTGGCTTCTCTTCTTTTTACAGCTATTTTTAATGCCTCCCCAGACAGCCATTTTGTTTTTTTTGCATTTCTTTTCCATGGGGATGGTCTTGATTCTTGTCTCCTGTACAATGTCATGAACCTCATTCCATAGTTCATCAGGTACTCTATCTATCAGATCTAGGCCCATACATCTATTTCTCACTCCCATTGTATAATCATAAGGGATTTGATTTAGGTCATACCTGAATGGTCTAGCAGTTTCCCCTACTTTCTTCAATTTAAGTCTGAATTTGGTAATAAGGAGTTCATGATCTGAGCCACAGTCAACTCCTGGTCTTGTTTTTCTTGACTGTATAGAGTTTCTCCGTCTTTGGCTGCAAATAATATAATCAATCTGATTTTGGTGTTGACCATCTGGTGATGTCCATGTGTAGTCTTCTCTTGTGTTGTTGGAAGAGAGTGATATGATCAGTGCATTTTCTTGGCAAAACTCTATTAGTCTTTGCCTTGCTTCATTCCTCATTCCAAGGCCAAATATGCCTGTTACTCCAGGTGTTTCTTGCCTTACTATTTTTGCATTCCAGTCCCCTATAATGAAAAGGACATCTTTTTTGGGTGTTAGTTCTAAAAGGTCTTGTAGGTCTTCAAAGAACTGTTCAACTTGAGCTTCTTCAGCGTTACTGGTTGGGGCATAGACTTCGATTACCGTGATATTGAATGGTTTGCCTTGGAGACAAACAGAGATCATTCTGTCATTTTTGAAATTGCTTCCAAGTACTGCATTTCAGACTCTCTTGTTGACCATGATGGATACTCCATTTCTTCTGAGGGATTCCTGCCTGCAGTAGTAGATATAATGGTCATCTGAGTTAAATTCACCCATTCCAATCCCTTTTAGTTCACTGATTCCTAGAAGGTCAACGTTCACTTTTGTCGTCTCTTGTTTGACCACTTTCAATTTGCCATGATTCGTGGACCTGACATTCTAGGTTCCTATGCAATATTGTTCTTTACAGTATCGGATCTTGTTTCTATCACCAGTCACATCCACTGCTGGGTATTGTTTTTGCTTTGGCTCCATCCCTTCATTCTTTCTGGAGTTATTTTTCCACTGATCGTCAGTAGCATATTGGGCACCTACTGACCTGGGGAGTTCTTCTTTCAGTATCCTATCATTTTGCCTTTTCATACTGTTCATGGGGTTCTCAAGGCAAGCATACTAAAGTGGGATGCCATTCTCTTCTCCAGTGGACCACATTCTGTCAGACCTCTCTACCATGACCCGCCCATCTTGGGTTGCCCCACGGGCATGGCTTAGTTTCAATGAGTCAGACATGCTGTAGTCCTAGTGTGATTAGATTGACTAGTATTCTGTAAGTATGGTTTCAGTGTGTCTCCCCGCTGATGCCCTCTTGCATTACTCAGCCTTAAAAAGAAATGGATTTGAGGCAGTTCTGATGATGTGGGTGAACATTGAACCTATTATACAGAAAGAGGTGAGTCAGAAAGAGAAAGATAAATATGATATTCTAACACATACAAAAAAATAGAGGAAAATAACAGATTGGGAAAGACTAGAGATCTCTTCAAGAAAACTAGAGATGCCAAGGGAATATTTCATGCAAAGATGAGCTTGATAAAGGACAGAAATGCTATGGACCTAACAGAAGCAGAAGATATTAAGAAGAGGTGGCAAGAATACACAAAGAACTGTACAAAGAAAGATCTTCATGACCCAGATAATCACAATAGTGTGATTACTCACCTAGAGCCAGACATCTTGGAATGTGAAGTCAAGTGGGCATTAGAAAGTATCACTATGAACAAAGCTAGTGGAGGTGATGGAATTCCAGTTGAGTTATTTCAAATCCTGAAAGATGATGCTGTGAAAGTGCTCCACTCAATATGCCAGAAATTTGGAAAACTCATCAGTGGCCACAGGACTGGAAAAGGTCAGTTTTCATTCCACTCCCAAAGAAAGGCAATGCCCAAGAATGCTCAAACTACCGCAAAACTGCACTCATCTCACATGCTAGTAAAGTAATGCTCAACATTCTCCAAGCCAGGCTTCAGCAATATGTGAACCATGAACTTCCAGACGTTCAAGCTGGTTTTAGAAAAGAGAGAGGAACCAGAGATCTAATTGCCAACATCCACTGGATCTTGGAAAAAGCAGGAGAGTTCCAGAAAAACATCTATTTCTGCTTTATTGACTATGCCAAAGCATAGAAACCTATATGCAGGCCAGGAAGCAATAGTTAGAACTGGACATGGAACAACAGACTGGTTCCAAATAGGAAAAGGAGTATATCAAGGCTGTATATTGTCACCCTGCTTATTTAACTTGTATGCACAGTACATCATGAGAAACTCTGGGATGAAAAAGCACAAACTGGAATCAAGATTGCTGGGAGAAATCTCAGTTATGTCACATATGCAAATGACACCCCCTTATGGCAGAAAGTTAAGAGAAAGTAAAAAGCCTCTTGATGAAAGTGAAAGAGGAGAGTGAAAAAGTTGACTTAAAGCTCAGCATTCTGAAAACGAAGATCATGGCATCCGGTCCCATCACTTCATGGGAAATAGATGGGGAAACAGTGGAAACAGTGGCAGACTTTATTTTTTTGGGCTTCAAAATCACTGCAGATGGTGACTGCAGCCATGAAATTAAAATATGCTTACTCTTTGGAAGGAAAGTTATGACCAATCTGGATAGCATATTGTAAAGCAGAGATATTACTTTGCCAACAAAGGTACGTCTAGTCAAGGCTATGGTTTTCCAGTAGTCATGTATGGATGTGAGTTGGACTATGAAGAAAGCTGAGTGCTGAAAAATTGATAGTTTTGACCTGTGGTTTGGAGAAGACTCTTGAGAGTCCCTTGGACTGCAAGGAAATCCAACCAGTCCATCCTCACGGAGATCAGTCCTGGGTGTTTTTTGGAAGGTCTGATGCTGAAGCTGAAACTCCAATATTTTGGCCACCTCATGAGAAGAGTTAACTCACTTGAAAAGACCATGATGCTGGGAGGGATTGGGAGCAGAAGAGAAGGGGATGACAGAGGATGAGACGGCTGGAATGTATCACCGACTCAATGGACATGAGTTTGAGTGAACTCTGGGAGTTGATGATGGACAGGGGGCCTGGCGTGCTGTGATTCATGGGGTGGCCAAGAGTCAGACATGATTGAGCAACTGAACTGAACTGAATTATTCTTTTTTAAAAAATTTTTTTTTTCATTTTATTTTATTTTATTTTTTAATTTTTTAAATTACAATACTGTATTTGTTTTGCCATACATTGACACGAATCAGCCAGAAGTGAACACAATCTCCCAATGCCGAAGCCCCCTCCCCCTCCCACCCCACATCCTCTACTTGAATCATCCTGTGCATCAGCCCCATGCAACCTGCATCCTACATTGAACATAGATTGGCACTTCGTTTCTTACAGGAAAATATACATGTTTCATTGCCATTCTCCCAAACCATCCCACCCTTTCCCTCTCCCTCAGAGTCCAAAAGTCCACTCTATACCTCTGTGTCTCTTTGTTGTCTCACATATAGGGTCATCATTACTGTCTTCTAAATTCCATATATATGTGTCAGTATACTGTATTGGTGTTTTTCTTTCTGGCTTACTTCACTCTGTATAATCGCTTCCAATTTCATCCATCTCATTAGAACTGAGTCAAATTTATTCTTTTTAAGGGCTGAGTAGTACTCCACTGTGTATATGTACCACAGCTTTCTTATCCATTCATCTGCTGATGGACATCTAGGTTGCTTCCATGTCCTGGCTATTATAAACAGCGCTGCAATGAACATTGGGGTACACGTGTCTCTTTCAATTCTGGTTTCCTCGGTGTGTATGCCCAGCAGTGGGATTGCTGGGTCATAAGGCAGTTCTATTTGCAGTTTTTTAAGGAATCTCCACACTGTTTTCCATAATGGCTGTACTAGTTTGCATTCCCACCAGCAGTGTAAGAGGGTTCCCTTTTCTCCACATCCTCTCCAGCATTTATTGCTTGTAGACTTTTGGATCGCAGCCATTCTGACTGGTGTGAAATGGTACCTCATTGTGGTCTTGATGTGCATTTCTCTGAAAATGAGTGATGTTGAACATCTTTTCATGTGTTTGTTAGCCATCCGTATGTCTTCTTTGGAGAAATGCCTATTTAGTTCTTTGGCCCATTTTTTTATTGGATCCTTTATTTTTCTGGAGTTGAGCTGCATAAGTTGCTTATATATCTTTGAGATTAGTTGTTTGTCAGTTGTTTCATTTGCTATTGTTTTCTCCCATTCAGAAGGCTGTCTTTTCACCTTGCTTGTAGTTTCCTTTGTTGTGCAGAAGCTTTTAATTTTAACTAGATCCTATTTGTTTATCTTTGCTTTTATTTCCAGTATACTGGGAGTTGGATCATAGAGGATCCGGCTGTGATTTATGTCAGAGAGTGTTTTGCCTATGTTCTCCTCTAGGAGTTTTATAGTTTCTGGTCTTACATTTAGATCTTTAATCCATTTAGAGTTTATTTTTGTGTATGGTGTTAGAAAGGGGTCTAGTTTCATTCTTTTACAGGTGGTTGACCAGTTTTCCCAGCACCACCTGTTAAAGAGACTGTCTTTACTCCACTGTATATTCTTGCCTCCTTTGTCGAAGATAAGGTGTCCATAAGTGTGGGTTAATCTCAGGCTTTCTAATTTGTTCCATTGATCTATATTTCTGTCTTTGTGCCAGTACCATACTGTCTTAATGACTGTGGTTTTGTAGTAGAGCCTGAAGTCAGGCAAGTTGATTCCTCCAGTTCCATTTTTCTTTCTCAAGATTGCTTTGGCTATTCGAGGGTTTTTTGTATTTCCATACAAATCTTGAGATTATTTGATCTAGTTCTGTGAAAAATACTGCTGGTAGCTTGATGGGAATTGCATTGAATCTGTAGATTGCTTTGGGTAGTATACTCATTTTCACTATATTGATTCTTCTGACCCATGAGCATGGTATATTTCTCCATCTATTAGTGTCCTCTTTGATTTCTTTCATCAGTGTTTTATAGTTTTCGATATATAGGTCTTTAGTTTCTTTAGGTAGGAATATTCCTAAGTATTTTATTCTTTTCATTGCAATGGTGAATGGAATTGTTTCCTTAACTTCTTTTTCTACTTTCTCATTGTTAGTGTATAGGAATGCAAGGGATTTCTGAGTGTTGATTTTATATCCTGCAACTTTACTATATTCATTGATTAGCTCTAGTAGTTTTCTGGTCGAGTCTTTAGGATTTTCTATGTAGAGGATCATGTCATCTGCAAACAGTGAGAGTTTTACTTCTTCTTTTCCAATTTGGATTCCTTGTATTTCCTTTTCTGCTCTGATTGCTGTGGCCAAAACTTCCAGTACGATGTTGAAGAGTAGTGGTGAAAGTGGACACCCTTGTCTGTTCCTGACTTTAGGGGAAATGGTTTCAATTTTTCGCCATTGAGGATAATGTTAGCTGTGGGTTTGTCATATATAGCTTTTATTATGTTGAGGTATGTTCCTTCTATTCCTGCTTTCTGGAGAGTTTTTATCATAAATGGATGCTGAATTTTGTCAAAGGCTTTTTCTGCATCTATTGAGATAATCATATGATTTTTATTTCTCAGTTTGTTAATGTGATGAATTACATTGATTGACTTGTGGATATTGAAGAATCCTTGCATCCCTGGGATAAAGCCCACTTGGTCATGGTGTATGATCTTTTCAATGTGTTGCTGGATTCTGATTGCTAGGATTTTGTTGAGGATTTTTGCATCTATGTTCATCAGTGATATTGGCCTGTAGCTTTCTTTTTTGTGGTGTCTTTGTCAGGTTTTGGTATCAGGGTGATGGTGGCCTCATAGAATGAGTTTGGAAGTTTACCTTCCTCTGCAATTTTCTGGAATAGCTTCAGTAAGATAGGTGTTAGCTCTTCTCGGAATTTTTGGTAGAATTCAGCTGTGAAGTCGTCTGGACCTGGGCTTTTGTTTGCTGGGAGATTTCTGATTACAGTTTCAATTTCCATGCTTGTGATGGGTCTGTTAAGATTTTCTATTTCTTCCTGGTTCAGTTTTGGAAAATTGTACTTTTCTAAGAATTTGTCCATTTCTTCCAAGTTGTCCACTTTATTGGCATATAATTGCTGATAGTAGTCTCTTATGATTCTTTGTATTTCTGTGTTGTCTGTCGTGATCTCTCCATTTTCATTTCTAATTTTGTTGATTTGATTTTTTTTCTCTTTGTTTCTTGATGAGTCTGGCTAATGGTTTGTCAATTTTATTTATCCTTTCAAAGAACCAGCTTTTTGCTTTGTTGATTTTTGCTATGGTCTCTTTTGTTTCTTTTGCATTTATTTCTGCCCTAATTTTTAGGATTTCTTTCCTTCTACTAACTCTGGGGTTCTCTATTTCTTCCTTTTCTAGTTGCTTTAGGTGTAGAGTTAGGTTATTTATTTGGCTTTTTTCTTGTTTCTTGAGGTATGCCTGTATTGCTATGAACTTTCCTCTTAGGACTGCTTTTAAAGTGTCCCAAAGGTTCTGTGTAGTTGTGTTTTCATTTTCATTCGTTTCAATGCATAATTTGATTTCTTTTTGATTTCTTCTGTGATTTGTTGATTATTCAGTAGGGTGTTGTTCAGCCTCCAAATGTTGGAATTTTTAATAGTTTTTCTCCTATAATTGAGATCTAACCTGAGTGCATTATTGTCAGAGAAGATGCTTGGAATAATTTCGATTTTTTTGAATTTATCAAGGTTAGATTTATGACCCAGAATGTGATCTATCCTGGAAAAGGTTCCGTGTGCACT
Source organism: Nanger dama (assembly GCA_917880005.1). Taxonomy (NCBI): domain Eukaryota; kingdom Metazoa; phylum Chordata; class Mammalia; order Artiodactyla; family Bovidae; genus Nanger; species Nanger dama. Next base: position 16,990,574 of record CAKJTW010000010.1, read on the forward strand.
TGAGTAAAAGATGAAATTCATTGTTTTGGGGTGAAATGTCCTATAGATATCAATTAGGTCTAATTGGTCAATTGTATCATTTAACGTTTGCGTTTCTTTGTTAATTTTCTGTTTAGTTGATCTGTCCATAGGTGTGAGTGGGGTATTAAAGTCTCCCACTATTATTGTGTTATTATCAATTTCCCCTTTCATGCTTGTTAGCAGTTGTCTTACATATTGCAGTGCTCCTATGTTGGGTGCATATATATTTATAATTGCTATATCTTCTTCTTGGATTGATCCTTTAATCATTATGTAGTGACCTTCTTTGTCCCTTTTCACAGCCTTTGTTTTAAAGTCTATTTTATCGGATATGAGTATTGCTACTCCTGCTTTCTTTTGGTCTTTATTTGCATGGAATATCTTTTTCCAGCCCTTCACTTTCAGTCTGTATGTGTCCGTTGTTTTGAGGTGGGTCTCTTGTAGGCAGCATATATAGGGATCTTGTTTTTGTATCCATTCAGCCAGTCTTTGCCTTTTGGTTGGGGCATTCAACCCATTTACATTTAAGGTAATTATTGATAAGTATGCTCCTGTTGCCATTACTTTATTGTTTTGGGTTCGGGTTTATAGGTCCTTTTGTGTTTCCTTTCTAAAGTCTATCCTTTAGTATTTGTTGGAGAGCTGGTTTGGTGGTGCTGAATTCTCTCAGCTTTTGCTTGTCTGTAAAGCTTTTGATTTCTCCTTCATATTTGAATGAGCTCCTTGCTGGGTACAGTAGTCTTGGCTGAAGGTTATTATCTTTCATCACTTTAAGTATGTCTTGCCATTCCCTCCTGGCCTGAAGAGTTTCTATTGAAAGATCTGCAGTTATTCTTATGGGGATCCCCTTGTGTGTTATTTGTTGTTTTTCCCTTGCTGCTTTTAATATTTGTTCTTTGTGTTTGCTCTTTGTTAGTTTGATTAGTATATGTCTTGGGGTGTTCCGCCTTGGGTTTATCCTGTTTGGCACTCTCTGGGTTTCTTGGACTTGGGTGATTATTTCCTTCCCCATTTTAGGGAAGTTTTCAACTATTATCTCCTCAAGTATTTTCTCATGGTCTTTCTTTTGTCTTCTTCTTCTGGGACTCCTATAATTCGAATGTTGGAGCGTTTCATATTGTCTTGGAGGTCTCTGAGGTTGTCCTCATTTCTTTTAATTCGCCTTTCTTTTTCCTCGCTGATTCATTTATTTCTACCATTCTATCTTCTATTTCACTAATCCTATCTTCTGCCTCCGATATTCTACTGTTTGTTGCCTCCAGAGTGTTTCTGATCTCATTTATTGCATTATTCATTATATGTTGACTCTTTTTATTTCTTCTAGGTCCTTGTTACACCTTTCTTGCATCTTCTTAATCCTTGACCCCAGGCTATTTATCTGTGATTCCACTTTGATTTCAAGATTTTGGATCATTTTCACTATCATTATTCGGAATTCTTTCTCAGGTAGATTCCCTATCTCTTCCTCTTTTGTTTGGTTTGGTGGGCATGTCTCCTGTTCCTTTACCTGCTGGGTATTCCTCTGTCTCTTCATCCTGGTTATATTGCTGCGTTTGGGGTGGCTTTTCTATATTCTGGGAATTTGTGGAGTTCTCTTTATTATAGAGTTTCCTCTCTGTGTTTGGGGTTATATCAGTGGCTTGTCAAAGTTTCTTGATCAGGGAGGCTTGTGTTGGAGTTCTGGTGGGTGGATCTGGATTTCCTCTCTCTGGAGTGCTGTGACGTGTGAAGTAATGGGTTATGCGACGTCAGTGGTTTTGGAGTATTTTGAGTTGCCTGTGTATTGAAGCTCAGGGGCTTGTTCTTGTGTTGCTGGAGAATTTGCGTGGTATGTCTTGCTCTGGAGCTTGTTGGCCCTTGGGCAGTGCTCAATTTTAGTATAGGTATGAAGGCGTTTGATGAGCTCTAATTGGATAATGTTCCCTGTATTCAGGAATTCTTTGATGATCTCAGGATTTGGAATTACGCCTCCTGATTCTGGTTTTCAGGTTTATTTTTAGAATAGGCTCATGATTTCTCCATCTATTCAGCACTAATGTTAAAACATCTAGGTTAATGATGATAGGTTTCTCCACCTTGAGGGTCGTCCCTAGAGGATCGGTGAGTTACTTGGAGGAGAGAAGAGGGAGGGAGTAGTTAGAGGTGAGTGGAATGGGATGAGGTGGAATCATAAGAGGGAAAAGCAAGTTAGCCCGTAACCACTTTCTTGTGTGCGCTCCGAAGTCTGGACCGCTCAGAGGTGGTCACAGAGTTATACATGGAAGAGGAGAGGGAGGAAGTAGATAGAGGTGGACAGGAGGATAAAGAGGGAGATGGGAAGGAGGGATACAGATCTGGTCAGTGACCAGTTCCCTTAGAGTTCTCCTCCTTCTGGAATGCACAGAGGTTCATAGAGTTGGGTAGAGAGGGGGAGGGGGAGGGAGGAGACAAAAGCCACCTGGTTGTACCACCACTTTCTTATCCATTCATCTGCTGATGGACATCTAGGTTGCTTCCATGTCCTGGCTATTATAAACAGTGCTGTGATGAATATTGGGGGACATGAGTCTCTTTCAATTCTGGTTTCCTCAGTGTGTATGCCCAGCAGTGGGATTGCAGGGTCATAAGGCAGTTCTATTTCCAGTTTTTTGAGGAATCTCCACACTGCTCTCCATAGTGGCTGTACTAGTTTGCATTCCCACCAACAGTGTAAGAGGGTTCCCTTTTCTCCACAACCTCTCCAGCATTTCTTGCTTGTAGACTTTTGGATCACAGCCATTCTGACTGGCATGAAATGGTATCTCATTGTCATTTTGATTTGCATTTCTCTGATAATGAGTGGTGTTGAGCATCTTTTCTCGTGTTTGTTAGCCATCTGTATGTCTTCTTTGGGGAAATGTCTATTTAGTTCTTTGGCCCATTTTTTGATTGGGTCGTTTATTTTTCTGGGATTGAGCTGCAAGAGTTGCTTGTATATTTTTGAGATTTGTTGTTTGTCAGTTGTTTCATTTGGTATTATTTTCTCCTATTCTGAAGGCTGTCTTTTCACCTTGCTTATAGTTTTCTTTGTTGTGCAGAAGCTTTTAATTTTAATTAGGTCCCATTTGTTTATTTTTGCTTTTATTTCCAATATTCTGGAAGGTGGGTCATAGAGGATCCTGCTGTGATTTATCTCAGAGAGTGTTTTGCCTATGTTCTCCTCTAGGAGTTTTATAGTTTCTGGTCTTACATTTAGATCTTTAATCTGTTTTGAATTTATTTTTGTGTGTGGTGTTAGAAAGTGATCTAGTTTCATTCTTTACAAGTTCCCAGCAAAACTTGTTAAAGAGATTATCTTTTCTCCATTGTATATTCTTGCCTCCTTTGTCAAAGATAAGGTGTCCATAGGTATGTGGATTTATCTCAGGGCTTTCTATTTTGTTCCATCAATCTATATTTCTGTTTTTGTGCCAGTACCATGCTGTCTTGATGACTGTGGCTTTGTAGTAGAGCCTGAAGTCAGGCAGGTTGATTCCTCCAGTTCCATTCTTCTTTCTTAAGATTGCTTTGGCTATTCGAGGATTTTTGTATTTCCATACAAATTGTGAAATTATTTTTTCTAGCTCTGTGAAAAATACCATTGGTGGCTTGATAGTGATTGCATTGAATCTATAGATTGCTTTGGGTAGTATACTCATTTTCACTATATTGATTCTTCTGATCCATGAACATGTTGTATTTTTCCATCTATTAGTGTCCTCTTTGATTTCTTCCATCAGTGTTTTATAGTTTTCTATATATAGGTTTTTAGTTTATTTAGGTAGATATATTCCTAAGTATTTTATTCTTTTCATTGCAATGGTGGATGGATTGATTCCTTAATTTTTTTCTATTTTCTCATTATTAGTTTATAGGAATGCAAGGGATTTCTGTGTGTTGATTTTATGTCCTGCAACTTTACTATATTTATTGATTAGTTCTGGTAACTTTCTGGTGGAGTCTTTAGGGTTTTCTATGTAGAGGATCACGTCATCTGCAAACAGTGAGAGTTTTACTTCTTCTTTTCCAATTTGGATTCCTTTTATTTCTTTTTCTGCTCTGATTGCTGTGGCCAAAACTTCCAGAACTATGTTGAATAGTAGCAGTGGAAGTGGGCACCCCTGTCTTGTTCCTGACTTTAGGGGAAATGCTTTCAATTTTTCACCATTGAGGATAATGTTTGCTGTGGGTTTGTCGGGAAGGCAATGGCATCCCACTCCAGTACTCTTGATGGAAAATCCCATGGATGGAGGAGCTTGGTAGGCAGCAGTCCATGGGGTTGCTGAGGGTCGGACACGACTGAGTGGCTTCACTTTCTCTTTTCACTTTTATGCATTGGAAAAGGAAATGGCAACCACTCCAGTGTTCTTGCCTGGAGAATCTCAGGGACGGGGTAGCCTGGTGGGCTGCCATCTCTGGGGTCACACAGAGTCGGGCACGACTGAAGTGACTTAGTAGTAGCAGCAGCAGTGTCATATATAGCTTTTATTATGTTGAGGTATGTTCCTTCTAGTCTTTCTTTCTGGAGAGTTTTTATCATGAATGAATGTTGAATTTTGTCAAAGGCTTTCTCTGCATCTATTGACATAATTCTAGTCTTTCACTTTCAGTCTGTATATATCCCCTGTTTTGAGGTGGGGGTCTCTTGTAGACAGCATTTATAGGGGTCTTCTTTTTGTATCCAGGCAACCAGTCTTTGTCTTTTGGTTGGGGCATTCAACCCATTTACTTTTAAGTTAATTATTGATAAGTATGATCCTGTTGCCATTTCCTTTATTGTTTTGGGTTCTGAGTTGATATACCCTTTTTGTGTTTCCTGTCTAGAGAATATCCTTTAGCATTTGTTGGAGAGCTGGTTTGGTGGTGCTGAATTCTCTCAGCTTTTTCTTATCTGTAAAGCTTTTGATTTCTTCTTCATGTTTGAATGAGATCCTTGATAGGTACAGTAAGCTGAGCTATAAGTTATTTTGTTTCATCACTTTACATAAGTCTTGCCATTCCCTCCTGGACTGAAGAGTTTCTATTGAAAGATCTGCAGTTATCTTTATGGGAATCCCTTGTGTTTGTTGTTTTTCCCTTGCTGCTTTTAATATTTGTTTTTTTGTGTTTGATTTTTGTTAATTTGATTAATATGTGACTTAGGGTGTTTCACCTTGGGTTTATCCTGTTTGGGATTCTCTGGGTTTCTTAGACTTGGGTGATTATTTCCTTCCCCATTTTAGGGAAGTTTTTGACTATTATCTCCTCAAGTATTTTCTCATGATCTTTCTTTTTGTCTTCTTCTTCTGGGACTCCTATGATTCGAATGTTGGAGTGTTTAATATGGTCCTGGAGGTCTCTGAGATTGTACTCATTTCTTTTAATTCGTTTTTCTTTTTCCTCTCTGATTCATTTATTTCTACCATTCTATCTTCTACTTCACTAATCCTATCTTCTGCCTCCATTATTCTACTATTTGTTGCCTCCAGGGTGTTTTTAATCTCATTTATTGCATTATTCATTATATATTGACTCTTTTTATTTCTTCTAAGTCCCTGTTAAATCTTTCTTGCATCTTCTCAATCCTTGTCTCCAGGCTATTTATCTGTGATTCCATTTTTATTTCAAGATTTTGGATCATTTCACTGTCATTATTTGGAATTGTTTCTCAGGTAGATTCCCTATCTCTTCCTCTTTTGTTTGGTTTGGTGGGCATTTATCCTGTTCCTTTACCTGCTGGGTATTCCTTTGTCTCTTCATCCTGTTTATATTGCTGTGTTTTGGGTGGCCTTTTGGTGTTCTGGTAGTTTGTGGAGTTCTCTTTATTGTGGAGTTTCCTTGCTGTGGGTGGGGTTGTACGGGTGACCTGTCAAGATTTCCGGGTTAGGGAAGCTTGTGTGGGTGTTTTGGTCAGTGGAGCTGGATTTCTTCTCTCTGGAGTGCAATGAAGTGTCCAATAATGAGTTATGAGATGTCAGTGGGTTTGGAGTAACTTTGGGCAGCCTGTATACTGAAGCTTAGGGCTGTGTTCCTGTGTTGCTGGAGGATTTGTGTGGTATATCTTGCTCTGGAACTTGTTGGCCCTCGGGTGGTGCTTGATTTCAGTGTAGGTATGGAGGCGTTTGATGAGCTCCTGTCAATTAATGTTCCCTGGCGTCAGGAGTTCTCTGGTGTTCTCAGGGTGTGGACTTAAGCCTCCTGCTTTTGGTTTTCAGTCTTATTTTTACAGTATTGTCAAGACTTCTCCATCTATACAGCACCATTGATCAAACATCTAGGTTAAAGATGAAAAGTTTCTCCACAATGAGGGACACCCAGAGAGGTTCACAGAGTTACATGGAGAAGAGAAGAGGGAGAAAGGAGTTAGAGGTGACCTGAATGAGATGAGGTGGAATCAAAAGAGAGAGCAAGCTAGCCAGTAATTACTTCCTTATGTGTGTTCCACAGTCTGGACAACTTGGAGATGTTCACAGAGTTATACAGAGAAGAGAAGAGGGAGAAACGAGACAGTGGTGACCAGGAGGATAAAGGGGGGAATCAAAAGGAGAGAGACAGATCCAGCCAGTAATCAGTTCCCTAAGTGTTCTCCACCGTCTGGAACACACAAAGAGATTCACAGAGTTGGATAGAGAAGAGAAGGGGGGAGGGAAGAGATAGAGGCGACCTGGTGGAGAAAAAGGAGAGTCCAAAGGGGGAGAGAGCAGTCAAGCCAGTAATCTCACTCCCAAGTAAAAATGGGTACTGAAGATTGGGTTCTTAAAGGTACAAAATTGATAACAAATACCAAAAAGCAAAGATTAAAAATCTAGAGTAGAAGTTGGATTTTCAAGAATACAATATTAATGAAAAGAAAAAAAAGTAACAAAAATTATAAAATATATATATGAAGTTTGCTTTAAAAAATAGGGTCTTTTTTTGCAAAGTAATAGTAAGTTATAAAAATGAAAATTAAAAGAGTAATAGAGGACTTAAAATTAAAAACAAATTAAAAATGATCATAAAAATAGTAAAAATATATCTAGGACTTTCTCTGGTGTCATTGTGGGCAGTGTGGTATCAGTTCATTTTTGGATAGTTCTTTGGTCCAGCTTATATTTCTCAAGATCTATAAGCCCGTTCCTATGTAGTTGGTACTAACTACAAGGTTTTAATCTATTGCACCTGTCACTTCCAAGGCAGTTCCCTCTGTTTTAGTTTCTTCTGTTTGCTGCTCTCTTCAGTGTCTGATTTCTGACCTGACACAAGCGGGGTGGTGGTGGACAATTTTTAGGCTGACTTGTTCAGTCGTGCTGTGGGGAAAGAGGGACGCTACAAACAAACAACACTGGCGTGTGCTCGCAGTGTCTCAGCCACCCTGGGCCTGCCTCAGCTCACAGTGCACACCACTCAGGCTCTAGGTGGCTCTGCTGGGAACTGTCCGAGGCCAGCCCTGGGCTGCACACACCTCCCAGGTCTAAGCTGCTCAAGTTCAGGCACTCGGGTAGTCCTCAGAGGCTCAGACTCCGTTGGGCCTGCATTTTGTGCCCTTCCCAGGTCCAAGCAGCTCAGGTGATGAGGTGTTTGGCGAGCTCAGTCGCTGCAACTTATCGCCTCCCCGTCCCTGCTGCTCAGTTTTCTGGGTGTACAACCAGCGCACCTTCTCAGGCAGATGTTGATTGTCCAGAACCCCAAGAAGTCTTAGTCAGCAAAGAAGCCTGCTTGCAGTTTGGTAGATAATGTCTCTCTGGGGCTGTGATTGCTCCCTTCTGGTTCTGCTTGCTTGTCACTGGAGGGGAATGGTCTGCAGCCGACTAGCTCTGTACACTTCTTTGTTCTGTTAGCAGGCCTGGCGGTGTCTTAGGTTAGGGCTTTTCGTTGGCAGCTATCCCACAGTCTGATTTGCTAGCCCAAGTTAGTTTCCTCAGATTGCCCTTTGGGCATTCAGGCCCAGTCCTTACTCTAAGCAATGCAGCCCGCACCTCCCTGCCCAGCCCCCGCTTGCTAGTGGCTGGTGCAGGCGTCTGTGCTGCTTCTCTGCTGGGGGAGTTACCATTGGGCAGGTAATCTGTGGGTTTTAATTATTAATTTATTTTTCCTCCCAGTTATGTTGCCTTCTGTGGTTCCAAGGTTTGCCACAGATTCGGCAGTGAGTTTCCTGGTGTTTGGAAACCTCTCTTTTTAAGACTCCCTTCCCGGGATGGAGCTCTGTCCCTACCTCTTTGTCTCTCGCTCTCCTTTTTTTTTTGTCTTTTATATTTTTTCCTACCTCCTTTCGAAGACAATGGGCTGCTTTTCTTGGTGTCTGATGTCCTCTGCCGACATTCAGAAGTTGTTTTGTGGAATTTATTCAGCGTTTAAATGTTCTTTTCATGAATTTGTGGGGAAGAAAGTGGTCTCCCCATCATACTCCTCCACCATCTTAGGACCACCCCCTACTTTGTAGTTTTTCATTTGGATTAAAAGATGAGGATCAAGAATTGTTTCTATTGTATCCTAAATAGAATTTCTAGGTTTTCAAGTTCATGGGGTTCCCAAGTCAAGAATACTGAAGTGGTTTGTCATTCCCTTCTCCAGTGGACCACATTTTGTCAGAACTCTCCACCATGACCCATCTGTCTTGGGTGGCCCTACATGGCATGGCTCATGGTTTCATTGAGTTAGAGAAGGCTGTGGTTCATGTGATCAGTTGACTTGTTTTAGTGATTGTGGTTTTCATTCTCTCTGTCCTCTGAGGGATAAGGATAAGAGGGTTATGGAAGCTTCCTGATGGGAGTGACTGATTGTGGGGGAAACTGGGTCTTGTTCTGATGGGCGGGGTCATGCTCAGTAAATCTTTATTCCAATTTCTATTAATGGGTGGGGCTTGTTCTCTCCCTGTTTGACCTGAGACCTAACTATTGTGAAGGTAATGAAGATAATGGCAACCTCCTTCAAAGGTCCCATCCACACACTGTCCTACTCAGTGCCCCTGACCCTGTAGCAGACCCCTGGGAACTCCTGGACACTCACAGGCAAGTCTGGGTCAACCTCTTGTGGGATCACTGCTCCTGTCTCTTGGATCCTGGTGTGCACAAGTTTTCATTTGTGCCCTCCAAGAGTCTATTTCCCCAGTTCTGTGTAAGTTCTGGTGGTTCTGTGGTAGAGTTAATGGCAACCTCCTCAAAGAGGGCTTATGCCACATCCAGGTCTGCTGCACCCAGAACCATTGGCCCTGTGGCAGGCCACTGCTGACATGTGCCTCCGCAGGAGACACTCAAACACTGAAAAGCAGGTCTGGCTCAGCCTCTGATGTGCCTAAGGTTTGGTTTGAGCCCTCCGAGTATCTCTGACAGGTATGGGGTTTGATTCTAAACATGATTTTGTCCTCCTGTTGTCTTGCTGGGGATTCTTGTTTGCCCTTGGATATGGGATATCTTTTTGGCAGGATCCAACATTCTCCCATCATTGTAAAGCAGTGAGTTGTAATTTTGGAGTTCTCGCAGGAGAAAATGAGTGCATGTCCTTCTACTCCTCCATCTTGTGATAAAGCACAAGCTGGAATCAAGACTGCTGGGAGAAATATCAATAACCTTAGATATGCAGATGACACCATCCTTATGGCAGAAAGCAAAGAAGAACTAAAGAACCTCTTGATGAAAGTGAAAGAAAAGAGTGAAAAAGTTGGCTCACAAGTTAACATTCAAAAACTAAGATCATGGCATCCAGTCCCATCACTTCATGGCAAATAGATGGGGAAACAATGGAAACAGGGAGAAATTATTTTGGGGGCTCCAAAATCACTGCAGATGGTGACTGAAGCCATGAAATTTAAAGACAATTGTTCCTTAGAAGAAAAGCTATGACCAACCCAGATAGCATACTAAAAAGCAAAGACATTACTTTGCCAACAAAAGTCTGTCTAGTCAAAGCTACAGTTTTTCCAGTAGTCATGTATGGATGTGAGAGTTGGACTATAAAGAAAGCTGAGTGCTGAAGAATTAATGCTTTTGAACTGTGTAGTTGGAGAAGACTCTTGAGAGTCCCTTGAACCACAAGAAGATCCAACCAGTCCATCCTAAAGGAAATCAGTCCCAAATACTCATTGAAAGGACTGACGTTGAAACAGAAACTCTGACAGTTTAACCACCTGATGCAAAGAACTGACTTATTGGAAAAGACCCTGATGCTGGGAAAGATTGAAGGCAGAAGGAGAAGGGGACGACAGAGGATGAGATGGCTGGATGGCATCACTGACTCGATGGACATGAGTTTGAGTAAGTTCTGAGAGTTGGTGATAGACAGGGAAGCCTGGTGTGCCGCAGTCCATGAGATCACAAAGAGTCGGACACAACTGAGTGACTGAACTGAACTAAACTGAACCCTTGGAAAGGACCATGTATTTCTCTCTTCCCTACCCATTTGTTTTCTTAGCTGTTTTTATTTTTTTCCCCACAGAAAAATCCATACCTATTTGTTTTTGTGTGAGTTTTTTGTTTTTGGTGTTTTTTTATTTTTCATTTTTTTGCCAGGAAAATCCAAATCCCCTAAGGTTGCTCAATTCTTTAAAGCTTGATCCTACATGTACAGAATGTTATATAGACTTGAAATTTTTCATAAATATTTGTATTATCAGATATCTCTATGCCTTTTATCTCAATTCCCAGAATAAAAGCCAGGCTGGGAAATTATTCAAGTAAATCTATAGCATTTTCCAAAATGTGGGAATAAGAGGAAAAGAATCTACTTTTCTTCCCTTTTCTTTGAGGTAGAGGGAAGTTGAGAAATATTGGGAAACTTAAGTTCAATAGTTTCATGAAACATTAAGAGCCATTAAGGCACAGAGATGACCGATCCAAAATTATAGCAATTGAGAGGATTGTGGTTTAGCAGAGAAAGAAGACTGTCCAAAGAATGACTTGATGTGCTATAGAAAGTCAATGAGAGGTAAGCACAGATTCTGTTTGAGTAAACTGTTGGTATTTGACCTAACCTGGGATGCAAAGACATATTCACGGAGGAAATGGAAAAACGACAACAACTAAAAGCTTGGATACCCCAAATGAGAATAACTAGAATTAGAGCACCACTTGAAGCCTAAATCTTGTAAGCCATGCTATGAGCTGACTTCTTTCTGCAAGTGATGGGAAGCCATTGGGAGTTTCTAAGGAAGTCACCCCAATTAAGTTGGGTTTTAGGTGGATTACTTTGATTGCTTTATGGCCTGTGGGTGCAAGGGGTGAGAGAGGAGGCATAAGAGTGAACAGAGAAAAGGAGACGTGGTACCAGGCTGATTCAAAAATGTAGTGACTGACCAGGGGGAGGTGCTAGCCTAAGGCAGTGGTAGATACACAGAAAGTAAAATCAGTAGGTCTGGGTAATTGGTTAGCTTCAGAAGATAAGATTCAAAGCAGCTAGGCAGTGATGTCAGGGGAGAAAGTCAGTGTAGAGGTGAAGATAGTCACTTCTGGTTTTGAAGAACCTGGATGTCAATCTGGAATATCCCCATGGCCTTTACCAACAGGCAGTCACATACAAGTCTGATGTTTACTCATGTAGATAGAAAATAATACTTATTATTTACAGATCATATAATGAGGTCAAGGACTTTATATTGGTAACTCTGTTTAATGGCCAGAATGACCTTATGAGGCGTAAATCATTACAATCAGTTTTACAGATGTTGAAGATGAGGCATAAGTGTCACAGATAGTAAATTAATTGGATCACACAGTTAGGAGTCAGGATTAAAAAGGCAGTCTGGGCCCATAGCCTCCAATTGTACTCAGAATTTTACTCTGTGTCATCTAGTTATAATATCATGGTGTAAAATTCATGAATGACAATGATATTACCCAAGATGAGGATAAAAAGAGATCAGCAGGTCAAGAACTAAACATATTATCCCTTATGGTAAACTTAAAAATACATAGATTTTCATGAACATTTAAATATATGATGAATAATCTATTTGCTTACAAATGCCATGTTTGGTTTGAAAGCTTGAAAGAATAGACTAATAAGCTATAACTTTATAAGTTAAATATATTGCCTTTCTAGCAATTTTTAGTTATGAAATAAGGTATAGCTAATTATGATAATTTGATTTTAGACATTTTATATTATTTTATAACAAATGGTTCAAGATTTACAATGTATAGGATCTCTTTGTTATTGCCAATTTATGAAGAAGTCACATTTTAAGAGCAAAAGAAACTAATAATACTAATGACTGAAACCTAAGACAATTCTAACACTTGATAACTTCCATAATGTTAAGTGGTCACAGAAAACTATCACTGTCTAGAAAGAAACCTCTTCTATCCACTGTCTGCCACCAATTCCTTCACCCTACCTCCTGCCTTTTATCTTTTCAGTTGTAAGAAAACAAATGATTATGAAAAAATCACTTAATATAACTTCCCCATAGGATGATTGTCTACTTATTTTTATTTTCTTACTGACATTATCAGAGCTTTTTCTTGGTTCCCCACTTGAACTTAAGTTCCAAAACCCAGTGCTTTACAGAGCTGAGGGTCCCCACTCCTCTTCCTAACCTCCATTTCTATTTTCTGTACCAAGAGTTTAAATATTATTAGATATTTGCTATTTATATACAAATCAAGACATCACTTAGCTCCCCAACATTGTCATCCACTTGCCTGAGCATTAATGGTCACCTCCTTACACTAATGCTGCCCTTTCCCACTATAGATGGCCTGGTTAGGGCACATTTAACTTGACCTTTGAATGTTGTAATAGGTGACTCTCAAAGTCTAGGTTTTACAGCCTGATTAGTTCTCTGAGGGGTGTTATATATTTCTAACTTCCTTCTTTTGGCACCAGCCAGTCATCGAGTGCCCAACATGGCTCCTGGCAAAAGATGTTCATATTTTTATAGCAATTTTATTGCACTTGCTTTTAGTGTACCAGGACTATAATCACACAGTAGTATGCCTATTATAGAAAATCTTCCTATTTGCAGGCATTTCAGAGAGTGTTTTGAAGTAAATTCCAGATGAAAAAATAAATGAACATTTTCTATTTGCTTAAAACTCATAAAGCAAAGTTATTTCTTTTTATGGTTGAAGAGAAAATGAAATGGCCTTAATAATTCTACAGTTAGAATCTTTCCTGAAATTCAACTATCTAGATTATAATTAAGTTTTTACAGACTGTAATTATATATAGAATGATAAATTCATCAGTGAGGCCTTATTTAACACAACTATCAATACTAAATCTTGTTCTTTCTTCCTCTCAGCATGCCAAGTATCCCCCTCAATAACTTATATATAGCCTTAAACATATTTGGAGACTTTCTATTCATGAGGCTGGTCAGATAGCTGCCCAAAGGACATTTTCTGAAGAAGCTCTAAAATCATCTCATATGGCAGGCTTACACTGTACCTGTAGTCATCATTAAGCAACATTGGGAAAAAAACCCAATGACTTACTTAGTTAACAGAGCTGTGATCCACTAGTATGAGTAGTCACTGTTGTTTACCCTGATTACAAACTATTGTTATCATAACAAAGAGTAGAACCTTTAATTAATTTTTCAAATCCCTTATGATTATACAGTGGAAGTGACAAATAGATTCAAGGGATTAGATTTGATGGAGTGCCTGAAGAACTATGGGCAGAGGTTCATGACATTGCACAGGAGAAAGTATTAAGACCATCTCCAAGAAAAAGAAATGCAAAAAGGCAAAAAGGTTCTCGAGGAGGCCTTACAAATAGCTGAGAAGAGAAGAGAAGAGAAGAAAAGAGAAGAGAAGAGAAGTGAAAGGCCAAGAAGAGAAAAGCTTTACATTTGAATGCAGAGTTCCAAAGAATAGCAAGGAGAGATAAGAAAGACTTCCTCAGATTCAATGCAAAGAAATAGAAGAAAACAATAGAATGGGATAGATAATAATCTCTTCAAGAAAATTAGAGATACCATGGAAACATTTCATGCAAAGATGGGCACAATATAGGATAGAAATAGTATGGACTTAAGAGAAGCAGAAGATATTATGAAGAAGTGGTAAGAAAACACAGAAGAACTGTACAAAAATATCTTAATGACCCAGATAACCACAATGATGTGACCACTCACTTAGAGCCAGACATCCTGGAATGTGAAGTCAAGTGGGCCTTAGTTCAGTTCAGTTCATTTGCTCAGTCATGTCCGACTATTTGCGACCCTATGAATTGCAGCACGCCAGGCCTCCCTGTTAATCACCAACTCCCGGAGTTCACTCAGATTCACGTCCATCGAGTCAGTGATGCCATCCAGCCATCTCATCCTTGGTCATCCCCTTCTTCTCCTGCCTCTAATCCCTCCCAGCATCAGAGTCTTTTTCATTGAGTCAACTGTTCACATGAGGTGGCCAAAGTACTGGAGTTTCAGCTTTAGCATCATTCCTTCCAAAGAAATCCCAGGGCTGATCTCCTTCACAATGGAATGGCTGGATCTCCTTGCAGTCCAAGGGACTCTCAAGAGTCTTCTCCAACACCACAGTTCAAAAGCATCAATTCTTTGGTGCTCAGGCTTCTTCACAGTCCAACTCTCACATCCATACATGACTACTGGAAAAACCATAGCCTTGACTAGACGGAACTTAGTCGGCAAAGTAATGTCTCTGCTTTTGAATATACTATCTAAGTTGGTCATAACTTTTCTTCCAAGGAGTAAGCATCTTTTAATTTCATGGCTGCAGTGATTTTGGAGCTCCCCAAAATAAAGTCTGCCACTGTTTCCACTGTTTCCCCATCTATTTCCCATGAAGTGATAGGACCAGATGCCATGATCTTAGTTTTCTGAATGTTGAGCTTTAAGCCAACTTTTTCACTCTCTTCTTTCACTTTCATCAAGAGGCTTTTTAGTTCCTCTTCACTTTCTGCCATAAGGGTGGTGTCATCTGCATATCTGAGGTGATTGATATTTCTCCCGGCAATCTTGATTCCAGCCTGTGTTTCTTCCAGCCCAGCATTTCTCATGATGTACTCTGCATTGAAGTTAAATAAGCAGGGTGACAATATACAGCCTTGACATACTCCTTTTCCTATTTGGAACCAATCTGTTGTTCCATGTCCAGTTCTAACTGTTGCTTCCTGGACTGCATACACATTTCTCAAGAGGCAGGGCAGGTGGTCTGGTATTCCCATCTCTCTCAGAATTTTCTACAGTTTATTGTGATCCACAGTCAAAGGCTTTGGCATAGTCAATAAAGTAGAAATAAATGTTTTTTTGGAACTCTCTTGCTTTTTCCGTGATCCAGCAGATGTTGGCAATTTGATCTCTGGTTCCTCTGTCTTTTCTAAAACCAGCTTGAACATCAGGAATTTCATGGTTCATGTATTGCTGAAGCCTGGCTTGGAGAATTTTGAGCATTACTTTACTAGCATGTGAGATGAGGGCAATTGTGCGGTAGTGTGAGCATTCTTTGGCATTGCCTTTCTTTGGGATTGGAATGAAAACTGACCTTTTCCAGTCCTGTGGCCACTGCTGAGTTTTCCAAATTTGCTGGGCCTTAAGAAGTATCATTAAGAACAAAGCTAGTGGAGGTGATGGATTTCCAGTTGAGCTATTTCAAATCCTAGAAGATGATGCTGTGAAAGTGGAGCACTCAATATACCAGTAAATTTGGAAAACTCAGCAGTGGCCACAGGACTGGAAAAGGTCAGTTTTCTTTCCAATCCCAAAGAAAGGCAATGCCAAACAATGTTCACACTACCGCACAATTGTACTCATCTCACATGCTAGCAAAGTAATGCTCAAAATTCTCCAAACCAAGCTTCAACAGTACATGAAATGTAACCTTCCAGATGTTCAAGCTGGATTTAGAAAAGGCAGAGGAACCAGAGATCAAATTTCCAACATTCGCTGGATCAGCAAAAAAGTAAGAGAGTTCCAGAAAAACATCTATTTCTGCTTTATTGACTACACCAAAGCCCTTGACTGTGTGGATCACAACAAAAAAAAAGTGTGGAAAATTCTGAAAGAGATGGGAATACCAGACCACTTGACTTGCCTCCTGAAAAATCTGTATGCAAGTCAAGAAGCAACAGTTAGAACTGGACATGGAACAACAGACTGGTTCCAAATAAGAAAAGGAGTATGTCAAGGCTGTATATTGTCACCCTGCTTATTTAACTTCTATGCAGAGTACATCATGAGAAACGCTGGGCTGGAGGAAGCATGAGCTGGAATCAGGATTGCTGGGAGAAATTTCAATAAACTCAGATATGCAAATGACACCACTCTTATGTCAGAAAGTGAAGTAGCACTAAAGAACCTCTTGATAAAAGTGAAAGAAAAGAATGAAAACGTTGGCTAAAACTAAACATTCAGGAAATGAAGATCATGGTATCCAGTCCCATCACTTCATGGCAAATAGATGGGAAAACAAAGGAAACAGTGAGAAACTTTATTTTGGGGGCTCCAAAATCACTGCAGATGGTGACTGAAGCCATGAAATTATAAGACACTGCTCCTTGGAAGAAAAGCTATGACCAACCCAGATAGCATACTAAAAAGCAAAGACATTCTTTGACAACAAAGGTCTGTCTAGTCATAGCTATGGTTTTTCCAGTAGTCATGTACGGATGTGAGAGTTGGACTATAAAAACAGCTGAGTGCTGAAGAATTGATGCTTTTGAACTATGTAGTTTGAGAAGACTCTTGAGAGTCCCTTGGACCACAAGGAGAACCAACCAGTCCATCCTAAAGGAAATCAGTCCAGAATATTCGTTGGAAGGACTGAAGCTGAAGCTAAAACTCCAATAGTTTAGCCACCTGATGCAAAGAACTGACTCACTGGAAAAGACCCTGATGCTGGGAAAGATTGAAGGCAGGAGGAGAAGGGGTCACAGAGGATGAGATAGTTGGATGTCATCTCCGACTCGATGGACATGAATTTGATTAATCTCCAGGTGTTGGTGATGGACAAGAAAGCCTGGTGTGCTGCAGTCCGTAGGGTTGCAAAGAGTCAGACAGGACTGAGCAACTGAACTGAACTTAATTTACCTTGATTCATGGACCTAATAAGCCAGCTTCCTATGCTTTATTGTTCTTTACAACATCTGGTTTTACCCCCATCACCAGTCACATCCACAACTGGGTATTGATTTTGCTTTGGTTCTATCTCTTCATTTCTTCTGAAGTTAGTTCTGAACTCTTCTCCAGTAGCATACTGGACACCTACCAACCTAGGGAGTTCATATTTCAATGTTTTACCTTTTTTCCTTTTCATACTGTTCATGGGGTTCTCAAGGCAACAATCTTGAAGTGGTTTGCCATTCCCTTCTCCAGTGGACCACTTTTTGTCAGAATTCTCCACTATGACCCATCCATCTTGGGTGGCCCTACATGGCATGGCTTATAGTTTTATTGAGTTAGAGAAGGCTATGGTCCAAGTGATCAGTTTGATTAGTTTTCTGTGATTGTAGTTTTCATTCTGCCTTCTGAAGGATAAGGATGAGGTTTATGGAAGCTTCCTGATGAGAGAGACTATAGGGAAACCGGGTCTTGTTCTGATGGGCAGGGCCATGCTCAATAAATCTTTATTCCAATTGTCTGTTGATGGGCAGGACTATATTTTCTCTTTGTTGTTTGACCTGAGACCAAACTATGGTGATGGTAATGAAGATAATGGTGACCTCCTTCCAAAAGTCCCATGCACACACTGCTGTATTCAGTGCCCCTGGCCCTGAAGCAGGCCACACAGCATATTTCAAGTACTTTGTACAAACAAAGAGGAATGTATCTTATTAATAATATTTATCTCATGCTGAAATGACAAGATTGTGGATATAAAGAAAAATATGATTAGAATTAACTTTACCTATTTATTTTCAATTTTCTTAATATAGTATTAGAAAATTTTATTCTATATATGTGATTCACATTATATGTCTACTGGATATTACTAGAAGATGGACAACCCCCAACCAACATGTATATTCAGGAGTTCCAAGGGCTGGTTGTAAACAAAAACAGAATCCTCCTCATCCCGCAAAAGTCATGTATAGATCTAAATAGATGTTCTGAGACAGAATGTGAGAGTTGGATGATAAAGAAGGCTGAACACTTAGGAACTGATGCTTTTGAATTGTGGTGCTGAAGAAGATTCTTGGGAATCCCTTGGACAGAAAGGAGGTCAAACTAGTCAATCTTAAGGGAAATCAACACTGAATACTCATTGGAAGGACTGATGCTGAAGCTTCAATACTGATGCGAAGAGCCAACTCATTGAAAAAGACCCTGATGCTGAGAAAGACTGAAGGCAAAGGAGAAGAGGGCAGCAGAGGATGAGATGGTTGGATAGCATCACTGATTTAATGGATATGAACTTGGGCAAACTCCAGGAGAAGGTGAGGGACAGGGAAGACTAACATGCTGCAGTCCATGGGGCCGCAAAGAATCAAACACAATTTAGCAACTATCAACAACAAAAAGGCAGAGCTACTTCTCACCTCTGCCAGGGTGACTAGGACTCAGTTGAACCAGTCACATGTTCTCTATGGTTGAATCCCTTCCAATGGGGCATAAACAATCGTTGGGTACCTACCTACTGAATGTACGCTGAACTAGTATGCGGCTAATTGGCCATATCCCTGGGTTGTCACAGTTCCCTTTGGGTCAGTCACAGTTGTGATTCTTGGGTGAGTAACTGCTCATCTCTCCTAGGTGAATTAACTCTTTAGGGCACCAGGCACCATTTAGCACACTGAAAAAAGTAATTTATTTGATGGCTTGCTGAGGAGGCACTGGAGTGCAGAGAAGAAGCATAGCAGTTCCAAACTCACACAAAAAGTCTACAAAGCCAGTTAGGAGAGCTAGACAAATTAAATGGAAGTGTGCTGTGTCCAATTGAGATATAAAGACAGTGTATATGAATAGGATTCAATTGCCTGAGACAGAATCTGGCTAAGAACAGGAAAAGGGTTTTGGAAGAAAAAGGAAAGCTTAGTTAAGATATCAGGCCTCTGCTAAAGCAAACTGTATTCTTGTGCACTTTAAAAATCACAGGAATATCTTGTTTTATTGTGCTTTGCAGATACTGTGTTTCTTATTTTTACAAATTGAAGGTTTGTGACAACGTTGTGTAGACCAAGTGTATTGGTACCATTTTTCCAACAAAATTTTCTCATTTCATATCTCCATGTCACATTTTCATAATTCCTCCAACATTTCAAACTTTTTAATTATTATCATATTTGTTTTGATCTTTGATGTAACCATTGTAAATGTTTTTGAACACCACAATTGGTGCCCATGTATGATGACAAACTTCATTGATAAATATTTGTATTTTGACTGTTCCACCAACTGGCCATTCCAGTGTGTTTTGCCCTTTTTCGTGGCTCCTTATTCTCTGAGACAAAACAATAATGAAATTAAGCCAATTAATTATGCACAATGGCCTTCAGTTGTTCATGTGAAAGGAAGGGTCACACGCCTCTTATTTTAAAACAAAAGTAAGAAATAATTAAGCCTTGAGAAACATCTGAAGAATGCATATTGAAAATCTTGATAGGCTCAAAGTTAAGACTCTTTGGCCAAACAGTTAGGCAAATTATGAATGCAAAGAAAATATTCTGGAAGGAAATTGAAAGTGCTACTCTAGTGAATCTTATGAATGGTAAGAAAGATAAACAGCCTTATTACTGATGTGAAGAAAGTTTTAGTGGTCTGGATAGAGATCAAACCAGACACACCATTTCCTTAAGCCAAAGCCTGACCCAGAGCAAGGCCCGAAGTCTAATCAATTCTATGTCAAATAAGAGAGGTTAAGAAGATATAGAAGAGAAGTTTGAAACTAGTAGAGATGGGTTCAAGAGATTTAAGAGAAATTGTCTCTATAATATCAAAGTGCAAGGCAAAGCAGCAAATGCTAAAGTGCAGGAAGTTATCTAGAAGACCTAGCTTAGATAATAATTGAAGGTGGCTATAGCAAACACCAGATTTTCTATGTTTATGAAACAGTCTTCCAGTAGAAGTAGATACCATCTAGGTCTTTCATAGTTAGAGAAGAGAAGTTAATGTTTGGCTTCAAAGGGCAGGCTAACTCTCTTTTTAGGGGTACGGTAAAGAATCTGCCAGCAATGCAGAAGACCTAGGTTTGGTCCCTGGGTCAGGAAGTTCCTCTGGAGAAGAGACTAGAAATCCATTCCAGTTTTCCTGCCTGGAGAATCCCATGGACAGAGGAGCCTGGTGGGCTACAGTCCATGGGGTCACAAAGAGTCAGACATGATTGAGTGCCTAATGCTATAATACAACTAATAAAGTTGAAGTCAGTGTTCCTTTTCCACCTGGGAAATCCTAAGGCACTTCAGAATGTTGCCAAATCTACACTGGCTATGCCCTACAAATAGAACACTAAAGCCTGGGCGATGGCACATCTGTGTATAACATGGTTTGCTAGATATTTTAGGCCCACTATTGAGTCACTGCTCAAAAAGATTTCTTTCAAAATACTACTGCTCACTGGCAATGTGTCTGCTCACCCAAGAGCTCTGATGGAGATATACAAAAGAGTAATGTTAGATTCATGCCTGCTAACACAACATTCATTTTGCAACCCAAGGATTAAAGAGTAATTTTGACTCTCAAGTTTTATTTTAAAACTGCATTTTGTAAGGCTATAACTGCTAAAGATAGTCATTCCTCTGATGGATCTGAACAAAGTAAATTGAAAACCTTTGGGAAAGGATTCACCCTTCTAGATATTATTTAGAACATTTATAATTCATAGGTAGAAATCAAAATGTCAACATTAACAGGAGTTTTGAAGAAGCTGATTCCAAACCTCATGGATAACTTTGAGGGGTTACAGCTTCAGTGGAAGAAATAACTGCAGATGTGGTGGAAACAGCACGAGAACTGGTGGATTGGGCTGTTTTTAGAAGGGATTTGTGAAAGGATTTAGGAATGCCCAAATCCTTCTCCAGACCACAGCCTACTGGAAGAGATAGATATGAGCCAGGAATGATTGTCCAAGGAAGCAGATTATCACTTTACTGTTGGCTGGGCTCCTGCACCAAAGTCTAAGCAATGTTCTAGCAAACTGGGCTGCAGCACACAGTCCAGGGGCCTTTATTCTCCCTATGCCTGAAGCCCTGAAAAGCAGGATTTTACCACACTTCGGTTGGCTGCAGAAAGGACTAAAGAATCTCTAGATCCATGCATGTTGCTCTAGTCAGCATTATTCCATCCTTTTTTATGGATAGGTAATATTCTAGTGCGTGTGTGTTTGTGTGTGTGTATGGACCAAGAGATTATCATACTAAGTAAAGAAAGTCAGAGAAAGCTAAATAATGATATCTATTAAATGTAGACTCTAAAAATAAGACACAAATGAACTTATTTACAAAAGAGAAATAGACTCAGACACATAGAAAACAAGCTTATGGTTATCAAAGAAGAAAAGCGGCAGGGATAAATTGGGGATTAATTAATTCAGATCACTATATGTAAAATAGATAAACAACAAGGATCTACTGTATAGCACAGGAAACTATATTCAATATTTTATAATAAAAGTAACGGAAAAGTCTGAAAAAGAATATATATATATATATATATATCACTTTGCTGTACACTTGAAAGATTGTAAATCAACTATACTTCAGAAAAATAAAATTAAAATTTAAAAAATAAACAGAAAAAGAAGGGACTGAAGAAGAGAATGCAAGTGCTGGCTTTACTTCAAGAAAATAGGTTCTGGGCCAGCTCCTTCCTTGTGCTACAAGAGGAACCCAGGGCACATGGTCCCATTTTGTCATCCTCCACTGATAATGATGGACTCAGTAGATCCCTCACCTCCGATCAATTAGATCTCTTTCTAGAAGAAGTGTGAGGAAGGAGTAGAAGACTTCTCAGGGTGGAGAGGGATGAAGAGGTTTCTTTCTTTAGCAGACCCCTCCTGCTTCTTTTGTTCCTACTATCCTTTCACTATGCTATCTGAATGCAAGTCAATCCTTGAGTGCTGGCCTGACATAATTGACTCAGCAGGCTTCCACTTTGCACCTCTAAGGGGAAGAAAACATTTTTTTTTTCTTTTGGTTACTTACTTTGCCTACCCAGAGGTTCTTTGGGACCTTTTGAGAAAGCTTATTAAAGATCCAAAACCTTATAATTTAGGTTCACAGCTCCTCTGACAATCAAGCAATAATCATGATATTAATCACCATCATTTATGCAGTGCTATTCTAAGTGGCATGATCTATCAAAGTATTGAATTTGTACACCAAACCTAGCAAGGGTTCTCACTGTCATCGGTACTCCTATATAACTGACATGAAATCGGAGGCACAGCGAGGCATATCAATTTGTCCTTGGTTTCATGGTTAAATAGGTGGCAGAACAAGGGCTTGAACCCAGGGTCAACACACTTACAGCCACCGGATTATACTATGGTTCAGTCTCAGTTTTCAGTTCAGTTCAGTACAGTTCAGTTCAGTAACTTAGTTGTGTCTGACTCTTTGCGACCCCATGAATCGCAGCATGCCAGGCCTCCCTGTTCATCACCATCTCTCGGAGTTCACTCAGGCTCACGTCCATCGAGTCCGTGATGCCATCCAGCCATCTCATCCTCGGTCCTCCCCTTCTCCTCCTACTCCCAATCCTTCCCAGCATCAGAGTCTTTTCCAATGAGTCAACTCTTCGCATGAGATGGCCAAAGTACTGAAGTTTCAGCTTTAGCATCATTCCTTCCAAAGAAATCCCAGGGCTGATCTCCTTCAGAATGGACTGGTTGGCTCTCCTTGCAGTCCAAGGGACTCTCGAAAGTCTTCTCCAACACCACAGTTCAAAAGCATCAATTCTTCAGCACTCAGCTTTCTTCACAGTCCAACTCTCACATCCATACATGACCACAGGAAAAACCATAGTCTTGACTAGACGGACCTTAGCTGGCAAAGTAATGTCTCTGCTTTTGAATATGCTATCTAGGGTGGTCATAATTTTCTTCCAAGGAGCAAGCGTCTTTTAATTTCATGGCTGCAATCACCATCTGCAGTAATTTTGGAGCCCCAAAATATAAAGTCTGAGACTGTTTCCAGTGTTTCCCTATATATTTCCCCTGAGGTGATGGGACCAGATGCCATGATCTTTGTTTTCTGAATGTTGAGCTTTATGCCAACTTTTTCACTCTTTTTCACCTTCATCAAGAGGACCTTTAGCTCCTCTTCACTTTCTGCCATAAGGGTGGTGTCATCTGCATATTTGAGGTTATTGATATTTCTCCCAGCAATCTTGATTCCAGCTTGTGTTTCTTCCAGTCCAGCGTTTCTCATGATGTTCTCTGCATAGAAGTTAAATAAGCAGGGTGACAATATACAGCCTTGATGTACTCCTTTTCCTATTTGGAACCAGTCTGTTGTTCCATGTCCAGTTCTAACTGTTGCTTCCTGACCTGCATACAGATTTCTCAAGAGGCAGGTCAGATGGTCTGGTATTCCCATCTCTTTCAGAATTTTCCAAAGTTTATTGTGATCCACACAGTCAAAGGCTTTGGCATAGTCAATAAAGCAGAAAGAGATATTTTTCTGGAACTCTCTTGCTTTTTCCATGATCCAGTGGATGTTGGCAATTTGGTCTCTGGTTCCTCTGCCTTTTCTAAAACCAGCTTGAACATCAGGAATTTCATGGTTCACGTATTGCTGAAGCCTGGCTTGGAGAATTTTGAGCATTACTTTACTAGCATGTGAGATGAGGGCAATTGTGCGGTAGTTTGAGCATTCTTTGGCATTGCCTTTCTTTGGAATTGGAATGAAAACTGATCTTTTCCAGTCCTGTGGCCATTGCTGAGTTTTCCAAATTTGCTGGCATATTGAGTGCAGCACTTTCACAGCATCATCAGGATTTGAAACTGGAATTCCACTGGAATTCCACTGGAATTCCATCACCTCCACTAGCTTTGTTCGTAGTGATGCTTTCTAATGCCCACTTGACTTCACATTCCAAGATGTCTGGCTCTAGATGAGTGATCACATCATCATGATTATCTGGGTCTTGAAGATCTTTTTGTACAGTTCTTCTGTGTATTCTTGCCACCTCTTCTTAATATCTTCAGCTTCTGTTAGGTCCAGACCATTTCTTTTCTTTATCGTGCCCATCTTTGCATGAAATGTTCCCTTGGTATCTCTAATTTTCTTGAAGAGATCTCTAGTCTTTCCCATTCTGTTCTTTTCCTCTATTTCTTTGCATTGATTGCTGAAGAAGGCTTTCTTATCTCTTCTTGCTATTCTTTGAAACTCTGCATTCAGATGCTTATATCTTTCCTTTTCTCCTTTGCTTTTCACCTCTCTTCTTTTCACAGCTATTTGTAAGGCCTCCCCAGACAGCCATTTTGCTTTTTGCATTTCTTTTCCATGGGGATGGTCTTGATCCCTGTCTCCTGTACAATGTCATGAACCTCATTCCTTATTTCATCAGGCACTCTATTTATCAGATCTAGGCCCATAAATCTATTTCTCACTTCCACTGTATAATCATAAGTGATTTGATTTAGGTCATACCTGAATTGTTCTAGCGGTTTTCCCTACTTTCTTGAATCTGGCAATAAGGAGTTCATGATCTGAACCACAGTCAGCTCCTGGTCTTGTTTTTGTTGATTGTATAGAGCTTCTCCATCTTTGGCTGCATAGAATGTAATCAATCTGATTTCGGTGTTGACCATCTGGTGATGTCCATGTGTAGAGTCTTCTCTTGTGTTGTTGGAAGAGGGTGTTTGCTATGACCAGTGCATTTTCTTGGCAAAGCTCTATTAGTCTTTGCCCTGCTTCATTCCGCATTCCAAGGCTGTTTCTTGACTTCCTACTTTAGCATTCCAGTGCCCTATAATGAAAAGGACATCTTTTTGGGGTGTTAGTTCTAAAAGGTCTTGTAGGTCTTCGTAAAACCTTTCAGCTTCTTCAGTATTACTGGTTGGGGCATAGACTTGGATAATTGTGATATTGAATGGTTTGCCTTGGAAACGAACAGACATCATTCTGTCGTTTTTGAGAATGCATCCAAGTACTGCATTTCGGACTCTTTTGTTGACCATGATGGCTACTCCATTTCTTCTGAAGGATTCCTGCCCGCAGTAGTAGACATAATGGTCATCTGAGTTAAATTCACCCATTCCAGCCCATTTTAGTTATCTGATTCCTAGAATGTTGACATTCACCCTTACCATCTCTTGTTTGACCACTTTGAATGTCCATTTCAACCATAAAATAACTACCATTGTGAAAAAGTAGATTTAATAGTGGTGGCTCAGATGGAGAAGAATGTGCCTGCAATGTGGGAGACCTGGATTCGATCCCTGGGTTGGGAGGACCCCCTGGAGGAGGGCATGGCAACCCACTCCAGTATACTTGCCTGGAGAATCCCCATGGATAGAGGAGCTTGGTGTGCTACAGTCCATGAACTCACAAAGAGTTGGACACGATTGAGTGACTAAGCACAGCACAGATTTAATAGTTTGAACTCCCATTTTTATATCAATTTAATTCATATAAAGTGCTTCTAGTTGTATGTAAACTACTTATACACAAGTGAACAGTGATTATGAAAGTACTCTAATTAAGAACACATAGAAATATTTATGTTTGTTGTAGCTAATGTTTTAATTGCATAATAAAGTTCTGCTAATACACTCTAGTAATTATGAAACATTGGAAAGTTTCATTCCATTTTGTGCAATAATGTAATATAACTGGAGTTCTAATGTTTAGTGCCTCAACTCTCATCGTCTTTTTATTCAGATAGGTGGAGGTGTAACATGCAAATCAAACTCTTCATCAGAATTAAGCATGGTTCTGAAACATAAGCATATACTATTGACCTATGCCATCACCTTGTCATTCATTAATTTGTAAAACTTAGCAACTTTACAATGAGCATTACTGATATTGTGGTAGTGAGTTAATATGATTTGTGAAAAGATCATCCCTTAGATGTCTAGCAGGGGAAGGGCGCACCTCGGAGACTAGTCTTGGTAAGGGATTTTCATTGATAATACCTCCTAAGGGAGGAATGCCGAGGCCTTCATTTTAGTCAGTGGCAGTTTGGTACGCAAAAAGGCAGCAGTTGGAGTCTCAACTGTTTTAAATAACGCAGCAGGTAACCACCTTATTAGGGGTTTAAAATCCTCCAGTGCTAACTTGATTTTTTCTGTACAAATGCCTACCGCCTAATAAAAGTGAAAAAGTGAAAGTGAAGTCGCTCAGTTGTGTCCAACTCTTTGCGACCCCATAGACGTAGCCAGGCTTCTACGTCCATGGGATTCTCCAGGCAAGAATACTGGAGTGGGTTATCATTTCCTTCTCCAGGGGATCTTTCCGACCCAGGGATCAAACCCGGGTCTCCCGCATCTGAGGCAGATGCTTTAACCTCTGAGCCACCAGGGAAGCCTCTGTTTTGGCACAATTAAGTGAGAAGAGTTTGTGATGTGGGTTCTGAAATCAGAAGCTAGCTTTCTTCAACCAAAATTTTATGAACACTGAACATTGTTTCCACCTTCTCTGACTTGGATGATTATTCAGAATAGGAATAGAAATGTAAGGCCTCCGCTGGTCACATTTTACATAATGGCTTTGGGAAAATATCTGCAACTTCCTTTCCCCCATGTGACTAGATTATATGTTGTTTTGTCATCTAGGTTGAACATGTGTTTTAGGTGTAGAAATAAGTATGCTGATATAAGCAAAAAGCTCATTTTCAAACACCATCTTTTTCTTATTTTCTATGTAACATTTTTGTCACTTTAGGGTCTCCACTTTTATTTTTATCTTTCTTGTCTCACTTTTTTTTTCTCTTAATAAAATCTTAGTCTTTTTCCTCTGTTTTTCCTACTTCTCTAATTTGTTACCTCAGAGGCACACAAATACTTGATGAGAGGGGATGAGAGGGCTCCAGGGCGGAATGGAAGACTGCCACGGCTGGACAGAGGGAGGTAGCAATATCCTATCACTGTCCCTGCCTGAGGAGGCAGTGAAGCTTTACCTTCTCTTCCTGACTGCTGAAATGCTGCTCAGCCAAAAGCAATCCAGACTGCAAAACTGAAGCTAAAACTGCTACACTTGCACTGCTTTCTATCTGAAGACATTTCATAAATGCAACAATGTAAGTGAAGTTACCAGCATGTGATAGTTGCAGAATAAATGCCTGATGAATCATCATGTCACTTAAGCTCACCAAAGCAGCACACAGAGCTTATTTCATAGGCTTGAATTTATATTCTAATGGTAGGGACAAAACTCTCCTCTTTATCCCCATGTCTGTGTTCAAATTTCTCTACTGGAGTATTTAAGGAATCATTGCACATAACTGTGGGCTTCCCTCAAATCTCAGTTGGTAAAGAATCCACCTGCAACACAGATGTATAGAACCAACTTTTGGACTCTGAGGGAGAGGGAGAGGGTGGGATGATTTGGGAGAATGGCATTGAAACATGTATACTATCATGTAAGAAATGAAGTGCCAGTCTATATTCAGTACAAGATACAGGATGCTTGGGGTTGGTGCATGGGCATGATCCAGGGAGATGATATGGGGTGGGAGGTGGGAGGGGGGGTTCAGGATTGGGAGCTCGTATACACCTGTGGTGGATTCATGTCAATGTATGGCAAAACCAATACAGTATTATAAAGTAAAATAAAATAAAAATTAAATTAAAAAAAGAGAACTAAAAAACAGTAATTTTAGAAAAAGAAAAGAAAAAAAAAGAATCCACCTGCAATGCAGGAGACCCCAGTTTGACCCCTGGGTTGGGAAGATCCCCTGGAGAAGGGATAGGCTACCCAATCCAGTATTCTTGGGCTTCCCTTGTGGCTCAGTTGGTAAAGAATCTGACTGCAATGCGGGAGACTTGGGTTCCATCCATGGGTTGAGAAGATCCCCTGGAGAAGGGAAAAGCTACCCACTTCAGTATTCTGGCCTGGAGAATTCCATGGACTGTGTAGTCCATGGGGTCAAAAACAGTTGGACAAGACTAAGCAACTTTCAATGATTGGTTTTGCAATATGAGGAACTTGGTACATATTTGCTTGTAATTACGTCCCTGGGATTCTCCAGGCAAGAACACTAGAGCAGGTTGTCATTTCCTTCTCCAATGCATGAAAGTGAAAGTGAAAGTGAAGTCGCTCAGTCGTGTCTGACTCTTCGCGACCCCATGGACTGCAGCCTACCAGGCTCCTTTGTCCATGGGATTTTCCAGGCAAGAGTACTAGAGTGTGATGCCACTGGAGCCTGGTGGGCTGCCATCTGTGGGGTCACACAGAGTCAGACATAACTGAAGTGATGCAGCAGCAGCAGCACAGGCTATTGCTCTCAAGGCGTAAGAAGTTACTTAAGCCTGTGAATGATTATCATGTACAACAGAACTAAGAGAAGACTCCGGTTAAGGAATATGTTCTTCACTTTATGTTATCACTGCTTGTCCTGGTTAAATCTGTAGACACGCATCTGTCAATGTATATTACTACTGTAACAGAGAATAACAAACCTGGCTCCATGTTGGAAATATTCCTTTAGCACTACCTTTTGTACTCTCTTGCTTGTTCTTAGTCTTTCTGGCTTTGCACCTTTGTCTCAAATAGTAAAATAATACCGCCTGTTGACTGAAATAAACATGATAGCCCTTTCCCAAGACTCTGCCTTCCAGGTTTGACCTTAAAGATGTAACAGTTTTCATTCATACAGAGGTTAAAAAGTTGCAGGATAGAGAATAACATGTATCTTGGAGGAACATCTTGACCAAACTTAGGTGGACAGCTGCAAGAAGGATAATTACATCCCCTCTGGGGTCTGGCCAGCACCAGGAACCACCTACACCTTCTCTCTTTTAGTATAAAAAAAGTGTGAATTTTAACTCCAGTAAGATGATTCTTTGGGACATTAGTCCATCATCTTCTCCATCTGCTAGATTTCCAAATAAAGTCACTATTCCTTGCCCCAGCACCCTGTCTCTTAATTTATTGGCCTGTTATGAAGGAAGTAGTATGAGCTTGGACTCTAATGCTATGTGTGACCAATGGGCTCAGCTTTGAAACTCCAGCTCCTTCTGTCAACTGCTAGCTTCATTAGATTTTCAGTCTTAGCCTGGCATATAGTGAAGCAACTTTATTTGGTATCATGGGGTCAGTTCATACCACTCTGCCTCACATTTCAGTCATTCTTGATCACCCATCCCAAATGCTTATCTCTCTATATCTTCCTCTACTCACATACACATTCTTTGCTTTTACCTTACTGACCTCCCAAATATGCCCACAGCAGCCTAAAACAGCCTTGTTTCATGTGGAACCACCCTTCATTCCTCAACCCATTCTATGAATACTATCTGCATTTTTGGCCTGGCTTCTTCTGGTGACATCTGCTTTTCTTGATTCATCCTAGGTATAAGCTATTGATTCTCCTAAACTCTAGCATAGCCCAGGTATTAGAAACTAAATAGCCTTTCCCAATTCCCAACAATATGGGACTTAGGGAGCATTCTACCTACCAGGAATGTATCCCCCTTATTAACTCTTATGATTTACATATAAAAATTTATTGAGTGCTTACTATAGGCCAGGCATTATTTTATGCATATTATTTGTTTTAGTTTGAGTTTCCCCAGAAGCCAATCCTGCAAAAAGGTTTGAATAAAAACGGTTCATTTGGAATGTGATTCTAAGAAACATTAATGGGGATTGGGGAAGTGACACAGGACTGGGGACACATGCATTAGAGCATGTGTTATCAAACAAGTTACCACTGTAGGTAAAATCAGGGTAAAATGGAAAAAATCTGAGTTACTGTGGAATACTGTCCTCAGAGTTATTCCACTCAGGGGTGGACCTGACTAGAGACACACAAATGGGTTTTCAGACTGTGCTGAGATATGGCTGGAGTTAGAGATCATTCAGTTCAGTTCAGTTCAGTAACAGTCGTGTCCGACTCTTTGGGACCCCATGAATCGCAGCACGCCAGGCCTCCCTGTCCATCACCAACTCCTGGAGTGCACCCAAACTCTTCTCCATCGAGTTGGTGATGCGGTCCAGCCATCTCATCCCTTATTGTCCCCTTCTCCTCCTGCCCCCAATCCCTCCCAGCATCAGAGTCTTTTCCAATGAGTCAACTCTTCACATGAGGTGAACAAAGTATTGGAGTTTCAGCTTTAGCATCAGTCCTTCCAAAGAACACCCAGGACTGATCTCCTTTAGAATGGACTGGTTGGATCTCCTTGCAGTCCAAGGGATGCTCAAGAGTCTTCTCCAACACCACAGTTCAAAAGCATCAATTCTTTGGCGCTCAACTTTCTTCATAGTCCAACTCTCACATCCATACATGACCACAGGAAAAACCATAGCCTTGACTAGACGGACCTTTGTTGGCAAAGTAATGTCTCTGCTTCTGAATATGCTATCTAGGTTGTTCACAACTTTCCTTCCAAAGAGTGTCTTTCAATTTTATGGCTGCAGTCACCATCTGCACTGATTTTGGAGCCCCCAAAAATAAAGTCTGACACTGTTTCCACTGTTTTCCCCATCTATTTCCCATGAAGTGATGGGACCGGATGCCATAATCTTTGTTTTCTGAATGTTGAGCTTTAGGCCAACTTTTACAGTCTCCTCTTTCAGTTTCATCAAGAGGCTTTTGACTTCCTCTTCACTTTCTGCCATAAGGGTGGGGTCATCTGCATATCTGAGGTTATTGATATTTCTCCCGGCAATCTTGATTCCAGCTTGTGCTTCTTCCAGCCCAGCATTTCTCATGATGTACTCTGCATAGAAGTTAAATAAGCAGGGTGACAATACACAGCCTTGATGTACTCCTTTTCCTATTTTAACACCAATCTATTCACTACTGTGTAACTGGCCCATCCGACTCCCACGCAGTGATCCTCCTAACTTCTAAATTTGCCTGCCTGCGAATCTTCCCCCTTTCCTCCTCCCAGTGGTGCTTCTGCCTCTTCCTTCCCTGGGTAGCACCATTACCTGCCTACCCAGAGACTAAGCCATTACCATCTTCTCTTTTGGACTTGTCTTCAACCTCTGTCATGTTTTCATTTTCAAAACATAGACTTATCGAAGCCTTCCTTGTCTCTCTTCCTCCTTCTTTAACTGCTGCTCTTCCCCCTCTTGCTTGCTTACACGTCTTGGTATAACTGTCTCTTCGTTTCCCTCTTCATCCCATTGCCATCAGGTCTCACCCACCTTATCCTCTCTTCAAATTCCTTCTTTATTCTAATAAACTTGATTCACTAGTCATGTTAATATACTTCACTGCAAGGCTTAACTATCTTAAATGTTTTGGACTTTCCTGAAAGTGTCTGTTCTTTTCTTCTTTAAAGCATTTTTCCTTTTCCGGATCTTTTCTGGATATCTTTTTAAAGTTTACTGTATAAATTTGCATTCCCTCCATAGTGTTTATGCATGCATTTTCTCCTAATAGTCTTGCATTGAAGTGTTTTTCTTCTCTGTGCATTTTCCCATGATATTTTGCACATACACAAATTCAATTATTTTCTTTATTCTATTTGACTTAAAAATCTATATTCCAGCCCGAATCTCTCAAATAAGCTCCAGATTTGCATTAAACACAATGTGATTATCATTTTCCTCCTCACACTTGCCCTTCCTCTTTCTTATTTTTTGGTTACTGTCAATGTTAACCTGTAGTTATTTCTAGAAGATACACACGCTTCAAAATGGACTTTGTATTTAAAACCTCCCTTTCACTTATCTCTCACATAGAATCCCAGTTGAGCTGAACTTGATTCTACCACTTTAATATCCATCAAGTCTCTCTCTTCTACTGTAAATAACTTCATTTACATCTTCATTTTTACTATAACAGCCTTCTAACGTGTTTCCTTGCCCCTCTTTTTTTTTAAAAACTCATCTCAACTCTTGTTCACTTCTGTTTCTAGAAGACAAATATGATCATGCTGCTGCCTTGCTTGAGAGCCTTCTATAGTTCCTCAGGACCCTCAGAATTAGTCCTGGGTTCTTTGGCAAAAACTGTAAGTCCTTATGCTGTGACATTAGTTTACCCCACTCCTACCTTGCTCTGTCTCACGTCTCCCCATCTGATCTCTACTCTCCCACCACACTTGGCCCTATCCTACCTGGAGACATGCTCACAAACTCATGCTTTTTCTCAGATGTATTTCCTGCCTGGAATACCCTCCAGATTCATTGCTTCTTGGCCCCAAACAGACACACTACTCTTAGTGTAAAAAATGACTGTTCTTCTAGCTCAATTCAAGTTTTAGGAAATCTCTCTAAACTGCCAGATCTTGTTTGGATGCCCTCTGAGATGATTCTGTTATGCCAAGTTATCTCCAGTAATAAATATGAATTTGTTAAATTGAAGGACCACGTTGTATGCAGTTTTGCATTTCAGGCACCTAGCACTGTGCTTGGCATATAGCAAGTACTCAGTACCTGTGTGTGGAATATAAACTTGATAAAATTTCTGCCCTCACACAAACATCCGGTCCATCTTTTAAGAAAACATTTAATGCCATTGTGCAGCATGCTAAGTTGCTTCGGCTGTGTTTGACTCTTTACAGCCTTATGCACTGTAGCCTGCCAGGCTCCTCAATCCATGGGACTCTCCAGACAAGAACACTGAAGTGAGTTGTCACACCGTCCTCCAGGAGATCTTCCCAACCCAGGGGCTGAACCCTTGTCTCTTACATCTCCTGCATTGGCAGATGGGTTCTTTACCATTGGCTTCACCTGGGAAGCCCAATGATATCATTTCTTATATACTATTTTCTCTCCTTTTAGAACTTGTATTTTGCTGGACTTTCTCATTCTCTCCTCCATGCCTCTTATACATTTAAAATATTTTGATATAAAGTTAAATAAAATTGGAAGGATAAACTTTTAATTTCTTAAAGTAAACTTACAAGATGGATGATTACAAAGATGTATCATTAGAGAAGACTAAGCTTCATCATTTTAATGTAAGAGCAAAATGCCTGCTAGCTTCCATCATGATGACCAAATATCTTGAATAGCTATTTTCTTAAGTAATTTTTAAAAAAGTGTTCTTCATTTATACGTCAGGAAAATGCACCATTTCATTTGATTAGTGTAAATCAAATTGCTACAAACTGTTCTCTGAACCAACACTAGGCTGTCTCAGATGTGCATTAAGTACTAAATCAACTTTATTGGAAATGCTGGGTCTCATCTTTTCCAGAGCAAATGCTGTGTACTTTTTTTCAGAGGTGCAATAATTCTTTTACATTTCTGGAGTCTCTTTAGTAAATTGCTCCTATTTAGTAAATTATCACTGCACTAAGTAGCCCAAAGTAATGGTAGCATTAAAAAATGTTCAAAAGTTATATCCCTGTGGTATTCCTGAGCTTTCAGCTAAATCCATTTAGCTTTCTCTCCTTGTCCTTTCAGGAATTTCTCAATACCTTTGGCAAAGTTTTGGCAAAGGTTTGCCAGCTTCTATTGGCTGGGCATAATATTTTATGACCTACTTCAAGGGAGCTTTTGGACTGAAAAACATTCAATAATTAGAGCACAGTGAGGTGCTTGCCTCATGCCTATGAGGGATGAAAGCTCTTGTTTGTGGCCAACATCACACTTAACATCCATCTGCTATATTAATTCATCTTCTATAGTTTTCTGACAGAAAATTTGTCAGCAGCTTAAAAGAGTAAGAGTGGTTCAGTTCCACATTAAAATGTGTTGCATTTGAATGCTGTGAAGTGTGATTTTAAGTACTGCTTGGAAAATAGCATCTATAATGGTTAAAAAAAAAAAAAAAAAGCTTTTCATGTCCAAAAAAAAAAGAGGTGCATTTGAATTTGAAGAGGTTCCTTGCTGGGCAGTATAAAATATGTGATAGGGAAGCCTTCTTCTTCTATTACAGCAATTTAACCTGGCCCTTTCAACATAATATGACTTCTTACTTCTCTTTTACTGAAAATGCATGTGCATTGAATCTGCTCAAATATGACAGCCAGTGTTTTCTAATCCCTGGTCATACACATATTAAGTTAACACATTTTAACTGCCTTGTAGGATGACATTTTAGCCTACATGGTTTTAGAAATGGTCCTTGCTACATGCTTCATCAGTTGCAACTGTGGATTGAATGGTCTTTTGAAAGCACTGCCATAAATATTTCCACAAATGAGTGATCTGTTCCCATTACATCTGCTAATGCTGTCTTATGGCAGAGCACACAAATAGTTCAGACATCGCATCACTGCACACAGGAACAGTCAGGGGCACTCTGGCAGGGTGCAGCACATCACCGAGAACTGCATCACTGATCGTCTCTAAGAGCTAACCTGTCTTTTCTGAGACACATTTTTTGACAGTCTATTACAGGGAGAGCTGCAGATGTTCAGTGAACAAAGAATAATGCTAACATAGTATTTTTTAATAGCTGCAAACTTTAATCTCGATAGTTTCTGACAAAATGTAACCATATTTTCAGGGCCAATAAATTTTTGGAAAAAGTCTTAAAAGACGAACATATTGAAAACAGAAAAAAAATTTCATCTAACCCAAGCCATTATTTACAATGCATTTAGAAAAAGTATACTGTCTTGAAAATTTATTTCTGAAGTCCAAACATGTGTCATCAGTATTTACACTTACACCTCTGAAAAATTTATAAGAATT
Organism: Nanger dama; assembly: GCA_917880005.1. Lineage (NCBI taxonomy): Eukaryota > Metazoa > Chordata > Mammalia > Artiodactyla > Bovidae > Nanger > Nanger dama. The sequence goes on from CAKJTW010000010.1 coordinate 17,025,149, forward strand.
TGCCTATACTTTTTCTTAGTCCAGAGATTATCATTTTTATTTGTGAAATAAAGGAGAGTTAAATTACATTTGACTTTGATATCAATTAAGATGTTCTTCTGCAGATCTCAATGGCTAAAATGGCTAAAAACAGCTGAAATTTTAAGATGTTTTTACATAAGAAGATTACTTATTGTAATTCTCAAAGACAAGGAACTCAAATGGGGAAAGCATCTATATCTTTCAAGACAACTCAACAATATATGGGTGATAAACCAGGTATTATTTTTAGGATCAGTCATGTCATATTCCCACTCCAGTACTCTTGCCTGGAAAATCCCATGGACGGAGGAGCCTGGTGGGCTACAGTCCATGGGGTTGCGAAGAGTTGGACACGACTGAGTGACTTGACTTTCACTTTTCTCTTTCATGCATTGGAGAAGGAAATGGCAACACATTCCTGTGTTCTTTGCCTGGAGAATCCCAGGGACAGGGGAGCCTGGAGGGCTGCCGTCTTTGGGGTCGCACACAGTTGGACACGACTGAAGCAACTTAGCAGCAGCAGCAGCATGTCATGTTATATCATCTCCAGAATGAGGTGATCATAGCAACAGAAGCAATGTAAGAATCAGATTTCCCCTTGGTGTATCACAGCCCACAGTCTGCCAAGATAAGGTCATTTAATACTCTTTTAACTTGTCTGGTATACAAATGCTTCTGACTGGCAGCTTGAAATTGAAAGTTTCATTTAAAAAGTCAAATAAAGAGCTTTAATATTCACACAAATCAGCAAACTCTGGAAGACTTACAATGTGTTAGCCTTGGCTTGCCACCTTTCCCATGAGCTAAATAACCTGTTTGTTTCTCAGCTATATTTTTCTGCCTTCCAACTTTAAGGTTTCTGAGATGTGCCTTCTCATAAATGAATACAACAAGAGACTAAGGTGAATTCTCTGTTAACTGAACTTTTTGTTCCAAGATGTGCAAAGAAAATGGCTTAACTGGTTTACATTTTAGTGCCTTATGAAGATAAAAATATAATCAGAAAATGGTTGTATTATAACTACAAAAGCTTTGAAGTATTTTAGAAGAAGATGAAGGCATACAGAAGTTCTGCAATTTCTCCAAATTGCACTGCTCAGTGAGCCTATGAGACTAGGACAGAGAGCTTTTGATTCCCACACTCACGCTTTTACCTATCCCCGTGTCTCCTTGGCAGCTCTATAGACTGTGGGGAAACTAGCTCCTGCTGCATTGCAATGAACAAATCATCTTGGGTGGCTTCTGCTAAAATTTAGTCATCTCCTTTTTTTCTGGTTCCCCAAATTCTTTTCTCCTCAACATTGAACATATATATATTACAGAATATTTGATGGTCTTAGAGCCCAAAGCAGTGCTATTATTAAACCATTCTTCTGTTTCAACAATTTGTTGTAGTATAAAGTAAACATGGCTAGATAACAAATGTTCATAGGAATGTACAGTATGCAAGGGAAATGCTACCAAAATTGCCCAATGGATTTAAGACAAAATTTTGCATGTCATAAACCATATGTAAACAACAATAACAATGAAACAGAAATGAGATGATGTCTTCCCAAGCTTCTAATGTGCATTGAGATCTCTTCACCAGCAGGTAGCCCTGTTTCCTACACTTCTATTCAGACTTTTTACTGTGTGAGAGATTTATTAGCGAATACTCTTAGGGGAGAAAAGAAATGTAGAAAAGCCCACGTTACATAGTACTGGTAACTATCTTTTGAAAAGCTAACAGTTATCATTATAGGTACATTTCCCAGGCCCTCACTGTATGCAGAACACCGTTGCAGTAATTAAGGAATAGTAGAATTAGGTAAAGACATACCCTCTTTTTTCCTCAAGAGCTTTCAGTCTGCCTAATCAGGAGCCTGTGCCTCACAGTTAGTATAGGGTTCCTGCAGAAGGAACTAGCCCAACCAATGGTGGGTCGGGGCACTCCTGTGACTAATTTATATCCTCATGCAGTTGAGGGGAAGCCCACCCTGGGGACTCTAAATGATCCACTGAAAAGCAATGTCTTCGCCGTTGATTTGCTTCCCCTTAGAGTCTGCAGGAAACAAGGGGCTGAAATCCAATACAACTCCATCTAAATGCACTCCCCATAGCTCATGTGTGCTGACTTAGTCCTAGTGCTGCCCAGGGATTCAGAGACTGTTAGCGGTTTTCTGTTAAGCAGTAATATCATAACAGGGAATACTTTACTTGGCTATTGGCCCACATTTTGAAATGTTATATAAAATACCTACAAGCAGTACACCTGATGACTTGAAACACAGAAGCAATCTATCCTTTTTATAAATAATACAGACACATACACACAGAATAATAGAGGAGAAAAGGATGTCTGTCTCATACCGACATCTTAAGTTGTATCACTTCCCAAGGGCCTAATGATTAAAGCTAAGTAAGTACAAGTTGTGTGAATACCCATAAATAATCTATGATCCAGGAACTATGTATTTTTACAAATAACTTATGGCTAGTATACCCTTCTATACATACTTAATAAGGAAGGAAAGAAGAGAGGAAGGGAGGGAAAGGGATTTGTATTTTCTTACCAAGTTAAATTTCATTCATAAAGGCAAAGAACCTGAAGATAATGTTTTGGCTAATCTCATATGTCATAATAAATAACATTCAACTACATTTTGGCATCAGATAAAAAGTGTTGAATGTAACTTCAAGGTTGACTGAGCCCTAACACCCCCTCTCCCATGACTGATGAGTCATACTGCAACCCTTCTTGATCAACTTTCTGTTTGTTCAGTAGCTAGCCATGCACAACTGCTTAGCTATCTATATCACACAATTGGTACATTACATTAACTTTGATGTCCTTTAGACCCTTGTGCTCTGAGTCTTCCTGTACTATTCCGAGGCAACTGAGAAAAACAGCTATCTTTTGCAGTCTCCACTATGGGGGATAGATTGTATCTACTACCTGCATAAAAGCCAGGTGTGTAGACAGCTTTTCAGAACAGAACTTACTACCAGAGAGACCTTTAAATATAGCACAAGTTTTAACAAACACATGCTATATCCTGGTTATGGCTTAACCAATAGAGCAGATTTTAGGATAATTTTAGGTTCTCTTGGGCTATTGATTATTTCTGATTTGAAAAATTTCAAATCATCATCCTGTAACAATGACCATCAGATAATAATCATCCTGCCTACACAAATCTTAAAGACCTTTTTCACAAGCAAATGGGTAGTGCCATTTTCTGGGAAACTTATCGATACTTTAGAGACATTCTTTTGGTGTCTAGACATTTTAGACACCTAGCCATCATCCTTAAATCATCTCTATGGTAGACTTTACACAATTTGCGGGCCAATTAAGGAAGGAATAGAAAATATCAGACTGGACTAGCTTTACCAATGACCTGCCTGCAAGATATGGCAGGACAATACACTTTAACAAAAATGTACACAGACCCATAACAATAGAGTTCAGTGAAGTGTTTGGAAAAAAAAATGAATATTGCATTAGATGGATTAAAATTGTTTTGTGATAAAATTTAATTCATTGGCTACAAGTCTTTTCCTTCAGCAAGTTGGTATTGATTAGCAATGTAAAAATTAAGACTCAATGTGTTGCAACAATGCTGCTATATTCTTCTCACTGTTACTCAGAAACAAAATGATAATGTTAAAATACTGTGTGTGTCTGAGGGGCTGGTTTTGTGTAGACTCTTGTATTGAAAACCATGATTACTTGATCTGGATGAGGTTTAACCCTACATATTGACGTGCTTCTATGATTTCTAGACATGTCTATTGTTTTAGCTAGAAATTACTTTTTAAAAGAAATGAAAATTATATAAATCATTTATATGTATGAACCAAATGGTAAAAGTAGGCAAAAGCAAAGGTATCTTTAGGAAGCCCTGATCTTATAGTATTTTATCTATCAGCTGCCATCTCAGCTACTCTTAAAATCAAAAGCATCAATTCTTTGGTCTCCAGTCTTCTTTACAATTCTCACTTTTGAATTGTGGTATTGGAGAAGATGCTTGAGAGTTCCTTGGACAGCAAGGAGATCAAACTAGTCAATCCTAAAGGAAATCAACTCTGAATCACTGGAAGGACTGATGCTGAAGTTCCAGTACTTTGGCCACCTGATGTGAAGAGCTGACTTATTGGAAAAGACTACGGTGCTGGAAAAGATTGAGGGCAGGAGGAGAAGTGGGTGACAGAGGATGAGATGGTTGGATGCCATCACCAACTCAATGGACATGGGTTTGAGCAAACTTGGCAGACAGTGAAAGACAGGGAAGCATGGAGTGCTGCAGTCCATTGGGTCACATAGAGTCAGACACGACTTAGTGGCTAAACAACAACACCTACTCCTAACGTAATCATTTCAATTGCCTCATAGCTCAATCCCAATCATTACCCAAACTGCCATCGCTAACATTCATGCTATTCAAGACTGAAAGAACATATTTGGGAGGCCCAGAGAATTCATACTGGGAACATTTTCTAAAAGATTAAGGAAGGGCAAGATTGTGATTGGTCATAAGACCTAGCAAAGAATTTTACTTTAAATGGGGAAACTACTGAAAGAATCTTCAAAGACATAAGATGGCAAGAGCAGTGGTGTAGGTGGATGAGCTGAACAGTGGTGTGTGAGGTGGGTTCCAATCCAGTGTCAAAGGCATTTAGTTTCCTAGAGGAACAGAGACACCAAAACAGCAAAAATGGAAAGGGACTTGCCACTCCAATGTTACAAAGAAGGAATAGGCAGGACTTGGGTGACATTTAAAGAGGGGAAAGATTCTAAGATAACCCTAAGTTTTTATCATAGCTAAGCAAGACAATAATGGAAAACTACTTGTATATGTAACACAAGGAAAAATAACCAGCTCTGGATGGTAAGCTATTAAATATGCTTTCAGACTTGTGAAATTGTAAGTAACAAGGAAATATACACATTAAATATAAATAAATAAAAACCTTTATATTTGGATAAAGATTTATATCTCAAGGTATCTTCTCATGTTATTTTGTTAGATTCTAACAACTTTAGGCACTGTTATTATGCCTATTTAAAAAATAAACTAAAGCTCAAATAATTTGAATGAATTATCTATAGATGAGCAATTTACAAGTTGCAGAAATAAAATTCTAACACAAATTTCCTGATTCCTAAATCCAAAATAGTTATGTTTTTATTTGAGATTTGAAGACAGAGGATAAGAATTTGTCCCTGAGATTTTGGGAGTTATTAGGTAAGGGTAAATAGTGAAATAGTGAAAGCCAAGATTAGGTTGTCAAGGAGAAATCTCAAGACAGCAGATTGATACATGGCTTACCGTAATTTATTCACCCATTTTTGTTGTGCTGAACCATTATCTATTTTGATTTCTCTTTTCTATCTAGCAAAACAACCTTTAAGATGACGTGAAATCTGTTCTTTTTTAAACTGGTTTCAATACCATTGTTTCCTCCCACTGTCTATTCTTTCCAATGGTAAATTTCTTGCCTCTTGTTTCTTTTTATTTTTATTTTTTTAAAAAAGTTGTATTTTATTTTTAATTGGAAGATAATTATTTTATCTACAATAATGTGACGGCTTCTGCCATACATCAACATGAATAAATCATAGGTATACATATGACCCTTCCCTCTTGAACCTTCTCCCCACTTTCTCCCCTCATCCCACTCCTCTAGGTTGTCACAGAACACTGGCTTTGGACTCCCTGCATCATACAGCAAATTCCCACTGGCTGTCTGTTTTACATATGGTCATGTATATGTTTCTTTTCTTTTTTGGGGGGTGTTGTTAATTTTTATTGTTGAGTTTTATAAGTTCCTTATATATATATATTTTAATACTTTATTCTACATTACAATACTGTATTTGTTCTGCCATACATTGACATGAATCAGCCACAGGTGTCCACGATCTCCCAATGCCAAAGCCCCCTCCCACCTCCCACCCCACATCATCTCCCTGAATCATCCTGTGCACCAGCCTCATGCATACTGTATCCTGTATTGAACATAGACTGGTGCTTCATTCTTACAAGATAGTATACATGTTTCAATGCCATTCTTCCAAATCATCCCACCCTCTCCCTCTTCCTCAGAGTCCAAAAGTCCGTTCTATACCCCTGAGTCTCTTTTGTTGTCTCACATAGAGGGTCATCGTTACTCTCTTTCTAAATTCCATATATATGTGTCAGTATACTGTATTGGTGTTTTTCTTTCTGGCTTACTTCACTCTGTATAATCGGCTCCAGTTTCCTCCATCTCATTAGAACTGAGTCAAATTTATTCTTTTTAAGGGCTGAGTAGTACTCCACTGTGTATATGTACCACAGCTTTCTTATCCATTCATCTGCTGATGGACATCTAGGTTGCTTCCATGTCCTGGCTATTATAAACAGTGCTGCAATGAACATTGGGGTACATGTGTCTCTTTCAATTCTGGTTTCCTCGGTGTGTATGCCCAGCAGGGGGATCAAAATACCACGACAGTCTCTACTATTTATTCTGCCTTCCTTGCCTCCACTTCCACATTCTTACTTCTGACTTTTCTTTCTTGCTGTGGGTATCATGCTCAAATGAAAATCTATAAATTGCAGTCTGGGTTCAAGTCCCAAAATTTCCTCAACTTTGTTTTAAGAGTAAAACCACAAACTCAAGCAAATAATCCTAAGGTAAAGATGAACTTCAAAGGAAGAAAGAAGGGGAATTAGTCAATAATCAGTATCCTGTCCAATAAAGCAACCTCCCTGATATGCTGATTGTCTATTTTCGACCATCTTTCTTACTTGGAAATTCCAAGAAATGAAAACTCAGTTTATCTAGAAAGGGTATTTATTTGAACATATTAATCCACAAGTACAGAAAAAAAGAATATATTGTTTTAAGGGACATACTTCACTTTAGGAATGTAAAGTAAGTCAAAAAATGTCTTTCTTTTTCAGAAAGTATTTCATATTTGGGGATGTTAATTTTGTGTATGTGTACTCTGTGTGTGTGTCATATAAGATGGTATAGGTGAAATAATTTAAATAGCTATGGAAGAAATTAAAAATAATGGCATGGTGATATTTGAGAAGATATCCGGAGATCTGGAGGGTGTGTTAGGCACTAAAGGAAGGTCTAGATCTGGATGGTGGAATTAAGCTGGGTGCTTTTCAGATTTTCAATAGTGTCTCTGACTTTGGAATAGACTACTGACTTGGTGAGAGTTTGGGTTGCAGAGATGGCTCAGAATTCTTATTTCGGGGGTTATTATTCCTGAACAAACACCTTCTTTGGTTGTTCTTGAACCTCAGCAATAATAATGGCTCTTAGGGATTATTACTTTTCCCTCCTGCTAGTGCTAGATAAGAAAAAAATTAAATTTAATTAAAAAAATTGCTATGTAACAGCAATCATAGTTCCCCTCTCTAGTCCTAATATCATTAAAATTACTTTTCTGTGGTTAGAAAAGTAACTCCAAGGAGTGGTGGACTCAGGCTATCCTTCCCCAGCCCCACTTTCCAACTAAAGGATATTAGAAAGATTTTTTTCCTGTAACATTCCACTTACCCCTATTTTCTTCTTTCTTGCATTGCTCTGTCAAGAATTGTTGTCATCCTGTAATTTTATCTAAATTGTATTTTGCATTTGATCTAAATTTATCTTACTAGACTCACATTCCAAAAAATTGTTGAGGGGATTTGGAAGAAACATTTGATGAACAATGGGGGATATGGAGGTGAGATGGCAATGGAATATGCAGGCCCAATTAAAAGTAGTTGACCACAGATGGCCCTCCAACAGGGGTGGTTTCTGTTAGTGGCAGGACCATTAACAGAACCTGTGGGGTGTGCAAGTTTGGTGGAAAGTAGAGAAGAAATCCTGTACCTGAGAGGGAGCCAGCATGGCTGAGCTCTGACAATCAGCCAGCTCTCCACCCTTACAGAGACTTCCATCTTCCTGAGTGTCTCAGAAACTCTCAGCTGTATTTCCTACACCATCCTGGGTCTTTGGGCTCTGCAATTTGAGCGGCTCTCAGCAGGTCCATCTGCCTGGTTACCTCCCTCAGTCATTCCTTATTTACTGCTCAGGATTCCCTAGGAAACTTGCAGTCTCTAGGACGATGCCCTGAGAAGTCCAATATTGAGCACATTTGAATGCATCACAAAGGGAGAAAATGTATTGAGGCTGTAGATTCTGGTGACTGTGGATATACAATATTCTAGAATTTGGTGGCTTTAAAGAATTTCTCTTAGGCTTTCCTCCTTTACCCTTAAAAAAAAAAAAAAAAGAGGAAAAAAAAAAAACCTGAAAAGTCTCAAAGCTTAACTTGTGTCTATTTCTCCCATGGAACTCAGGAAAGTAACTAAAACACAGATGATAATTGTACAACACAAAAGCTTTGTATTCTTGTTCAATTGCTAAGTTGTGTCGGAAGACTGAGAAGAAGGACATCGAGTGTAAGGACATCGAGTGTGAGGACATCGAGTGTGAGAAGAAGGGCTGTCGTGTGCTGCATTTCACTGGTGTCTAGATTCTGACTATGCTCACATGCTATGGTAGAAACCTATGAGGGTGCTTCTTACACACCTTGCTATCCTAAACTAAAACCTTTTCTTAAATAACTAAAAATAAAGCTTTTTTTGTGTGTGAGGGTAATGCAAATTAAAGTAGACACCCAAAAGATTGATCTATTTCATGTTTTATCAATGTTTAAAGTCACTAAGAAGAGAAAATAATTACTGCCAACTTACAGTCAAGAAAAGTTCTCTTGGCAATATAGTAAAGATGATGCAGCGTATTCTTTCAATGTCACATTGGGGCTTTCTTAGTAGGACCAAATGTCCCGAGTTGCCCAGGACTTTCTTGGCATTAGTTCTATAAGTTCGATGTCTGGGAAACCCATCAGTTGGTAGAAAACCGGAACTGGTGGTAAACCTGTACAACTCCAAATTCTTTAAGTGCCCAGGGAATATACTATTGTTATTTACTATTATTGAAGAGTTCAGGCTTAGTAAAGTTACATGTTGATTTGCAGACATTGTCTGGTAGAGATGCAAATAAATAACCTGGCAGAAAAGTTAACTCCAAAGATTATATTTTTAAAAAAATAATCTTTTATTGCTTTGTAGGACATTATCTAGCTTTGTATCTACCGTAGAAGCCTTATTTTAAAATTCCTTTTAAAAATGCTTATAAGTAGTCAGTTTATAAAATGTTTTACTATCTTGTGGGTTCCCTCAATGGTTTAATGAGTCTTTAATATGCTCATTCTATATTTGTGTAGGAGGTGTTAAATTAAATAAGGAGGCCATTAGACTGAGGTTGCTTTAATGACTCTGTTGCCCACATTAGCAAACTAAAACCTAAGACTGAAATGCCTCAGGGTTAAGAAACTAAAACCTAAGGACAACCAATCACAAACTGCTAATTGGATTTTCCCAAATAAGGCAACCTCTCAAGCAATTGCCAATCAAATAATTTCCTTGCTTAGCTTCCACCTCTTCTCTATAAAAGTTTCACCTCCAGTTCCTGGCCACGAAGCCCTTATAATACTTCTGACTTGACACGGCCCAATTCAAATTGATTTTTGTTCAAATAAACTTAAAATATGTAATATGCCTCAGTTTATCTTTTTAACGGCCCTCTGGTATTATTTTTTAATTTTATCAGAGTAGAGTTGGCTTATGATGTTGTGTTACTTCTGCTGAATAGCAGAGTAAATCAGTTATAAAAACACATCAGTGCAGTTTAGTCACTCAGTCGTGTCCGACTCTTTGTGACCCCAAGGACTGCAGCACACCAAGCTTCCCTGTCCATTGCCAACTCCCAGAGCTCACTCAAACTCATGTCCATTGAATTGGTGATACCATCCAACCATCTCATCCTCTGTCATCCCCCTTCTCCTGCCTTCAGTCTCCCAGCATCAGGGTCTTTTCATATGAGTCAGTTCTTCACATCAGATGGTCTGAGCACTGGAGTTTTAGCTTCAGCATCAGGCCTTCCAATGAACATTCAGGACTGATTTCTTTAGGATGGACTGGCTAGACCTCCTTGCAGTCCAAGGGATTCTCAAAAGTCTTTTCCAACAAACAGTTCAAAAGAACCACTTCTTTGGGGCTCAGTTTTATTTATAGTCCAACTCTCACATCCATACGTGACTACTGGAAAAACCATAGCTTTGACTAGATGGACCTTTATTGGCAAAGTAATGTCTCTGCTTTTTAGTATGCTGTAATTGCACTCACCTCACACGCTGGTAAAATAATGCTCAAAATTCTCCAAGCCAGGCTTCAGCAATACGTGAACCATGAACTTCCTCAAGCTGGTTTTATAAAAGGCAGAGGAACCACAGATCAAATTGCCAACATCCGCTGGATCATGGAAAAAGCAAGAGAATTTCAGGAAAACATCTATTTCTGCTCTATTGACTATGTCAAAGCCTTTGACTGTGTGGATTACAATAAACTGGAAAATTCTTCAAGAGATGGGAACACCAGACCACCTAACCTGCCTCTTGAGAAACCTATATGCAGGTCAGGAAGCAACAGTTAGAACCGAACATGGAACAACAGACTGGTTCCAAATAGGAAAAGGAGTACGTCAAGCCTGTATATTGTCACCCTGCTTATTTAAGTTCTATGCACAGTACATCATGAGAAACTCTGGGGTGGAAGAAGCACAAGCTGGAATCAAGATTGCCGGGAGAAATATCAATAACCTCAGATATGCAGATGACACCACCCTTATGGCAGAAAGTGAAGAGGAACTAAAAAGCCTCTGATGAAAGTGAAAGAGGAGAGTGAAAAAGTTGGCTTAAAGCTCAACATTCAGAAAACAAAGATCATGGCATCTGGTCCCATCATTTCATGGCAAATAGATGGGGAAACAGTGGAAACTGTATCAGACTTTATTTTTGGGGGTTCCAAAATCACTGCAAATGGTGACTGCAGCCATGAAATTAAAAACACTTACTCCTTGGCAGAAAAGTTATGACCAACTTAGATAGCATATTCAAAAACAGAGACATTACTTTGCCAACAAAAGTCTGTCTAGTCAAGGCTATGATTTTTCCAGTAGTCATGTATGGATGTGAGAATTGGACTGTGAAGAAAGCTGAGAGCCAAAGAATTGATGCTTTTGAACTGTGGTGTTGGAGAAGACTCTTGAGAGTCCCTTGGACTGCAAGGAGATCCAAGCAGTCCACCCTAAAGGAGATCAGCCCTGGGTGTTCTTTGGAAGGAATGATGCTAAAGCTGAAACTCCAGTACTTTGGCCACCTCATGAGAAGAGTTGACTCACTGGAAAAGACTCTGATGCTTGGAGGGATTGGAGGCAGGAGGAGAAGGGGACGACAGAGGATGAGATGGTTGGATGGCATTACTGACTCGATGGACGTGAGTTTGAGGGAACTCCGGGAGCTGGTGATGGACAGGGCCTGGCGTGCTGCAATTCATGGGGTCTCAAAGAGTCAGACACGACTGAGTGCCTGAACTGAACTGAACTGAACTAGGCTGGTCATAGTTTTTCTTCCAAGGAGCAAGTGTCTTTTAATTTCATGGCTGCAGTCACCATCTGTAGTGATTTTGGAGCCCCCAAAACTCAGTTTCCATTGTTTCCCAATCTATTTGCCATGGAGCAAGGGGATCAGATGCCATGATCTTAGTTTTCTGAATGTTGAGTTTTAAGCCAACTTTCTCACTCTCCTCTTTCACTTTGATCAAGAGCTTCTTGAGTTTTTCTTCGCTTTCTGCCGTTAAGTTTGGTGTCATCTGTGTATCTAGGGTTACTGATATTTCTCCCATCAATTTTGATTCCAGCTTGTGCTTCACCCAGCCTGGCATTTTGCACCTCTTCTTTTCACAGCTATTTGTAAGGCCTCCCAGACAACCATTTTGCCTTTTTACATTTCTTTCTGTTAGCGATGGTCTTGATCACTGCCTCATACACACAAACCTCTGTTCATAGTTCTTCAGGCACTCTGTGTGTCAAATCTAATCCCTTGAATCTATTTCTCACTTTCATTGCATAATCATAAGGAATTTGATTTAGGTCATACCTGAATGGTCTAGTGGTTTTCTCTACTTTCTTCAATTTAAATCTGAATTTGGCAATAAGGAGTTCATGATCTAAACCATAGTCAGCTCCTGGTGTGTGTGTGTGCGTGTGTGTGCGCGTGTGTGTGTGTGTGTGTGTGTGTATATATATTTTTTTTTGCTATGTAGTGCTTCTCATCTTTGGCTGCAAAGAGTATAATCAATCTGATTTTGGTATTGACCATCTGGTGATGTCCATGTGTAGAGTCTTCTTTTGTGTTGTTGGAAGTGAGTTTTGCTATGACCAGTGAGTTCTGTTGGCAAAACTCTGTTTGCCTTTGCCCTGCTTCATTTTGTACTCCAAGGCCAAACTTGACTGTTACTCCAGGTATCTCTTGATTTCCTACTTTTGCATTCCAGTGCCCTATAATGAAATGGACATTTTTTGGGGGTTTTAGTTCCAGAAAGTCTGTGGGTCTTCATAGACCCGTTCAACTTCAGTTTCTTCAGCATTACTGGTTGGGGCATAGACTTGGATTACAGTGATATTGAATGGTTTACCTTGGAAACGAACAGAGATCATTCTTTCAGAATACAGACACATGTACCCAACTCTTTTTAGATTCTTTTTCAACGTAGCTCTTTACAGATTATTGACACAATCTTTTTTTTAATTTTAAAAATTTATGCTTTAGTATCACTATAAAGACTAGACCACTATGGTTTCAGTGCAGTGCCTTTAGTTAATTATATTTTTAGCCAAAATATCCATGTATTTCTTAAGCTTCAGTTGACTTTTTCCAGGTATGAGGATACTCTAAGGCTTTGTGATGATCAAATGAGATAATGTATATTAACACGTTCTATATGCTGTATGGCTATATTTATGCTTTACATTCTTTACCAAATTTCTTCCTATAGAGTCTCCAACACGTAAGAATAGGAAAATATTTCTCCTTTTATCAGTGTAGTCTCACTGGAAGAGTTTACATAAGATTCAATACATTGTGATTTAGCACATGGTTTGCTGTCCTTCTCAAGCCTTTTTTCCTACACTTTTATTCAGAATACATCCGCATTTTATACTTGTGAGAAGAATTAATCAGTTCTAAGTATACTACCTTGCATTTGTTCTTATTAATTTCATCACATTTAATTCAGACTACTTTGCTATTTCTCAGTGTTCATCTGAATTCTCAAATAACTTGGTATCTGACATTTTTTGCTATCTTTCGTGAAGATAACATATATAACAAAGTAAAAATACTTCATGAAAAACATCTTGTATTTTTAGAATTAAAGAATCTGAGAAACATTATTCGAGATATAATAAAGGACATTTTAATCGAATAGTAGTTCATTTCTATACTACATACTTTGAACATTCCTCCAATTTCTGAAATGCAATTGACCAACTAACCAGAGATTTCCAGTAATGTAACAGAAAGATAATCCATAAATTCCCATTTTTGAAACTATGACAAAACATTAAAACATTCCAGATTTTTTTGCCTAATTCTTAATATCATTACTTTTTACAGTATTTGAAAGGCAGTATAAAATATCATATACCCTTTCAGGAAAGAAATCAAACAAAGTGACAAAGGGACTATTATACTTCATTACAAATGGTATATGGTATTGCCTCCAGGGCCGTATAGATTTGAGCCCAAATTTAAGCAATTTACCTGCCAGACAGTGAATTAGTTTCTTTATCTCTGTCTCTCTAAATCTCTTAAATGCTAAGTCTCTGTTTAATCCATGTGATAATAAATTACAGAGCAAGATAACTGTCACATAGCATCCAAAAACTCTTATACTTATATCATTACTATAGGATGTATTACTAATTCAAAATCTGGCTATACAACAGTAAATATATGTTTATGATTAGAATCATAGAGAAAGGCAGAGTGATCAGATATTGGCAGGGGAATAAGAACTTTCTTGCCCTCCTGCTTCCCTAATTATTATATAAATGAGTTTTGATCACCCAAAAGTGATTGTTTGATAGCATAAGTGCCCCAGTAGATTCAAGGAGCAGGGTTTGAGTAGATATCAGGGTAGGACCCTTAAATGCTGCAAGCAGATTAAAGGATAGGCTGTGAGTCAAAAATCAGGATGACCTTGATCACTGCCAGAGGATGCAGTCACATCCCATTTTGAGGGCCCTGCATTCTCTAAACCATACCACCAACAAACATTAGAGTTTCAAAGATGAAACAGAGTGGAATAATCTGTGAAAGGATACACATTATGCTTGATGATAAAGCCTCAATTCTTATACCTGCTTCCTTAAGTCAGTACAAGACACTCAAATTAATCTAATTGCAAGGAAAGCCATATTATAAATTTATGTGACCAGCAAAATAAAAGCAGATTGGGTTTGTAACAGCACTTCTTTTCCCTCAAATGGTTTAGTCTACTGCCTCAGTTGTATTTTGAAACTACAGACACTGGCTGAATTCAGTCTCTCTCTAACTGAAAGCACTCAACTATTTTTTTCTGCCTATGCTTAGTATGAAGCACGAGATAGGGGCAGAAGACAGAAATCTTCTGGATCAAATATCAGCAAACTATGGGTTACAGGACAAATCTGGCCTGCAGTCTGTTTTGTACTGCTTGTGAGCTAAGACTAGCTTGACATTTTTAAATGATAGAAACAAGCAAAAAGAAGATTTTGCAGCAGAGACCATTTGTAACCCTAAAGTGTAAACTGTTTACTACCCAGCCCTTTATAGAATATGTTTGGCTAATCCCTGTTTTAGTTCTATGATCACAAGCCCAAACAGAAGAACCTTCTATAACAGGTGTCAACAGACTTTTTCTGTAAAAGGTCAAAGAGTAAATATTTTAGGTTTTCAGGGCCATATGGTCTTTGTTACAACTAACAACTCAATTATACTGTTGTATAAAATCAGCCATAGACAATCAATAAGTGTGATGGTGTTTCAGTAAAATTTTATTTGCAAAAATAGGCAGCCTGTCAGATTTGGCCTATGGTCAAAATTTGCCCGCAGTCTTCTGGAAAACCACTCTTATATCTGAACTTGATCTCTGAACTTGGTTCCTTAGTATATTATTGCTTGGGTCTCTTTGAACTCAGTTTATTTATGGCAGTTTTTACCCATTGGTTGCCTTCTGCCAAGTACCATGATTTCTCTCCTTATATGGACTTTCATATTTCTAGATTTCCAGACTTCTTGACCTCTTGCAGTCGCCTACAGTCATATTACCTATCAGATCATGCCTTATCTTTCTTTACCCATCTGTTTTGGAGTATAAGCCACAGAGCGATGATTACCTGCCACAATTTTCTCTTCTTCTTTTTTTCTCTTTTACTTAGAGTTACTGAAAATAACCATCTGGTGTTGTCCACGTGTAGAGTCTTCTCTTGTGTTGTTAGAAGAGGGTGTTTGCTATGACCAGTGCATTCTCTTCGGAAAACTCCATTAGCCTTTGACCTGCTTCATTCTGTACTCCAAAGCCAAATTAGCCTGTTATTCCAAGTATCAGACCTTGTTTCTATCATCAGTCAAATCCACAACTGGGTGTTGTTTTCGCTTTGACTCCATCCCTTGAATCTTTCTGGAGTTATTTCTCCACTGATCTCCAGTAGCACATTGGGCACCAACCAACCTGGGGAGTTCATCTTTCAATGTCCCATTTTTTTGCCTTTTAGAACAGGAAAGACTAGAGATCTCTTCGAGAAAATTAGAGACACCAAGGGAACATTTCATGCAAAGATGGGCTCCATAAAGAACAGAAATGGTATGGACCTAACAGAAGCAGAAGATATTAAGAAGAGGTGGCAAGAATACACAGAAGAACTATTCAAAAAGATCTTCATGACCCAGATAATCATGATGGTGTGATCACTCACCTAGAGCCAGACATCCTGGAATGTGAAGTCAAGTGGGCCTTATGAAGTATCACTATGAACAAAAGTAGTGGAGGTGATGGAATTCCTGTTGAGCTATTTCAAATCCTAAAAGATGATGCTGCGAAAGTGCTGCACTCAATATGCCAGCAAATTTGGAAAACTCAGCAGTGGCCACAGGACTGGAAATGGTCAGTTTTCATTCCAATCCCAAAGAAATGCAATGCCAAAGAATGCTCAACTACCGCGCAATTGCACTCATCTCTCATGCTTCCCTGGTGGCTCAGATGGTAAAGAGTCTGCCTGCAATGCGGGAGACCCAGGTTTGATTCCAGGTCGGGAAGATCCCTGGAGAAGGAAATGACAACCCATTCCAATATTCTTGCCTGGAATATTCTGTGGATTGAGGAGCCTGGTGGGCTACAGTCCATGGGGGTGCAAAGAGTTGGACACGACTGAGTGACTTCACTTCGCTTTGCTTCACATGCTAGTAAAGGAGTGCTCAAAATTCTCCAAGCCAGGCTTCAGCAATATGTGTACCGTGAACTTCCATATATTCCAGCTGATTTTAGAAAAGACAGAGAAACCAGAGATCAAATTGCCAAGATCTGTTAGATCATCAAAAAAGCAAGAGAGTTCCAGAAAAATATCTATTTCTGCTTTATTGACTATGCCAAAGCCTTTGACTGTGGATCACAAAAAACTGTGGAAAACTGTGAAAGAGATGTGAATGCCAGAGCACCTGACTTGCCTCTTGAGAAACCTATATGTAGGTCAGGAAGTAACAGTTAGAACTGGACATGGAACAACAGACTGGTTCCAAATAGGAAAAGGAGTACATCAAGGCTGTATATTGTCACCCTGCTTATTTAACTTCTATGCAGAGTACATCATGAGAAACACTGGGCTGGTTGAAGCACAAGCTGGAATCAAGATTGCTGGGAAAAATATCAATAACCTCAGATATGCAGATGACACCACCCTTATGGCAGAAAGTGAAGAAGAACTAAAGAGCCTCTTGATGAAAGTGAAAGAGGAGAGTGAAAAAGTTGGTTTAAAGCTCAACATTCAGAAAACGAAGATCATGGCATCCGGTCCCATCACTTCATGGGAAATAGATGGGGAAACAGTGGAAACAGTGTCAGACTTTATTTTTTTGGGCTCCAAAATCACTGCTGTTGGTGACTGCAGCCATGAAACTAAAAGACGCTTACTCCTTAGAAGGAAAGTTATGACCAACCTAGACAGCAGAGTAAAAAGCAGAGACATTACTTTGTCAACAAAGGTCCATCTCGTCAAGGCTATGGTTTTTCCAGTAGTAATGTATGGATGTGAGAGTTGGACTATAAGGAAAGCTGTGCGCAGAATAATTGATGATTTTAAACTGTGGTTTTGGAGAAGACGCTTAAGAGTCCTGCGGACTGCAAGGAGATCCAACCAGTCCATCCTAAAGGAAAGCAGTCCTGGGTGGTCATTGGAAGGACTGATGTTGAAGTTGGAACTCCAATATTTTGGCCACCTGATGCAAAGAGCTGACTCATTTGAAAATACTCTGATGTTGGGGAAAGATTGAAGGCAGGAGAAGAAGGGGACGACAGAGGATGAGATGGTTGGATGGCATCACTGACTCGATGGACATGAGTTTGAGCAAGCTCAGGGAGTTGGTGATGGACAGGGAGGCCTGGCGTGCTGTGGTTCATGGTGTTTCAAAGAGTGGACACAACTGAGACTGAACTGAAACTGAACAGAAAATGATGCTAGTGTTAAAAGAATCCATATCCCCACAAATGAGGCAGTTTGAGAAAATTGAACTAGAACTTGACCTAGGATAAAATTTCTTTTGAGCCTGTCTCTTTCAATCTTAATACATATACTTTAGGCGTTTTCTGATAATTAAATGTGTAAATATATATAAAATGTCTTGCATATTATAGGCATCAACCAGTATCTGTTTGATGATGATAATGCAAAATAATGGTTTCTGCAAATGTCTCCTAGAATGATTTTGCTTTTTGTCTTCTCTCTTTCATCTGTTCTGCACACAAGCATTAATTTTCTATGATATCTTTTCAAAATTTGTCTCCTGAATTAAAATGATTCCTAAATGATTTCCTGTTGTACAGATGGGATGTAATATTTTAATGACTTGAATCCATAGATTCAAGGACAAAGTTTTCTCTGTTGGGATCATCCAGAAATAGGGGTAAAGATTACCTTGAACCATAATAAATTTAACTCTTTCACATAAATGTTCTACTAATTTTTACACAGCATTCACTCACTCACATATAACCAAATAACAAAAAGTTTCAAATGTGGCATCTCCAGCAAACTTGTATTTATGCTTCTTTTTAAATCTAAGTTGTACTGAAAATTTACCTGATTGTTTATTATTTAACTCTTGTATGATGGATATTTAAAATGCAGTGGCAAAGACATGACCTTGAATGGTTGAGTCCCTTTGCTTTCCACTTGAAATCATCACAGCATTGCTAATTGGCTATACACTGATATAAAAAGCATTAAAAATGCAGATAAAAAATGAGTAAAAACAAAGACATGACCTTGTCTCTAAAGTATCTTGAAGACTCATAGGGAGTGTCAGTAGGGTTTGTTTGAAAGCAGATGCTGAGACAGAGTTAAGAGCAGAAAAGGGTTATTAGGAGGAAGGGCTATGGATGATAAAAAGAGAAGGAGGAAAAGTACTGGGCAGAGAGAACTTTCAAGGTTTTGCCCAGATATGGCAAAAATCTTGGTCAGTACGCTGGGAACTGCAGAGCAAACAGTGCCTGTTAAAGGAGCCCTTCATTGGCAGAAATGCCCAGGCTCCAGTACCCCTGCAGAGCTAGATCACCAGGTGCTTCCAGGAAATACATGGCCTTCCTTGTAAGCTCAGGAAGATCCTGAAGGTGTAACAGCTGGAGGCTGTCAGCTCACTACACTCCTTATAGCTAAATAAGGTTTTCTTGAAAGAACAACTGAGCAGCAAACTTCCATAGCTTCCATGAGGAGAAAAAGGTATACACACACAGTACAATTTTTGCGCCATATAAAATAATAGAACTATATATAAGTTAAACTAATGAATCAATGCTAAGAAATACAGCACTGAGCGCAAGTCGATTTGCATCTCATTAGAACTTTTAAGAGTGAAAAATCAAATAGTTCAAGGGGCATGTTGTGATCAGCATTTTTAGACATAATTTAAAAAGAATTTAAATTATTGTTTTTAAGACTTAGTCAAAAATTCTGATTCCATAATTGCAATTTTCTGACTGAGGGGCTGGATGATTAACTTAACATACTTTAGTTAGATAAAAAATAAACCCTTGGATTATAAATTCATTCACAATTTCTCAAAATGGAATTCCATGAGTAGTAGTAACACAGAATAGTAACCTATGTGTATTACATTTTTTCCATTTTCAAACTCATTAGGGAGAAATAGTATAAATAAGATAGACATAGATCTTTTCTGCAAAATTTCTTAAGGACTTTGATGTGCAAATATACACTATAATCTCAAATGATGGAAGGGGCAGGGTAAACAGTATATATGGAATTTCTTACACTTAATGAATACAGGAGAAAAACTAGATTGGGAATTGCTGAACTAATGAACTTGACGTTTATCCATATGAAGTAATTTAGTTAATCATTCCAATTTTTAAAAACATCCAAAAATTAAACTATTTTATCTGCATATCTGACATTAGCTAGACAAAGTCTAATTTTCTGTTTCATTGTTAAAGGAAAATGTTCTTTCTGAAATAAATCACATATTTTGAAACCATTAGTTAATAACACTAACTAGAGGCTAAAGGCAGCTATAATTATTTGTATCATCATCTGGAATTGGCTTTCCTTTTAATAGAGCCCATTTGCACTATAATAAAAAGCATGATAGGAACTGATTAAAGCTGGCTGGAACAGTTTTCATTTAAGAATTTCTCTTCCTGTGTCAGCCAATGTTTCTCTCTTAATGTTATTTTAATGCAGTCATTTTGTGTTTGAAAATGAAGGCAATCATGTCAGTCCACGAGTTGGCAAAAGACAGTAATTGATTTTTACAAATCAGTCACCTTTAAAAATCCATATCAGATGAATATTTATTATTTTACAAGAACAAATCACTTTCTTTAGGAGCAAGAATAAATGCACAATAAAACAATGTATTTTGAAAGAATGGAAATGTAAGAAATAGCTTGCTTTAACGTGTTCCCCACATTGTGTCATTGTAATAAACATTCCTCATTGATTATTTCTCCCACAGTATCTGCAATTTTCATTAGCCTGCAATGTGACAAATACAAAAACTGACAAACTTTAAAAATGATATACTCTGGAACCACCTTTTGCTCATTGAGTTACTGCAACTCACATGTAACAGTACAAATTTGTCTAACTTCACTAATAGAAGTGTTCCTATAACCCTGCACAGACATGATTTGGGGAAACTGAATCATAATATACTTATATGGGGCAAAGGTCTTTGAACTTGTGTTCCACAGAGTCTTTGGGGAAGGATGCAGAGAATTGCCATCCTGGATGCCCCAAGATGGTGGGGCAAAGAAAGGAACATTGGATAGGTGCTGAACTTTTCCAGCACCTCTCCTTTTACAGGGTAAGTTACATTTTGGAGTTCTATGTTATAATTCATTTGTGGTTAATATAAGCAAAATAAAATAAAATATAATTCCAAATGAACAAATTTTACTAGGTGTATTTTTCATTTGGGAATGTGTATCATCAGGAACCCTTTAAAATATAAGCAACAAATTATATAAATACACGAGCTTTTTACATAAAAACATACGTTCACCAAAATATCTTGAATAAAGTAAACTTGTTTATACCATAAAGATAATAAAACCAATTATTCCTTTGTTTGGATAACCAAAGGCCCTTAATAAGATCTGAAGGCTTTCTTCTTTCCTTTCATTTTCTTTCATATCCTTAAGGTCAGAAGGGAGGTAGGAGTGAAAATAGTTCCAGGAAGTCTATGCTAAAGGCTGAAGTTGACAAAAAGATTATTATTATTATTATGTTTTACCAAGATCAAGATAGTCAACCTAAGGTAGCAGGGTAAACTAATATTCAATCAATGGTGTTGACTTTCCACGTTAGAAATATATATAAAGTTTCCTCCAGATTCAACTCTTGTACTGCATTTCATTCTTAGAGGAGAGCAATTATTTTATTTCTCACTAGTTCCAAGTCATGTCCTAGCAGAACCACTGCCAATCTTGGCATTTAGCTCCCCAGGAATAATTACCTTGATAGAATAAAGGTTAAAAGATCTTCAAAAAATGTGACCAGATATTCAAAAGGTAGTATACACTTTTTGACAGCAGGTTATAGACATGTTAAAGCAAATCACATCCAATTTAGGAGAGATTCTATACAGTCCATGGAATTCTCCTAGCCAGAATACTGGAATGGGTAGCTGTTCCCTTCTCCAGGGGATTTTCCTAACCCAGGGATTGAACCCAGGTCTCCCGCATTGTGGATTCTTTACCAGCTGAGCCACCAGGGAAGTCTGGTAGGGATTCTAGTTGAATCCCAACTAGAGGAAGTAGATTCCTATTATATGAGCTAAGAAATTGGAAACAGGTTTCCCTAAGGCTGACAGAAAAGATGTGGCTCACTCACCTATTTCTCAGCCAAAATATCTTTGTTTTAGGGCTACAACAGCAAGGCTGTAACCCTGAACATAAGAAAATGAATATTTAGAATGCAGTTCTCTTCCAGGTGTATTTAAAAAGGCTCATTCACCCAACAAGTTGAATTGTTAGCTCAATGATCTCAACTCACCATATTTTAGAGGAGGTTTCTCAGTCATTCAGAAACAAAGCATAGCCAAAGAACTGTGTGTGTGTGTGTGTGTGTGTGTGTGTGTGTGTGTGTGTGTGTGTCCTTGGCATTGGTTAAAAAGCTCTGATTTTAGTTGTGTAATCTCGACCTGAGTCACCCAGTCATTTCTGTAATCCTCAAGTAAGAAAAGTCCTGCCGTTTTCTAGGATCAGGGGAGACCGCTGGCTCCCAGCATTGTCTCCTCCTGGGGAGTAGAACTCACTATTAAATTGAAGAGTGGAATAAGAATCACCAGGCTGGAGTAAGTGGAGCTGGACCATGGCCAGAGAAGGTTCTTGATCAAAGGCAATGCTGCCTCTACTGGGTGGAAGATGAGAGCAGAGAGATTAAGGCAGGTTCTTTTGGTTCAGGTTTGGGGAGAATGCTATAAAAGTTTGGAATCAACACTATGGACTCAATCCTGAAAGTAAATTAAATTGTCCTAGAATGATTTTAATAGCCTTAGCTTTCTTCTGAAGAGATGGAAAACCCCAGCTTTGGCTGCTGCCCTGTGTCCTTAGATTTTTTTTTTTTTCCTAAGTCTCCTTCCTTGGCAGGCAGATTATTTATCATTGAGCCACCAAGGAAGCCCTTTAAGATGAACAGAGAGACCAAAATCAACTTATTATTGTTATTTTTTTTTAATGGAATGGAATTAGTAGGTGGGGAGGTTAGACTCATAGTCTCAGAAGTTATTGTGTAAAGTTCTGGAAGGTCATTTTTGAAAATTCTTTAAAATTGGTAATGCTTGGTAAGTGTTTAGAAGAGAACTGGGAGATAAAACGAGAATTGCAAGAGGGCTTCATTATATGGTATTTTGAATCTTGAAGTATGTGATATATTAACTATCCCAACAAACAAAAATAAAATTAAAAGAAAAGCATAAATAAACTTTCTATGGGAAGAACCAGTTTTAGCCATAAAAAGATAACAAATATGCAGTGTTTTCTTCCTGAACTGCTTTCCATTTTCTAAACAATAGAATCTTAATAGCACCCCTATGATATATATATATCATTGCCGTAACCCTATGCCCTCCTCTGTCCCTGAAGCTAGCATAGTCCCCTATACATACTAACTATACAAAATTATATACAAAACTAGTTCCCCCTTCCTTATGTTTGTTTCTTCTCTTGAATTTAACTTTGCTAGCTAAGGGTCATCAACAGGTAGTATGTTGAATGTTTATGAAGGTATTTTTCTGTGTCGTAGGGTGGAAATCAGACTTATCCTCCAACGTAGGACTTAAGGGTCTAGAACTCTTCCATTAAGAATATAAAAGTTTCTATTCCACCTGAACAGGCAGACTATTGAATGCTATGTGTTACTGCATATCTTAGAGCAATTTCTGCATATCATGCAGTCAACATGTAAACAAGACCTAGGGAATCAGAATGTTGTGGTTTAGACTTAACTAGCTGTCATAGATATATCCTTATCTATGAACAAGGATATAAAGGGTGTCAGGAGGCTTATAGAAAACATATTTGTGTGCATCACCTGACTCACTGCAGCTACTTCTTAGTAGCTATTAAAATTAATATCGCCCATTCATTGGTGCCATTTTCTTGCCAGACTTGCTCATGGGGACCTACAGGCCTTCCTACTTCATACAATTAGGAGCCACTACCTTTCCTTGAAATATGTCAGAAACTTAAGTGTGAACTTTAAATAGTGAGCTTCATGGTGTTTGAAGCTTATGTTATCTGGGTCAAGGGATATTAAACGTGAGTCAAAAACCATTTTTTTTTAAAAAACTGCATGATTAACTCTAAGCAAGTGATAGAATCCCAGCCTCTTCATGACTTTTAAGTTAATAATGTCAACAGATAACTTTGAGAAATCTATGTATATGAAAAAGAGTATTTATTTTGAAAAAAAAATGCTACCCTTATTGAGAACTCTATCCTTTATTAGCCCAGCTGCTCTGTGGACCCAAGAACATTTCCTGGGTGATTTGTATCTTCTTCTAATGTAATGAAGTCATGTATTCTGACACCTGGTACCACCTGCTCCTGGTAAGTGAAATGGCTTTGCAGCCTCCTTGACTTTCAATGAGAAGATAAAGTGATCCTGTGCAGATAGGAGGGCATCCTATGGGGATGTAGTAGCAGGAAGAGGAATAAATTAAAGCAGTCCTTCTCTATGCCCTTAGGTAAAAACAGACTTAAGAGATTTAAAATGTTGAACTTAGGGTCAGCTGGGCAATCAAATAAGCAGCTGAAAGGATCTAGAGGGAATTTGATGACAGATATTTGAGGCTCAACTTTCAAGAGGGTTGGATATTTTATCATAATTCCAGGGTCAGGAGGGTTTACAGGAAATATTCCTCAAAATTTAAAGGATTCTTTTTATTAGTAAAAAGTAAATATAATTTTAAAATTAGGTCTATTTCCTTCTTGTTTTTGTTAATACATATCTTAGAAGATGAAAAACAGATACTAATGTTGAAATGCCCTCTTCCAGAATACATCTTATTTCATTGGCTAAAATCTTAATTTCACAGTAGGCAAAGCAAAGAGGTCAAAGGAAGATACCTAATATGTTCTAGAAAAAGTAGACATGAATTTTATGAGTATTCTTGGTTTGGGGGCATTCTGCTTAGGTAGAAGACACATTCAAACAGTGGCGTATCTGCAACTTAACCTTTTCTCTGAACCACTTCATATTTTTATGCCCTCAAACAGAAAAATATTTGAAAGGCAGTAACTGGCACTTGTTAAACAGAAAGAGCAGGAGTGGCTACCTGAAGTCAAATGCTGGTTCTATCATTTCTCAGTTGTGTGAACTCTCTGTCTCTTTTTCCCTACCTGTAAATGCAAATGTTAACAGTATTTTGTTCATAAGATTCTAGCTAACACTGAAACAGCTAGTTCATGTAAAGGACTTAGAAATTGCAAGTCACATAGTAGGTGTTCAGCATACATTTGTTGACATCTTAAAAAATATACACATCTATTTCTATTTTGATTCTTTTTGTTGGAAATTTTTATGTTGATGTTAGTCCCTTTAGTTGTTGCTTCTTTTAAAATCCTTTCAGTTTTTTTCACCAGGTGCTTATCATTCATCATAATAACTCCATTGATGATAACAATAGCTCGATTTATTGGTCCCTTGTATCTCATAGCCTTTGTATCTATCATCTCATTTACTGTTTGGCTAGAAGAATCTAGAATTCTTAACATACCTTGTAGCACCTTCATGATTTTCTCTCCCTTCTCATCCATCTCTCATCGCTGTTGGGCATGTCAGACTTGTGTTGTCAAAACAACTCAGGTCATTTCCAACTGCATACAGTTGGCTCTTTTTCTCCAAAAAAATTAATTTTCATTGGGGTATAGTTAATTTACAATGTTGTGTTATTTTCAGGTGTGTGTGTGTTGTGTGTGTGCAAGTCACTTCGGACTCTTTGCAACCCTATGGACTGTAGCCCAACAGGCTCCTCTGTCTCTGGGGATTTTCCAGGGATGAAAACTGGAGTGGGTTGCCATGCCCTCCTCCAGGGGATCTTCCCAGGCCGGGATTTAATCTGTATCTCTTATGTCTGCTGCATTGGCAGGCAGGTTTTTTATGACTAGCACCACCTGGGAAGTCCATTTTCAGGTGTACAACAAAGAAAATTACTTATGCATATACATATATCCATTCTTCATTAGAATCTATTCCCTTATGAGTCATTATGGAGTTCTGAGTTCCCTTTGCTATAGAGTAGTTTCTTATATTATAGTTTTTTTTTAATATACAGAAGCATGTATATATTAAGGTAAGCTTCCCAGGTAGCACTAGTGGTAAAGAACCTGCCTGTCAATGCAGGGAGATGTAAGAGACGCAGGTTTGATCCCTGGGTTGGGAAGATCCCCTGGAGAAGGAAATGGCAACCCACTCCAGTATTCTTGCCTGGAGAATCCCATGGACAGAGGAGCCTGGTGGGCTACAGTCCATGGGGTCATAAAGAGTTGGACATGACTGAAGTGACTTAGCACACATATACATATTTATCCCAATTTCCCAATGTATCTCTTTCCCTTTCATCCAAAAGAAGTTTATTTTCTACATCTGTGATTCTATGTCTGTTTTGTAAATATGTTTATTATACTTTTTTTTTTAAGATTCACATGTAAGTGATATATGCTATTTGCCTCTCTCTGACTTATTTCACTCAGTTTGACAATCCTGAAGTCCATACATATTGTTGAAAATGGCATTGTTTCATTCTTTTTAATAGCTAGATAATATTCCATTGTATATATATACTGCATCTTCTTTATCCATCCCTTTGTTGATGGACATTTAAATTGCTTCCATGTCCTGGTTATTGTAAATAGTACTGCAATGAACACTGGGGTACACATATCTTTTTAAATTATAGTTTTCTCTGGATATATGCCCTGGAGTGGGAATGCTGGATTGTATGGTAGCTCTCTCCAGTGCTCTTGCCTGGAAAATCCCATCGACAGAGAAGCCTGGTAGGCTGCAGTCCATGGGATTGCTACAAGTTGGACATGACTGAGTGACATCACTTTCACTTTTCACTTTCATGCATTGGAGAAGGAAATGGCAATCCACTCCAGTGTTCTTGCCTGGAGAATCCCAGGGATGGGGAAGCCTGGTGGGTTGCAGTCTCTGGGGTTGCACAGAGTCAGACACGACTAAAGCGACTTAGCAGCAGCAGCAGCATACTGTTCTCAATAGAGGCTCCAGCAATTTACGTTCCCACCAATAGTATAGGAGGATTCCCTTTACTCTATACCCTCTCCAGCATTCATTGTTTATAGATTTTCTGATGGTGGCCATTCTGACAAGTGAATGGTAATATCTTATTGAATTTTTGATTTGCATTTCTCTAACAATTAGTGATGTTGAGCATCAGTTCATGTGTTGCTTGGCCATCTGTTTGTCTTCTTTGGAGAAATGTCTGTTTAGATCTTCCACTCATTTTTTTGATTAGCAATCTAATCATTCTTTTTACTATATTGAGCGGCATGAACTATCAGTGTATTTTGGAGGTCAATCCCTTGTTGGTTGCTTCATTTCCAAATATTTACTCCCATCCTGTGCATTGTCTTTTAATTTTGTTTCTGGTTTCCTTTGCTTTGCAAAAACTTTTAATTAGTTCCCATTTGCTTATTTTTGTTTTTATTTTCATTATTCTAAGAGGTGGATCAAAAAAATTTTGTTGCAGTTTATGCCAGAAAGTGTTCTGCCTATGTTTTCCTCTAAGAGTCTTTTAGTATTCAGTGTTACCTTTAAGTCTTTAATCCATTTTGAGTTTATTTTTGTATACGGTGTTAGAGAACATTCTGATTTCATTCTCTTAGATACAGCTGTCCAGTTTTCTCAGGATCACTGATTGAAACAGACTGTCTTTCCTCAAACTGTATATTCTCACCTCCTTTGTCATAGATTAGGTGATCACAGGTGTAGACTTATTTCTGGACTTCCTGTCCTGTTCCACTGATCTATTAGAATCCAAAAATTGCTGCTATCTACTGACAAACACAATATGTACTTTAAGATTCAGGTCCATTCCTTGCTGTTTCAACCACTACAACATTGTAAAGTAATTAGCCTCCAGCTAAAATAAATAAATTTTAAAAAAGCAAAAACCCAAAATCCTATTCTCTATGTACTAGCAGATTGTTTCCTGTAGCAGTTATTATGGTATTGTGCAAAAATTAAGCTCCAACGTAATCATCTGAGTTTGATTATGCTCCCCAACTTGCCTTTCTTATTATTCCCTGGTCTTTTTCTGAAACCTATTATAATTATGATAAAACTTCTCTACATTTGTTGTACCATTATTATCATTAAATAAGCCCTCTAGTCTCTTGTGGTGATGAAGATTCTGCTCTCTGGAGTCAGGACACCTGCGTACAAATCCCAGTGCCAGTATAGTGCCACCTTGGGCATCTCTCTTTCTCTAAGCCTCAGTTTTCTCATCTTAAAAAGAAGATAATTATACAAAACCATTTATAGCATTTTCTGGAGGATTAGATGAGACAGTTTTTAAAATGGTTGCTCTGGTGCCTGCTTCCTACGTATGCTCAATATGCTCTATAAATATTATCTATGGTTAATCGTGAAATAAAATAGGCCAAACTTTTCTATCTCTCTCTATATGTGCACACACATGCAAATAGAAGACGCAAGTATCAAAGGGATTACCATGTACACTATCTAAATACATATATTTAGTAAATATTTGTTGAAGGAATAATTCTTGTCATGCACAATATATTTTAGAAACACAAAAGCATGTCTCTCAAATATGACATGCCTGAGTAAAGGGATTATTTTCACATATTCCCCCATTAATGAAACAGAGAAACATTAGAATACAAAGAAAACCACAATTCCTTGGGAATCCTTAAAATTTTTTGCTCTGTTCCTTTATACATTACACCATTAGTGAGTGTCTCTTGCACAACCAGCAACAATCCTTTACTAGATGAGCTATACAATAGCCTTTGGCTAAATGCAATAGAATTTTAACCAATCAATTCAACCATCAATGTGTAGTTGAAGTCTACCTTCTTTTATCATTTTATTAGTTAGTTAAGTCACTCTGTCGTGTCCGACTCTTTGTGACCCTGTGGGCTGTGTAGTCTACTCCATCCACGGGACTCTCCAGGCAAGAATACTGGAGTGGGTTGCCATTTCCTTCTCCAGGGGATCTTCCCGACCCAGGGATCGAACACAGGTCTCCTGCATTGCAGGCAGACGCTTTAACCTCTGAGCCACCAGTTCTTCCCTTTAATGTAGGTGTCATGGTCAGTATACTAAACTCAGTTATGGGGAAGAAGGAAACGGTTTGGCAAATTATTTACGGCTGCACATAGGCAAGTATATGCATGCTTAGCAAGAAATCTGTGCTTTAAACGGACTTCTCTTATTTTTTCCTGTCTCCAAAGCTTAAAAAGGAACAGACACTAGATTTTTCAGTGTTAAGGTAAGCAAAGTATCAGTTCATTTTATTTAGATAGGTCTTGATAATGAAATTGCTAATATCTTTAATTTATTATTATTTTAGTTAGTTTTCTTTCCTTTCATTAACTTGTTTTCACAGTAGACATTTTTTTTTTTGAAGGATAAATATGTGTACTATTATAGCCAGAGGGGCATTTAAGATACTGCTTTGCACCTGGGAAACCCATTTAATTACTCGAGCTGTCAAAATGTTTTATTGTAAACAGCTTTTCTGATAGGTCTTGTTTCCCTCCTATGAACTATCTTTCCCAGAAGACGGTTGTCTTTTCAGAGGAGCTTAAAGTACAGGTGTCATAATTTAGAGGAATGAAGTTTTTATGTCTGAAAATACCCCATCCTTCTTCTCATGTCCAATTGAGAAATATTGCATGTTCATTTTTTCTAGTTTATGTGCATCATGAGACACTGTCAAATTAAAAAGATTTTAAAAATTAAGTAGAACAAAATGTCTAAACTACAGGTAAAGTAAGGCTTTATCTGAGATGGAAAAATAAGATACTTGAAGTTGTATATAACCATTAAATCTATTTAGTATGAATCTAACAACATAAAATGAGATCTAGAGGTTATAAGATTTATAATTCATTTAAATACATTGAATATCACATAAACTCACAAACCAAAGAGCTTCTGTAATACACAGATATCTTTTCACACAACACAGCTGAGATTAAGGAGCTTTTGTCTTGTCTGGCTTTTGCTTGTGCATAACATTCCATCTCTGTTAAATCCTTTCTTGCTTTTTGGAAAACTTATTCTAATTCCAGGGCCTGCCTTGGCTTGGCGTATCAAGAGCATTAACATCTAAGGAAAGTTTTTCTTCTTTATGCAGAAGGCAGGGTTCCAACTTACATGCCACTGAGTCTCAATTCTGAAGTTTCTCATATAAATGCAAGGGTGGTTGGTTAGGTGGAGAAATCCAATAAGAACTCCATTGTGAATCTTTGAAGATTATTTGCAACTAATGGCCAAAATTAGAAAAGGATTATTAGCACAATCAGTAAATAAAGGTCCTGGTCACAGTCCTATTGTGATCGATCCTATATTTTTTGCACAGATGTGTCATGTGAAAATATGGACTGAATCTAATGATTCCTATTAAATATGTGTGAAATTCACACAAGTTATCTCTTATTGTGGGATAGGATAACCCATAACCTAGGGAGACTCCAACTGCACTTAGTATATTAAAATAGTTAACTAGAACTATAAACTCAATCTTAAATAATGGAGTTGTTAATAGTTCTTCTCCACTAAATATTCAAACATTCACACATTTTGCTATGTGAATATGGGCAATTCTATGCTGTTCAATTCAGTTAAGTTCAGTTCAGTTGCTCAGTCGTGTCTGGCTCTTTGCGACCCCATGAATAGCTGCACACCAGGCCTCCCTGTCCATCACCAACTTCCGGATTTCTCTCAAACTCATGTCCATCAAGTAGGTGATGCCATCCAGCCATCTCATCCTCTGTCATCCCCTTCTCCTCCTGCCTCCAATCCCTCCCAGCATCAGAGTCTTTTCCAATGAGTCAACTCTTCGCATGAGGTGGGCAAAGTACCAGAGTTTAACTTTAGCATCAATCCTTCCAAAGAACACCCAGGACTGATCTCCTTTAGAATGGACTGGTTGGATCTCCTTGCAGTCCAAGGGACTCTCAAGAGTCTTCTCCAACACCACAGTTCAAAAGCATCAATTCTTTGGCGCTCAGCTTTCTTCACTGTTAGTACAGTTTAAAAAATATAATATCATGTTGCTCGAAGATACTACCTTGGAACTCTACAACACAGCACATGAGCTTGCTCCCTACTCTATCTAGGTTCTACTCAGCCTATATATCAATGCATACATACACTCTCACACATACTTTTACTTGCTGTTTCAAGAATTAGGATTACAGTCTTTATAATTCAGGTTCTAACTGTTCAAAGAGCCAAAAATTTTCCAAAGATATAGGAAAGTTTGAAGATATGTAAAACAATCAACAGCCAGAGCAGACAAAAACAAATAAGAGAAAATAATGGGCCAAAGTCTGTAGACCAGTAGTTTTCAACTCAATGCATAATAGAATTACCTGGGAGTGTTGAAACAAATGCCCTTTCCTACACTCCACCTGTAACATTTCTGATTTAATTTGTCTGGGGTTGTCCCTGGGCACAAGTCTTATTTAAGTGCCGCAGGTGAATCTGGGCTTCCTAACAGCTCAGTGGATAAAGAATCGACCTGCAATGCACGAGACACAGGAGATGTGGGTTTGATCCCTGGGTTAGAAAGATCTCCTGGAAAGGAAAACCCACTCCAATACTCTTGCCTGAAAAATCATGGACAGGGGAGCCTGGTGGGCTATGGTCCATGGGGACACAAGACTGAGCATGCACATGCAAGGGAATCTAAAGTGAAGTTAGTCTTGAGGACCTCAGATATAGATCATGGAGAAGTAATACTAGAGTGGTTGGATAACAGGATGTCTGGTTAAATTTTAATTTCTGAAAAACAATGTATAATCATTTCTTTTTTAATTTCTTTTTATAATCTTTTTCTTTTAAGCAGAGGATAATTGCTTTACAATATTGTGTTGGTTTCTGCTGTATATTAACATGAATCAGCCACAGGTACACGTAAGTCGCCTGGCTCCTGAACCCTACTCCCAACTCCCACCTCATCCCACCTCTCTTGGATGTCGCAGAGCACTGGATTGAGCTCCCTGTGTCCCATGCAAATTCCCACTTGCTATCTATTTTACATATGGTAATGCATATGTTTCCATACCATTCTGTCCATTTGTCCCCCTCTCCTTCCCCTACTGTTTCCACAAGTCTGTTCTCCATGTCTGCGTCTCCACTGCTGCCCTGAAAATGGGTTCATCAGCACACTCTTTCTGGATTCCACTGTCTTTCTCTGTATGACATGCTTCACTCTGTATAACAGGCTCTAGGGAATATTACTCAGCTACAAAACAAACACATTAGAGTCATTCTGAATGAAGTGGATGAACAATGTATGATCTTTTAATACAATGCTATGTCCCCAAATATTATATGGGACATACACTAAAAAAAATTGACTGGTCATTTTTCTGAAATTCACATTTAACTGGGGTTCTTTTATTTGTATATGCTAAAGTGTAAGAAGAGATTTATCTTTAAATTCTGATAGTTGGAAGAAAGTGGCCTGACATTTTTCCTAACAGAAGAAGATGGGCTAGCCTAATTCCTAAATGAAAAATGTTATTTTCCTGATAGTGCCCGGCTTTAGCAGAGAAGTGATGGAATCAAGTGAGTGATGGAATCGTATTAAGACTGAAATCATCTGAGTGGAGCAAATGGCAATTTTTATTTTAATTCTTTCTGTGCCAGAGTTTCCCAACCCTAGAGAATCTGAGCAAAGAGAATTTAGGAAAGTTAAAGGCCAATAGACACCCCAATACCCACATCTTGTTCTTAATCAATCAACCATCCCTGCAAATGCTTTGTATGAAACATACAGTTTGAAGATAAAACAAAGTAAAGGAATTAATATTAGATGAGAAATGTTGCACAAATTCCACACTGCAATGTGGAATGCCAGGGTGCTGGTGTGAACCATATGGGTGTGTGTTTGTGCAATGAACAGATAAGGACTTTTACCCAAGTATGGACATTGCAACTGACCCAGAACAGGAATGCTTTATATACCCCCATTTCAAAGTCTAGTCTAAGATATAATCATTTTGATGTGAAAAGAGCAAGGCCAAGGATGACTGGTCATGAAGAAGACAAAGAGGAAGATAACTTCTCTTTACTTCTATAACTCTCTATACTTTTCTGTAACTTCAGCTTTACTTCTGTGCCTGGGAAAGAGAAAAAAAATGTCTCCCCCTCCTCCCCAACATCTGGGGCTGGGAGAAAGTCACCCTGAGCTGACCTGGAGAGTTCCATAACGGAATAGACTGTGTTGTCTGATGTTTCACTACAGTTTTCTACAGTATGTCTCTACTTCTTTCCTGTCTGCTGATTTTTTTAAAACTTGGCCTGCTTCTAATGTTGGTTTCTTTTCTATCATACGAAGGGTTAAAGCTGATACTTTTTCTGCTCCTTTTTCTTACTTTTTTCTAGAATTCCTATTCTAACTAAAAGATCAAAAACTGCATTTTAAGCTTATTTCATTCCTCACTGAGTTTGAGATTTTTCTTTCAAAGCCCCGACAATAGTTATCAGTTCATATTACAAATTCAGAAGGCTTTTCACCTTCACTGAGCGACTCCCTCTGCTTTTGTGCAAACCTGGATCTTGGAGTCAAAAGTGTTTCAGGCATGGATCTTTTATTTCCTCCTAAATCTTTGAGTATGAGATAATTCCACTAAGAGCTACTTTAATTTTCACCCAATTTATGATTTATCCATTCATTTATTATGCTGAATGTATATTCAGTATAATAAGGGCTCTATCCCTCTTATTTGTTGAATATTTAACTCTGTCACACTCTAGGTTTCAGAAGTCCACAAATACAATCAAGAATTTACCTAGTAGTCTCAAGGACCTTGATCAGGAAGGAAAATGACTTAAGACCCTGGCTGTGCGTGTGTGTGTGTGCACGAGTATTTTGTTTTAGTTTTACTTCAATTCTGCTACACACAACCTTCTGCAGATGAAGATTTATATAATGAATAAATTGAGAGCTCATGGTTGGAGTGATTCAGATTGGCTGAAAAATATCCCCAGGAGTTCTCCGAGGAGACTCTGGCATGGTTGTCTCTGACCAAAGATGGTAAAAGAGTCCAGAAGAAGGTAAAGAATAACAGAATCTAGGGCAACTAGCCAGGTAATATTGATAACTTCCAGTGCTTTATGCTAGAACTTCAAAACCAAAACAAAAATAAACTTACATTATACAGCTGTGTGTATCTGGGCAAGCTTCATTGAGTTGGTGGGGAACTGTGCATTTCTTTCAATTTGCCTGGAAGATCACTTTCATCTGCGCTGGCAATTGGAAGCTTATTCTAAACCTGTGGTTCTAACTGGACAGTTTAGGGACCAGTGGCATCACCTAGATGCTTGTTAGTCACACAAATTCTTGGGCCTGTCTCCAACCTACTGTATCAGAAGCTTTGCAGGTGGAGCCCAGAAAACTGTGTTTAATAAGCCATGCAGCTGATTTCTGATGTATGAGAACCAATACCCTAAACACTATTGATCCCTTTTAATGTAAGAGTCCTCTGGAGCTGAGACTATGGCATTAGGCCCCAATTCTGACATTCACGTCCATCATATTTCTTCTGATCCCAGAGAGAAAGAGATTGGTGCTGAGGCCATTGCAGGACAAAGGAACACGGACAACATTACTAGCTGGGGCTTTTGCTGCGAATCCTCTTTCCATTGTCCCACCTTCCTGGAAGGAGTCATGAAGGAGGTGAAGGATGGCCCAGATCTCCTCATGGACAGTAGTCTGAGCCCTCTTGCTGCCCCCATCAGAGGAAAACATTTAAAAAAATATTTACCTCTATTAGCTTATAACGGAGAAGGCAATGGCACCCCACTTCAGTACTCTTGCCTGGAAAATCCCATGGACAGAGGAGCCTGGTAGGCTGCAGTCCATGGGGTTGCTGAGAGTTGGACAGGACTCAGTGACTTCACTTTCACTTTTCACTTTCATGCATTGGAGAAGGAAATGGCAACCCACTCCAGTGTTCTTGCCTGGAGAATCCCAGAGACTAGGGAGCCTGGTGGGCTGCTGTCTCTGGGGTTGCACAGAGTCATATACAACTGAAGCGACTCAGCAGCAGCAGCAGCAGCAGCAGCAGCAGCAGCAGCAGCATTAGCTTATAATGCCACAAGGAATTCCATCACCCGCCCACAAAATGTCCTGGGGTTTAAGTAATACATGAAGAGCATTTCTAGCCCTTGAGTGACTAGAAAGAGAACCAAGAGCATGATTCCTCTCAGAGTGGTGATTCCCTGGTTTTGGTTTGTTCAGGGAACATAGGGTCATGGAAAATATAGATATTCAAGCCTGAGAGGTTCTGATGCAGATGGTTGAGGTGTATAGCCCAGGAGTCAATATTTTAGTAAGAATTTCCAGGTGATCCTGCAGCTGCTTCCATAAGAAATTTAAAGAATACCATTGCCTTATTCAACAATAGATATAACACTTTCAACCTGAATATTATATCCATTTCCCAAACTTCTTAGATGGAGATTTCAAAGCCTTCTCTCAGTTAAAAATACGAAGAGATAGCTTTGTAATGATAATGTTCCCATATGTTCACATGGCACTTGTACACTTTTAAAAGTTCCTTCACATGCACCGTCTCAAAATAGCAAGGCCACAAAATGGTATTGCTTAGAGAATGTTACTTCCTTGATCCAAGCAGTTATTTGCAGAGAAGAAAGGATTTTATGAATATATATTCATGGCTGTATACAATGTGCAGGGATGAACACCAAGGATGAAATCAGGCACCATGAGAACAAGCATCCAAGGGAAATCCAAAAGAGGATATCTTTTTTCTTAGTAAGAATTAAATTAAGGTGATTTTTAGTGCAACTGCACTAGAGTCCCAGCTGTTTCCAAGGCTGTGGTCTAAAATATTGGATTATGTACTTTTTTCCACACTTGAAAAACTTGCAGTACAGCTTCCACAGAATACTGCCAAATAAATACTAAGGATATGGATGTTTATTCATTTGGAACAGAGACACAAAATTCAACCAAGACTTCTCCTTATTTAGGAGTGGAGGGAGACCCCTGAAGGACATAGTTCATTGTGTAATAGTAAGGGATTGGACAGCTCGCAGGAATTTCCTATTGGGTTCTACTGGTTACTTTTGCTAAAGAAGCGTGCCAGTGCAGCTGAGGTTGCAGGACTGATACCCACATAAGAGGAAAACCATGCCCTGGTTACAGATCTCCCTGATCTCCAGCCAGGCCAGTATATGCCATTGACCAGTAAAGAGTTCAAGGAAAACTGAAGACTTAGTACCATAAGAGAAACCAAAACTCTCCTCACACTGGTATATGCAGCTGCGGCTTCATCTCTGTTTTATCTTCTATTTAATTGAATTATAAAGCATCTACTACTTTAAGCACATTGTCATCATTTTGTGCACGATAGTTTTAACCATGCAACACATTATGGGAATCCAAGACAGACTCTCTCAAATATTGAGTATATATCAACATGCAGAACAATACTTGTGATTAATCCTGACAATTTTATCTGATTACCTCTATTTTAAAGGTACATTGCTTACTTGCGGTTTTCTTAACGAACTTTTAGTTTTAACAATTGCTACATTGGTCTGTGCTTTGACATTACTATAACTTCATTTGGTTCTGTTTAAGTTTTTTGTCTCATATGATTTAGGTTTTAACTAAGTATAAACTAATTCTTTTTCCAAACAACAATGAGGAAGATACAAAAGAGGTAAAAAAATCTTTGTTCCAAGGGGAAATTTGTTCAAGTAAGCTTTAAGGATTGGAGCCAAAGGACTTTTCCCATGAGCTTCTGGAGCAAAATAAAAATGGAGGGACTTCCCTGGCAGTCCAGTGTTAAGACTCCATGTTTCCAGTGAGGGTGGTGTGGTTTGATCCCTGGTCAGGGAACTAAGATCCCATATGCTGCGTTGTGTGGCCCCCCACCACCTTCTCCCCGCCCCCCTCCCCAAAACAAACTGGAAACACAGCTCCACAGATAACAAGCAGTGCAGGTCTCTGGAGTTGAGCTTCTCAGCCTGCAGCTGGGTTACATTCCCCCACTGTGGGGACTGTTAATGCCGCTGGCCCAGATTCAAGGAATAGTTAGAGGGACAGCAAGGCTGTGTTCCAAACATTACCTACCCTGGAAGCATTACTAAACGACTTTAAACCACAAACATCACTAAGAGAATTTGTACTTCAGCAGAAACTCTCAACTAATGTTAGCTACAACTTTGTTTTTCTGTAGTCAGACAGGACCTTAGAAATTCTCTGATGAGATCCAAATCCTTAGGTTTCCAGGTAAAGGAATGACCATTAAGGTAAAAAGCTTATCCAGAGACATACAGCTGATTAGACACATTTTCCTTGGCTGTTAAAGGAAATGATCACATTTTTGACACATTTTCACTGCTTTGATATCAAAAAGATGAAGTAAGTGCTTCCAGTCATAGTGTGCCCAACTTCCACACAATCCCCTATCCTTGTTTCCTCTTTGAATATCACATCTTCCTCTTTGTTCATGAGCTTCCCCTCCTCTGCTGTTACCTCCTTTATCTAAACCATCCTTGACCTTCCTCTTTGTGCTATATCCTTCTGCCTCTCCCAACTCCTGAGCCATATAATAGTATGGAGTCAGAAACACATAATAAAAGGAATCAAGAATATCTATTGCTATGTCACTTTGTAATTTTTGTTAAAGGTTTTACATCTTGACAGGACATTTCAAGTGTCCCTACTAAAGTGTCTCCATCAACATGTCTAGCATTGCAATAAAGACAAGTCATCAAAAATCCAGGAAAAGACTAGGTAAGAAATTTTACATTTTAACTTCTGACTGCACCATTATCAGATGCATCAGCCATCTGTCAGTATGGATACCTCTCCACTCTCTCAGCCACCACTGTCTCTTGTTCTGGAACCACTGCAGGGCCCAGCTGTGAGTGGGGTCCAGCCAACCTCACAAGCACAATCTGCTTACAGCATTGTGAAGGTTACCCCATGTTCTCTCTTTCTCTTACTGCCTCCGGGGCTTTCCCAGTGCTAAGGACTGGGGAGCCCGCAAAGAACCAAGCATGCCCAACTCAGAAGTGGGACATAGAAGTGACTAGAAAATTATTTATCTGCCTCTCTCCCCAATGCACAGGTCCAGAGATATAGCTGATATGACTCTTGGGGATAGATCTCCTGGATTAGGTGATCTGGCTGGCCTGTTTAGACATCCTCTAATCTGGTCTCTCTCTGTTTCACTGCCATTGAATCTCTCTTTTTTTTTTCCTGTGGATTTGCACTCTCTAACAAGAACACTGATGAAGCCTGCTTTATAGGTAACCCTGGCTAAGGGAAGATGCTTTGGTATATAAACTTAACATTCCAGTTGAAACTCAAAATAACATTGGTCAATACATTAAAATGTAAGATTTAGCGTTTACCAGTAATGTGATACCATCCAATACCTCCAGGAGATGGGAAAAACAGAAAAGGTTGTTGGATGTAATTACTGACTCAACAGGCATGAGTCTGAGCAAACTCCGGGAGATGGTGAAGAATAGGGAAGTCTGGTGTGCTGCAGTCCATGGAGTTGAGAAGGATCTGACACGACGGAGTGACTAAATAACAATCCAATCCACCTAATGTATTTAAAAACTTTTTTTTAAGACCAACTCAGTGGTAGCTCAAATGGTAAAGAATCCACCTGCAATGCAGGAGACATGGGTTCCATCCCTGGGTTGAGAAGATGCCCTGGTGGAGGGTATGGCAACCCACTCCAGTATACTTTCCTGGAGAATCCCAGGGACAGAGGAGCCTGGAGGGCTACAGTCCATGGGATCACAAAGAGCTGGACGACTACGCATACAACAATCAAATATTGGAGTGTTAATGATGTTCCCTGACTCAGTCTTAAAAGTATTTCTATTTTATATTTAAACTTTATTTTCTTTTGTTTAAGAAGGTATGTATGAAAAAATAACATTAAAATGCATTGTAAATATAGATTCCCTGTTTTCCATTTAACGAAAAGAGCTGAGTTCATTTGTGATAAAGCAAGACATTGATAGGTGCTAAATTAAGAAATAAATGAGTGTGTGACCAAATAGTTTCAGGAAATTTTGAGCATAAGTTAATTTTTTTCCTTATTGAACAAGTTCTCATAGCCTTTGATATGTTAAGCTATAAGGTTATTGATTGGTATATGTTAGCATATCAATGTATTACATACTGGGGATCCAGTGGTGGACAAAAATGGAAACAATGCTTGTCCTCATGTAGATTTCAGTTCTTTCAAGGGAGATGACCATCTATCAAATGATGATGTAAATAAATGTAAACTTGCAAATGTGAGAAATGCATGAGAATTTGTAATAAAATTTCAATGAGAACTCTGAATGTCTAAGGAGGGTAATGTACTATTTGTAAACACAATTTGATCACTGATCATTTTTCAGAGAAAGTTTTTGTGGCAGCAGGGAGGGAGGGTCGGGAGAGGAAATACTGTGCTAGAAATAAGTTAAGTGTATAGCTGAGATTGAGAAACAGTGTTGAAACATTGCTAAGAGACACTGTTCAAAGAACTGTCTTTAAGCAAGAATCTTAATCTTTCTGTCTCCTCATCCAAAAATGAGAAGTTTGAACTCATGATATTCGGTGACTTTGCAAGTTATGTATTTTATGATTAAATAACTCCAACTAAAACATTTAGAAATCTGAGTACATGGTTTGTGATTTCTCCAGAACTCACTGCTATCCCTTATCTCTTTGCAGCTAATCTAATTGCGAATTTCTCCCTTCATTTGAGTGATACTATAGGACATGGAAACCATAGAATCTACATTAGGAGATTTTGCCACTTACTGCCAGGAAGGCAATTAAAGATGCTGCATTCTTTAGCCTAAGATATGACAAATCTGACAAAAGACAGACAAAAGGCACCATTCTCTTTGTGCAAAGAATAATATTCAATGTCAATAAAATATTTGGGATAGAG
Organism: Nanger dama; assembly: GCA_917880005.1. Taxonomy (NCBI): domain Eukaryota; kingdom Metazoa; phylum Chordata; class Mammalia; order Artiodactyla; family Bovidae; genus Nanger; species Nanger dama. The sequence goes on from CAKJTW010000010.1 coordinate 17,064,556, forward strand.
AATTACTTCACATTTTCTTTGGTGAGTACTATAGACAATAATTGTATTGAATTTTATGTAGAAAAATTTCTACCATCTACTAGGAGTTCAAATAACCTCAAAATAATAAAATGATTTTTTAAAAACTCAGTGAAAATTAACACAGATTTTTTTAAATGCCATTTTCCAGTGAATCTCTATTAAAAAGAAGATGTCTGTTTCCCATTTGTCTCCTCCTTAAAATAGCTTTTCTGTGTGACATGTATGTCTAATCCTTCTTGGGTAATATGGATTTAATAAGACATATGCGGTACTTAGAAAGCCCCTGCTACAATTTGCTGTTGTAAATCACACACATCTGGTGCTGTTTTGACCTGGCAATTACATACAGTTCCTTCCTCAATTTCTTGGGGAAAAAATAATGTGACAAATTGGGACTATGTTCAAATTAGCTTTTAAGTTTCTCCCAGTTGAGAGGACTGAGCAAGAACTTCTATACCATTTCTTTCTTAGAGCTACATAATACTTTCTTGCCCATTTTCTCTTGTCAAGAAATGTCCTTTTAAATGCCCCAAAGTTAAGTTTAATGGTAGCATGCTGGCATTGGCTCAATAAACCATTCTACAAACTAAGGCAAATGTATTTCTCCCTGAATATTATGTATTAGAAGGTCTACCACTTAGCCCTGCCTCTACCACATGCAAACTATGGAACTTTGTTCCATTGGTTCCATTGCTATTAGCTTCTTTGTATATTTTTATATGAAAATGATGTAGTCTTCATACATCACAAAGTTACTTTAAGAATCAAGTGAAACAATATATGTGAAAGTGTTTTATACGTGGAAGTGTTTTGAAGTACAAAAATTATTTTACAAATAAGAGATACTATTTGTTGATCACTAAATATTCATCTGGTTTAAACTAAATGTACTGAAATCAACAAGACCTTATTAGATACTATGGAAGGTATGAAATGTGTATAATATTTCATATTATACTTTTCAATTTAAAAGGGAAACTTAAAATGCTTCAACCAATTAAGAATATACAACTACAGATTAAATACTATATATGACAAGCATTGGAGAAGGAAATGGCAACCCACTCCAGTGTTCTTGCCTGGAGAATCCCAGGGATGGGGGAGCCTGGTGGGCTGCCGTCTATGGGGTCACATAGAGTCAGACACGACTGAAGCGACTTATTAGCAGCAGTAGCAGCATGACAAATAAGAAGTAAAATAGCTGCTAAAAGAAGAAAATAACCAGTGTAAACTAGAATAATAAGATATACTAAATAGTAATTGAGTAATTGGGGGAAATTTGAGTAAGTGGAAAGCAAAAGACCAAGACAGAGAAAATGTTCAGAGGGGCTAGAGTAGGCACAAGAAAGTGAAATAACAGAAAGAATGGACTGCTGCTCAGGCAGCAAATTCAGATCCTTTAAAAAATAAAATAAAATAATCTCATTCTGGTCTTTTGTACAAATGTGAATCCCTGCATTCTTCTATCCAAAAGGAATCTGTGGAGAAATCTAGGACCAACAATCATCAAGAACACTATGCTCTCATATTCCTAACACCTCGTGTCTTTCGTAATTCTTCTTCCGCCAAAGCAGTGTGGGCCAGTTTTGGCAGCCTGTCACCATGCAACCTGCTACCACACTAATTAGTGTGTCTATAGCTAGAACAGCAATGACAAAAACGATAATCTGATCTTTCAAATTTAATCTCTGACAGCCACTTTCCCAAACAGAGCCTGTGAAATTTATAAATCAAAGAGGAAAATCTGTTCATGTTTTCAAAAGGGACAATGTGGTGACTCTGCTTTAGCTGACTCAAACAGCACCGTATCATCAGTCAGGGCAGCTCTGGGATTAGAGAGAAGCAAGCAATGTTCCCCAGAGAAGGGAAACACAAAGTGGACGTTTCGTCATGGCAATGTTCGGCTTTATCATGTAACTGGGGGCAATCATAAAATCATGTTTTGTTCATAAAATTAGTTATGGTTCTCTCAGAAACCTAGAAAGAATATACTTGTGGCATGTTGGAATCCCTTGATAATGTACTCTTGGGTGTGCTATTTTCCAGTGGAGGAAAGCTCACATATGCCGCTATTCCTCTGTCAAGGGAGCTCCGTGATTTCCAGGAGGTAGTCTCAGCACCTGCTGCAGGACAAGTCACAGGATAGTGTCATGATACTACTGAATCATTTTTGCACTCTTCTGCTTCCCTACTGGTTTCAAGCTACAGCTAAGTTACTTATTGAGCAAAAACTTTATCTTAAACCAATTCACCTTTATAATCCTTTTGGCCCAGCATCCTTGATATGTTCATTTAACAAAATTTATATAGTACCCTTGATGTTAGAGTGCTTTTGTGACTTCCCAAAAAGCACTCTAACATGACCAACGTATCATGCTTGGTCCTGAAAATTGTTTATCAAGGTCACTGTGCAACTTGCACACAGATAAATATTATTTATGCCTATGTCAAGGCATCTTGTTTTGTTTGCCATCTCCTTACCTTCTAAAAGCACTACAATTTGTTTAGAGACTCGCTTTCACTGACAGCACTGTTGGGAAGAGCTACCAAGTCCTTCTCCATGGTCGTCATGCCATTTCAGGTTTTGGCATGAACAGTGGGGATGGGAGATGGGAGGATGCAGGACCTAGTAGCCATCAGGTCCGTCTTCCTCATTAGAGCAAGCAGTACTCTACTCAATGAATGAGCGGAATAGCTCCTTACCAAAACATGATTCTGCCTTTGAATACAGTGGAGATTTTGTCTTTGAAACCCTGCTATTAAAATACTGAATCTCTCTAAATCCAATTTACTCTTCTAAGTAAAAGCCCCTTGGAAGAGCACTGCTATAAAAAGGAATTATTATTCCTGCTTTATAAGTTATTTGCCTGAACTGGAAAAAAAAAAAAGGTTGAATCTTAGTCAAGCTATGAGCATGATAGCAATTTCACTCTTTCATGTCTTTGCACATGATATTTTCTTTGCCTAGAAAGACCGCTTCTTTCTGGTTAAGTCACATCATTGTCAGTCATGTCCGACTCTGTGTGACTCCACAGACGGCAGCCCACCAGGCTCCCCCATCCCTGGGATTCTCCAGGCAAGAACACTGGAGTGGGTTGCCATGTCCTTCTCCAATGCATGAAAGTGAAAAGTGAAGGTGAAGTCGCTCAGTCGTGTCCGACTCTTAGCGACTCCATGGACTGTGCCCCACCAGGCTCCTCTGTCCCTGGGATTCTCCAGGCAAGAGTACTGGAGTGGGGTGCCATTGCCTTCTCTGCTTTCTGGTTAAACCCAGCTTAAATGTAACCTTCTGGGGTAAAGTTTCCCCTGACCTCTCTAAGGTAAAAAATATTTCTCCTTCTTCTGTTCTTTCATGACATATCCTCATTGAACACTCTTGCATTAGAACACTGATCATTTGTTATAATGGTCATCTCAACTCAGCTCTAAACTCCTTGAAAACAAAGACATCTTTATATTTGTTTCCTCAGCACCAGGCTAATAGCAGAGCCTCAGTACTTGTTTGTGAAATAAGTATTGTCATAGTCACATGAAGTAAGTGGCTAAAATTAAACAGACAAGGGACAAGAGCCCATAATCATTTGTCCATGTACCTCTTGGATTGCCCCAGCTGTGAAAAGGTAGAAGTGACCACCACTATTTGTACTATTCATGTTGATAATATCAATTCTGGACAAAATGGATTTCAAGGGCAGCCTTAAAATGAAAAGGTATCCATTCAGTCAGAAAGGCATTCAGTACACACTTACTGATTAATCACTCTGTGCCATGAAAGGCAAGATAAACGGCACCGTTTCTTCTCTCAAGGAGACAAGAAAATAAATCTTCACCATACAGGGCATTAACTGTTGGGCATGCAGATAAGAAAGGCACCTAATCTACACTGGGTAGGTCAAGTAAGAATTCTCTAGGGGGCTTATGCCCAGTGTCCTTGAAAGACCAATGGGACTTGAATGGGAAGAAAGTACAGGGAGCAATATAAGTAGATGGGAAAGCCATGTGAATATTTAGTGCTGGAAAAGAGGCTAGCATGTTTCTGGACTAAAAATAGTAGGGCTAGAGGTGGGGACTGGGGGTAAAGAAAGAATAGGGAAAGGAGACTTCTAGCTGGTTACAAGCTAGTGAGGGGACTGTATGAATGCATACAAATGAGTATCATGTCTTTGAAGGTTTAAATTCGAGGGCTCCTGTGACATACCCAGTCAAGTTCCTATAGGACAGTGCTGCCCAAATCACTGAGTCTGGGATACCCAGTCAAATTTGTCATACTTTGGGAACTTTTTTTTGGAAAGTGTAGGACTTTATGTGAAAGTGGAAGTGTCCATCTCTCAGTCATGTCTGACTCTTTGCAACACCATGGACTGTAGCCTGCCAGGCTCTTCTGTACATGGGATTTTCCAGGCAAGAATACTGGAGAGGGTTGCCATTCCCTTCTCCAAGGGATATTCCTGACCCATGGTTTGAACCCAGGTCTCTGGCATTGCAGGCAAATTCTTTACCATCTGAGCACTAGGGAAGCCCATAAGAGGCCTGTAAATAAGTTCCAGTGGTTGAAAAATCATCTACATTGCACATACAGAACCAGACTCATTCATAATCTGTGCTAGGATTTCCCAAAATTTCAAAACCACATTTGACACTTTTAATGTATCATAAAATAAAGCAAATTAAGTGCATGCATTTCAATCAAGTGAATCTAAACATTTGAAGCATCATCCTAGTGCAAAACTCTCTGTTTGGCCTCATGTAGTATACAGAGACGACCTAAGCACAGATCCAGTTCCCGAGAAATGTCAGTGTATAAGAGCTGATAGATCTCTTCTCTTCTGAATATCTCTTCATTTTAAATGCAAAATTCTTATCAATTGAATAGGTACTCCCAAACCCCATGTCAAATAGTAAATACTTCAAGGTCTTCTGAAAAGACAACAATGAACAGTGGTGAACCAGGGCTTTCCCTATGGCTCAGTAAGTAAAGAATATGCCTGCAATGTGTGGGAGACCTGGGTTTGATCCCTGGGTTGGGTAGATCCCCTGGAGGAGGGCATGGCAACCTACTCCAGTATTCTTGCCTGGAGAATCCCCATAGAAAGAGGAACCTGGTGGGCTGCAGTCCATGGGGTCTCAAAGAGTCAGATACAACTGAGAGACTAAGCACAGGATTAAGATATGCTGACCTGTTCATTCTAGTGAACATCTTTCAGGAATTTTCTTGGCTGGTAAAAAAAAAAAAAAGTCAACAGGTCTATTATCTATTAGTACATTAAGACTATTGGGGAAAAAAGTGGAGAGGGAGAGGAAAACATTTGTTTTAAAGATTTCTGACTGAAAGTCCTAGATTAATAAACATATAAAAATATCTTTCAGGGGAAAATGTTGTACATGTCTCGATCTCAGGATATTTCCAAGATGTTAATTATCTCTACACATCTGAGACCAGTGGGCATAATTTCTACTATTGGGGAAGAAAGGTGCCAAGTTGCCTAGGGCTATGCAGCTTGTCATGATGTGAACCAGAACTAAAATAGGATTCTTGGCTCTCTGGATTTCTGATATCCAATTCCGCAGACTTCAACTTTCCACTAGATACTCTGCAAGTTAAGCAATTCTCACGTCAGCTTGTGCCAACTGCTTAAATACCCTGTCAAATCTTCAAGTGTTATAAGTGTCAAGTGCCTAGGAATCTGGTATGTCCTGAGGACTAGTGCCTGCCTTGCCGTACTATTTGAATTTAGGTAATGGTGAGAGTTCAAGAAGCCATCACATCCATAAGTACTACTGTAAGTGTTAAAATTCTAATGCTAATGTCTTAACTGAAAGAAGATTTAACAGAATTAAAGTGAGACGTCCCAACTATTTCCTTGGATAGGAACACCAAATTTCTAATGCTTATAGAATGAATCATTATGTACAAATATCAATACAATTTGTTTTTAAAAAGGTGAAAGAATCAACTAAATTGGAAGAGAGTGTGCATGTATGCATATAGGTGCTTAAGCTAGGCAGAATTGTTCTACATGTGCAATATATCCAATTTATTTCATATGAAATTGAATGGCTGTTTGACATTGAATACTTACAATACATAAAAAACTCAGATTTAGTATTTTGGTCAGTTCAATTCAGTCACTCATTTGTGTCTAACTCCTTGCAACTGCAAGGACTATAACACACCAGGATTCCCAGTCCATCACCAACTCCCAGGCTTATTCAAACTCATGTTCATTGAGTCAGTGATGCCATCCAACCATCTCATCCTCTGTTGTCCCCTTCTCCTCCCACATTCAATCTTTCCCAGCAACAGGCTCTTTTCAAATGAGTCAGTTCTTCACATCAGGTGGCAAAATTATTGGAGCTTCAGCTTTAGCATCATTCCTTCCAATGAATATTCAGGAATGATTTCCTTTAGGATGGACTGGTTGGATCTCCTTGCAATCCAAGGGACTCTTGGGGAGTCTTCTTCAGCACCACAGTTCCAAGGCATCAGTTCTTTGGTGCTCAGCTTTCTTTATAGTCCAGCTCTCACATCCATACATGACTGTTGGAAAAACCATAGCTTTGACTAGATGGACCTTTGTTAGCAAAGTAATGTCTCTGCTTTTAGTATGCTATCTAGGTTGGTCATAGCTTTTATTCCATCGAGCAAATGTCTTTTAATTTCATGGCTGCAGTCACCATCTGCAGTGATTTTGGAGTTCAAGAAAATAAAATCTTTCACTGTTTACATTGTTTCCCCATCTATTTGCCATGAAGTGATGGGACTGGATGCCATGATCTTAGTTTTCTGAATGTTAAATCTTAAGCCAGCTTTTTCACTCTCCTCTTTCACTTTCATCAAGAAGTTCTTTAGTTCCTCTTTGCTTTCTGCCATAAGAATGTTATCATCTGCATATCTGAAGTTATTGTTATTTCTCCCCACTGTCTTGATTCCAGCTTGTGCTTCAACCAGCCCAGCATTTCGCATGATGTACTCTGCATAAAAGTTAAATGAGCAGGGTGACAATATGCAGCCTTGATGTACCCCTCTCCCAATTTGGAACCAGTCTGTTGTTCCATGTCCAGTTCTAACCTTTGCTTCTTGACCTGCATACAGATTTCTCACGAGGCAGGTAAAATGTTATGGTATTCCCATCTCTTTAAGAATTTTCCACATTTTATTGTGACTTACACAGTCAAAGGCTTTGGCACAGTAAATAAAGCAGAAATTAATGTTTTTCTGGAATTCTCTTGCCTTTTTGATGATGCAGCAGATGTTGGCAATTTGATCTCTGATTCCTCTGCCTTTTCTAAATCCAGCCTGAACATATGGAAGTTCAAGGTTCATGTACTGATGAAGCCTGGCTTGGAGAATTTTGAGCATTACTCAGCTAATGTGTGAGATGAGTGTAACTGTGTGGTAGTTTGAACATTCTCTGGCATTGCCCTTTTTGAAATTGGAAGGAAAACTGATCTTTTCCAGTCCTGTGGCCACTGCTGAGTTTTCCAAATTTACTGGCATATTGAGTGCAACACTTTCACAGCATCATCTTTTAGAATTTGAAATAGCTCAACTGGAAATCCATCACCTCTACTAGCTTTGTTTGTAGAGATGCTTCCTAAGGCCTACTTGACTTTGCATTCCAGGATGTGTGGCTCTAGGTGAGTGATCACACCATTGTGGTTATCTGGGTCATGAAGATCTTTTTTGTACAGTTCTGTGTATTCTTGCCACCTCTTCTTATTATCTTCTGCTTCTGTTAGGTCCATACCATTTCTGTCCTTTATCGAGCCCATCTTTGCTTGAAAAATTCCCTTGTTATCACTAATTTTCTTATATTGATTTCTAGTCTCTCCCATTCTATTGTTTTCCTCTATTTTTTTACATTGATCACTTATGAAGGTTTTCTTATCTCTTCTTGCTGAACTTTGGAACTCTGCATTCAAATGGATATATTTTTCCTCTTCTCCTTTGTCTTTCACTTCTCTTCCTTTCACAGCTATTTGTAAGGCTTCCTCAGACAGCCATTTTGCTTTTTGCATTTCTTCTTGAGGATGGTCTCAGTTCCTCCCTCCTGTACAATGTCATGAACCTCTGTCCATAGTTCTTCAGGCAACCTGTGTATCAGACTTAATCCCTTGAATTTGTTTGTCATTTTCACTGTATAATCATAAGGGATATGATTTAGATCATACCTGAATGGTCTAGTGGTTTTTTCCTACTTGCTTCAATTTAAGTCTGAATTTGCCAATGAAGAATTCATGGTCTGAGGCACAGTCCATTCCCAGTCTTCTTCTTTGGTGAATGTATAGAGGTTCTCCATGTTTGGCTGCAAAGAATATAATCAATCTGATTTTGCTTTTGACCATCTGGTGATGTCCATGTGTAGAGTCTTCCCTTGAATTGTTGGAAGAGGGTGTTTGCTATGACCAGTTCATTCTCTTGGCAAAACTGTTATCCTTTGCCCTGCTTCATTCTGTACCCAAGGCCAAACTTGCCTGTTACTACAGGTATCTCTTGACTTCCTACTTTTGCATTCCAGTCCCCTATGATGAAAAGGACATTTTTAGGGGGTGTTAGTTCTAGAAGGTCTTGTAGATCTTCATAGAACCATTCAACTTCAGATTCTTCAGCATTACTGGTCGAGGCATAGATTTAGATTGCTGTGATACTGAATGGTTTCCCTTGGAAAGGAACAGAGATCATTCTGTGGTTTTTGAGATTGCAATTAAGTACTGCATTTTGGACTCTTTTGTTGACTATGAGAGCTACCCCATTTTTTCTAAGGGATTCTTTCCCACAGTAGAAGATATCGTGGTCATCTGAATTAAATTCGCCCATTCTATTCCATTTTAGTTCACTGATTCCTAAAATGATAATGTTCATTCTTGCCATCTCCTGTTTGACCACTTTTAATTTACTTTGATTCATGAACCGAACATTCCAGGTTCCTGTGCAATAACATTCTTTACAGCATCGGACTTTATTTCCATCAGAGGTCACATCTGCAACTGGCTATTGTTTTTGCTTTGCTCCATCTCTTCATTCTTTCTTGAGTTATTTCTCCACTTTTCTCCAGTTCATATTGGGCACCTACCAACCTGGGGAATTCATCTTTTAGTGTCATGTCTTTTACTTTTAAACTGTTCATGGGGTTCTCAAGTCAAGAATACTGAAGTTGTTTGCCATTTCCTTCTCCAGTGTACCACAAATTGTCAGAACTCTCCACATGACCCATATGTTTTGGGTGATGCTACACAGTATAGCTCATAGTTTCATTGAGTTAGGCAAAGCTGTGGTCCATGTGATCAGTTTGATTATTTTTTCTGTGACTGGTTTTCATTCTCTCTGTCCCTTGATGGATAAGGATAAGATGATTAGGGAAGCTTCCTGATGGTAGTGACTGACTGTGGGGGATGCTGGGCCTTGTTCTGAAGGCCTGGTCAGTTCAGTTCAATTCAGTTCAGTTCAGTCGCTCAGTTGTGTCCGACTCTTTGCGACCGCATGAATCGCAGCATGCCAGGCCTCCCTGTTCGTTACCATCTCTCGGAGTTCACTCAGACTCACGTCCATCGAGTCCATGATAGCATACAGCCATCTCATCCTTGGTCGTCCCCTTCTCCTCCTGCCCCGAATCCCTCCCAGCATCAGAGTCTTTTCCAATGAGTCAAGTCTTTGCATGAGGTGGCCATAGTACTGGAGTTTCAGCTTTAGCATCATTCCTTCCAAAGAAATCCCAGGGCTGATCTCCTTCAGAATGGACTGGTTGGATCTCCTTACAGTCCAAGGGAATCTCAAGAGTCTTCTCCAACACCACAGTTCAAAAGCATCAATTCTTTGGCGCTCAGCCTTCTTCACAGTCCAACTCTCACATCCATTCATGACCACAGGAAAAAACCATAGCCTTGACTAGACGCACCTTTGTTGGCAAAGTAATGTCTCTGCATTTGAATATACCATCTAGGTTGGTCATAACTGTTCTTTCAAGGAGTAAGCATCTTCTAATTTCATGGCTGCAGTCACCATCTGCAGTGATTTTGGAGCCCAAAAATATAAAGTCTGACACTGTTTCCACTGTTTCCCCATCTATTTCCCATGAAGTGATGGGGCCGGATGCTATGATCTTCATTTTCTGAATGGTGAGCTTTAAGCCAACTTTTTTCGCTCTCGTCCTTCATTTTCAAGAGGCTTTTTAGCTCCTCTTCACTTTCTGCCATAAGGGTGGTGTCATCTGCATATCTGAGGTTATTGATATTTCTCCCGGCAATCTTGATTCCAGCTTGTGTTTCTTCCAGCCCAGCGTTTCTCATGATGTACTCTGCATATAAGTTAAATTGCAGGGTGACAATATACAGCCTTGACATACTCCTTTTCCTATATGAAACCAGTCTGTTGTTCCATGTCCAGTTCTAACTGTTGCTTCATGACCTGCATATACATTTCTCAAGACGCAGATTAGCTGGTCTGGTATTCCCATCTCTTTCAGAATTTTCCAGTTTATTGTGATCCACACAGTCAAAGGCTTTGGCATAGTCAATAAAGCAGAAATAGATGTTTTCTGGAACTCTCTTGCTTTTTCCATGATCCAGCGGATGTTGGCAATTTGGTCTCTGGTTCCTCTGCCTTTTCTAAAACCAGCTTGAACATCTGGGAATTTACAGTTCATGTATTGCTGAAGCCTGGCTTGGAGAATTTTGAGCATTACTTTACTAGCATGTGAGATGAGTGCAATTGTGCAGTAGTTTGAGCATTTTTTGGCATTGCCTTTCTTTGGGATTGGAATGAAAACTGACCTTTTCCAGTCCTGTGGCCACTGCTGAGTTTTCCAAAAGTGTAGGGTATTGAGTGCAGCACTTTCACAGCATCATCTTTCAGGATTTGAAAGAGCTCCACTGGAATTCCATCACCTCCACCAGCTTTGTTCGTAGTGATGCTTTCTAAGGCCCACTTGATTTCACATTCCAGGATGTCTGGCTCTAGATTAGTGATCACATCATCATGATTATCTGGGTCATGAAGATCTTTTTGTACAGTTCTTCTGTGTATTCTTGCCACCTCTTCTTAATATCTTCTGCTTCTGTTAGGTCCATACCATTTCTGTCCTTCATCAAGCCCATCTTTGCATGAAATGTTCCCTTGGTATCTCTAATTTTCTTGAAGAGATCTCTAGTCTTTCCCATTCTGTTCTTTTCCTCTATTTCTTTGCATTGATCGCTGAAAAAGGCTTTCTTATCTCTTCTTGCTATTCTTTGGCACTCTGCATTCAGATGCTTATATCTTTCCTTTTCTCCTTTGCTTTTCATCTCTCTTCTTTTCACAGCTATTTATAAGGCCTCCCCAGGCAGCCATTTTGCTTTTTTGCATTTCTTTTCCATGGGGATGGTCTTGATTCTTGTCTCCTGTACAATATCATGAACCTCATTCCATAGTTCATCAGGTACTCTATCTATCAGATCTAGGCCCTCAAATCTATTTCTCACTTCCACTGTATAATCATAAGGGTTTTGCTTTAGGTGAAACCTGAATGGTCTAGTGGTTTTCCCTACTTTCTTCAATTTAAGTCTGAATTTGGTAATAAGGAGTTCATGATCTGAACCACAGCCAGCTCCTAGTCTTGTTTGTGTTGACTGTATAGAGCTTCTCCATCTTTGGCTGCATAGAATATTATCAATCTGATTTCAGTGTTGACCATCTGGTGATGTCCATGTGTAGAGTCTTCTCATGTGTTGTTGGAAGAGGGTGTTTGCTATGACCAGTGCATTTTCTTGGCAAAACTCTATTAGTCTTTGCCCTGCTTCATTCCACATTCTGAGGCCAAATTTGCCTGTTACTCCAGGTGTTTCTTGACTTCCTACTTTAGCATTCCAGTCTCCTATAATGAAAAGGACATCTTTTTTGGATGTTAGTTCTAAAAGGTCTTGTAGGCCTTCATAGAACCATTCAGCTTCAGCTTCTTCGTCATGTTCAGTAAATCTTTAATCCAATTTTCTATTGATGGGTGTGGCTGTGTTCCCTCCCTATTCTTTGAGGTAAGACCAAACTATGATTGAGGTAATGAAGATGATGGCAACCTTCTTTGAAAAGTCCTGTGCACATACTGCCACACTGTGCTTAGTGTCCCCAACCCTGCAGCATGGCACTGCCGACCCATGCCTCTGCTGGAGAATCCTAGACACTGAAAGGCAAGTCTGGGCCCATCTCTTGTGAGGTCACTGCTCCTTTCTCCTGGGTCCTGGTGTGCCCAAGATTTTGTCTGTGCCCTCCAAGAGTCTGTTTCCCCAGTCCTGTGTAAGTTCTGTAATCAAATATGACTGGCCTCCAAAGTCAAATTCTCTAGGGGTTCTCAATCCTTTTCCAGACCCCCAGTTTGGGAAATCTATTGTGGGTCCTAGAATTTTCTTAACAGTGCAAGGATATCTTTGGTATAATTGTTCTGCAGTTTATGGATTGTCTGCTTGGCAGCTCTTTGGTGGTATAATGGTGACTTTCTCCAAGATGGCTTATGCTACAGGCTGTCTGACCTAAGTAGATTCACACAGAGCCCCTGACCCTGCAGTAGGCCACTGCTGACCCATACCACTGCAAGAGACTCAAACACAGGTCTGGCTCCATCTCTGCAGGGTCTCTGGGTCCTGGTGCACACAAGGTTTTGTTTGAGCGCTCCAAGTGTATCTGGTGGGTATGGAGTTTGATTCTATATGTGATTTTGCCCCTCCTACCGCCTTGCTGGGGCTCCTCATTTGCTCTTGTGCCGGGAGCCAGTATGGGAGATCCTACCCATGACAAGGTCATGTGGGACAGACCTGACAAGCAAGGCTGATCAGGACTCAAGGGACCCCCTGGACCTGCTCGAGCATCTACCCCCAAACCAGAATCTGTCTGTCTTAGTATTTTGTGCCTTTCACCAACTCTTCTGACATTAACAGGGGGCTCTCCCTGATCACCTTTCTCTGGAGAAAATCAACTTAGGGCTGTAGTTGATAAGTCTCTTGGGCATGAAAGGAATATTTCAGTTCAAACCCCCTCTGTTGGCATTCTAGCTTGCTTGGCAGGTTTATCCAGACTCTTGCAGCTATGCATGTGATTGTTCACAGCCTCCCAACTGTGAGAGACACAGGAAGCCTAAAACATTCTAGAGCCTTTCGAAGAGCTAAAAACTATTAGAGTAGTGCTAGTGTAGGATTTCATTGTTGAGCCAATGCTTGCTGCCAAGTTCCCATATCCTTTATCCACTGTGCACCTGGGAGTGCATTAGCTAACATAGTTTGAATGTAAGAAAAATATGTAGTAGCCTTGGAATTAACCACATCAGACCTTTGAGCTAATTCGTTCTTTCTTTGTTGTAACTCACTGCACCTTTGCTCCATGAGAATGTAACTCTGTTTAATACTTTCTGAGGCTGACATAGATTAGAAATATAAAGAAAAAAGTATTTCAAGGGAAATAAGTTTTCTGGTTGAGCAGCTTTTACCAAAAGATGGTCATAAATGTCCACAGCCCTCCAAGGCCAGAAGTTAATGTACATAACATTGTTTATGGGAAAAGTATGCAGAAAAAAATCCTGGTTTCGATAAAGACAAAGCAGATGTAATGTTTGGGTTGACTCTGCATGACTTTGCATCTTTCATTTCCCTCTATGTACAAGTCAAGGTATAAAAGTTCCTTTTGAAAATAAAGTTACAGGCCTCACTCACTGAAGCTTGGTCTCCCAGTGTCTATCATCTCTCTCTCTCTCTCTCTCTCTCTCTCTCTCTCTCTCTCCCTTTTCCCACTCCCTCCCTCTCTTATTCAAGCTGATCCCTTGGAGCACAGAGGCTCTTTGCATTCACTTTCCTGCCTGGGCTTCTAAGACTTGATCAAGAAGGTACTCTGTATCTTCATTCCGGCTAGAAGGCACTCTGTGTCTTCACTCTGGAGAAAGGGTACCTGTGGCCTCCATGAACAGAGCAAGTCCCTTGTATGGGGCTTTACTGGATTTCTGTGTAAACCAAGGAATATTAGCCTCTATTCTTTCTTCTCTCCCCTCCCCCCTCACCAACGCCATCCATCCTGAGGGTACCCCTGGATCCTGCTGGGGCTAGATCCCAGCACTCTTGGACAAGGGGTATCCTTTTTTGATGTGTTCCGACATTCTCCTGTCACTGGTTGTTCAGCAGCGTGTTGTAATTTTGGAGTTCTTGCAGAGATGAGTGCACATTCTTCTAATTTTTTGGTATTCAAGTAAAAAAAAATCACTTAGCAACAAGTTTCTTATTGGCATAACTGAAAAATCTAGAAATTAATGGAAGATTGAAAATTGAACACAAGCAAAGCTATTTAAGGAATGTAGAGGGATCAGAGGAAGAAAGAGACATAATGGAAAAGACGGAGTTAATGTGTATTATTTAAAAGTATGATTTACTCAACAATCACTTATTGAGAAATTACTATTTCTAGTCACTACACAAAATATCACAGAGCTAAAATTCCAGGGGAGGAAGAAAATAGACATCAAATGCATAGTGTGTCAGGAGGGGATAAAAGTTAGCTATCCTGACATTTTAAGTAGAATTGGCTTAAACTTTTAAATAATAATAGGTTAAAATTAAAAAAGATTTTTGACAGCTTAAAATAAAAATTATTCACCCGCAGTCACATAGCTATACAGTATATATAGTTCATAATATAAAGAGTCTCCACTAGGTGTTCTTGTTAGCACCATGCCTTTATATGCTAAGAAACACACTAAAACAATGCTTCATTTATAATGAACTACTACCAAGATAATCCACTGATTTATAGGGAGACTTCTCCCTGTATTGTCTTTGAAAAATAACTGTGACCTTCCCTGCTCATCTCCAAACTGCCCCTTTTCCAAGCCATGTTGCTTTGGGTCTTAAAAGCAGTGTTAAGAAGGGTCTACTTGGATAAGTTCAGACTCTAGAATCAGTCTGATAGTGTTATATTCACACCTAGAGCCATGGAGCTCTGTGACAATTGATTAAAGAGTGAACAGGTAAAGATAATGAAATGACACCATAAAGGGGACTTCACCAGGGGAAGAGGACTTACAACTCAGTGGACCATTAAATTACCTTTCTTGATTTATTCCAACAAGATATATACAGTCTTAGTCCACATGTTTTGTATTACTACCATGTATCTGAAACTCATTCATGATTACTTTATTTCTTTTTAAAATTTCCAACTTTGCTTAAAACTCTGTTCAATCAAAATAATGTGTACAGTAAAGTCTTTTGCATGATCACATTCTTTCATACTTTAAAACTTCTTCAAAATTTATATAGATAGCATTTGAAATCCCACTGTTTGAATTGGCAGAACTGCTGCATCATTCATTCAGTCATATAGCAATATACATTGAGACTTTACAGCAATGTTAAGGTACTGTGCCTATATAGAGAGAGAGATCTAGAAATAAAAGATCCATTCTCTCTAAATCTTGAGAGTATATAGATAAGGTTGATGACATTTATTTATTTCTTTGGGATTGGAATGAAAACCAATCTTTTCCAGTTCTGTGCCCACTGCTGAATTTTCCAAATTTGCTGGCATATTGATTGCAGCACTTTCACAGCATCATCTTTTAGGATTTGAAATAGCTCCACTGGAATTCCATCACCTCGACTAGCTTTATTTGTAGTGATGCTTCCTAAGGCCCACTTGACTTCACATTCCAGGATGCCTGATCACTCATCACACCATTGTGGTTATCTGGGTCATGAAGATCTTTTTGTATTGTTCTTCTGTGTATTCTTGCCACTTCTTCTTAATATGTTCTGCTTCTGTTAGGTCCATACCATTTCTGTTCTTTATTGTGTCCAACTTTTTGTTTTTTTTTCCTTTAAAAGATGCTTGCTCCTTTGAAGAAAAGTTATGACCAACCTAGACAGCAAATTGAAAAGCAGAGACATTACTTTGCCAACAAAGATCCATCTAGTCAAAGCTATGGTTTTTCCAGTAGTCATGTATGGATATGAGAGTTGGACTCCAAAGAAAGCTGAGCACCAAATAATCGCGGCTTTTGAACTGTGGTGTTGGAGAAGATTCTTGAGAGCCCCTTGGACTGCAAAGAGATCCAACCAGTCAATTCTAAAATAAATCAGTCCTGAACATTCCTTGGAAGGCCTGAAACTTCAATACTTTGACCACCTGATGCAAAGAACTTACTCATTGGAAAAGACCCTGATGTTGGGAGAGATTGAGAGCAGGAGGAGAAGGGGATGACAGAGGATGAGATAACTGGATGACATTACCAACTCAATGGATATGAGTTTAAGTAAGCTCTGGGAGTTGGTGATGGACAGGGAAGCCTGGCGTGCTGCAGCCCATGGGTTGCAGAGTTGGACACAGGTGAGCAACTGAACTGAACTGATAATTAAGTGAAATTATAAAAGGATGCACAGAGTGAAGAAAAGTTGGCACCTAATTCACCCTTTGTATGGTTACTGGACAAGAATTCCTAGAGAAGGTGACACTTGTCTTGACTTTTGAAGATTAAATCATATGGAAATAGCAAGAAGAGGGAGACAGGAAAAAAAATCATAAGGAGTGTTCCTGGTTCCCAAAGGAATTAAAGATATTTGGGTAGGAACCGAGGCTCTGGATCCCAGGTCTTATGGTCATTCCTGAGCCATAAATTCTGCTTTGTGATTCTGTGTCTAGAATAACCTGTTAGTGGATATATTTATGTAGGATCAGAAGCAGCAGCTGGGGTTAGTGTTGTTGTTCAGGTACTAAGTCATTTCTGACTTTGTGACCCCATGGGCTGTAGCCCACCAGGCTCCTCTGTCCATGGGATCTTCCAGGCAAGAATAATGGAGTGCATTGCCATTTCCTTCTCCAGGGGATCTTCCCAACCCAGGAATTGAACGCATGTCTCCTGCATTGGCAGGAAAATTTTTACCTCAGAGCCACAAGAGAAGCCCATAGTGTAGGGAGCAAAAATTAGTTTTCTGTAAGAAATCTGGGTATGGGCTTCCACTCAGGGAGACAGGTCAGCAATTGTCACTAACAACTGCTCTTTGTTAACAAAACACCTTTTCATATATACCCATTTTGCTGCTTGATGTGGGAAGGTCTCATGGGTTGTAAGGCTGTCTAACTAGCCCTCCTCTGTGAGCTAAGACAAGGTAAAAGGCTGCATTTGTTGGACAAGCTCCTGGTTCTTCAAAGCCATTTGAGTCCCCAAAACATATTATTGTCCTATTGCCTTCAGATAGAATGAGAAATTCATGGTTTGTCTTTCTGGGGAAGTGAAGGGCATCCTTCTCCCGCTCATACTCCTTACATGCTAGAAGCCTAGGGTGTTGGCATGAGTGCAAGATGGGATAGATACATACTTTGCTGAGGAGCCAAGTGATCTGAGGTGGAGGCTATGTCTCCAAGTTCCAGTATCTGTGGTCCAAGTGGATTACCATGAGCCCACCTCGGTGGGAGTAAGAACTGAAGGGTCCAGAGCAATATCTCCAGTGCACAGGCCCTGCGCAATCCACTGAGCTTCTCAGCACTTTCCAGGCCTTTCCTAAAGCACTTCTGAATTCTGTGTGCCACGCGCATTGAGCACACTCTAAACTGCTGCCAGAGGCGTGCTGCCACTCAACCCCTGCTGCCACTCTCAGACTGTTCCCTGCACCGTAATGTAAGTGGTCACCTGCAGATTGCCTCTGGAAATGCAAAAAGCGTACTGCTAGCTGCTCCTCTTCCTCCAGGGTGGTGTGTGGAGGGAAACACAGAGAGTGTGCATTCCTTTTTAACTTCTCACACAATGTATATAGAAGGTTCTATGCAAAGATGAGAGACAAGCAAGGGTCCTCACTACTGCCCTCTTTATATAGCACAAATATATATTATCTGTGCTAAATCCCTTCTACTTTCCATCAAAGAAAGAAGAGGAGGCCTGCTACACCCTCTTATATGGCTGGACCTTTGCTTAGATAAAACTTAATGACTGAATCCTACAGGCTCAGCACTTGGTCACAGAAAACTAACCAATCTGATCACACAGACCACAGCCTTGTCTAACTCAATGAAACCAAGCCATGCCATGTGGGGCCATCCAAGACCATGGGTCATGGTGGAGAGGTCTGATAGAATGTGGTCCACTGGAGAAGGGAATGGCAAACAACTTCAGTATTCTTGCCTTGACAACCCCATGAACAGTATGAAAAGGCAAAATGATAGGATTCTGAAAGAGGAACTCCCAAGGTCAGTAAGTGCCCAGTATGCTACTGGAGATGGATGGAGAAATAACTCCAGAAAGAATTGAAGGATGGAGCCAAAGCAAAAACAATACCCAGTTGTGGATGTGACTGGTGATAGAAGCAAGGTCCCATGCTGTAAAGAGTAATATTTCATAGGAACCTAGAATGTTAGGTCTGTGAGTCAAGGCAAATTGGAAGTGGTTAAATAGGAGATGGCAAGAGTGAACGTCAACATTCTAGGAATCAGCAAACTAAGATGGACTGGAAGGGTGAATTTAACTCAGATGACCATTATATCTACTACTGTGGGCAGGAATCCCTCAGAAGAAATGGAGTAGCCATCATGGTCAACAAGAGTCCAAAATGCAATACTTGGATGCAATCTCAAAAATGACAGAATGATCTCTGTTCATTTCCAAGGCAAACCATTCAATATCACAGTAATCCAAGTCTATGCCCCAACCAGTAACGCTGAAGAAGCTGAAGTTGAACGGTTCTATGAAGATCTACAAGACCTTTGAGAACTAGCACCCCAAAAAAAGATGTCCTTTTCATCATAGGGGACTGGAATGCAAAAGTAGGGAGTCAAGAAACACCTGGAGTAACAGGCAAATTTGGCCTTGGAGTACAGAATGACAGGACAAAGACTAATAGAGCTTTGCCAAGAGAATACAATGGTCATAGCAAACACCTTCTTCCAACAACACAAGAGAAAACTCTACACATGGACATCACCAGATGGTCAACAGCAAAATCAGATTGATTATATTATTTTCAGCCAAAGATGGAGAAGCTGACTGTATAGAACAGTCAGTAAAAACAAGACCAGGAGCTCACTGTTGCTCAGATCATGAACTCCTTATTGCCAAATTCAGACTGAAATTGAAGAAAGTAGGGAAAACCACTAGACCATTCAGTTCAGTTCAGTCGCTCAGTCGTGTCCGACTTTTTGAGACCCCATGAACAAAGGAATATGATATAGAGGAGAAATGAAAACAGATTCATTCAATAGTTTCAAAACAGTATCCCTGTATCACTGAGAAAGCATGATGCCCAGAGATTCAAATGTGTGATAAATCAATAAGAAAATGAAAAGGAACCTAGATATATGAGTTTATAGATATAGAGCTGTTACATCACCAGGTTTAATAGGTCAGATGGTCTTTGATGGGGTCTTGCGCAAGTATATTTCAGGAATGGAGAGAAGAACCACATTTCACAAAACTTTGGGAATGAATTATTTATAGGTTAAAAAAAGGCTCTCTGAAAGATGTGTTCAATTAATTACTGTTTTTTACAGATGTCAAAGTCAGGCATCATCTTGGCAGGATGTGTATGAGAAGGTATATAAGTTCATTTGGGTGCAGAGAAAACACCATTATAACCCCAAAAGAGAAGCATCTCACTACAGCATGTGCTTTCTGACAGAAAAAGGTGAAGTTCTTGTGTATTAATAAAGAAGCTACCTAAAATAAATGAAAGAAATGACTGTATTTACTCAGTTCAGTTCAGTTGCTCAGTCATGTCTGACTGTTTGTGACTGCATGGATGTAGCATGCCAGGCTTCCATCACCCACTCCCGGAGCCTACTCAAACTCATGTCCATCAAGTTAGTGATGCCATCCAACCATTTCATCCTCTGTCATACCCTTTTCCTCTTGCCTTCAGTCTTTGTCAGCATCAGGGTCTTTTCCAGTGAGTCAGTTCTTGACATCAAGTGGCCAGAGTTTTGGACTTTAGCATCAGTCTTTTCAGTGAATATTCAGGATTGATTTCCTTTAGGATTGACTGGTGATCTCCTTGCTGTCCAAGGGACTCTCAAGAATCTTCTCCAACACCACAGTGTAAAAGCATCAGTTCTTCAGTGCCCTGCTTTCTTTATAGTTCTACAACCACATCCATACATGACTGTTGGAAAAACCATAGCTTTGACTAGATGAACCTTTATTGGCAAAGTAATGTCTCTGCTTTTTAATATGCTGTCTAGGTTGGTCATAGCTTTTCTTCCAAGAAGTAAGTGTCTTTTAATTTCTTGGCTGTAGTTACCATATGTAGTGATTTTGGAACCCCCAAAATAAAGTCTTTCACTGTTTACATTGTTTCCCCATCTATTTGCCATAAAGT
The DNA here is from genome assembly GCA_917880005.1 of Nanger dama. NCBI lineage: Eukaryota > Metazoa > Chordata > Mammalia > Artiodactyla > Bovidae > Nanger > Nanger dama. Next base: position 17,084,881 of record CAKJTW010000010.1, read on the forward strand.
GATGGGGCCAGATGCCATGATCTTCTTTTTCTGAATGTTGAGTTTTAAGCCAACTTTTTCACTCTCCTCTTTCACTTTCATCAAGAGGCTCTTTATTTCTTCACTTTCTGCCATAAGCGTGGTGTCATCTGCATATCTGAGGTTATTGATAAGTCTCCCAGAAATCTTGATTTTGGCTTGTGCTTCAACCAGCCTGGCATTTCACACGATGTCCTCTGCATATAAGTTAAATAAGCAGGGTAAGAATATACAGCCCTGACATAATCCTTTCCCAATTTGGAACCAGTCTGTTTTTCCATGTCCAGTTCTAACTGTTTCTTCTTGACCTGCATACCAGTTTCTCAGAAAGCAGATAAGGTAGTCTGGTATTCCCATCTCTTTAAGAATTTTCTACAGTTGTTGTTTATTAGGCCACAGTAAATAATCTGAGTAATTTCTACTCCTCCATAATTTGTACTGTCATTCAAAAGATTGTTTATTCCTATGTCTCAAGCCATCTGGAAATATCTGAGTTTGATTAGAAACTTAGGATTCAAATGCACACTGTTTTTACTTAGGTGCACGTTGCAACATTTGGAGGACATGAAAAAAATCACTAATGAAAAAAATGAATGCTACATTCTAAAAATGAAAGATTTGGTGACACAATAGAAGAACTTTTGAGTAGACACAGCAGGGGAGGGAGAAGGTGAGATGAATTGAGACAGCAGCATTGAAACATATACATTACCATATGTGAAGCAGATAACTAGTGGGAATTTGCTGTATAACACAGAGCGCTCAACCTGATGCTCTGTGACAACCTAGAGGGTTGGGGTGGAGTGAGAGGTGGGAGGGAAGTTCAAGAGGGAGGGGATATATGTATACCCATGGCTGATTCCTGTTGATATTTGCCAGAAACCAACACATTGTAAAGCAATTATCCTCCAATTAAAAATAAATCAATTTTAAAAAGAACTTTTAAAATCCAGGTACTGAATTAATTATAATACCTCATGGCTTAAAGAGCTCAGAACCTTCATTGATAGTTCATGATGATCTTACTTCATGTAAGATTATAATTAAAGAAAAATAAATACTTTCAACTGTGAAAACTATGATTCATCTGATTTTTGCTCATACCCTCAGTATGGAAAAGATGTAGGCAAGGGGTAAAAGGAACACAGAGAATTTCCCCAAAATACTACTATGACTGCTACTACTATAAAATTTTACACATTTATTTGTAGCAAACTTGAAAGGGTCTCATCTCTATCTTAAAATTTCTTCAAACTGAGAAATTTACCTTTTGGTCTTCACTTTTCTCTTATACATGAGATTTTAAAAATCATTATTATTGTTATTATTATTATTATTATTGAGGAAGAGGAGGAAAAGGATCCCCTCCCACTCTTTTGCTTCTGCTTCTGACCAAGATATTTTTGCCTTATCCTTAAATCTTCTTTTTCTGGACTTAGCCTGAAGAACTTCCTGGATATCTGACTCCTGCTGGTCATACTAGTCTGTACAGGCAATTGATTCAGGACCAAATAGTATGTGGAAGGAAAGGGAAGATGACAGGGACCACTAAGGACTAAAGTTTACGTGTTGAAATCCTAATGTCCAAGGTGATAGTATTTGGAATTGAGACCTTTGGGAGGTGATACCCTGGGGGCTCAGATGCTGAAGAATCTGCCTGCAATGCAGGAGACCTGGGTTTGTTCCCTGTGCTGGGAAGATCCACTGGCAAATAGAATGGCTACCCACTCTGGTATTCTTGCCTGGAGAATTCCGTGGACAGAGGAGCCTGTGGGCTACAGTCTATGAGGTCACAAAGAGTCTGACATGACTGAGTAACTAACACTTTGGTCATGGGGCTGAAGCCTTTATGATTGGGATCAGTTCGGTTCAGTCACTCAGCCGTGTCTGACTCTTTGTGACCCCATGGACTGCAGCATGCCAGACTTCCTTGCCCATCACCAACTCCTGGAGCTTGCTCAAACTCATGTCCATTAAGTCGGTGATGCCATCCAACCATCTTATCTTCTGCTGTCCCCTTCTCCCTAATAAACAGAAAACTGAATTAAAGATTTACTGAGCATGCCCCCCCACATCAGAACAAGATCTAGTTTCCCCTACAGTAATCTCCCCCATCAGGAAACTTCCATAAACCTCTTACCCTTATCCCTCCACGGGAGGACAGAATGAAAACCACAATCACAGAAAACTAATCAAACTGATCACATGGACTATGGCCTTGTCTAACTGAGTAAAACTATGAGTCATGCCAGGTAAGGCCATCCAAGACAGATGGGTCATGGTGGAGAGTTCTGACAAAATGTAGTCCACTGGAAAAAGGAATGGCAAACACTTCAGTATTCTTGCCTTAAGAATCCCACAAATGGTGTGAAAAGGCAAGAAGATACAAAAGGGATAAATGCCCTTATAAATGAGCTTCTAGAAAATGGTTCCTTCTTCCATGTGAGGATACAGTGAGAAATCATTAATTTATGAACCAGAAGCAAAGTTTCGTGGATGTTCACTGGTTACATCTTGTAGAACTAGTATTGTGATCCTTCAAATGATGCTGAATTGTCTGCAAGTTTTTCTCTCATTCTCCATTTGTGGCTTACTTGTGAATGGCAGTGATATTAGTTGGGTTTCTGCACTAAGCTGCTTCACCAGATCACATTCTGAAGATCATTACCAAGATATGTTGACTCAACCCAAAAGTTATGAAGACTTGGAGCTGGAAGGTACAGATCTTGTTTTCATGATCAGGAAATCATAAATTCTTTTACCACACCAGTGCATCTTGTTGTGGAGAAGGAAATAGCAACCCACTCCACTATTCTTGCCTGGAGAATCTCATGGACAGAGGAGCCTGGCAGGCTACAGTCCATAGGGTCGCAAGAGTTGGACATGACTTAGCGACTAAACCACATGAACCAGAAGTAGATCCTTACTAGAGACCAAAACTGCCAGCATGTTGATCTGGGACTTTACAGACTCAAGAACAAAGGTATCAATATTCCAACACATTATTCTGCCATGTGATGGTGTATACAGTGTTTATAGGCACAATAAGGGGGAGAAAGGCCTTTGAAAAAAAGATACCACATAGAGATTGAAGAGAGTAAAATGGTACACAGAGAATGAGAATTTCGAGTTGTCAAATGTTTCTCAATCTTTTCCCATTTTGCTGTGTCTTGCCATTGTATCTCTAGTAGTTTGTGTAATTGGAGCTGGCATCACTTGTCCTTTATGACATTGTACTCTCTGGCATGCATGCATTAAATAGAATGTCAGATTAGGTCCACATTCATTGTAAAAAAAAAAAGAGACAGAGAGAGAAAAGAAACACCATAGTAAGCATAGCGATACGTGTCATTTTTTTTCCTCCTTTTCTTTTTAGTCAATAGATTTATTTGACTCTGCCTGTAGTTTGGCAAGAAAGCTTATTTTTGTGCCACATGAGTCAGTTAAGATGAGAATAACAATTTGTTTGAACAGACGTGGGAATGCATTGCTTTGGAAGCAAGGTACCTAATAGAGGACACCATCTCAACAAAATGACATGAACATTTATAGACAGAAGGAATTTGTATGTTTGCTTTGACGAATTAAGATGGAAACTGTTTCAGTTTTCTGTTCCAAATCCTATGTGAGAGAGAAACGGAGCCAGAGATGGAGATTGATATGGAGAGGCAAAGGGAGAAAGAAATAATGAATATAAAGAAGAACCTAATAGTCCTATTATGGAGAGTGTGTGATGAGAATGAAGGATGAGACCAACACCAGCATCCGTGCCCGCAGTCAGAGCATGAGCTCAAGCTCCAGCATTAGCCATTCCTGGCCAGCAGGGAGTCAACAACGTAATGGAGGTTGTAAGATCCAGAAAGCCTGTGGGCTGAGCAGAAGGAGACAGAGACCTGAGACCTCTGAAAAACAGAGAGATACCGACAATCTCAAAACTTCCTGAGAAAGATCACAGGTATGAATATTAAAAAAAAATCTCATATAGCATCCACATTTAAAGAGGCAACCCACCTCATCCTAGAGCTTAAAAAGAGGTAATGAAGTAGAGATGTATGAAATTTAGAAAGAAAAACAATTCTCAAAATACAAAACAAAAAACACCTTTACCTCTGGAAGGCAGAGAAACAGGTTTTATTTTTGATGTTTTTTAATCTTCTTCCTTTTTGTCTCTGTGCATATTTTTCTCAGTTAGCATCTGGCCTCATGTTAAAGCAGCTGTTCACATGAGACTTTTGGATTGTAAATCTTTTTTTTTTTTTTTTGCTGAGAACTCTGCAGCTTGCTACTCAGAACTAGCTAACAGGGTTGGTCATCTAGTACTAGAAAGATCATCATAAACAAACAAATTAACATTTTGTTGTTGTGGTTACATTGTTGCTCTGTGTACCTGGAGATGCCCTTCTGCAGGCTATCTGGTTTTCTGACAAGTCACAAGTGTCTTCTTCAGTTTAATTTATTAATAATCCAGGCAAGTAAATGGGAAGATGACATTTGGGAGTTGGTATGTCTTAACCTGAGACTTCAGAGTCTCAGACACTCAAAGTGTCCTTGTTTTATCTTCCAGAGAAGACTCATAGTTGTAATTTAAGAGTTCAGCCTGACCATGATGGATATGGTCATCCAGCCAGTGCTCCGAACAGGTTAAGGACTTAAAATCTAAGCAGCAGATAGTCCCAAAATGTGCCTCAGAATTCTCTTTCTGCTCATCTCCATATTTTCTGCTACTAGCCCATGCTTCCTGCACCTTTCTTTCTTCTTGGAATTTTAGCCTAGATTTTAATTTTTTTCACCTATAATCTCAGTTTGAGACATATTACTATCAATACTTTCTTGGACTTTTGTGCTCATATCTTAGTACTACACATTCTTGATTTTGGAGTTCCAGAACCTCTGGAATAAAGACACTTCCATCACCAGTCAAGCCAGACAGAACCTACTTTGCTAAGGATGAGGGACAGAAAGATTTTAATTGAAATAGTATCAATTTTGATAAATGCATTTATTCTTAATAAGAGCCCCTATGAGACTAAAGAAAAGTATAAATTAAAATACATTTTACCCAGAAAAGATAGACTTTTACTTTCATGGTTATTAAAATACTTTTTATAATGCCCTATGAAGTGAAAGTGTTAGTCACCCAGTCCTGCCTGCCTCTTTGTGACTCCATGGACTACAACCCATCAGGCTCCATGGAATTCTCCAGGCAAGAATACTGAAGTGGGTAGCCATTCCCTTCTCCAAGAGATCCTGACCCAGGGATCGAACCTGGGTCCCCTGCATTGCAGGCAGATTCCTTACCATCTGAGTCACCAGGCCCTGCTAGTAATTAAATATGTATTCTTTTCTCTTCTGCAGCAAGACAGACATCTTAGAATAAATACAAAAACTGCCATATCCTTTCCCAGATGGATAGGTCTAGAGATCCTGAAATGTCCTAGGGACTTAGCCTCAGAAAGCAAATCTCTTTAGATCCACTGAAAATACTCTCAGAGGGTTGATGGGAGGGCTGCCAGAATTACTGAAAGTCACTTACTTTAGAAGGAATTTAAGGGAATACCATAAGAGCCTAGGTATTTTGAGGATTTAAAAAGAAATCTGGCTTAGGTAGATCCCATGGGAAACAGAAGGATGATGGTTTTAGGTCTTTGAGATGAAGGGTAATAGAATTCCCTAGTTAGTACTCCTAAAGCCAGCTGGTGCCCATGAGAGTGACTGGGTATGAGAAACAAAGAAATGCAAACTGAAGTTTGCAAAATTAACCCCAGAGCATTGCACAAGGAGATGAGTTGGCTTCTGGTGGAAGAGGCCGATTCAGGTACCTGCACCATCAGGACGTGACTGTGGTGGTCCACCAGCAGGACTAGGTTTTGTGGCAAGGTCAGGTGGCAAGAAGCAGCAATGGTACATGGATCAGACTCTATATGGGCTATAAAATCTCCACTCTAATGAATGAAAAGCTTCTTTCTTAATTTTTTAAATTAAATATTTCAAACACAGAGAAGAAAAACATTATAAATGCTGTACACCCACCATTCAGATTTATCAAACTAGTGACATTTGCCCCATTTTGGTGCACCGTTCCTCAAGTCATTACCCAGATATTTCAAGCCTCCTTTGTAACCACCCCTAATTCCATTCCTTTTCTTTTCCCCATGTTTGTCATTCCTTCATAGATTTTTACATTTTGCCATTGCCATAAATAATATACAATATTGTTTTTAATGCTTAAAAGCATGTTTTTTAAAGCATTAAAACATTTTTTGAAATACCACGTTATATATATATATATATATATATATATAATTTCTCAAAAAAAAAACTCATCCTTATTTTAGATATGCCCCAGTTAATTTCTGCATAGTTGTAATAATTTTTTAACATTTAACATTTGTAATAAAGAGGCTGACTTCATTTTTGATGTTTTACTGAGAGTTTTCCAGCCCCACAATTCTCCCTTACCCTTTTGGCCCATGTCTGGACAATCTTATGAGAAAACCCAGTGCTCACTCCTTTGTCATCATGGAAGTTCAGGCTATGCAAGCCCCAGCCTTAGTGTATGCATGAAAATACTAATCCCCCAATGTGGATTAAGGCTTAACCCATGTGGATAGGAGTTAACCTTCAGAAAGCCACATTACAGTGACTAGTAAACCTTTACACACCCTCTTGATGTGTGGGGCATTCTAGACTGTGAACCAGGTTTTGAGTGACGTTTCTGGAACTGTTTCTATGGTTGTATCAATTCTCCAGAAAGTAGGTGGCTGAGAGAAGGTGCTTACTAGTAACAGATATTTATTGAGTGACTAACTGATGGGAGCTGGTCTACTCGTGGTGAGGGGGGTTGCCAACCTCGGTCCCTTCTGGCAGTACAGTGGCACCCCCAGGCTTGTGCTCCAAGATCATGGCTCTTTTACCTCATTCTCATATACTTGAGTGTCCATCCCACAGAAAGATCACAAGGCTAAGGTAACTAAATTGGGAGGAAATCCGAACCTTTTTGTAGTGTTAGAAACATTTCCTTCCCCAGGCCCATTAAGTTTGTATTGAGCCCACTGACAACCTCGAATCCCCTCTTGGCAGCAGAACTTGTAAGGGCTGCTTCACATCTCCCAGCTGCTGCTGCTGCTGCTAAGTCGCTTCAGTTGTGTCCGACTCTGTGCGACCCCATAGACGGGGGCCCACTGTTCCTGGGATTCTCCAGGCAAGAACACTGGAGTGGGTTGCCATTTCCTTCTTCAATGCATGAAAATGGAAAGTGAAAGTGAAGTCACTCAGTCCTGTCTTAGCGACTAAGAGTCATGTCTAAGAGTCATGACTCTTAGCGACCTCATGGACTGCAGCCTACCAGGCTCCGCCATTCATGGGATTTTCCAGGCAAGATTATTGTAGTGGAGTGCCATTGCCTTCTCCATATCTCCCAGCAGCTTTCCTAATTTTGATTCTCACAGTGGGATTTGTAGTCGGCATTGTTAGTGTTTCAGTTCTGTTCAGTTCAGTCGCTCAGTCGTGTCCGACTCTTCGCGACCCCATGAATCGCAGCACGCCAGGGCCTCCCTGTCCATCACTATCTCCCGGAGTTCACTCAGACTCACGTTCATTGAGTCCGTGATCCCACCCAGTTTACCAAGGTCCAATTCTCTACCTCTTTGATGTTAGATATAGCCATGTGATTACATGACTAGTTGTAGCTAATGAAACGCGGGCAAAAATGACATATTTCATTTCAGGGCCAAAGCATTCAGTTGCTGGTGCTCAACAATCCAGCCCTTTTTCTCTTGCTGAGAGGACTATAGATGGCTGTAGTGACATGGTCACATTTTAAGATGATAGAACATCACCAAATAAAATTTAAATTTCTTAAATGACAACTCATATGCCTAGCTTTCAGAATAGTGAAATATTTCTTATACTTCAGAGTAAGAGATGAATTGTCCCAAGGAAGTTTAAAATAAACATTAGATGGAAGTGGGCTTATTTATAAATTTGGAATAGTTATTAGGAAAACCCAAATAATGTGGATTAAAGAAAAGGATTAAGTACCTCTTAAAATCAGACATGCAGATGACACCACCCTTATGGCAGAAAGTGAAGAGGAAGTCAAAAGCCTCTTGATGAAAGTGAAAGAGGAGAGTGAAAAAGTTGGCTTAAAGCTCAACATTCAGAAAACTAAGATGGCATCTGGTCCCATCACTTCATGGGAAATAGATAGAGAAACAGTGGTAATAGTGTCAGACTTTATATTTTGGGGTTCCAAAATCACTGCAGATGGTGATTGCAGCCATGAAATTAAAAGACACTTACTCCTTGGAAGGAAAGTTATGACCAACATAGATAGTATATTGAAAAGCAGAGACATTACTTTGTCAACAAAGGTCCGTCTAGTCAAGGCTATGGTTTTTCCTGTGGTCATGTATGGATGCAACAGTTGGACTGTGAAGAAAGCTGAGCACTAAAGAATTGATGCTTTTGAACTGTGGTGTTGGAGAAGACTCTTGAGAGTCCCTTGGACTGCAAGGAGATCCAACCAGTCCATTCTAAAGGAGATCAGTCCTGGGTGTTCTTTGGAAAGACTGATGCTAAAGCTGAAACTCCAGTACTTTGGCCACCTCATGTGAAGAGTTGACTCATTGGAAAAGACTCTGATGCTGGGAGGGATTGGGGGCAGGAGGAAAAGGGGACAGCGGAGGATGAGATGGCTGGATAGCATCGCCGACTCGATGGACGTGAGTTTGTGTGAACTCTGGGAGTTGGTGATAGACAGGGAAGCCTGGCATGCTCCAATTCATGGGGTCGCAAAGAGTCGGACACGACTGAGTGACTGAACTGAACTGAACTGAAAATGTGAGTAGAGTAGTAGTCAGAAGGTGTTTCAAATCTTTTGTGCACATATGCATTTATATGCACAAAAATTTGCAATTTCAACCTCGAGGAGGACAAATGCACAATGGCTTGAAAACTAGTAAGTATTTATTTATATTAGTTTTCTAGGGCTGCTGTAACAAAGTACTACAGACAGGGCTGCTTAACCAACAGGAATTAATTGTCTTACAGTTCTACAGGTTAGAAGTCCAGTTTTATCACTTCATCTGCATTTGTTCTTTCTGAGAGTTCTAAGGGAAGTTCCAGGCCTCTCTGCTTGACTTGCAGATGGACATCTTCTCCCCATGTTTCTTCACAATGCATGGCTCTGTGTCCACATGCTCGCTTTTTATGTGGACACTAGTCATGTTGGATTAGGACATATATATATATATGATTAGGAACACAGTGATCACAAAAGCCTATCTAGAAGCCAGTGTATGTGGGAGAGAATGAAGCTGATGATGTGAGATAATGTTGGAGATTTAAAGGGTGGGGTGAACAGACCACATAAAACCTTGTATGTTACTTCATCCTAAAAAGGGATATTAAACATGATCGTTTGTCATTTCAAATGATCTTTCTACTCCTAGAGGAAAACATAGGCAAAACACTCTCTGACATAAATCATAGCAAGATCCTCTATGACCCACCTCCCAGAGTAATGGAAATAAAAGCAAAATAAAAAAATGGGACCTAATTAAACTTAAAAGCTTTTGCACAATGAAGGAAACTATAAGCAAGGTGAAAAGATAGCCTTCAGAATGGGAGAAAATAATATCAAACGAAGTGACTGACAAAGTATTAATCTCAAAAATACACAAGCAGCTCAATATCAGAAAAATAAATGACCCAATCAAAATATAGACTAAAGAACTAAACAGACATTTCTCCAAAAAGATATACACATAGTTAACAAATACATGAAATGATGCTCAACATCACTCATTATCAGAGAAACGCAAATCAAAACCACAGTGAGTTACTATTTCATGCAAGTCAGAATGGCTGCTATCCAAAAGTCTACAAACAATAAATGCTGGAGAGGGTGTGGAGAAAAGGGAACCCTGTTACGTTGTTGGTAGGAATGCAAACTAGTACAGCCACTATGGAGAACAGTGTGGAGATTCCTCAAAAAACTCAAAATAGAACTGCCATATGACCCAGCAATCCCACTGCTGGGCATACACACTGAGGAAACCAGAGTTGAAAGAGACACGTGTAGCCCAATGTTCATCACAGGACTGTTTATAATAGCCAGGACATGGAAGCAACCTAGATGTCTATCAGCAGATTAATGGATAAGAAAGCTGTAGTACATATACACAATGGACTATTACTCAGCCATTAAAAAGAACACATTTGAATCAGTTCTAATGAGGTGGATGAAACTGGAGCCTATTATACAGAGTGAAGTGTTAGAAAGAAAAACACCAATACAGTATACTAATGCATATATATGGAATTTAGAAAGATGCTAATGATGACCCTATATGCAAGACAAAAACAGAGACATAAATATAAAGAACAGACTTTTGGATTCTGTGGGAGACGGCAAGGGTGGGATGATTTGAGAGAATAGCATTGAAACATGTGTTTTACCATATGTGAAATAGATGACCAGTCCAAGTTTGATGCATGAAACAGGGCACTCAAAGCTGGCGCACTCAGACAACCTAGAGGGATGGGATGGGGAGGGAAGTGGGAGGTGGGGGTTTAGGATGGGGGACATATGTACGTCCGTGGCTAACTCACGTCAGTATATGACAAAAACCACTACAATACTGTAAAGTAATTGCCTTCAAATTAAAATAAATTAAGTAATTAAAAAATGATCTTTCTGACTTCAGTAGGAATGGATGTAAGGGAGGATGCAAGAAGGCCTGAGGTAATAGTATGGCATGCCAGTTCTGACTTCAGTTTCAACAGGTGCAGGTGTGTTTCCATGCATGCTGTGCTCTCTTGCTTCAGTCATAGCTGATCTTTGTGACCCAGTGCACTATAACCCACTAGGTTCCTCAGGCCACAGGATTCTCCAGGCAAGAATACTGGAGGGTGTTGCCATGCCCTCCTCCAGGGGATCTTCCTAACCCAGGGATTGAACCTGCTTTATCATTGAGCCACTAGGAAAGCCCATGTGTTTTAAACCACCAGACAATTAGCTCTATCCTGAGGCTGTCTACCTGGAGTCAGCATCAGATTCTAGCGGGTAAGGGCTCTATTCTATAACACTGAACCTCCTCTGTGCCCTACTCTACAGACACCAATTGAAAGTCCACATTGTCACCTGTGCTTCTGACTGAATGGCTACAGATTGGAGGTTGCTGTGATTTTCTCTTCCAGTTTGACTAATTTACCAGAACAACTCACAAAACTCAAATAAACATTTTACTTACTAGACTAAACATTTTAGACTACTTTACTTACTAGACCAAACATTTTACTTACTGGTTTATTATAAAAGGGTATAACTCAAGAACAGACAAAGAAAAGGCATGCAGAGGACAAGGTACGTGGAATGGGACACAGAGCTTCCACACCTCTGAGCACTCCACTCTTCCCACATCTCCATGTATTCACCAACCTAGAAGCTCTCTGAACCCTCTCCTTTAAAGTCCTTATGGAGGCCTGATTACATAGCATGACTGATTAAATCACTGGCCACTGACGAGTGATTCAATCCCTAGCCCCTTCCCTTTCTGGGAGGTCAGAAGGGTGGGAATGAAAGTTTCAACCTTTTAACCACATGGTTGGTTTCCCTGACACCCAGCACTCATCCTTAGGTGCTTTACAAAAGCTACCTCATTAACATAAACTTAGATGTGGCCGACAGGGATTTATTATGAATATCAAAACACCTTTATTGTTTTTATCACCTAGAAAATCCAAAACATAACATTTTAGGAGCTCTGTGCCAGAATATATGTATATATAGATACACACACATACACACACACACACACACACACACATATATATATATTATATATATATATATAAAATATATAGGCTTCTTTGGTGGCTCAGATGGTAAAGAATCTGCCTGCACTGAGGGTACCTAGGTTCAGTCCCTGAGTCAGAAAGATACTCTGGGGGAAGAGAATGGCTACCCACTCCAATATTCTTGCTTGGAGAATTCCATGGACAGAGGAGCCTGATGGGCTATAGTCTATAGGGTCGCAAAGAATCATATGTGACTGAGCTTTCACTTTATATATATATATATATATATATATATATATATATATATATTTCTTGCTATAAATCACAATATCACAGGCATTAATCCAGATGAAAGTCACTAACAGGATTGATCATTAAAATGACAGGACTTGATACTGAATTAGAAAGAAAGATAATAAATAGAAAATGGTAGTGCCATTCTCTGAGCTAGAAACACTGATTTGAGAAGAAATATCATCAGTTTGAGATTTGTTGAATATAAGGTAATATTGACAATCCAAGAGGAGATGTCAGTTAGACAGTTGGATACATAGTTCCACGTTTCAGAGAAGAGAGCATCATGAGAAGATAGTTTAGGATTGGAAAACTTCACTTTTAATAATCAGTTTAAATAGCATGAACTAGAGGATAAATGCTCTGAAGAGAAGAAAAGACAATTGATTGTTTTCCAAGGAAACAAAGGGAAAAAAAGTGCTTCCTGTAGGAGTGAGTAGTCAAGAGAATTATTGCTGCTGATGCATGTCTAAGAATGTAAGGTCTCAGGGATCTTTATTTTCTTCTCTAACATGGCCCAAGTGTTCAGAATGTCCTTAGAGCACACAGTAGGTATTTAATAAATAATTATCAAATGTTAAAGTAAGATGAAGACCAAAAAGTGTCTTTTGGATTAAGCTATGAGGTTCTGAGTGAACTTTGTGATTATTCTTTTGAAGGAAGGCCAATGACGGAGTCAAACTGGAGTGGTGTTAAGGAAGGTGTGGGGTAGGGGGAAATGGAAAAAGTGATGTGAGCGTAGACTCTTCTGGGAAAGTTGGCTGTGATGGGGGAGAAAGGGACGTGGGGTCTGAGGAAGGCTTTAATTTTGCTTAGTTTTGTTTTTGAACAAGATAATATCCAGAAACTTGGAGGAAAGGATTGAATTGAGAGTGGGGCTTGAACATTTCACAGAGGGAAGGGCAAACCAATAGGGTGGATTCCTGAAAAAGCAGAATGGTAGAGCCGTAAGCACAGATGGAGTCATTAGCCTTAGGTGGCTAGAGGGAAATGTCCTTAATTGTAATAGGAGGAATGCTGATACAATTAGAGTGTTCTTCCCTGGTGGTTCCGGTGGTGAAGAATCCACTTGCAATGCAGGAGATATGGGTTCAGTCCCTGGGTTGGGAAGAACCTGTGGAGGAGGGCATGGTAACCACTCCAGTATTCTTGCCTGGAGAATCTCCATGGACAGAGGAGCCTGGATAGGCTACATACAGTTCATGGGATCACAAAGAGTTGGACATGACTGAGTGACTAAGCACATAATTAGAGTGTATGTTTGAAAATGAAGGAATGAATACCCAACAAGTGGCTCAATATGTTCTTTCTAAAAGAAATGGAGAAATTATTTGCTAAGATAACAGAGAAAGTTGAGACAGAGAGAGGGGCTGGATATTTGAGGAAAGGCCAATCAGTTCAAACAGCTTATATAAAAAGGCAAAATGTTGACTAGGACAAAAGAGTAATTGAATAGTACTGAAGGCCCATTGGAGATTGATCATTATTAATTTATAGAAAAATACATCTACTTCATTTTGTAAGGATGTCAAGTAGACCATCCTAAAATTTTTTGCTTCGCAACTACATAAACAAAATGAATTAGAAAACACCAGCTCTGCCATTTATTCTGGGCACAAATGAAATAGACTTGTTTACCTCCATGTCACTAGAGACTTAGTACATTTTCCCAGGCAAAAATGACAACTGACTCAATTTGACAATGAATTTTAAATGTCCAAAATCCTCTTAATGAAAGTATTTACAGTACATTGTATAAATATATGTTTATTTATGTGATCTGGTAATTTGCTTTTATTTGACCATGTATTTATGTGAGTTTAAATTCACTGATGCTAACAACAAACAGATTTGATGCAACAAAATTCTTTTGTTTTTGTCAATATAACCATTCTTTAAATGTACATATTCCAATATGTTGGAGTTAATTGGATTTGAAAAACTGACTTGTTAAAGGTTAAATTACTACTAAGTCCATATCTAGACATTTAACAAAATTTAAAACTTTAGTAAACATAAAATCACAGGATAGAACAAACTAAGAAAAATGAAATGGAACATTATGCAAATAAGTTGTGTGTGTGTGTTAGCCATGCATTCATGTCCAACTCTCTGCAGCCCCATGGATGTCAGCCTGCCAGGCTCCTCTGTCCATGGAATTCTCCAGGCAAGTATACTGGAGTGGGTTGCCATTTCCTTCTCCAGGGGATCTTCCTAGCTCAGGGACTGAACCTGGGTATTCTGCACTGGAAGGCAGAGTCTTTACTGGCTAAGCCACCATTTTTGATCAGGAATAATCAGCTAAATGGGTGTGCCACATTTTACTTTTAATCATGGTATAATTAATTTCAATTTGACAGTACTTTTAATTTTGTAATATTCAGTTCCATATGCAAAACAAAGGTAGAATAATGTTAACATTTGATCAATTCATATTTTTTATGTTAATTGTACACTGTATTCTTTATAGACAATACATACTTGAGTACATGTAATATTTTGATTATACATCAAACTAAAGAATACAAAATATAACCATATTGTAATCACTTTTCTTTTATATAGTTGATCTTTGCCTGTTAAAATTAGGCTATTTGAATTCTTCACAGATATTATATTAGGAAATTGATTGTGTTTGTAGAAAAGAAACTGCATATAAACTGTTTACCCTTTTTGAAGGAAGTATCTCTTTTAAGGGATTTATTTTCCAATGACAACTGAATTGAATATAGCTAACAAATAATTGCTATCTAAATCAATTTTAGGGCTTCACATTTCATTAATAATTTGAGTCATTATTATTAGATTTTTATGAGAATTTTCCAATTCCCATTTCTCCATGTTATAACTTTTTGGAATTGTAAATAGCATATAATATAGATGCAAATTTTAGGAAATATCCTAATTTGATCCAATAAAACTTTGGGAAAAGCCATAATTTAGCTATGTTTACGGAGGCCTGCAATAGCTGTTTATCTATTGATAAGTTCTTACGAGTAGATATCATAAAGAACTGTTTGGAAATCAATCATGGTGAAATTTACCTTTAGCAAACATTGTGTCAACAGAGAATGGTAATTTAATAGCCTCCATTGGATAGTAACCAATGACCCAATCTCCTTCTCTGAGATACACTTATCAAATAGATTGAGTAAATTTGAAACAAAATGAAAGAAAGCTTCTTCTATAATTGCCATGCTTTTGTTTTCTAATGCAGCTTGTTGAGCTTATATAGACACATTTACATAAATACTCTAGTAATTGCTGTGATTAAAATAATTACCTACTCTGCCACGGATGTAGATTCCAGGTATATAGGAAGTGGCACAGTATTTGAGACAATTTTGAAAACAGGGCTGGAACTAAAAGGTTTAAGGAGAGAAGAAATGGGTCAGCACTTGAAAAAAAAAAAAGAAATGTAACATTAGACATAACAATTTAATGACTCTGAAGTCATGTCAGAACTTCATACTTGTCCGTTTACAGCCTTCATGGTTCTGCCCACCCCAGAATATTTTGAGTTAGCACCCAGATTCTACTTCCTTACTATCAGTGATGCTGTGGAATGAGAATGCCCATAGTCCTACATCCTGAGTGTGGAAAGTTGTTTTGTTTCCTCATCGAGGTAATTTTTTTAATATTATATTTTTTAAATTTTTAATTTTTAATTGAAGGGTAATTGCTTTACAATGTTGTGTTGGTTTCTGCCATATATCAACAGAAATCAGCCATAGGTTTACATATGTCCTCTCTCTCTTGAATCTTCCTTTTACCTCCCACCCCAAACTATCCCTCTAGGTTGTCACAGAGTAGGGGGTTGCATTCACTGCATCACATAGCAAATTCCAATTGGCTATCTATTTTACATATGGCAGTGTATGTTTCCATGCTACTTTCTCATTTCATCCTCCCTCTCCTTCCCCCACTGGGTCCATAAGTCTGTTCTCTATATCTGCGTCTCTACTGCTCCCATATAAATAGGTTCATCAGTACCATTTTTCTAGATTCCATCTATATGCATTAAAATACCATATTTGTTTTTCTCTTCGTAACTTACTTCACCCTGGATAACAGCCTCTAGGTTCATTCACCTCATTAGAACCGACTCAAATTTCTTTTTATGTCTGAGTAATATTCCACTGGATTTATGTACCACAGCTTCTTTATCCATTCATCTGTTGATGGACATCTAGGTTGTTTTCATGTCTTAGCTGTTGGAAATAGTGCTGAAATGAACATTAGGGTACATGTGTCTTTTAGAATTGTGGTTTTCTTAGGGTATATGTGCAGTAATGGAATTGCTGACATGTGGTAGCTTTATTCCACCCCTCCCTTTTTTTTTTTCTTTATGAAATCTCCATACTGTTCTCCACAGTGACTATATCAGTTTACTTTCCCACCAACATTGCAAGAGGATTTCCTTTTCTCCACATCCTTTTCAGCATTTACCATTAGTAGATTTTTTTGATGATGGCCATTCTAACCAATGAGAGGTGATACCTTACTGTAGTTTTGATTTACATTTCTCTACTAATAAGAATGGTCTAGTGGTTTTCCCCACTTTCTTTGATTTAAGTCTGAATTTTGCAATAAGGAGTTCATGATCTGAGCCACAATCAGCTCCCGGTCTTGTTTTTGCTGATTATATAGAGCTTCTCCATCTTTGGCTGCAAAGACTATAATCAATCTGATTTTGGTGTTGACCATCTGGTTATGTCCATGTGTAGAGTCTTTTTTGTATTGTTGGAAGGGAGTGTTTGCTATGACCAGCACGTTCTCTTGGAAAAACTCTATTAGCCTTTGCCCTGCTTCATTCTGTACTCCAAGGCCAAATTTGCCTGTTACTCCAGGTGTTTCTTGACTTCCTACTTTTGTGTTCCAGTCCCCTATAATGAAACCATTCAGATATGACCTAAATCAAATTTCTTATGATTATACAGTGGAAGTGAGAAATAGATTTAAGGGACTAGATCTGATACCGTGCCTGATGTACTATGGATGGAGGTTCATGACATTGTACAGGAGACAGGGATCAAGACCATCCCTGTGGAAAAGAAATGCAAAAAAGCAAAATAGCTATCTGAGGAGGTCTTACACATAGCTGTGAAAAGAGGAGAAGTGAAAAGCAAAGGAGAAAAGGAAAGATATTCCTATCTGAATGCAAAGTTTCAAAGAACCACAAGGAGAGATAAAAAGCCTTCCTCAGCGATCAATGCAAAGAAATAGAGGAAAAGAACAGAATGGGAAAGACTAGAGATCTCTTCAAGAAAATTAGAGATACCAAGGGAACATTTCATGCAAAGATGGGCTAGATAAAGGACAGAAATGATATGGACCTAACAGAAGCAGAAGATATTAAGAAGAGGTGGCAAGAATACACAGAAGAACTGTACAAAAAGAGCTTCATGACCCAGATAATCACGATGGTATGATCACTAATCTAGAGCCAGACATCCTGGAATATGAAGTCAAGTGGCCCTTAGCATCACTACGAACAAAGCTAGTGGAGGTGATGGAATTCCAGTGGAGCTCTTTCAAATCCTGAAAGATGATGCTGTGAAAGTGCTGCACTCAATATGTCAGCAAATTTGTAAAACTCAGCAGTGGCCACAGGACTGGAAAAGGTCAGTTTTCATTCCAATCCCAAAGAAAGGAAATGTCAAAGAACGCTCATATTACCACACAATTGCACTCATCTCACATGCTAGTGAGATGCTCAAAATTCTCCAAGCCAGTCTTCAGTAGTACATGAACCGTGAACTTCCAGATGTTCAAGCTGGTTTTAGAAAAAGCAGAGGAACTGGAGATCAAATTGCCAACATCCTCGGGATCATGGAAAAAGCAAGAGAGTTCCAGAAAAACATCTATTTCTGCTTTATTGACTATGCCAAAGCCTTTGACTGTGTGGATCACAATAAACTAGAAAATTCTGAAAGAGATGGTAATACCAGACCACCTGACCTGCCTCTTGGGAAATCTGTATGCAGGTCAGGAAGCAACAGTTAGAACTGGACATGGAACAAGAGACTGGTTCCAAATAGGAAAAGGAGTATGTCAAGGCTGTATATTGTCACCCTGCTATTTAACTTCTATATAGAGTACATCATGAGAAATGCTGGACTGGTTGAAGCACAAGCTGGAAAAAAATTTCTATGAGAATTATCAATAACCTCCAATATACAGATGATACCACCCTTATGGCAAAAAGTGAAGAGGAACTAAAGAGCCTCTGGATGAAAGTGAAAGAGGAGAGTGAAAAAGTTGGCGTAAAGCTAAAGATTCAGAAAACTAAGATCATGACATCTGGTCCCATCACTTCATGGCAAATAGATGGGGAAACAGTAGAAATAGTGTCAGACTTTATTTTTTGGGGCTCCAAAATCACTGCAGATGGTGATTGCAGCCATGAAATTAAAAGACGCTTACTCCTTGGAAGAACAGTTATGACCAACCGAGACAGCATATTCAAAAGCAGAGATATTACTTTGCCAAAAAAGGTCCATCTAGTCAAGGGTTTGGTTTTTCCAGTGGTCATGTATGGATGTGAGAGTTGGACTGTCAAGAAAGCTGAGCATCGAAGAATTGATGCTTTTGAACTGTGGTGTTGGAGAAGACCCTTGAGAGTCCCTTGGACTGCAAGGAGATCCAACCAGTCCATCCTAAAGAAGATCAGTCCTGGGTGTTCACTGAAAGGACTGATTCTGAAGCTGAAACTCCAGTACTTTGGCCACCTCATGGGAAGAGTTGACTTATTGGAAAAGACCCTGATGCTGGGAGGGATTGGAGGCAGGAGAAGAAGGGGACGACAGAGGATGAGATGGCTGGATGGCATCACTGACTCGATGAACTGAGTCTGAGTGAACTCCGGGAGTTGGTGACGGACAGGGAGGCATGGTGTGCTGTGATTCATGGTGTTGCAAAGAGTCAGGCACAACTGAGCGACTGAACTGAACTGAATAATAAGAATGTTAGGCATCTTTTCATGTGTTTATTAGCCATCTGTATGTCTTCTTTGGAGAAATGTCTGTTTAGATCTGCCCACTTTTTGATGGAGTTGTTTGTTTCTCTGATATTGAGCTTCCCGAGCTGCTAATATTATTTTGGAGCTGAATCCTTTGTCAGTTGCTTCATTTACAATTATTTTCTCCCAAACTGAGGCCTGTCTTTTCATCTTGTTTATAGTTTTCTTTACTGTGCAGAAGTTTCTAAGTTTAATCTGGTCCCATTTGTTTAGTTTTTATTGCCATTACTCTAGGAGGTGGGTCATTGAAGATCTTGCTGTGATTTATGTCAAAGAGTGTCCTGCCTGTGTGTTTTCCTCTAAGAGTTTTACAATTTGGGGTCTTACATTTAGATGTTTACTTCATTTTGAGTTCATCTTAGGAAGTGTTCTAACTTCATTCTTTTACACGTTGCTGTCAGGTTTTTCCAGCACCACTTACTGAAGAGACTGTCTTTTCTCCACTCTGTATTCTGGCCTCCTTTGTCAAAAATAAGGTGTCTATAGGTGCATGAGTTTATCTCTGGGCTTTCTATCTTATTCCATTGGTCAATATTTCTGTTGACCAATGGAATATTGATAAAGGGTACTTTTTAAATCTGTGCAGTTTTTCTTAATTTCCCTCCAAAACGTCACCAGACACATAATACTTTACAAGTTACTCCCTCTGCTTGAAATGTCTTTTCTTCTTCACTCCACTGCTTTGCCCCTTACTCCTTCCAACTTTTGTCTGCCCAGTTTCTTCTTCCTCTACCTTTGGGAGATGGCTGATATTTTCCTTTCTGGGCAACATCATTCCTCACCTTTTGATTTCTTTTCCTTATAACATCTCACTGATCCCTGTCCAGATTTGGCCCTCCCATTTCTATATAGCCGAAAAAAATCTGTTCACAACTACATTATAATAATTCACTGTATTTTCTAACTGTTTACTTATTCAAGGATTCCACCATTGGATCATGTTCTTCTGGATGGCAATAATTCTATCTTATTTTTCTTTGTATTCCCAGTGCATAATACATTACTTCTCTGTATATTAATGCCTTGTCTATAGAAGTTGTGTATAAAATATAGAACTAAGAGTTTCCATATCTATTCACTGGAATTCTGTATATATTGCAAATATTTTCTCTTGATAGTTCATATGTCTTTTAACTGAGTGTTTCTTGCTGTATGATTATGTTTTCATTCATGTTGTCTAAATCTGTCAATATTTACCATGATGGCTTGTGTTTCACTTTGATTTAGGAAGATTGTTCCTATATGAAAATTATGAATGTATTTTTCATGCATTTTCTTTAAATACTTTTATTATTTTTGTTTTTCAGTCAAGAACTGCACATGGTTTAATGGCTATTTCAATTAAAATAACAGTGGAGAATTTTATGATCATTTCAGTTGAAAACTCTGACCTTTATGGGGACAATTTCACTTTTCTGTGACCCAGAACTTCTGCACGAGTGAACGTCTAGTTAATTGATGGCAGATATGTGATGCAGGAATGCTCCTGGAATTATAAAATGCCCCTAAAAAGCAGCATTCAAGGAAATATTTTTTGGCTAATGGAGAGATAATTCACACATAAGAAATAATGGTTTAATTAGTTTTGGGATGGGGGCAGTGATTGCTTGAAAATGTACTCTTTTATTCATTGCTGGCATACAGAATGTATTAGTTTGCTAGGGATGCCATAGCTATGTTGCACAGACTGGATGGCTTCAACAACAAAAAATCATTTTCTCACAATTCTAGAGGCTAGATGTATGATACTAAAGTGTCACAGGGTTGATTTCTTCTGAGGTTTCTCTCCTTGACTTGTAGTTGGATAGCTTCTCACTAGTCTTTACATATTCTTTCCTCTGTGTGTCTCTGTGTCCTAATCTCTTCTTACAAGGAAACCAATTATATTGGATTAAGATGGTGGGGGCAGGGGCACGGAGAAGGCAATGGCAACTCACTCCAGTACTCTTGCCTGGAGAATCCCATGGACGGAGGAGCATGGTGGGCTGCAGTCCATGGGGTCGCGAGCAGTTGGACATGACTGAAGCGATGCACCAGCAGTAGCAGCAAGACGGAGGCGGGGGGGGGTGCGGGGGTTGGGGTGGGGGGAGGGGGGGTGGGGGGGAGGGGGCGACAGAGGATGAGATGGCTGGATGGCATCACTGACGCAATGGACATGAGTTTGAGTAGGCTCCGGGAGTTAATGATGGACAGGGAGGCCAGGCATGCTGCAGTCCATGGAGTCGCAGAGAGTCAGACACGACCGAGTGACTGAACTGAACTGAACTGGAGACTGATCTTAATGACAGAAATTCAGCTCAGTTACCCCCTTTAAAGACTCCGTCTCCAAATAAAGTCACATTTTGAGGTATTGGGGGTTAGGATTTCAACATATGAATTTGGGAGGGGCATAATTCTCCCCATAATGTAAGAGTTCACTGTGTGTGTGTGTGTGTGTGTGTGTGTGTGTGTGTGTGAGTCACTCAGTTTTGTCCAGTGCTTTGCAATCACCAGGTTCCTCTGTCCATGAATTCTCCAGGCAAGAATACTGGAGTGGGTAGCCATTCCCTTCTCCAGGGGATCTTCCTGACCCAGGGAATGAATGTGGGTCTCCTGCATTGCAGGCAGATTCTTTGATAAACCTCATAACCAGTGAGTTGTTAATTATATTATTTCTAACTCAGTTTTGCTTTTCAGTGGTTTTATGCTTAGTTTCTTAGCCACTTTTTCTGAGAAGCTTAAAAATAGGACAAGTGTCTAGAGGAGAACAGAACCAAGAATTGGAGTTTTGCTCTATGCTTCCTATTTCACCTGAATCTTGGCCACTCTAATCAGAGGGTCCTGATCTGACATTTGCTTGTCTAATCTTGTGCAATTGTGTCCTGCTGGCATATCTACCTTTTACCATGACCTTCTGCCTGGATTCAGTCTCTGAATCAGAGCCAAGATACACAAATGCTTATGGGGGAGAAGGAACTCAGAGAATATTGTTTCATTTTCGGTGGTTCTCCTTCTTTTGGGATCTGTTTTTCAGGTTTGAATTTCCTCAGCAACCATATAATGCCTCAAACATATATATATATATATATATATATATATATATATATTTACAGATAGAATAAAGTTGGATATTCTGGTGATTTGTGGTATACATATTTTCTTTCCCAGCTATTCTATTCCAGCTTGAAGCAGAAGCCTTCCACAAGAGATTCCATTTGATTTTAGAAATTTGCCATCATTTAAAATACCAACTCTCAGTTAACCTCAAAACATCAACTTCCTTATATAAACCGGACATGAAGCTAAAATAATTTCCTTAATTGCCAAGTTAAATGTCAGTTCAATTATATTATTCTTAAGAGATTTAGTTGATAGCACCATTGTAGAACATATGGTCATTTCATTCTACTTAGGAAATCTCAAGTTCTTGTGCTTTCTTCAAGCAATCAAGTTAGGTTTTAGTAAGTATACTAAGAAAAAAAGGAAGATTTTTTTCTTCTACAAGTAAGAAGATGTCTAAAATATGATTAAATAATTTCTCTTGAATAATGATTTTAGAACAGTATATTTACTATATCCAGCACATATGTAGTAATAAGTATTAGCCCTTTTATAATTATATATTAATCAGATGAGAAACGGTGCATATGGTGACTAAAATGGCTTTTGCAGTTTAATGTTTAACATAATCTTTGTTCAGTAATAGAAAATACCAATTCTGTTTACTTATTAATAGAAGTCACCAATTTTGTTCCACTTGCCATTGTTGACAATGAATAATGACCACTATTAACTCAATTGAATTTATATGTGAAACTAATTTTCTACGGATCATTTAGGACCTTGACCAGTCATCTTGCATAACTCTGATATTAACCAGTTATATTTATATTAGTAAATTACCACACATGAATAGTATTATTTTCCTATTAAGAATGGCATATTCTACATTAAGAATATCAGTTAAAATATTTTTTTAAATGACTTTATTTCAAGTCACTGTACATTCATTCTTCTACTGAAGTTTCTTCAGTTTGCTGTTGTTTCAAACATGTGTCAAAAGTCAGAAAAGAGAATATTATTGTAAAGCTTTCACAGTGATGCCTCATAAGGTAATAAATCAAACTGATCAAATTAGGACTGATTAAGCATGCAAGTTCTGAAATTAGAATGCCTGTGTTTCAATCCTGATTCTACAAGTTATTAGATGTCTGACTTGTGCAAGTTACTTACCCTTTCTATCTTAGTATCTGATCTATGATTTAGAGATATAAATACCATCCAATATTTCTCAAGGGGCATTTGTGTTAACACATTCTTTACATTTAGAACAATGTCTGTTATGGAGTAAGCACTAAATAAGTGTTAGCTACTATCATTTTTATACAGGTAAAATTAAATTAAAATAGACTGAGACAGTCTAGAAAGATAAATCCAGAGGGTAAATTAGAATTTAGGAGTTGGAAATAGAAGCAAGTCCCATATATTTTGATCTGGTGATAATTTGACCAAATATTTATATTCCATAGTCAGCTTACTGAGCTACTATATTTTCAACAACTTTTTCTGTGTTCTTTTCTATTTCTCTCCTTTCCTCTTTTGTACTGCTCCATTAAACATTCTTGCTCTCTGTCATCTTCTATCCCTACTTTGCCCCTTACCTTTTCTTCAGTTCAATTCAGTCACTCAGTCATGTCCGACTCTTTGCCACCCCATGAATCGCAGCACGCCAGGCCTCCCTGTCCATCACCAACTCCCGGAGTTCACTCAGACTCACATCCATCGAGTCAATGATGCCATCCAGCCATCTCATCCTCTGTTGTCCCCTTCTCCTTCTGCTCCCAATCCCTCCCAACATGAAGGTCTTTTCCAATGAGTCAACTCTTTGCATGAGGTGGCCAAAGTACTGGAGTTTCAGCTTTAGCATCAGTCCTTCCAAAGAACACCCAGGGCTGATCTCCTTTAGGACTGGTAGGATCTTTTTGCAGTCCAAGGGACTCTCAGGAGTCTTCTCTAATACCACAGTTCAAAAGAATCAATTCTTCGGCGCTCAGCTTTCTTCACAGTCCAACTCTCACATTTATACATGACTACTGTAGAAACCGTAGCCTTGACTAGATGGATCTTTGTCGGCAAAGTAATGTCTCTGCTTTTCCTGCTAACAATTCTATCTTATTTATCTTAAAATTCACCAACCTAACAAAACAGGCATTCCCAGTATCATCTAAGATTCTCTCATCAATTATGTTTTTCCACCAAGCATCTCAAAAATGCTAGCTACGGTGGCAGATTTTTCCTCTCTCTCTCTCTCCTGCTTACACACACACACACACACACACACACACACACACACACACACACTCACACATGCTAAAGAGGTTATGAAGAAAAATTTTATTTAAACTAGAAAGGCAGAATGTAGGCAAAAATACAAACGAGATAAGGTACATATTTCTGGAGTATCAATTTTGCTAAGTTGCATATAATTAAAACAGTGAGAGTGGTCTATTTAAAAGGGTATGTAATATAGAAAATGTATAGAATGTACCATTTATATGAAAATTTTAAGATAAATAGTAAAAGTTTAAAAATTGAATTTAAGATGGCTTAAGTTTTCTCTTTAGATCTCCAGAAATATATATTATCTGGATAAAATATGGTCCTCCCACTCTTAATAGATGCTATGATTGAAAAGTGGATGCAAGGGATGAGACCCTGATTTTTCAACTGTAGAAGTCAATATTAAACCTTATTCTAATGACTTCATGCAATGATGATTTTAGTCTGAATCCTTTTCTTGAGGAATTATCAAATAATGGTTCACTTATTTGCTTTGTATTTTTAGTCAGAATTGTTCTATAAATAATGATAACTCTACTTTGGTTTTTGTCATTTAACAATGTCTAGGAGATTGTCCTTGGAGAAGGCAATGGCACCCTACTCCGGTACTCTTGCCTGGAAAATCCCATGGATGGATAAGCCTGGTAGGCTGCAGTCCATGGGGTCACGAAGAGTCAGACACAACTGAGTGACTTCACTTTCACTTTTCAATTTCATGCATTGGAGAAAGAAATGGCAACCCACTCCAGTGTTCTTGCTTGGAGAATCCCAGGGATGGGGGAGCCTGGTGGGCTGCTATCTATGGGATCCCATAGAGTCGGACACAACTGAAGCAACTTAGCAGCAGCAGCAGCAGGAGATTGTCCTTGGAGAAGGCAATGGCACCTCACTCCAGTACTCTTGCCTGGAAAATCCCATGGACGGAGGAGCCTGATAGGCTGCAATCCATGGGGTTTCTAAGAGTTGGACACAACCGAACGCCTTCACTTTCACTTTTACTTTCACGCATTGAGAAGGAAATGGTAACCCACTCCAGTGTTCTTGCTTGGAGAATCCCAGGGACGAGGGAGCCTGGTGGGCTGCCATCTATGGGGTTGCACAGAGTCGGACATGACTAAAGCGACTTAGCAACAGCAGCAGCAGTAGCAGCAGCAGGAAATTGTCCTTATTTCTTTTCAGTGCTGCTATATATATATATATGTATATATATATATATATATATATGCAATAGAAATATTTATTTATTTTGTAAGTGAAGGACAGTTGCTTTACAGAATTGTGTTGGTTTCTGCCAAACATCAACATGAATCAGTCATAGGTATACATATGTATACCTATACCCTCCCTCTTAAACTTCCCTCCCACCTTCCTCCCCATCCCACCTCCCATAGGCTGTTACAGAGCCCTGGTTTGATTTCCCTGAGTCATACAGCAAATTTCCATTGGCTATCTTTTTAAATACAGCTAAGTAACTTTCCATGTTACTCTCTCCATACATCCCACCCTATTCTTCCTCCCCAATCCCCCATGTCCATACGTCTGTTCTCTATGTCCCTGTCTCCACTGCTGCCCTACAAATAATTTTATCAGTACCATCTTTCTAGATTCCATATATATGCATTAGTATACGGTATTTGTTTCTCTCTTTCTGACTTACTTTACTCTTTATAATAGGCTCCAGTTTCATCCAACTCACTAGAACTGATTCAAATGCATTCATTTTATGTCTGAGTAATATTCCATTGTATTCATGTACCACAACATCTTTATCCATTCATCTGTTGATGGACATCTAGGTTGCTTCCATGTCCTAGCTATTGTACATAGTGCTGCAATGAACACTGAGGTACATGTGTCTTTTTCAGTTTTGTTTTTCTCAGGGTATACACCTAGTAGTGGGATTGCTGGGTCATATGGTAGTTTCATTCCTAGTTTTTCAAGGAATCTCCATACTGTCTTCCATAGCGGCCGCATCAATTGATATCCCCACCAACAGTGCAAGAGGGTTCCCTTTTCTACACACCCTCTCCAGCATTTATTGTTTGTAGACTTTCGATGATGGCCAATATAGTTTTGATTTGCATTTCTTTAATAATAAGCTATGTTGAACATCTTTTCATGTGTTTACTGGCCATCTATATGTCTTCTTTGGAGAAATATCTGTTTAGGTCTTTTTCCAATTTTGATTGAGGGTTTTTTTTAATTAATTTATTTTAATTGGAGGCTAATTACTTTACAATATTGTATTCGTTTTGCCATACATCAACATGAATACGCCATGGGTGTACACGTGTTCCCCGTCCTGAACCTCCCTCCCACCTCCCTCCCCATACCATCCCTCTGGGTCATCCTAGTGCACCAGCCCCAAGCATTCTGTATCATGCATCAAATCTGGACTGGCAATTCATTTCATATATGATATTATACATGTTTCAATGCCATTATCCCAAATCATCCCACCCTCTCCCTCTCCCACAGAGTCCAAGTCTGTTCTATACATCTGTGTCTCTTGCTGTCTTGCATACAGGGTTATCGTTACCATCTTTCTAAATTCCATATATATGTGTTAGTATACTGTATGGTGTTTTTCTTTCTGGCTTACTTCACTCTGTATAATAGGCTCCAGTTTCATCCACCTCATTAGAAATGATTCAAATCTATTCTTTTCAATGGTTGAGTAATACTGACTTTTATGAGCTACTTGTATATTTTGGAAAGTAATCCATTGTCAATTGTTTCATTTGCTGCATTATTTTTATTGTGATAATGTACCATAGTTTATTGAATGTGGTTTCTATGGAAGAACAATGGAATCACATTAATTCTTTTGCTATTATAAATAATGTTAGAGTAAATAACATTGAGTATAACTAATTTTGAAGATTTTGAAGTATTTTTGAGACATATTCCTAGAACTGACACTGCAAAGTCAAAGGATAAATGCATATTTTATAAGATAAAAATCTGGCTTTCTTAGACTTTACGTCTTCTTGTTCAATTATCCCAATGCTTATAAATTTATGACAATATTAATAATATTGACTACTTAGCAAAATAACATGATTACATTTCCTTTGTTGTATTTTGTTTTCTTTTTCTGAAATTAAAACTCTTTTTATTATTTTCAATTATATTGTTTTCTGCAAGACCAAAACAGTTAGATAATGAATTCAGTCCTATTTTAACCCTGGATCCTTCTGTCCTCATTCTTGAATCTATGTACTGCTATTGAGGTTTTCTGGAGTAGGAAATGGCAACCCACTCCAGTATTCTTGCCTGGAGAATTCCAGGGACAGAGGAACCTGGTGGGCCACAGTCCATGGGGTTGCAAAGAGTTGGACATGACTGACTAAGCACATTGAGGTTTTTCCTTGCCATTTTCTAGAAAATCCCCTCGGTTTTTATTGTGTACAGACCTCTGTTACTTAGATCCTAAAACTTGTTTTTCTTAATGGAGTATATCATTCAGCTTCCTGAGAAAGGGTTCATACAATACCAAATTTTTGAGCACTTACAGGTCTGGGCTTCCCTTGTGGCTCAGCTAGTAAAGAATCCACCTGCAATGCAGGAGACCTGGGTTCAATCCCTGGGTTGGGAAGAACCCCTGGAGAAGGGAAAGGCTACCTACTCCAGTATTCTGGCTTGGAGAATTCCATGGACTGTATAGTTCTTTGAGTCTCAAAGAGTCAGACACAACTGGACTGAGCGACTTTTACTTACAGGTCTGAAATTGTCTTTTATCTTCTACTCTTACACTTCATTGCCTGTCACATCAGATTAAAACCTAGATCAGAAAGCAATCTCCCTCAGAACTTTGAAAATTTTATTTCAATTCCTTTTTCTTTCCAAGAGTGTTTTTGAGATGCTAATTGAGTTGCTGTGCCTTCATTCGTTTGGAAGACCATGACCAAACCAGATGCTGGCTTAGTAGGGAACAAGAAATAGAATATAAAAGTATGAGATTGTGGCACAGCAAGGCTTCCATCAAGTGTTATTAGTTATTAATTAGAAATATGGTATTTCTGAGCCTAGAGACTTTTTGATTTGATTTTTCTAGATAATACTCATGTAGTTTCATCTGAAAGTAGAGAGAAGCTTTATTATCTAATAGTTCAATGTGTATTAGGTAGAGAAGAGTTATTTAGGTGGGTTGTCCAACAGCTTTTTATGCAGACTTTTGATAATCCCACTGTTTTCAGACCCTCATCTGCTTCTGTGATCCTTGGTATCTCCACTTTTCAGACTTTCTGGATTTCCATAGGTACAAATTGGCTTATCTTTCTTTGGTATTCCTCTCAAAGATCTTTTAGGTGATGGAAATCCCTGCTCCACTAAGACAGAGTCAGTTTACTTTCAATCTTCAATTGACTGGTTTAACTCTGTAGTCTACTATTGAATTATGTCTGATTTTCTTTGTTTCTCTGTGTTTATATGTTCTGAATGAGAGTTTCTGGAGCTGGAGAAGAGATACATACATATACTTTTCACCACGTGCTTTGCTTAGTCACTCAGTCATGTCTGACTCTTTGTGATCCCATGGACTATAGCCCATGAGGCTCCTTTGTCCATAGGGACTCTCCAGGCAAGAATACTGGAGTGGGTGGGTAGGCTCTCCTACAGAGGATCTTCCCAATCCAGGGATCAAACCCAGTTCTCCAGCATTGCAGGCAGATTCTTTACCATCGGAATCACCAGGAAAGACCACTTTTCACCATGTTAAACTACAAATCCATCTTCATGTTATTTAACTTGATTTTTTTCACCATTGAATTATATATATGTGGGTGAAAAAGATCACAAAGGAAAAATACAGGTGGTGATGGACAGTTTTCCTAATAAAGTGTTATTTAAGCCGAGATCTGATAAATTGGTATTAACAAAAATAAGCCAGTTGAGAATAAGGCAGTGGACATGGCAGAAAGCACTCCATCCAAGCCAGGGAGAAGCACATAAAAGGAATTTACAAAGCTAGATGGAGAATGACACATTTGAGAACTTGAAGGAAAGCTTCCCACAAGACATCGAGGAAAATCTACTTTGAGACCAGTTGCAGACTTAGGCAGACATCATATTATGAAAGACTTTGGACACGGAAGACTTAAATCTGATGGTCTTTTGAAGGTTTATGCAAGGAAGCTACATGATGTCATCTAAATAAATCATTCCCACTGCAGTATGGGGAATAAATTGGAAAGAGGCAAAAATTGATGCAGAAAAGGAATGTATTGCAGTGGCCATATGAAATAAAATGGTAGTGAGAACTGCCATTATTGTCAGGTAACATGAAGAGAAATGGATAAATGTAAGATTTTTAATAGTAAATTTGGATTATTGGAACTGTTGGTAAAATTATTATGGCATGTAATAAGAGATAGGCATTCAAGATGATCCCTAGGTTTCAGGTTTGCAAGACTAGGTGGATATTGGTGTCATCCATTGAGATAGGAAATAAAGGAGGAAGGTCGGTTTTGATGGGAAAGATTACAAAATTTTGTTACAGATAGTTTTTGTTTGTTGCATATCAGATAGGAAGCTGACACATAGCCTAGAACTCTGAAGAGAGCTTTCAGTTGGAGAAACAAATTTACAAGCTATGTGGATGATAATACAAGTCATGGGTATGGACTGAATCATCTCAGAAGAGAGGAGAGAGTGAAGAGAGAAAATGCTTATACTCTTTAAGAAAAAGGCTGACTGGTACAAAACTTGCAATTTGATAAAGTTTAATTTTAAATAAGGATAAAACTATGAACCTCTGTTACAGAGCCTGGCATGAGATTCAGCATATGTAATTGAACTGAACAACAAAGACAACGATTACTAATCATAAAGCTCTTTAAAATTCATCATTGTCCCTTGGTTTGCAAAGAATTACCTCCAACAACCTTCTTTCTCTATCCAACTCTAGTCTACTATTCATGATAATTAAATGTTGTAATTGTTATGAAACTTCTAAAATATCATTTCTAAGAAATGGTTACTTGGTCCTTAAAACAACAATACTTCCTTGGTATCTTACATTATACTTTTTTTTAATTTAGTAATCTATGTACAATTCTTACACCTTTCTATTTCATACCCTCCCTGAGGTCAAGAGCTAAGTCCTTTTTATGTTTTGTATTCTACACATCTGTCTAGCACAAAGATTGACACATTGTAGAAAAGTGCTTATTTAATAAATGCATAAATTTGTCATTTAGCTCAGATATCGGCTGTTGTAACCAATCAGTTGTGAAATCCCAGGTCCCAGGATAATAACCTTATCATATCCTAGGAATAGTGATAAACAAACTTTAAAGGTATTTCACATTCTTTTAGACTTCTGTGATTATATTATATTTATCTTATCACATTTGTTATTTAGAAGAAGGTAGGTTCATTGCACTTATGTTTCAGATTGGATTTATATCTAAATAAATATACCATAGACCAAAATTGGAATTTTATTTTCTTTAAATTATCAAGCAACACTAGAGAGAAAGAGACATTTAGAGCTATTATTCCTGCTTGGGGGCTCCAGATATTTCATGCTGATGTTTTATTTACATATTTTTATTTTTAAAGATACCTAGAGATAAAAGTTTCATAGCTTTCTGCAGGATATTTTATAATATTAACCATCTTCAAGATTAGTAAGCTCCTTATGTTAAGCTACTGTTTTTAATGTAATTTTGCTCAAATTCATGGTTAATATTCAAAATTACATGTCAGCACTTTATTTCCATTTTTCAGTTATTTGGAGACTGTTATTAATTTGTCCCTAGTTAACTTACATGGAGATTACACTGCTTCATATTTTCTCATTATGTGCACCTTATTTTCCATTTTACTATTTAATAAGTCCACTGTTGACCATTTCATTTTTACTTATCCTTCTTAATTTATTTCAGGAATATTTTATTACAGTTCATTAAATAATTATTTAGCACCAGTATTAGCTCATATTTTCCCTCCAAATTTTCTAGGAATATTTAATAATTAACATAATTATGTTAAAAATTTTAAAGGCAAAGTTGTATAAAAATAACTTTGTATTTTTTATTGTCTATTCCTAAAGCAAAATATTAGCTAAAAAGAGAGCTATAGTCATTATCTTACAAAAATATTTTTAATAAAAAACCTTCAAACAGTGATTCATAATAGAGGTTAATTAAAACATTATTTTTCCCTTAGTTGTCAACAACTAGCTTTGGCATAGATTATTGGATCTATAATTAGATATAATTTGACTTAATTAGTTGACTATAGCTCTTAATTATGGTATACCTTTTCCCGTTATGGCCACTGTAACAGTACTTTAGGATAAACATTGATGATTCCCCTCGCCAGTGGGATTAGCTCTATCCCTTGGGTTATTTGTGTGATAATAAGAATGAGATTTCAGGAATGTGACAGACGGTCTAGGCATGAAATACCATATTGGCACAGCTCCCTTCATTGCCTTTCAAAATGGCAGCTTATTCCACCAAAAAAAGAAATTTCACATGGACTGTTACTGCTTTGGTGTGGTTTTCTATAGAGGGGAGTCAAAGGGGGACTAGGCAAACATTTAAATAATTGAGAAAGCCAAGTTTCCATTAGAAATTTCCTGAAATCTAAGAGATTAATATGAATTAGCTAAATTTGCTTTGATGAATAAAATTGGTTGTACATATACCTTGAATTCCTTTGTTTGGAAAGTCAATCCTTTTCCAGCCTCACCCACAAAATCTATTCTTAAAGGGTGACTGTTAAAGAATGCAGTATATCTGCAAGCTAAAAGAAAGCAATTTTGTATGCTTACTGTGAATAAAGTTGAATGATACCAACTTTCAAAGGAATTAGAGAATGTTTCTTAACTGCTGAATACGCACATATGTTAAATATAGAAGCACAGATCCTATGTTCCACAAAAATAGTTTGCTGTTGAAAATAAAAATATTTTCATAGAGATAATATGGTAATTCTGTACTACTTCTCTTATTTGTAGACCAAATCATTCTTATTCCATTTCATAATAGCCAATTACAGGTTACTCAAGGGACATGGATCATGCAAATCAGCTCATATTTCACTGAGTGACTGTTTCTCGTGTATTTTGAGCTATTATCTTCATTACAGTATGGCACATGAATCCAGCTCATCTGTACTGTAATTGCTATAAATCAAGCATTCGTTTGCTATTATTTACTGCCTACTATATAGAGTTTTAATAATATTTAGAGGGCACTGCAATAAAAGCAATCATTTATTGTGTTCGTTACAGGGTCACTCAAGGTTTCCAACAAAAGCCAATGTCATTTCCTAATCTTTTAATATTCATAAGGTAACATCACTTGCAAATGGTACATTATGATTTATAAACATTTCCTGGCCAAGAACATAAAAGCATCATTATAATTCCTTCCTAGGAAAAGCAGTCAGATTCTGTGGGGCAAATAGCATCATGGGATACCAGAGCCCTGCATTCCTAACCAGATCCTGTTTCTCATTGTCCATGTGCTCTTGATCATACCACTTAGATTTGTTCTCAAGCATAAATTACAGAGTGCTTGGCAGCATTCTTCTGTGAGGGAGGATCTGCATTAGTATTTTAAAAGGAGGTTGTGTTTTTCCTCTTTCTCATCTCAGTAATAACAGAAGTGGCATGATGTGGTAGGCAGTTCTTGAAAAAAAGGCACAAAGACCTGAGTTCAAGATCTATTTACATCAATTACTACATATGTGACCTCTGGCAACTGAGTAAACCTCTATAAGCAACTGACTTTGTGTAAAATGGTAGTAATATGAATAATACTTGGTCTACCTATTTAAAGGTAGACCTCTGCAAGGATTATATGAAAACAACTTGTATAAAGCAATCCAACTCTTAATTGAAAATACAATGTCCTTGTGAGAAAGGTAGAGTTAATTTTCTTGTAGAAAACTATTTGCAAAATTATAAGAAATTGAAGAAATGTATTTCTTTCCACTTATCTAGAAAACTCATAGAGCCTCAGTTCCTGGGGGTTTATATCAGCTGTCCATTTTATTGTTAAATGCTGTTTCCCGTACCCCCAGACTTTGCTTGGGCACCTCCTGTGAGTGCTGTGCTATGCTTAGTCGCTTCAGTTATGTTCAGCTCTTTGCGACCCCATACACCTCAGGCTGCCAGCCTCCTCTGTCCATGAGATTCCCCAGGCAAGAATACTGGAGTGGGTTGCCATGCCCTCCTCCAGGGGATCTTCCTGACCCAGAGACTGAACCTGTATCTCCTGCATCTCCTGCATGGTTAGCAGATTCTTTACCACTGAGCCACCAGGAAGCCCCTTGCAGTGATGAGCAATTCATTGCTCCTAACGGTAGCATACTAAATCTAATAGTTCTCTCTAATTCAGTACTAAAATGTCTTTTAACTTGAGGACAGACAAGTGTCTCTCTTCTTTGGGGGTGTCTATGATATTTGAGGGGCTTCCTGCTGCTGCTGCTGTTAAGTCACTTCAGTCATGTCCGACTCTGTGCAACCCCATAGACGGCAGTCCACCATGCTCCCCCATCCCTGGGATTCTCCAGGCAAGAACACTGGAGTGGGTTGCCACGTGTTTCTCCAATGCATGAAAGTGAAAAATGAAAGCGGAGTCACTGTAGTTCAGTAAAGAATCTGTCTGCAGTGCAGGAGACCTGGGTTTGATCCCTGGATTGGGAAGATTCCCTGAAGAAGAGAAAGGCTACCTATTCCAGTATTCTGGCCTGGAGAATTCCATGGACTGTATAGCCCATGAGGTCACAAACAGTTGGTCACAGTTGAATGACTTTCACTTTGACTCCCTCGTAGCTGTCAGTAAAGAATCTGTCTGCAGTGCAGGAGACCTGGGTTCGATTCCTTGGTTGGAAAGATCCCCTGGATAAGGAAATTGCAACACTTTCACTTTTCACTTTCATGCACTGGAGAAGGAAATGGCAACCCACTCCAGTGTTCTTGCTTAGAGAATCCCAGGGACTGGGGAGCCTGGTGGGCTTCCTTCTATGGGATCATACAGAGTCAGACAGGATTGAAGCAACTTAGCAGCAGCAGCAGCTGGTATTCTTGCCTGGAGAATCCCATGGACAGAGGAGCCTAGCAGACCACAGTCCATGGGGTCCCAAGAGTAGGATGAAATTTGAAGACAATTGCACATCGTTCCCAAGACTTGTCTTTTTCACATGAAATATTTTTCAATTATTTCAATAATTCTTTATGAGACATGATTTCAAGTTACTCTTAATAGTATATCTAGGTCAATATACCTAGATATATTGAGTAAACAGTTTGAGTAAACTGAATTCAATTCTATTAAGTATTGCCTATCTGTTAATACTAGTGTCAGAGACATGCCTGAAAAATCCATGAGCAGAGGAGCCTGGTGGCCTAGAGTCCAAGGTGTTGCAGAGTCAGACACAACTTAATGACTAAAGAACAGAGATGTGATAGGACCAGAGACACGATGATTGCCCTTAAGGAGTTTCTGCACTAGCCAAGCCAACCTTCATGTTCATGACTATAGTACAATGCTATCAAATGGAATGTTGAACACATATTCTGCGTCAAGCTCCTCTGTGGTCTGGGAATTCAGTAGTGAGTCAGGCAGGAAGAGATTTTGCCTTCGCTGAGCTTTCAATTTTGAGGGGAACAAAAACAAGTTAAAGAGTCGTAATCAAGTATATAGGTAAGAAAAGAAAGAAAGAAGAGTATTATGCTCCTGAAGGCAGAGACCGTTTTTGTCTTCTTCCCTTGTAAAAGACTGCAAAGAGTTGCAGAGTCAGACAGGTATCTGACTTGACTGAGTGACTAAGCACTCACTCAAGCAAGTAGAAGTTAAACCACTCTGCATTAGAAGTTATCAAGAATGTAAAGATCAGGGAGATCATAAAAGAGAGAAGGGATAGTAAGAAGAAGAAGAAGAGAAAAAGACAGAGATCAAGAGAGAAATAGTACAAAATATGCCAGAAGATCAGGCTGGCAGAAAATCATGCCCACTGGGAAGTTTTCAGTGATGGAGAGGCTGATGCAGTTTTAAGCACAAAAATATCAAATACTGCATTATGAGTTGGTTGCAATGCTGTGATATACACCTGCCCCATCACCTCATACCTTCAGCCGAGTTCAGTGGTCCATACAGCACAGTATGGAGTTGTTTAAAGTGTTGGAGCCATAAAGGGCAGTGGGTCTGATTCAGACAGACCTTAATCATTGCTCCATTTTTTCCATTCCTATGGCACTTTGGGCAGATTTCTTAACAAGCTGCAGTTTTCTGAGTTAACATTTAATAATTGCTTTTTAAAAACTGCTAGCAATTATTATTTATTAACTTCTAACCATGTGCCAGGCAGTATTCTATGAGGTTTTACATTTAACCCTCAGAATAATCCTATGAAGGTATAAACTATTTTATTTATAACCTTTAATGAGCATCAAGTGAAAAAACTAAGGCACATTGAAGTTAACCCTCAGAATAATCCTATGAAGGTATAAACTATTTTATTTATAACCTTTAATGAGCATCAAGTGAAAAAACTAAGGCACATTGAAGTTAAATAGCTTCTTTGAGGTCACACAGCTTGAAAGTGAAGGAATTGGAATTTAAAGCAAGAATTCTAGTTCCAGAGCTTGTACTTTCATCCACCATGTTATACTATTCCCCAGAGGTTGGTTACAAGGTCAGGAGAACTAAACAAGATGAAGTACGTTAATATCAAGCGTGGTGACTGCCACAGAGAGGTACTCAGAAATTTTAGTTATGGTTCTCTGTTTTTTTCTTGAATTCACTCTGTATTTATAAAACTTACCTACAAAAGATCAAAAGAAATTCTATTGAATGTCTTTAAGCTTAGATCCAATGTAATTTTTATATTTTCCTGACAAAGAGCTAAAAAATTCCATGAAACAAAAGAGGTTAGATATATCTTATGCTAAGCAAACTCTACTGTCTATTCTAAGATTTTGTTTAAGATGGAGACCAAGCTCATTTGTCTGTAGCCCATTGATTTTTAATTCATATATTTATCAAAGTAGAGTAATATACCTTATATGACTTGCTTCCCATAGCAACATTAACAAGAAAGATATTCCTCATTTCTGTGAATGAGGCAACTGAGACTCAGAGAAGTAAATGCCTTGTTCAAAACAAGGAGCTATATGAAAAGTTGGTTACCTGTTTCTGGTTAAGGACTTAATTGTCAGGGTCAACATGGTATTTTACAATTTTCATTGTCAGTTAATTATGCATGTAAAGAGAGAGATGGTAACAAAATACAATATGCAATTAAATAATTTTTGCTATAGGTAGTAGTATTATGTAAGCCCCCAAATTAGGAAAAAATTTATAAAACAAGACAAGATATATATCAAAATCATGTACTTCTGGATTATTTTTATCCAGTTACATCACTATCATTACTTCTATTCATTAGATTAAATAATTAAGAAAGACAGCATTCAGGATTTCCTGCATGTAACAATTTCAACAGATAAAAATAACTGAATCTTAAAGAAGAAAGAAAACCAAAACTTTGGAAATAAAAAAATCAAGTCTAGACAATACATTAAATTTAATGATAGAAATTTTTTTTTCTTCTAACCTGTAATACTTCTGCTGAGCTGAAATCTGAATATGTTTAAAATTCTTACTTAAATATAGTTAAAACCATGAACAAATCTCTATAGCAAATAGACTTTCCATGTCTGCAGAGTCTAGAGCTGACAAATAGTTTCTATTAGGCCCATTTTAATTGGTATTTGAACTTTTTGCTTTAAGCTGATATGACTTCTATAATCTTTCCTATCTTATCAACTGAACTGGCCAACTCCTTTAAAGCTTACTATATCTGCACATGCTTCTCCTGTTTATGTTTCAGGTTTTGTTGTTGATTTTGACATTTTCCTCTTGTTCTTGATTGAGGTATTGATTGTGTGATGTCACAAATGAATTAGCTTTGAAATTTCCATGTACTAAGATATTTAGTTTCTTCAGTCTTTTTTTTAATTAATTTTTTTAATTACAATATTGTATTTGTTTTGCCATACTTTGACACGAATCAGCCACAGGTGAACACAATCTCCCAATGCCGAAGCCCCCTCCCCCTCCCACCCCACATCCTCTACCTGAATCATCCTGTGCATCAGCCCCATGCATCCTGCATACTACATTGAACATAGATTGGTGCTTCGTTTCTTACAAGAAAGTATACATGTTTCAATGCCATTCTCCCAAACCATCCCACCCTTTCCCTCTCCCTTAGAGTCCAAAAGTCCATTCTATACCTCTGTGTCTCTTTTGTTGTCTCACATATAGGGTCATCATTACTATCTTCTAAATTCCATATATATGTGTCAGTATACTGTATTGGTGTTTTTCTTTCTGGCTTACTTCACTCCGTATAATCGGTTCCAATTTCATCCATCTCATTAGAACTGAGTCAAATTTATTCTTTTTAAGGGCTGAGTAGTACTCCATTGTGTATATGGACCACAGCTTTCTTATTCAATCATCTGCTGATGGACATCTAGGTTGCTTCCATGTCCTGGCTATTATAAACAGCGCTGCAATGAACATTGGGGTACATGTGTCTCTTTCAGTTCTGGTTTCCTCAGTGTGTATGCCCAGCAGTGGGATTGCCGGGTCATAAGGCAGTTCTATTTGCAATTTTTAAGGAATCTCCACACTGTTTTCCATAATGGCTGTACTAGTTTGCATTCCCACCAGCAGTGTAAGAGGGTTCCCTTTTCTCCACATCCCCTCCAGCATTTATTGCTTGTAGACTTTTGGATCGCAGCCATTCTGACTGGTGTGAAATGGTACCTCATTGTGGTCTTGATTAGCATTTCTCTGATAATGAGTGATGTTGAACATCTTTTCATGTGTTTGTTAGCCATCCGTATGTCTTCTTTGGAGAAATGCCTATTTAGTTCTTTGGCCCATTTTTAATTGGATCGTTCATTTTTCTGGAGTTGAGCTGCATAAGTTGCTTATATATCTTTGAGATTAGTTGTTTGTCAGTTGTTTCATTTGCTATTGTTTTCTCCCATTCAGAAGGCTGTCTTTTCACCTTGCTTAGAGTTTCCTTTGTTGTGCAGAAGCTTTTAATTTTAATTAGATCCCATTTGTTTATCTTTGCTTTTATTTCCATTATACTGGGAGTTGGATCATAGAGGATCCTGCTGTGATTTATGTCGGAGAGTGTTTTGCCTATGTTCTCCTCTAGGAGTTTTATAGTTTCTGGTCTTACATTTAGATCTTTAATCCATTTTGAGTTTATTTTTGTGTATGGTGTTAGCACAGCAATCAGAGCAGAAAAAGAAATACAAGGAATCCAAATTGGAAAAGAAGAAGTAAAACTCTCACTGTTTGCAGATGACATGATCCTCTACATAGAAAATCCTAAAGACTCGACCAGAAAACTACTAGAGCTAATCAATGAATATAGTAAAGTTGCAGGATATAAAATCAACACTCAGAAATCCCTTGCATTCCTATACACTAATAATGAGAAAGTAGAAAAAGAAGTTAAGGAAACATTCCATTCACCACTGCAACGAAAAGAATAAAATACTTAGGAATATTCCTACCTAAAGAAACTAAAGATCTATATATCGAAAACTATAAAACACTGATGAAAGAAATCAAAGAGGACACTAATAGATGGAGAAATACACCATGCTCATGGGTCGGAAGAGTCAATATAGTGAAAATGAGTATACTATCTAAAGCAATCTACAGATTCAATGCAATTCCCATCAAGCTACCAGCAGTATT
Source organism: Nanger dama (assembly GCA_917880005.1). Taxonomy (NCBI): domain Eukaryota; kingdom Metazoa; phylum Chordata; class Mammalia; order Artiodactyla; family Bovidae; genus Nanger; species Nanger dama. The sequence goes on from CAKJTW010000010.1 coordinate 17,124,085, forward strand.
TTTCACAGAACTAGATCAAATAATCTCAAGATTTGTATGGAAATACAAAACACCTCGAATAGCCAAAGCAATCTTGAGAAAGAAGAATGGAACTGGAGGAATCAACCTGCCTGAATTCAGGCTCTACTACAAAGCCACAGTCATTAAGACAGTATGGTACTGGCACAAAGACAGAAATATAGATCAATGGAACAAAATAGAAAGCCCTGAGATAAGCCCACACACCTATGGACACCTTATCTTCGACAAAGGAGGCAAGAATATACAATGGAGTAAAGACAGTCTCTTTAACAGGTGGTGCTGGGAAAACTGGTCAACCACTTGTAAAAGAATGAAACTAGACCTCTTTCTTCAGTCTTAAAGTCCACTTAATTTCATAAAACCCAGTCCAACAAGACATACAGCTGAACAACAGGCACATGAACAGGTGTTCAACAATGTTCATCATCAGATTGTAGGAGATGTAAATCAAAACCCAATGAGTCAACAACTCATATTTGTCAGAATGACTATCATCAAAAAAAAAAAACCCCACAAATATCAAATGTTGGCAAGGATGTGGAGAAAGGGGAACAATGGTATACTTCTGGTGGAAATGTAAGTTGGTGTAGCCACTGTAGCAAGCAATACAGAAGTATCTCAAAAACTGAAAACAGCATTACCATATGACTCAACAATTCCATTCCTAGGTATATATCTGAAAAAAAAAAGAAAACAGTAATTTGAAAAGATACATGCACCCCAATGTTCATAATAGCTTTATCTACAATTGCCAAGATATGGGAGCGACCTAAGTGTCTATCAACAGATGAAAGGATAAAGAAGATTTATAGACACACACATATACAGACATACACACACACACACAATGGAATATCACCATGCAATAAAAGAATGAAACTTCACCATTGGCAACAACATGGATGGACTTAGAGGATATTATGCTAAGTAAAATGTCAGACAGAAAAAAACAAATACTGTACGATACTGCTTATATGGGGAATCCAATGACTACAGCAAACTAGTAGTTTTTAAACAAGACAGAAACAGACTCACAGATTCAGAGAACAAACTAGGGGTTACCAGTGAAAAGAAGGAAGGCAGGAGGGACAAGACAGCAGTAGGGGATTAAGAGGTACAAACTACTGTATATAAAATAAATAAGCTACAAGGATATATATTGTACAACATTGGGAATACAGCCAATATTTTATGATATCTATGAATGGAATATAACCTTTGAAAATTGTGAATCATTTTGTGTCTACCTAAAACTTATATGATACTCTATATCAACTGTACCTCAATAAAAAACAAAACCCAAGCCCAAAACTCATCCCACATATTCCACAAGCTGACAGCCAACCAACCAACCAAAGAGTAGTGTATTTATATATAAAATCATTTTCTTATAGCAGATGCTGGTAGTTAGAGAATAGTCTGCTACTGGCTCTCAAAATTAAACATTCATTTTACCCAAGTTGCAATAAAAGAATAGTAATTTTATTCCTTTGCCTTCTCAAGCGTCTCCAGCTGGTGAATTGCTTAGATTTATGTTCTAGGAGCTATAGAACAGCCGGCCATTAACTGCCTCCAGGGTTGCTTCCCAGCCCCCCCGCCTCCTTGCTTCGGTTAGCCCACCTCTGTCTTCCCTGCTCAGGACTGCCAGTCTGCTTTCCAGTCCTTTCTTGCAGCAGGCTGAAAGACAGCATCCATCAGTGCATCCGTAATCTCTTCTGACACATCTACACACAGTGCACGCTCAGCTGATTGAGACTTTGCCAATAGTTCACAAGGCGCCCAACCTATAATTGGGCATTGTGGTGAAATATCAAGCTAAGGAAGGCAAAGCATGGGTTAGATCTGTTAAAAAGACTGCACACAGCTGGCACACATGATGCCCAGCTGAATGCCAGGGAAACTACACTCCTGGGTTGGAACTTTATGAACCACCAGCTTCCCCAGAATAGGTCATTTCAGTCAGTTTACCTCAGCCTGGAAGCAAAGTGATGGGCTGTTGATTTTCTTCTTTCAGTCTTTATTTGAGGAAAGCATTTAACTAATTGGATAAGTTAGCTAAAAATATACTCAACTTAATTAAAAAGCATGTTTAACAATTATGTATGTATACATATACACACACATATGTACATATAAGTATGCATTTATATATTGATGCTTATGTATAATTTGTGAGAATCTTTGTTTTAAAAGAAGTTTGATTTTTCTAATGGGAATTCTAATGTTCAAAAAAATCACAATAAAGTTATAAAAATCTAGGCATTCTCTCTTTAAATGAAGGTTCAACAATGAAAATTAAACTTTGATATATCTTATTTTTTAAATGTTCAAAACAATGACACGCCATCTCATTTAATGCTAGAGTCTAGTAACTTCCAAAATATACCTTTTAACATTTTACTTTATGTATTTGTATACATTTTCTATTAGTAAATTTAAAATGATAAAAGTAACTAAAAAAATAACCAAGAAATTCTAGCCCATCAAATAGGAACATATTTTAGTGAATTAAATAATCCAGTGAAACCTGGAGTGAGTCTCCTGTGTGAAGTGTATTTCTTTTCTTGAGTCCATTTTATGTTCTGTATTCAATAACATTTGTAATACATGACTTCCCTGTGCAACAATAATTTAATGATACCTTATTCTTTGCTTGAAAAGCAAAAGAAATATTATCAGGCAGCATTACAATAAGCTAAACCAATTACCTCCTAAAATGATTTTAATGCAGGCAAAGTACAAGAGTCATCATTTTAGCAGAGTGAGATTTATTAAGACCACAATTCAAAACAGTAAACTAGACTTCTTATATACTACCTCACTTCCTATTGGGTTTCAATTAATATCTGGAAAGTTTATATTTTTTTATAAAAAATTAAATATTATATGCTAGCATATATGGTATAAAGAAATGAATATAGGCCATTTAGTTGTAGTTGTCATATATATACAGGGGAAGGCAATGGCACCCCACCCCAGTACTCTTGCCTGGAAAATCCAATGGATGGAGGAGCCTGGTGGGCTGAAGTCCATGGGGTCGCTGAGAGTTGGACACAACTGAGCGACTTCATTTTCACTTTTCACTTTCATGCATTCACTTTTCACTTTCATGCATTGGAGAAGGAAATGGCAACCCACTCCAGTGTTCTTGCCTGGAGAATTCCAGAGATGGGGGAGCCCGGTGGGCTGCCGTCTGTGGAGTCACACAGAGCCGGACACGGCTGAAGCGACTTAGCAGAAGGAGCAGTAATATATAGACACATTCAAATTCAAAGCATACACAGCAAATGCTACTGCTAAAAGTGACAGATCCTCCAAATAGTTTAAAAAATGGCTTCCATCTCAGTAATTCAAAAGAGGTAAAAGTTATACAAAACTAAATGAATCTCAGACCTTCTGATAAATCCTCACTCAAGTTATTAATGTTACATGAAGTCTTGCTGATGTTATGCTAGACATTCTTCTAAGGAGATAAGTAGGTATTGTAAATCAGATACTTACCTTTCTCCCCTCGAGGATAAGAATAGTTTCTTGTCCTTAAATTTTCTACCCAAAGATCCACTGCAATAAAATGATTATTTTCTCTTGTCATCGCCTGGCTCATATATTAGCATTAGGTGAATTTTTTTTATCTGAGGGAATTAGAGCGTGTATTTCCTCCTCAACCACTTTTTATCTCTTCTCCTTTAGTGGAGTTAGCATCTTTTGCTAGTTTCTTTCTCTCTTTTTTGGCTGTGCTGCAGGGCATGCAGGATCTTAGTTCCCTAACCAGAGATCATGCCTCCTTCAATGAAGGCCAGTGTCTTAACCACTGGGCCACCAGAGCAGTCCCAACATCTTTTGTTTCTTACCATAATAGTGAGATCAAGTACTTCTTTTCCAGAAAAATTCCAAAGAACTAAAAGAGATTTTTTTACAAAAGAATAAGTAAACTAAAACAATATCTTTTAAAAGTGATTTTTTTTCCTACCCATACATTTATTTAACTATGTCCTCCAAGTGCTACAGACAACATACAACATGAGAGGTTGGTTGAAAAGAAAAGTGCATAAATGTGCTACACACAGGGTAGAGTATATAAAACACTAAGAAATGCCTGCAATTTAATATTTGAGGAAATTCAGTTTTTGGCTTTAAAGTTGTAAGGCCTTTACTTTTCTTTTTCTGCCTGTTGCATATTCTCACTACATTCTCTGTATTTTCACAACAGTTATTGGCTAGAAATCATTCCTCTCAGGAACACTAACATAGCATCAAACACAAGAATGGCAGATGCCAAGATATCACTCCCAGTTGGAAGATAATGTTATGATCCAGAAGGACATAATGTAAGTTACACACCTTAGGAGTTCCCTCCTCCTCATCACAAAAGTTTGCTCTTGCTATGTGCATTTTATGTGCATTGTCTCATTTAGTACCCATAAAATTTCATAAAATACACACTGCTAGTAATCCATTTTATGTGAGGAACCTGAGAAATTTACTTATGATTTGTACAAAATCATGTATCCATACTTATAAAGGCAGTGATCCAAGCTTAATTTTGCTCCCTTTTCCTCCTTAATGTATATGGTAACCAAATTAGGACATGGAGCCTGAAGGAGCAATATACACAGTCACTAAGACCATAGGCTCCGGAGCCAGGACACCTGCATTCATATCCTACCTCTGCTACTTAAGTGGCCAGTGCGCAAGTCCTTACTCTCACCTTCTCTTAGGCAAAGCAACAGTCTCTATCTTGGATCATGGCAGAGGTTAGATTAAGTAGCATATGTAAAGGGCTTAGAATGCTGCCTGACATATAGAATGTCCTCAGCAAGCTAAGTGATTGCATATACATTCACTTCCCAATCACTGATCAACCTTTCTCTGTGTTCAAGGCACCTGCAGATTAGAAAAAGGAGTGACAGTCTATGTTTTCAAAGGTTAGACCCTAACAGGAAACTTGCACACCACTAATTAGATGTCATCAATGTCTATAAAAGTATTGCTAAGGGAATTTAAAGAACAGAAACGATGAGTGTAGACAAGGGAAAGCTTTATGGAGTGGTGTGTTTAGACATAACTTGGATAGATGGATAGATTCTGGAGAGGTGGAGAAAGAGGAAAGGTAGTGGAAGTAATTTATTTAGCTGGATAGATAAAACACTGGGATAATCTTAAAATCACTTTCAAGAAACCTAGAGTTTTTCTCTCTTCTAGAGTAGGCGCACTGCCCATTCTCTGGACAAACACCCAGAGCATCTCTAGTCATTAACAAAAATTCCCTCTTAAAGAAGAAAATTGAGGTCAAGTATTTCAATGTCTGAGTCTTCCACAAACATCAGATTGTGTATTAATTTTTCATGAAGCAGTAAAACTATGACTTCACTGTTTAATAAGGAAAATATTTTGGTGTTCTGAGACAAATCCTAGCATGTGTGTGTGTTGGTGGGGGTCTTCACACACTACAAAGCATCAGACACCGGCAAGGTGTCCAAGAGGTCAGCTCAATAACCAGGGATAGTGACAATCAGATTCTACCTGTTAAGAGCTTAGTCCTATGAGATTGCTCCCTCAACCTTCGAATGCCAGTCAAAAGTGGTTCTGATTGACTGGCTATAGATTGAGGGGTTCCAGTAACCCCCACCTTAGACCTTAGTGGCATGCCACAAGTCCAGGCGCACTTACCTGTACTTCTGAGCAACTGACTTCTATGTCAGATGTTTCCACCGTCCCCTCCTAGGGTTTGATTAATCTGCTAGAGAGGCTCACAGAACTCAGAGAGACAACTTACTTGCTAGATTACTGGTTTATTATAAAAGTATATAACTCAGAACAGACAGAAGAGGAGCATGGAGCAAGGTCTGGGGAAAGGGTATGGGCTTCTACGCTGTGCGAGTACACCACTCTCCCCACATCTCTACTTGTTTCAGTGCAGTTCAGTTCAGTTGCTCAGTCATGTCCAACTCTTTGTGACTCCATGGACTGCAGCACGCCAGGCTTCCTTGTCCATCACCAACTCCTGGAGCCTACTCAAACTCATGTCCATTGAGTCGGTGATGCTCTCCAACCATCTCATCCTCTGCTGTCTCCTTCTCCTCCTGCCTTCAACCTTTTCCAGCATTAGGTTCTTTTCCAGTGAGTCAGTTCTTTGCATCAGGTAGTCAAAGTTTTGGAGTTTGGCTTTAGCATCAGTCCTTCCGATGAATGTTCAAGACTGATTTCCTTTAGGATGGACTGGTTGGATCTCCTTGCAGTCCAAGGAACTCTCAAGAGTCTTCTCTAACACCACAGTGCAAAAGCATCAATTCCTCAGTGCTCAGTTTTCTTTATAGTCCAACTCTCACATCCATACATGACTACAGGAAAAACCATTGCTTTGACTAGATGGACCTTTGTTGGCAAAGTAATGTCTCTGCTTTTTAATATGCTGTCTAGGTTGGTCTTAACTTTTCTTCCAAGGAGCAAGAGTCTTTTAATTTCATGGTTGCAGTCACGATCTGCAGTAATTTTGGAGCCCCCAAAATAAAGTCTGTCATTGCTTCCACTCTTTCTCCATCTATTTACCATGAAGTAATGGGACCAGATGCCATGGTCTTAGGTTTCTGAATGTTGACTTTTAAGCCAACTTTTTCACTCTTCTCTTTTACTTTCATCAAGAGGCTCTTTAGTTCTTCTTCACTTTCTGCAGTGTGTGTCATCTGCATATCTGAGGTTATTGATATTTCTCCCAGCAATGTTGATTCCAGCTTGTGCTTCATCCAGCCCAGCATTTCTCATGATGTACTCTGCATATAAGTTAAATAAGCCGGGTGACATTATGCAGCCTTGATATACTCCTTTTCCTATTTGGAACCAGTCTGTTGTTCCATGTCCAGTTCTAACTATTGTTTCCTGACCTGTATAGAGATTTCTCAAGAGGCAGGTCAGGTGGTCTGGTAGTCCCATCTCTTTAAGAATTTTGCACTTGTTTACCAACCCAGAAACTCTCTAAAACTTGTCCTTTTGGGGTTTGTGGAAGCCTCATCACAAAGGAATGAGTGATTAGATAACTGACCTTTGGTGACTGAGTTCCATCTCGAGCTCATTTTCCCTCCCCAATGTCAGGGTGGAACTGAAATTCCAATCCTGTAAGCTGGAATGACTACAAAGGCAACAGCCCCTATCTTCAGTTGCTTCAAGAATCATGTCATTAACAAAACAAAAGGTACTTTTTATCACTCTCAATGTTTAGGAAATTCCAAGGGTCTGGGGATCTCTGTGCCAGAGACAAGGACAAAGACTAAATATAGATTTCTTATTATAAGTCACAATATCACAAGAAAGAAGAAAACCAATAGCTACAATCTGAACTTGGCCTGTATGGAATTTTGTTAGAACCAGTCTAGTCTTATGTAGAGAGAGGGCTTGTATGTCATGGATCTTTCCATTTTACCTTTAGAATATCCTTTCTCTGTCCCTCCTTTCTGGTCCCACTTTTTACTTCAGCTTAGTTTCTAGTTCAGCCATCTAAAAAGGATAATGTATAGAGTGCCAATTTAACTTGCCTAAAACACATCACCCTTCCCACAAACCAGATGCTCACTCACCCTCATATTCCTCACACTGGCCAGAATTAAAATTTAAGTGCCATCATCAACATTTTCCACTTGCTTCTCTCAAAGATCTGGGCCTTGAGATTAAAACTCCAAAATGTCACTAAGATTGGTGCCTTCAGCCCCCTTTATTTTACCACTGGACTGTGGCAATTACTTTGCAATTGGTCTCCCTATTTTCTGCCCATTTCCCCTATAATTTATCCTAAAAGTTTTGCCAGGGAAAAAACGTCTAAAGAATAATAGTTTCTTTGCTGAAAAATTTCAAAGTTTTCCTATTTTCCACAGAATAAGGTTTTTATACTCAGACTGGCACTCAAAGTTTTCTTCACTGGACCTCAGTTTTTGCCTCCCATTTTTACCCTCTTCTTGCTCATTTTTGAAAATTTTGACTTAAGAACAGAATAATATGATCATTCTTTTGAACAAGTTTCCTCTCTCAAATGCTTATACCGTTTAAGATCTTCCTATTGAAATTCTACACATTTTTGAAAATCAACCTCAATAACTAACTACATCTGAAACTCATCAGTAGTTCCTCCTTTCTCTAAATTGCCATACCACTTTGTATATAGCTTTTGGGACATTTAGCACATTCTAACTCATGTTATAATCACATACGTAACATTTTTCAATGAGGAGCTATGTATGTTAAAAAGAAATTCACTCTTTAGCACCTAGTTTTGTGTTTTAAATAAAAAGTTCAATAAATATATATCAAATAAATGAACAAATAATGAATGTATCATTGAGAATAGAAGGCTGAGGATAAGAAAGAGAAAACTTTTCAATTTGCAGAAATTAGATTTCCAAAAGTTTCACATGTTGAATACACATTTGAACTCAGTCGTACATATAAAGCCTTCTGCTCTGTGTAATAGAAGTGGAGCATGTAGGTAGAATTTTATTAAAGTAGGGAAATCCAAGAGTCAGTATTTTCAGATAAGGGAATAACCCTTTGGGTATTGTCAATATATAATGTAACATTATTAAATTTATCTACCAAGATCAAAATAATATTTCCATGTGGAAATATTTCTAAATTTATGATGGAAGATATCTTGGTAGTAGATCGTGAAGGACACAATGCCGTAACAAGACAGTTGCGAGGATCTTTCAAATTTAAAACAGCTCGGAAAGACTCCTTCTTGTCTGTCTATGGAGAGGTACCTGCAATTGTGTCTAGCAATTAGTCAATTCTCATTATTAGAGTTAAAAGATTATGTGGACTCTTATGCTTCCAGACTCTGGAATTTCAAAGTCACCCTTGAACTTGAACATGCTGTGTAAATTTAAAAGATAAACCATACATGAATCATGCCATTCTTGTACTAACAGTCATATTTTGTATGACCTGGATGCCATGTACCTTCTAGAGTCTAAGGTTTCTGAAGAGAAGGTATGATAATTTGGAATGAGATAATTTCATTTAATTTTTAACTGTCGCGTGAGCTAAAAGCATCACTCGGAATTTAAATCAAAGCCAGCTTCAAATGAACTAAACCAACCTTGGATGAAAATGCTCCATTTCACATCAACTCTCAAAGCTGATTATGCATGTATGTTGTTTGCAAAGGTGAAATTCAATCGGCTCACACAATGAAAGCTGTGTTGGAAGTTAGTATTACATCCATTTAGATCTCACATGACAAGAGGCATTAGTTTGCTCTGACAAAGCAAACAAGCTGCACTGAAAAGATCACTAACTCAAGAAATTTTCTGCTAACAAGATTTGGGGGTGACTTAGTTACTCATTATACAGTCAGTGAATTACGACTCAGATTTTGAAAGATAAAGCAAGCTGTGCTTTAAAGTAACAGGGCAAAGAAATCCCTGTCTTTTTCCAGATGTTGTTTAGTCACAATGTTGTGTACCTTTGTGACCCTGTGGACTGTAGCCCTGCCAGGCTCCTCTGTCTATGGGATTCTCTAGCCAAGAATAGTGGAGTGGGTTGCCGTTTCCTTCTCCAGGGGATCTTCCTGACCCAGGGATCAAACCTGTGTCTCCTGTCTGCTACTTGGCAGGATTCTTTACTATTGTGCCACCTGGGAAGCCCCTTTTCCAGATGACTCACCTACAACCATGGCCTAAAACTGACTCACCTGGGGCCTACATCCTCCTCAGACTTCATCTTGACCTCTCACCTTCCTCCTCACTGTGCATCAGATCCCCTGGAGTACCAAGCCCTTCTCCCACTCAGAGGCTTCACCCTGAGCTCCTCTTAAGGGCTCATGCTTATTCTGTACAATTGTTCTGTCCACTAGAACATATGCTATCAAACACTTAAAATGTGGCTAGTGTGAATTAAGCTGTCCTGTGTTAAAGACACATTGTATTTTGAAAATACAGTATATGAAAAAAGAATGAGATAGGTAATAATTTTTCATATTGGCCACATGTTGAAGCGATAGTATTTTAGAGATTTGGGTTAAATAAAACATATTATTAAAATTCACTTTACTTGTTTCTTTTCATAACGTGGCTACTAGAAAGTTTGAAATTGTACAGGTGGTTTGCATTTGTGGCTTGAATTATATTTCAGATGGGCCATGCTTTCTTCTATATCAATTCACACATCATCACAGAGGGTTAAATTTGTCAGGAGACATTTGTTTTCTTTGTTTTATACACTGCTGTATCCAAACAACCTAGATACATGTGAAGCATGAAATGAACATCTGAAGAATGAATGAATGCCTTATACAGACAGTAATGAAGAGCTTAGGCTTTGGAATCAAGATGCCCAGATTTTCATCCCAGTTTGGCTGGTAATTAACTGTATGAACTTGGACAAGGACTAAGTCCTCAGAGGGTGGTTGTTAGGACAAAATAAATTCTTAATATCTAAGGTATTTAAATCAGGGCCTGAACTGTAGGAAGTATCAGCTTACTGGCACTATCAATAAATATTAGCTACAAGTAAGTATTATTAATCTATTCTGTAGATAGGAATATGAGACACAATACTAATCCTTTGGTTATTGAAATGATAAATAGTAGAGCTATGATTTAACTCTTGAACTACAAGACTCTAAGACACATATATAAATCCACAGTTGATATAAATAAAAACCTGAAGCAATTTTAAGTTGCTTCAATAAAGGTAGATATATAATTTATATCTAGCCATCCTGAGTGATTTTAGACTTTGGACTCTATATTGAATGTTATCTGTTAAAATGTGACATGTGATACCAATTATTAAATAGCTAACATTTATTCAGTTTTATAAGTGGCAGGTACTCGTCTTACATATTATGAGTATTATAATATTCAACTCTTATAGCAACTCACAAAGTGGACACTGTCCCTCACCATCTTTATTTTACAGAGGAGGAAACTCAGGAGATACAGAGAGGTCAAGGACTTGCCCAGGTCACAGAGTTAAGAAACGAAGGCGGTAGCTCCAGAGCCTGGGCTCTCCCCTTTCTCTGTACCACATTCTCCTCTCACAAGTTAAGCCTGAGGAACAGTAAAAGATGGCTGAACACTGAGCCTTGAAGTTTCTGTGATTCGCTCAAAGATAGGTACTGGCTTCTGGTAAACATCAGTATATTTTCTAAGAAAAATGGTTTTTTCAATGCAAACAGTGGAATAGGCCACTGAAGAGTAAATTTCCCTTCCAAAAGTCATGTTTGTAATTCATATAAACATAGACCATCAAAACTTCTTCTGTCCTGGGGATTGTTTTGCTTTAACTGGACTTAATGCAAGAAAAAAATTACTCTGTATGTCACACTGCATCAAATCCAATCAAGCTCAGTAAGTGACTATTTGCCTGTCTCTTCAGAAGCCCAACACAATAGATCCTATAATGGTTATACAATATTTAAATAAAACCAGACTAAGTTTCTGATTGAAGAAGCTATCACCTTTCATTAGAATGAGAAAATAAATTTTTCATAATAGGCTACTAACATGTTTGAATGGCTCAATTCATTTTCTAGCAGGTCGTAGCCAATACTCGCTACCAGGGAAGCCCTAATACCCACTACAGAGTAGTTTTATTGAAAACAATTATTTTAAAGAATGTAGTTTGTCTTGGTGACAAAGAGGTGTGTTCTTCCTCTGACAAGAAATGAAAAATAAATAAATAAATCTAAACACTCTAAATGTTTATATATATCAGTGATTTGGTTCTGAGACATTCCACCCTCTGTGAGGGGGAAAAGGAGAAAGTAATAAGAAAAAGGACAGATGATTACCAGTGAGCACAGCTGGGCATATGGCGGAAGCAACCAAAACCTGGAAAACCCACCAGCCAGAGGCAGCAAATGAGAGTCTGAAAGCCCAGACTCTGTTTCAATCCTGTCACTCATTACCTGTGTGTATGTGAGAATATCACGGGGCTTTTCCAAGAAATTATAAAATTAGAGGGTTCTGTTAAGATCACAAGGCCATTGGCAGTCCATACAAAATCTTTCTTAACCTGTGCATATGTCAGGGAATTCCAGTGACTAGAGTTTTGCTCTGGAAAATCCCATGGACAGAGGCGCGTGGTATGCTGCAGTTCACAGGGTCACAAAGAGAACTGGACAAAATTGAAGTGACTTAGCACACACACACACAGCAGAGTTTTGCTAAAACGTGTGAGTCACAGGGAGTGCTCCCTTCCACAAAACTTGAAGGCGAGGGACATCACACTCTTTGGTAGATAAGGAGGTAAAATCCACACACTATGGTCTCACCCAGTCATCAGGGGAGTTAACTGAGTAAATTCATATAACTCTGATCAAAGGGCTTGCATCAAATGCTCACAACTTTGGAGCCCAGAAGTGCAGTGTGAAAATGTCTATGTATGATGAGATCTAAACCCCTGTACTTAGTGTTTTTGGATAAGGATAATGTGAACAGAGGTTGCACAGTCATCCTGAAAAATAGAAAAGAAAGACCGAATAGATCATTATGTATTATTTCCTTACCCACCAAGGTCTGAGTCTGGGAGTGTGGGAGAGAGGCATTTCCTTCTATGGAAATGGGCAAACCAGATCCCTAGAGCCTGACACACCAGAGTGTCCCAGTGAGATAATATTCATTTGCCTTGTTCTGATTGATTCTATACTTCACAGGATAGCCTTTGGTTCACAGGGTATGTCAATTTCCAATTTGCCTAAGGTTTTTGTTTTTGTTTTTTTTAATTAAGAAGAAGTAAATCTGCATTCTGATGGAATTTCTATGAGAAATGGGCTTTAGGGCGTATATGTACCAATTGGCCAATTTAAGTGTTCTATTTTAACTAATAATTGTATTTCTCACTCTAAATTAATTAACTAATTGATATTGCAGTTGAAATATACCAATTTCACTTAGCTTTGTTAATGGGAGTCTGTCCCTGGAAAATGGATCTTTTCTAAAGATTCTGGCAAGTGAGTTTTTAAAGCCAAATATCCCCAAGTATTCTGGACTTTGGATTCAAGTTTTTTTAGATTGAACCATATGAAATTGCCTTTTTTTTTACAATGTATTTATTTATATTGACATATAGTTGGTTTACAATGTTAGTTTCAAGTATATAACAGTGATTTGATATTTTTATGGATTATACTCCATTTAAAGTTATAAAATATAAACTATATTTATTTTACACCTAGTAGTTTGTTGCTCTTAGTCGCTTTTTCCTATTTTGCCCCTGCCCCCACCTCTCACATCAGTGATAACCACTAGTTTTTTCCTTGTATCTGTGAGTCTGTTTCTGTTCTGTTATATCCATCATTTGTTTGGGGATTCACTCTTGTTTTCAAAGGGTAAATCACAAATTCCCAGGCTCTGTCCTACTTGATTAGTAGGAAATCATGTCTTCTCACCTTTCTGAGTATTTCTTGCTTTTTTTTAGGAATACCTGCAAGTCCTAAAACCTGTACTGATTGTCACTTAACATCTCTGTCAACTGTCTTCCTCCCCACCAGCAGATTTCTTTGCCAGTTGCTTTTTGCGTGTCCTTAACCAGCGGCACTGTGCTTTGGTAGTTTTCCTGTATGGCATCACTGCAGATCTGGCAGAGGCTTGGAAACAAACCTAGATTACTTCACTAAAGATGTGGGCTTATAAAAAAGAATAACCACAAGAAAAGAAAAGAAAAAATTTCTTAAAATTGGTCAAAGGTATAACTATGAGATGAAGGCATTGTTATAAGTTGTTGAAAACCTAGACCTTAGTAACTCAGCATGTGACCTTATTTGGAAATAGTGTTGTTGCAGATGTAATTAGTTAAGTTAAAATGAAGTTACACATGAGTAGGGTGGGCATCTAACCCAATATGATTGGTCTCCTTATAAAAAAGGGGAACTTTGGACAGAAAGCATGCGCACACACACACAAGGAGAATGTCAACTGAAGACTGGAGTTCTGTAAGCTGGGGAACTATTAAGGGAATATTTCATGCAAAGATGGGAGTGATAAAAAGAGAAATTACAAAAACCCAACAGAAGCAGATGAGGTTAAGAAGAAGTGGCAAGAATACACAGAACTATCCAATAAAGGTCTTAATGACCCAGATAATCATATTGGTTGGTCACTCACCTCACCGAGAGTCAGACTTCTTGGAGTGTGAAGTCAAGTGGGCCATAGGAAGAATTACTATGAACAAAGCTAGTGAGCTAGTGGAGGTGATGGAATTCCAGCTGAGCTATTTCAAATCCTAAAAGATGATGCTGTGAAAGTGCTACACTCAATATGTCAGCAAATTTGGAAAACTCAGCAGTGGCCACAGGACTGGGAAATGTCAGTTATCATTCCAATCCCAAAGAAGGGCAATGCCAAAGAATGTTCAAACTATCATACAATTGTGTTCATTTCACATGCTGGTAAGGTTATGCTCAAGAATCTTTAGGCTAGTCTTCAGCAGTACATGAACCCAAAATGTACAGGCTGGGTTTAGAAAAGGCAGAGGAACTAGAGTTCAAATTGCCAATATTTGTTGGATCATATAGAAAGCAGGGGAATTCCAGGAAAACATCTACTTCTGCTTCATTGACTACATAAAAGCCTTTGACTGTGTGGATCACAACAAACTGGAAAATTCCTAAAGAGATGGGAGTGTCAGATCACCTTACCTGTCTCCTGAGAAACCTGTATGCAGGTAAAGAGGCAACAGTTAGAACTGGACATGGAACAACTGACTAGTTCCAAACTGGGAAGGGAGTACATTAAGGCTGTATATCGTCAGCCTTATTTAAATTATATGAAGAATACATCACATGAAATGGTAGGATGGATGAATTACAAGCTCCTGGAGTCAAGACTGCCGGGAGAAATGTCAATAACCTCAGATACACAGATGATACTACTCTAATGGCACAAAGCAAAGAGGAACTAAAGATCCTCTGAATGAGGGTAAGAAATGAGAGTAAAAAAGCTGGCTTAAAACCCAACATTAAACAAAGTAAGATCATGGCATCCTGTCCCATCATTTCATGGCAAATAGAAGTAGGAAAAGTAGAAGCAGTGACAGATTCTATTTTCCTGGGCTCCAAAATTACTGTAGATAGTGACTGCAGTCATGAAATCAAAAGACCCTTGCTTCTTGGAAGGAAAGCTAAGACAAATCAGGTAGTGTCTTAAAAAGCAGAAATATCACTTTGCTGAAAAGGTCCATATAGTCAAAGCTCTGCTTTTTCTAGTAGTCATATATGGATGTGAGAGTTGGACCATAAAGAAGGCTGAGGGCTGAAGAACTGATGTTTTCGAATTGTGGTGCTGGAAAAGACTCCTGAGAATTTCCTGGGCTGCAAGGAGATCAAACCAATCAACCCTAAAGGAAATCAACACTGAATATTCATTGGAAGGTTGATGCTGAAGTTTCAATAGTAAGGAGATCAAAACCAATCAATCCTAAAGGAAATCAACACTGAATATTCATTGGAGGGTTGATCTGAAGCTTTAATACTGTGGCCACCTGATGTGCTGAGCTGACTCGTTGGAAGACCTTGATGCTAGGAAAGATTGAAGGCAAAAGGAGAAGAGGGTAGCAGAGGATGAGATAGTTAGATAGCACCACCAACTCACTGGATGTGAATCTGAGCAAACGCCTAGAGATAGTGAAGGGCAGAGGACGCATGCATGCTGCAGTCCATGGGGTCACAACGAGTCAGACACAACTTAGCAGCTGAACAACAGCAAGGAGAGAGGCCTGGGAAAATCCTCCCCTAGCATTTTCAGAGGGAGTATGGCCCAGCTGACACCTGATTTTGAACTTCTAGCATACAGAATTGAGAGACAATAAACTGGACATGGAACAACAGACTGGTTCCAAGTAGGAAAAGGTGTACGTCAAGGCTGTATATTGTCACCCTGCTTATTTAATTATATGCAGAGAACATCATGAGAAACGCTGGACTGGAAGAAACACAAGCTGGAATCAAGATTGCTGGGAGAAATATCAATAACCTCAGATATACAGATGACACCACCCTTATGGCAGAAAGTGAAGAGGAACTAAAAGCTTCTTGATGAAAGTGAAAGAGGAAAGCGAAAAAGTTGGCTTAAAGCTCAACATTCAGAAAACGAAGATCATGGCATCTGGTCCCTTCACTTCATGGGAAATAGATGGGGAAACAGTGGAAACAGTGGCTGACTTTATTTTGGGGGCTCCAAAATCACTGCAGATGGTGACTGCAGCCATGAAATTAAAAGACGCTTACTCCTTGGAAGAAAAGTTATGACCAACCTAGATAGTATATTCAAAAGCAGAGACATTACTTTGCCGACTAAGGTTCATCTAGTCAAGGCTATGGTTTTTCCTGTGGTCATGGATGGATGTGAGATTTGGACTGTGAAGAAGGCTGAGCACCCGAAGAATTGATGCTTTTGAACTGTGGTGTTGGAGAAGACTCTCGAAAGTCCCTTGGACTGCAAGGAGATCCAACCAGTCCATTCTGAAGGAGATCAGCCCTGGGATTTCTTTGGAAGGAATGATGCTAAAGCTGAAACTCCAGTACTTTGGCCACCTCATGTGAAGAGTTGACTCATTGGAAAAGACTCTGATGCTGGGAAGGATTGGGGGCAGGAGGAGAAGGGGACAACAGAGGATGAGATGGCTGGATGGCATCACTGACTCGATGAACATGAGTCTGAGTGAACTCTGGGAGATGGTAATGGACAGGAAGGCCTGGCATGCTACGATTCATGGGGTCGCAAAGAATTGGACACGACTAAGTGACTGAACTGAACTGGAAACTTCTCTTGTTTAAACCACTTGGCATGCTGTACTTTGTTACAGTGGCCTTAGTAAACTAATCCAAGGATATAATGGTTACTTCAAACTCCAGACTAAACCCCTGCCTGTTGTATCTTAGGCCCTGCCTATTGCCACACTGCAGACCCAAATCACCTGCAGATAAACCCATAACTCTCTGTAGAAAGATTGCTATGCTCTCCTTACCTACTGCCTAGGCCCAGCAAGCAACCTTCTCATATCCCTCTGAAAGATTAAAAGAAATATTAAAAGATTAAAAGAAAATATTATTTCTCTGCAGTTATCATAAGGTCTATTTCACAGTTAAGGTCAAAACACGTTCTGCTAAGATGTAATTTTAATCACAACGAGAGAAGTTGTCTCGAACCTCTCTATTACAGGGTAATGTTTGGCTTTCCCTCTGTGTAACAAGAGGCTTATGAAGCTTTTACTCAGCATTAAAAAAGGACAGTTTTCTTTCCAAGGTTGAATTCTGCTCATCACTTCAGAAAAAAGTGTGAAGTAGTAGCTTGTCTCTAATCACTTGGGTTTCAGGGTGTTCAACACTGTGTACCGTTGTTTAGTTTTGTGAGACTGATGAACTTACTGTGGACACAGTTTGAATTTTTAGGGAAATGTCACCTCTGAATGTCCCCTGGCTGATGCTGTGTGGGGAATGGCATTCACACCCCACCTGCACCCCAGTAACACTTCTATTCTCATTCTCTTATATGCTCATGGTCTATCTCAGCAAGCTCAGCCTGAGTTTTCTGGCCTCAGTATTCTTGCTGCCTCTCCAGCTAGGATAAATTTCCAGAGAGTTAAGAGCCCTGGGAGCAGTCCTCAGCCAATGCAAAACAGGAGATGGTGCATAAAGGTCTCTTATTGCCAGTGTCATGGGTTGACTTGCAAAAGATACATTGAAGTCCTAACCCCTAGTACCTGTGAATGTGACCGTGTTTTTGGAAATGGGGTCTTTGTAAGTGTAATCAGGTTAACATTAAGTCATGTTGGATAAGAATGGGCTTTAATCCAGCCTGATGGGGTTCTTATAAGAAGAAAATTTGGCCACAAAAGATACAGAGGGAAGATGGCCATGTGAAGACAGAGGCAGAGAATGAAGTAATATTACCAGAAGCCAAAGGATATCTGAGGCTACCAGAAGCTGGAAGAGGCAAGGAAGGATCTTCCTCTAGAGGCTTTGGAAAGATTATGACCCTGCCAACACCCTGATTTCAGCCTTATAGCTTCCAGAACTGTGAAAGAATAAATTTTGATTAAGTCATCTAGTTGTGAACTTTATTACAATAGCCCTAGGAAACCAGTATGGGCAGCTTGGCTGGATTATAGTGCCAGTTATTAGACACAAACAAATTTAAGTGTTGCTGTGAAGGTGTTTAGTACATACAGTCAACTTTAAGAAAAGATTTCCTTTAATATTATGAGTGAATGCCTTAAGAGTAAAAATAGAAGTTTCCTAGAGAGGAAGAGATTCTGCCTCAAAACTGTATCATCTCATACTTCAAAAACAAACATATGAACAAACTCATAGGATCACCAGCTAAAGGCCATGGGGAGGGGAGGTGGAATTGGATAAAGTCAGTCAAAAAGTACTACACATTTCTAGTTATAAGATAAGTAAGTATTAGGGATGTAATGTACAGCATGATAAATATAATTAATACTGTTTTATGTACTATATAAAGGTTGTTAAGGGAATGTATGGATGTGAGAGTTGGACTGTGAAGAAAGCTGAGCACTTAAGAATTAGTGCTTTTGAACTGTGGTGTTGGAGAAGACTCTTGAGAGTCCCTTGGACTGCAAGGAGATCCAACCAGTACATTCTAAAGGAGATCAGCTCTGGGATTTCTTTGGAGGGAATGATGCTGAAGCTGAAACTCCAGTACTTTGGCCACCTCATGCAAAGAGTTGACTCATTGGAAAAGACCCTGATGTTGGGAGGGATTGGGGGCAGGAAGAGATGGGGATGACCGAGGATGAGATGGCTGGATGGCATCACTGACTCAATGGACGTGAGTCTGAGTGAACTCTGGGAGTTGGTGATGGACAGGGAGGCCTGGCGTGCTGCGGTCCATGGGGTCACAGAGAGTCGGACATGACTCAGCAACTGAACTGAACTGAAGGGAGTAAATCCTAAAAGTTCTCATCGCATATTTTTTTCTCTTTTAAACTTTGTAGATACAAAATATGAGGTGATGAATGTTAACTAAACTTGTGATAATCATTCCATAGTGTATATAAGTCAAATCATTTTCATGTACACCTTAAACTTACAATATGTTGTATATTAATTATATCTCAATAAAACTGGAAGAAAAAAATAATATATCAACCCCTGCCTGAGTTGCCAGCCTACCCTGTTGCAAGCCTCACTGATTTCATGAGCCAGTTCCTTAAAATAAATCACACACACCACACACACATAGTGTATGTAGATGGCAATCTCACCTAGGACTTCCCAGGTGGCACTAATGATAAAGAACCTGCCTGCCAATGGAGTAAACATAAGAGACACAAGTTTGATCCCTGGGTTTGGAAGATGCCCCAGAGGAGGACATGGCAATCCACTCTAGTATTCTTCCCTGGTGAATCTCACGGACAGAGGAGCCTGGCAGGATACATAGGGTTGCAAAGCGTTGGACCCAACTGAGCTGACTTAATAGGCACACATTCTCACCCTGATATGCTTGAGTGTGAGCAGGATCTGACACCTATAGCTAACAGAGGCGGTGGTATATATGTCATTACATACGTATTATATGTATATATTATACACGTTATCTGCTCAGTTGTGGCTGACTCTTTTTGTGACCTGATGGACTGTAGCTCACCTGGCTCCTCTGTCCATGAAATTCTCCAGGCAAGAATACTGAAGTGGGTTGCCATTTCCTTCTCCAGGGGATCCTCACAACCCATGAATTGAACCCAAGTCTCCTGCATTGCAGGCTGATTCTTTTCTGTCTGAGCCACCAGAGAAGCCCATATGTTATACACACACACAATTATATTACATAAGATTACAGTCTTATTGAAAGTCTCTCTCTTGCTGGCTTTGAGGAAGCAAATGGCTGTGATAGTAAAGCCTACCTAGCAAAAAGTGAGGGCAGCCTCTGACCGAGATCCCATGAGAAACGGAGGCCCTCAGTCTGCCAGTCTACAAGGAACTGAGTGCCAACAACCATGTTAGACAGGAAGTGGGGACTCCCTCAGCTGAACCCCCAGGAATGAAACTGCAGCCCCAGATGACACTTTGAGTGCAGCCTTTGAGACCCAGAAGCATGTGAGTTAGAAATCTTAAAGAATTATGGTGACACACCAAATGGGGAAAAAAAGAGAGACTAGAACTTTGTCCATCAGACTCCAAGTTCAAAGATCTTTTATTCTATCCCTCTTTTCATCAGTTGAACACTTACGCTGCATACGCTGGTGCTAAGGAAAGGGTCCAGACAAGAGTGAGCATGTAAGTGTGAGTGTGGGTGTGTGCATGTCTGTCTTTTGTGATTTGTAAAAATTTGACTTACACATCCGCACTTCCACTCATCCACACAAATCCCTATTTCTAACTCAGAGCAACTTGGCAGTAATAAGCATCAAAGATAATCATTTCATGTGAGGAAACAGAGAGTGATTGAACTGTTAGCACTCAGGAAATTTTGCCCTCCTGGCCTCCTGCTTCCTGACGGACATTGATTCGACTGGAAAACTGCAGAGACATGGCTGTTTCACCTCCATTTAAAGTAATTAGAATTAGTGAGAGAATGTCTAAGTGTGATACCTATTCCTAGTTTTCACAATTATCATGAACTTCTGGGAAAGGGTAAAGGGGAAACCCATATTGACCTCTCGCAGGCCAGATTATGTTAGCAAATAACCACTGATCTCAAGGATACCACTGCCAGTAAGTTTTACCATTTATTTTCTGTAAAAGTATGATTCTTTATCTTGGCCCTGCTATATAACTATGGTGCTGGGAAACTGTGTGAGATCTGAAGTCAGAAAACTCAGTAGCATGTACCCATAAACTTGCCCTGAATTGGAAAAGCAACCTAAAATCCAGGACATGCTCCACTCCCAGGAAAACTTCAACATCACTAAATATAGTGAACTATGGTATCCAATTTTTAGAAAATTCCAGAGAGAAAAATGGATGAACCCATTCTCCATGGCTGCTATGGCTGTAAATCAGTATCCTTGTGGCTGAAAACCTTGGGAAGCCCTGCATGCCCTCATTCGATATTTAAAACTCCCTAAGTTTATTTTAAATAAGTTAAAATAAATAAAATAATTAAATAAAATAAATAAAACTTTAAATTTTTATTTAAAAAATAAAGAGTTAGACTTTATTTTGGGGGCTCCAAAATCACTGCAGATGGTGATTGCAGCCATGAAATTAAAAGACACTTACTCCTTGGAAGGAAAGTTATGACCAACTTAGCATATTCAAAAGCAGAGACAATACTTTGCAAACAAAGGTCCATCTAGTCAAGGCTATGGTTTTTCCAGTAGTCATGTATGGATATGAGAGTTGGACTGTGAAGAAAGCTGAGCATCGAAAAATTGATGCTTTTGAACTGTGGTGTTGGAGAAGACTCTTGAGAGTCCCTTGGACTGCAAGGAGATCCAACCAGTCCATCCTAAAGGAGATCAGACCTGGGTGTTCGTTGGAAAGACTGATGCTAAAACTGAAACTCCAATACTTTGGCCACCTCATGTGAAGAGTTGACTCATTGGAAAAGACCCTGATGCTGGGAGGGATTGGGGGCAGGAGGAGAAGGGGACGAAAGAGGATGAGATGGCTGGATGGCATCACCGACTCGATGGACATGAGTTTGAGTGAACTCCGGGAGCTGGTGATGGACAGGGAGACCTGGCTTGCTGCAGTTCATGTGGTC
The DNA here is from genome assembly GCA_917880005.1 of Nanger dama. Taxonomy (NCBI): domain Eukaryota; kingdom Metazoa; phylum Chordata; class Mammalia; order Artiodactyla; family Bovidae; genus Nanger; species Nanger dama. The sequence continues at coordinate 17,145,768 of CAKJTW010000010.1, forward strand.
GCAAAGAGTCAGACACGACTGAGCAACTGAAATGAACTGAACTGAACTGAAGTTTATTTTAAAATAGTTTTTACTTCAAGAAACTTCATCTAGCTGTGTCTGTGTCTTTCTGTCAGTCTTGTCCCCTTGATGCTGATATCACACAGTGCAGATACACAGGGCAATGGCAACAGAGTTGGGGTTGGGTGTAGGCATATGGGAAAGAGTAAACTGACGTGCTAACAGGATTTGTGCTTTGTATCTAACTATAAAATTACAAGTGATTTGCTGTTTTGACTTCATGAATTTTCTAAAATTTGTATTACTGAGTAGTTTTAAAATTAATTTAAAGGCAACTTTCAAGAGTGAGCTTCCCAATCAACACGGCAGAAACCCGTGGCATTTTTATGACCTGGCCTCATGTGCCAGCACCATGCTCTTTTGGTGAAGAAGTTTCTACATCCGTTGACAGTTTTCTGCAACCAGAGTTCACCTACGGGCATGAGCTGGCAGCCATGGGTGTTGCCTCTGTCCTAGAGCAACTGGCCAGCTTCCTTCTCTCAGGGAAGAAGAAACAGTTTACCACACATGTTTGGAAGGTACTGATGGGAGAGCAGGCGGTGAGGAGATACCCCTCCTCCAAGGTAAGGAGCAGCAGCTGCGCTTTGCTGGAGCAGCTGTGAAGAGATACCCCACGCCCAAGGTAAGAGAAACCCAAATAGGATGGTAGGTGTTGCAAGAGGGCATCAGAGGGCAGACACACTGAAGCCATACTCGCAGAAAACTAGTCAATCTAATCACACTAGGGCCACAGCCTTGTCTAACTCAGTGAAACCAAGCCATGCCTGCGGGGCAACCCAAGATGGGGGGGCCATGGTGGAGAGGGCTGACAGAATGTGGTCCACTGGAGAAGGGAACGGCAAGCCACTTCAGTATTCTTGCCTTGAGAACCCCATGAGCAGTATAAAAGGCAAAATGATAGGATACCAAAAGAGGTACTCCCCAGGTTATCAGGTGTCCAATATGGTACTGGAGATCAGTGGAGACATAACTCCAGAAAAAACAAAGGGATGGAGCCAAAGCAAAAACAGTACCCAGTTGTGGCTGTGACTGGTGATAGAAGCAAGATCTGATGCTGTAAAGAGCAATATTGCATAGGAACCTGGAATGTCAGGTCCGTGAATCAAGGCAAATTGGAAGTGGTCAAACAAGAGATGACAAGGGTGAATGTCGACATTCTAGGAATCAGCGAACTAAAACGGACTGGAATGGGTGAATTTAACTCAGATGACCATTATATCTACTACTGTGGGCAGGAATCTCTCAGAAGAAATGGAGTAGCCATCATGGTCAACAAGAGAGTCCAAAATGCAGTACTTGGATGCAACCTCAAAAATGACAGAATGATCTCTGTTCGTCTCCAAGGCAAATCATTCAGTATCACAGTTTTCTAAGTCTATGCCCCAACCAGTAACACTGAAGAAGCTGAAGTTGAACAGTTCTATGAAGACCTACAAGACCTTTTAGAACTATAGGGGACTGGAATGCAAAAGTAGGAAGTCAGGAAACACCTGGAGTAACAATCAAATTTGGCCTTGGAATGCAGAATGAAGCAGGGCAAAGACTAATAGACTTTTGCCAGGAAAAGGCACTGGTCATAGCAAACACCCTCTTCCAACAACACAAGAGAAGACTCTACACATGGACATCACCAGATGGTCAATACTGAAATCAGATTGATTATATTCTATGCAGCCAAAGATGGAGAAGCTCTATACAGTCGATGAAAACAAGACCAGGAGCTGACTGTGGCTCAGATCATGAACTCCTTGTTACCAAATTCAGACTGAAATTGAAGTAGGGAAAACTGCTAGACCATTCAGGTATGACCTAAATCAAATCCCTTATGATTATACAGTGGAAGTGAGAAATAGATTTAGAGGCCTAGATCTGATAGACAGAGTGCCTGATGAACTATGGAATGAGGTTCGTGACATTGTACAGGAGACAGGGATCAAGACCATCCCCATGGAAAAGAAATGCAAAAAAGCAAAATGGCTGTCCGGGGGAGTCCTTACAAATAGCTGTGAAAAGAAGAGAAGCAAAAAGCAAAGGAGAAAAGGAAAGATATAAGTATCTGAATGCAGAGTTCCAAAGAATAACAAGAAGAGATAAGAAAGCCTTCTTCAGCAATCAATGCAAAGAAATAGAGGAAAAGAACAGAATGGGAAAAACTAGAGATCTCTTCAAGAAAATTAGATGCCAAGGGAATATTTCATGCAAAGATGGGCTCAATAAACGACGGAAATGGTCTGGACCTAACAGAAGCAGAAGATATTAAGAAGAGATGGTAAGAATACATGGAAGAACTGTACAAAAAGATCTTCACGACCCAGCTAATCATGATGATATGATCACTAATCTAGAGCCAGACATCCTGGAATGTGAAGTCAAGTGGGCCTTAGAAAGCATCACTATGAACAAAGCTGGTGGAGGTGATGGAATTCCAGTGGAGCTCTTTCAAATCCTGAAAATGATGCTGTGAAAGTGCTGCACTCAATATGCCAGCAAATTTGGAAAACTCAGCAGTGGCCACAGGACTGGAAAGGGTCAGTTTTTATTCCAGTCTCAAAGAAAGGCAATGCCAAAGAATGCTCAAACTACCACACAATTGCACTCATCTCACATGCTAGTGAAGTAATGCTCAAAATTCTTTAGGCCAGGCTTCAGCAATATGTGAACCATGAACTCCCTGATGTTCAAGCTCGTTTTAGAAAAGGCAGAGGAACCAGAGATCAAGTTGCCAACATCCTCTGGATGATGGAAAAAGCAAGAGAGTTCCAGAAAAACATCTCTTTCTGCTTTATTGACTATGCCAAAGCCTTTGACTGTGTGGATCAACAATAAACTGTAGAAAATTCTGAAAGAGATGAGAATACCAGACCACCTAAGCTGCCCTTTGAGAAATCTGTATGCAGGTCAGGAAGCAACAGTTAGAACTGGACATGGAACAACAGACTGGTTCCAAATAGGAAAAGGAGTATGTCAAGGCTGTATATTGTCACCCGGCTTATTTAACTTCTATGCAGAGTACATCATGAGAAATGCTGGGCTGGAAGAAGCACAAGCTGGAAACAAAATTTATGGGAGTAATATCAATAACCTCAGATATGCAGATGACACCACCCTTATGGCAGAAAGTGAATAAGAACTAAAGAGCCTCTTGATGAAAGTGAAAGAGGAAAGCGAAAAAGTTGGCTTAAAGCTCAACATTCAGAAAACAAAGATCATGGCATTCAGTCCCATCACTACATGCAAAATAGATGGGGAAACAGTGTCACACTTTATTTTGGGGGGCTCCAAAATCACTGCAGATGGTGACTGCAGCCATGAAATTAAAAGACGCTTACTCCTTGGAAGAAAAGTTATGACCAACATAATAGTATATTCAAAAGCAGAGACATTACTTTGCCGACTAAGGTCCATCCAGTCAAGGCTATGGTTTTTCCTGTGGTCATGTATGGATGTGAGAGTTGGACTGTGAAGAAGGCTGAGTGCCGAAGAATTGGTGCTTTTGAACTGTGGTGTTGGAGAAGACTCTTGAGAGTCCCTTGGACTGCAAGGAGATCCAACCAGTCCATTCTGAAGGAGATCAGCCCTGGGATTTCTTTGGAAGGAATGATGCTAAAGCTGAAACTCCAGTACTTTGGCCACCTCATGTGAAGAGTTGACTCATTGGAAAAGACTCTGATGCTGGGAAGGATTGGGGGCAGGAGGAGAAGGGGATGACAGAGGATGAGATGGCTGGATGGCATCACTGACTCGATGAACATGAGTCTGAGTGAACTCCGGGAGTTGGTGATGGACAGGGAGGCCTGGCGTGCTGCAATTCATGGGGTCACCAGGAGTCGGACACGACTGAGTGACTGAACTTTAAAATAACGTGGATAGTTGGTACAACAACTATACTTGAAAAAAACAATATGTGTAGATGGACTTCTACTCTGATTTGGTATCTATATATACCACTTACAAACCTATTATTAATAGTTGTGCTTGTTATCTTTGGTTGGTAAGATTATGATTTTTTGCTTATATGCATTTTTAAATTATAATCAAAATAATACCAACACTTAAAATTTTAAGAGTGTCCTCATACTTGAAATATTAGGAATCCTAGTGTAGGTGCCAGTCACTCAAAGGATACATCACAGAGCAGCAGTGTCGCCATCACGGGGGCAGTGCAGAAACTCAGGCTTCACCCCAGATTTTCTTATTTGGTATCTGCCTTTTAGTAAGGTCTTGGGGACTTTGTATGAGCATAAAGTTTCACAAGCACTTGTGTGGCCGGATAATTCACTCTGCAGAGATTTTTTCACCCATATCATCAAGGCATTTTCATTCCTCTTTTAAATATTCTGAACGACAATAAATGATGCTATAACTGTGAGTGACTCAAGTTCAACGATGGACACTTGGGAATTGTGAACAGGATTCTCTGTGATATTTGATGAAAAACATATATCCTTTAGACGAGCATACATAATGTATTTGGAGGATGGAGTAGACAGAGGGAAGTCTGGGACAAGTGTAAGCAAGAAGAAACTTGGACTATAGTAATTCTCATTGCTAGTGGAAATAGGAAGTACTCTGAGATAGAAACATCATGATGGGGGTGGAGAGGTAGTTATTATAATTTTTTAGTCAATTTTACACCACTGATTATCTTATTATGAATGGATTTTTTTTATAACTTACATCTGTATGTAGCTTTAGGTTTTATTTTACAGATATCGTATTTTATCTTTACCACTACCCACTAATGATGAGGATTACTGTGATTTAGAGAAGTTGTTGTTGTTCAGTTGCTTAATCATTTCATGTCTGACTTTTTCGCAACCCTATGGAATGTAGCTTGCCAGGCTCCTCTGTCCTCCAACATCTCCCAGAGTTTGCTCAAATTCATATCCATTGAGTCAGTGATGCTATCAAACCATCTCATCTTCTGCCACACCCTTCTTTTGCCTTTAATCTTTCCCAACATCAGGTGGCCAAAGTTTTGGAGCTTCATTTCCAGTGTCAGTTCTTCCATTGAATATTCAGGGTGAATTTCCTATAAGAATGACAGGTTTGTTTTTCTTGTAGTTCAAGGGACTCTGAAGAGTCTTCTCCAGCATCGCAGTTCAAAAGCATCAATTCTTGGTGCTCAGCCTTCTTTATGGTCCAACTCTCACATCCATAACTATTGGATGACTATCCATCACTACTGGAAAAACCATAGCTTTGACTATACAGAAATTTGTCAGCAAAGTGATGTCTCTGTTTTTTAATATTCTGTCTATGTTTGTCATAGCTTTTTTTCCAAGGAGCAAGCATCTTTTAATTTCATGGCTGCAGTCACTGTCCACAGTGATTTTGGAGCCTAAGAAAAGAAAATCTGTCACTTGTTTCTACTCTTTCACTTTCTATTTGCCATGAAGTGATGAGACCAGATGTCATGTTCTTAGATTTTGTAATGTTGAGTTTTAAGTCAGTTTTTTCACTCACCTCTTTCACCCTCAACCAGAGGCTCGTTAGCTCCTCTTCGCTTTCTGCCACTAGAGTGGTATCATCTGCATATCTGAGGCTGTTAATATTTCTCCTGGGAATCTTATTTCTAGCTTGTGATTCATCTAGCCTGGCATTTTACATGATATATTCTTCATATAAGTTAAATGAAAAGGGTGACAATATACAGCCTTGTTTTACTCCTTTCACAATTTTGAAATAGTCGGTTGTTCCATGTTCTGTTCTGTTTCTTCTTGACCCCCACACAGGTTTCTCAGGAGATAGATAGGTAATATGGTCTGACACTCCCATCTCTTTAAGGGTTTTCCACAGTTTGTGATCCAGACAATCAAAAGCTTTAGCTTCAGAGAAACAGAAGTAGATGTTTTTCTGGGACTCCCTCACTTTCTCTATGATCTAATGAACACTGACAATTCAATCTCTTGTTCCTCTGTTTCTTTGAAACCTAGCTTGTACATCTGGAAATTCTCAGTTCACACTCATCAGACTTTACTTTCAAACCGAGACACATCCATGGCTAAGCATCATTACTGCTTTGGTCTAGCTGCTTCCATCTTGGAGCATCTATGGAGCTGTTAATTATTGTGCTTTTCTCTTCTCCAACAGCATATTGGACAGCTTCCAACCTGGGGGGCGGGGGGCTCATCTTTCACCATCATATCTTTTTGTCTTTTCATACTGTCTGTGGGGTTCTCCAGGCAAATTACTGAAGTAGATTGCCATTTCCTTCTCCAGGGGACCACGTTTTGTCAAAACTCTTCACTATGACCCATCTGTCTTGGGCGGCCCTGCATGGCATGGCTCATAGCTTCATTGAGTTACACGAGTCCTTTCACCACAACAAGACTGTGATCCATGAAGGAGTCCAAGAAGTTAACATCTGGCTAAACTCTGGAGAAGGCAATGGCACCCCACTCCAGTACTCTTGCCTGGAAAATCCCATGGATGGAGGGAGCCTGGTAGACTATAGTCTATGGGGTCACAAAGAGTCGGACATGACTGAGCGACTTCACTCACTCACTCAGACCTTGGTAAGCTAATCAGTGAAGAGACTCTGAGTCAAAGCTTCCTTCTGCACTAATAGCCAAGATGGAGCCAGGAAGAACCCTTGTTATGACTTCTTCTCTCAGGGTCTCCATCTCTGGTTTCAGTCCCGTTCACCTACCCATGTGTCCATCTCTCCTGACTAAGCTCAGGACTGTGAAGGCTCCAGGCAATAGTATAGAAACATGACATGCATCCTTACCAACAAGGAGCTCACAATCTAGAGAGACTCTCTTTTCCACGTTTTATATTTTTAATTCAATATGCCAAGTAGTCATGCTATCACTCTTACGAACATGATATACCCCATACTGCATGAGAGTTTCTTCTGGGAATCACTTTTCCTTAACCTCTGCTCAAGTACTTATTTTGTGATGAGTCCAGTGTTCACTCAGTTGTGTTCGACTCTTTGTGACACCATGGACAGTAACCCACCAGTCTCCTCTGTTCATGGGATTCTAGAGGCAAGAATACTGGAATGGGTTGCCATTTCCTCCTCCAGGGGATCTTCTTTACCCAGGGATTGAACTTACGTCTCCTGTGTCTCCAGCACTGCAGGCAGATCAGATCTTTACTGCTGATCCATCAGGGAAGATTTGATGGGCCCAGCTGCTACTGCTACAGCTAAGTCACTTCAGTCGTGTCCACCTCTGCGCGATCCCATAGACGGCAGCCCACCAGGCTCCCCTGTCCCTGGCATTCTCCAGGCAAGAACAATGGAGTGGGTTGCATTTCCTTCTCCAATGCATGAAGGTGAAAAGTGAAAGTGAAGTCTCTCAGTCATATCTGACTCTGAGCGAACCCATGGTCTGCAGCCCACCAGGTTCCTTCGTCCATGGGATTTACCAGGCAAGAGTACTGGAGTGGGGTGCCACTGCCTTCTCCTGATGGGCCCACGGACTATATGTAAGCCAGCATGTTTATATTAAAATAAGTGAGTCTGTTTTCACTAGAACACTTACCCCCTTTTAACTGTGATATTAACACTTATCCACAGAAAGTAAGAACAATATTTCTCAGACTAACAATCCCAGACCATTTCACCATTTCAAATGGAAACGCCTCCTGATTAAGTGGCTTGTCTCTGTTCAGAGGGCTGCACACTAGAGAGCAGGGGACGGCCCTACTCTGCTAGCACTGCTGTTGCCAGTGAGAAATGGCTGCTTGGTATTGCCATCACAGAGGCATGTTTTACTGCTATGCCTACTTGCTACTTGGTTGCTGAACTCACTCAGATCACTGAAAGATTTTAGTTAAAACAGCAGCAACAACAAAGACAGTGCCTTTAATAATGAATGCTCTAATGAAAATAACAGCTTTAGTTTTCATGAATGTTAATTAGAAAGTATTACTAAAATGTTGCCTCAGAGCTAAAGCACTCTACACATATAGAAGTTTTTCCAACATCCTCCTCATACATTTACTTATCCTGGGTGGTGGCCCCAGGTATGAGCTTTATAGGCAGCAAAGCAGTAGTTGAGAGAGTGGAGTCTGCAACTATATTTCCTGAAGTTGAACTGAGATTCTGCCAAGTGTTAGCTGTGTGCTCACAGGCAACTCTAATCTCACTGTGACTGAGCTCACTTACTGTAAAATGAGAATAATGATAGGATCTCATAATGTTGCCATGAGCACTAAATGAGGTCATAGGTCATCAGGGCTCAGGGTAATGCCTAGCATATACTAACACCATATATGCATTAGCTATTGTTAAGTTGTGCCTTTCCGGGAACTGGAGTCCAAGCATCTTCCCTCAGTAGGAGGAAAATATTTTCATACTATCATGTGACAATACATGTCTTTACTCCTATGGAAAAAAGTGACACAGTAGAAACAGTACTGAATAAGGAATTAGGGGATATGTGTTGGCGGTACTATTTCCCATAATTAGCTTGGAGATCTTGGGTAAACTTCATGGCTTTTCAGAGACACAGTTGCTCGTATGGAGAAAACAAAATAGAGATTAGAGTAGGTAATCTCAAAACTCCCTTTCAGTTTTAAGTTTCAATGATGTTTATTTTCTATTTATGGTTCTATTTAGTATGACAGAGGGAGGGTTAGTATGACTTATAATAGCTAATAATTGCTATTGGAAGCTGAAAGAAAAACCATTTTAAACTGACTTAGCTAACAGCTAAGAGTTATTCTTTACCAAAGTCTATTCTGATTATTTGATGCTTTGATCACTAAGGAGAGTCTACTTGATTAGAGCTAACTGGCTCTACTATAAATCTCACTCCAGGGAATGGATATCTGTATGCTGAACTACACTTCCAGGAAAATATCTAAAATAACTTGAGGAATCTGACCCTGAAACGCCAGGCCAGCACTGTAACAATTTCTCAGCTCTGGGGTCCAGTTACAGGCCAGAGTGTCTATCTATGGGAGAATGAATCACAGCCAACATCTCATTCTCCTCCTGGAGAAAGGGGACTAGAACTGAGACAACTGAGTGCTCAGGAGTCCTTGAAGACCACCACCCCACGTGGTGTATTCATCACGCTTTAGTTTGTGGGATCATGCATTACGCATGTAAATCTAGTAAAATCACTCCTGATTTATATCAGGGCAGAAAGTCTTAAAAATCTGCCATCCATGAGTTATAATAGTAACGGAGGGTAAAAACCCATAACCAAGCTAAATATGAAATATAAGAGGTTATATTTGTGATGTTGATATGGTTCCTGGGCCTCCTGGTGCATTTATCTAAGGATACCAGCTCATCTGGAACACTTTGTGATATCTGAAAAACTATCGTAGTTTATAATTTTCACAGATCACCCTCCCTCCAGCCCCACATAACCCCATATAAAACAGTGGAAAAACAACAAACCTTAAACATCAAATAAAATTGAGATGTGATACTAAATGACCAGAACAGCAAAATTACAAATTAGACGTTTGGCTATTCTTGAAACAATCTTAACTATGAATGCTAAATGTCCTTCACTTAATTACTTTAACAGAGAAGATTTTGCTGATAGTAAGGATATGGAACAACAGACTGGCTCCAATAGGAAAATGGCTGTATATTGTCACCTTGCGTATTTAACTTACATGCAAAGTACATCATGAGAAACCATGGGATGGAGGAAGCACAAGCTGGAATCAAGACTTCTGGGAGAAATATCAATAACCTCTGATAAGCAGTTGACTCCATCCTTATGGCAGAAAGTGAAGAGGAACCAAAGAGTCTCTTGATGAAAGTGAAAGAGGAGAGTGAAAAAGTTGGCTTAAAGCTCAACATTCAGAAAATGAAGATCATGGCATCTGTTTCCATCACTTCATGGGAAACAGATGGGGAAACAGTGTCATAGTTTATTCTGGGGGCTCCAAAATTACTGCAGATGGTGATTGCAGCCATGAAATTTAAAGATGCTTACTCCTTGGAAGGAAAGTTATGACCAAGCTAGAAAGCATGTTAAAAAGCAGAGACATTACTTTGTCAACGAAGGCCCATCTAGTCAAGGCTATGGTTTTTCCAGTAGTCATGTAAGGATGTGAGATCTAGAGTATAAAGAAAGCTGAGCACCGAAGAATTGATGCTTTTGAACTGTGGTGTTGGAGAAGACTCTTGAGAGTCCCTTGGACTGCAAGGAGATCCAACCAGTCCATCCTAAAGTAGATCAGTCCTGGGTGTTCATTGGAAGGACTAATGTTGAAGCTGAGACTCTAATGCTTTGGCCACCTGATGCAAAGTGCTGACTCATTTGAAAAGACCCTAATGCTAAGAAAGATTTAGGGCAGGAGGATAAGGGGACGACAGAGGACGAGATGGTTGGATGGTATCACCAACTCAATGGACATGAGTTTGGGTGAACTCCTGCTGTTGGTGATGGACAGGGAGGCCTATCATGCTGCTGTTCATTAGTCGCAAAGAGTCAGACACGACTGAGTGACTGAACTCAGCTGAGCTGAACTGAAGGAAAAAAAGTGAGAATAGCTGAAAAAAGTTCTATGGATCACACTGTCCAAGATTCTAGCTCTGTGTGCTGTCCAATAACAGCTAGATTGAGGTGTTGGCCAGGTTGACTGAGAAACAGAATTTTAAATTTTATATTAATTTTACTAATTTAAATACTGTGAGCAGTGATTACCATTTTGGACAGTGCAGCTACAGATCCTACAATTTAGGAAACTTGAGTTGTTATTATCTAGTAAATAACTCTAACTCAAGGCCACTACCATTTTTTCCACTGACTTCTCTCAAAACCACTTGAAAAAGAAACTTACATTCTAATTTTCAAATTTGGTATTGAACAGTCTTGTGCAAATCTAGCTCCAAGGATTGTTATAAGGTAGATGATATCTCTGGTTTTTTTTCCCTGTGGCTTTTCTTAACCATCAATTATCTCCTTTAATGCCTCTTACCTTTTCTAACCATAAAGTACTAAGTCAAGTCACATCTCCTCTATATTTTGCTCTACTGATTATAAACTATTAATTTATAACATCCCTTAGAGGAATTTTCATTGCAATATATGACTGCTGAAAACATATGTCATTGAATCCCCAAATCAATGCTTTTTAGTCTGAGCTGAGAAACTCTAGCATTGGAGCTGTCTGGGAATTGGGGGAATTTTATGTTCAAAATTTGGATTCCTGGCCCCTACCCCAGATACTGTCAAAATCTCAGGGAAAGGGAGAAAAGAATCTTCTAAGGACCAGTGGACCCTAGAAGCACAGACCTTCCAGGTAAGCACAGACCTTCCTTCCTTCCAGGAAGCAGGATGGCTTCATCTAAATTCTAGTTACAGGCTTTACAAAGTGTTAAACTTTGAGCAATTGATAAAATCTCTTTGTAGTTGCACATTCTTTCCTGTGAAATGGCATAACCATAATATTTAATTTGGGGTTGTTCTGAGGAAAAGATCAGTTGATATATGTGAGGTGCTTAATTCCTGGTATATATTAAATACTACATTAACTATCATTCCTTTTAGTAAGCAACCTAAATGAGTCGTATACACACTGAAGTTTGAGAATTCCAGTCCAAGGGAAACAGTGAAAACGGTAGAAGTATAGGGAGCCCAGACTGTGTAGGAGGTGCTCCTGTCTTGTCTTTCTGAGTTTTCAGCTATAAAATACGATGGTGACATTTGCTCAGAGTTAAATGGATATAGAAAACAAATGTGAAAGCCTTTTATAGTTTATGTAAGGCTGCACTATGGTTTACATTTGAGAATACCAGATTGGGGTTTTAAAGCAATGAGATGCTTGCTGCTGCTGCTGCTGCTAAGTCATTTCAGTCGTGTCCAACTCTTTGCGACCCCCTGGACTGCAGCCTACCAGGTTCCTCTGTCCATGGGATTTTCCAGGCAAGAACACTGGAATGGGTTGCCATTTCCTTCTCAAATGCATGAAAGTGAAAGTGAAGTCGCTCAGTCATATGTATCCGACTCTTAGCGACCCCATGGACTGCAGCCCACCAGGCTCCCCTGTCCATAGGATTTTCCAAGCAAGAACACTGGAGTGAGTTGCCATTTCCGTCTCCAATTTATGAAAGTGAAAAGTGAAAGTGAAATCGCTCAGTCATGTCCGACTCTTTGTGACCCTATGGACTGCAGCCTACCAGGTTCCTCTGTCCATGGGATTTTTCAGGCAAGAGTACTGGAGTGGGTGGCCATTGCCTTAGGGGCTATCAAACAGAAAGACTGTCATATGGGGAAACTGCAACAAGGAAGAATCAAATTCTTGTATACAAGAGGGAAGTGGTATATCCCCATGTGAGTACAATTGACAAACAATTGTGCTTGTAATACACAAAGACTTTCATTGGAACCATAGTGCATGCCTGGGTTATACATCCTTCCATTTCCCAAGTCAAACACACCTCACAGCAGGGACAGGCCTTTTCCCTTGTCAGCAAGCTGGAGTAAAATCTTTGCTGATCCCCATCGTGCCAGCTAAAAAATGGATCTCACCATCAATTTATTCTGGAAGTGAGAAGCTTTTTGCCTTTAGGAGAGATTATAAAATGGAGTCATTTTACTCCTGACACCTTCAAAGTCAGTTACTCCTTTTGGGACAACTCAAGATCCATGCTCTCTGCCTTTGGCAAGAAAACATTTTCTACAAGCTACTGGCTAACACCTCACAGAGGGGTTTTATTTAAGGTCCATGTGGGACTGGAAACCCAAAGCCAGTAAATTGATACTTTCTAGAGAACAAAAATATCTCAGGACTGAAATGGAGATATTTAAAATTTTTTTCAGTATTATAAATCACTATTGTTTTAAATGGATGATTGAATCCAGAGTAGTGTATATGGCAAATTCTGACATTTTCTACTCTCTCATTTTCTGAAATAGATTCATAAACTAGCTCATCTCTCATTTTACTTAGAAAGCATATTGTACTCTAACTTTGATAAGACATACATTTTTAAAGTCTCACATGTCTACCATATCAGTATTTTTTCTATGAAATACTTTTATGCTTTAGAGCATACTTCTGAAGCCCAAAGTGAGTAAGTGTTAGTCGTTCAGTTGTGTTCAACTTGGTGACCCCATGGACTACAGCCAACAAGGCTACTCTGACCATGGAATTCTCCATGCAAGAATATTGGAATGGGTAGCCATTCCCATCTTCCAGGGGATCTTCCTGACCCAGGGATTGAACCTGGGTCTTTTGCATTACAGGCAGATTTGTTATCATCTGAGCCACCAGGGAAGCCCCAGAAGAGCAGAGGTTTATCTAATTTCCCAATTTATTTATTTCCAGAGGCTAATTCAGTACAGGCTTTTCCAGAGCATGGATCATCTAGGTGCTGTAAAAGGGTTTTGGAAAAATCTAATGGGGGTACCCCTGGTACAAAGGGGCCCTGAGAGGTCTGGTCAACTCTGAAGTTGAGCCAAGTTGAGCTTCTGGCATCTTGGAAAGATTGTTATCTGAGCTCATCATAGAGTGTCCTATTAGGCATAAAGAATTGTTAGAAGTTTTTTCACCAGGCCTCATCCTCTTGAGAACCCATGAATGGACGAGGCACCAGGTTCTGGCTGGAATGAATCGGTCACTGCTGGGGCTGCTACCCGGCTGCACAGGCATTAGGACATAGAGAGCTGCCCCTGAAGACAGTTCCACTTAGCTACTTTGCTTCATAACAGGTTGATATGGTCTTACTTTTTTTTTTTCCTACTTGCAGTTAACTTCAATCATTTGAGCATTAAAATAAATGAACATAATTATACAAACTATCAAGAAGAAAATTTTTTATTTAACCCTCATCTCCCCACTCCTATCATGTTTTCAGATTAACATTCTCCACTGCTCCAAGAAAAGAAATATTAGCATCAAACATGAAGAGACATAAAAATATTAATTCTTGGCTTTTGAGCTTTTGTTGGTTCAATAAGTAATATGAGGGTCATTTAAGAAAATTTCAAAAGTAAATTGCTCAACATCATTGTTGTGTATTATTGGTTAACTTGGGCACCTAACCCCTCCTATAAATTTTGACTTCACTTAAAGTCAAACTCCTGTGGGAGTTCATGGATACCTTTGAGAATCTAAAGAAAGCAATGGACTCAGTACCTCATTAAAAAAATATTTTGTATGCACAAACACAAAATTTTTTACACACTTTCAGAAGGCTCCTGGACACTACAAAGTCCATTCACACAGAACAAATGTAATTTAAACCAAAATACTTAATTACAATATAGCCTAAAAGGAAAAGACTTTGGAGTCTGACACCCTAAATTTGTACCTTGACTCTGTTATTGCCTATGTGAACTATCTTATCTAGACTTCAATTGTCTCATCAGTAAAATGGAGGAGATAAAAACAGCTATTTCCTAGAATGTTTGTGAAGTTGAGATGATGTAATGTATAGAAAAACAACTACCACAGAAATAGCACATAGAGAGCACTCAATCAAAGCTGGCATTATTTGAAAATCTATAACTTCAGTATTCTTGCCTTGAGAACCCCATGAACAGTATGAAAAGGCAAAATGATAGGATACTGAAAGAGGAACGCCCAGGTCAGTAAATGTCCAATATGCTACTGGAGATCAGTGGAGAAATAACTCCAGAAAGAATGGAGGGATGGAGCCAAAGAAAAACAATACCCAGTTGTGGATGTGACTGGTGATAGAAGCAAGGTCCCATGCTGTAAAGAGCAATATTGCATACGAACCTGGAATGTCAGGTCCATGAATCAAGGCAAATTGGAAGTGGTTAAATAGGAGGCGGCAAGAGTGAACATCGACATTCTAAGAACTGGAGAACTAAAATGGACTGGAATGGGTGACTTTAACTCAGATGGCCATTATATCTACTACTGCAGGCAGGAATCCCTCAGAAGAAATGGAGTAGCCATCATGGTCAACAAAAGAGTCTGAAATGCAGTACTTGGATGCAATCTCAAAAACAACAGAATGATCTCTGTTCGTTTCCAAGGCAAACCATTCAGTATCACAGTAATCCAAGTCTATGCCCCAACCAGTAATGCTGAAGAAGCTGAAGTTGAACAGTTCTATGCAGACTTACAAGATCTTTTAGAACTAACACCCAAAAAAGATGTCCTTTTCATTATAGGGGACTGGAATGCAAAAGTAGAAAGTGAAGAAACACCTGGAGTAACAGGAAAATTTGGCCTTGGAATACGGAATGAGGCAGGGCAAAAGCTAATAGAGTTTTGCCAAGAGAATGCACTGGTCATAGCAACACCCTATACAACAACACAAGAGAAGGCTCTACATATGGACATCACCAGATGGTCAACACCAAAATCAGATTGATTATATTCTTTGCAGCTAAAGATGGAGAAGCTCTATACAGTCAACAAAAACAAGAGCAGGAGCTCACTGTGGCTCAGATCATGAACTCCTTATTGCCAAATTCAGACTGAAATTGAAGAAAGTGGGGAAAACCACTAGACCATTCAGGTATGACCTAAATCAAATCCTTTATGATTATACAGTGGAAGTGAGAAATAGGTTTAAGGGACTAGATCTGAGAGATTGCCTGATGAACTATGGAATGAGGTTCGTGACATTGTACAGGAGACAGGGATCAAGACCATCCCCATGGAAGAGAAATGCAAAAAAGCAAAATGGCTGTCTGGGGAGGCCTTAAAAACAGCTGTGAAAAGAAGAGAAGAGAAAAGCAAAGGAGAAAAGGAAAGATATAAGCATCTGAATGCAGAGTTCCAAAGAATAGAAAGAAGAGACAAGAAAGCTTTCCTCAGTGATCAATGCAAAGAAATAGCAGAAAAGAACAGAATGGGAAAGACTAGAGATCTCTTCAAGAAAATTAGAGACACCAAAGGAACGTTTCATGCAAAGATGGGCTTGATAAAGGACAGAAATGACATGAACCTAACAGAAGCAGAAGATATTAAGAAGAGGTGGCAAGAATACACAGAAGAACTATACAGAAAAGATCTTCATGACCAGGATAATCATGATGGTGTGATCACTCGCCTAGAGCCAGAAATCCTGGAATGTGAAGTCAACTGGGCCTTACAAAGCATCACTACAAACAAAGCTAGTGGAGATGATGGAATTCCAGTTGAGCTATTTCAATCCTGAAAGATAATGCTGTAAAAGTGCTGCACTCAATATGCCAGCAAATTTGGAAAACTCAGCAGTGGCCACAGGACTGGAAAGTTCAGTTTTCATTCCAGTCCCAAAGAAAGGCAATGCCAAAGAATTTTCAAACTACCACACAATTGCACACACCTCACGCACTAGTAAAATAATGCTCAAAATTCTCCAAGCCAGGCTTCAGCAATATGTGAACCATGAACTTCCTGATGTTCAAGATGGTTTTCAAAAGGCAGAAGAACCAGAGATTAAATTGCCAAAATCCACTGGATCATTGAAAAAGCAAGAGATTTCCAGAAAAACATCTCTTTCTACTTTATTGACTATGCCAAAGCCTTTGACTGTGTGGATCACAGTCAAAGATTTGAGAATATCAGACCACCTGACCTGCCTCTTGAGAAACCTATATGCAGGTGATTTGAGAATATCAGACCACCTGACCTGCCTCTTGAGAAACCTATATGCAGGTCAGGAAGCAACAGTTAGAACTGGACATGGAACAACAGACTGGTTCCAAATAGGAAAAAGGAGTATGTCAAGGCTGTATATTGTCACCATGCTTATTTAACTTCTATGCAGAGTACATCATGAGAAACGCTGGACTGGAAGAAACACAAGCTGGAATCAAGATTGCTGGGAGAAATATGAATAGCCTCAGATATGCAGAAGACATCACCCTTATGGCAGAAAGTGAAGAGGAACTAAAAAGCCTCTTGATGAAAGTGAAAGAGAGTGAAAAAGTTGGCTTAAAGCTCAACATTCAGAAAACAAAGATCATGGCATCTGGTCCCATCTCTTCATGGGAAATAGATGGGAAACAGTGGAAACAGTGGCTGACTTTATTTTGGGGGGCTCCAAAATCACTGTAGATGGTGACTGCAGCCATGAAATTAGAAGACGCTTACTCCTTGGAAGAAAAGTTATGACCAACTTAGATAGCATATTCAAAAGCAGAGACATTACTTTGCCAACAAAGGTCCATCTAGTCAAGGCTATGGTTTTTCTGTGGTCGTGTATGAATGTGAGAGTTGGACTGTGAAGAAAGCTGAGCACTGAAGAATTGATGCTTTTGAACTATGGTGTTGGAGAAGACTCTTGAGAGTCCCTTGGACTACAAGGAGATCCAACCAGTCCATTCAGAAGGAGATTAACCCTTTGATTTCTTTGGAGGGAATGATGCTAAAGCTGAAACTCCAGTACTTTGGCCACCTCGTGTGAAGAGTTGACTCAGTGGAAAAGACTCTGATGCTGGGAGGGATTGGAGGCAGGAGGAGAAGGGGATGATAGAGAATGAGATGGCTGGATGGCATCACTGACTCGATGGACGTGAGTCTGAGTGAACCTCAGGATTTGGTGATGAACCGGGAGGCCTGGAGTGCTGCTATTCATGGGGTCTCAAAGAGTCGGACACGACTGAGCGACTGAACTGAACTGAACTTGAAAACAAATATGGATGGGATTCAACAAAACTTAGCATTTGTCTAGATTTTAACATTCTTCTTTCTCTTTTCCCAGAAGTTAGAGGTAAAACAAGGTGAATATAAAGAAAAAAAAAAATAGACAAAGACAGAGAGAAGCACTTGAAAAATGGAAAATATGAGGCTGAATTAAAGGTACTATGGTAGAGGAATAAGATGAGAAGGGTTTTTAAGCTGTATTTTTGTTTACTTTTATCCTTTTTATTGAGTGAAAGGGTCTTTAAATTCTATACTGTTTTACAATTTTCAAAAATTTCATACGTATGATCCCATAATGACCCCTCCCACCCTGTACCCCTATATTGCCCCTCCTCCCTTCCCTTGTCCCAGTGGCAATCACTAATTTGTTTTCTCTGTATATGTGAGTCTGTTAAGTGGTATTTTTTGAAAATTATGCTGCTCACATGATAACTCACAGAACCAGTAAACCAACACTGCCTACCTAGTGTCACTGGATTAGCAGATAACAGCTAGGCTATACAAGAGATGGATAATAAAAGGACTGGTGGTTATTTCAAACCCCACAGCATCACCAAACCCATCTCCAACATTAACCAATGACAACCAAGCAATAAAGATCATCTGGTGAGGAGAGAGCAAAGGATGGCCAAGCTAGACAGTAATATCGTGGGCTCTGCACAGGAGCATCATCCTACCACCTACCTTCAGCCCCAAGGAGCAGCACAAGCTAGAATCTGGGCCTCCTTCTTTACAAAACCAACCAGAGAGAAACAAGTTCAAAGGCAAGAATAACTAGACATCCAAGGAGCATAACCACTACAAAACAAAGGCAACAAACCCAACTGCAAATACTAGGTGAACCAGTTATTATTTATTTGCTTACTTATTATCTTTTATGTTATTCAAAATAAAACTAATTAAAGTTTTCAATGAATTAAGAGAGAGTAAGTTGGAATATGAAGAACAAGTATTTATAAACAAGAACTAGGCCGTCATACTTGGTGTGTAAAATATGAGTTTAAATAAATTATCAATGCAGTGGATAAAAAACTAAAAGGATACAGGGTAAGAATGAAATAGGGTACTGGAAAGTAGCATTATGATATTTTATCAAAAAAAAAAAAACCACTTGAAAAAAAGAGAAATGGGAAACAAGTCAAGAGGTATGGAATTAGCAACAGAAATGTTGATACAGATAAAAAAGAAGTCCTATTTGGAGAGAAAAAAAATGTATATAGACACAGAAAGTGAAAGTGAATTCGCTCAGTCGTGTCCAACTCTGTAACCCCATGGACCATAGCCTACCAGGCTTCTCCGTTCGTAGGATTTTCCAGGCAAGGGTACTGGAGTGAGTTGTCATTTCACAGAAGAGAAGCTATTTCAAGCATGATGCCCAAGAATTTCCCTAACTGAAAGAGAATAGAACACCACACACAAAAATAAACTCAAAATGGATTAAAGATCTAAATGTAAGACCAGAAACTATAAAACTCCTAGAGGAGAACATAGGCAAAACACTCTCCGACATAAATCACAGCAGGATCCTCTATGATCCACCTCCCAGAATATTGGAAATAAAAACAAAAATAAACAAATGGGATCTAATTAAAATTAAAAGCTTCTGCACAACAAAGGAAACTATAAGTAAGGTGAAAAGACAGCCTTCTGAATGGGAGAAAACAATAGCAAATGAAGCAACAGACAAACAACTAATCTCAAAAATATACAAGCAACTTATGCAGCTCAACTCCAGAAAAATAAAAGATCCAATCAAAAAATGGGCCAAAGAACTAAATAGGCATTTCTCCAAAGAAGACATACGGATGGCTAATAAACACATGAAAAGATGCTCAACATCACTCATTATCAGAGAAATGCTAATCAAGACCACAATGAGGTACCATTTCACACCAGTCAGAATGGTACAAGCAATAAATGCTGGAGAGGGTGTGGAGAATAGGGAACCCTCTTACACTGCTGGTGGGAATGCAAACTAGTACAGCCATTATGGAGAACAGTGTGGAGATTCCTTAAAAATTGCAAATAGAACTGCCTTATGACCCAGCAATCCCACTGCTGGGCATACACAACAAGGAAATCAGAATTGAAAGAGACACATGTACCCCAATGTTCATTGCAGCACTGTTTATAATAGCCAGGACATGGAAACAACCTAGATGTCCATCAGCAGATGAATGGATAAGAAAGCTGTGGTACATATACACAATGGAGTATTACTCAGCCCTTAAAAAGAATAAATTTGAATCAGTTCTAATGAGATGGATAAAACTGGAGCCGATTATACAGAGTGAAGTAAGCCAGAAAGAAAAAACACCAATACAGTATACTGACACATATATATGGAATTTAGAAAGATAGTAATGATGACCCTGTAGGTGAGACAACATAAAAGATACAGAGGTATAGAATGGACTTTTGGCCTCTGAGGGAGAGGGAGAGGGTGGGATGATTTGGGAGAATGGCATTGAAACATGTATACTATCATGTAAGAAACGAAGTGCCAGTCTATGTTCAATACAGGATACAGGATGCTTGGGGCTGGTACACGGGATGATCCAGGGAGATGATGTGGGGTGGGAGGTGGGAGGGAGCTTCGGCATTGGGAGATCGTGTACACCTGTGGTTGATTCATGTCAATGTATGGAAAAACAAATACAGTATTGCAACGCAGAATAAAGTAAAAATAAAATTTATATATATAAAAGAAAACTTCAGATTGAAAGGGTTGCAGAATGATAAAGCATGAAGAATAAGAAACCAAGTCCTAGAAACATTATGGTAAAATGTATGGACAGAAAAACAAAGAAAAAAATTGGAAAGTCTCTAGAGAGGAGTGGACCACCACACAGGAAAAAAGTCAGACTTTATAAAAGTATACTTCAGTGTAGAATAGAGTAGAATAACATTTTCCAAAGGTTTAAGGAAATAGCTTTTTTATTTTAAATAATGATCAAAATGTAGCTATATGCTGCCATATAAGGGTCCTTAAGAGACCCATTTAAAATTATATTTCTGAAGAGGAACTTGGAAAAGTCATACTAAAATTTATATGGAAGAATAAAAGTCCATAAATAGCTAAGTCAGATTTGAAAATAAAATAAAATGTGCTTAAAAGTGTGAGAGGAGAGGGACTTTTCCTAATAGATATTAAGACAGATCCAAAGCTATAGGGATAGAAAATTCAATACAATATTAACTCCAGAACTGAAAAGCAAACAAATGGGTGAGAGTAGAAATTGGAAGTAAAATGTAGCATTACACAGCAGCTGAGAAAAGGATTTATAATTGGCATTCAGAAAATAGGCTCACTATATGAAGGAAAATAAAACTAAGCTTGAATATTATCATAGCATAGAAAACAGATAGATTTAAAATTGTTAAAAATAAAAAGACTTTTAAAAATGTTGAAAAACATTTTTGTAACCTAGGCATAGAAAAAACTTCTTAAATAAAACCCAAAACACAGAAACTATCAGGGAATAGACAAATTAAAAGTGGGTTTTATTACATTAAAATTAAGCATTTCTTAAATAAATTTAAAAATATTTCTATCTAATGAAGAACAACATAGAAAAGCCAATAGACAGATGGCATATTAAGAAACGTATTTATAAATTGACAAGAAAAAGATAGAAATTTCAATAGAAAACAATGGGCAAGATCAATAAATAAGCAACTTATAGACAGAAAATGCAATGGCCAACAAGAACATATGTGAACGAATGCTCAATGATACTATTAACCAGAGAAAGGCAAAATTAGACGATGAGATATCACTTTACATCAGTCAGAAAGGCAAAAATAAAAGCATTTAATAATGAATGTTGACAAAGATGAGAAAGAGAAACTCTCACATACTGCTGTTAAGAATATTATAATTTGCTATAGATATTTCTGAAAGAAAATTGGTATCTTATATACTGGGATAATTATCCATTTGCCTTATAACTCATGGGTTCCAATTCTAGATATATGTCCTGAGAAGTTATACAGCTTCTTAAAAAAATATGTATAACACAGTTAGCTGCAACATTGTTAGTGATAGCAGAAAACTAGAAGCAACCTATGTTGCTGCTGACCAAGGATGTCTAAGATGTAAACCATGCAAATAATGAAATAAACCTTCTACAATGAAAAAAAAAAGTGAATGTACCTGTATATACCACAAAACAGTGAGATTTCAAATATGTTAAAGTATGAAAAGTAGAACAAAGACAAGCTTAAGAGCCAAATATCCTACATGTAAATTTAAAATACCTTCCCACAAAATAACACTGTAGGGATATGTGCATATTCAAGACCTTTATCACAGGTAGTGCGCTCATGCATGTGTGCTAAGTCACATCAGTCGTGTCTGACTCTACAACCCAATGGATTGACTGCAGCCTGCCAGGCTCCTCTGTCCATGGGATTCTCCAGGCAAGAATACTGGCGAGTGATGCCCATTCGCATGAGAGGAAAGGGAGATGGTATTGTGAAGGGGAAGGAAAAAAAAAAAAACAATAGCCAAGTATGAAGTCTTGAATTGACTGAATGAATGCTGACAAATGAATGATGCAGAGTTAAGGAGTATGAGTAACTTAACTCTGCACATGAGATCAACCTAAAAATACAAAACTCATATATCTTTAAGGCTCAAAGCAAATTAGCATATAAGAATAGGAGAACTAAATAGAAAATATTAAAGAAACCAAAACAAAACTTTTAATTGGGATAGATTTAAATGTCTTAATATGGAAAAAACATTTTCTTCAAATCTCCCATAATACAATATAGTGTTCTATTTTTATTGAATATATTTCACTTATCCTTTCTTACATTTGAAGGATCACATATTTGGTGTGAAATTAACATCATAAGTCAAAAGATAATAGAACTGGTCATACCTAAAAAGATAAAACTTCAGAAAATGCTGAGAAGTCACTTAATATTTAGTAATGATGATATAAATAACATTACCCGTGTTTTGAGTTAGTACACCCTCTTATTTCCTAGGTGTTCAAAGAACTGTGACTGTAGCTCAGAAAATATTTGACACAAATGTTATACTGTCATTATTTTTCATAAGTTATCACATCAGTTCCATGAAGTGAGACCTAGTGATGCCCGATCTTTGCTGCCAACATCAGGAGGATTTGTAGTCATATTCTTATAATGAAGAGTAAGACTGGGCTGGTAGAACTAGCCCAAGGCAGCTATGCTGATAATGGAAAGGATTCACACAAGAGACATGGAGGCTGAAAAGAAATACCTAAAACACGTCATGATGGATAGAGTTTTAGAAATTGGATCAAGTGCTATATTGGAATATTTATATTCACATGACACATAGTTCTGTTACCTCCATATCCCACCTATACCCTGATCACCTATGTTAAAAGTTCTTATATCTGTCATTACCATGGTATCTAATTTCCATGATATAAAATTAGGATTCCCTATTTTGTCCTTTCTAGAGCCAAGCCTTATATTTGGTAAACTCAATTTTATTCTCTCTTTGAACATGACTAGTGTGAATTAACATAAAAACTGATATTTTACTGATCGCTTCCAGAGACCTTCTTTATCCCATCAACCCTCCATACAAAGAAACACTTTTTAATCTATGAATTTACACATTTCTCTGCATTCCCACTTCTATAGCCAGAAATAAAGTTTGAGAAAAAACCTTTGCAGTGATATGTTTTTAGGTAACATACTTTTTTCCCTTAAAGATACTGACCACATATTTTAATTGTTGATTATAGAAATTTTTAGTGACATTCTGAAATAAGGTCTTCCTACTCTTTGAAATTAGTTTTGTTTTGTGGTTTCAGTGCCTTGAGCATGTCAGTCCTTATAGACAACCAAAAACTAAACATTGTTGCATAACTTGCTGAATTTTGTTTGCCATCTTTACGAGCAACCATCAAAATTTTCTGAATGCAAGGATTCAAAGAGACTGTTTTTCTTCTAAAAGGAAATGCCTCCTGGACAATCTCAAGACAAATAGGTTGGTCACTGACCCAGCATACTGTCATAATAAAATAGTCTATGAAAGAAGCAAAATTTCAATGTAATAATTACCCAGAACTCTACGATTCTGTGTCTACTCATGTCAGCTGAGAATTAAGAGAGGAAATCTCAGTAGTTTGATGACAGGGCTACGAATTACATATGGTTCAGATGCTAAGGCCCAGGAGGAAAAAGCCTCAGCAGTAACAGAATAGTTTATGCTGCTGAATGAGTGTTATTTTTCCATTAGACAAAAATATACTAGGTCTTTGAAACAGTGAATAAAGAAAAGGAATCCTTCATACTCAGTAGAATATTGAAAAATCCTTCCCTGAGGGAAAATAATAAAATAATCTTATGATATTATTATTAACAAATATAACCTCTCTACTCTCAGGCAATTTATCTAGTTCTCACAAATATATGCCATTATTAGTGTATTCTCTGCTGCTTCATGATTTTTGCTTAATAATAAAGTATATGGTGCTCTCATAAACCACAGATGTTTATGTAGAGGTTTATTACTTTCCTTCATATAAAGCATACACATATTTGCAAAATTTCTTCTCCTTCCCCCTGTCATTTTCCTAATTAACATATTTCAGCATCCCCAGGCTGGGTTGTATTTGCTTTGTAGCTAAATGATCAAATACTTAATTTGAACTGAATAAATCAGTAAGGAAATAAAATACCAGAGAAAGTGCTCAGCTCCTTCTTACAACTTCTTGGCAAAAGATGTTTACTTTACAATTGAAATACCCTTCAGGAGTCTATAATTGGTAGGGTGAAGGGAAGAGGGCGGAAAGAGAAGTGGGAGGAGAGAGAGAGAACAGGAGACACGGATATAATTGGGTCTTTATTCATCTCGGATATTTGATCCAACAATTCATTGACCTGGTGGCTCAATTGGTAGAATCCACCTGCAATGTGAGAGACCTGGGTTTGATCCCTGGGTTGGGAAGTTCCCCTGGAGAAGGGAAAGGCTACCCACTCCAGTATTCTGGCCTGGAGAATTCCATGGACTACGCAGTCCGTGAAGTCTCAAAGAGTCGGACACGACTGAGGGACTTTCACTGTCACTGTTCACTGACCACAATTTTGTTGATGTATATAGTCCTTAAAGTCAGCGCCCCTTTTATTTTTATGACTGTGCTTAATTAGAGCTGCATCTTTATTTGTCATCCTCTGGGCTAGTGTCACACACCAGGAAAACAAGTACAGAGTGTGTGTAAAATATCCAAATTTATAATGAGGATGACTTCTTTATTGAGATGTAACTCCTATGTATAATACTCGCCCTTTTAAAATGTAAAGTTCAGCAATTTTCAGTCTATTCACAAAGTGTACAGCTCTGACTTCTAGTACCAAAATGTTTTTACCACTCCTGAAGACACTCTGTACCTGATAGCAGTCATTCCCCAAACCACTAGCCTACTTTCTGTTTTTATACATTTGCCTATTCTGAGTATATCATGTAAAAGGAATCATATAATAGTTACCCTTTTGGGTATGAATTTTTTCACTTAGTATGATATTTTTGAAATGTATCTTTGTTGTAACATGAATCAATATTTCAGTCTTTATGGTTCAAGAATATTATGCTGTATACGTATAGCTATTTTGCTTACACATCAACCAGTTGATGAACATTGGGTTGTTTCCACTTTTTGGCTATTATGAACATATTTTGACTGCTATGGACAATCACATACACGGTCTTATATGGACATCTGTTTTCAGCTCTCTTGGACATATATGTAGGAGTGGAAATACTAGGTCATATGGTAACGCTATGTTTAACCTTTCAAAGAAACTGCAAAGCTATTTTCCAAAGTAGCTGTAACATTTTTATTCCCAAGATTTTCAGTTTCTCCATACCCTCACCAAAATTTGTTTATTGTCTGTCTTACAGCCATTCTGATGTGAATAAGGTAGTAAGTCAATGAGTTTTAAAGAAATTCACACTAAATAAATCTTTCACCATGGAATTTCTTTAAATGATGAGTTCTGTTCTTCTAAGTTATGTCAATCTATTATAAAAGTTAGCTTCAGCAAAACTGTAAAGGTTTCTTAACTATGAGAAAGTGATCTCTAGCTAAACATCATGCATATTCAAGGCCAGGTGAAGCCCACTAGGTCTCTGAGCACGGGACCCCAGGCCCCCTAGCTGCTCTCCCTGTTGGAGAAGGCAGGACAAAACACTGGACTCTAGCAGAAGATTCACTGGTGGATTCAAGCAAGAAAAAAATCATGAAAACATAATACATCTCTTGGATATATTTTTAAAAATATAATATGGGGAATTCCCTGGTGGTCCTGTGGTTAGGATTCTGTGCTTTCACTGCCGAGGGCCCAGATTCAATCCCTAGTCGGGGAACTAAGATCCCACAAGCTGCTCTGTGTGGCCAAAAAAAAAAAAAGGAAAAAGGAGAGAGACTGTCACAGAGCTTTGGAGAGGGAAATCAAGATGGCAGAATAGGAGAAGGCTGAGCTTACCTCCTTCCCCCAAATTTCATCACTCAGCCGTGTCTGACTCTTTGTGATCCTACAGACTGATCCTACCCGGCTCCTCTGTCTATGGAATTCTCCAGGCAAGATACTGAAGTGGATTGCCGTCTCCCTTCCCCAGGGGCTCTTCCCTACCCAGGGCTCAAACCTGGGTCTCCTGCATTGCAGGCAGATTCTTTACCAACTGAGACACTGGGGAAGCCCTGCCTCCCTCACGAACACATCAAAAATACTTCTACCTGTGGAGCAGCTCTTGCTGACAACAAAATGAAAACTGAAAGTAAAGATCTTCTACAATCAAGCCTGTAAAGAACGATCCACATGGGCTTGGACAGAACAGGAGGAGAATTGATTGGGTCTGGACCCACAACTCCAGCAGGAGGCACTGGAGGGGAATATCAAGGGCTTGCAGATGCTCTCTGGGGGTAAGGGGTCCAAGCCATATATTGGGCAACCCAGCCTTGGGATCTGACACCAGAAAGATGAGTCCCCTCAGCTAGTTTGAAAACCAGTGGAACTTACCAGAGGGCTATAAAGAACTTAGCACTCTACTCCCAAAGACTGCACATATACCTTTACTTACTCCTGGAAACAAGGTGGAGAAAAAAACTGAAAACAGCCTGGGGCTTTAGGCCATTTCCTGTAACCACCTCAGCATGTATCCTAGCACACAGCAGGCACCTGCACTAGGCCCTCTTATTCCAGTGAGCTCTGCACTAGGGTAAAGGAAGGTACACTCTTAAGGAAATGAGCTGCCTCAAACCTGGTATTGAAAGGACACTGCAGGTGAAGAGGCATCAGGTTAAAAGCTGCCTGGGGCAGTGACTGAGCTGTCAGGACCATCCCGGTGTGCCCCAGCCCATGCCAGCAACCTGCTGCAGTCCTCCTCGCTCTGGGGCTGCTCTCCACGAGTGCAGAGATGCCATTGCTGGAGGAAGAGCACACTTAGAGAGAAGGAAACCAGATCAGCCCTGGGTCTCTGCACTTCTGTTTCAGTAACTTGGGCATCAACTCCAATGGCCAATAAGGCAGCAATGGCCACTAAACACAGAAGCAGCCCAGGCTCACACCTTAAAATTTTAGATGATGATGCCCTGAATGCGCCTCTTAATTGAAGTGATGTTATAACTAAGAAAAGCTTCAAGTATGTGAGGGAAAAACTAAAATGTTGGAAGACTGATACTATTATAGTAGCAACTTACTTATTTGGCATCACTAGAGAATGATATGATCTCTTCAGTGGAATTGCTGGACATATCATCTTTTAAATTTCTAATACTATTTTTTTTTATGGAACTCTTAAAATTAGGTGCCTTCTTAGAAACTCCTAAGATGATATAGCCATTCTTTGTAGCTCAGGGAATGTGCTATGAACATCTTTCATAACATTCTGTTTAGATCCAATTAAACAATTATGTATTTCTCACATGAGATATATAGAGCCATTTGCCATTGCAGTAAATTCCCATGTATTTTGAGAAATTCTGAATATTTTTTTTTCATTTTTTAACTCTTTGCTAATAGGTTACATTTCTTGATACTGTGAGTGAGAATTCTTCTGAAGTTTCTATTAATTCTCATCTTCTTGGTGATTCTTAAGCTAGAAAATATATTAATTTTTTTCAGAGCATCTCTAAATTGTCCAAATATATACATAAAATTATATTTATATACAAACATGCATATCCTGGAGAGATTTTTTAAAAATTTTAAATCAGAAACAAAAGAATCCATGTTGATCTCTGTCCTAGATAAAGTATAGTACCACTGCTTATTAAAACTGATAACTAGTAAATGCTAGATATATATGATCCTAATCAGCCCTGAGATTTCTTTGGAAGGAATGATACTAAAGCTGAAACTCCAGTACTTTGGCCACCTCATGCGAAGAGTTGACTCATTGGAAAAGACTCTGATGTTGGGAGGGACTGGGGGCAGGAGCAGAAGGGGACGACAAAGGATGAGATGGCTGGATGGCATCACGGACTCGATGGACATGAGTCTGAGTGAACTCCGGGGAGTTGGTGATGGACAGGGGAGGCCTGGCGCGCTCCGATTCATGGGGTCGCAAGGAATCGGACACGACTGAGCGACTGAACTGAACTGAAAGTAACTATTTATTCCTTGTCAATATTATTGAACCATACGTCTTTATTTTGAAGACTACTGGTAGCATACATATTTGGTAGATCCATTCCCTCCACGTCACCCCAGTTATTACATGATTTAATTTGAGTGTAATAGCAGGCTCTGCTTTTTCACACACTAATCCAAAAGCTCTTCAGATCTTACATTAGTGAAGTTGCTCAGTCGTGTCCCACTCTGCAGCCCCATGGACAATAACCTGCCGTGCTCCTCTGTTCATGGGATTTTCCAGGTAAGAGTACTGGAATGGGTTGCCATTTCCTTCTCCAGGGGATCTTCCCGACCCAAGGATCAAACTCCGGTCTCTGGCATTGCGAGCAGATGCTTTACCCTCTGAGCCACCAGGGAAGACCCAGGTCTTACATTGCCTCTAAGTCGTTTCAGTCATGTCCGACTCTTGTGCGACCCCATAGATGGCAGCCCACCAGGCTCCCCCATCCCTGGGATTCTCCAGGCAAGAACACTGGAGTGGGTTGCCATTTCCTTCTCCAATACAAGAAGGTGGAAAGTGAAAGTGAAGTCGCTTAGTCGTGTCTGACTCTTAGCAGCCCCATGGACTGCAGCCTACTGGGCTCCTCCGTCCATGGGATTTTCCAGGCAAGAGTGCTGGAGTGGGGTGCCATTGCCTTCTCCGGTCTTATATTGGTTATGCCTTAAAAATAGATCCATCTAGCCCCCTCTTATTGCTTTACCTCTTTTTTAAATTAACTCTTCCAAAATTTATTTTCAGATTTGTTATTTTAAATGTAATAAAAGCTATTTAACTCTATGCATATACTTACGTTCATAAAACAGGCTAACTTTATCTACAGAATCCTCAGTTGGGAACTAGTTATCTAGGTGTGGCCTATTCTTAAACCATACTTTCCTTCCCTAAATCTGCTAGAAAATATATTTTCTCATAGTTTCCATGAAACTTCTATCAACAGGTCAAACTGAGATCCTGTTCTTTGACTTCAGGAAAATCAAATGTCCAAAACTGGGATATTAGTTACATAAGTTATGATCCATTCATGTGATGGAATATTATAATGCTATAGAAATGAACTATAAAGCATTTTAATGGCATAAGGGAATTCAAACAAGATTAGAAGAAAACCTAACTGTTAAAAGGATTAGGAAGAAATATAATAAGCATATCTGCCTCTGGATTTTCAGATTATGAGTGATTATAAGAAATTTAAATTTTATCCTGAGGGGGAAAATGTTTTTAAGAAGGTACTCTCACCTTTTGATTATGATTAAAACAACACTTTGATTGACATATAGGTAATTATTAAGGCTAAGAAAGTCATTAGAAATCTACTGCTATAATGTAGATATAGATATAAGCTTTAAGAGAGTCTAACCAGAGTGATAGGGTGGGCAATGAGAAGTAATAGCATTTATGATATAATTTAAAGCTAATTATGATCAGGACCTAGGTGTTTAAACAACTGGGTAGATACTAGTGCTATTTACTAGTAGGAGAAATATTTGAGGATGAATATATTTGGGGTAGAGCAGGGAGTGGTGAATATTAATTACTTAATTTTCACAATATTTAATTTGAGATAGCTATCAGATAGCTAAGCCAAAGTTTAAGGTAAATTGAATCTAAGAGTCTGCAGTTTGGTGGAGAGACCAGGGCTACAATTACACATTTGGGAGTTAGCAGAATATGCATAAGTTTGCCAAGAAAGAACATGCTGATAGATTAAAAAGCATTACAAGGGCTAAGCTAAAAATTTTTTAAATACAGAAGAAGAACTGGCTACTAAGAAGAATCAAGAAATGTGAAAGTTCTGAAATTTTGCCCTTCTTGCAAGCTAACCAATTAGCTTGCTAAAGTTTCATGAATCCTAGCAGAAGATAGGCTCTTAGGTCAGAAGCAAAAATTATATTGCTTCCAGCATAGTAGGTAAAATCAGCATAGCATGTTTATATCATGTTTATATCCCAGGTTCCATGGTAGGTAACACAACAGGGTCCAGTAGATGCTGTACATACATGCAGCTCGTTTGTGCCTTAACTGAAGACTGCGAACTTGGGAAACTTGAATCTTTCTGATAGACAGTTAACCTTTTCCACTTTTCCCCTGGGGGAGACATTATTTTATTATATTGGGCAGTGAACAAATCTACTTTTGGTACTGGGGAAGGACACCAGGTATATCCTACAAGGCTATTTGTTACATAAAATCCTTGAAAAGATAGTTTGGACCAAAGACAGACAGTGCCTCTGCTTGCAGTATGTGCACAAAATAGCAAAAGATTCATGGAGAATATTTCCCAACTAGAAATAAATAATACAAGTATATTAGAAGAAGTGGGTAAATTAGTAGTAAGTACTATTGAATGTGGTGATGGTGGTGCTTTAGTGGCTCAGTTGTGTCCAACTCTTGTGACCCCATGGACTGTAGCCTGCCAGGCTCCTCTGTCCATGAGATTTTCCAGGCAAGAACACTGGAGTGGGTTGCCATTTCCTTCTCCAGGGGATCTTCCCAACCCAGGAATTGAACTCCAGTCTCCTGCCTTGCAGGCAGACTCCTGCACTGCAGGTGGGTTTTTACTAACTAAGCTATGAGAGACGTCACTATTGAATGTAGAGGAAGAAAATCCTATAAAATTAAGAGTTTGAAACTAAAAGGAGAAGTCAACCATGTCAACTGTGGCTATGATGACCATTATTAGATTTATTTCAGTGATGGGTTTGAAAGCTTGATTAAAGAGAGTTAAAGAAAGAACTGAAAATGAGGAAGCAGATTCAGTGAGTACAGACAGTGAATATATACAGTCAATATAGGGCGTAGTTGGATGCAGAGCTTCCTAGTATCTAAAGAAAGTTTTTTTTTTTTTTTTAAATTACAATACTGTATTTGTTTTTTAAGTCACCTTTATATGCCAGTTTGCATCATCTGGGTGAGAGGGAGAAACTGATGCTGGAGATAATGGGGGAAATTCTGAGAATAAATACTGATAAAAAATAAAAATGGCTAAACTGTAAAGCACTTGATATGCCAGGCTCTGATTGGGTTACAGTGCTCTTACTAATTACTCTTCATTCACTTTGAGGTTATGGATGAGAAAAGTAAGGCACACAGTAACTTACCAAATGGAGGTTATACAGAACACTAATGGAGGAGTAACATTAGAGAGGAAGAGAGATATTTTTCTTCTATTTCAATGGCAATGTGGTTATATAGATGTAGAGTGGTTGGTGCGTTTGGTTGTAGGAAAGGGGAGTAGTTCTAATCTGGTAGCTTTAATTTTCTCTCTCAATATGAAATAATAATTGCCAAGATGGATATAGGGACATATGTTAGAAACTGAAAGAGGATAGGAACAGGTATGCAGTACTCATTTCAGAGACTAGGGAAGGCAGCTTATTTGAGAGGTATAATATTACATGAGAGTATGTAAGTGGGCCATTACGATTCATGGCTATAGGCAAAGAATAAGAGACTTAGGGGATGTATAGAGATGCAACGGTGTTGAGGGGAAGACTATGTTGATTCTGATGGACTCAGAATCTAAAGTTGTGTAAGCAAGGACATGGGGACATGGTGGTGACTGAGGGTGAAATACAGTGGAGTGGACTGACCGGAGGTCCTGAGATGGTTAAATGCAAGTACAGAATCACAGAATTGAAAAGATTGGAGTTCAAGAGGGAGATGTTTGAAACTGAGATTTTTCAAGGTGGTACAGTTAAAGAGAAAAAAAAGATCTTTTCAGGGGACATGCTAAGAAACTACAATGCCAGATTTAGATGTCACAGATGTAGACAATCACTAGAATGAAGAAGAATATGGTGAGCCACATATTAAAGTAACTAGTAACTGAGATCCAGGTGGAGAACAACAGTTGACTGGCATTGGTAGATAAGAGTAAAAGGAAAAAAAAATCTGATTAAAAAAAAATGGATAAACTGCACTTTAAAGAAGCAGGCATTACTGAAGGAGAGTTGGTTTAGAAACAGAAATGAGGAAAAAGGAGGATATCTACTCTACGTAACTAAAAATAATTCTGCCTCCTATAAATATGAATTTAAATTTACTGAAACACATGTATTTATGCCAATGGAATAAATATGGACTTAGAGAAACTAAAGTCCTATAGCATATCACATTAGATAGCTTTGACAGCACTAAAAAGAAATGCTTACCTAAATATAAAATGGCAGTCAAGCAAAACTACATTTGAAATATTTCATTTTAAGTCTTAAGAATGACTGTTTCTGTAAGGAATAAATGATGAAGATGTGAGAGAGAAAATTAGTTTGATTGACCAATGTGCTTCCACACAGGAACAAATCAAATATGAAACTGGCAAAATAACATGGAATGAAATGAGTGTATTCAATTTTATATAACCAATCTTTATTTTAAGCTTTTTTGTTTTTAAGTTTATATTTACACTGGAAATAAATGTAATGAACAGTCACATAGGTTGGGTAGCATTTAAACAGTAAATCATCTAATTAACTAGTCACTTGAAAGCAAAAAGGGAAATTTGAATCTTTTGTTTAATTGCCACATTTCAAGAACACATTTTAGCTGGCTGCGTCTAAAAAGAAATAATAATGTGAGATCATGAAAGCATTTCATAGTAATGAGCAGGCACTGGTTTCTATTTATTGCATATACAAAGGACACTGACAATAGTTTTGGAAAAATGAGTAAAGCTTGCAGAATAGCTAGTGTAGTGACAGGAGCCATGGCTGTGAGACACATCAATTCTAACACTATCCCTCGGGAAAAGGCAGACTTTGTTAAAAATATAAAGAGGGAATATGTTCCTTAGTATTATATGATTTTAAACAGTCATCTTTGGACCAAATTCCAGCTCTAGCCACATACATTCACAGAAGGGGAAAACATATTGGCTTATCTGTTGTATCAACCATCCTAGCCATCCCTGAGACAAGGTCTCCCCTACACATCTTGAGAGAAGATTCCAATGTTTGAAATTCTTTCTATGCAATTTCCTTTTGTGTTAAACATTGCTTCTTCCACATCCAGGAGAGTGTCAGCAAAAATAAATATCAATCTCTGAAAAAATGTAAAAAACTATAAAAAGACCTATAAATATTAGAACAGTTTTTTTTTTTTTTTTTACTTTAGGCACTTAGGTGTGGTAATGGGG
Organism: Nanger dama; assembly: GCA_917880005.1. Taxonomy (NCBI): domain Eukaryota; kingdom Metazoa; phylum Chordata; class Mammalia; order Artiodactyla; family Bovidae; genus Nanger; species Nanger dama. The sequence continues at coordinate 17,179,139 of CAKJTW010000010.1, forward strand.
ATGAGAAAGAATAAATGCTGAGATAAATGAAAGGTTCCAAAAGAAAATGTAACTGATTTGTATCTTTCCCTGTTTTCTTTTTCACAGAAGGTTGTTTTTGCACCATCGGTCAGGCTAACATCACTGGGGGAATTACTTTCTATCCTACCATATACTGGGTATAGAAGAGGATGAAATGATATGGAAAATGCTTCTGATACGATGGTAGGTGGTGAAAAAATAAGCAACAAGAATACAATACACTTACACAGCCCAAGAACTAAAGGCCTCACAAAGCCCTCTCCTCCCCCCTCCCCACCAGCTCTCTCTCTCTTCGTCCCCTACCATCTGCCACATTGCTTCCTGTACTCCAGCCACCTTGCTTCCAGTCCAGTTCCTGTCTAGGGCCTCAGCCTGGCTCTGGGCCCTGTCTGGAACTCTCTTTCCCCTTGACATCCACAAGGCTAGCCACTTCACCTCCTCTGAGTCTTTGTTCTGGTGTTGCCTTCTCAAGGAGACCTACTCTGCTTATACCAGTATTTATCAGCGCAATTCCCCTCCCTGTTCCCTGACACTCTTGATACCCCCATATCTTCTTTTCTTTAACCAAAATATTCATCACCTTTTAACAGTAACAAATTGTACTTCTTTTCTTTTCTTTTCTTAATCATCTATCTTCAATCCCCTGGAATTTAATCTTCAAGAAAGCAGAGATTGGTTTTGGTCTGCTATAACCAAAGTTCCTAAAATCATGGTGAAAGTGAAAGTCGCTCAGTTGTATCCGAGTGGGTAGCCTTTCCCTTCTCCAGGGCATCTTCCCAACTCAGGGATCAAACCCAGGTCTCTCACATTGCAGGTGGATTCTTTACCAGCTGAGCCACAAGGGAAGCCCAACAGTACTGGAGTGGGTAGCTTCTCTCTTCTCCAGGGGAGTTTCCTGACCCAGGCATCCAACCAGGGTCTCCTGCATTGCAGGCAGATTCTTTACTGTGAAAGAAGCCAAATCAAAATTATGTTGGCACTTAGTAAATATTTTCTGAATGAATGAGTAAACAATTTTATCACCATGTTTACTACTATGTCAAAAATTTTACAGACATATTGTCAAGGCTTCAAAAGGATAATAAAAATTTTTTAATTTAATTGTTGAGGTGAGAAGATTATGAAAAAATTCTGTTCTTTTATTTGGCATTTAATTATAGTTTATAAAATATTTGCATAATAAGAAATAAAAATAAGTGAAAGTTTGGGAGGAGGTTTTCTTCCCATTCATGTAGAACAGGAATATCATAAACAGGATGATGAAATTAGTTACATGCTATGAAATAGTGAAATAGCCCAGGTCACACTGCTCAATATTAAATGTACTTACCTTCCTCTGAGCAGATTTCAGTCTGCATCATCCAGAATTTACAGCATAGAGAACTTCAGACATGAGAACACTTTCATTCTCTTAGAAATACATTTGAACTCTAAATTCATACAGTGATTTGTTTCTCTACATATGTGTCTAGAAAGAAATTCTACACAAAGTTTTGCTTGATTTCCAAAAGTGCTCCTTTATCTATTTCAGTGTGCAATATTACCTGGAATGTCTTTTTTTTTTTCCAGTTAATACTCGATGGTGAATAAGTCATAGACAACTCATTAAAATGATGCCAAGTATTACAGTCTTAGCAGTTAAAGGATAAAGTAACATTTTTTACTACTAATTCATGGTAATGAGTCTTATAGCATATTGATTATGGGTTATTGTGTGAGATAAGTGATTTATCAATACACTTCATGAAAGAAAAAGCAATTCAAAGTCTTAACATCATTTCTGATACTCTTTTACTCCTTCTCATTCCATACAATGGCATGCTAACTGTCAAAAACGTTGTATAGAAAAAGCTTTATTTACTCTAATTTAAAAATGATGGTTAGACTAACAACTGACCTTTACCAAGTAACAGAACAAGAACAAAGCATTATTTATTTCACTGTGGATTTCTGAAATAGTTTTGAAACAAATAAAATGGTTTTATGTTCATGATTTTACCTATTTGCTTACAGGTTTGTCATGAAAAGAAAAGGAATTCAGATTTTTTTTTTTAAGTAGAAAAAGCTTTCTTAAATAATACTTTAACTGAGCCATTAAGAGAGTGTCTTATATAAATGAAAATATTTACTGGAAAAATCAGTATGTCACATATAACTCACATTATACTTAAAAAAAAGAAAAAGGTATATTTAGATAGTAGCCCTCAAACAGTGCCACTTACATAGCAAACACTCAAAAAATATTTGAGAAAGTAAATTTATTATTTATTTTGCTTGAATGTAGGGTGACAATTTGTTTTTTTGTTTGAGATCAGATTCACTGAGATATAATTTATACTTAACAGCATTCACCTTTTTAAGTGTATAGATCTATAACTTTTGACAAATGTATGCACTCATGTAATTGCCACAACCATCAGGAGAGATAAAGTTTCATTTCTACTAGAAATTCTTTCAGGCCTCTTTGTCAACACTTTCTAAAGCTCCAGTCCAGCCCCAGCAACCACTGATTGGCTTTTCAATATAGTTTTGCCTTTTTGATTCATTTTGAAATGTTGAATTAGGTTTGCATTCTTGGGTACAAGTCTTACTTGGCCTTGGTCTTGTCACCTAAATATCATATATATACATCACACACACACACACACACACACACACATATACATTCATGAATGCTACTCTATAGTTTTCTTATACTCTAATTGGTTTTGATATCAAGGTAATACTGGCCTCATAAAATAAGATAAGAATATTACTTTATTATATCTTTGAAAAGTTTTGCAGAATTGTCATACTTTCTTCCCCTCAGTGTATGATAGAATTTATAAGCGAGAACATCAAGGCCTTATTTAGAAACTTCTTAGCTACAAATTTAATTCCTTTAATAGATATCAGACTAATCAGATTATCTGTTTCTTCTTCAGTGTGCTCTGGCAGTTTGCGTCTTGTAGGGGACCTGTTCATTTCTTCCAGCCTGCTGAGTCTAAGGCCGTGACACTGGCAGCCTGCTACTGCCCTCTTAGTGTCTGCGGGTTCTGCAGTGGTGTCCCTTAACTCCCTTGTGTTGCTTAGCTGTGTCCTCTTTTTTCCTGATCAGCCTAGCTTGAGTTTTATTATTTTTATTGATCTATCAACCTCACCCCAATTTTTTGTTTCCTTCTATTGTTTTTTGTTTGTTTCTGATTAAACGTATAATTTCCTTCCCTGTTTTTTTAGGCTTAATTTGCTCTTTTCAACATTTCTTAAAATAGAAAAACCTAGATAATAGATTTAAGACCTCTTTCTTTGTATAAGCACTTGATGTCTAGATTTTTCTCTAAGGACTACTTGAGTAACATCCCACACATTTAATGTAATGTTTTGATTATTATTCAATTCAAAATATTTTGTGATTTCGTGACATCTTGCCTCATGAATTGTTTAAAACAGTGTGTTATCTAATTTCCAGATGTTAGAATATTTTTCAAAAGTCTATTGATTTCTGGTTCACTATTGGTATGGAGAACATTATATATAACTTAAATTATTTTAAAATTATTAATATTTGATTTATTCTATCAAAATATGGTGAATGTTCCATGAGTACTTGAAGAAAACTGTGTACTCTGCTATTGTTGGGTAGAGCATTCTATAAACATTAATTAGATGAAGTTAGGTGATAGTGTTTTTCAAATCTTCTGTATCCTTACAGAAGGATTTGTTTGTCTATTTGTTCTACTGATTTTTGAGAGAAGAGCATTGAAGTTCCAAAATTAATTGTGCATTTGTTTATTTCTCCTTTTAATTCTATCCTTTTTGCTTCATGTAATTTGAAGTTTTGTTGTAAATGCATACATATTTAGGATCTCTCTGTCTTATAATTTAACTGTACCCTTTATCATGATGTAATGTCCTTCTTTTGTTCGTGACAGTATTCCTTGATCTATTTTGTCTGATATTAATATTGTCACTCCAGCTTTCTTTTGATTAGTATCAGCGTAGCATGTATTTTTTTCATTCTTTTGCTTTTACTCTAGATTTCTCTTTATATTTAAATAGTTTATCCTAGACAGAATAAAGTTGCGTCTTGCTTTTTATCTGCTGTAAGTTGAATATGCCACTTTCCCTCCTCTAATTCTTATACTGAAATCGTAAGGTGATTAGGTCATGAGGGCTCTTTTCTCATGTGAGGGCACAGTGAGAAGACAGCTGTCTATGTATCAGGAAGCAGGCTCACCAGACACCAACCTTGCCAAGTGCCGTGGTCTCCAACTCCCAATTTCCAGAGCTGGGAGAGAAATTTCTGTATTATATAAGTCACTCATCTATAGTATTTGTTGTAGCAGCCTGAACAGACTGAGACATTATCCAATCTGACAGTCTCCGGCTTTTAATTACTGTTAAAAATTAAGCCATTTTTTTAAAGAGTAAATACGGATATAGATTAACTGAAATCTATCATCTTGCTATTTGTTTTCCATTTGTTCCATCTGTTTTGTTCTTTCTTGTCTCTTTCCCATGGCTTAATTTTGATTAATTTACACAATTCATTTTATCTCAATGATTAGCTTATTATATGTACCTCTTTGAGAAAATGTAGCAGTTGCCCAGGGCTTTCAATATACATGATTAATTAATAACAGTGTACTTCAAATATTATGCTGCTTTATTTAAGTGTAATTTGTATAACAGTATATTGCCAATGATGTATGATGTCATCCACTTTAAATTTACATATGTATAAACCCTAAGGCATAGCTACTAGTTCTTTGCTGATGCTGCTGCTAAGACACTTCAAACGAGTCTGACTCTGTGTGACCCCATAGACAGTAGCCCACCAGTCTCCCCCATCCCTGGGATTCTCCAGGCAAGAACACTAGAGTGGGTTGCCATTTCCTTCTCCAATGCATGAAAGTGAAAAGTGAAAGTGAAGTCACTCAGTCGTATCCGACCCTCAGTGACCACATGGACTGCAGCCCACCAGGCTCCTCCGTCCATGGGATTTTCCAGGCAAGAGTACTGGAGTGGGGTGCCATTGAGTTCTTTACATTCAATTATTTTCTGGAGCAAATAAAAGTGAGAAAAAATGTCTTTAGTATTTACCTCCACTTTATTTCTAGAATTCTTCATTTATACATATTTGTGTGGATCCAGGTTTTTGTCTAGTATCATATTCCTTTTGCCTAAAATCTTGCATTGTTTTTCTAATTTCCTATGGTGTAGGTCTGCTGATATTCTCTGATTTTTATATCATTCATTCATCTTTTTAGTCTCAAAAGCTATTTCATTTTGGGAAGGCATTTCTAGCATTTGTATGTGACTATTTTTTACATCTTTTTTTGTAAGATTTCATAGCTGTTGAGGCATGTTGAGTATGTATTCCACTATATTTATAATTTATTACTTATTAATGATAGATATTTAAAATTCCCTATCTGGTATTTCCAATGTTTGGGTCATTTCTGAGTCTGATTCTGTTACTTGCTTTGTCTCTTGATAGTGGGTTCTTTTTCTTATTTTCATATATATATGAAACATATTTAAGCCTGAGAATCAGTTCAGTTCAGTCACTCAGTCGTGTCTGACTCTTTGTGACCCCATGAATCGCAACACGTCAGGCCTCCCTGTCCATCACCAATTGCTGGAGTTCACTCAGATTCATGTCCATTGAGTCAGTGATGCCATCCAGTCATCACATCCTCTGTCATCCCCTTCTCCTCCTGCCCTCAATCCCTCCCAGCATCAGAGTCTTTTCCAATGAGTCAACTCTTCATATGAGGTGGCCAAAGTACTGGAGTTTCAGCTTTAGCATCATTTCCTTCAAAGAAATCCCAGGGCTGATCTCCTTCAGAATGGACTGGTTGGATCTCCTGGCAGTCCAAGGAACTCTCAAGAGTCTTCTCCAACACCACAGTTCAAAAGCATCAATTCTTCAGCACTCGCCTTCTTCACAGTCCAACTCTCACATTCATACATGACTATTAGAAAAACCATAGCCTTGACTAGATGGATGCATCTGAATGAAGACTTCCAAAGAATAGCAAGAAGAGATAAGAAAGCATTCTTCAGCAATCAATGCAAAGAAATAGAGGAAAAGAGCAGAATGGAAAAGACTAGAGATCTCTTCAAGAAAATTAGAGATACCAAGGGAACATTTCATGCAAAGATGGGCTTGATAAAGGACAGAAATGGCATGGACCTAACAGAAGCAGAAGATATTAAGAAGAGATGGCAAGAATACACAGAAGAACGGTACAAAAAGATTTTCATGACCAGATAATCACGATGATGTGATCACTCATTTAGAGCCAGACATCCTGGAATGTGAAGTCAAGTGGGCCTTAGAAAGCATCACTATGAACAAAACTAGTGGAGGTGATATTCCAGTTGAGCTGTTTCAAGTCCTGAAAGATGATGCTGTGAAAGTGTTGCACTCAGTATGCCAGCAAATTTGGAAAACTCAGCAATGGCCACAGGGCTGGAAAAGGTCAGTTTTCATTCCAATCCCAAAGAAAGGCAGTGCCAAAGAATGCTCAAACTACCACACAATTGCACTCATCTCACACACTAGTAAAGTAATGCTCAAAATTCTCCAAGCCAGGCTTCAGCAATACATGAACCGTGAACTCCCTGATGTTCAAGCTGGTTTTAGACAAGGCAGAGGAACCAGAGATCAAATTGCCAACATCCACTGGATCATCAAAAAAGCCTGGGAATAGGAATGCCTCTTCTGTTAGACCAATAGTATGAGAGGTTGAATCACTTTGCTCAGTCTCTGAACTGGTTTGAGTTTTGCTGCAAGGTTATCTTTTATCAATCTTGGGAGATATGTAGCCAGAGGTTTTTCCTCAAGGTTACTGTTCCACTGTCAGCTCTCAGCCTTTCCTTGTGCTCATACCTCAGTTTTCTTACCTCTTTCTTAGGGACAGATGTCTGTTGCTTGTCATTTAGTGCTTTCTAACCTTATGACAGCAGTAGTAGGGGGTTCTCTGCTGTCCTGCTCCAACTTCATTCTGAGGCAGGCTTGTCCATTAGCCTTGAAATTGGAGAGTTGTCAATAATACTACTCCTAATCAATTTTTTTCCCCTTATTTCATAAAAAGCTTCTATTCTGTGGGCCATGAAAGTAATGCACCAGAATGATTTCCTGTTTTTTCTGGAGAACCGAATCCTCTCATAGGTCTGATAGTTTTTTTTTTTTTTTAATGATTTAAAAAGGGATCTCTATCTTCATACTATGTGTGATATTTTCTCCTCACACCTTAACTATTCTATTTTCTAAGATCTCCTTGTATCATGAAGTGAGTGGCCTACAAACTACATACCCTCTGACTCATGTGCCTATGGGGAACTGTAGTCTGGAGTCTAGAACAGGTCAACAGTTATTTTTCTTTTTTTCCTCACAGCCCTTTGAAAACATATAATGTTAGCCTATAGCTGATTTTGTGCTACAGCAGCAGAGATAAATATTTGTAACAGAGGCCATTTGGTCTACAAAGCCTAAATATTTGTTATCTGAATCTTTATAGAAAACATTTGTTAACCTTGGTCTTGAAATTGTGAGTATAGAAATTGTAGAAATTATAGACCCCAGGGTCTAGAAAGATAGAGATGGACCTTAAGTGGCTGTTAAGAGGTACCTAACCCAGAAGGAAACACAGAATAAGTCTGCTACACATTCTTCTTCACATTCTTCTTAGGTTTATTTTGTTTTCAAGTGAAAATTTTCCCATTCATTCACTCATCTGTTTCCTGGCATGGTTCCCACCACCCCAGTTACACTACCTGAGAGTTCATTCATATCACTTTTTAAAATGTCACTTTAAATTTAATAATTCTAGTTATATATGTCATTAAAATATATCTAATAGCTTAAAAATCCTGCCAGTACTTTGCTTGTATGGCTGCTTTTTAAAATTCAGAATTCTGGGTATAATCTGATCAAAATTTCCAGTTTGGAAATAATGTCACAAGTTTTCCCCTAAACATGCTAGAAAGGAGGCAGGCAAGCAGAGTTCTGATTCATGCCTAAACCCCTCCTGCCAATTTATTTCAATTTGCTTTTCAGACAACTGGCAGGAATGGCTTACCTATGAATTTTCTTTTAATGAATCAATGTCCAACAAAAACATCAACAGATTTAGGTTACAAATAATGGTCTCCTTTGACAGGCAGAAGTTAACACTATTTTTAAAAAAACTGGATTGGAAATATCTACCATAATCCCATTTTTTCTTTCATTAGTTAAAAGAATTCAGGATTTTAGCCAAAGCAGGATTTCAAGTGTAGCTTGTATTTTTACATGCTGTAAAGTTTTACCCTTTGCCCAACAGTGTATAAAACTTGCTTCAAGTAACAGCCTTTGAGCTGAAGCCTTATTTTTTATTGATAATTTATAGATATGTTATATTTATATACACATGTGTGTGTGTAAACATATATGTATATATCTATATTTTATATGCGTATACTTTGTCTATCACTTTAAATTATAGATAGTATTAAAAATCATAACTTATAGCTTTAAATATAGACAAACCAAAAAAATTAATAATCATCTTGTAATTTAAATTTAGTTTATATTTTAGATATGAGTTTGTATTATTCTCCTTTTATTCTAAAGTTTGGCTCTCCTGAATATCTTCATTTATTGGTGAGTATATCAACTGCCATCGCCCTTCTTTCACATAATTCCTCCAATGGTGGAATAGTGATAATAAGCATTTAAATTTTATAACTACCTGTAGATTTTACATAAGAATATAATATTATATAATGCCCTCTCATAGAGTGGTCCTATTCTCACTCTAACTCAGAAGAAGAAAGTAAAATCAGTGTCAGGATTCAAAAGCCTAAGAGAGGAATTTAAAAGTCTATTTGCAAAATCAAGAATAGAAACATTTAAGGCCAGAGTCAAAAGAAATATGTAAGGAAAACACATAATCATGATACATTAGAATAAGAGTTAAAATACTAATATTTACAATAATTTAAAAATGGTTTTAACACTTAAACATTGTTTTACTATTATATGTGATAGGGAGAAAATTCCCCTCCAGTTAGAATATATCTATGTTCTACTTTGCATGAAGTGTTCCCTTGGTATCTCTAATTTTCTTGAAGAGATTGCTAATCCATCCCATTCTATTGTCTTCCTTCTTTGCACTGATGGCTGCAGGCTTTTTTTTTATCTCTCTTTGCTATTCTTTGAAACTCTGCATTCAAATGGGTATATCTTTCCTTTTCTCTTTTGCTTTTGTTTCTCTTCTTTTCACAGCTATTTCTAAGGCCTTATCATACAACCATTTTGTTTTTTGTATTTCTTTTCCTTGGGAATGGTCTTGATCCCTATCTCCTGAACAAAGTGACGAACCTCTGTCCATAGTTCTTCAGGCACTCTGTCTATCAGATCTAATTCCCTGAATCTACTTTTCACTTCCACAGTATAATCGAAAGGGATTTGATTTAGGTCATACGTGAATGGTCTAGTGGTTTTCCCTACTTTCTTCAATTTAAGTCTGAATTTGGCAATAAGGAGTTCATGATCTGAGCCACAGTCAGCTCCCCATCTTGTTTTTGCTGACTGTATAGAGTTTCTCCCTCTTGGGCTGCAAAGAAAATAATCAATCTGATTTTGGTATTGACCACCTGGTGATGTCCATGTGTAGAGTCTTCTTTTGTATTGCTGGAAGAAGGTGTTTGCTATGGCCAGTGTGTTCTCTTGGCAAAACTCTGTTAGCCTTTGCCCTGCTTCATTCTGTACTCTAAGACCAAATTTGCCTGTTACTCCAGGTGTTTCTTGACTTCGTACTTTTGCATTCCAGTCCCCTGTAATGAAAAGGACATCTTTTTAGATGTTAGTTCTAGAAGGTCTTGTAGGTCTTCATAGAACTGTTCAACTTCAGCTTCTTCAGCATTACTGGTCAGGGCATAGACTTGGAATACTCTAATATTGAATGATTTGCCTTGGAAATGAACAGAGATCATTCTGTCATTTTTGAGATTGCATCCAAGTACTGCATTTCAGACTCTTCTGTTGACCACGATGGCTACTCCGTTTGTCCTAAGGGATTCTTGTTCACAGTAGTTGATATTATGGTCTTCTGAGTTAAATTTGCCCATTCCTGTCCATTTTAGTTCAATGATTCCTAGAATGTCAACGTTCACCCTTGCCATCTCCTGTTTGACCACTTCCAATTTGCCTTGATTCATGGACCTGACATTCCAGGTTCCCATGCAATATTGCACTTGTGATCAGTGGCCAGTGCAAAGAAACAGAGGAAAACAATAGAATGGGAAAGATTAGCTGCTGCTGCTGCTGCTGCTAAGTCGCTTCAGTTGTGTCCGACTCTTTGTGATCCCATAGATGTCAGAAAACCAGGCTCCTCTGTCTGGGATTCCCCAGGCAAAAACACTGGAGTGGGTTGTCATTGCCTTCCCCAGGAAAGACTAGACATCTCTTAAAAAATTAGGGATACCAAGGGAACATTTCATGCAAAGATGGGCACAATAGAGGATAGAAATGGCATAAATCTAACAGAAGCTTAAGATATTAAGAAGAAGTGGCAAGAATATACAGAAGAACTATACAAAAAAGATCTTTATGACCCAGAAAATCACAATGGTATGATCACTCAACTAGAGCCAGACATCCTGGAATCCAAAGTTAAGTGGGCCTTAGGAAGCATCAGTACGAACAAAGCTAGTGGAAGTAATGGAATTCTAGTTGAGTGATTTCAAATCTTAAAAGATGATGCTTGAAAGTGCTACACTCAATATGCCAACAAATTTGGAAAACTTCAGCAGTGGACACAGGACTGGAAAAGGTCAGTTTTCATTCCAATCCCAAAGAAAGGCAATGTAAAGAATGCTCAAACTACTGCACAATTGCACTCATCTCACATGCTAGCAAAGTAATGCTCAAAATTCTCCAATATAGCCTTCAACAATATGTTGACTGTAAACTTTCAAAGGTTCAAACAAGATTTAGAAAAGCCAGGGGAACCAGAGATCAAATTGCCAACATCCACTGGATCATTCAAAAAGCAAGAGAGTTCCAGAAAAACATGTATTTCTGCTTTATTGACTATTCCAAAGCCCTTGACTGTGTGGATCACAATATACTGTGGAAAATCTGAAAGAAATGGGAATATCAGACCACCTGACCTGCCTCTTGAGAAATCTGCATGCAGGTCAGGAAGCAACAGTTAGAACTGGACATGAAAAAAACAGACTGTTTCCAAATAGGGAAGGGAGTAAGTCAAGGCTGTATACTGTCACCCTGCTTATTTAATTTATATGCAGAGTACATCATGAGAAACACTGGGCTGGATGAAGCACAAGCTGGAATCAAGATTGCTGGGAGAAATATCAATAACCTCAGATATGCAGATGACACCACCCTATGACAGAAAGTGAAGAAGAACTAAAGAGCTTCTTGATGAAAGTGAAAGAAGAGAGCAAAAGAGTTGGCTTAAAGCGCAACATTTAAAAAATGAAGATCATAGTATCCAGTCCCATCACTTCATGGCAAATAGATGGGGAAACAGTGGAAGCAGTGACAGGCTTTATTTTTGAGGGGGTCCATAATCACTGCAGATGGTGACTGCAGCCATGAAATTAAAAGATGCTTACTCCTTGGAAGAAAAGCTATGACCAACTTAGATAGCATATTCAAAAGCAGAGACATTACTTTGCCAACAAAGGTCTGTCTAGTCAAAGCTATGGTTTTTCCAGTGGTCATGTATGGATGTGAAAGTTGGACTGTGAAGAAAGCCGATCGCCAAAGAATTGATGCTTTTGAACTGTGGTATGGGAGAAGACTTTTGAGAGTCCCTTGGGCTGCAAGGAGATCCAACCAATCCATCCTAAAGGAGATCAGTCCTGGGTGTTTATTGGAAGAACTGATGCTGAAGCTGAAACTCCAATACTTTGGCCACCTCATGTGAGGAGTTGACTCAATAGAAAAGTCCCTGATGCTGGGAGGGATTGGGGGCAGGAGGAGAAGGGGACGACAGGGGATGAAATGGCTGAATGGCATCACTAACTCAAGCATGAGTTTGAGTGAACTCCAGGAGTTGGTGATGGACAGGGAGGCCTGGTGTGCTGTGATTCATGGGGTCGCAAGGAGTCAGACATGACTGAGTGACTGAACTGAACTGAACTGATGCTCTACTTTCTGAAAACTGTGAATATATTACCTTACATGGCAAATGGAATTTTATATATGTAATTTATCTTAAGGAGCTTGAGATGCAAGATTTTCCTGGGTTATCATGGTGTGCCCAATTTAATCATAAGGGTCCTTAAAATGAAGGAGAAGAAGAGATTCAGAGGGAGATGTGACAATAGAAGAATGGTCACAAAATGCAATGTTGCTAGCTTTAACAATGGTGGAAGGAGACCACGAGGTAAAGATTGTTGACAGCCCCTAAATGCTGGAAAAGTCAAGGAAGCAAAACTTCCCCTAGAGCCTTCTGAAAGCAATGCAGCACTTTTTGTCTCATCTTTTCTCTCATTATTTTACTTCTTATTCTAAATTCTTGGAGAATTATTAAGTTTTTTCTCTATAGTATTGATTCAGTCTAATGTGTCCTGCCTCCATTGTTCTTTTTCAATTAGCAATCTTTTTTTCATTTGCAACCTTCTAAGACTAGACCAGGAAGAAATAGAAAATAGGAACAGATCAGTTACCAGCACTGAAGTTGAATCAGTAATTAAAAACCCCCAAGGTAAAGTCCAAGACCAGATGGCTTCACAGGTGTATTGTACTAAGCATTTAGAAAAGAGTTAACATCTATCCTGAAACTATTCCATAAAGGAGAAGAAGCATTCCTGAACTCATTCTATGAGGCCACCATCATCCTGATACCAAAACCAAAGACATAACCAAAAAAATAAAATTATAGGCAATACACTGATGAATATAGATGCAAAATTCCTCAGCAAAATACTAACAACTTGACTCCAACAATACATGAAAAAGATTATACACCATGATCAAGTGGCATTTTTCCCAGAGATGTAGAGGTTTTTCAATATCTGTGAACCAATCAATGTGATACACTATACCAACAAATAAGAATAAAAGCCATATGATAATCTCAATAGATGCAGAAAAGGCTTTTGACAAAATTCAACACCCAATTTATGATGAAAAGCTTTCAGAAAATGGGCATAGAGGGAACATGTCGTTGTTTAGTTGCTAAGTCGTGTCTGACTCTTCACAACCCCATGGACTATAGTCAACCAGGCTCCTCTGTCCATGGGATTTCCCAGCAAGAATACTGGAGTGGGTTTCCATTTTCCCCTCCAGGGGATCTTTCCAACCCAGGCATTGAACACACGTCTCTTGTGTCTCTTGCACTGGCAGGCAGATTCTTTACTACTGAGTCACCTGGGAAACTATATATGACAAATCCATAACTAATATCATACTCAATGGTTAAAAGCTGAAAGCATTTCCTCTAAGATCAGGAACAAGGCAAGGATGTCCACTCTTGCCACTTTCATAGTTTTGGAAGTCCTAGATATAGCAATCAGAGAAGAAAAATGGTCACAGTTTGCAGATAACATGATACTATACCCAGAAAATCCTATAGATGCTACTAGAAAGCTACTAGTGTTCACCAGTGAATGTGGTAAAGTTTATACACAGAAATCTCTTGCATGTCTATACATTAACAATGAAATATCAGAAAGAGAAATTAAGGAAGCAATATCATTTACTTTCACATCAAAAAGAATGAAATACCTAGGAATAAACTTACCTAAGGAGGCAAAAGACCTGTACTCTAAAAACTATAAGAAGCTAATAAAAGAAACCGAAGATGACACAAACAGATAGATATACTGTAATCTTGGACCGGAAGAATTAATATTGTTAAAAAAACACTATACTACCCAAAGCAATCTACAGGTTCAATGCAACCCCTATAAGATTACCAATGACATTTTACACAGAACTAGAACAGAGAATTTTAAAATTTGTGTGAAAGTGATCTCTTAATTTCTTTTAAATTATATTTAGGCCATTCAGGTCTTAGCCTCATCTCATGTTTGCTTCCCCTAACTTTGTAAATGTATTATCCCTTAACGAACATGGGTAAAAGACTTTTCAAAGCTTGTATTCTTCATTCTCTCATTTGCTCCGATTTCTCAGACTAGATATCGACCATCTCTTAAATTAATTGAAGTTTCTCTGTTTTCTTATCCAAAAAAGGAAAGTTTTGACCAACCTAGACAGCATATTAAAAAGCAGAGACATTATTTTGTCAACAAAGGTCCATCTAGTCAAGGCTATGGTTTTTCCAATAATCATGTATGGATATGAGAGTTGGACCATAAAGAAAGCTGAGTGCCAAAGAATTGATGCTTTTGAACTGTGGTGTTGGAGAAGACTCTTGAGAGGCCCTTGGACTGCAAGGAGATCCAACCAGTCCATTCTAAAGGAGATCAGTCCTGGGTATTCATTGGAAGGACTGATGCTGAAGCTGAAACTCCAGTACTTTGGCCACCTGATGTGAAGAACTGACTCATTGGAAAAGATCCTGATGCTGGGAGGGATTGGGGGCAGGAGGAGAAGGGGATGACAGAGGATGAGATGGTTGGAAGGCATCACCGACTCAATGAAGCTGAATTTGGGTCAACTCCGGGAGTTGATGATGGACAGGGAGGCCTGACATGCTGCAGTTCATGGGGTCACAAAGAGTCAGATATGACTGAGCAACTGAACTGAACTGAAGTGAAACTCAAATCCTAACTCAGCTTCTCTCTAGACAAATGGGTTTGATCAAGGTAGTAAGTCTCTCTAAGCTCAGAGTCCTCCTTTATAGAATATTCCTAATAATGGCACCTACTATATAATGGACAGGGAGGCCTGGTATGCGGGGTTCATGGGGTCGCAAAGAGTCGTACACGACTGAGCAACTGAACTGAACTGATAGTACATGACTACTAATGTTATGATTATGAGCATTAAAAATAAATTTGATCATTTATTATTAAATTCACTTATGATTAACTGATTTAATACCAGAAAGAGCTTAGCAGAGTGTCATGCACATGGTAGTTGCCATTATAATCCTTGTTCTTGTCACCATAAACATCATCATCATTACTCTGTCCATGGAATTTTCCAGGCAATAATACTGGAGTGGGTTGCCATTTCCTTCTCCAGGGGATCTTCCTAACCCAGGGATTGAACCTGCATCTCTTGCTTCTCCTGCACTGACAACTGGATTCTTTACCACTGCACCATCTGGGAAGCCCCATCATTGTGGAGAAAGGTCTATTATTGATTAGGCAAAAGTTGAGACTGGTTTTGTAAGAGTACCTGGGTTCCTATTCTAATCTGACCAGTCTAGATAAAAGGCTAAAATGAAAATTTAGAGTTGCTATAATGTTACTTTCCTGTTTCAGAATCTCTCTTCTCTGGGACTAGCATGGATAGCATCTGAGGCTGAGGCAACAGTGGTAGAAAACTTTACTTTTGGGTGAGGGCGTCTTTCCCTTCATGGTTGAGGCAGTCAGAAATGTGCTGGAGTATTCTGCTTCAATCTCATTTCTCATACTTTTACTTGCCCACTCCCTCTTAGTAAGAGGTACTCACAGCCAAATGCCAGTTCTCTGCCTGACTTGGTAGTCTGCATCAACTGTGTTAGTATGGGGTGTAGGGGTAGGGAAGTGAACATCACCAAGGCTTCCCCAGCTAAGAGGACAGAGCCAGCTGGGGGTTCACCTCCAGCCTTAGCCCCTGTGAGTGAGTGATGACCATGTGGCACTGGGGTAGGGTGGGGATAGGAGGATGTGGGAATCTCTCGTAGTTACTTCCCCTGAAAGGCATAACTTTATAGGTGGCGATCATCCTCTCCATTCTTAGGTATATCATGTCTGTATTTACCTTGCAGAAGCTGCTCCAAGTTTCTGGGCATGAGAATCTCATTCTCCTAATTTCCACTTGATAAAGCTCTCCCAATTCTTATATTCTATTTTCTATTTCACTAGTCAACTGAGAGGGAGGGCCTTAGACATGAATGCTCATATTAATGCTACAGAAAACCAGCTATTACTCTTGATCAACTTTTTTTTGGCAAGCTCATTTTATATTCAATAAAAGATTTATTGTTTAAAAATCATAATAAGCTAAATTTTTTTCTAACGGTTGCTTTCACATTATGACAAAGCTGTAAAGGGAATCTTTCCCCATTTTTTAAAAGTTCTCAAATCTTATTTCTGCTGCTTTAGAATCTATGTAAGGTCCAGTGATTTCTAAAAATACGTTGCTCTATTAACCTAAAATGATCTAGCATTACTCTATTACAATAGCAATGAAAACTAAGCCAGGTTTTTATATCTATTGAATTTTTTGTATTTTCTACTACAGCCCAATTCCACTGTAAAGCTGTTCATCACATTAAATAGGTAGTTACATAGAAGGAGAAAAGATGTCCCTCGATAATACGAAGCAATCTAAAAGGCATAAAAGGTACTTTTAAGGAGATCTCCTTCCAGTTGAGGTTAAACAGATGTTGAATGGGCTTTCTGTTTTAAACACTGTCAGTATAGTGTGTTCAACTTTTCCTCCATCTAGCTAAGAATGAAATAATCAGACTTTAAAATTTTCCTTTTTGGATCATTGGAGATAATTGTTTTGTGATGTAGAATTTTTATTTTAGATCATACATTGGTTTATAAGATTCAATCAGTGTTTTACATCTCTTAGTTTGCTTTTTATGAATTTCCACTTAAAGCTAAAAGACTCTGAAATGAGCTTTATTGCCAATTCCTTGTTAAAATCAATTATGTCTATAATATCTATAACAATACTACAAAACCATTTACAATTGCAAATACAAAGAAAACAAAAGCTTATAGAAGGGTTGGGTTGGGGCCTATTTGTGGCTCTAACAATAGGCAGGGGAAATATCTAATATTTACTTTAAAAAATTAGAAAAAGTTGTGCTCCCAGTTCTCTTGAAAAGAAAGGGCTTGTGTGTAGGAACAGTCCCTGGTGGATCAGATGGTAAAGCGTCTGCCTGCAGTTTGGGAAATGCAGGAGACCCAGGTTCAATCCCTGGTCAGGAAGATCCTCTGGAGAAGGAAATGGCAACCCACTCCAGTACGCTTGCCTGGAAAATGCTATGGCTGGAGGAGCCTGGTGGGCTACACTCCATGGGGTCCCAAAGAGTTGGACACAACTGAGCAACTTCACTTTCAAGCATTCATCCAAGAATTATGATTTAAGGCTTCCTGAGAGGGATTATCTCTCATACTATAAAAAAATCTCTCTTCTACTGACCTGCAGAGGAATATCTAAAGCTCTTGCATTAGCTATTCACTTATTCGACCTATGGGCAGATCTTTCTGTCCCTCTTTCCCTACCTTCCCATCTGTTCCCCTGTAGATGGATATAATCTGGAAGAGCAAACAGTATTTAGCAAAGGCATTAGACATATGGAATAAACACATATTGAATGATTGTTTTGTTTTTTGTTCCTCTTTTAAAATACTCATGGGAAAGGTAAGATCTTCTTAACATCTGTCAGGCTGGTTGCCAGAAGTTCCCTGGGCATAAAAATCATCTTGAATGCTTATTAAAATGCAGATATCCAGCCCCACCCCTTTGAGATTTTGATGCAGCTAATCTTTGGTCTACACTGACTGAAACCACTACCCTTGGGGCCATTATTTTGTAAAATAACAATGACTTGAACACAAGCACTAGGATACCAGAAATAAGTGGAGAACTAAGGATTGTGCAGTATGTCCCCTGAGAAGGGATTTATGTGACAGTCCCTCTGATAACCAAGATAGCTACTAAGTGACAAGCTGGCAGGATATACTGGATAAAGGGTGATTCACATCTGGGTGGGATGGATAAGGACAGTGTGAGATTTCATCACACTACTCAAAACAGCACACAGTTTAGAACTTATGAATTGTTTATTTCAGTACTTTCCATTCAATATTTTCAGGCCTTTGTGGACTGAAACTGGTAACTAAAACTGCAGAAAGAGACACCACAAATAAGGGGCACTATTGTAGCTAAAATATGGCAGAGGAGTGATCATAATGATAGAGGAAGAGTTTCTTAACCATGGTGTCAAAACACAGGTTTTCTTTCATATACTTTCATGGAATGTACTACATGTATTTTTGCTAATAATAAATTGCTAAAGCTTAATCGAATAATTTATTTTTCTTCTTAGATCAGAGAAGATATTAGCCCATACCTATAGTATGGCTCTTTCTGGGTTTGGTCAGTCTGAGTTTGGTCAGAAAAACAGAGTCCAGTTTTTCTAGAAATTATTCAGGAATAAGGGTTTGATATAGAAATTAAAGTTTGCACAAATGTGGCAGGAGTTGGGCAGTTACAGGTACTTGATCGAAGAAACAATCGGTATTGATTTCAAAGCCCTGGAGTGGCTGGAGAGTTGAGTTTGTGGGCAGTCTAAGAATATGTTGTGTCTGGCTGGTAGGCCTGCAAAGTGGGAGCCGGTGGGAAAGCCTCTCTGCTGCTGTGTCTGATGGCTTCCCAGGATAATGGCTTCTCTTCCCTTTTTCCCGTCGCCTCCCCAGTCTTCCACTAGTGCCTCTCTTCAGTGATGTAGACTGAAGCCAGGCAGGAAAGGAGGTCTGAGAAAAAGTCCCCAGTGTCAGAAGGCATTAGTGGGGATGCTGAGTCAGTGCTACCTGGAGTCATGATATTTACTTTCTTAAGATGGAGAGAAAGTGTGAGGTTAAAGGTAAGACATCAAGAATTACACACAACAGTGTATCACCTGTATGGATGTTCCCCTACAAAAAGAAAAAGAAAAAAAAAGTTTGAGACATCTGATGAGATGTATGTCTGAGTGGCCTATGACTATTGAAGCCTGGTGTGGAGTTTGAGCACACCTTTCCACAAGTGAGATCACTTTTTAGTTTTAATTTTTTCATGCTAGATACCATAGAGGGAGGAAGGAAGGCAATTAAATCAATCTACTTATCTTCTGACAGCAGTTATCAACCTCAGGAGAAAATAAGAAAAAGCCATCTCATCATCACCTGTCGTAAACGCTGTCCCAAGAGCCTCACCTGTACAATTCCCCCTGTGATTCTGATGCTTTTCCACTGATGCTTTTCCAAAAGGATGTGGCTTTTCCACCACTGCTCTAGGATGGCACTGAACATCTGGGCAATTTAGCTCACTTATAAAACTAGCACCATAAAGCAAATCATTTAGAAATAGCACTGATAATTCAAGGTATAGTTCTTTGCACAGATGAAAACTTAGGACGTTTTACAATAAGGCAATATTTACCTATTAAGTGACACAAAATATGCATTATTATTATTTAATATTTAATGAAGGTGAAGGCCACCAGCATGCTAGGTGTTATATATTACCCTGCACAAACAGTTGGGTATGCATATAGGAGTCTGAAATCCTTCAATCATAGCGTCATGCAGTGTATGGGAGAATGGATCATACCCCAAAAGCTCAGATGAACGACATTAATCATAACTGGTTTACATACTTCATTTCCACCAAGGTTTCATTTTTCTTGATACATTAACATTTATATTATACTTCACTGCTTATAGTGCAATTTATTGAAGATTCTGACTGCCTGGAAAGGAGGTAAGCTTTCTTTGTCCAACTGTAAATCACCCTAAACCAAACCTTCTTTTCTTTGATATGTGAAATACTCATCTCTATTGTTTTTGTGAGTTGCTGATGTAAAGCAATCTGTTTTAAAAGGGGACAGTAGCTGCACTAGATATCACATTTGTCAAAAAGGAGAGAAAATATTTTAAGGTGAAAAAAATCTAAAAATAAAAGAAATTAATAAACTATGTGCCAATAACTGTGCCAAACACTTTCTCAGAGGATTTGCTTATCCAGAGTAGATTTTTCACCTTAGAAACACCATATTAAAGATTATGATCAGTAGACTCTGATGCTGGGAGGGACTGGGGGCAGGAGGAGAAGAGGACGACCGAGGATGAGATGGGATGGCATCACGGACTCAACGGACGTGAGTCTGAGTGAACTCCAAGAGATGGTGATGGACAGGGAGGCCTGGCGTGCTGCGATTCATGGGGTCGCAAAGAGTCGGACACGACTGAGAGACTGAATGAAGTATTGAAAACCAGGATTGCAAACAGAAATAGTACTGGGAGACATGGATTTTAAAATGATGCACAAATATGCCAAAAGTTCTTTGTAAATGAAAAAGAGCTCCCTTGAACAGTTGTTCCTATGCCATTCCATGAGAAAATTTGTTTTGGAGGAGAAAATACATAGAAACAAAATCTCAGCTCCTTAGTTCTGGTGCCTAACTTCTACAAGTTCTTAAAAAATAAGCTAGTCTTCAGTAAGGATGGTTGGATTTCTATAATTTAAGGTACAAATGAGACCACCATTATCAAGCTCAGGTGCTTGTAAATTTTTGTAGTACAGCAGTTTCACATGCACTAATTGATTCACAAGACATTTCTATTAGTTCCACAGCTGGGGCTGGATATAACCAAGAAGAAGTACTGTGGCACCCAGAAATAAACAAAAGTTAATGGAACTTTTGCTGAGCCATAGAGAGAGTATATTCAGTGTTTGGCTATGGGTTCAATTTCACACTGGAGAACTTTCTAGTCAGTCTTTTCCTCTGGTCAGTACACCTAACACTTAAAGGAGGAATGGAAAAAAAGTGAACCAAGCCGACAAGAGCAGTGTCTTCTCAGGAAAGAAATACAGTTGCCAAAGAAGGCAAACGAGAACTTTATACAAGCATAAAGCCTGCAGGGTATCTGGGGACATCATATTTCGTACCTCTTTTCTGTTTACTACGAGATGTAAAAACAGTCATCGCCACTGGGGAGATGTTTCATGACCTGAGTGGTATAATTCCATAATCAGATACTATGGTTGCAGTGGATTAAATGTACTTTCCAAGAGATTTTTTTCATATTCTGATCATAAAGCAGGTTCTAGTGATCCCTTAGTAGGTAAATGTTCATGATTTAATCAGTTCTTTCCGGACCTGAAGAACTTTAGAAGTTATCATCCCTTTGCCAAATTCCATTTAAAGATAGCAAACTATTTTAAAAGGAACAATTCACTTAATTTGGGTTTTCTCCTCTCTCACTCTCACTTACTCTCGTATTTTTCTCTTCATCTCTTTCTTGCAGCAGTTATTTCTTTCCCTACCCTTTCATAGCTTCCCCATTTTTTTTTTTTGGTTCATCTTTCAATTGTCTAGAATATAAGATATAGACACTTTTAAAAAGTATGTTTGAGTTGAATATTTCATAAATTGTTTTAAGTAGTATTTTATTTCCTTGACTCACGAACTTTATGTTCATGAACTTGTCTGGCTAGAAAGGTTATGGAGTCACACATTTCTCCCTCCAAATAATGTAGAAAATGCTCTATTTATACTTGCATCTAATATTCAAAGACAGTTGCAATTTTCCCCCTTTATAGGTGACGCATTTCTTTCTTACAGGTGCTTGTAAGAGCCCTTCTTCAGTAAAATGCTTAAATTAAAAAGGTTATCAGATTATATCTTAATGTAACTGTTTCCTTTAAAAAGGAATATGGAATGGAAAACACTATGAGTATCAAGACAGATAAAATGAACCTAATATTGATATGCAATACCAATACGTTAAATGGTTTTATTCCTAGCTCATTCAAACACATGGGCTGTGAGAGAAGACCTCAAACTGAATAGTAATGGGCCATGGCTTGTGCTTCTGAAAACAAGACAGTAATAGAAAACGCTACACCTATGTTGTCTGTCTTACTGTCAAACAGGGATAATAGCCAGGACTGAAGTAGAAACAGGACCACCAGTGGCATTGTCACTAACTTGGCTTTCTAACAGCTAAGCACATGCTGAAAATACAGCTTATAAGAGAAGGAAAGAGACAAAACCATATCCTTCAACCTACTTTGAGTTACAAAAGACCTCTGGTATCTGAGGGGAAAAATGCACTGACTTACCAAAGAAAAGATCTGGGAGCTTAAAACTTTCAACTGGCTTCTTGTTAATGTGCCTTGTTGGAATCAAAGCATAAAATCAAGCCAAAATCTCAAGACTGTTCTTTTTCCCATCACAGAAGAGAGCATATAACTACCTTAGAAGACAAGATGTTTAAAGAGATTTAAAGAGAAAGAACATACGGACAAAGTTCCCAGACTAAGTACTCAAGGCCCCAGCTTTCCCTGTACTCTCCTCGGGCATCCAAGTCCTACCAGAGAAGAAAGATATTCAGCATTCCAATTTTCAACTTCAAAAGGGGAAAACTTATAAAAGAGCAGATAAAGATGGGGTAGAGTAAAGTTTCCACTCACACTCTTTTGGCAGAAGTAGGAAACTTATGTAAGACTGAATATGTTAAAAATAACTAAGAGAAAAAAAATTAGTATGCTATTGATGAAAAACTTCTTCAACTACAAGGTGGAAAGACAATATGGCATGCAAAAGACAGTCAAAACACACATTTGGTAAAAATGTTCTCCAAAGCATTGAAGAAAATTTTAAACTAAGTACTTTAGAAAGTGCAAAGAGCAGAATCAACATTGCAAAATATCCAAACATGGAAGAGGAACATGATAAAATGATATTATTGGGAAAAATTTAAAAACATAAAAATAAGAGAAAGTAGTGAAAAGATGCCATTTATGAAGATATTACCACTCAACTCAGAAATATCACTGGTATGCCTGATGAATTTAATAAAAAATAAAATTATTTTAAAATGTATTAAAACAGGAATTTTGTAAAATTAGGAAAGCATGAATCTTAGATATAAATGGTTATGGTTATGGATTAAACGCGTCCCCCTAATATCTATGTTACAATCCTCTGTTGGAATCCTGACCCACAGTGCGATGGTATTAAGAGGTAATTAAATTATTGAGGGCTTCCCAGGTGGCACTAGTGATAAAGCCTACCTACAAATGCAGGAGATGCAAGAGATGCAGGTTTGATACTTGGGTCAGGAAGACCCCCTGGAGTAGGGGAATGGCAACCCACTCTAGTATCCTTTTCTGGAAAATTCCAGGGAAAGAGGAGCCTGGTGGGTTATAGTCCACAGGGCCACAAAGAGTTGGACCCACCTGAGCACACACACGCACAATTAGCTTATCAGGGATTGGAGTTCTTATAAAAGAGACATAGGAGGAGGCCCTCTAGCCCTCTTTCAGCATGTGAAGAGACAGTAAGAGGACTTGGTTCCTATGAATCAGGAAATAGACTTTCACTAGACACCAAATCTGCCAACCTTGTCTTGGACTTCCAAAACTCCAGAACTTGAGAAATAAATGCTTCTTGTTTAAGCCACTGGGTCAACTGTATTTTTGTTATAGCAGCCTAAACTAAGACAAAGGGCAAACTCCATCCAAAAATAATTTTTGGAGCCCACAGAAACAGGGACTATATCTTGACTCCACAAAACTGGGTCTGTCAAATAGCTGAGCAAAGGAGGGCACCACTTTGACAACATCTCAGTAGCACATCATCTGTAGATGAGAATAAGGCACTTCAAATATTTTTGGGGCCAGTCATAAGAGTATTTTAGGGTGGAAGATATTAGTAGTAAGTATTGTTTAGATAGGAAATGGTTAAAATGTGTAAACTAGGCAAGTTCACTAAACTTCTTTCAGTGCTGTATCAGAAAGTACTCTTTGGGGTCTGTAACTTAAGTTGGAGCTCTCCGTCTGTTTCAATGAGAATTAAGTTTTATTCTTATTTTGTTAACTTTGTGGATTTCAGAAAGTAAGATTGGGCAGACATTTTTCAAAGGTCTTGTTAGCTACTTTAACTATAGGATCATATGCTTGACAATCCTCTTATTCACCACCTAACACCAGGAACATCTGCTTTAAATCATCAAATTGCATCCTCTTCTTCGCTGTGCATAGGCCCAGAAATATCCCAAGGAGAAGAGCACAGAATGTCTTAGCGGGCATCACATGTGTTATAGCAGGGCTTCCAGTAGACACAAAGTCCATGAAAAACGTATCATCTTATATGCATGCTGCACAATCTTAGAAATGTTCCGTTCCCTCTTATACCAAGAAGAAGATGCAGATATAAACTTCTTTTAGTGTATTATATATAACTACATATTATATAGTTTATATATATATGGACATGACAGCATGTGCACAAGCAAAAGTGTACTGTGTGTGTGTGTGTGTGTGTGTATGTATGTGCGTAGGCTTATATACATATCTGCTATGCTATGCTAAGTTGCTTAAGTTGTGTTGAACTTTTTGCAAATCTATAGACCATACCCTTCAGGTTCCTCTGTCAATGGGATTCTCCAGGCAAGAATACTGAAGTGGGTTGCCACTTCCTACTCCAGGGGATCTTCCCAACCTAGGGATAAAACCTATGTCTCTTATGTCTCCTGTGTTGGCAGGTGGATTCTTTACAACTAGCAACACTTAGGGAGTCTTTTATAAACATATAATTATTGTTTTTTTTAAAAAAACATATACCTTCTGGGTCTGTGCAATATTCTTCCCTCTTAGTGGTCTAAGAAGTTCTTAAATTTCTGAGTAGCAAAGTCCCTAAGAGAACTTACTATTAAAGTCCAGGTATAAGTCTTTGAGGCACTTTCAAATAATAATTTATTTGTACTTTGTTCAATGCTGCTGCTGCTGCTAAGTCGCTTCAGTCGTGTCCAACTCTGTGCGACCCCATAGACTGGACTATGCAGCCCAGCAGGCTTCCCTGTCCCTGGGATTCCCCAGGCAAGAACACTGGAGTGGTTTGCCATTTCCTTCTCCAATGCATGAAAGTGAAAAGTGAAAGTGAAGTCGGCTCAGTCGTGTCCGACTCTTAGCGACCTCATGGACTGTAGCCCACCAGGCTCCTCATCCATGGGATTTTCCAGGCAAGAGTACTGGAGTGGGGTGCCATTGCCTTCTCCACTTTGTTCAATACAAAGGGATCTATTTCTAGATACTTCCTATAGCTACATGAATATCTAATTAGCCTACTAAAGTAATGCACCCTGATGCACATGATGCTGCTGTTGGAATTGATTCTTGCACAGCACTGTAGACTTTATTCATTATGCATCAATCTTCTAACTGATTCAAGTTCTTGCAAGGTTCACAGTGGCGTGCTTGGCCTCTAAGGATCAACAGTTGTCTTATACCATATTCGCATGCTGAGTCATTTTTCCCCTGAATACCACACCATGCCAAAGTGGCTGTCTTAAAGGTTGTACTGGAATAAGTCCTCCTTATTAACCTCAATATGATTTTGTTTCAGTAGCTGCACTACCTTTCTTGTTACTGGACCTGTGTTGGGGTCCCTATGCTGGTTCCTTTCCCTTCAGAAGCTATATTTGTAGTGATTTTTGAAAAATGATCTATTCTCTCCCAAGAAGATACATATTTTGCCTATGGGTCTCAGGAAATGGCAGTCTTGATAAAGACATAAAACTTTCCACAACATTCTTCCCCTACATGTGTATAATCAAAGACCACTGCTCATATGATATTTAGCAGTTAGTATGTGCAGGAAAGATCAAACAGGTCAATGTGGCTGGGCAGGAGTGATTGGCACTGGGGGAGCATGGAGTGGGCATCAGTGATGCCTGGTAAGATCCAGGAGATTCAGGTAAAAGGTTTCTGCTGGCCCATATGGCGCCTATATGAGACTTAGGAAAAGGTGCATCAGTCAACACCAGGACTTGTGATTTGATGAGTGGATTTCAGTTTCTATTAGCCACTTCAGCCTGGTGCATGTATATACAGTGTGAAGCCTATCGAATACATGGAGCACCGCAGGGCTTGAATATCATTATAGGGATACTGGATTTTACTCTGAGTCAGATAGGAAGTCATTGAAGATGTTAAGCAAGTCAATGGGATGATCTGACCTATTTTTAAAAAGAATCCTTTGGGCTGATTTGTGGGAAATAATGGATAATGGCAGAGGCAAAAAAGCCAGTTGGTGAACTAATGCACAATTTGGATGAAAAATGATAGTGACTTAGCAGTTGAGGCAAAAATAAATGCTTGAGTTCTGGCACTATTTTAAAGGTTAGGTCTTATAGTATCATGATAGAAAGAAAAAGACCAATGATAGCTATAAGAATATAGGGTAAAAAGCTTCCAGATTTTACAAAGAAGGGAAAGAAAGTGTTAGTCACTCAGTCATGTCCAACTCTGCGAGCCCATGGACTATAGCCCATCAAGCTCTTTTGTCCATGGAATTCTGCAGGCAAGAATACTGGAATGGATAACCATTCTCTTCTCCAGGGATCAAATCTGGGTCTCCCATGTTATAAGGAGATTGTTTACCATCTGAGTCACCAAGGAAGACTTTACAAGTCATTTGAGGAAATGGCTTAATTTCACTTTCTAACACCATACACAAAAATAAACTCAAAATGGATTAAAGATCTAAACATAAGACCAGAAACTATAAAACTAGAGGAGAACATAGGCAAAACACTTTCTGACATACATCACAGCAGGATCCTCTATGATCCACCTCCCAGAATATTGGAAATAAAAACAAAAATAAACAAATGGGACCTAATTAAACTTTAAAAGCTTCTGCACAACAGAGGAAATTATAAGCAAGTTGAAAAGACAGCCTTCAGAATGGGAGAAAATAATAGCAAGTGAAGCAACTGACAAACAACTAATCTCAAAAATATACAAGCAACTCCTGCAGCTCAATCCCAGAAAAATAAACGACCCAATCAAAAAGTTGGCCAAAGAACTAAATAGACATTTCTCCAAAGAAGACATACAGATGGCTAACAAACACATGAAAAGATGCTCAATATCACTTATTATCAGAGAAATGCAAATCAAAACCAAAATGAGGTACCATTTCATGCCTGTAAGAATGGCTGCAATCCAAAAGTCTACAAGAAATAAATGCTGGAGAGGGTGTGGAGAAAAGGGAACCATCTTACACTGTTGGTGGGAATGCAAACTAGTACAGCCACTATGGAGAATAGTGTGGAGATTCCTTAAAAACCTGGAAATAGAACTGCCTTATGACCCAGCAATCCCACTGCTGGGCATACACACTGAGGAAACCAGAATTGAAAGAGACACATGTACCCCAATGTTCATTGCAGCACTGTTTATAATAGCCAGGACATGGAAGCAACCTAGATGTCCATCAGCAGATGAATGGATAAGAAAGCGATGGTACATATACATAATGGAGTATTACTCAGCCATTAAAAAGAATACATTTGAATCAGTTCTAATGAGGTGGATGAAACTGGAGCCTATTATACAGAGTGAAGTAACTCAGAAAAACACCAATACAGTATACTAACACACATATATGGAATTTAGAAAGATGGTAATGATAACCCTGTATGCAAGACAGCAAAAGAGACACAGATGTATAGAACAATCTTCTGGACTCTGTGGGAGAGGGCAAGGGTGGGATGATTTGGCAGAATGGCATTGAAACATGTATAATATATAATATATATAACATGTATAAGAAACGAATTGCCAGTCCAGGTTTGATGCATGATACAGGATGCTTGGGGCTGGTTCACTGGGATGACCCAGAGAGATGTTAGGGGAGGGAGGAGGGACAGGTATTCAGGATGGGGAACATGTGCATACCTGTGGCGGATTCATGTTGATGTATGGCAAAACCAATACAATATTGAAAAGTAATCAACCTCCAATTAAAATAAATAAATTTATATTAAAAAAATAAGTCATTTGAGAAAACGGCTTAATTCCATTATATTTTAGACTCTATATTTGTTAGATGAGGATAATATCCTCTAATAACTATCCTGGAATGGTGTAAGATCACATGAAATATTGCATGTCAAAATAATTTGAAAGGTTAAGTACAAGTGATGTTTAAGGGGACCTTGAAGAAACCCTGCCCACACGCCTATCATCTTTCCTATGGTGTGTCAGAGGTCTATAAGCACACAATTAAGGATTTATTTGGCGGGGGGTCCTGATTTTTTTGAGTATTCAAAAGTCCCTGCTACACTCAAATATTCTTTGGAGAACAGCTCCTTGAGTGATTATCCGTTTCAGCACCTCAGTGGGTATGAACTGATAACAGTGTACGAATTTGGCATAGTGGGCACCAGTTTTCAGTGAACGACACCAGGATGGGCTGATTGGATAAGAAAAGACTCTCAAGTCTAAATTTCACCTGTTTCATGATTTTCTATGTACTGTGTTCCATAGACAGAATTTTTAATGGGAAGAAAGTTCTAATTTTACATTTTATAGTTTTTAGACAGAGGTCATAAGAAAGAAGGTCAATAATATCCAGGGATGGCTCAGTCACAGTGAATAGATTTAGGAGCAATTTATTCTATATGAATTAAAGAAAAACAAGATGAGAAAACTCTTACTTCTATTGGGAAATCTCCCCCAAATGTATCTAAAATCAACAACCTGTAAGGTCATTGGCCTAAAATGAACATATAGGAGGAAACACTTCATATTCATTGAATTTAAGATTTATTTTTCCTAATGAATACATTTTTCAAATTTTTTTTTATATTTAGGATGTTGATATGATGATTTCAATAATCTGTATTTGAGAATTATAATCATATGTGGAAAGTGATCTCATTTATACAGATCAGACCTGGGTCCAATATGTGATATTCATGTCTTCTAATAAAATGTATAGTAATCATATCTAGTATTTATTTAATGATAGTCGTGTTCCTAGAAACATATGGCAGTGTTCAACTAGATGACTGAAACTAGTCACTAAACAGCTCTGGGATATTGCTATCCCCACTTTACAGATGAGGAGACTGAGAGGACTATCAGTTGGTATCTCAGTGGAGATGAGTCAGCAGGTGTAGAAAAACTTGCCCTATAAGAGGGCTGGCAGCAGGGGAAGGCTGAAGATCAAGGAAACTGAACAGGCACTAAATTGTAGGACTGAGATTAGAACCTAAATCATTTTTACCCTACTTACCACCAACCATTTTGTAATACTGCCTTCAGTGTAACTTCCTTTGATGAGAAATTCCTATTAGTGCTAGCCATACTTTAATAACTTTGAAATATGACTTTATGTATGATCTTGACAAGTGTGCAGAAGAAAGTCAATTTTAACTCTTTTCTTATACTCAATATTTTTAGTATTGGCTTTGAAAGGAAACCTACTCAATATAAAATTTCTCATTATTTGTAATACCAATAGCATTTTTAGTTCTTAAAAATTTAAAAGAAGATGTGTTATAACTACTTACCTGTTCAGCAATATTTGTTAACCACCTATTGTATGATAGATACTGTTCTGGATGTTGGGGATACTGGTAAACAGTATGAAGCATTCCTGCTAACTGTGAAAAGCCAAACCATACAAAGAAACACTAAACTCTTGGTAGTATTAGGGAAGATAAATAGATCTGAGGGCCAAAACAATGTGCAATTGCAGTTACTTAGACTCTAGAGCCTCAATTATGAGCCATCTTTGGCTTTAAAAGTTGTTTTAGAAGTGACCGTTCAACTTCTCCTAGTGGCAAGCTTAGGGCCAAGCATTGGGATTGGGAAAAATGATGTCAAATGGGTTTGAATAAATATCCAGTTTAAGCTGACTGAAAAATCTGAGGACTTTCTTGGTAAATGTAAAGATGATCTCAGAAGTTTCTAGAGTTCTTTCTTGGCTGTGCTACGATGACCATATGAAGCCATGTGTTGTGTTGATCTATTGCAAATATTCATGGATCTTCTGGATTCCTTTCTTCCTTGAGTCTGTGCCTCAGTAACAGACCCATTCACTATCCTCAATTTTCTCTGATTTCTCTAAGAGAAAAAAAAAAAAAAAAGAACAGAAAAAATTTGTGCCTCGTAGAAGGGAATTCAGGCCAGCAAATATAATTAGTGATACCACAAAGTGAATTATAACTATAGAATGAATTCCCATACTCCAAAATGTGGAAGATTTAAAATGCTTAACTAGCTTTTAGGGATACTCTGAAGATTCATTAATGGAGAGCCTTGAGGAAAAATGTTTATAAAGCACTTGAAAAGGATAATTACAATGAAAGGCACATTTAGCAGGCATGTAGAATGTAGTTTAGTTTCCTTTGGTTACAAAGCTCATCATTGTACATAAAAACCCAGATTTTTGCATGAATGGATAAACCAGCTAGAGGAACTCTTGATAGTTCTGCAAGATATTATATTCAGTAATTAATTTTATAATAACTGGTTCACACATATAAAGTACTCAATTTGCATAAAAATTACTGCTTAAATGACAAATCAATTATTGCACACAAAGTCAATTATTATACACTTGTTCAAAATTGAATATCATAATTAAAATTTGAGTAATTTGCTGTTTTTCCTACTACAACACAGTACAGTAATTAGTAATCTAGTTCTGTGAGATTAAGTATCTCCAAAAGTCATTAAAATAAAAATCCCTAAATCTAATGTATAGCAAATGCATGATAACAGTAATCTTTCAAAGAGAATTTTTTCAATAGAAATTATCACTAGCCTTCCTCTCCTTTCTAAATCTTATGATAGAGTCCACATGGCTACTGGTTATTACCCTTTTTCCTGAAATAGAGTTGGAGGTAACAACTGAGAATGCAAACCTGGAGAGCAAGCACCTTTTTGATCAAATTCACCTATATGTAGTAATTGTAATTCTTAAAAGGAGAGTACTTTTAATTCTTTAAAAAGTAAAAAGGGACTTACTGGCGAGTTTTCTAACTGAAACATGTAACTCTCAGTGAACTAAACATAAACACAGCTTAATTCCACAGAAGTATCTGCAAGGGAAAAGCTTCCAAATAGGAGCAGACTCCTCAGGAGTGGGTGGAGAGAAGAGCTCATGAGGAGCTATTAACGAATTCTCACTCTGAAGAGGCCCACAGGCCCACAGGGCCACATGGCCTTATGGGTCAGGCAAGTTGCAGGCATTCACAAATGTGTTTCTCTCTAATACTTTTCCATGAGCAAAGTACACACTGAATGTCAATTCTAGCTCCCAATTTCATCCAGAATCTGACTTCTTTCCACCCCCCCTCCACCCTGGTCCAAGCCACCATCACCTCTCACTTGAATTAACATATTAGCTTCTAATTCCCACCCTATGCCTTCTTGTATTTCAACAAAATAGCCAACATGGTCCTTTCAATTCATAACTTAGATGAAGTTATATGCAGAAAAGTTGAGCAAATAACTTCATTCAAAGTCCCTGATGTCTTTGCTATAAGGAACAATACCCAGCTGACCCAGCCTAGTAGTGATACAAGTTATGAGGAACAATGAAGCAAGGTAAGATGTTGCATAGTGTCCAAGGTGTTATTTGAAAGGAGACAGTGAGGGAAGCCCTTTCTAAGGAAGGGCATTTGAGAGGAGCCCTAAATGGAACATGAGAGTGAGCCACAAGGCAGCAGGGAAAGAGCCACCAGATGAAACTACTGGGCGGATCAAGTAGAGACTGAGCTTGGTATATTGAGGAGGATGGAGGCCCTGAAGAGTGAGGGGGTGAGTTTTAGCCAATTATGCCAGAGAAACAGACAGGGCCTGGTTTTGTAAGATGGTTGGATACTTTTCCAGTGTGCTGGAAAGCCATTGGAGAGTTTTTGGTAGAAAGAAGAGTGACTGGGTAGGGCTCACATTTTACAAAAAATGATCACCTGACTGTTGGATGGAAAACAGACTGAAAAAGGGCAAGTGGAGAAGCTAGGAGGCAGACCCTTACAAGGGAGAATGATACCCCGTGGTGGTGGGATATTACCTAGAGCTCCTTAGTAATATTTAAGAGATCAGAGAGAAGGCCCAGGTCCACCAATCATCCAGGTAAATGCGAGAGCAGAACAACATGGGGCAACACCTCTCAGCCCCACCATCACCTCCCAGCCTATCATCACAGTCATTCTGAAAGTTCAGAATAGATACCTAGTGTTTAATACATCCAGAATTAGCCTTCCTAGTACTGAAAAAGAAATATATTAAAACAAGAAATACAGTATTTTTCAATCTTTCAACTGCAAAGAGAGTAAAATAGGATCAGCAGAAATAACAGACTCAGGTCCACCCCGTCCTCTGGGAAATATGTGGCCAGATTAGCCCCATGAGTCATTTATGTTCACATAAATAAGACATTCAGAGAGGAAGTCACCCTTAACCCCAAAAGAACAGAGAAATGAGTAACATAATTGGTGACTGTAGAAATCTATTTTGCCTTTCACTGTCAAATGTACAGTTTTCTTCTTTTGCTCTACTATTCTGTTAAATATAAGTAACAGAGAAGTTTTATTTTACAATAAAAATATGCCCTGATACTCTTCACCAACTATACTAATTTCTTCCATTATAATTAATGATCTAGTATTTGAATCTGTCATCTATCTGTAGCATAATTCCATTGACCGTGACCTACAGAGGAAATGATGAGTTAATAAAATTCATATGTCCCTTGGACTCACTGGACTAAAGCTATCAAAAAGTGTCATATTAATGTTTTTGTCCAAATCATACTTTGAAACCTCTGCTGCTGCTGCTGCCAAGTCGCTTCTGTTGTTTCCGACTGTGCAACCCCATAGACAACAGGCCACCAGGCTCCTCTGTTTCTGGGATTCTCCAGGCAATAACACTGGAGTGGGCTGCCATTTCCTTCTCTAATGCATGAAAGTGAAAAGTGAAAGTGAAGTTGCTCAGTCGTGTCTGACTCTTAGCGACCCCATGGACCACAGCCCACCAGGCTCCTCCATCCATGGGATTTTCCAGGCAAGAGTACTGGAGTGGGGTGCCACTGCCTTCTCCTTGAAGCCTCTACCTATCTGAAATTCCATGAAGCCTCCCCACTCCAAGTGTTCTTGACTGTTTCTGGAAGGGCCTGTTGTTCTCATGGGACTGGAATGCTTAATTTGGTAACAGGTTCACTCACTTCTAGGAAATTCATTCCCTATGGATTGAAAAAAATATATATATAGTGTAACATTTACCAGCTCAGGCTCTGAATTCAGACTGCCTGGATCTGAATTCTAATACTGCCATTTACTAGCTGCATGACAGTGTGCAAGTTACTTTATCTCTGTATGCATGTTTCTTGATTTATAAAATAAGGATAATACTACCTTCCTCCCTCCTAGTAATTATCCCTAATAATAATCTTATGACTTATAGGACAATGTCTGACAGCTGATAAATGATTAATAAGTGTTAGCCATTATTACTATGGGACTTCCCTGGTGGCTCAGTGGTAAAGAATCTGCCTACCAATGTGGGAGACGGGTTGGATCCCTGGGTTGCAAAGATTCCTTAGAGAAGGAAATGACAACCCACTCCAATATTCTTGCCTGGGAAACCTGATGGACAGAGAAGCCTGGCATGCTGCAGTCCGTGGGGTTGCAAAGAGTCAGACATGACTTAGTGACTAAACAACATTATTATCATGTCTTAGGGAGAGGAGACGGTTTCAGCCCCACCACTGCCCAGGCTGAAGGTATGTATCCTGTGAATGCCAATGTTTAGACCCAGCATCCTGTATCCAAGTATTCCACAGCTGCCCTTATTCAGTGCTGAGATCTGGACAGAGGCAGAAAGATTAACTCTCTCTTTAAAACTCATGGTCAGACCCTATCTCCTTGGCCCCAAACAAATTGGGTCCACCAACCTGTCAAGTTCCTGGCCTATGGTATCTCTTTCTGGTCTTCTCTACTCCCTCATTTGAGTGTTCAGATCCTTTGTGCTTAAACGGGGAGTAGACCATGGCACCCCATTCCAGTACTCCTGCCTGGAAAATCTCATGGATGGAGGAGCCTGGTGTGCTGCAGTCCATGGGGTCGCTAAGAGTTGGACACGACTGAGCAACTTCACTTTCACTTTTCACTTTCATGCATTGGAGAAGGAAATGGCAAACCACTCCAGTGTTCTTGCCTGGAGAATCTCAGGGACCGGGAAGCCTGCTGGGCTGCATAGTCCAGTCTATGGGGTAGCACAAAGTCGGACACGACTGAAGCGACTTAGCAGCAGCAGCAGCAGCAGCAGACCTCATACAATCAGATCCTTTCATTCTCCTACTGGCTCCTGCAAAAAAGAAGGCTAATTCCTCCCCCTCCCCTTAATTACTAAACAGATACTCCTGTATTTAACATTCAAACATGAAAAAGGAAAGAGGGAGAGAAGTATTTTCTATACCATCAATGTCTGGGCCTAGTTCATCCAGCCAAATGTGCTCTATTATGTTGGAGTTTTATCTACCCAATGGGGTCAGATTCAGATAGCCCAGAGTTACCTGTTTTAAAAGATATATTGTATCACATACCTTTTAAAACAGGTTTAAGTGGGCTTGAAAATATAGAGGTCAAATGTATATGGCTCAAATGTAATAAAACTCTTATTTCTTACTCATATAACAGTCCATGGTGGATGTAACTGTTGGGCGGTTCTCCTCCACTTGGCAATTCAGGGAGTGACCCAGATTCCTTTCTTTTTGAGGCTCTGGACATTGTTATCATCTGTATCTAGTTTTCTAAAGATACATGGAGCAAAAAGGAGACATGCCTGCTTCCAAAAGCCTTAGTGCAGAAGAGCCCAATCTCTTCCATTGTGAATTAATCACACGGTCACATGCAGCTCCAAGGTTTGTCACAGGCATTCCCTGGCCAAGAAGTCACTTTCCAGCTCTGCTTGTATACTGCTAAGTCATTTCAGTCATGTCCGACTCTGTGTGACCCCATAGACAGCAGCCCACCAGGCTTCCCCGTCCCTGGGATTCTCCAGGCAAGAACACTGGAGTGGGTTGCCATCTCCTTCTCCAATGCATGAAAGTGAAAAGTGAAAGTGAAGTTGCTCAGTCGTGTCCGACTCTTCGAGACCCCATGGACTGCAGCCTTCCAGGCTCCTCCGTCCATGGGATTTTCCAGGCAAGAGTACTGGAGTGGGGTGCCATTGCCTTCTACAGAAGGGAAAAAGAAGTCTTTTGGTAGGCAGCTAGCCATCTCTATAAATACAGGAAACAACTTCACATGATCATAGTCACTTGATACTAATTAAAATACGTAAACTTTTGAATACTTCTAAAGTGGAATACTTCAGAACTGACTCACTCCAGAAGAAAATTAAAGCATATCATGAAGTGCTATGAGGTGAAATGAAATTTTTTTTTAAAGGTGTTAACTTCAATCAGTATATGTATTCCTCCTATCACAATCTCTGCAAAACAATTTATGGTTCAACTAAGAGAAAATATTTACTGACAAAGATTATTAAATTAAGTCTTTATTCTAGAAATCACTTTTAGTAGAATTTAACCTTGGTTGAAATATATAGAAGTAAAAACAGAGATCTAAACACTTTGCTCCCTCATCATTTTGTTGTTGTTGTTCTTTTATCTTTTCCTCTATCCAATACCCAACATAGAATTCACATAAAGAGGTTTCTGGCAAGGATGGAAATGATAGTATATACCTCATGGTACTCATTAGCAATATTTTAAAGACTATTTTTAACCTTAATAAGCTAACTCAATTCATGCTCAGGGAGTTGCTAAAATTAAAGGATTTCAAAGTTAAACAAATACCCCTGGCTCAGGAGGCATCTTTTTCTACATTACTAATGCATGACACATAAGCTTCCTAATATTGGTGCCACTGT
Source organism: Nanger dama (assembly GCA_917880005.1). Taxonomy (NCBI): domain Eukaryota; kingdom Metazoa; phylum Chordata; class Mammalia; order Artiodactyla; family Bovidae; genus Nanger; species Nanger dama. The sequence goes on from CAKJTW010000010.1 coordinate 17,214,744, forward strand.
GCAAACAGTACTGTCGCTTAGCGCCACGTTCACCTTTTGTAAACAAATGATTCAATTAATAAACCTCACCAGGGAATAGTACTTTTGACTTAAAGGTTGCCTTTCTAAGATTGCTTTATAAAACAGCTTTCACTTTCCTGGAGCTTATGACCTACATGCATTCAAGGCTTTGCTAATGAACTGCTCAGCTGCTGAGTTGAGTAAATAGAAAAGGCCATTTCTCTTTGCTCTTTTCACACCTTCTAATTGGAAGAAGTATGTTTTGGTCTGATTCATACTTTTACTTGTATGTGTTAGAAACTTGTGTGAATAAGAATTTGGTTAAAATTATACAGGCAGTAGGGGTCATATTTTTTAACATGGTCAGTAGAGTTGCTTTAATTCTATAGGACAAGGATTAATAGATCACAAGTGACATGATGGATTGGTTTGAGAATTACATTCCAAGCTGTGTGAGTTTTAACTCTCACAATGTGTCTGTCCATGTTTCTAAAGCAATTATTTTCCAAGTAGAATGCACAAGGTGGCCCAAGGAGGTTCAGAGAGATTGTATTAGTCAAGACTCTTTCCAGTTGCAAGCGATAGAAACACTTCTCAAAATGTTATTAAGCACAAATTGGAATGTTCCTCTTCATGCATGTGAAATGCAGACGGTTTGGGCTGATTGCAGGCAAGGTTAATGTCTCAATACAATAGCTGGTACACTTGTATTAGAATACCAAGAATGTTTTATTTGCACAAAAACTATCATGAAATTGTGGCAATAGTGAATGAAAATGAGCTGGTACATTAATCCAGGTTTTGTAGGAGTATAGCTATTACCATCTCTAGGCCCAATGATATGAGAGGAAGGAGAAGTTACTAGAACCTGGGAGGAATCGTGACAAGCCAGCCTGAGACAGTTCCGCAGAGAAAGCCCAACTACCTCACCTTGCTCTGCTAGTGCTCCCCAGTGCTCCACCCCTCTGGAAGCCAGAAGGCACTCAAACTTGTACTACAGGTCAGACACTGGGGTGGGGAGCCAGTGGAGAGAGGTGGAGAGTAGTTTTGAAAATGAAAACAGAAGCTGTCCTGCATACGCAGATATGACACCCTCAGAGCTAGGCCTCCGTCCACTAGACATTTTTATTCTTCAACATCACTAGACATGCTTTTCCCATAGTAGCATAAAGACACCAGTAGCTCTATGCCTAGCTCCTATCAGCCTGGCCAGCCCTGAGAAGGTCTCTTTGCCCTGAGAATGGAACACAAGTCCCCACACTGGCACACAGATCCTTCCCTGAACCAGTCACTCTACAGACAAAAGAGAGAAGACACTGACAAGCCAGCTTTTCACTATGTGCCAGACTCTGGAGTTGAGATGGATTCCAGCCATACTTGAATCACATGAATTGGGTTAAAGAAGACTGAATCCTCAAAGGGAAAGGCAGGATGTTATGGTCAGAAGATAAAGAGGGAAATTGATGTTGAACAGGAAGCAATCCACTGAATAGATATCTATTTCAAGAACCAAGGCTGGAAGCAGGGTATGAACAAATACCCTCGATGTATGAGTTGAGCTCATCTCCAGTTACCTTTTGTTTCTTTTGACAAGATGATTGAAAAGTAAGTGACTCTTTTCTTGGGTAGACCCACTAGAGGATCTAAAGACTTAGTCTTTCTTCATTTCTTCTGAGATTGTCTCAGTTCAGTAATTTAGAAATTATTCTTCTCTTGAATGGAAAATGACTCTATATTCCTACTAGTGGCATTATCAATGAGAAGAAGTGATACATTCTTCTTAGATTCTTAGCATGGGATCTCTGAAATTGTAAGGATTTTAGTTATATACTTCTTGTGAACACCTGAAATTATACATGAAATACATTATTTTCCATTTTTTAAAAGTGGAAGAGTCCATAGCTTTTCTTAGGTTCTCAGAGAGATGACCCCAAATAGTTAACAGCCCCTGATGTCTCACCCCCTTTCATGAATAAATATCCTTTCTGATAGCTCATAGCACCCCTAGAGAGCAGCTATAAGAATGCTGCATCAAGATCTGAGTTTCAGAGAGTCTAGACTGCTGTTTCATCTTATTTCCAAGTTATAAGAAAATAGGCCTACTCTGTAAAGAGATAGCCGTATCTATAAAAAGAGAAGCTTTCTATTATAAAATACCAAAATAAGTCAGCTACTTAATAATGATGCCCCTAATTTTTAGTTATTGGTTCTAAGCCCAGTTCCGTCTCTGGGAGGTAAACCATACATGGAAGCCTCATAGCTTAGGCAAAGCCCTAGTTTCTACATAGGAAAATTTACTAAAAATATTGTATCATTAATGCTGAGTATTTAAGGGTGAAAGGAAGAGAGTACCTACCTCCAGGATGCTAAGCAAATACACGAATGACTTCAGTGGAGTACAGAACAGTATCATTAGTAAAGTACGCCATGATTTGATCTAGGAGTGCAAAGCAAGGACTGCATACATCCCAGCCCCAACTTTACATGTGATTAATCCTTGGCACAACTCTGAAGTCAGTGGTATTATCCTAGTTTCACATGTGATGTTGTAATTCTCTGCAGTAGATAGCAATAGAACTGGGATAGGAATCCAGATCTCTGTGGATCTGGAGAGCTATGAGATCCCCTATAGCCAATGTCCTCACCATCACATACTGTTCTGAAAAGATCCTGAAAGACAGGGATAACTTGTTGCATGAGTGGAAATTCCTTCAAGAAGGATAAGAAAAGCATGGGTTGGTCAAAAGTTCTGTTCTTGTGCACAACATATTCTACAACTTTAACAGGGAATTTGTTGTCATTGTTATGGGTAATGTTATTTATGATAAAGGGCTTCCCTGGTGGCTCAGAGGTTAAAGCATCTGCCTGGAATGCAGGAGACCTGGGTTAAATCCTTGGAAAATAAGAAACTACGAAAATAATTTTCTCAGACCTATGTTATCTTGAACAATAGAGAGTCAAAAACTATCACTGGATTCTGCAGTCTGTACTGGATTTGTAGACCTGTGCTAACTGGCAAGGAAAAAAAAATGAATTTGACAATCATTTCCCATGGGAGAGACCCAAATGAGGATCTGTGCAGTGGTTGTACCTGATCATCAAGATGCCTGCTGTCTTTGACATACCCTTGATGCCATAGGAGTTTCTCTGAAACTTATTAACGTCACCAGCCAGACAAAATTAGCCTAAAATGAGACAATCTGAGATCTCCAAGAGGCTCCTGAAGCCATCAGTCTAAAACAATGGCCAATGGGGTTATATACCTCTGCCTCATGAGGGATACAGATTAAACATACAGCAGCGGGAGTCCAAATGCAGCTGAAGAGCAGGTGGAACAGAGAAGCTTTCTCAAGACACTGCAGCCCAATATCACGTGGCATGGCAGAGCTGGGAATGAATAGGAAGCGTCCCTGGCAGACAGAACAATATGGCATGGAGTATCACAGATGGAGTGACTTTTTGACTAAAGGTGTCAAACAGACTGTGAGGAAACGAAACAGATTCTTAGATGGTAGCTGCAGATGAAAATGAAAGGGCAATCTTTGTGTGTCTACAGGAAAGAGAACACTGCTTTGCATTTTTCAGCATCAGCAACACCCGTATATCCAGACTGTGAGCACTGACAGGATAGACTTTTTAAGTTTTTGAAAGAGTTGACTCACCAGAAAAATCCTTAGAGCATATAGAGCCTTCTAGCATTGTGATTTCCTATGGGATTTTGTGCTCAGTGCAATCTAACCTCCAACTCCTACTTAGTGTGAAGCATGCTTTGTATGAAAGTTTCTGTCTTTAAACTACAAGGGCTTTTTCTCCCAGTGAAAAGATAAATGGGATAAGATGGGGGAAGGGGCAGAAGTATCTTCAAATGTCATTACATACAATTTTTAAAGAAGAAAGTAGTGGGGTTTCATTGGAAGAAAATAAAGACGTTTGTTGAAGTAAATTGAACCCAAATGGGGACAAAGGGTCTTCACATATTTAAAAGACTATCCTGCAAAAGACAAATTAAATTGTTCCTGATTCAAAAGGCCAGAAGAAAAATCAATAGAAAGAAACCACAAGGAAACAGATTTTAGTTCAGTACAATGAAGAACTTTCTAATTATGTTTCAAACTCACAGAATAGATTGCAGTGCAGTAGCCACTTAGCTGGCAGTGATCAGTGATGGGAGAGCCATTTGTTTGGGATGATAGAGAATAATCTCATTATTGAATCAGAGGTTAGAGTAGATGTTCTTTTTCCTTTTTTTGGTCTCATATTCCTCCTACTGGATTGTATACCCCTTGAAGATAAGAATAGGATATTCTAAATATTTCTTATTTCCACACCTAACAAAGAACCCTGAACATAACAGCCTCTTAAAATGTATGATTCAATTAAATTTATGATTTGCATCATCTTAAGACTGCTATGATGTAAATAATTCAAAAGTATCCATTTAATTCAATCCAGCTACATCAGTCCAAAAGTAATCAAACCAACAGCTTAGAAATTTACTACATTTTCTAAGACAATGTGATTCTCAAAAAAAAAAAAAAAAAAAAAGACCTTAAAATCAGTTCACATTATTTGTATTAGGACTAATGTCAGATGATTGACAATATTTCTTACCTTCCAACCTATACTATCAATAAGATATAACTATTTGCATGAGAGGGTAAAGTTTATACCTTTACGGGATTCACAAGAGTTAAGTAAAAGTAAAATCAGACCACTGTCAGTACTTTCTAAACTTTAGCCATTCGTTCAAATTGTATTGTTTTAATTTGACTATAAGAAATTCCAGTTATATTCTTTTAACACTTCATATATGTTTGAATGACCCACTTCAAAGCATCATGTTGACCTTTGGAATTCTCCACTTGAGTCCATCTTCAAAAGTACAGCACTGACGTTTTTGTCTTAACTGACCTTTCATTAAGGTTGAGGCTACATTTGATATAATAAATAGAGGAGAATTAAGAGCTAATCCCCACTGCCATAGTACAACATTGAATAGACTGAATTATGTGCTTAAGGAGAGGAATTGATGATTATTGGCAAACTCTGCTAAGGAAATTGCTGCCTTGAAAAAGTGTTTCAGAGAAAAAGTATTTCTGTGAACAGTTTCCCTCCTCCAGCATATTTTTATTTTGATAAAATACACTCATAAATTAGAGTTATCTTTTAAAGATTCATACTGAGACTCTGTGATTTAACTACCCTCTAATGAGCTCCCAGGGATCCCTGTCATAGCAGCGACTTGAAGCATACTCTATGAAAACCTGTCGTGAGTGCTCATTGAAAATATGAGTGGTTCTCCTGACCAAAGGGAGTAATCAAATTGCTGTCTGGTTTTTTAAAAAGGAGGAAACTGAAGAATTGTTGAAATAATGAGAAAATATGCTATGTGTGCTGTATGGAGCATATACTTGGAGCTATTTAAAATACCCTTTGTGTAAAATGAAACTCACTCTAATTCCAAGTATGGAGAGCGAGCATGGCAAATCCAATGTAGCTAGAAGGCAGTTTACATTGTATCTTACCAATGTTCAATTTAAGAAAAGATTGAAGAACATCAGGCTGCTATAAACACAATTTGTGGCAGAATAAATTTAGTACTTGCCAACTGCTTCTAGAGACAGCCTCTTTCCAGCAGAGCCAGGATGTCATGAGATGTGGGTTATTGGTACTCAAGCAGAATGACTATTAGGCATAAAATTAGTTCAAAAAATAGACTTATAAAAGTATTCAATGTTTGAATGAGAGCAATGCCCACTATTTAAATGGTATTTAAATTTTTCTAACTGAGAATCAGTAGTGAGAAAAGTTAAAATTTTACTGAAGATTAGAGGATATTTTTTTCTGTCAGATTTTTGCTACAGCAGCCTACAAAATAATGGGGCTTCCCTGATAGCTCAGTCGGTAAAGCATCTGCCTGCAATGCAGGAGACCTAGGTTCGAGTCCTGGGTTGGGAATATCCCCTGGAGAAGGAAATGGCAACCCACACCATTATTCTTACCTGGGGAATCCCATGGACAGAGGAACCTGGCAGGCTACAGTCAGTGAGGGTGCAAGAGTCAGACACAACTTAATGACTAAATGACCACCACTGGTTGTTTTAAAGATTAAAAGAGATATATGTATGTAAAGCTTTCAGAATAGTGCCTGGCATTTAATAGATAATCAATAGACTTAACTATTGTCATTGCTATCATCACCATCTTCTTTTTCATTATCAGCATCATGTGGTTTGAAGTTCATTTTATTCATTCTCTTTAACTTCATTTTTATCCCTAGAAATGTGACATATTTTATATTTATTTTCACAAAGAGTAAATCAAAGGATAATGCTTGTTGGGAAATCAACATGGACTTTAGAAAGTGTGGTGGTAGTGATTTAGTCGCTAAGTTGTGTCCAGCTCTTGCAATCCCATGGACAGTAGCCTCTGTCCAGGCTTCTCTGTCCGTGGGATTCTCCGGGTAAGAATACTAGAGTGGGTTGCCAATTCCTTCTCCAGTGGATATTCCCAACCCAGGAGTCGAGCCCCTGTCTCCTGCACTCCAGGCACATTCTTTACCAGCTGAGCTATGAGGGAAGTCTTTAGTGTAGTTGCTTAAAAAAAAAAAAAAAAAACACTATTATATCAGATTCCTGTTTTCTCTCTCTATGAATGGAACCCATAGTTTTCTGTACCTTTTATTTTGTAAAGAGTTCAGTCCAGTTTAAAAATCAAATCTCACATATAATTCAAAGTGCTCTTCTTCCCCCAACCATGGTTTAGACATTTGATTGAAGGGTATTAGAGTGGAGAGTTAAGTGTAGCTGTTCTTTTCTTTTTTTTTTTAGATTTGAAGGATTGCTTTTTTAATATTCCTTTGCAAATAAAAGATAGAAATAAATTTGCTTTTACTATTCCAGTGTATAATCATGGGCAGTGTCAGGTAACCTTACTATATGGACGCGAAACTTTACTTTGAATATTAATGATCCTAGAGGACCGTTTCAAGTTCATTTGCATATTAATAAATCTTACTCTGCTATAGCATGTGTAAAATTTCCTTACTCTTTACTGTATGGGCAATGGATTTGGAATGAAATTTTGGGAGTTATAACATGTTCTGATTGTAACTTGACTCAATGTATAAACCGTTCCTGGTGGGAAAATGTTGAAAATAAGATGGTCCATTCCAGTAATTACTCTTTGGTTATTGTGAAACCACGGACTGAATTTTGGTTACCAGTTAATCTTACTCGACCTTGGTCGGACTTTTTGCTGTCACTCATCTTGTGAATGCTGTACAAACTCTTCTCCATCGATCCCGAAGAATGCTTGGCATCGTCATCACATCAATTCTCGCCTTGGCTTCAGTAAGAGCAACAGCAACTGTAGCAGGTCTTGCTTTGCATCAGGGCATACAGACTGCTGATTTTGTCAGGGAGTGGCATAAGGATGCTCATTTATTGTGGCAACAATAGCATGATTTGGATGCTCAATTGGCTACTGATGTATTGAATTTACAACACACTGTTTCCTGGTTAGGAGATAAAGTGACTGTGCTAGCTACAAGGAGTGTGTTAAAATGTGATTGGAATTCATCTCACCTATGTGTAACCCCTGTTCCCTTTTTTTTTTTTTTTTGAGAAATAACTTTTTAATAAAGCAAATGAACAAACAAAACAAAATTTATAGAGAAAAGATTGGTGTTTGCCAGAGGGGAGGAGGATTAAGTGAGGGAGAGGGGGTGAAGGGAATCAAGCAATATAATATCCAGATATAAAATGAATTAGTCATGGGGGTGTAATCTACAGCATGGTCAATATAGTCAATAATATTGCACTGAAAATTTTAAAATTGTTAAGAAAATAAATCTTTAAAGATCTCATCACAAAGAAAAACTGTAATTTTGCATAATAACCAATGGTAATTAGATTTACTGTGATCATTTCAAAATGTATACAAGTATCAAATCATTATGTCATATAATGTAAAAGCAAGTTAATGTATGGCAAAACCAAGACAATATTGCAAAGTAAAATGAATAAATTAATTAATTTTTTAAAAAGACACACTAAAAAGGAAAATAAATGAATAAAATAAAATTAGTTTCCAGTGTGCTGAAAAATCAAATGAGTCTATTTTTAAACAAATCTAGCAATAGAGGAGATGATACCAACCTCAGTTCAGTAGGTAACTAATTATACATAAGGAACATTCCCATGGAGAACTCTGTCCCATGGAACTTTGTCTGCTAGCTAGTCGGAAATAACCATAAATGGGTTGTTGAAAATAATGTCCAAGGGGCTCAGGAACATTAAAAAAAATTGCACACCACAAAGCACTTTTGATATTATTAGTATCTACTAAGGTCTTTTGAATCTGGGCTTTTTTTTCTGACAGCATTATATCAAATAAAAACTCACATTTCTGAAGATATTTCTTAAGTACTCATCTGCATATTACAGTTTCTTTGTCCTTTTCTGAAAATTTGAAAAACTCAAGTATGTTGCTTCACACTTCCTTTTCTTAAATGATGTTTATATAAAATAAGGGTAAGTAAAAATACTTATACTTTAAAAGCTATCCATTCTTAGAGAAGGTTGGAATGTGTGTACATCATAGTGCCAAATATTCATAGGAAAATTGGAAAGTATTTCATTTCTGGGAACCTTCTTTATTTTTTTTTTTTGTTTTTTTTGATGCTTTTATTTTATTTTTTTTAATTTATTTATTTTTTTAATTACAATACTGTATTTGTTTTGCCATACATTGACACAAATCAGCCATAGGTGAACACAATCTCCCAATGTCGAAGCCCCCTCCCACCTCCCATCCCCCATCCTCTACTTGAATCATCCTGTGCATCAGCCCCATGCCTCCTGCATCCTACATTGAACATAGATTAGTGTTTCATTTCTTACAGGAAAATATACATGTATCATTGCCATTCTCCCATACCATCCCACCCTTTCCCTCTCCCTCAGAGTGACCACACCACACCCTTCCCCTCAGTACTGAAGAAGCTAGAAGGCAGAGGAAGAGAGATGTATTAAGAACAGCTACACTTTCCGACGTCCGAGTGTAGCTGTTCTTAATACATCTCTCTTCCTCTGCCTTCTAGCTTCTTCAGTACTGAGGGGAAGGGTGTGGTGTGGCAGGATCGAAAGAAGGACAAATATCCTCTTCTCGACTGAATGAGGCCACAGCATTCTGTGTATAAGTTGTTGCTGTTTCTCTGGCTAACAGTCACTGATCATCAGTGCCTTCTGTGTGGCTGGCATCAAAATGTTCTCTTATTAGGCACGTGTTTGGGTTCTTTGAACTGTCCTGCTGTTTAATGGCTCACTGTCATGGAAAGTCCTTCTTTGGCTGAACCTCTTTCACCCCAACCCTTGACTTGGTTCTTGTCATTCATCGTTGATACCATAGGCTCTCACTGCCTGGATGTTCTGGCCTGATAAACAGCCTTTTTGGGTTAACTATCTACTCTGGTAGCTTCCTGATAAAGGGGAAATTCATACAGCCAATCATGGAGAGCAGACGATTTCTCATTTATTCTCTACACCCTACCATCTCTTTGTAGTTCTCTTCAAGATTACATAGATTGGAGAAGTGCTGTTTAAAGGTCAAATTTCAAAAAAATAAAGGTCAAATTTCCAGCTAGAAGATAAATAAGTCCTGGAAATCTAATCCACAGCATGGTGATTATAGTCAACAATAAATAAAATTATTATTTAATAAAAATGATTATAAATGTAAAAATTTCTAAGAAATTAGATCTTTTTCTCACCATAAAACAGAAATAATATTAATTATGTGACATAATATAGTTGTTAGCTAATTCTACAATAGTAATCATATTGGAATATATAATTGTATCAAACCAACACATTATACTCCTTAAACTTACACAATGTTATGTGACAGTTTTATCTCAGTAAAGTTATATTGTGCAGTCAGAGGAGCAGATCTGGACCTCTTCTCCTAAGCATATATTTAAAAGGAGACGAGAAGCCATCCCTTCTTGCATATGCCCCCAGTTCGTCAGAGTGACTCACCTGGAAGCCACTCCTTTGCATAATGTGAAGGTAGCCTATCTCTCATTCCCAGCCAACTCCCTCTTTTATTCTGCATGTATGCGGCCTGAAAAGGAAGAAAGAGTGGGATAAGATGAAGGTTTATGGATGGTTCTACAAAGCTCTGCAGGAAGTGTTTGGTTGGTGAACTTCTTCAGAATATGAGGTTCTCGCTTGCACTTTGAGTCTTTACTGCACTTCTGGGACATCGTGAAAAGTCCTCCTGCACATCCTGTAACACAGAGTTAGTGCTCACTCCATCTATGGTGAATTTAATAGATTTCATGTTTATATTGATAAATTCATGTTGCAAATTCCACCTCAAATGGTGCCTGTTCAGAAATATAACCCTGACTTTTGGTAGTTAAAAATGTAACCTCTTATCTAAATTCTTATGGTCCTTTATTTAATAACTCTGTGATTCATTACATATTCATGTGTTTTATGTTTGTTTTCATAATTTTTTTATTAATTTAGGTGGTGAGATTCTTGGAAATAAACTTTACACATGAATAACACTTGTATTTCCCATAGTACCACCAATACTCTTAGAATGAAATCATTCTTATTACGTGTAATTGAAGTAATTTTAATTCAGGGGACTAAACTCTACTGAATACACATCTTAGAGTGTGTTAATAGGCATTACTTCTAACAAATGGTAGGAAAATCTTGTTATCAGCTTGAATGGTAGAATTGCTTACAAACATAATAAGCTTCTAGAAATGTAAGGAAATAATTCAAGAACAGACGTACTTAAGTGTACCTACTCTAGCATTATGTGAGGATCTGAAAGCAACTTCGTGTCCAATAGGAAAGAGATGGCTGTCATTTTTACTCATTAAGCAGATCAAATACTGTGCAACCATTAACGATATTCATTTTGAAAATATAAACTAAAAAGATACAGGGAATAATTAAAATAATTGAAAAAGAATAAAAATTTGAATAAACATGATTGAAATTGTTAAAACACTAACATATGAACAAAACTGAAAGAAAAATGAATTGAGTAGGGAAGGACTGTGTTTTTCAAATATATTTAATTGAAAAGTTAAAAATACATTGAAAACACACATTGATGAATAAAATAACCTGATGGATAACGCAACAGGAAAAAGTAGCTTCTTTCTGTGCATTAATAATTAGACTGGCTTTGTCAGTGGCTGAAAGGTCTGTATGTCTCTTCCAAGTGATTATTATATTCCCTAGCTCAGTACTTTCTGTCATGAAGAAGTGTCACTTTTCTTTGGATCTCATTGTCATTTTTTCCTTGGGTCTCTATTTACTCCTCCATCTAAAGTAGAAGTGCCAAGTGACCTTGACGAGTCACAAATGAAAACTTGGCTAACAGAGAAAGCTATTTAATTCTGTCAATCTCTATTAGACACTAATGGCTGTCATGGTATCAATTTAAATCTTTTTTCTTCCTTATATTTTGTCATCAATGTTTTCTTCACTGGTAAATTGTGAGTTCTCTCAGAACAGAGTCAATAAATTTGGGGTCTGGACTAGTTGATACATAGTTAACTGCTCAATAAATGAAAGGAGCAAAATCTGTTAAAAAAACAAATCACTGTGGCCAATCACCTCCACTTCTATCCAGCTCAGTAATTTCTTAAACATACACCATTGTTTCATTTTCTCTAAAATACTGACATCACAATAATGTATTGGGGGTATATACAGATACTTTCCCCATGTAGCTAACTCAATTTAATGCATTGACCTAGGTACAACAAAATATTGCAGCATTTTAATGCCCTCGAACCTTCACACAATTTTTTTAGTTGTGTTGTTAGGTTCTTTGTGATTATGGGCTCACATTTCTGAGAACACTGATTTAGAGCCTGATGAGAGCTTGTTATCATAAACCATTAACAAAGTAACAAATCTGCCTCAGAATCAACTCTGTGTCCTTGTCCTTAATTTAGGCAATTAAGCTAACTTGCCACAACCACCAAATTTTAATAGTTTTTCCTCTTAAAATTATCATCATATTGGTGCTATTCTGGAAATTACCTTCTCTCATTTCAGTTATATCCCTCCTTCTTCACACCACACTAAGCCCTCATGTTCTCATGCCACTGGTTGTTGTTGTTCTTTGTTTGTTTGTTTTGAGGCAGTTTCTTATGACAGTGAATTTTCTTTTGCAAAAAAACTCTACAATGGGATATTATGCCATTACAACCTTACCTTCAATTAACCTTCTTTCCAGTGATTAAATTAACACAAATAGATAGGATGCCATTCCAGGGTATATGACTTTAGGGTTATAGTAGTGGTCATCTCATAAAAGCAGTGCCTCTGTTAGAAAAAAAAATATCATTTTGAATGCATTACTGCATCTAGATTTCATTTATCTCTTGGTCCCTATTATAAAGTGATATTCCTGGAATTCAGTAGATACATAATGTCAGTTTATTCTGCTTTATTCCTCCTCATAAACTGGAGTGTTCTAACACAGCCAAAACAGCATTATGTCTTCCACATTACATTTATTAGTCAGGCAGGAACTTAATCTTCTGACTATACATGCAAGCTTCTACCTGTTCAGTAAGGAAATATTTACTTTCTTTTTATCCTTAGAGATAGAAAGCCTAATTGATAGAGGAAATTGAAATTGACAAGCCTTGAGAGGGACTGATTTCTGCATAAAATATTGCCCAGTGTAATTTCTCAGATAGAGATGTCCAAGCTCTTTATGGTAAGAAGACTGAATGTGTCCCTCAGTAAAGACGTGGTGAGTTGAGAGAAGGTGATGGTCGATGAGTGAGAAATGAAGAAGAATTTCATATATCATTTCCAATTCATAATCACAGTCACAATACTCTCTCTATGTTGAAATTTAGAGAGATGCAGAAGACACGACCGAAGCGACTTAGCAGCAGCAGCAGCAGCAGCAGAAGGTGAGCCAACAATTGCCAGTTTGGATTCCTATCCTTTCTGCTAGAACCCCAGTTATAAATTCTGGAAGTCTTTGGGGAAAGAAGACTGACAACCACTATTAGCCTGCAAATAAATACCTGGTCTCCTTACTGAGCTGTAGATTGAACCTAAGGAAAAATATGTATAGTAACTATTACTTGTAAGTCACTGAATAGCAAAAGACCCATCAAGAGATTCCGGAGAAGGAGATGGCACCCCACTCCAGTACTCTTGCCCGGAAAATCCCAGGGACAGGGGAGCCTGGTGGGCTGCAGTCCATGGGGTCGCTAAGAGTCTGACATGACTGAGCGACTTCACTTTCACTTTTCACTTTCATGCATTGGAGAAGGAAATGGCAACCCACTCCAGTGTTCTTGCCTTGAGAATCCCGGGGCAGGGAAGCCTGGTGGGCTGCCATCTATGGAGCTGCACAGAGTCAGACACGACTGAAGCGATTTAGAAGCAGCAGCAGCAGCATCAAGAGATTCAGGCCCAATTTACCAATGAGCTGGAAAACTGTTAGGAAATTATTCAACATATTTTAAAAATTATCTTACAGATTAAGAAATCTGAATTTAAGATCACTCTTTTCTAGTTATAAAGGATATTAAATAGAATCCAAATGATTAGCAACAATAGTAGTAAACAGATTGTCTGGAAGGCTTCTCATTCTAAAATGGCTAAACAAAAACCTTTACCTTGCTTCTTTTGATAAAGCCCATGAACTTGGAAGAAGAAATATACAAATAAAAATAAATGTGTAGTATCATAGAAATGCTGTCAACAGATCTGAAATTAATTAATTTCTAAAAAGTGTATAATATCATATATGAAATGAATCACCAGTCCAGGTTCAATGCATGATACTGGATGCTTCGGGCTGGAGCACTGAGACGACCCAGAGGGATGGTACGGGGAGGGAGGAGGGAGGGAGGTTCAGTATGGGGAACACGTGTATACCTGTGGCGGATTCATGTTGATGTACGGCAAAACCAATACAATATTGTAAAGTAATTAACCTCCAATTACAATGAATAAATTTATATCTAAAAAAATAAAATAAAAAGTGGGCAACAGTTGAGAAGAGAACAAACATGAAATCCAACTTAGTTGAAGAGAAAGAGAGGATCTCTCCCCAAAAGTAAATCTTCCCAACAGAATCAAAGAATAACCCCAAGATCAGGACTGGGTGTTGGAATAGCAGTAAGCTGTCCACCAGTAGGCATCACAATTAATTTAAAGGCTGTGGAATATTTGTCCCTGTCTTCCCAATCTCAGGTTTTAGCTACAATGTTTGTCCTCAAGAAAAAACTATTATTAAGTCTCCATAAATAAAGTGACATTTGTTGAAGGAAACTCTCATTATTAAAATGAGAGTAAGAGAAAAGCAGGGCAGCCCACAGGCAGTCATCACAATAGATAAAGGGTCAAGAGGGAAAACTCTCTGGATAATAAGGACCCACAAACTCTCTGCACCCACAAACTGAAGCCAGTACTTTTTGTGAGGATTTCTTGCCAGGGGAGAGAGGTTTTAATTTGACCTAGGGAGAATGCATTCAGTTAGTAGTATTGTAAATATGAATAATCCCTAGATCACCAAGCTTTGGAGGAAAATTAAACAAAATCCCAAATGAACATTTTGATGCAAAAAGTTAGAAGGGAACTTAAAAATGAGCAATATTACTATCCTCCAAGAAATTCAAAGAGCTATCACATCCATGCAATAAAAACAGGTTGCTCTGAAAAAAGTAATTAAATCTTTGAGATGAGAATTATGATGGTGCAAATTTAAAAAATAAGTAAATCAAGCAGCAGGACTGGGTAACAGAATACTTGTCTCTGTTTTTCTATATAATCTTTCATGATAATTAATGTTTCATCTTCAGGTTCCAAATGGTGGCCCTCTCACCCAGCTCTAGGTCCTTCAAAAATAACCACAACCCTATAGGTCTCAGATTTTTTTCACAAACATCCAGCATCAGACAGAGATCTCTTGGAGTAGCTGCTGTATGAGTCCCAGGGTCCAGTCCCTCACGGGCCTGGGCTTTTCAAGACCCATGGTCTCCCTGTGGTGACAGATGTAGGGTCAGTCTTACCCAAAACACTTGAAGGAGAATGGGAATGAGGGGACTTCCCCTGGGAAAAAAACAACCAACTGGTGGGGAAAAAAAGAATGGACATTATGAGGCCAATAAACTATACAAATCAAACAAGGGTAAACAGTAAGAATATAGAGAATCTGAGTAACATTTACCATGCTAATTTTAGCAGTCATATGCCTGGATGTGTAGTCATTAATATATATTTTGAGTAATACACAACAATATATTTTGATCTGTAAAATTTACCTAGGTAATTTTTCCTTTATACCACAGGCTGATAAAATTTCATATTAACCACAAAATGATAGAATAAAGGATATAAACACTGAATTCAAAGGCATTCCTATAAAAAGTGTCTAGAGTTAAAGAAAGTCAAAATGAAAATTGCAGATTATTTGGACTCTGTGTTTACCAATAACTTGGTTATGTGGTCACAAGAACTGAGGTCTGGATATCAGGGAACGAGACTCTCATTTCATCTTTTTCTAACCCACTCAATGACTTTAAACGTGTCACCTAAATTCTCTCAAAGTTACTCTGCAGTCTCTACAGAGTCTTGTTCTACTGCTCTGTTAGCTTGGGAAGGAAAGAAAATTGTTTTTTTTTAAATGTTCTAATATCTATCTATCTAGCCATCTACTTACCTACTTAAATAATAAGTATGAAAGTGAAACTGTAGTCACTCAGTTGTCTCAGACTCTTTGCAACCCCATGGACCGTGCCTGCCAGGCTCCTCTGTCCATGGAATTCTCCAGGCAAGAATACTGGAGTGGGTTTCCATACCCTTCTCCAGGGGATCTTCCTGACCCAGGGATCTAACATAGGTATCCCTCATTGCAGGCAGATTCTTTATCGTCTGAGTCACCAGGGAAACCCAAATCATAAGTATATATTACTATATGTAAGAAGATAGATAGAAACAACAATAGCATAGGCATGGATGCTGTTACTTTTAAAATAATTTAATACTGTTGACCCTGAAGACATCAGATGTCATAACTTCTAAAGATACATACAATAATAGTAAACTAAGCAGTTTTATTCATCTCACATGCTAGTAAAGTAATGCTTAAAATTCTCCAAGCCAGGCTTCAGCAGTACATGAACCGTGAACTCCTGATGTTCGACCTGGTTTTAGAAAAGGCAGAGGAACCAGAGATCAAATTGCCAACATCCGCTGGATCATGGAAAAAGCAAGAGAGTTCCAGAAAAACATCTATTTCTGCTTTATTGACTATGCCAAAGCCTTTGACTGTATGGATCACAATAAACTGTGGAAAATTCTGAAAGAGATGGGAATACCAGACCACCTGATCTGCCTCTTGAGAAATCTGTATGCAGGTCAGGAAGCAACAGTTAGAACTGGATATGAAAAAACAGACTGTTTCCAAATAGAGAAGGGAGTACATCAAGGCTGTATATTGTCACCCTGCTTATTTAACTTCTATGCAGAGTACATCATGAGAAACACTGGACTGGAAGAAACACAAGCTGGAATCAAGATTGCCGGGAAAAATATCAATAACCTCAGAGTCGGACACGACTGAGTGACTGAACTGAACTGAAGCAGTTTTTCTCTCTGTGTTTATATCCTAAGACAGCAGTACTCTATATCACACGTATAACACAAACCCATTAGGTGAGGTGGTATGAAGGACAGAGTACAAATACCAAGTCATTTGCCTTGATTTTTTTTTTTTTCCTACAAAAATACAAACTAACCAAGCTTCACAAGTATATACAAGTATCCACAAAGTCCCCTCACTTGTTTCAAAGAAGAAAGATTTCAGCCTCAAATTCTCCACACTAATTTTCTTGAAGCTATACTTGATATCCTAAAAATGTGTCTGGAAAAATCTAGAAAAAATGTATAAGCATCACTGATAAGAATGATTACAAGTCATCCTTGAGATAAGCCAGTTGATTTTTTTTTCCCCATAAAATTATGTTCAAGGCCCTAGTTCTTGAGAACTTTATCAGCTTGGGAAATTTAAAATACAATTTTGTCACTAATCAGTAATATCCAAAATTATATTAAGTTGAAAATATTTGCAGTATATGATAAAGAATAATGTTGGAGTCAGCCCTATGGAAACTCAATATTTTCAAAACCTCACTAGCATTCATATCCATACAATGTGAATAAAATAATATGATTTTAAATGATAACAGAATTTTTGCATTATAGAGTTCCTCAATGATGAAGTTAAGCCTGTTTCACAGAGGATGAACATAGTTTTGAAGGTCAATGATTGAAGATGAACAATTAGTGCATCCCTCAAATCATAAAACAGACAGTTGTTGGCCCAAGATTACATTGCTTCTTCTAATCACTGCTCATCCTATCCCCTGCTGCAGCCACATTGCCACATATCCACAATGAAGAATGCTCATGAAGCTTCAATGACAGTGAAGAGCTCCAAGCGTTAGGAAAAGAGCCTTCCCCCCCACCCCCTTATAGTTTTAGGCACAGATTGAGCAGAAGTAAAGGTTAAACATAAATTTCCTTCATGACACTCAATAGAGAAGAAGGACAATAATTTGATCTTTGGGAAACTGGGGATTTAATATTCTTATTTAAATCTTTTGTTCAATTTTGACTATATATTTAGATAAGAAAATATTCTAAAATACCATTTCAATTTCCTCTCCAAGTAATGTTTTGGCAAAATATTCAGAATACAAAGTTTCACAAGAATTTCTCAAATGGAGTCACTTTTCCCCCATAACAACTATGAGGGCCATATTAAACAAATTTTCAAAGCCTCTAGAGATTGCTGGCATATTTTATTACCACTTAAGCTGATACACTTCGATGAGTTGCACTTGCTAAAAAGAATCACCAGTAAAAGAATTAAAAATAAGATTTTATGATTTTTATTCAAGTCAAAAAGTCACACTATATCACAGTGTTTATAAACATAAAACTTGCTGAGAAAGTTTCATACTATCTTTTATAACATATATGAATCTAAATTTGAATCAATCTTTTTTTTTTCTGTTGGCAAAGATCTTCAAAAAGCTGTCACTGTCTTACTGGCAGATGAATAAAGCTGTGTTAACTGATGGGTATGAAATGGTCTAGACACTAGGGATGTCTAAGACTCAGCAGCTGAAATTTATTTTCTGTATCTACCTGTCTCTCCCTGACTGTAACCCCCTTACATGTTGGGATACTAGGGGATGACTTCAAATGACCCAGCTTTTATAGTGATCTCGTTTCTGTTATGATGATACATGTTACCTTAAGCAGCAGGTGAAACATAACATATAAAGGACTTTTAAGATTCAGTGTTAGTTATTAGATAAAGTGTGCATTTTTACATTAAAGTATAACTTAGATACAGTAGAAGAGCAGATCTAATATCAAATTTGGTTAGTTTTGACAAATGTATCTACCAGTGAAACCCAACGCCCTGTCAAAATATGAAACATTTCCATCATGCCAGCAAGTTGCCATGTGTCACTTCCCAATCTATCTCACCATGCCCCTCTCCACTACCACACTGCCAGAAGCAATCACTGTTCTGTTCTCTATCACCATAGATGAACTTTGCCACTTTTAAAGTTTCATAAGAATGTATGTAGCCTTTTATATCTGGCTTCATTCACTGAGCATAATTTTGTTTGCAATCCATCCATGTTTTCCCATGTATCCCTAGTTTATTTCTTCTTATTGCTGAGTAGTACTCAAGCTTCTTAGCATGCACAGTTGATTTATTCATTCTCTTATAGATGGAACATGGGTTGTTTTTAGCTTCATACTATTGTGAATAGTGATGCTATCTATACACTTGTAGAAAGCATTCTGTGGACATATGTTTTGATTTCTCTTTAACAAGTACCTAGTTGTTGAACTGATTGATAATAAGAAAGGTGTATGTCTAACTTTTTATAACCTTCAAAATGTTTTCTAAAGGTTGTTCATACCCAGCAAAAATATAAGAGACTTTTGGTTGGCCCATATCCTTCCCAACATTTGCTCCTGTCTTCTTCATTTTAGCCATTCTAGTGAATGTGTAGTGGTATCTCACTGTGATAAAAATTGCATTTCCCTGATGATTAACAAAGAATTGATGTTTTTGAACTGTGGTGCTGGAGAAGACTCTTGAGAGTCCCTTGGACTGCAAGGAGTTCCAATCAGTCCATCCTAAAGGAAATCAGTCCTGAATATTCATTGGAAGGACTGATGTTGAAGCTGAAACTCCAATACTTTGGCCACCTGATGCGAAGAGCTGACTCATTGGAAAAGACCCTGATGCTGGGAAAGATTGAAGGCAGGAGGAAAGGGGGACGGCAGAAGATGAAATGGTTGGATGGCATCACTGACTCAACGGACATGAGTTTGAGCAAACTCCAGAAGTTGGTGATGGACAAGGAGGCCTGGCGTGCTGCAACCCATGGGGCTGCAAAGAGTCAGACGTGACTGAGCAGCTGAATTGAACAGATGATTAACACTTAGCACATCTTCATATGTTACTGACTATATATGTATCTTCTTTACTTATGTGACTATTCAGGTTTCTTGACCACTATTAATTAGTTGTTTATCTTATTTTTTGGTCTCTTTGTTTTCAGATTTTTTTAGGGGGTGAAGTTTTACATTTATAACAAACCTGAGAAGAAGGTAAAGAGACTCACTTACACTTTCTATCCCCACATAACCTCCATTAGTAACATCACTCACCAGAATGGTACTTTTTTGTTTAACCAAGGATGAATCTACATTAACACATCAAAATCACCAAAAACCCATAGTTTACCTGGGGGTTCACCTCCGCCCTTTTTTTAAAGCCTTTATCCAGATTGATTTATTGTTAATCTTTTATCCCATTTTTGTAGCTGAACTACAATAGACCTACAATATTACATGAATTTCAGGTGTATAACACAGTGATTTGATATTTTTATACATTATGAAATGATCATCATAAGTCTAGTTGCCATCTGCTACCTTATAGTTATTGCAGCATTGTTGACTATCTTCCCTGTGCTGTAGTTTATTGTTTATACCTCCGTGACTTATTTAATTGGAAGTTTGTACGTCTTAAGCCCCTCTTGATGCTGTATATTCTATGGGTTTAGAGAAATGTATAATGTTATGTATCCATCACTGTAATATCACACAGCATTTTCACTGCCTTTAAAATCCTCTGTACTCTGTGTGTTTATCTCTCTACCAGCGTCATGTTGGCAATCACTGATCTTTTTATTGTCTCCATTGTTTGCCATTTCCAAAATGTCATATAGTCGGAATGCTACAGCATTCAGCCTTCTCAGATTGGTTTCTTTCACTTACTAATATTCATAAAAGTTTCCTCCATGTCTTTTTATGGATTGATAGCTCAATTATTTTAAGGGCTGAATAATACTCCATTTTCTGGATGTAGCATTTATTTATTTGATCACTGAAGGACATTTTAGTTGCTTCCAGATGTTGACAATTATAAATAAAGTTTCTATAAACATCGTGTGTGCAAGATTTTGTGTGCTCATACATTCTCAACTTCTTTGGGTAAATAGCAAGTGCCAAAATTGCTAGATGGTATATAAAAGTATGTTTAGTTCTATAAGAAATTGCCAAACTCTCTTCCAAAGTGGCTGTACCATTTTGCATACCCACTGGCATTGTATGAATGTTCTATTGCTACACATTCTCATCAGCACTTGATTTTGCAGATTTAGGTCATCCTAATAGTTGTGTAGTGGTGTTCTATTATTGTTTTAATTTGCATTTTCTTATTTACAGGTGATAAGGACCATCTTTTCATATGCTATTTGCCATGTGTATTTCTTCAATGAGTTGTCTATAAAGGCCTTTGGGCCCATTTTTTAATTGAGTTGTCCGTTTCCTACTAAATTTTAAGAGTTCTTCATACATTTTGGATATTATCCTTTATCAGACATGTTTTTTGAAAATATTTTATCCTAATCTCTGACTTGTGTTCTAATTCTGTTAATAATTTTTTAGCAGAGAAATTTTCACTTTTAACAAAGTCCAGTTTATCAATTACTTTTATATTTAGGTCAATGATACATTTTTTAGTTAATTTTTATGAAGGTCTATATTTAGATTCACTTTTTTAATATGGATGTCCAGTAGTTTCAGCACCATGTGTTGAAGAGACTATTTTTCCTCTTTTGCTTTGCCTTTGCTGCTTTGTTGAAAATCACATAACTGGTTCAGTTTTAGAAAGTTGTACTTTTCTAAGAATTTGTCCATTTCTTCCATATTGTCCGCTTTATTGGCATATAATTGCTGATAGTAGTCTCTTATGATCCTTTGCATTTCTGTGTTGTCTGTTGTGATCTCTCCATTTTCATTTCTAATTTTATTGATTTGATTTTTCTCCCTTTGAATCTTGATGAGTCTGGCGAAGGTTTGTCAATTTTATTTATCCTTTCAAAGAACCAGATTTTAGCTTTGTTGATTTTTGCTATGGTCTCTTTTGTGTCTTTTGCATTTATTTCTGCCCTAATTTTTAAGATTTCGTTCCTTCTACTAACTCTGGGGTTCTCCATTTCTTCCTTTTCTAGTTGCTTTAGGTGTAGAGTTAGGTTATCTATTTGACTTTTTTCTTGTTTCTTGAGGTATGCCTGTATTGCTATGAACTTTCCCCTTAGGACTGCTTTTACAGTGCCCCACAGGTTTTGGGTTGTTGTGTTTTCATTTTCATTCGTTTCTATGCATATTTTGATTTATTTTTTTATTTCTTCTGGGATTTTTGGTTATTCAGAAGCATGTTGTTCAGCCTCCATATGTTGGAGTTTTTAATAGTTTTTCTCCTGTAATTGAGATCTAATCTTACTGCATTATGGTCAGAAAAGATGCTTGGAATGATTTCAATTTTTTTGAATTTACCAAGTCTAGATTTATGGCCCAGGATGTGATCTATCCTGGAGAAGGTTCCGTGTGCGCTTGAGAAAAGGTGAAATTCATTGTTTTGGGGTGAAATGTCATATAGATATCAGTTAGGTCTAACTCGTCTATTGTATTATGTAAAGTTTGTGTTTCTTTGTTAATTTTCTGTTCAGTTGATCTATCCATAGGTGTGAGTGGGGTATTAAAGTCTCCCACTATTATTGTGTTATTGTTAATTTCCCCTTTCGTACTTGTCAGCATTTGTCTTATATATTGTGGTGCTCCTATGTTGGGTGCATATATATTTATAATTGTATATTTTCTTCTTTGATTGATCCTTTGATCATTATGTAGTGTCCTTCTTTATCTCTTTTCACAGCCATTGTTTTAAAGTCTATTTTATCTGATATGAGTATTGCTACTCCTGCTTTCTTTGGGTCTCTATTTGCCTGGAATACCTTTTTCCAGCCCTTCACTTTCAGTCTGTATGTGTCCCTTGTTTTGAGGTGGGTCTCTTGTAGACAACATATATAGGAGTCTTATTTTTGTATCCATTCAGCCAGTCTTTGTCTTTTGGTTGGGGCATTCCAAATTCTTAGAAAAGTACAACTTTCCAAAACAGGAAGAAATAGAAAATATAACAGACCCATCACAAGCATGAAAACTGTAACTGTAATCAGAAATCTTCCAGGAAACAAAAGCCCAGGTCCAGACAGCTTCACAGCTGAATTCTACCAAAAATTTTGAGAAGAGCTAACACCTATCCTACTCAAACTCTTCCAGAAAATTGCAGAGGAAAGTAAACTTCCAAACTCATTCTATGAGGCCACCATCACCCTAATACCAAAATCTGACAAAGATGCCACAAAGAAAGAAACCTACAGGCCAATATCACTGATGAACATAGATGCAAAAATCCTTAACAAAATTCTAGCAATCAGAATCCAACAACATATTAAAAGATCATACACCATGACCAAGTGGGCTTTATCCCAGGGATGCAAGGATTCTTCAATATCTGCAAATCAATCAATGTAATTCACCACATTAACAAACTGAAAAATAAAAGCCATATGATTATCTCAGTAGATGCAGAGAAGGCCTTGGATAAAAAGTCAACATCAATTTTTGATTAAAAAAAAAAAAAAAAACTCTCCAGAAATCAGGAATAGAAGGAACGTACCTCAACATAATAAAAGCGATATATGACAAACCCACAGCAAACATTATCCTCAATGGTGAAAAATTGAAAGCATTTCCCCTAAAGTCAGGAACAAGACAAGGGTGCCCACTTTCACCGCTACTATTCAACATAGTTCTGGAAGTTTTGGCCACAGCAATCAGGGCAGAAAAAGAAATAAAAGGAATCCAAATTGGAAAAGAAGAAGTAAAACTCTCACTCTTTGCAAATGACATGATCCTCTACATAGAAAATCCTAAAGACTCTACCAGAAAACTACTAGAGCTAATCAATGAATATAGTAAAGTTGCAGGATATAAAATAAACACACAGAAATCCCTTGCATTCCTATACACTAATAATGAGAAAATAGAAAGAGAAATTAAGGAAACAATTCCATTCACCATTGCAACGAAAATAATAAAATACTTAGGAATATATCTACCTAAAGAAACTAAAGACCTGTATATAGGAAACTATAAAACACTGGTGAAAGAAATTAAAGAGGACACTAATAGATGGAGAAATATACCATGTTCATGGATCAGAAGAATCAATATAGTGAAAATGAGTATACTACCCAAAGCAATCTACAAATTCAATGCAATCCCTATCAAGCTACCAGTGGTATTTTTCACAGAGCTAGAACAAATAATTTCACAATTTGTATGGAAATACAAAAAACCTCAAATAAATCAATTTTGAGAAAGAAGAATGGAACTGGAGGAATCAACCTGCCTGACTTCAGATTCTATCACAAAGCCACAGTCATTAAGACAGTATGGTACTGGCACAAAGACAGAAATATAGATCAATGGAACAAAATAGAAAGCCCAGAGATAAATCCACACACCTTATCTTTGACAAAGGAGGCAAGAATATACAATGGATTAAAGACAATCTCTTTAACAAGTGGTGCTGGGAAAACAGGTCAACCACTTGTAAAAGAATGAAACTAGAACACTTTCTAATACCATACACAAAAATAAACTCAAAATGGATTAAAGATCTAAATGTAAAACCAGAAACTATAAAATTCCTAGAGGAGAACATAAGCAAAACACTCTCTGACATACATCACAGCAGGATCCTCTATGATCCACCTCCCAGAATACTAGAAATAAAAGCAAAAATAAACAAATGGGACCTAATCAAAATTAAAAGCTTCTGCACAACAAAGGAAACTATAAGCAAGATGAAAAGACAGCCTTCAGAATGGGAGAAAATAATAACAAATGAAGCAACTGACAAACAGCTAATCTCAAAAATATACAAGCAACTCTTGCAGCTCAATCCCAGAAAAATAAACGACCCAATCAAAAAATGAGCCAAAGAACTAAAGAGACATTTCTCCAAAAAAGACATACAGATAGCTAACAAACACATGAAAAGGTGCTCAGCATCACTCATATCAGAGAAATGCAAATCAAAACCACAATGAGGTACCATTTCACGCCAGTCAGAATGGCTGCGATCCAAAAGTCTACAAGCAATAAATGCTGGAGAGGATGTGGAGAAAAGGGAACCCTCTTACACTGCTGGTGGGAATGCAAACTAGTATGGCCACTATGGAGAACAGTGTGGAGATTCCTTAGAAAACTGGAAATAGAACTGCCTTATGACACAGCAATCCCCCTGCTGGGCATACACACTGAGGAAACCAGAATTGAAAGAGACACATGTACCCCAATGTTCATTGCAGCACTGTTTATAATAGCCAGGACATGGAAGCAACCTAGATGTCCATCAGCAGATGAATGGATAAGAAAGCGGTGGTACATATACACAATGGAGTATTACTCAGCCATTAAAAAGAATACATTTGAATCAGTTCTAATGAGGTGGATGAAACTGGAGCCTATTATACAGAGTAAAGTAAGTCAGAAAGAAAAACACCAATA
Source organism: Nanger dama (assembly GCA_917880005.1). NCBI lineage: Eukaryota > Metazoa > Chordata > Mammalia > Artiodactyla > Bovidae > Nanger > Nanger dama. The sequence continues at coordinate 17,239,775 of CAKJTW010000010.1, forward strand.
CAGTATACTAATGCATATATATGGAATTTAGAAAGATGGTAACGATAACCCTGATTGCGAGACAGCAAAAGAGACACAGAGCAGTCTTTTGGACTCTGTGGGAGAGGGTGAGGGTGGGATGATTTGGGAGAATGGCATTGAAACATGTATACTATCATATAAGAAATGAATTGCCAGTCTAGGTTTGATGCAGGATACAGGATGCTTGGGGCTGGTGCACTAGGATGATCCAGAGGGATGGTATGGGGAGGGAAGAGGGAGGAGGGGTTAGAATTGGGAACATGTGTACATCTGTGGCGGACTCATGTTGACGTATAGCAAAACCAATACAATATTGTAAAGTAATTAGCCTCCAATTAAAATAAATACATTTAAATTAATAAAAAATAAATAAAATGAAGCTATATTATCAAAATAAAAAAGAAAGAAAATCACAGAACTGTACTTATGTATTTCTGGGCTCTCAATTCTATTCTGTTGTTCTAATTCCCTCTCTCCATTTTCCCCACCTCTCTCTCTCTCTCTCCTCTGTCCTTCCCTTCCCTCCACTTCCTTCTCAAATTTGACAGTTTGTTCTTTGATTTCTTTATAGTAAGTCGTGAGATTGGGTCACGTTAGTTTTTGACTTTATTATTCTTCAATATTGTGCTAGCTATTATGAGCCTTTTATCTCTCCCTATAAACTTTACAACACTTTTTGATATCTGTAAAATAAATTTACTTAGATTTTAATTGAGATTATATTTAATCCATAGATGAAATTAGGAAGAACTGACTTCTTAATATACTGAGTCATCCTCACCATGTATATGCATAGCTCCCCCTTTTTTTTTTAATTTCATTCAGAGTTTTGTAGATTTCCTCATATAGATCTTGTCTGTAGTTTGTTAGATTTATACTTAAGTATTTAATCTTTTGAAATGTGCTAATGTAAATAATGGTTTTCCCCTAGTGGCTCAGATGGTAAAGAATCTGCCTTCAATGTGAGCAACCCACTCCAGTATTCTTGCCTGGAGAATTCCATGAACAGAGGAGCCTGGAGGGCTCCTCTGGGGTGGCAAAGAGTCAGACACAACTCAGCAGCTAACATGCGCTCACGAGCACACACACACATACGCATACAAAATGTAAATAATATTATATCCTTAATGTCATTTCACTTTTCCATTACTGGAATACAGGAGAACAATTTACTTTTGTGTATTAACTTTATCCTACAATCTTGCTATAATTGCTTATTAGTTACAGGAAATTTTTGGTCAAATCTTTTAGATTTTCTACATAGACAGTCATATCATCTGTAAACAAAAATAGTTGTAGGTTTTCTTTCCCAATATGTATAATTTTTATTTCCTTTTCTTTACCTTTCACATTATCTATACCTTTCAGCATAACATTGAAAATGAGTAGTGATAGGGGACATCCTTGATGTTAGTTGTAGGTTTTTGGTAGATAATATTTACTAAGTTGAGAAAGTTATCCTCTGTTACTAGTTAAGTGGAAGTTTTTATCATGAATGAGCTATGAATTTTTTCAGTTGTTTTTTTCTGTGTTTACTAATATGATCATGTGATTTTTAACTTTAGACTGTAAATGTGATGAATTACTTAATTTGATTTTTCAAATATTGAGCAAGATTTGCATACTTGACAAAAATCACATTTGGTTGTGGTGTAAAATTCCTTTTATACTTCCTTGGATTTTATTTGCTAAAAAATTATTGAGAATTTTTACGTCTATGTTCATGAGAGATATTGGTTTGTAATTTCTTATAATGTCTTTGTCTAACTTTAGTGTTAGGATAATGTTGGTCTCCGGAGAAGGCAATGGCACCCCACTCCAGTACTCTTGCCTAGGAAATCCCATGGACGGAGGAGCCTGGTAGGCTACAGTCCATGGGGTTGCTAAGAGTCAGACACGACTGAGCAATTTCACTTTCGCTTTTCACTTTCATGCATTGGAGAAGGAAATGGCATCCCACTCCAGTGTTCTTGCCTGGAGAATCCCAGGGACGGGGAAGCCTGGTGGGCTGCCAGCTATGGGGTCGCACAGAGTCGGACACGACTGAAGCAACTTAGCAGCAGCAGCAGCAATGTTGGTCTCATAGGAGAAGTCAGGAAGTATTCTTTTTGCTTCTGTCCTCAGAAAGAGATGTAAATTTCTTTCTTAAATATTTCTATTTCTTTCTTAAATATTTTACATAATTCACCAGTGAACCTACCTAGGTCTAGTGCTTTATGTTTCAGAAGGTCTTTAATTATTGGTTCATAGGAGAAGTTAGGAAGAAGTTAGGAGAAGTTAGGTTTTATGTTCAGTTTCTTTCATATATATAGGCCTATTCTTATTATCTAGTTCTTCTTATGTGAATTTTGTCAGATTGTGTCTTTCAATGAATTGATCCATTTCATCTAGGGGGCTTCCCTGGTAGCTCAGCTGGTAAAGAATCTGCCTGCAGTGCTAGAGACTTGAGTTCAGTCCCTGGGTTGGGAAGATCCCCTGGAGAAGGGAATGGCTACCCACTCCAATATTCTGGCCTGGAGAATTCCATGGACTGTATAGTCCATGGGGTCACAAAAAGTCAGACAGGACTGAGCAATTTTCACTTTCTAATCCTTTTAATTTTAATGAGATCTATAGTAATGTTATCTCTGATATTACCAATATGTGTTCTCTCATTTTTTTCTTAGCTAGCCTGGCTAGATGGTTAATGATATTCTTAGTCTTTTCAAAGTACTACCTTCTGGTCTTGTTCAACTTCTCTATTACATTTCTGCTTTCATTTCATTGACTTCTACTTTAATTCTTATTATTTATTTTTAATTTTCTCTTATTTTTTCTAATTTCCAGAGGAAGGAACTTAGATGACTGAATTTAGATCTTACTGCTCTTTATAAATAAATAAATATATATATATATATTCAATGCTATAAATTTCCTTCTATGCACTGCTTTTGCTGCATCCTGCAAATTCTGACCTAAGTTTTCATTTAGCTCAAAATTTACATATCTTAAAATTCTCTAGATTTCTCCTATGACCCCTGTGTATTTAAAAGTATGTTATTAAATCTCTGTGTATTTGGAGATTTTCCAGTAATCTTTGTTATTGATTTCTTGTCTCATTTCTTTGTGTTCTGAGAGTGGATGTTGTCTGATTTCTATTCTTTTAGATTTGCTAAAATGTGTTTTATGGCCCAGAATGCATCTGTCTTGTTAAATGTCCCATGTGAACGTGAGTAAAATGTGTATTCTGCTGTTCTTGGATGAAGTAGTCTATAGATGTTATTATAACCTGTTGATTGATGGTGTTGTTCAATTCAGTGGTGTCCTTACTGATTTTCTTCCTAGTATATCTTTCTATATCTTAGGAATATTTAAGTATCCAGCTCTGATAGTGGATTCATCTATTTCTTCTCTTTTCTATCATTTTTGCTTCATGTAATTTGATCCTTTTTGTTGGGCATATATACATTAAAAATTATGTTTTAAAAATTAACTCATCACTATGTAATGTCCTTCTCTAGTCTTTTAACTTTCCTTATTTTGAAGTCTGCTCTTTCTGATATAATATAGCTACTCTTGCTTTCTTTTGATTATGTTAAGGTGGTATATTTTTTTCTCCATCCGTTCACTTTTATACTATGTGCTTTTATATTTAATGGAGGGTTCTTGTAGGCAACATATAGTTGGCAACTTATGTTTTTTAATACACTCTAATAGCCCCCATCTTTTAAGTGATAAATTTAAACCACTGATATTCAAGGTGATTATTGATATAGTTACACTGTTACTGTTTTCTTTGTGTCGCTCTTGTTCTTTCTTTTCTTTTTTAAATAGTAAAGTTAAACTTTACAGTAACTTTTTCTATATAAGAAGAATTATAGGATATATTTATGGTGACTCCTAGCACAGGTCTCCCTCTTTTTCACTAAGAGTTTCACTTACTGCTGACAATCTACAGCCATGAAGGGGGTACAAATGCCCCTGCTCTTTTTCGTATTTTTGTCTTCTATAGTTTTTCTGCCTTTCTTTGTTTGAATTGAACATTTGTTATGCACACATTTTCTCTTCTTTCTTAGCATATTAGCTATACATTTTTTTTTAACTTTTCAGAAGTTTTAATTGAATACCAGGCATAGTGAGCTAAAGAATAGTAGACTGAAGTAAATTACAGTAATGCATAAAAAAGGGTACACATCTCCTTCTCTCTGATCACCAGCATCAATCTAGTCTTTCAAATGTCATGACTCAGTCTTTGTTCTTAATTTACCTAGATTTAGTTTATCACAGGATTCAAATGATATGATGGCAGGAAAAATCTTTCCTTCATCAGAGCTTGGGGTCTAGGGCCTAGAGCATTTCTCTTAGGTTTTCTGTCCCTTTAGCATGTTCAATGTACCTCCTCAGAAGAATCTCTCTCCTGTTCTCACCCCTAGCTATAGACAGTCACTATCTGGTCTTGGTATAAGGCTTAGAATGGACTATTAGGTGTTCCTCAATTCTTTCCCCAACTTCAGGAAGCTCATACACCTCAGAAAGGGTTTCTTTCCATTTTCCAGGTCCAATTTCAGTCTTTCTTATCAGTAATTGGTGAAGAACCTTGGAAAAGAGTTGTGGGTAGTCAATTTTCTTCAAGGCTCCTGGGTATTTTAAATGATCATGCCTTCCCATACCAGCCTTTACAAATTCATCACAAGGTCATCTATTCTCTTCTTTCCCTCATATTATTTCCTCTCCTTTCCACTGCTCTGCCAAGGGTGCATCAGGTATGGGTCTCTTCTTTCATAGGAGGGATTCATTATTTTCTGAATGTCAGTTCACTAATTTTCTTTACAAAACCATACTTCCGATGGGCATTTAAAAATTTTAATTTTATAAGTTTTTCAGCTTGTTCTAACTTTTCAGTTGGAATCAATGCTCTCTTGAGATTTCTAACATGTTCAGTGACTCATTGGAAAAGATCTCTGATGCTGGGAGGGATTGGAGGCAGGAGGAAAGGGGGACTACAGAGGATGAGATGGCTGGATGGCATCACCGACTCGATGGACGTGAGTCTGAGTGAACTCTGGGAGACGGTGATGGACAGGGAGGCCTGGCGTGCTGCGATTCATGGGATCGCAGAGTCGGACACGACTGAGCAACTGAACTGAACTGAACATGTTCAATCTCAATATAATGTATTGTATTCCTGGTATATAATATGAAAAGCAGTTTAAATTTACCTTATATGTTCAATATATAAACAACAAATATGTGTCAGACCTTCAAATAATTAAAACACTGATACAGGATTTCTTAATTGATCTCCTGAATATTTGATCTTAGCAAGAGGATTTTAACAAATTTTTCTCTCATTCTTTTATGAAAACAATAGCAATCCTTCATTTCCAAATAAAATTTAGTTCTTATAAGGACTATGATTTTTAAATTATATTACCTCCTACCTACCTGAAAAGTCTTGTGTAGCCTACTGATGGAAAATCAGGATTCAAAATATGATTTTAAAACCTCTACTTGAAAATTCATGAGACACATGGCATATCTCATTATTTATTGTCAGACTTGTTTCTTTCTTAAGTCAAATTAAATCTAACTTGTTTAACCCCAAGTGTCAAAAATTTTTGAACTTTTATGACTTTCAGGTGTTTCTTAAAACTAAACTAGTTCTTAACATATTGGCAACAGAAGCATTTCTAGATGAGTAATAGTAAAGTTGGTTCCATGAATGGAGTGCTTGAGGACTGCCTTACCCTAGTGGGATATTATAGACTTTTAGTCCTTCTGAATATTTTTACTTTTTCAGAATGCTAAGGTTTAAGAAGATTTAATTATCTATTAGAAGAGTTGGTATTACTATTTATTGAAATAATTCAAACACTATACCAGGGAGAAAAAATGGCTTTGAAGACAGCTTCAAAAATTTAATTTCAAAACTGAGCAATGGAAACCATCCTAGGTAAGTGCTTTGACATAAAGATCCCTCATTAGAATAACTGATTAAATTTGTAAAAAATAGTTACATTTATTTATAACCACAATTGCATTATTTCAGTGGTCTCTGTCAGTGAAAAGAGATTCACGTTTTCCAAGTAATATGGCGCCATTAGGTTTTCTATCACTTTACTTGCATTTTATTAATATGTCATTATGTAGAAAATTAAATAAAAGAAAAAGGTACTGTAGTAAGTTATTCATGGCATGTGGTTACATGCAATGTGTTACCCTACATTCACTTTTTATCAGGAAATAATTTATCTAAATTGGAAAATTTCTTTTATAATTGAAAAAGTAATCAGAATCCATGTCAACATACTTGTCCAAGAGTCAGTTTCAATTTAAACAAATAAAAAACAGAGTATAATCTTGAGAAACAAAATGCTTAATTTTTTAGTTTTTTTCCAGTTGACATATTTCACTGTATTATGCTACGTTTTTTAGAATTCAAACACTAACTTGTAATATTGTTCCTTTAAGCTTTTTATCTTTACAATTTAATGCAGCATCCAATTTTGAAACTAATCTCTACATACTAGAAATATGAGAAAGAACAACACAAAGATAATGGTATTCATGATTGATATTTGGCTATCCTCACTCTGAGAACTTATTCTGAAATGTTGCAAACATATGTACAACAAGGCACATTGTTTTCATCTCTAATAACCTACATGATGAACACAGCTGACTGGGAGTAGCCTAGACATTCGCAACTTCATTTCCACTTACAAGTCAAGAAATTTATTAAACAGACTATGTCAGGTAGACTTAGTTAAAAGATAAAAGCCAAGATGTTCATTCCTGCTCTTAAGAGGTGCTCTCAGATACAATTTTGACTAGAAGGAATTCTAGTTATATTTCATGTGCATCCATAGCAAATAGTGTTGAAATATACAAATTACATACAAGCACATATGTACATATGCACAGCTAAGTATACACCCCTAATTTTTAAATGCATATGTAAGTATTGATGCAGTCATAAAGAAATATGTTTCTACTCCACAGAATATGAATCCATCTTTTAGTAAACAGGACAACAAGGTGCAGTGTGCTACAATTACTGGATTGTTTGGGAGGAAAGGTTGTGATAGAAGCTTTGTGTCATGTAACATGACCATCGATCTTTACTAAGTCACTGAAGTACTTTAAAATGTACCTTTTATCCTAGAATGAAATTCTCTAGAAGTAAACATTCTAAAGTGTTTTCTAAGTTACTGTATCAGAACAAAAGCAATGTACCTCTTAAGTACAGATGATTAGAACAATCATGTCTTAAGCCTCTCAACTGTATATTGTCCAAGAGTTATCTGCCCAGTTCACATTAAAAAATACATATATTTATAAAGTTGGATTCAAAATATTTTTCAATGTTAATATAACTGAAAGGGTACACACTCAAAAACACAAAGCTTAACATTAAGATTTCCATGGCATTCACAGTTTTAGCTATTCTTCCCTTTTAGCTTTAAAATTTATTGCATTCTGAATAATAGCATTACTTTTAAGATGGAAATATATAATATTCAAATATTTGGACACAAGAGGCACTTTCATCCTGTGTGCCTCTATAGATACAGATATAGATACATGCCCTATAAACCATGTTGTAAAATGGCACTTTATTCATATAACTCCCCTCCTCAGTATATACTGCAAGTTCTACGTACAGAGATCATTACTTTTCTAATCACTGTTGATCACTCTTGTAGCCACAGTGCTAATATGTAATTAGTGATCAATATATTTTTGTTAAACTTTTATTCATTCATTAAGCAAATACTTATCAAACACATTCTATGGACACTTTTTTTTTGCATTTTAATATTTATTTATTTAACACCTAAAACACTTTATATTGGGGTATAGCCAATTAACAATATTGTGATTGTTTCAGGTAACAGTGAAGGTAATCAACCATACATATGTATCTATTCTGCCCCAAAGCCCCCTCCCATCCAGGCTGGCACATAACACTGAGCAGAGTTCCATATGCTATGCGATGGGTTTTTGTTGGTTATCCATTTTAAATATAGTGGTGTGTACATGACCTTCCCAAAGTACTTAATTATCCCTTCTGCTCATGGCAACCAGGAGTTTGTTTTCTAAGTCTGTGAGTCTCTTTCTGTTTTGTAAGTAAGTTCATTTGTATCCAGAGAAGGCAATGGCACCCCACTCCAGTACTCTTGCCTGGAAAATCCATGGACAGAGGAGCTTGGTAGGCTGCAGCCCATGGGGTCACAAAGACTTGGACACAACTGAACAATTTCACTTTTACTTTTCTCTTTCATACATTGGAGAAGGAAATGGCAGCCCACTCCAGTCTTCTTTGCCTGGAGAATCCCAGGGACGGCAGAGCCTGGTGGACTGCTGTCTATGAGGTCACACAGAGTCGGACACAACTGAAGCGACTTAGCAGTACCAGGAGCAGTCATTTGTATAGTTTTGTATTTTTAGAGTCCACATATAAAGGATGTGATATGACATTTCTCCTTCTCTGTCTGACTCACTTCACTCAGTATGACACTCTCCGGGTCCATCTATTTTGCTGCAGATGGCCTTATTCCATTCTTTTTCATGGCTGAGTAATATTCCACACCCTGCATCTTTATCCATTCCTCTGTTGATGGACATTTAGGTTTCTTCCGTGTCTTGGCTACTGTAAGCAGTGCTGCAATGGACACTGGGATGCATGTATCTTTTCAGGCCATGGTTTTCTTTGGATATATGCCCATTAGTGGGATTGCAGGGCCATATAGTAACTCTGTTTTTAGTTTTTTAAAAGAACATCTATACATTTCTCCATAGTGACTGTACCAACTTATATTCCTTCCAACAGTGCAGAAGGGTTCCTTTCTCGCCACACCTCTCCTGCATTAGTTGTTTGTGGATTTTTGATGATAGCCATTCTGACCAGTGTAAGGTGATATTTCATTAGTTTTTATTTGTATTTCTCTAATAACTAATGATTTTGAACATCTTTTCATGTGCCTATGTAGTTTTTAGAGAAATGTCTGTTCAGATCTTCTGCCCAGTCTATGTTCAATGCAGGATGCAGGGTGCATGGGGCTGGTGCACAGGATGATTCAGGTAGATGATGTGGGGTGAGAGGTGGGAGGGGGCTTTGGCATTGGGAGATTGTGTTCACCTGTGGCTGATTCATGTCAATGTATGGCAAAACAAATACAGTATTGTAATTTTAAAAATAAATAAATAAATAAAAAGAGATGAGGATGATAGTAACAAATAAATAAATAAATAAATTTCTCCCCTGTTGGTATCCACTCTCACCACTTTTAGTCAACATGATTTTGGAAGTTCTAGCTATAGCAATCACAGAAGAAAAAAAAGTAAAGGGACTCTAAACTGGAAAAGAAGAAGTTAAACTGTCACTGTTGGCAGATGACACGATGCTATACATAGAACATTGTAAGGATACTACCAGAAAACTACTAGAAATCATCAGTGAATTTGGTAAAGTTTCAGGTTACAAAATTAACACACAGAAGTGTGGTGCATTTCTACACACTAACAACAAAAGAATTGGAAGAGAAACTCAAGAAGGAATTCCATTTACCATTACATCAAAAAGAGTAAAATACCTAGGAATAAACCTGAGGTGACAAAAGGCCTTCACTCCAAAATTTATAAGATGCTGATGAAAGAAATCAAAAAGACATAAACATATGTAAAGATGTACCCTCTTCATGGATTGGAAGAATCCATGTTGTTAAAATAACTATACTATTTAATTCTATCCCTATCAAATTACCAATGGCATTTTTCACAGAACTGGAACAAAAAAATCTCAAAATTTGTATAGAGACACAAAAGATCCTGAATAGCTAAAGCAATTATGAAAAAAATAGAAAGAAAGAAATGCAGCTGGAGGAATCAGGATCCCCGACTTCAGACTACACTAGAAAGCTACAGTCATCAATACAGTATTGTACTGGAATGAAAAATAGAAAGATAGATCAATGGAACAGGATAGAAAACAGAAATAAGACCACGTACCTATAGTCAATCTATGACAAAGGAGACAAGACTACACAATGTTGAAAAGATAGTCCCTTAACAAATGATGCTGGGAAAACCAGACAACCATATGTAAAAAACTGAAATTCGATCTTTCCTTAACTTCATACACAAAAATAAGCTCAAAGGAGATTAAATAACTAAATGTTAGACTACACTATAAAATTTTTAGAAGAAAACATAAGCAGTACACTCTCTGACATAATCAGAGCAACATCTTTTGAATCCATTGCCCAGAATAATGGGAATAAGAGCAAAAATAAACAAATGGGACCTACTTAAAAGCTCTTGCACAGCAAAAGAAACAAGAAAAAAAAAAAAAAAACAGAAAAAAATAACCCACAGACTGGGAGAAAATATTTGCAAATGATGTGGCTGATAATGGGTTAGTCACAAAATTTACAAACAGCGTATGATGCTTAATAGTATCAAAACAGCCCACTCTATGGACACTTTGATTACAATGAGGATTCTGACTTGAATATAACTAAGAAGCTCATAATCTAATAGGAGGAATAAATAAAATGCAGGGTGACAAGGATAGCAATAAGAGAGTACAGCATTTATAAAAGCATCAAAGAAGAAGGAGGACTTAATTCTTTCTGTTGATCTCTATAAAAGATTCCTGAAGGAAGTGACACCTGAGCTGGATTTTCAAAGATGAATGGGTCTCTGCCAGATGGATCATGGGGGCAGATGTGATAAAATTCTAAATAAATGGTACACTGTTTGGAAAAGACACACTGGACATGATGCTAAAAATCGACACAACACATATTACTAAAACATAAAATAAATCAGTTCTTTGAGTATAAAGTATTTCCCACACCACAAAAAGTGAAGTCTCACTACAAAAATTTTGACATCTCTGATACTTCTACTGCTTGATATCACCTTCAGAGTTCCATTCTAATTCAGTCAATATGTCCCACTTACCAGCATGAGAGACAAAATTAAGTCACATTTCTTCCATTCAAATTATATTTTTAAAGACTCTATTCCATTTCTTCAGAATCCTTCAGTACTAATTGCTTTCAGACTCCCAGGAGTGACATCTTAATCCAGAGGGTCCATGTTAGTTACTTTCAACTCAGGGAGAGAACCTAGGAAAGTATGCTCTATCAGAGGAAGGGTCATGTTCTTGCCTGCTGCTCTGTGGCTGCTTACACTGGATTGCTGGTGTAACCTGGGCAGTCAGCCCAAGCAAACGCAGTCCAGGAAGGCAAGATGTTTCCTGGGAACAGTGCTTGGGCACACACTAAGCCCAATGTTTGGTGAGCCAGCGTCCAGATACAATTCTTGTCCTAATGAATAAAGTGCTTCCTGCCTCCATGCCTGGACCCAGATGAAGGCATAAACTAGGCAGTCTCGTACTTAAGTCTCACAGCTCCATGCAACCTTCTATTTGGGCTCCTGGCATGAAAATCATTTAAGACACAAACCTTTTTATTTATATACATATACACACTACACACATTTATACACACCTATACTATGCCCATAGAAATATTTTTCAACCAAAACAAGCCCAGATTTAGAGGGGTTTCCTATTTCAGCCACATGCTATACCCTGAACAGCCTTTTTTGCATAGTTCCCTGGAGTTCCTGTCTCTTCCAGGCACACTGCTAGCAGTGATTACTGTTTCCCATCCTTGGGTGAATGACATTTCTATTTGTGAAAATGTTGAATTCAATCCGACCTATATAATACTTCTCAAATAAATGTCCTAAAGCATAACTTTTACTGTATTAGTTTAAAATGTTTAATGCTTCTCTACTTCATATCCAAATGTGGCCACACACTTAGCCTAACATCCAAGGGTTTCTATGCTCCAGTTGCATGCCTTTCCACGAATAGTATAATTCTTCACATAATTATATATTCTGATACTCTATTATCATAAGGAATTAGATATCATCTGCTTCCAATTCAATCATTTTATTTTACTGATGAAGAAGCAGACATGGAATTTCAAAGTAATAATATGGACTTCACATTTCACCATGGTATATTCAGTTCTGAGAAAAGTGCCATAGAATGTGCTCATTAAATATTTGTTGAACATAGTTTCAATCCATTAATTTTTCAGTTTACTTCCAAGGTATATATTGAAGTATACATACAGAACTTGACTCACAACATTCATAGTGAATATTAAAACAAATCAAAATAAAAATATACATTTATCCATATTCACCCATCAAAGGACATAAATTTCTGACAACTGTAATTACCATATTACTTGTATTTTTAAAAATTATTACTTCTTGAACACTTTAGCATGTGTCAAGCGTCATTCTAATACTTATATGTGGTGGCCAATGCAATCTTCTAAACAATCCAAACTATAGATTGTTGTTGTTCAGTCACTAAGTATTAAATTACTCCCATGGACGGCAGCCAAAGCAAAAACGATACCCAGCTATGGATGTGACTGGTGATAGAAGCAAGGTCCAATGCTATAAAGAGCAATATTGCATAGGAACCTGGAATGTCAGGTCCATGAATCAAGGCAAATTGGAAGTGGTCAAACAAGAGGTGGAAAGAGTGAACGTCAACATTCTAGGAATCAGTGAACTAAAATGGACTGGAATGGGTGAATTTAACTCAGATGACCATTATATCTACTACTGTGGGCAGGAATCCCTCAGAAGAAATGGAGTAGCGATCATGGTCAAAAAAATAGTCTGAAATGCAGTACTTGGATGCAATCTCAAAAGCGACAGAATGATCTCTGTTAGTTTCCAAGGCAAACCATTCAATATCGCAGTAATCCAAGTCTATGCCCCAACCAGTAACGCTAAAGAAGCTGAAGTTGAATGGTTCTATGAAGACCTACAAGACCTTTTAGAACACCCAAAAAGATGTCCTTTTCATTATAGGGGACTGGAATGCTAAAGTAGGAAGTCAAGAAACAGCTGGAGTAACAGGCAAATTTGGTCTTGGAATGTGGAATGAAGCAGGGTAAAGACTAATAGAGTTTTGCCAAGAAAATGCACTGGTGATAGCAAACAACCTCTTCCAACAACACAAGAGAAGACTCTACATATCGACATCACCAGATGGTCAACACCAAAATCAGATTGATTATATTCTTTGCAGCCAAAGATGGAGAAGCTCTATACAGTCAACAACAAAAAAAGAGCAGGAGCTCACTGTGGCTCAGATCATGAACTTCTTATTACCAAATTCAGACTTAAATTGAAGAAAGCAGGGAAAACTGCTAGACCATTCAGATATGACCTAAATCAAATCCCTTATGATTATACAGTGGAAGTGAAAAATAGATTTAAGGGAATAGATCTGAGAGACAGAGTGCCTGATGAACTATGGAATGAGGTTCGTGACATTGTACAGGAGACAGGGATCAAGACCATCCTCTTAGAAAAGAAATGCAAAAAAGCAAAATGGCTGACTGGGGAGGGGTTACAAATAGCTGTGAAAAGAAGAGAAGTGAAAAGGAAAGATATAAGCATCTGAATGCAGAGTTCCAAAGAATAGCAAGGAGAGATAAGAAAGCCTTCTTCAGCGATCAATGCAGAGAAATAGAGGAAAACAACAGAATGAGAGTCCCCGAAAAACATCTATATTGTCACCCTGCTTATTTAACTTATATGCAGAGTATATCATGGGAAATGCTGGGCTGGATGAAAAAAAAAGCAAAATGGCTGTCTGGGGAGGCCTTACAAATAGCTGTGAAAAGAAGAGAGGCAAAAGCAAAGGAGAAAAGGAAAGATACAAGCATCTGAATGCAGAGTTCCAAAGAATAACAAGGAGAGATAAGAAAGCCTTCTTCAGCGATCAATGCAGAGAAATAGAGGAAAACAACAGAATGAGAGTCCCCGAAAAACATCTATTTCTGCTTTATTGACTATGCCAAAGCCTTTGACTGTGTGGATCACAATAAACTGGAAAATTCTGAAAAAGATGGGAATACCAGACCACTTGACCTGCCTCTTGAGAAATATGTATGCAGGTCAGGAAGCAGCAGTTAGAACTGGACATGGAACAACTGACTGGTTCAAATAGGAAAAGGAGTACGTCAAGGCTGTATATTGTCACCCTGCTTATTTAACTTATATGCAGAGTATATCATGGGAAATGCTGGGCTGGATGAAGCACAAGCTGGAATCAAGATTTCCAGGAGAAATATCAAAAACCTCAGATATGCAGATGACACCACTCTTATGGCAGAAAATGAAGAGGAACTCAAAAGCCTCTTGATGAAAGTGAAAGATGAGAGTGAGAAAGTTGGCTTAAAGCTCAACATTCAGAAAACAAAGATCATGGCATTTGTTCCCATCACTTCATGGGAAATAGATGGGGAAACAGTGGAAACAGTGTCAGACTTTATTTTTGGGGGCTCCAAAATCATTGCAGATGGTGATTGCAGCCGTGAAATTAAAAGACGCTCACTCCTTGGAAGGCAAGTTATGACCAACCTAGATAGCATATTGAAAAGCAGAGACATTACTTTGCTGACTAAGGTCCATCTAGTCAAGGCTATGACTTTTTCTGTGTTCATGTATGGATGTGAGAGTTGGACTGTGAAGAAGGCTGAGCACTGAAGAATTGATGCTTTTGAACTGTGGTGTTGGAGAAGACTCTTGAGAGTCCCTCAGACTGCAAGGAGATCCAACCATTCCATTCTGAAGGAGATCAGCCCTGGGATTTCTTTGGAAGGAATGATGCTAAAGCTGAAACTCCAGTACCTTGGCCACCTCATGTAAAGAGTTGACTCACTGGAAAAAACCCTGATGCTGGGAGGGATTGGGGGCAGGAGGAGAAGGGGACGACCGAGGATGAGATGGCTGGATGGCATCATTGACTCTATAAACGTGAGTCAGAGTGAACTCCGGGACTTGGTGATTGGGAGGGCTGGCTTGCTGGGATTCATGGGGTCACATACAGTCAGACACGACTGAAGGACTGAACTGAACTGAACTGAACTGATGGACTTCAGCATGCCAAGCTTCCCTGTCCTTCACCATCTGATAGTGGGGGATCACAATAACCTGGGGTTTGCTCAAACTCATGTCTATTGCATCAGTGATGACAGCCAACCATCCCATCCTCTGTCACCCCCTTCTACTCTTGCCCTCGCTATTATCACAGTCATTTTACAAAAGATAAAACTGAGATCCAAAGAAATCACCTAACGAGTACACCAAGAGAAGAACATAAGGAACTTTGGGCTCTATCTTGTATAGGAACAGAGAGTATCACAGATAATTCCAATTTGTCTGGCCCAAGTATCTGGTTGGATGAAAATGCTAACAAGAAGATGTCAAACCCCAGATAAACATTTAGGTTTGGGAGTGTGCCTGTGTATTTTAAGTGTTGATTTGGGTAATTCTTTTGTTAAGGGAGATCTAAGACATCCAGGAAGAGATATTAAGATAGCAGTTGGTTTAGAGGTCAGAAGAGAAGTCTTGGGTAGGGATATAAATCTTGGAGTCATTGACTTATAACTTATATAATATCTATATATATATATTGTGTATACATTATATATATGTATATATATATGTATATGTATATATATATGTATATGTATATGTATATGTATATGAGCTTCCCTGATTCTGCCTGCAATGCAGGAGACCTAGGTTCAGTCCCTGGGTTGGGAAGATCCCCTGTAGAAGGGAAAGGTTACCTACTCCAGTATTCTGGCCTTGAGAATTTCATGGACTATATAGTTCATGGGGGTCACAAAAAGTTGGACACGACTAAGTGACTTTCACTTCACTTCATTTCACATATATGTGTGTGTGACACACACTCACATGTTCATACACATATACATACAAATATTCAGATAACTAACAGATTTATTCAGATATTCTATGGAACTAGCTCAGTTTCTGAATTCAGAATATTGATTTTTTTTTTTTTGATCCTAAAGTTTAAGGATCTATATAAGTTAGGATTGAGTTTAGCTGCTTGTAACAAAAAAGCAGATTACAAATATTACTTAGGTAACATGTCTGGAAGTAGGTATTTTGGGGTCAGAGAGATCTGTTAGAAATTTAGCCTCGTTATATAGCTTCCTGCTCTTCCATCCTAACAGTGATATTTGCTTTCATTGTTTTGTGCTGTATTCTAGACAGAAAGAAGAAGAAAGTTAAAAGGAGAAAGGGTAGCATCTATATCAGGAAAATAAAGCATTCTATTTTGTTTCCACTGGTTCGAATGTGTTACAAGGTCATCCTTTTTTTTTTTTTTTTTAAAGAGAGAGACCTGGGAATCAAGTTCTTATCTGAATACTGTAACCTCAAATAAAATTGAAATTCTATGAACCAGATAGATAACTATGGCACTGTGATCATTCACCTAGAGCCAGATATCTTGAAGTGTAAAGTCAAGTGGGCCTTAGGAAGCATTACTATGAACAAAGTTAGTGGAGGTGATGGAACTTCAGCTGAGCTATTTCAAATACTAAAAGATGATGCTGTGAAAGTGCTGTACTCACTATGCCAGCAAATTTGGAAAACTCAGCAGTAGCCACAGGACTGGAAAAAGTCAGTTTTCATTCCAATCGCAAAGAAGGACAATGCCAAAGAATGCTCAAACAACTGCACAATTGCACGCAACTCACATCCTAGCAAAATAATGCTCAAAATTCTCCAAGCTAGTCTTCAACAGTATGTGAACTGAGAACTCCCAGGTGTTCAAGTTGGATTTAGAAAAGGCAGAGGAAGCAGAGATCAAATTGCCAACATCCAATGGATCATTAAAAAGCAAGAGGGCTCCAGAAAAACATCTACTTTTGCTTCATTGACTACACCAAAGCCTTTGACTGTGTGGATCACAACAAACTCAGGAAAATTCGTAAAGAGATGGGAATACCATACCACCTTACCTGTCTCCTGAGAAATCTGTATGCAGGCCAAGTAGCAACAGTTAGAACCAGACATGGGACAACAGACTGATTGCAAATCGGGAAAGGAGTACATCAAGGCTGTATATTGTCACCCTGCATACTTCACTTATATTCAGAGTACATTATGTGAAATGCCAGGCTGGACGAAGTGCAAGCTGGAATCAAGATTGCTGGGGAAAATATCAATAACTTCAGATATGCAGATGACACCACCCTTATGGCAGAAAGTGAAGAGGAATAAAGAGCCTCTTGATGAGAGTAAAAGAGGAGAGTAAAAAGTTGGCTTAAAACTCAACATTCAAAAAACCAACAAAAAAAAAAATCATGGCATCTGGTCCCACCACTTCATGGCAAATAAATGGGGAAACAGTGACAAACTATTTTCTTGGGCTCCAAAATTACTGCAGATAATGACTGTAGCCATGAACTTAAAAGACTCCTGCTCCTTGGAAGAAAAGTTATGACCAACCTAGACAGCATATTAAAAAGCAGACATTATTTTGCCAACAAATGTTGTATAATCAAAGCTTTGGTTTTTCCAGTAGTCATATATGGATGTGAGAGTTGGACTATAAAGAAGGCTGAGCACCAAAGCACGGATCCTTTTGAACTGTGGTGTTGGGCAAGATGCTTAAGAGTGCCTTGGACTTCAGGGAGATTAAACCAGTCCATCCTAAAGGAAATCAGTCCTGAATATTCATTGGAAGGACTGATGTTGAAACTGAAGCTCTCATACTTTGGCCACCTGATGCAAAGAACTGACTCATTAGAAAAGATCTTGATTCTGGGAAAGATTCAAGGCAGAAGGAGAAGGGAACAACAGAGGATGAGATGGTTGGATGGTATTGCCACCAACTCAATGGATGTGAGTTTGAGCAAGCTCCGGAAATGATGAGAAGGACAGAGAAGCCTGGCGTGCTGCAGTCCGTGGGGTCACAAAGGGTTGGAAACAATTGAGTGACTGAACAACAACAACTACTCTGAGAGAGAGTATGAATATCAGAAATCAATTGGCATACCTGTCACAGAGTGGTTGTATTTTAGAGCTATAATAGAATTTGAAACTGTGTAGTATACATCCTTCCATTTTTCATATGGAAAAACTAACGTCATTTGCAGTAGGAGTAGGCAGAGTTGATAGTAAGTGAATTTGGTAAGAATTCTAAGTGCAAGCCTAAATGTTCTGGCTGCTTGTTAAGTGGCACATCCATCATACCACCCCACAGTATGAATCACCTACAAGTTTATTATACTGGTCTAACAGCCTTATCCCAGAGTTTCCATTTTTCATTCAACTCTCTCTGTGCAAATGGCCATCATCATACTCATTGCACTGTACCTAATTGTTTGTGTATTTGCCCTCTTAATTGGAAACACCCCCTGGAGCAGGCACTGCGACTTACAAATTCATCTTCTCTCTTCCCTTTCCCCCAGGGTGTCAGAGAACACTCAGAATACAGTAGATAGTTAATTGGTTCTTGTTAAACGAATTAGCCTCACACAGAAGATTATAACCTCAGGACAATATTTTAGTGGTCTCTGATGGAAGGCTATTAAGCATTCTTGTGATGTTGAGTTTTACCCCAGTAGCCCGTGAGCCACTGGTTAAAATCTTTAACAATATCATAACCATAGATCTTAGGGTTAATCATCTAATGCAGTACCTATGTTCACAGAATCTCTTGTTTTATCAGACTTGACTAAGGACTAGAGATGCACATTATCCTAGTTTACTGGATCAGTGAGTGGAAAGGACAACAAAAACCAGGAGTCCTCCCTGGTGCAGTTAGTGTTGTTTATATTGTCTTTCAATATATCACATTGCCAGAACTTTAATGGAATGATGTATTTCACATTTATATTTTGTATGTTCAGAGTCTAAAATGGTCTATGCAGTTTTAGATTACTGACTTCTTGTTCTATCTGTAGGTGAAGATGCAAAGACTTTCACATACATAATATTGTAAATGGACAACAGCAAAGAGAGCCAAAATTTATTATCGAGATTGAACTTGAGATTTTCCACTTGCAGGGATTGATACTCATAATACATCTTTAGCATCCCTCCAGGGCAGCTTAGAAATTTTACTTTCTATTTGTAACTGGGAAAATAGAGGTTAAGATAAAGGCCAGAGCAACTGTCAGAAAGCATTAGTTTTGCTACTCTGTAAACACAGCCATTTGCCTAAATTACACTGGCTCTTAGCATCCACACTTTTTTATATGCAACATGGCCAACACTATCTTCTCAGCACTTTACTCATTTGAAAATGAAAACATGCATTTTATATGATTAAATAAATTAGACCAGGCTTGGAGATGACATAGTCCTTGTCCCCAAGGCCCAAATGAAATCAGGGAAACCTATTAAAAGCTAGAAAATGGGCATAAAGACAATTGTGTATGGAATTAAACATGAACTTATACATTTATCATTTATTTCTCATATTACATAGATCTTTTATGTTAATATTATTCTTATTTATGTTACATATAGTCATGTGAGCTCTATTCCCCTGAAACATAAATTTCATTTAATATTAATGTGTTAAATAAAAGTGATTTGTGTTTTTGTACCAACTTAGTGCATGCAACATAGAGAGGAAGGGAAAAATATGGAAGTAGTTTTACCAATGAGAGGTAATTGAGTAAATCAAACAGCATCAAATGGAGTTTGCATGTCAGACTTATAGCCCCTGATATATCCAAAGGGTTAGAAGCTACAATTCTATTTACAAAATATATTGTCTTTTACATAGCTGAACCAATTTAACCCTTTCCAAAACTTTGTAATGTAAAAAATAACAAGTTTTCTTATTTCTAGATGAGAAAAATAAGGCTCAGAGAAATTTTGCCACCTGTCCAAATTCTGAGAGCTATGAAGTCCCAGAACCAGGAATCACAGCCTTAAATCCAGAGAGTTCTACCTCTAAACTCTCCTCCTTTTATTTCATCTTCTTTTCCTGTTGGAAGTGAAGCCACCTGGGTTACAGTGGGCAAAGCCAACACATATTGTAAGAACCAAGTTGATGTTTTACAGTTTTGTTTTAAAAATTATTTTCGATCTAGTTTAGCTGCTAAATAACTACACTAGAGACCAGTAATCATTTGAAACTTCAATCATTTGATAAAAGTATGAAATACCTGAACAGTAATTAGTTCTGCTACATAATTTCAGTGATGTATTACATTTAGTGATTATTATGCTTTTTAATTCATAATTGTCTAACATCTACCTAGCTACTGCTGTGGGACAAAGAGATTCTTTTCTGTGATATGTGTGCCCTGTTATCCTGTCTTTATATTGCTCTACGAAAAGCTGATTAGGAGTAGAAAGGATTAAGGTCTATATTAAAAGAAGGGTGGAAAATAATGATTCTGAAAGTCAACACAGGGAGGTAAATGGAGAATAAATTGTTTAATGCTTGTTCATTATTTTGAAAATGTATGCATTTCCTTTGTAGAAAAATTTTAGTAGTCAAAAAACTTTTAAGAAGTTTTTAAAAACTGATTTCAAAAAACATTTATTTGACTCATTCAGAACGTTCTACTCAGCTTGTTCTTATAACCAAAATTTCCTGCAAATTACAATATTCTTTATAAAACCACTACCTTTATATTTGTACCTCTTTAGTGCTTCATATGGAGAAGGTAATGGCACCCCACTCCAGTACTCTTGCCTGGAAAATCCCATGGATGGAGGAGCCTGGTGGGCTGCAGTCCATGGGGTTGCTAGGAGTCAGACATGACTGAGTGACTTCACTTTCACCTTTCACTTTCATGCATTGGAGAAGGAAATGGTAACCCACTCCAGTGTTCTTGCCTGGAGAATCCCAGGGATGGGGGAGCACGATGGGCTGCCGTCTACAGGGTTGCACAGAGTCGGACACGACTGAAGTGATTTGGCAGCAGCAGCAGCAGCAGTGCTTCGTAGCTGAAAAGATCATTTCACACATTTTATATCTTTGATCTTTATCTGTGTTAATTTGTACATCCTCTTCCATCTACATACTTACCATGTTTCTCTAATCATTTTCTCTTTTGTCTAAAATGTTAGCTCAGGAGTTATTCTTTCATCATAGTATCAAAATATATGTAAGTGTTCAGCTTTAAAAACATATAGGATATTTAAGTTTTTAGCTAAGCAAGGAGATAAATATCCTGAACATCATGCAATAAATTTCATGACAAAATATTTCATAAGATCATTGAGAAGCTCCTCATTCTCTTGGATCACAGAGACTTAAGAATTCCAGAAATGTAGGGATACTGTCATTGGCCTAAAACATTCAAAGGTAACTTTCTATTTCCCATCTCTATCTGAGGTCTCACCTGAAAAATAGTTGGTCCTTCCCATAGACCAAGCCCCATAACTGTTATATGTACATCAGTTTTTCATGCCAAAACTTTTGCATAAATTTTTGAACTCTATCTGCCAAGTTAGCTGGTCTGCTGCCATTTTCCCCCATCCTATAGCTCAGTTCCTCCTCTTGAAATTATGTTACCCTGGAGTGTCTGTTCCATACACTCATATTGCTTAATGCTTTACATGTTTCTGTTCACCTTCATTATTCTCTTCTACATTGAAACTAAGGCCATGTACAAAATAGGCCTGGGCAAGAGACAGAAATGGATGAAGCCTGACTTCAGGTGTCCCATCCTCAGTCTGCTTTGACGAAGGAGTACTATAAATATCAGTTAAATTCTTTTGTAAATTTAAGTTACTTTACTGAACAGCTTTAATATTTATCAGGTAACTTTAATTCTGGAATAAAAGACTATTAAAGATACTTCAGATCAAATGAGGAAGAAAAATTCATGAAAAGGTTGTGATGAAAACAGTAAAGGGTAGAGAATTGAATTTCTTTCTGGAGTACTAATTTGGCTGGTTCTTTGTCTGGATCAAAATTTGGCTTTGTGACCTTAAGAGTTATTTTCTCTGTAATGGCCCTCTGACAGACATTCTTGAAAGATTAATGATGAAATCTTTAACATTTTAATTTAAAGACAAAATATAATATTTAGGTTAAGAAGAATGATATCAAACCAGTGCCAGTAGTAAAACATTCCAACTCTTCAGTTTCATCTGCACGTACACATGCTCAGTTGTGTCTGACTCTTTTCTTTGTGTACCCCATGGACTGGAGCTCGCCAGGCTCTTCTGTCCATGGGATTTTTCAGGCAAGAATACTGGAGTGGGTTGCCATTTCCTCCTCCAGAGGATCTTGCCAACCCAGGGCTCAAATGTGTGTCTTTGCATCTCATGCATCGGCAGGTGGATTCTTTACCACTAAGCCACCTGGGAAGTCCCTATTTCATCTAATATTTGAAAATATTATGGAAAAAGAAAATATACTCTTGGGGAAGAAAATTTGGGAATGGAGACATCCTTGGGAAAGTAGGCAGTGTAACCTGTAACAAAGTACTTAATTTGTAATAACTCAAAAGGCACCAGAGTATTTCTCCCCTCTCTGTCATTTTGCCTACCACCTAAAATGAAATCTTGCCATTTTTATTGTACTTGGAATAAATAAATATTGGATATGTTATTAAAATGTCAACCTTAAGATAAAAAATGGTCAGACACATCACCTTGATTTTTATATGCTTATACCTTGAAGATTACAACTTAAAGCTTACATTTAATAATCTTAGTAATGGCAGAAATGTCAACTATGTATATATCTCTTCTATGGTAGATTGTATTTTCCCAAGACAGTTACACCAATATATGTCCCATCTTACATACTTTTCATGTAATGTGATATCAACACTTGATCAAGATCCCTTTCTCTTTTTATGCCCTCTCTCTCTGACCCAGTCACTGTGGGAAATGAGTCACCACACAGTAAATAAGCCCATACTAGCCCACAAGGGGAGACCATACAGACAGTTCCACATGGAGAAAAACTGAGTTCCGTTACTGATATCTAGTCACGACTGCCAGCTATGAGCCTTCAGATGATTCCAGCCCCTAGCCTTGAGTCTCCCAGGCATTGTGGAGCAGAGATAATCTGTTCTCTTTGTGTGTTGCAAATTTTAGTTTTCATAATCCACTGCTAATAAATGGTTGTTTTACTCAAATGTTTTTGTTGTTTAGTTTCTAAGTCATGTCCAACTCTTTTGCTACCCCATGGACTGTAAACCGCCAAGCTCCTCTGTCCATGGATGTTCCAGGCAAGAATACTGGAGTGGGTTCCCATTTCCTTCTCCAAGGGATCTTCCTGACCCAGGGATAGAACCCACGTCTCCTGCGTTGCAGGCAGATTCTTTACTACTGCGCCACCTGGGAAGCCCTTTACTAAAATACATTTGCACAGTATATTATATAGCCACAATAACTGAAACAGCATCATATTGGAAATAATACCCAATGTTTTCATTTTCTACTCTTGGCTTCTGCCATTAGTGCATTCTTGGTTGTTTAAAGAAATGAGGAGACAGGGCAACATCATCCACTCCATTCTTTCAATGTCCCCAAATATTCTGTGTAGGCTCAATACACTTATAGAGGTAGGACAGGCAAAACCATATTTCAAGACTCAATTAACAGTTTACAAGGGACATGGGAACAATGTATTCTTTATCCTTATCCGTGATGGAAACCAGATGTAGAGATATTTAACTTATTTCAACAGGTATTTATTGAGTATCTTCATGCACCAAAGAAGATATTTGCAACAACCTTATGAGATACCACAGATAAGATGTACGAAGGTTAAATAACTTTTTAGAGAAGGAAATGGCAACTCACGCCAGTGTGCTTGCCTAGGGAATCCCAGGGATCAGGGAGCCTGGAAGGCTGCCGTCTATGGGGTCGCACAGAGTCGGACATGACTGCAGTGACTTAGCAGCAGTAGCAGTAGCAGGGCTAAGTGCCAGTGGGTGGTTGAATCAAGATTCTGGCTTCTACCTCTATTACAACAAATATATGCCTTTTGTAGCTTGCCTTATTTTTATAATGGGATAATAATAGTACATTTCAATGGTTTTCATGCAAATTAGACAGTTTGTGAAAATTGCCTAGAACATGGTAAATGATATTAAATATTATTATCACTGTTATTATATCATTTTTATTACTTTTTGACTTACACTAGATACTGTTAAAGTATAAAAATGAGTAAGATATAGTCTCTATCTTCAATAAGTTTATATTAGAGTTTTGAGGCATTGAGTTGTTGCTCTGCAGGCTTAGTTGTTGAGGCAAATATGCTAAAAAAAACTATAATGTGAGATAAATTTTAATAAAAGACTCAAGAAAGGTATAGGAAAGTGGTTACATTCAGTTAAGATAAAGAAATGTTTTGTAGCTATAATGGTGCCAACCTTGAAGGTTAAGATTTTATTTTAATGGAGAGGAAAAATTGTTAATTCCATTTAGAAGGGATTGTACAGCAAAATAATATGAAGGAATTGGGAATATTTAAAACTTTAATTCAGCTCAGTACTCCCAGAGAAAAGAACTCATTAATTTTTTAAGATGGAAAAACTGCATATGTTTATAGACTTAGGGGAAGGAGTCAAGATTTTAAGGACAGATATAGAAGAATGATGATTGCCCTGGAAAAGGTAAGAATGAAGTAGGTTGAAAATCATGGAAATGGAGTTGTTTGTGAACAGAGAAGAGAGCACCTCATTTTGGGGAAATAGAGGAAACTGTACCATAGATTAGGGGACTGTGCGTGAAAGGATGGGGCGTGGAGGAAGGGTGCCTGTGGCAGCCTCGGGTCCTCAAGTGGGTAGGAAAGGAGGTCACGTAAGTGGCAGGAGTGAGCAGAGGGCTTGAAGACAATGGGCAAAGTTTCAAATGATTTTGAAAGGGAATGGAAGAAGCAAATGAGTAAGGAAAACACCAAGAATTGTCAACAGCATCACTCTCACCATAAATATTTATTGTTCACCTCCCATGCTAGCTGCTGAGAGTACAATAATAAACAAAATAGATACTGACTCTGCCTTCAAGGCAAAGATTAGATAAGCTAATGGGAAATTACTGTTCAGTGAAATACAGCCAAATAGAAGTCTATTCCATAGTCTTCTATGAAGGCATAGCTTAGGAGGAATACTGAACCTTAAATTTGCAAGTCAGAGGAATACTTTCCAAAGCACATGACATCTAGATTGAAAAGAACAAAAATAACAAATCAGTAGGTTTTAACTAAGCAGAGACAGGAGTGGAGGAAGTATTACAACACATGTGCAATAACCCACAATTATAGGAAGTGTGGCATATTTTTCACTGAAAATAGTACCTTCTTTCTTTATATGTTATATCAAGGAATGCGAACTAACCCTCAAGATATTAGAGAAGCACTGTACAGTTTTATACTGGAGAAAAATCAGCTCAAGTCTACATTCTGGCAAGATGTCTTAGTCAAAGCTCTTGGTGGTGGGAGGGAGGGGGAACAGAATCCCACTTGAGCTGACTTAAGCAAAAGGGAGAAATTTCTTAACTATATACTATAGTGCTTTTCCACCTTTTTTTTTTTTTCTCTTAAATCCTGGCACAGAAGGAAAATGATAATATTTGTACAGCACCCTGGGGAAAAAGACGGGGCTGCTTGTGGCAGGAGGCAATCAGCCTGGGGACTCCAGCTGCCCTAAGGGCTTGAGGAGTGAATATCGAAGTACAAGTCTTCAGCATGCCAGCTGGGGAGCTCAGATCCATTCTGTGAAATAATAGACTCAGGGATAAATCATGAACCTGAAAGACTGGATGAGCCTCATGAGGCGCTGGAGCTAGGAACTCTAAAACCATCAGAAGTCAGCCTTGCCGTTCTGTCTTTCTGGGGCAATGGAATATTATCTCTGTTCCTTATAGTATAGAGACTCCCTTCTTTCTCCTTGAGCTAAATTTTTTGCTTCTGTGTGCACATGGTGGACTTCCCTGGTAGCTCAGCTGGTAAAGGATCCTCTTGCAATGCCAGAGAACCCAGTTCAATTCCTGCGTCAGGAATTCCACTCAAGAAAAGATAGGCTGCTTACTCCAGTATTCTTGGGCTCCTGGTGGCTCAGATGGTAAAGAATCTGCCTGCAGTGCAGGAGACCTGGGTTAGACCCTTGGGTTGGGAAGATCCCCTGGAGGAGGGCATGCAACCCACACCAGTATTCTTGCCTGGAGAATCCCCATGGACAGAAGGGCATGGTGGTCTACAGTCTATGGAGTCGCAAAGAGTTGGACACGACCGAACAACTAAGCACAGCACGGCACATGGCAGCAGAAACTGCCTCATAACTACCATGTGGTTTAGTTCTTCAAGGCAAAATATACAATAAAACTTCTTTAACAGTTCTTAGTAATAACCCCAGTGCCCATGGAAGAGTATCTGACTAACTCACGTGTCCATCCTATTGGATTATCATCAGGAAGAAGTAATAAATGTAGGGCCTCAGAGGTCCACCATCATGTGATTGGAGGTAGACGTTTCCCGAAGAAGGGGTTGTGGAAGCTGATGCTGGAAGGCCCCTCTGTCTGGACCATGTCCAGAAGGGAAAGCAGTATGAAAGTCCTGGAGAGGTGTTGAGAAGCTGCTGCCGTACACTAAGAAAGGGCGCAGAATGGTCAGGGCTGGAGAGAGAGCAGTACTATAGAAGCAGAGAGATCAGAGCAACAGGGAAAAGGCAGAACTATGGCTTGGGGGTTGATCGCATGTGGGTATGAGAGAAAGGGAGCTGGATTTCTGGCTTGAACCTTGTGGAGAGGATGCTATCTTTCACTGAGAACAGACAAACAATGAATAGCAAGTTTAAAAGAAGAAAGAGTTTCAATAATGGACAACAAATTTAAAGTTTCCATGGGAAATCCAAGTGGATATACCTAGTTGGTAGCTGGTTAGGATAGATTAGAGTTTGGAAGAGCCACCTAAGAGAATAGATTGGGAGTTTATTAGATAATGACGGAAGTTAAAGACTGAAGGGGATAAACTTGTACAGTTTGAGAGTTTAGAGTGACACAGTAAATGGTTTAAAAGTGGAAAGACCCCTAAGAAAATCCACATTTTTAAGGATGGTCAGAATTTTAAAATTCTCCAAAAATATGGAGAAAGAACACAAGAATAAACAGGGGTGAGGGTAGGGGAATGAATGGCAAAGACAGGACCTTTTTTTTTTTTTTTTTAAACAAGTAGGAAGCAGACGACAGTGCCGAACACTGCCAAGAAGTAAAACAGAATAAAGAATAAAAAGGCTCCATGCATTTAGCAAGAAGGACCTTGGCAAGAAAGCAGTTTAAATAGTGGGATGAGTACAAAGGCTA
Source organism: Nanger dama (assembly GCA_917880005.1). Lineage (NCBI taxonomy): Eukaryota > Metazoa > Chordata > Mammalia > Artiodactyla > Bovidae > Nanger > Nanger dama. The sequence continues at coordinate 17,266,949 of CAKJTW010000010.1, forward strand.
AATTAGAAAGTATTTAAGAATAAATGGGAGGTGAGAAAGTAGAGTATGAATAAGACTTACAAGAAGTTTGGCTGTGAAAGAGCAGAGAGGCATGCCAATAAGTGTAGAGGGTTATGGGCTGAGGGAGTGTTTTATTTTGCTCTTAAATATATCACAAGCATTCCATATAATGGACTAGTTGGCTGGCATCCTCTAACTAGAGTACAGTTTGAAATGGTGTCAGTAGCTCAAAAAGAGTGCTGAAACTTTGCTACATACGCCTAAAAATGCAGAAACATCAGGATTCAGAAGTGGATTCTCTGATCATTGAACATATCAGGTGAGCAAAACCTTCAAGTTGCTGACAGAGATCACGGTCACATCACCCATATGGTAGTAACCACAGCACATGGAGACAACCATTATGGAAAAGCAATAGGCTCTTTCTAAGCCCCCAGATGAGGCTGCTCATAAGAAACAAGAAACCAAAAGAAATACACTATGGAATACTACTCAGCCCTTAAAAAGAATAAATTTGACTCAGTTCTAATGAGATGGATGGAATTGGAACCGATTATACAGAGTGAAGTAAGCCAGAAAGAAAAACACCAATACAGTATACTGACACATATATATGGAATTTAGAAGACAGTAATGATGACCCTATATGTGAGACAACAAGAGACACAGAGGTATAGAGTGGACTTTTGGACTCTGAGGGAGAGGGAAAGGGTGGGATGGTATGGGAGAATGGCAATGAAACATGTATATTTTCCTGTAAGAAACGAAACGCTAATCTATGCTCTATGTAGGATGCAGGAGGCATGGGGCTGATGCACAGGATGATTCAAGTAGAGGATGGGGGTGTGAGGTGGGAGGGGGATTCGGCATTGGGAGATTGTGTTCACCTATGGCTGATTCGTGTCAATGTATGGCAAAACAAATACAGTATTGTAATTTAAAAAAAAAGAAGCATCATTTTCTATTAAATCACTCTTATTTGCAAAAAAAAAAAAAAGAAATGAATGAAGGAAAATTGAGGGCTATGAAATATACAGTACACAATGAATGCAAATAAGAAAAGGAGAGAGATAAGGTGGTAACTAAAGAAGCACATAAGATCAAGGAAAGGAATGTGTGTGTGTGTGTGTGTGTGTGTGTGTGTGTGTGTTGTATTGTTTTTATGACATGGGAGATACCTAGCCTTTGGTATCATGTCCAGCGCATAGTAGAAACTCAATACATAAATATATAATAGTCATTAAAAAAAAGAAAGAAAGAGAGAAAGGGAAGGAAAAAGGGGTAGATGGAAGGAGGGAGGGACGAAAGGGGTCTGCAGACTCAGTAGAGAGACTCCCTCAAAGTTGATGTCATTTAAGATATGGAAGAAAGCATAAATAAATGGCATACCATAGTTCCAGTGAAGTTTGAAAAAGCTGGTTTCCAGAACCCATGGGTTTATTTTTAAATTGACTGAAATGTGAATTTTATAAGTAAAAGGTTTTAGAAGAGAAATAAATAAAAATAAGGGTAGAAGTATATGAAAGATTAGAACGAAGTCCTAGAAAACAAAAGCTGATAACACCCAAGATAACTGTAGCATCTTCAGAATGGTGTTTATGCGGTGAGTTGATCTACTCCTCCTCAGCTTTCATCAACAAGAAAGCAAAAATTTAACCATAAACCCTAGCATTTGTTATTTACCCAAGAAGCCAAACTGTAATCTCTAATGAGAACCAGAGGTAACAGGATGTTGCAGTGGAATGAAGCCTCCAAATAATTAATATTACATTCTAATTGAGGTACAAGATAAACATGCAAGATTTCAAAGGAAAAGACCAAGGACCAGTTCTGTGATTACTAATCTCTTACTCACATTTAGCACATAAAACATTTGGGAGTCTGAGGGGAAGGCGGAAGAAAAAAGAACTCTTAGAGCTGGTTTTCTCAGAGATCCCCTCCTAAGTAGGAGAAGTTGGAGTTGCTTTCTTGCTTATCTCATGCCTAGGAAATGGTGCTTCTAAGGCAGCACTCAAGGGGTGTGTACCTAGTGTCTGGGAAGACTCAGAGGGTTGCTGTCTGCTTCACACCTAAGAAATCAAGGCTCATAACCCTGGGACTGGCCAAAGCCTAGGGAGGAGACAGGGAGGATGTAGCTGCACTGTGATAGCCCTGCACTGCATGTCTCCCAGGGCAAAGGGGACTAGGTTTTCCTGAGTGCTTTCCCTAGTGCTTCCTAAATAAAGCAGGTTTTGCATTGACTGAATCATTGTTACCGTAGAATGTTTCCACACCATATTCTCCACCAAAATCAATTTTTGGTTAATAGCTTGCTGACATATGAATACATTCCGCAATGTCAGCCTCTTGGGACATTGGTAATCAGAAGCCTTACTAAAACCCTGCCTTGAGAGCTAAGAAAAGTTGAGCAGAAAGAAAGTAGAAGGAATGTGCTAGAGTCTAAGGAGCTCTAGAAGACATTATAAGGAAGTAGTTTGAGAAGATGCCTTAGCTCTGTCAGGCCCACTGATGTTGAGTGATCCCCAAAGATAAGGCACCTCCAGAGAGCTCAGGAGAGTAACATGACAAAAACCATCACCAGGCCCAGAGAGTGTCGATATCAAATCTTAAAAGCTTTCTTCAAGTAAAACTTTCCTTCTTCTGCCCTCATCCATATTCTAACCATGGAAGGATCAAAAACTCTATTAGATGAAAAAGAGGGTAGAACTTCTAGACTGAGAGAGAATCTCACTAAGACCTTCCCATCATTTCCTACTACAGGAAGCCAGCCGGATGGGTCCAAGGAGGAAGACAATTAACTTATAAATTTAGAGTGTTAATTAATACATCAGGCTGGATATCTTCATTATGGAAATGAGACTTTGATCTGTGCCTTGAAGTTGTTGGGGGAATTTTCATCATCTCTGAGTGACCAAAAGTTACAGGCTTGTCCCAGATTTTATGAAGGAGCAGGGTAAATACTATCCTCATGTAATAATTCTGAACACTGAAAAAAAAATCAAGTTGCTCTGATTGTCCCATGAGACCCTCTTGTTCATCAAGGTGTCTACACAGGTATGCATAGTCCTTCTACCACTAGCTCTCTTTCTCCAGGCAACAGAAAAACAGACATTTCTAGTTATCTTCCAGTTTTTATCTGTCTTTAAACTTGAAATTCTAAAAAGCAATAAAGGAATGGAAAAATCAGATGGAACCTAAAGTTATTTCATTTCATAAAATGTCGAAACACAGTTTCTTTTCATTTATATCCTGTAAGAAATGAGAAGTTAGAAGTGAGTTAGAAGGAAAATTCCTTCTACTGACAGGACATAATCTTCTGTGCTGAATGCTTTCATGCATTCTTGGATTAATTTACTCTTTGACTAGTGTTTTTACTGCTTTTTCTAAAAATACATTTATTAAATGATCCCAGTGAAACATATTTGTTAAGAGAATAAGGAAATCTATGTTAGCATTAAAGACTGTTTCTGTCCTGGCTGATTCTAGTTTCATAGACTGTGGATTATTTATTCTAGGTAGAGAGCTCTTTATTGCTTACATTCTGAGAATTCACAACTAAACTGTGGAATGCTGATTTCCACAAGCAACACTTGAAGAAATGAAAGCAATCATCTGGAAGTGAACCAAATTCTTTGTCTATGTAAAGCAACCCACAATACACTCAAGCCAAATACTAGAATTTGAGGAATCATTTCTATCAAAATCACACACTGATTAGCTGAATATTCACATAGTACCTGACTCAGGCACTGGAAAGTAAAGCAGGTTTTGCATTGACCGAATCATTCTTACAGTGGAATGTTTCCACAATATATAGTCCACCAAAATCAATTTTTGGTTAATAGCTTGTTGACATACGAATACATGTCTAAAAAGGTCTTTTGAGACTTTAAATTTTTCAGAAGTAAAATGTAAGTTTTTTTCTTGTGACAGATTTGTTTCAATTTTTCTTTGAGATATAAAGTTTTCTTGGTTTTTTTTGGATACTGATATTTTTGCTGAATTTGAATGATAAATTAGAAGGGCAAAAACAGTAAAGGTATTTTGTAGAATAATTTTACTTGAAAAAGTCACAAGTAAATAGAAAACATTTTATCTCTTAATGGTTCACATGCCTATTAAATATTTTAATATTTCCTTTCAATGGATATAGTCCTGTAATGCTACAAAATAGAATAAAAAGATATTACCAAGGTCAAAGAGAAATCTGGATCATATGGTACTTCTATATTTAGTTTACTAAGACAGAGACAAATACTGTATGTTTTCACTTGTAGGTGTAATCTAAAAAGTTCAACAAACCAGTGTATTAAATTGAAGAAAGTGGGGAAAACCACTAGAGTGTTCAGGTATGACGTAAATCAAATCCCTTATGATTATACAGTGGAAGTGACAAATAGATTTAAGGGACTAGATCTGATAGAGTGCCTGATGAACTATGGATGGAGGTTTATGACATTGTACAGAAGACAGGGATCAAGAAAAAGTAATGGAAAAAGCAAAATGGCTGTCTGAAGAGGCCTTACAGATAGCTGTGAAAAGAAGAGAAGCAAAAAAGCAAAGGAGAGAAGGAAAGATATACCCATCTGAATGCAGAGCTCCAAAGAATAGCAAGGAGATATAAGAAAGCCTTCCTCAGTGATCACTGCAAAGAAATAGATGAAAATAATAAAATAATAAAATCTGATGAGATTAGAGATCTCATCAGAATGATTAGAGATACCAAAGAGAACATTTCATGCAAAGATGGGCTCAATAAAGGACAGAAATGTTATAGACCTAACAAAAGCAGAAGATATTAAGAAGAGGTGGCAAGAATACATAGATGAACTGTAACAAAAATATCTTCATGACCCAGATAATCATGATGGTGTGATCACTCACCTAGAACCAGACATTCAGGAATGTGAAGTCAAGTGGGCCTTAGGAAGCATCACTATGAACAAAGCTAGCGGAGGTGATAGAATTCCAGTTGAGCTATTTCAAATCCTAAAAGACAGTGCTGTGAAAGTGCTGCACCCAATATGACAGAAAATTTGGAAAACTCATCAGTGGCCACAGGACTGGAAAAGGTCAGTTTTCATTTCAATCCCTAAGAAAGGCAGTGCCAAAGAATGCTCAAACTATTGCACAATTGCACTCATCTCACACACTAGTAAAGTAATGCTCAAAATTCTTCAAGACAGGCTTCAGAAATACACGAACTTCCAGATGTTCAAGCTGGTTTTAGAAAAGGCAGGGGAACCAGAGACTAAATTGCCAACATCCACTGGATAATGGAAAAAGCAAGAGAGTTCCAGAAAAACATCTATTTCTGCTTTATTGACTATGCCAAAGCCTTTGACTGTGTGGATCACAATAAACTGTGGAAAATTCTGAAAGAGATGGGAATACCAAACCACCTGACCTGCCTCTTGAGAAATCTGTATGCAGGTCAGGAAGCAACAGTTAGAACTGGAGATGGAACAACAGACTGATTCCAAATAGGAAAAGGAGCATGTCAAGGCTGTATATTGTCACCCTGCTTATTTAACTTACATGCAGATTACATCATGAGAAACGCTGGACTGGATGAAACACAAGCTGTAATCAAGATTGCTGGGAAAAATATCCATAAACTAAGATATGCAGATGACACCACTTTTATGGCAGAAAGTGAAGAAGAACTAAAAAGCCTCTTGATGAAAGTAAAAGAGAAGAGTGTAAAAGTTGGCTTAAAGCTCAACATTCAGAAAACTAAGATCATGGCATCTAGTCCCATCACTTCATGGCAAATAAATGGGGAAGCCATGGAAACAGTGGCTGACTTTATTTTCTTGGGCTCCAAAATCACTGCAGATGGTGACTGCAGCCATGAAATTAAAAGACACATACTCCTTGGAAAGAAAGTTATTATCAACCTAGGCAGCATATTAAAAGCAGAGACAGTACTTTGACAATAAAGGTCTGTCTAGTCAAAGCTATAGTTTTCCCAGTAGTCATGTATGGATGTGAGAGTTGGACTATAAAGAAAGCTGAGCACTGAAGAATTGATGCTTTTGAAATGTGGTGTTGGAGAAGACTCTTGATAGTCCCTTGGACTGCAAGGAGGTCCAACCAGTCCATCCTAAAGCAGACCAGTCCTGAGTGTTCATTGGATGGACTGATGTTGAAGCTGAGACTCCAATACTTTGGCCACCTGATGTGTAAAGCTGACTCATTTGAAAAGACCCTGATGCTGGGAAAGATTGAGAGCAGGAAGAAAAGGGGATGAGAGAGGATGAGACGGTTGGATGGCATTACCGATTCAATGGACATGAGTTTGGGTGGACTCTGGGATTGGTGATGGACAGGGAGGCCTGGTGTGCTGTGGTCTATGGGTCGCAAAAAGTCAGGACACGACTGAGCAACTGAACTGAACTGAGTGTATATATCAAAAAGAACCCGACTCACAGGTACAAAAAATAAACCATTGGTTACCAGTGAGATGGGGGAGGGGCAAGATAGAGTAAGGGATTAAAAGGTCTAAACTACTATGTCTAAAATAAATAAGCCACAAGAATATACTGTAAAGCACAGGGAATATGTCAACATTTTATAACAACTATGATGGAATATCATCTTTAAAAACCATGAATCACTTTATTGTACACCATTATAAATCAACTGTATCTCAAAGGAAAAAATATTTTAAACTAAAATATTTAAAAAAAGAGAAATCTGAGAATAGAATTTGGACTAATCAGAATTCAAAAATCCTGATCTAAACCACAAACAGGTGTTCTTTTTACACTCTACTGAATGGAAACAGTTCTTATTCATCAAAAATCTAGAAGTCTTATATTTAGTCTCTAACTCCAAAATCCATTTCTTAACTTGGCACAGGGTCTAGCAAGTACAGAGACAGTGTTTCATACTATGGAGCAGTGTCTCTGGGATGAGATTAATAACTGCTTACTTAAAGTTTTCACCTGCCAGAGAATGCCTTTGCATGAAAGCAATTTTAAAAACTCCCCACTGTAATCATTTAAATAAAATATACACACAGCATTGGAATTCAGAGCCTCATTTGTTTCCTTCTTATCATTTCCTCAATCCATATTTCCCAGGAAAAGGGCATATGATTCCTGTAAGAACAGTACAAATCATGGTCAAAACATAGCCAAGGTCCTCCTTCAAGGCCAGTGTTGTTGGAAAGACAATTGCCTTTTTTGCTCAGTAGGTCATTTTATTTCTGCAATTTTGAGAAAGAAAAAAACAAACAAAACACTACCTGGCAAATGCTGATCCACACAATTGGCATTACAAATTTCATGGCAGAAAACTGAGTGCTTTGTGTCACAAAGAGTTGGAATTCTGACTGCAGTCCCAATATTTTATTGCTACTTATGCCCTGAAAGACAGTTTTTAAAACAAAAATTGATATGGTTGTGACATTTCTTTGGGCCTCATCCCTGTCTGTCTGCCCTAATGCATGCCTGCTTAGCAGAGCCTTCATGGAAAATCTTGAGCCAGCAATACGATCTACTGCACTGCCCTAGTTTTCATGCCCATCACCTGTTAGAATCCTGTGGCTTCAACTTATTCACTGATGTGTTGATATATTCCCTCAGTAAAATCCAAGACGTGAAAGTCAAGGTCAACCTTAAATTCCCGGAGCCTTAGTGAAGAGTGAAATTTTATCATTTAATACAATAGACATGGACCCTGTCATCATGTCATTAAGTCTGCATAGACGAGAACGGTGGTAAACCCACCACTGGCATTACTAATAATTCCATACTACGAGTGGCAGTACAGGAAACTACGAAAGGGCTAATGGGGAATGTGAACTAATCGGAACTCTTAAGTAAGTGGGAGTTAAGGGGATAGAGGCATTCCAGAAAGAAGAAACGGTAACTGAAGAGCATGAGTAGAGAGAACACGGCACAAACCAGGGAATCACGTCAATTAGGGCAACCAAGGCGGGTTTCTCAACTGAGCTTCCTAGGAACGCTAGGATTCTCCAGGGTGTCGCTAGTGGTTTTTACCAGTTTGGGGAGAGGAGGCATCTTTCTTCACACACCACACAATGTTGGCACTTGTAGTGATGCCTAGTGATTGAGTGGCCCCAATAACAATTTCATCAGCCGCCTTGCAGCTCTGATAGTGTACGGTAGGAAAGCGTCACAGGGTGGAGTGCGTTCTCAGCTTTTCTGAGAGCTATAGGAGGTCACTGATAAATGGTGAGCACTGTGGTACCCCAAAGTGAGGGCATCAGCTTGTCCACCCCAAATCATCTCATGTCCCCCTCTTGTGTGCAACGACTGCTTTATTGGAGTGAACTGGTTCAACTGGTAAAATATAAAACTGTAGGGAAATATTTATTGTAGAGAAGGTAATTTTGTGTGTCATGATTCAGTTTCTCTCGGGCTATGTTGCTGCTGCTAAGTCACTTCAGTCGTGTCCGACTCTGTGCGACCCCATAGACGGCAGCCCACCAGGCTCCCCGTCCCTGGGATTCTCCAGGCAAGAACACTGGAGTGGGTTGCCATTTCCTTCTCCAATGCATGAAAGTGAAGAGTGAAAGTGAAGCCACTCAGTCTATGCTGGTGCTCTATAAATTTTGGAAAACCGTTTTGTAGGTTAGCACTGGTTGTGATTACATGTTTTTGTGGGTTTTTTTTATCAATCATTATTTATTATGTCATTCTGTCATACTTTATCAGTGTTTATGTTTTCCAACATGTCTGGTATTCCAATTTTTGAAGATAGAGTGAAGTAGAAGAGGAATATTCTAAGCCTAAATTTATGGACAGTTCTGATAAGATTAGTGCAAAGAATTGCAAACTGCTGAGTCACTTTCCTGTCCTAATGTGAGAAGAGCTACAAAATAAGTTCACTTTCACAATAAAAACCAGTTATCAATGAGTTTTGCATGGTTTGGATATCTAAATGATTGTATTACATTATGCAAATGAACCTGTGGCTACAGGAAAATTGGAAAGTCATGTGAGTACAAATCACAGCCATTTGAAAAGTGACCAGTTGGTTATTTTAAAGTAAAACTTTTGTTAAAAAAAAATCATTTTTTCAAAATAATAATAATAATAATGTTTAGTGAAAAGATGCAGTAAACATGTTATTTAGTAATAGAACTTATTAACCAGAAAAATGAAAAAAATTATGCACTTAGTGAAAATCTAATAATACCAGCCTATAACGATATAGTGAGGAAAATGCTGACAAGTATGAGAAATTGAAAAGATTCCGTATAACACAATATGATAAGTTGTCATATTGAGGACATAGCGGATGATGCTGGAGAGCTTTGGGATGATAAACTACAGAACAACAGTTTCCAATTACAGACTGATGAGTCAACAGATTCCATTGGTAGATGTCACACTGTAGCTTTTGTATGATTCCTAAAGGGTGATGAATTTCAAGAAAAGTTTCTGTTGCATCTAGCCTGCCCAAACAAGCAAAGGCCAAAATTAGTTAACGTGGTGCCATCATATCTGAAAAAAAAGTCTTAGGGGAATACTGATACCTGCATTGATAGATGTCCCATCAATGATCAATATAAAAGATTCTGCACTTATTGTGGAAAAAAAAGAAAAAAATTACAGTGATGTCAAACCAGTTACTCAAGGATTTTTCAGAAACCCACACAAAATAAATCTGTTACCTGCAGAAACCCGCATACTTTGTATAGGAGTAGATCTATAAGAAGTGGGAGCTGAAAGGTAAATTGCAGGAATACTTGAAAGGATACAGGAGGCCAGATTTTATTAAGTGCTTGGGTGATAAAGAATAGCTGCAGACTCACCTGCTTCGCAAACATTTTTCATCCCATTGAACCAGCTGGACAAGTCTCTGCAAGGCCCTGATGAAAATATTTTGACTTCGGGTGACAAGGTGTTTGGCTTTAAAAGAAACAGAATCACTGGGAAAAAATCATGTTGCAACAGGAAACTCTGAAATATTTCCCAAGCTGCTTGGATTTGAGAGTGAGAAAGATTATCAGCCGTCTCTAGACTTACTGAAATCCACCTGGAGAATCCGAAGAACAAAACAGCAATTTTCCCTTCGCATTCAATAAAGTATCTGGCCAGGTGACCGGCCCTTTCTCTGCCTCTCATGCTCAGTCTAAGAACTTCATTTTTTTCATATTTATGAAGTGAAAAATAAGTACTTTTCACATGTAAAAGAGGTGAGTATCATTCTGCATTAGTTTATTCATGAACAGATTTATAAAAGAGATCAAGAAAATAATACATGTGTATAAGAATTCTGTAATAGCTGAGGCCAGTATTTCAGCCAGATGTGTGACTCAGGAAGCAAACATTTTTCCAAGTCATATAAAATCACGCTTAAGCTCTATTTTTCATTCATATTGTTTTAGCTAATGGTTTCGGTAGCTTTATTATTCAATGTTAATAAATTTTCATGTTGAACTAACAGTAGTTAAAACCAATTTATGTGACATTTGGCACAAACCAACACAATTCTGTAAAGCAATTATCTTTCAATTAAAAAATAGATACATTTAAAATTAAAAATAATATGTAACCTTTATTTAAATGAAATATACAGGGCTATCATTAGAAAAATTAAGTTCAGTCTTGTTTCAAAGCAAGTTAAAAGAAATTTATAGTGTTTTATCATTTTTTTAATTTATAAAAATGAATAATTTCAAAAGCAGCAAAAATATTGTTTTTATTTTTAGCTTTAAATAAGGAAAACAATTGTTCTTGTAGGTATTATATATTGCATACCAGACCTCATTTGCATAATATATAGTAGAAATTAAGACTTCTATATTTATTTGTATATCTTAAACATAAAATCAAGCATAACATTTTTAAATAAAGGAGGTGAAGTATTCTTTACCAACATGTTGACTTCCATTAAAGATATATTTATATCATATACAGAACATTCTACCCAATAGTATTAGGCCAGTCTGATCTAACGTATAGTCTAAGTCAGCGCTTTCGTCTGATTTTCTGTCTGTGTGAACTAGCCAATGGTCAAAGTGGGGCACTGAAGACCTCAATGTTATTGCGTTGCTATTTCTCCCTTTATATATATTGCTATGTGCTTTATATATTTAGGTGCCCCTATGTTGAGGTATAAATATTTACAAATGTTATACCCTCTGATAGTCTGGCCGTTTTATCATTTTATTACGGCCTTCTTTGTTTCTCATTCCCTGACATGAGTCTAGTTATCCCAGCTTTCGTTTGGCTTCCATTTTCATGCCTTATCATTCTCCGTCTCTTCACTTTAGTCTGTGCGGGTCATTAAAACTGTAATGAATGTTATAGGAAGCATATAGCTGTGTCTTGTTCTTTTTTCTTTTTGTTCATTTAGTCACTTTATGTATTTTTGATTAGAGAATTTGTCTATTTACATTTAAAGTAATTGCTAATATATGGACTTTTGACAGCCATTTTGAAAGCTGTTCTCTGGTTTTCTGGGAATTTATTTGTTCCTTTCATTTTCTCTTACTCTCTTCCTTTGTGATATGATATTTTCTGTACTGACATGCTTATTTACCTTTATTTTTATTTTTTATCTACTGTGGTTATTTGCTTTGTGGTTACACCAAACCTTACATAAAATATCTTACAATAGTTTATTTGAGATTGATAACAATTTAATTACAAATGCACTCAAAAGCTTTACATTTTTATATCCCATTTACATTTTATGTTTTTGATGTCACAAATCAGTAATTAAAAATTACCAAGGTGATAGTTATTTTTAATACTCTTATCTTTTAACCTTCCTACTGGAGTTACAAGTGATTTAACTACTACCACTACAATATAGGGAGTGTTCTGAATATAACCATATAGTTACCACGACTATATTTTATACTTTCACGTGTTTTCCGGCTACTAGCTAGTGTCTTTTAATTCCAGCCTAAAAATTTCCCTTTAACATTTCAAGTAAGGCCCACCTAGTAGTGAACTCCTTAAGCTTTTGTCCAGAAAACTTTGCAGCTCTTCTTAAGTTCTGAAGGAAATTTTGTTGGTAGAGTAGTCTATGTTGGCACATTTTTTTTTCCTTTCAGCACTTTGAATATATATCATGCCACTCCCTTCTATCCTGCAAAATTTTTGCATAAAAACCTACTTATAGACTTATGGGGGTTTTCTAAGATGTAACAAATTGCTACTTTTAAGATTTTCTTCTTAAGTTTTGATTATTTATTTATTGTGTGTTTTATTTATTTATTTTTTCCCCTTTGGGTGTAATTTTTTTTTTCCAGGTTTTATTTTATTTTTTTACTTTACAATATTGTATTGGTTTGACATACATCAACATGAATCAGCCATGGGTTTACACATGTTCCCCATCCTGAACACCCCTCCTCCCTCCCTCCCCATACCATCTCTCTGGGTCATCCAGTGCACCAGCCCCAAGCATCCTGTTTCCAGCATTGAACCTAGACTGGTGATTCGTTTCTTATATGATATTATACATATTTCAATGCCATTCTCCCAAATCATCCCACCCTCGCCCTCTCCCACAGAGTCCAAAAGACTGTTCTATACATCTGTGTCTCTTTTGCTGTCTCGCATACTGGGTTATCATTACCATCTTTCTAAATTCCATGTATATTCATTAGTATACTGTATTGGTGTTTTTCTTTCTGAGTTACTTTACTCTGTATAATCGGCTTCCGTTTCATCCACCTCATTAGAACTGATACAAATGTATTATTTTTAATGGCTGAGTAATATTCCATTGTGTATATGTACCACTGCTTTCTTACCCATTCATCTGCTGATGGACATCTAGGTTGCTTCCATGTCCTGGCTATTATAAACAGTGCTGCGATGAACATTGGGGTACATGTGTCTCTTTCAATTCTGGTTCCCTCAGTGTGAATGCCCAGCAGTGGGATTGCTGGGTCATAAGGCAGTTCTATTTGCAATTTTTTAAGGAATCTCCACACTATTCTCCATAGTGGCTGTACTAGTTTGCATTCCCACCAACAGTGTAAGAGGGTTCCCTTTTCTCCACACCCTCTCCAGCATTTATTTCTTGTAGACTTTTGGATCGCAGCCATTCTTACAGGCATGAAATGGTACCTCATTTTGGTTTTGATTTGCATTTCTCTGATAATAAGTGATATTGAGCATCTTTTCATGTGTTTGTTAGCCATCTGTATGTCTTCTTTGGAGAAATGTCTCTTTAGTTCTTTGGCCCATTTTTTGATTGGGTCGTTTATTTTTCTGGAATTGAGCTACAGGAGTTGCTTATATATCTTTGAGATTGGTTGTTTGTCAATTGCTTCATTTGCTATTATTTTCTCCCATTCTGAAGGCTGTCTTTTCACCTTGCTTATTCTTTCTTTTGTTGTGGAATTTGTGGGGTTTTTTTGCTTTTATTTCCAGTATTCTGGAGGTGGATCATAGAGGATCCTGCTGTGATTTATGTCGGAGAGTGTTTTGCCTATGTTCTCCTCTAGGAGTTTTGTAGTTTCTGGTCTTATGTTTATATCTTTAATCCATTTTAAGTTTATTTTTGTGTATGGTGTTAGAAAGTGTTCTAGTTTCATTCTTTTACAAGTGGTTGACCCGTTTTCCCAGCACCACTTGTTAAAGAGATTGTCTTTACTCCATTGTATATTCTTGCCTTCTTTGTCAAAGGTAAGGTGTCCATAGATGTGTGGATTTATTTCTGGGCTTTCTATTTTGTTCTATTTACCTATATTTCTGTCTTTGTGCCAATACCATACTGTCTTGATGACTGTGGCTTTGTAATAGAGCCTGAAGTTAGGCAGGTTGATTCCTCCAGTTCCATTCTTCTTCTCAAGATTGCTTTAGCTATTCAAGGTTTTTTTTTGGTATTTCCATACAAATTGTGAAATTATTTGTTCTAGCTCTGCAAAAAATACTGCTGGTAGTTTGACAGGGATTGCAATGAATCAATAGATTGCTTTAGGTAGTATACTCATTTTCACTATATTGATTCTTCCCATATTTTGTGTTTTAGATATGGGTTTCTTTGGAATTAGGTCTGAAAATCTACCACATGGTGACAATAGTTGAGAAATTCTGATCTAGAGGAGAGAAAGTACAAGACTGACCTAACACTGGATGAGGCTAGGGATGTATGTTTGAACCATGTCTAGAGTGGAGCTTCTATAGACTGTGTGCCCTCAAAATTCACATGTTAAAATCTAACCACAATATGATGATATCTAGAGATGAGGGCCTTTGGAAGGGATTAGTGCTCTTGTTATTATTATTGTTCAGTTGTAATCAATGTTTTGCAGACCCACGGACTGCAGCACTCCAGGCTTCCCTGTCCTTCACTAACTTCCAGAGTTTGCTCAAACTCATGTTCATTGAATGGATGAAGCCATCCGACTATCTCATTCTCTGTTGCCCCCTTATCCTCTGGCCCTCAATTTTCACCAGTATCAGGGTCTTTCCCTATAAATCAGCTCTTTGAATTAGGTGGCCAAATTATTGGAGATTCAGCTTTAGCATCAGTCCTTCCAATGAATATTCAGCATTGATTTCACTAGGATTGACTGGTTTGATCTCCTTGCTGTCCAAGGGATTCCTAAGAATCTTCTTCAGTGCCACAGTGTGAAACCATCAGTTCTTCAGTCCTCAGCCTTCTTGATGGTCCAAGCTTCACATCTGTACAAGAATACTGAAAAAGCATAGCTTTGACTAGATGGACCTCTGTCGTCAAAGTGATGTCTCTGCTTTTAAATATGCTATCTTGTTTTTTTCATAGCTTTTCTTCCAAGGAGCAAACGTCTTTTAATTTCTTGGCTGCAGTCACCATCTGCAGTGATTTTGGAATCCAAGAAAAATAAAGTTGGTTACTGTTTCCATTTTCCCCATCTATTTCCCATGAAGTGATGGGACTGGATGCCATGATTTTAGCTTTTTGAATGTTGAGTTTCAAGCCAGCTTTTTCACTCGCCTCTTTCAGCTTCATAAACAGGCTCTTTTGTTCCCCTTTGCTTTCTGCCATTACTGTGTTCTCATCTGCATTCTGAGGTTATTGGTATTTTTCCCAGCAATCTTGCTTCTAGTTTGAGCTTCATTCAGCCCAGCATTCTGCATGATGTACTATGCATATAAGTTAAATAAATAGGGTGACAATGTACAACCTTGTCGTATTCCTTTCCCAATTGGGAACCATTCCATTGTTTCATGTCCAGTTCTGTTGCTTCTTGACTCACATACAGATTTTGCAGGATGCAGGTAAGGTGGTTTGTTATTCTCATCTAAGAGTTTTCCAAGTTTGCTGTGATCCACACAATCAAAGGCTTTAGCAGAGTCAATGAAACAGAAGTAGATGTTTTTTTCTGAATTATGATCCAGTGGATGTTGGCAATTTGATCTCTGGTTCCTCTGCCTTTTCTAATTCCAGCTTGAACATCTGGAAGTTCTTGATTCACATATTGTTGAAGCCTAGCTTCAAGGACTTTGAGCATTACCTCGCTAGCGTGTGAAATGAGCGTAATTGCACAGTAGTTTGAACATTCATTGGCATTGCCTTTCTTCGGGATTGGAATGAAAACTGACCTTTTCCAGTCCTGTGGCCACTGTTGAGTTTTCCAAATTTGCTGGCATATTGAGTGCAGCACTTTCACAGCATCATCTTTCAGGATTTGAAAGAGCTCAACTGGAATTCCATCACCTCCACTAGCTTTGTTTGTAGTGATGCTTTCTAAGGCCCATTTGACTTCACACTCCAGGATATCTGATTCTAGTGATCACACATCATTGTTATCTGGGTCATGAAGATCTTTTTGTGCCGTTCTTCTGTTCATTCTTGCTACCTCTTCTTAATAGAGTCTGCTTCTGTTAGGGCCATACCATTTCTGTACTTTATTGTGCCCATATTTGCATGAAATATTCCCTTGGTGTGGGAAAATTAACAAAATTGCACCAATCAGGCTCTCTCACCCCACACTCTCATGCCCTCTTGCCCATATGTGTAAACAATGACTATGGGACAGCTGAGATCATTTGTAGCACTGCACATGTGCCTCAAAAGGTGCTTGTTTGCTCACAGGTTGTGTGCAATGTGCCTCTGTGAGTTCCACAAGAAAGTGGAGGCATTTACTGAGGCACCACACTGTGTCTGTTGAGTCAGTCACAAGGTAAGAGAATATATTGTGTCTGCTGCTATGGCTGCTGTATCAGCAAGGATAGAATAAGCCTATCTGCAGTTCTTATGGCTCCTCGAGTCTTCTTCTAGCCTCTTAGTTTGTCTGCCCTTGCCTACCCTGGGTTCAGTGAACAGTGTGAGTAGTGTGAAGAGCAAGACAGCTGGTGTCATGAACAGGATCAGCAATACACTTGATATCTATAATTTTCTTGACGAGTCTCTAGTCTTTCCCATTTTATTGTTTTCCTTTATTTTTTTGTATTGTTCACTTAAGAAGGCTTCTTAGTGCCCTTACAAAAGAAAAATTCGAGAGCTTCCTTGCCCCTTCCACTGTATGAACCAGGAAGTGTGAATTTCCTGGGAAGTGGGAACTCACCTGATCCTGAATTTGCAGGTGCCTTTACTTTGGATTAGCCAGATTCCAATATTGTTAAATATTACTAAGAGAATAAGATTAGTTCAGAAGATTATATTCATTGGACTTTTTTTTAAACAGGAAGACATACATGCATGCAAGCTCTTGAATAAAGCAAGAGGGGATTTGTTGAAATTGTAAGTGCCAAAGCAAGACCAGGTTAGAAGAAAAATATGGGATGAACAAATGGGCAGTGGCAAGTTAAGAAAACTTTGAGAAGTCTGACTGTGAAAAAGAGGAGAGAAAGTCATAGCTGGTAAGGCTGTCCTTAAAAGCCTCTTGATGAATGTGAAAGAGGAGAGTGAAAAAGTTGGCTTAAAGCCCAACATTCAGAAAACGAAGATCATGGCATCCGGTCCCATCACTTCATGGGAAATAGATGGGAAAACAGTGGAAACACTGTCAGACTTTATATTTGGGGGCTCCAAAATCACTGCAGATGGTGACTGCAGCCATGAAATTAAAAGACGCTTACTCCTTGGGAAGAAAAGTTATGACCAACCTAGATAGTATACTCAAAAGCAGAGACATTACTTTGCTGACTAAGGTCCATCTAGTCAAGGCTATGGTTTTTCCTGTGGTCATGTATGGATGTGAGAGTTGGACTGTGAATAAGGCTGAGCACCGAAGAATTGGTGCTTTTGAACTGTGGTGTTGGAGAAGACTCTTGAGAGTCCCTTGGACTGCAAGGAGATCTAACCAGTCCATTCTGAAGGAGATCAACCCTGGGATTTCTTTGGAAGGAATGATGCTAAAGCTGAAACTCCAGTACTTTGGCTACCTCATGCAAAGAGTTGACTTATTGGAAAAGATTCTGATGCTGGGAGGGATTAGGGGCAGGAGGAGAAGGGGACGACAGAGGATGAGATGGCTGGATGGCATCACTGACTCGATGGACTTGAGTCTGAGTGAACTCTGGGAGTTGATGTTGGACAGGGAGGCCTGGCGTGCTGCGATTCATGGGGTCGCAGAGTCAGACATGACTGAGCAATTGAACTCAACTGAACTGAACATTAATGAGTCTGGGCCAAGAGTACAAATGATGGCCCATAGGTCATATGTCTAAATATTTAATAAGTTAAGCTGACATAATGTTAAATAGACTATCTTCCTAATTTTAAAAATGTGTCTTTGTAACAATCGAGAAAACCAGGTTCAAATTTGAAAGTTTTGGATTTCTCAGAGTTGTTCCCTAGAAAATGACACATGCAGAGGGCCTATTCTAGGCGTGTATCCCTGTAGTTTCTCCTCTTTTGGTCCCGTGAAGTATGTCATACTTCTGTGTGAGGATACCTCAGCTTGGCTGCCCAAGCTCTATCCAAACCTTCTGTGAATTGCCCTCATTTGCCAACATCTTTGACCCAGTGTGCACTGTGGCGCATGCTTGGGATGAGGGACCTAAAGGTGGGCTTAGGTTTTCTGGTTCTTGAAACATAGTCTAGAAGGAGTGAACTAAGCTCTGTATGGACACATCTGCTTGCCCTGTGGAGTACTGGTTCTATTAAGAGCAATGCAGTAAAGTCAGATCCAGGTCTTCCAAAGCACAGGGTCCATTTGAAAGGTCCCACTTCCTTAGTTGTGAGGGTGGTACTGGCAGCTGGAAAGAGAGTTGTTTTTAAAACTCCAATCACATTTCCCCCTCTTTTGGAATTGAGCAGGCAGGTAGAATGGCCTGCTTCTCTTTGAGTTTTTCCTCTGCAACGTTACCCAGAGAAAGGAATCGATAGGCTGTAGTACAGTTTCAGAAGAAATAGGCTGGTTACCAAATTCTTGTAAGACATTGATTTGTGAGTTATTTATTCAAGTTCACTGAATAAGCAATTTACAAATCACTTTTCATTGAGCTTGATTCAGTGCTCTAAACTAAATAAATATGGAATCTGTATCAGGCTTTTAGTACAATGTCAGTCTTGCCTAAATAGACTATGCTGAATTTGTGTATAAATATAACTCTAATGTGTTATATTTGGATCCTATCTGTTGCTATTTTTTCCCCTGAGATTCATAGAAAGGTTAGATCCATGTTAGCAGAATAAAATGAAAAAGAAAAAAGAAATCCTGGAAGATTGTTTGCTGTAATAATATATTTCAAGAAGGTGATTTACTCTGAATTATCACATAATTGGCTTAATTTTCTTCTTCATTTTCATTGAGTAAAACTGTATAAACATAAAGATTTTTCTAATCTTTCTTTTTTAATTTTTATAGTAATATCAGATTAAAAGCATTGTTTGTTACATTATACCTCTAAACCAAAAACTGGCAGATTTTCATAAAAAATACTTTAAACTTTATTTATACTCTTCTGCAGTTCAGTTCAGTTCAGTTCAGTCGCTCAGTCGTGTCTGACACTTTGCGACCCCATGAACTGCAGCACGCCAGACCTCCTTGTTCATCACCATCTCTTGGAGTTCACTCAGACTCACATACATCGAGTCCGTGATGCCATCCAGCCATCTCATCCTCTGTCGTCCCCTTCTCCTCCTGCCCCCAATCCCTCCCAGCATCAGAGTCTTTACCAATGAGTCAACTCTTCGCATGAGGTGGCCAAAGTACTGGAGTTTCAGCCACAGCATCATTCCTTCCAAAGAAATCCCAGGGTTGATCTCCTTCAGAATGGACTGGTTGGATCTCCTTGCAGTCCAAGGGACTCTCAAGAGTCTTCTCCAACACCACAGTTCAAAAGCATCAATTCTTCAGTGCTCAGCCTTCTTCACAGTCCAACTCTCACATCCATACATGAACACAGGAAAAACCATAGCCTTGTCTAGACAGACCTTCCTCGGCAAAGTAATGTCTCTGCTTTTGAACATGCTGTCTAGGTTGGTCATAACTTTTCTTCCAAGGAGTAAGTGTCTTTTAATTTCATGGCTGCAGTCACCATCTGCAGTGATTTTGGAGCCCCCAAATATAAAGTCTGACACTGTTTCCACTGTTTCCCCATCTATTTCCCATGGAGTGATGGGACCAGATGCCATGATCTTCGTTTTCTGAATGTTGAGCTTTAAGCCAACTTTTCCACTCTCCTCTTTCACTTTCATCAAGAGGCTTTTAGTTCCTCTTCACTTTCTGCCATAAGGGTGGTGTCATCTGCATATCTGAGGTTATTGATATTTCTCCCAGCAATCTTGATTCCAGCTTGTGTTTCTTCCAGCCCAGCGTTTCTCATGATGTACTCTGCATACAAGTTAAATAAGCAGGGTGACAATATACAGCCTTGACATACTCCTTTTCTTATTTGGGACCAGTCAGTTGTTCCATGTCCAGTTCTAACTGTTGCTTCCTGACCTGCATACAGATTTCTCAAGAGGCAGGTCAGGTGGTCTGGTATTCCCATCTCTTTCAGAATTTTCCACAGTTTATTGTGATCCACACAGGCAAAGGCTTTGGCATAGTCAATTAAGCAGAAAGAGATGTTTTTCTGGAAGTCCCTTGCTTTTTCCATGATCCAGCAGATGTTAGCAATTTGATCTCTGGTTCCTCTGCCTTTTCTAAAACCAGCTTGAACATCTGGAAGTTCATGGTTCACGTATTGCTGAAGCCTGGCTTGGAGAATTTTGAGCATTACTTTACTAACATGTGAGATGAGTGCAATTGTGTGGTAGTTTGAGCATTCTTTGGCATTGCCTTTCTTTGGAATTGGAATGAAAACTGACCTTTTCCATTCCTGTGGCCACTGCTGAATTTTCCAAATTTGCTGGCATATTGGGTGCAGCACTTTCACAGCATCATCTTTCAGGATTTGAAACAGCTCCACTGGAATTCCATCACCTCCACTAGCTTTGTTCATAGTGATGCTTTCTAATGCCCACTTGACTTCACATTCCAGGATGTCTGGCTCTAGATGAGTGATCACACCATTGTGATTATCCAGGTCGTGAAGATCTTTTTTGTACAGTTCTTCCGTGTATTCTTGCCATCTCTTCTTAATATCTTCTGCTTCTGTTAGGTCCAGACCATTTCTGTCCTTTATCGAGCCCATCTTTGCATGAAATATTCCCTTGGTATCTCTAATTTTCTTGAAGAGATCTCTAATCTTTCCCATTCTGTTCTTTTCCTCTATTTCTTTGCATTGATCGCTGAAGAAGGCTTTCTTATCTCTTCTTGCTATTCTTTGGAACTCTGCATTCAGATGCTTATATCTTTCCTTTTCTCCTTTGCTTTTTGCCTCTCTTCTTTTCACAGGTATTTGTAAGGCCTCCCCAGTCAGCCATTTTGCTTTTTGCATTTCTTTTCCATGGGGATGGTCTTGATCCCTGTCTCCTGTACAATGTCACGACCCTCATTCCATAGTTCATCAGGCACTCTATCTATCAGATCTAGGCCCTTAAATCTATTTCTTGCTTCCACTGTATAATCATAAGGGATTTGATTTAGGTCATACCTGAATGGTCTAGTGGTTTTCCCTACTTTCTTCAATTTCAGTCTGAATTTGGCAATAAGGAGTTCATGATCTGAACCACAGTCAGCTCCTGGTCTTGTTTTTGTTGACTGTATAGAGCTTCTCCATCTTTGGCTGCATAGAATATAATCAATCTGATTTTGGTGTTGACCATCTGGTGATGTCGATATGTAGAGTCTTCTCTCGTGTTGTTGGAAGAGGGTGTTTGCTATGACCAGTGCATTTTCTTGCAAAACTCTATTAGTCTTGCCCTGCTTCGTTCCACATTCCAAGGCCAAATTTGCCTGTTACTCCAGGTGTTTCTTGACTTCCTACTTTAGCATTCCAGTCAATATAATTAATTCACTACATACTATATTCAGTGTAGTGTTATAAACTGGACAGATTTTGGAAATGTCTCATTTGTCATATTAAAAAGAGAATATTAATGGTCTATTATCCTGTTTCCTTTCTCTACTTAAAGATTCAAAGAGGGAAACAGATCTAGAGAAACTGTATATGAAAGTGCTACTTTATTTTTTAAGAAATCATTAGAGAGAGTCTGTGGTAGGAAGGCATCATCTGACCTCACTGAAAGAGTGGTGACTTTGCGTAGCAATGTCTGCCCTGATGCAGGCGTGGATGAAGGTGGCAAGGGGGCCTTCTATCCTCACCTTCCTGGGAAGGAAATGAGACTGTAGGATTTCCTGAGGCTGAGGCTTGTTGGTAAGCTCTTCCCCCTCTCCTGCCTTCAAGAAAACAAGTTAAAGTTCTCTGCGTCCCTAGTGAAGGAATACAAAGTTCACATCAACCCCAACTCACTCTTCGTTATCCAGGTGAAGCGGATTCACGAATATAAACGCCAGCTCCTCAACTGCCTCCATGTCATCACGCTGTACAACCGTATCAAGAAGAAACCCAATAAGTTTGTTGTGCCTCGGACTGTGATGATTGGAGGGGAGGCTGACCCTGGGTACCATATGGCCAAGATGATCATCAGACTCATCACAGCCATTGGGGATGTGGTCAACCACGACCCGGTGGTGGGAGACCATCTCCACGTGATCTTCCTGGAGAACTACCGAGTCTCGCTGGCCGAGAAAGTGATCCCGGCCGCTGACCTCTCGGAGCAGATCTCTAGTGCGGGCACTGAAGCCTCAGGCACTGGCAACATGAAGTTCATGCTCGACGGGGCTCTGACCATTGGCACCATGCACGGGGCCAACGTGGAGATGGCAGAAGAGGCTGGAGAGGAGAACTTCTTCATTTTCGTCGTGCGAGTGGAGGATGTAGAAAGGCTTGACCAGAAAGGGTACAACGCCCAGGAGTATTATGACCGGATTCCTGAGCTTCGGCACATCACTGACCAGCTGAGCAGTGGCTGCTTCTCTCCCCAACAGCCTGACCTATTCAAGGACATTGTCAACATGCTCATGCGCCATGACTGGTTTAAAGTCTTTGCAGATTATGAGGAGTACATTAAATGCCAGGAGAGAGTCAGTGCCCTGTACAAGAACCCGAGAGAGTGGACACAGATGGTGATCCGGAACATAGCTACCTCTGGCAAGTTCTCCAGTGACAGCACCATCGCGCAGTACGCCAGGGAGATCTGGGGCATGGAGCCGACCCGCCAACGCACGCAGGCCCCGGATGAGATCTGAGCCTCTAGACTAGACCCAAACCTGCCCCTGAGTCTGTTTGCAGTCTCTTGGGCCAGCTCCAGCTCTTCGTCCAGAGGGTGGGGTATTGGAGTTAGATCTCTAACCCTCTCCTTGGAACCCCCATTTCCCTTCATTCTCAAGCTCTCAGTGTTCAGCATGACTAAGGACACTGCTCCCACACTGTCCTCGGGCTCCCCAGCCCCTCTTGTCTACGGGTTTGACCAACCACACCCACTCCCCAGTAAACTGATTTTCCTGGGGCAGCGAGGGTGGGGGAGGGGATCGTTAGAGAAAAGGCAACTAGAAGAAATTTACTGGTACTTATCAAATAATTAATTTTTTGATAATTACTAAACTGGAAGAATCAGAGGCTAAAGATCTTATTTAAAATAACAAGTTGACATAAAGATTAAGCAATTGAAATTATTTCCAAGGATTCTCCTGTTACATGGATTTATACAACTAGATTATTTGGTATATAAATGTCTTATGAATTATTCCCATGAGTTTCTTTCTATTTTTCCCAAGTTCAATGTAGAATACAACAGGAGGCCCCAAAGTGCCATTTAGAACCCTTATGAGTTTTTGAAATTCAGAAAAATCACAACAATTTTGATCATATTAGAAAATGCTTTTCTCCTTGGGATAAACCCAGCTTTTGAAAAATATTGACACTAAGATGGTAGGCAAAGGCTGACTCATATAATAACACAATTACAAGCAAAGGGAGCAAAGGTCCACAGCCAAGGATCAGGCTTTACTGATGTTTCTCCAAATTCATGAATACAAATATGCCCATCCACTTTTGCATAAGAAGTAAAAGACAGAGACTAAATAAACAGAAAGATGGCAAGAGACTCCTACATTATGTTAACCCACTATTTTCCTGATGTTGAGTAATGGGGGAAACCTGTTTTTATTTTATACCATACATAAAGTGAATTTTGCCCACAAAAGACATTTAACGTGTCCTCTCACTCTCCTCACTGCAGATCCCCAATGGGGCACCCAGAATGCTAATCAGGCAGCAGGAAGACTCAGTGAAAACACAAAAACTCTCCATTGAAAGAGGTAGAGCAGCAACACCAGGAAGCCATTCACACGAAGAATGCAAATAAAGAATTCTGGGGACAAGCATTATCTTGCCATGGAAATCTACCAAGAACATTTACTGCTTAAAGTGTTCCTTGGTGTGATTCTGTAAGCAAAGTTAGATGAAAAATAAACACAAGGTCATTCATAAGACCTGAAACTAGAGTACAGATATCATGGCACAAGAGAAGCATGGCACCCACGAGGGGAATTCTCTCTTGATCAGAACTTTTGTAAACATGTTACAGATTATTCCATATTCCTTCACAACACTTTTAAGGTTATTCCATATTCCTAACTAAGAGGATGAGATGGCTGGATGGCATCACTGACTCGATGGACACGAGTCTGAGTGAACTCCAGGAGTTGGTGATGGACAGGGAGGCCTGGCGTGCTGCGATTCATGGGGTCGCAAAGAGTTGGACGCGACTGAGCGACTGGACTGAACTGAACTAAAAGAAAGTGGAAAATAGATGTTGATAGTCAATACATAACTTTCGCAAATAACTCTATATATAAATATGTGCACTAGATTAAATAGTGTTATTATAGTGTATTGCTTTGGTCACTATCAACAAATCCTTTTGTTTTTGCAAAATACTAACCTAAAATCTCCTCTAGGTATGCCTATAGATAGATAGTGAAACTAAAATACTGAATATATCAGGCTGTAGAGTTAGGTTTCTAGTGAACAGGATGGGCAACCCAGGTGATGTGTATTCCATCTGAATAGAGAACATCTCATAAACACTACCTTTAATAAAAGTTTCAAAAATGGAAATTCTAAAAGTTTTGCAATAGTTCTTAACTCTTTTTCTAGAACAATTTACAATATATAAATAAAATTTAGTTAATATGAATCTTAGTATACACACTCAGAGACTTCCCTCATAGCTCAGTTGGTAAAGAATCTACCTGCAATGCAGGACACTTGTGTTCAGTCCCTGGGTTTGGAAGATGCCCTGGAGAAAGAAATGGCAACCTGCTTTGGTAATCTTGCCTAGAGAATCCCATAGACAGAGCAGCCTGGCAGGCTACAGTCAACTGGGTCTCAAGAGTCCAAAAGTCAGGTACTACTTAGCAACTAAACCACCATACACGCTCAGACGAACTAAAAGTACAACTTTATATTTTGTGACAATTTAAATCAACTGGAAGCCTCCCAAGAGAGAA
The DNA here is from genome assembly GCA_917880005.1 of Nanger dama. Taxonomy (NCBI): domain Eukaryota; kingdom Metazoa; phylum Chordata; class Mammalia; order Artiodactyla; family Bovidae; genus Nanger; species Nanger dama. The sequence continues at coordinate 17,291,790 of CAKJTW010000010.1, forward strand.
GAAATCTACTCAGTGAGATTTGAGTTTCATTCTTCCTTCTTAAGTGTAAAAGTTGCTCAGTCAGTTCTGACTCTTTGCGACCCCATGGACTTAATCCATGGAATTCTCCAGGCCAGAATACTGAAGTGAGTAACCTTTCCCTTCTCAAGAGAATTTCCCAACCCAGGGATTGAACCCAGGTCTTCCACATTGCAGCCAGATTCTTTACCAGCTGAGCCACAAGGGAACCCTAAGAATACTGGAGTGGGTAGCCTATCCCTTCTCTAGTGGATCTTTCCAACCCAGGAAATGAACAGGGGTCTCCTGCATCATAGGCGGGTTCTTTGCTAACTGAGCTATCAGGAAAGCCCCCTTCCTTCTTAAGATTATATCAAAGTTTTCGAGGATCTATAAGTCTCTAATTCATAAGAAATGAGAGAAACAAATTCTTGAATCCATGAGCCATTTGGGCACAAGGTAAGGTCTAACCTTGATATAATCCTCAGCTCAGTGAACCTAAGGTGTGAGTATCTCTGCAAGCTTTCTATGGCTCATAGTCACCTATAGGAAGCTCACAGTTATTTCTTCTCTGAAATAAGAAATCTAAAATATTTTATAGTAATTATAATTATGATACCTCTGGGCTCTACCCAAGAATGGATGCAAATGCAAATGATGTTCTTCTCTAACACTTCTTCTTTTTTAATTTAATTTTTACTTTTCATTGGAGTACTGAGTGAGTGAGACATAGAAAGAGATGATATCCTTTATATGAGGAATCCAAAAGAAATGATGCAAATGAATTTAATTACAAAACAGAAACAGATTCACAGACTTAGAGGGTGAAATTATGGTTACCAGAAGGGAGGGTCAGGGGAAGGGATAGTTAGAGAGTTTGAAATTGACATGTACATACCATTATATTTTAAATGGAAAACCAAAAAGGACCTACTGTATAGCACAGGGAACTCTGCTCAACTGTTAAGTGGCAGCCTATTAACACATTTGTATCTCATTTCTTCTTCTCTAATTCTCCCTTTCTCTATCTAAGGGAATTGTTTCCTAGACTGTAAATTTTGTTTAGGGCCCTGCACTCTTCTTGTTTTTCCCAAATCTCTCTCCAATCTTTACAAACTCTTGCTTCTACTAAAAGCTTAGAATTTAGAAACCACAGTTAGGATAATGCATGGAGTTTCTCTTTTCTCCATACTGTAGCACCTAATCCTTGAGTGATTAAACACAGAATCTATTAGCTACTCCAATATGGTACTTCCTTCCAAGAGAAATAATCAGCAGGGACAAAAGAATACTGGTTAATAGCTTTTAAAAAAGGTTCTGTGGTATTTTTTAACCCCAATAGTTTTTATAAGGAGATAATCAGAAGATGACTTTTACTTTGAAATCTTCACACATCCACCTTATAAAATACTGCCACATGTATAGCACTACAGCATAATTGTCATAGGTCATAAAATGTAAGTAATGAATAAATGATACCTGGAAGAACACTCTGAGTTTAAAGACTTGGCATTTAAGATGTTCTAAGAAAGAACATATTTTTAAAACGTAAGCTAGACCTCAAAAATCAAAATATTGTGATTTCTACTTTTTAAATGTCATCTTGTTCTAAGTCTTTTGCTTTTAACTATGAACAGACACATTTCTGAAGATGTCCAGTAGCAGTCATGACATCAGACAGGAAGAGAGAGCCCTCTGTATAACACACCCAGGAGAGAGATCCTGCAGAGGAAATGTCATGAACAATGTTATGTCGGGGATTTCTCTAAACCCATCATTGCCAGGCACCTGTGCTCCAGGGCATCCATCCAATCAGCTAGAGAGCAGGCACCTTGCCATTTCGGCAGATGGATATTAATGTTGAAGGCAAAGGAACCATGTACAGTATATATTTCAATTATGAGTGTAGAGATTTGGAGTCCCAGTTGGAATCGTCTATTCCTTTCTGAGCTGGTAACAAACTAGATATCGTACCATCCAGAATGTGCTTTACACAGAATTAGCTTTCAGGAAAAATGCACATTTACAAAGGGAAGAACATATTTTGTATGACAAGCCAAAAGTCAAAGGAAAGAAGCTGAATAACCCTTAAAAAAGTTTCCTAGGCTTTTAATTTTTACCAAAATAGCACTGAAAAGACAGGGGAGCGAACATTTCTACCACATAAATATATTATGGCAGAATTGACAGAACTTTGAAAGCTTATGCATTCCTAAATGACAGTGTGTATTTCAGTGTTTTTGAAGTGTTCTAGTCAAACAAACCTCAGAGGTAAATTGGCTTCTGGGACAGGATCATCTTTCATTTCTGGCCTGCATATTCTAAGACATAGATGTCCCAGTCTATCCTTCTAGTCCATACTGATTTCAACACTGTTACATTTTTAAAGGACTTCAAATAGAAATATCTAGGGCCTAAATTGTTTAATGCTATTCACTAGTCAATTGTTATTTCAGTATGATAACCTAGAATACTGTCTCACATGCATTTAGTTACTTATATAGTTATCATTATCATCAAGAATTACATAAATGCTAACTTAATATTTTAATATATTATTCTGACTAGCTAACATTACAAAGCAAATGGCCACACCTGGGTGAATGGTGGCAATTAGATAAAGAAATATCATTCAGATTGTTGCCTTGCCTTGAAACAAAAAGTCACAGACTTCTTAAATGAGGGTTTTAATATGTTCCAACAAGATTGGGTATCGAAGAGATATTTTTCTTACACTGACCAAAACATATGTCTGTTATTACATTGGGTACATAACTAGTTCTTATGAAATTGTTTTATAATACTTGGGGTTAGCGTATGGGAAGAAAGTCACCATATCTTGGGATGCCATCTAGCCCATGAAATGTCTCAGAATTCTTATTCAAGAATTCAACTGTTTATTTCATTGACCGAAAGTACTGCTGATATCTTAGTCCTGAGAAGCAGTCACAACTCAATAGCCAAATGGGGATTAGGTATAGTGGTAGGGTTCCTGCTGAACAGCTCTGGTATGTTACAGTTATGTGTCAGTTACATGGCACAGACTTCAGGTCCACTGCAGTTGTCCCCGAAATGGATAGGTCAGCTTTTCTAAATGCTGCTTGAACGCTCTTCTCCTTTAATAATGAACTCTAGTAACACAGGAACTATAACACTTGAGGGATTTGCACAGCAACCAACTGGCTAAACCAGTCACTCAGAGAATAAAAGTAATAGTAGCAACAGAAACACCCACTGCACTACTGTTTATCCAAAGTGGATTAAGAAGCAATGTGTTGAATCTAATTCCCAATTTTCCCATCATTCCCAGTTCAGGTTGGCTCCTATCTCCTCCATCTCCCCTTCTCTTAGGGTTTCAAGGTTTAAGTTCAGAACTCCTAGGCTGCTCTCATCATCATCCTGAAGTAGAGATCATACATGCCTAGCATGGGGCTGGCCCAGATTTAAATTCCCAGGTAAGAAACACACTTACTAGCCTCTGAACATCTAGTTTCCTTAACACTGGTATCCAATCCAACCAGTCCTTTCTTATGGTACGAACAGTTACTATATATGAGCACTTACCATGTACTAGGTATTATGTTAATCACTTACTGGCATGGCCTCATCTAATCCTCTCAAGTTGAAAGCAGACCCAGTCTTCAGAACTAACATCTCCTTTCAGAACAATATTGCATCATTCCACATTTACTATCTTGAAATGCAATTCATAGGTGATATTACCTACCTGCACACATAGTTTTAAAAAATTAATGTAATGTTTTAGCTCATGACAAATAGATGGGGAAACATTGGAAATAGTGACAGACTTTATTTTGGGGGCTCCCAAATAACTGCAGATGGTAACTGCAGCCATGAAATTAAAAGAGGCTTGCTCCTTGGAAGAAAAGCTATGACAATCTAGACAGCATATTAAAATGCAGAGACATTACTTTGCCAACAAAGCTCTGTCTAGTCAACGCTATGGTTTTTTCAGTAGCCATGCATGGATGTGAGAGTTGGACTACAAAGAAAGCTGAGTGCAGACGAATTGATACTTTTGAACTATGGTGTTAGAAAAGACTCTAGAGAGTCCCTTGGACTGTAAAGAGATCCAACTAGTCCATCCTAAAGGAACTCATTCCTGAATATTCATTGGAAGGACTGATGCTGAAGCTGAAGCTCCAATACTTTGGCCACCTGATGCGAAGAACTGACTCACTGGAAAAGAGCCTGATGCTGGAAAAGATTGAAGGCAGGAGGGGAAGGGGATGACAGAGAATGAGATGGTTGATGGCATCACCAACTTGACGGACATGAGTTTGAGCAAGTTCCAGGAGTTGGTGATAGACAGGGAAGCCTGGTGAGCTGCAGTCCATGCCGATGCAAAGAGTCAGACATGACTGAGCTACTGAACTGAACTGAAAGGAGAAAAAAAAATGTGATTTATATTAAAATACTACTTTTCACTAATACACTTCAATTAGTTTATTTGAATGAAAACTTGCCAGGCATAATTATTAGAAGACACAATGAAATAACCAGTTGTTTACACCCATATGTAATAGCATTGTGATCCTCCTCAAAAACAATCTGATAAAGCTGTTTTACTAGAAATCAAATATTATGCAGAGATTTGCTGCTGGCTGTGTGATTTTTTTTCCCCAAAGGGATGAGCAAATTTTGATAAGAGAATAAGAACTAAACAATGTATAATCTTCCCTCAATTTACATGACAGTAATTTACATTCCTTGGAAAATTCAGTGTATTTTAAAATGATGCAAAAATGTTTACGTGTAAACAGATTCTAGGCTTAGATAATTATGAAGATTTTCACTTACATGAACATCTGGGGGACACCGCAAATCTGTGCAGGACATGATACAGTCCTTCATGCTGGGACTGTCTCAGATGCTGCAGGAGCCTAATATCCCTGGTCCCCGCCACTGAATGCTGTTTCTTCCAGTCCCTGCCCACTGAATGCTACAGTTTATTCCAGTCCTGTGACCACAAAAAACTCCCTCCAAGGGAAAATTTTGCTTCCCATTTGAGGAACCACCATCCTAAAGGGTAGGAATCATTGCCTTACTTTATAAATTTAACACCTGACTCATGGAAATCTGAATAATTTGCCTAAAGTAAATAGCTAGTGAGTGATTTTCTGACCTATGACTATTCTGTTTCTGAAGAATGGGCTTTTCTCATTACACCACACTGACCTCTTAGGCCAATTATTCTTCCATTTAGAAAATGCACATGTAACTGAATTAGGTAGGACTGAAATGAGGACTTCACAGTGCCTAGACTTCATATTATAGGAATTTCTGTCTCTATTCAGCCTTGAGTAGGAAAATTCTTTAGCTTCTTTAGCACTTCTACTATCTGTTCATTTTCTCACTCAGTTTTCTAATTTGTATTTTGATTTTAAAACAATTTAAATTGACCATAATCCCTTAAAAAATTAAAGAAAATGAAGAATATGACCTATGAAACCAACTACTTTAGTCCTGTTTTATGTAACATGAGAGTTTTTTTTGCTAATCTAACATAATTCCAGAGGGAGCTTTCAATAGCAAAAGTTCTTTAAACAGACACTGAACCCTTTCAGATGTAATAATCATCATCTTCTTCTTTTTTTTTTTGATGTGGACTATTTTTTAAATCTTGATTGAATGTGTTACAATATTGCTTCTATTTTATGCTTTGACTTTTTGGCCAGAAGGCATGTGAGATCTTAGCTCCTCGACTAGGAATCAAACCTATATCCCCTGCATTGGAAGGCAAAGTCTTAACCACTGGACCATGATGGAAGTCCCAATCATCACCTTTCTTTCTCCTAAATCTACCCACCGTCATGTTCTTCACTTTGGCCCACCCTGTAGATTAATACTCACTTGTCAAATTTACTCTCATAGTAAAAGACTATATAGCAGGGATTATCTCATTAATTTAAAGGAGTTCCCTCATGTAATTTGTACATAGCAACCAGTAGTATTTCTGGCCCCCTGTTCCTAGAAACACTAAAGCAGTTGATCCTATACTTTTAATATGGTTCTAGAATCATGAGGAAAGCTTGGAGGTCAAGTGTGAAGGCCAAGGTCTAACAAGTTCCCAGATTCCACTGATGCTGCCGATCTTAAAACTGTTGAAGTGAAAAGGAAAAAAAGAGGAATGAGTTTTTCTCTTTCCCTTTCCTGAGAACTAAGAAGATAAAGAGCACAGTGCGTAGCTCTGAACATTTCTAGTTGTTGTTGTTGTTGTTTACTTTAACTGTTCCTAACTTTGCCTGTCTGTAACTGGTTTGCTTTCCTGCCCCCTAACTCAGCAGGTGCTACAGTTCACATTTTCTCCTTTGACTCTGCTAAATGCAGCCTCTGTGCTTAGTCGCTCAGTCCTTTGGACTCTTTGCAACCTCATGGACTGTAACCTATCAGATTCCTTTGTTCATGAGGATTCTCCAGGCAAGAAGACTGGAGTGGGTTGCCATACCCTCCTCCAGGGGATCTTCTCTGACCCAGGAATCGAACTGGGGTCTCCTGCATTGCAGGCGGATTCTTTACCAGCTGAGCCACCAGGGAAGCCCAAATACATCTCCTGTCTGGTGTTTATCCTTACAACACCCTTCCCCTTGTAGTTACACATCGGAATGAAGGCAGAGCCACCCAACTGCCAGACTCAGTTACTGGGTTACTGATGCCAGTTTTTTACTATCTTTGAAACAATCCAAGAGGAAGAAATCAAGTTCCTATCACATTTGTTCCTCATCACCGACTCCTGACTGTGAGCCCTTGCCTTATATAAGACCCTAGACTCCTCCTGAAGGGGAGACCCAGTTCTTAAAGCTTGAGCCCACTGGGTTCCCCTCTCCGCTGGCTGAAAGTAAGAGCCGTCTTTCTATTTCCTCCAAACTCTGTCTTCGTATTTTTCATTCAGCTTCAGTGGGCAGAAAAGGCCAAGATTTTGGCTGGCAACAAAACCACACTTTGAAAATCACTGAAGAAATTTCCCTCCACTCCTATCTGACAGAGGAAATACTTATATAGATTTTATATAATGATTAAGGAACTACATACATATTCTTGTGTATGTTCCAACTAAATATTGAACAAGTTGGCCCTAAAACCTGCATCATAGCTACTTTTAAAAATATCCCTGAATTCCTATTGTGAGATGATAATGAGGTGTGTTTCCATACCTGGAGTCTAGATGATTTAATTAGGAGTCTTATTACCTAAGCAAACTAATGCTATAGCTAAAGTAGAAACATATTATATCAATATAATATTACTAGTAATACTAGTTCATATTTACTTAATATTTACTATAGGCACAGTACTGTACTATGCACTTTCCCTGAATTATCTCATTTAGCCTTGTAAGATGAAGTTATCCCTAATTCAAAGTTAATCAAATCAAGACTAGAAAAGTCCTGTCTAAGGTATTAGAGCCAGAGAACTTTTTTCTGTCTGGCTCCAAAACATGAGTCTACCCACACTGCTCAGTTTCTCCTACTCTTCCTGCGTTCATTAGTAGCTGACATCAGTGGAGCCCTTCAGCCATAAGATACAGGTGCTCGTGAACATGACAAATACATACCACATATGCAAGACTTTCCAGTGCCCCTGTGGTCCCATTTCCAAATGGATAGTTGCCACATTGGTGTGACTTTAGGATCCAGAAAATCAAAGATCATGGATTCTCTAATTAGCCTCCTGTTCTTTTATCATATGCAAATTTGACCCTTTAGGCATGATGCTTCAGAAAAAAAAAATGTTAGTGGTTGGCTAGTATGTCCCATTTCTATGATAAATTCAGAATAATGTTAGCATACTTTATATTAATTTTGCCATTATTGCACAAGCTTGGCTTTAACTTAAATCAGGACTCTGAGTGACCACCATGCAAAGCATGGTTTAAATATTTCAGTAATAGGCCACTGGTGTGGGAGGAGTTTTAAAAGAACCTAAAAATTACAGTGAAATCCTGGATTTATCTAGTCTCCTCAGCCACACTGTGGCCTGATGTACAGGACTCAAGATAAAGAAAAAGAGCAGTCAGAATAAATCTTTGCTTCGCAGTTGAAAAAACAACAAAATAAAACTTTTTTTTAATAAATGACTGCAAATGTTAATAAAATGTCAGTAGGGTAAATGATCAACTGTTGTGACATTTAAGAATAAGAATTAAGTAATACATATTCTAAAAGGTTAGCCCACAATTGGGGTGTCATTTTACCTCATTCACATCAGAGCCTATAAATATACCATCTATAAACACAGCCTAGAAACAAACAATGATAAATAAAAGCTGTTAATCCTCATAGTAAATATTTTTCAAACAGAAGTCCTCACCTTTTGATTCTTAAGATTTTTATGGAAACATTGATGTTTTTTTTTTAATTAACCATCAGTTCAGTTCAGTCGCTCAGTCGTGTCTGACTCTTTGCAACCTCATGAATTGCACCACGCCAGGCCTCCCTGTCCATCACCAACTCCCCGGAGTTCACTCAGACTCACGTCCATTGAATCAGTGATGCCATCCAGCCATCTCATCCTCTGTCATCCCCTTCTCCTCCTGCCCCCAATCCCTCCCAGCATCAGAGTCTTTTCCGATGAGTCAACTCTTCACATGAAGTGGCCAAAATATTGGAGTTTCAGCTTTAGCATCAGTCCTTCCAATGAACACCCATGACTGATCTCTTTTAGGATGGACTGATTGGATCTCCTTGCAGTGCAAGGGACTCTCAAGAGTCTTCTCCAACACCACAGTTCAAAAGCATCAATTCTTCAGTGCTCAGCTTTCTTCACAGTCCAGCTCTCACATCCATACATGACTACTTCAATTCCTAGTATCATAGTTATCTCTAAATATATATCTAGGTTTCCAAACAACTGGGTCATATAATCTTTTGAAAAATGACCTCCTATTATCATTTTTGAGGAATTCATATTTAATTAATACTGGAAAAATTTGATTTGCCACTGTCCTTCTTGTGAGAATTAAAATTTTACCTACGTTACAGTTTAAAACAAAATTGTTTTAATTAGTTCATACTGCAGCAGTACACTAATATATTACAAGAAAGTCAAAGAATGATTTGCAGTTAATAGCCTCCAAACAACATGACAACCACAAAATACTCACTTATAAATAATTGTATGCCTGAGGTTATTTATCATTTCAGTAGAAACTCAAATAACTTGGATTTCAAATTTAACAGGTAGAAAAATTGAAACAGTATTTCCCAGCTGTTTTTCTAAGAACAGTATGAATTTTTCACTATATTTGAGCAAGGTGACATGAAAATGGATAAAAATGGCATACACATTGGATAAAAAATAAATGTTCTTTTCCTTTTGCTCAAGTTCTACTGGCTTAATTTTAAAGCAAGGATAAAGGAGATACTCTCAATCTTAGTTGTCCAGCATTTTTATGTCTCCTTAACCTGAAAATTTTTGGATTGTGACTGAGGCCAGAAAGGGAGATAGAAGACCAAGGGTTAAGGATAGAGTTGGAACTGGGGCTGAGGCCAAAGGGAAATGAATGTAGGGCAGCAGGAGAGAGACAGAAGTCAAAACAAATTGGAGCTGAAGCCAGAGCAAGACAGAAGACTTTGCCTACTGGAAGAGGTTGAAGATATTTTGAAAGTGGAAACATAAAAGTGAGATCATGACAAATTGCTTTAAGGATTCCAGACTATCTAATACCTTGATTACTCTCTCTCCAGAACAGTTCAGATAGTGGAAGTCCTATCACATCATTTATAATGTTCATATTTTAAAGCTCCAGCCAGATAAAATCACACAACCAACAAAAACTTCTTTACATCTTCTAATGATTAACTGAAACAGAAAATACTTGAACACATAATAAAAATACTTCCAGTAAACCAGAAAGGTGTGCAAAGCATATTTATATAACAACACTTTTAATAATCTGCTTCTTAAATGCTTAGGAGAGTGATCATTTAAAAGTTATGAAAAAGTGTGAATTTTCTTTCTTCAATGTAATATTATCATTTTTTTATTATTTGAAAATTTATTTTTTTTCAATTTTATTTTTTTAATATATATTTTTAATACTTTATTCTACATTACAATACTGTATTTGTTTTGCCATACATTGACATGAATCAAGGAAGTCACTTTTCACATACAAAAATATAGCCATCTTTCCCAAAGGGAGTATGTTGCAAAAATGTCAAGTCACCATCACATTTTGTAAACAGTTTTTCCCCCAACCAGGTTAACCAAGTGATCAAACAAAGGAGAGAAAATTATACCTCACATCTAAGAATCTTATAACTGATGACTATGTTGACTTCTGGAGAAGGAAATGGCACCCCGCTCCAGTACTCTTACCTAGAAAATCCTATGGACGGAGGAGCCTGGGGGGCTACAGTCCATGGGGTCGCTAAGAGTCAGACACAACTGAGCAACTTCACTTTCACTTTTCACTTTCATGCATTGGAGAAGGGAATGGCAACCCACTCCAGTGTTCTTGCCTGGAGAATCCCAGGGACGGGGGGCCTGGTGGGCTGCCATCTATGGGGTCACACAGAGTCAGACACGACTGAAGCCACTTAGCAGCAGCAGCAGCATGCTGACTCCAAAGTAAGACTCAAAATATCAGAAGAATTGGTTTCATAAAGTTTGTCCTCAATATGTTGTGATATTTTTACATTGTGTACCTTCTAATACCAATTATTAGCATTTATAATAATGTCTAATATCTGATAATAATGATAACAAAAAAAAAAAAAACTTTGTTTTTTGCCCTTATATGAATTGTCTTAGGATTTTTGTGAATTCAGATAGGGGTCAAATATGGACCCAATTTTGCCCTCACTACCTGGAGATGATTGACAGAAGCTATTTTCAAAATCTTAAAGGAGAACATAAAATCCTTTCATAAAACTTTGATAACTAGGATAATATTAATTTCTGAAATGATATACATGTTTGTTAACTAGTGTTCTCTTCTCTCTCTCTCTCTTTATTTTTTTGTTCATTACACTTTCATAATAAATAATGACTTTTGGTGACAGAGCCTAGCTTTGACCTGTTGGTTTGCCCAAGGAAACCTTGGCATCTTGTTTTCAGTACACTGAGCCACTGAGTAGAAATAGCCTGCAGCTGGTGTCAGATTGGCTCCCAGAAGCCCACAAGCAACAGGCAACCTGATCACAGTGCTTTACTGAGGTGCATTATTTACGCCCTTTGCAGCTGGCCAGCCACATTACACTGCATTATGCAAGTATCACATCTGTGGTCCACAACTGGAGGAGAAATAGATTTTATTAAATACAGGTCATATTTGATAAGAAAAAAAAGAAAGAAATCCTATATGTACTCCACAAGAAGAGTGCTTTAACATATATCTAAAAAGCTGTCAATAATTCCTTAGTGTTGAAGTAATCGATGCAATTTTTATGTAAAGTTTTAGATCACAAATCACATTGAAATGGGAATTAGATATTTCTGGTTCTGGCCAGGTCAGAATCATTTTGTAAAATCCCTAATAAGACTTGCTTCCACAGCGAGCCCTGGCCAGCTGCTGTGATGCCAGTCTGGATCATAGCATCTCTGTTCTGCATGCAAGGATCACCAGTGTGTGCGTACGGCAGAGCCGTTGCCCTTCCACATTTCAAATACTGTGTCCCATGCATTAAGTCCTCAGCCTCAATTAGGAAGAGGGTGTTTCTTAGACTACAAATGATGATATATCTGTACAATTTCTTTCAAACACTTTTTAATTCTCAATACCTCCAGGCACATCTCAGAAAACAAAATCAGAATCTGCCCCCTCCCCACCATTACAATACTTCCCCACTAGACGTACCCAGCTCTTGAAATGTTTGTGTGCATATTCTCCTAAAGATCACAACAGTCCAGTAAATAGTTAAATCAGAAGCAGTTACTAAATCCTCTCCATTTGGTTACTCTGTTTATTGTTTTTGTGATAGTGTGTACCTAGGTTGGTGTATTTCTCTATAAGCAGATTTTGTGTTTCTTAAGAAAAGCTAAAAGAACCCAGAAGGAAACTGGAAAGGACAAGTAAGAAAAAGGAAAGGATGAGTAAATACTGTTAAGGAACCATTCAAGTTTTGTAAGCCAAGTTCAGTTTTTACAAGTACAGATATTATTACAAGTGATTTAAACAAAACATCAAAAAGGGCTTACTCTACTTTTTGTTCCCATGCATCTACTACACGGTACAGTCAAATATACTACAACTTTAAGCTTTCATTATCTTCTCTTCGATGAAGGCAGGGACTATCCCAATCAATTGTATATTCATAGCAGTCAGCTTAATGTCCACCATTTAGTAGATATACAAAATTAATTTTTTAATAAATGCCAACTGAAAGAATGAATCAACAATCTTAAAGCACCAGTCAATGTTCTCACTAACTTCAAGGAGTCTAGAGTAAGTCCTTAGAAATTGTTCTGGAAAAGAAACATCTTACCAAAAAAGTTCTTTAAATAGATTAACATACAAGTACAGGTATTTGGTTAACCTTCTTTCCAGCCTGGTATATAGACTGTTGTATCTGTTTTAATACTTAATCGCAGGAAAACCTTCTTTGTCAAAAATGGCAGGCCCTCTGGTATGACACTCAGTCATCTAATTGTAGCCATTTAATTGTATTATAACTACTGTTTATTCTGTATGTTTCAAATACCTGATAGCCTGTACCCTATGCACTAGTTCACCCACCTAATTCACTACCAATGAAAGTTTTAATGACTGGACTACCAGATTATCCTTGCACTTAAAATTAGAGCAGCTATATGCCAAAGCCTTTGACTGTGTGGGTCACAATAAACTGTGGAGAATTCTGAGAGAGATGGGAATACCAGACCACCTGACCTGCCTCTTGAGAAATCTGTATGCAGGTCAGGAAGCAACAGTTAGAACTGGACATGGAATAATCGACTGGTTCCAAATAGGAAAAGGGTACATCAAGGCTGTATATTGTCACCCTGCTTATTTAACTTGTATGCAGAGTACATCATGAGGAATGCTGGGCTGGAAGAAAAACAAGCTGGAATCACGATTGCTGGAGAAATATCAATAACCTCAGATATGCAGATGACACCACCCTTATGGCAGAAAGTGAAGAGGAACTAAAAAGCCTCTTGATGAAAGTGAAAGAAGAGAGTGGAAAAGTTGGCTTAAAGCTCAACATTCAGAAAACTAAGATCATGGCATCCAGTCCCATCACTCCATGGGAAATAGATGGGGAAACAGTGGAAACAGTGTCAGACTTTATTTTGGGGGCTCCAAAATCACTACAGATGGTGACCACAGCCATGAAATTAAAAGACGCTTACTCCTTGGAAGAAAAGTTATGACCAACCTAGACAGCATATTCAAAAGCAGAGTCATTACTTTGCCAACTGAGGTCCATCTAGTCAAGGCTATGGTTTTTCCTGTGGTCATGTATGGATGTGAGAGTTGGTCTGTGAAGAAGGCTGAGTGGCAAAGAATTGATGCTTTAGAACTGTGGTGTTGGAGAAGACTCCTGAGAGTCCCTTGGACTACAAGGAGATCCAACCAATCCATTCTGAAGGAGATCAGCCCTGGGTGTTCTTTGGAAGGAATGATGCTAAAGCTGAAACTCCGATACTTTGGCCACCTCATGCGAAGAGTTGACTCATTGGAAAAGACACTGATGTTGGGAGGGATTAGGGGCAGGAGGAGAAGGGGACGACAGAGGATGAGATGGCTGGATGGCATCATTGACTCTATGGACGTGAGTCTGAATGAACTCTGGGAGCTGGTGATGGACAAGGGAGGCCTGGCATGCTGCGATTCATGGGGTTGCAGAGTCGGACATGACTGAGCGACTGAACTGAACTGAACTAACACAATTAGATGACTGTTTCTAAGTGCCAGTATGCTCTAAAAAAGATATTGTGCAGCAAAGGGTGAGTGACAGCCTATTGAAATCCAGGTATGAAAGGAGTATGTAGCCAACGAGGATGCCTTTCAAGTTGTAATAGCAGAAGAATTCAAGCATGAACAATCAGAGGGCTGAAAACTGTTGTCCCAATGAAAGGTTACAATTCTTAATTCATTTTTCAGACTTGAGTTATTTCTTAGGCACATAACACAATGACTGAAGAAGTGGTTGCTTTTTTGAGGGGAGGATCTTGCAAACTATATCAAGTTTACACAATAATGATCCCTCCACTCCCTCCCCTCTAAAGGAATCTATGACCATCTGCTCAGACAACTGTCACTTGTAGAAAATAAGGACAGTCACACAAAGATCAGAGTTGACATCTCTACCTGGAGAACTTAAAAGTCAAGGAATCTCTGAAACAGTGGGGACATGCATCAGATCATGCTATGAGCCATGCTGTGTAGGGCCACCAAGACGGACGGGTCATGGTGGAGAGTTCTCACAAACGTGGTCCACTGGAGAAAGGAATGGCAAACCACTTCACTATTGCTGCCTTGAGAACTCAGAGAACAACATGAAAAGGCAAAAATATATGACACTGAAAGATGAACTCCCCAGGTCAGTAGATGCCCAAAATGCTACTGGATAAGAGTGGAGAATTAACTCCAGAAAGAATGAAGAGATCGAGCCAAAGTGAAAACAATGCCCAGTTGTGGATGGGACTGGTGATGAAAGTAAAGTGTGATGCTGTAAAGAGCAATATTGCATAGGAAACAGGAATGTTACATCCATGAATTCAAGGTAAATTAGAAGTGGTCAAATAGGAGATGGCAAAAGTGAACATTGACATTTTAGGAATCAGTGAAGTAAAATGGAGTGGAATGGACGAATGTATCTCAGCTGACCATTATATCTACACTGTGGGCAAGAATCCCTTAGAAGAAATAGAGTAGCCCTCACACTCAACAAATAATCTGAAATGCAGTACTTTCAGAGTACTGTCTCTTTGAGTGCAGTCTCAAATGACAGAAAGATCTCTGTTCATTTCCAAAGCAAACCATTCAATATCACAGTAATCAAAGTCTATGCCCCAACCAGTAATGCTGAAGAAGCTGAAGTTGAATGGTTCTGTGAAGACCTACAAGACCTCTAGAACTAACACCCCCCCGCCCCCAAAAAAGATGCCCTTATCATCATATGGGACTGGAATGCAAAGGTAGGAAGTCATATACTTGGAGTAATAGGCAAGCTTGGCCTTGGAGTACAAAATGAAGCAGGGTAAAGGCTAACAGTTTTGCCAGGAAAATGCACTAGTCCTAGAAAACACTCTCTTCCAACAACACAAGAGAAGACTCTATACATGGACTTCACCAGATGGTCAATACCGAAATCAGATTGATTATATTCTTTGCAGCCAAAGATTGAGAAACTCTATACAGTCAGGAAAAACAAGACTGAGAGCTGACTGAGGATCAATCAGATCATTAGCTGCTTTTTGCCAAATTCAGACTGAAATCGAAGGAAGTAGAGAAAACCACTAGACTATTCAGGTATGACCTAAACCAAATCCCTTATGATTATACAATGGAAGTAGCAAATAGATGCAAGGGATTAGATCTGATAGACTGCCTGAAGAACTATGGACAGAAGTTTGTGACAATGATAGGAGGCAGGGATAAAGACCATCCCTAAGAAAAAGAAATGCAAAATGGCAGAATGGTTGTCTGAGGAGGCCTTACAAATAATGACAAAAGAAGAGAAGTGAAAGGCAAAGGAAAAAGGAAAGATATACCCATTTGAATGTAGAGTTCCAAAGAATAGCAAGGAGAGATAAGAAAGCCTTCCTCTGTGATCAGTGCAAAGAAACAGGGGAAAACAATATAATGGGAAAGACTAAAGATCTCTTCAAGAAAATTAGTGATACCAAGGGAATGTTTCATGCAAAGATGGTCACAATAAAGGAGAGAAATGGTATGGACCTAACAGAAGCAGAAGATATTAATAGGAGGTGGCAAGAATACACAGAAGAACTGTACAAAAAACCTTCATGACCCAGATAACCACGATGGTATGATTGCTCACCTAGAGTCACACATCCTGGAATGTGAAGTCATGTGGGCCTTAGGAAGCATCACCAGAACAAAGCTAGTGGAGGTGGTGGAATATAATCCTAAAAGATGATGCTGTGAAAATGCTACACTCAGTATGTCAGCAAATTTGGAAAACTCATCAGTGGCCACAGGACTGGAAAAGGCCCAGTCCTTGAGTCCAGTCCTTGATTGGATTTCATTCCAATCTCAGAGAAAGGCAATACCAAAGAATTTTCAAACTACCACACAGTTGTACTCATCTCACATGCTAGCAAAGTAATGCTCAAAATTCTCCAAGCCAGGCTTCAGCAATACATGAACTATGAAATTCCAGGTGTTCAAACCAGATTTAGAAAAGAGAGAGGAACCAGAGATCAAATTTCCAACATCCATTAGATAATAGAAAAAGCAAGAGAATTCCAGAAAAACATCTACTTCTGCTCTACTGATTATACCAAAGCCTTTGACTTTGTAGATCACAACAAACTATGGAAAATTCTTCAAGAGATGGGAATACTAGACTATCTGACCTACCTCCTTAGAAATCTGTATGCAGGTCAAGAAGCAACAATTAGAACAGGACATGGAATAAACTGGTTCCAAATTGGGAAAGGAGTACGCCAAGGCTGTATATTGTCACCCAACTTATTTAACTTATATACAGAGTACATCATGCAAAATTCCAGGTTGGATGAAGCACAAGCTGGGATCAGGATTGTCAGGAGAAGTATCAATAACCTCAAATACACAGATGATACCACTCTTATGGTAGAAAGCGAAGAGGAACTAAAGAGCCTCTTGATGAAAGTGAAAGAGGTGAATTAAAAAGCTGGCTTAAACTGAACATTCAAAAATGAAGATCATGGCATCTGGTCCCACCACTTCATGGCAAATAGATGAAGAAACAATTGAAATAGTGAGATACTTTACTTTCTCGTATTCCAAAATCACTGCAGATGGTGACTGCATCCATGAAATTAAAAGACGCTTGCTCCTTGGATGAAAAGATATGACCTACCTAGACATCATATTAGAAAGCCAAGACATTACTTTGCTGACAAAGAACTATCTAGTCAAAGCTATTGTTTTTCCAGTAGTCACATATGAATGTGAGAACTGGACTATCAAGAAAATTGAGAACCAAAGAATTGATGCTTTTGAACTTTGGAAGACTCTTGAGAGTCCCTTGGACTGCAAGGAGATCAAATTAGTCAATCCTAAAGGAAATCAGTCCTGAATATTCATTGGATAGACTGATGCTGAAGCTGAACTCCAATACTTTGGCCACCTAATGTGAAGAACTGACTCACTGGCAAAGAAGGAAATATTGAAAGCAGGAGGAAAAGGGAACAGCAGAGGATGAGATGGTTGGATGGCATCACCAACTCAATGGACATGACTTTGAGCATGCTATGGGAGTTGGTGACAGACTGGTAAGCCTGGCATACTGCAGCCCATGGTGTTGTAAAGTCGGATATGACTGAGTGACTGAACTGAACTGAACTGAACTGTGCCAGATCAGGTGCCCTGAGAAATAGATGCTAAATTGGGATATTAATGAGAGAGGTTTATTGGAAGAAACTCCTCTGACAGACAAAGGAAGAAATGGGAGTAAGCAAAGAGTGAGTGTTGCCCTAGATCTATGTGATTTCTCTTTCCTCCTTTCATGCATGTGGGATGATCTGGATATCATACAAAGCACTACTTGATCCATTTTACTGGTGACCTTCCAGATGAGGAAGAGATGACAAGCACATTGGAGGTCTCAGTAAGTCACATGTACTCCAGAGGGAAGGAAATAAACTTTATTAAGATTCAGGGACCCACCACAACCATAAAATTTTAGTAGCTCAATGGTCAAGTTCTGTCACAACACCCTCTTCAAAGTAAAGAACAAATTATCACATTATGTACATCTTATCATGATGCTCAAGGTGTAATATTTAGGTGGGAGGTGGGAGGGGGCTTCGGCATTGGGAGATCGTGTTCACCTATGGCTGATTCGTGTCAATGTATGGCAAAACAAATACAGTATTGTAATAAAAATAAATAAATAAATAAATAAAGAGGGGAAAAAAAAAGAATCACTGTGCTGGTGGGCTTCTTCCATCTTTGGAATCAGTGCATTTCACATCAATATCCAGGATGATAAGACTGTCAGCTTTAAGTGAGTCGCAAAGCAGGAAAGAGCTCTGCTGCAGGTCTTGGCTATAGTACAAGCAGCCCTCACACATGGACCATATATATGATCTGGTCCACCTTGTGGTGTGGGAGGTATCACTGGTGGGAAGACACGCCATATGGCAAGTTCCAATTAAAGATTCATAAAGTGGGTCTCCTGAAGTTTGGGGGCAAGGTATTGCCACTTGCAGTATAAAATTATACATCTTTTGAAAAACAATTCCTGATGTGTTACTGGACTTCAGTAAAAATGGAATATCTGACCATGAATCACAAAATGAACATATGGCTGTAACTGTCCATCATGAGTTGAGTCCTATAAAACTTACCAGTGATAAAGTACTGTGAACTCAGAAGCAGTCCTTTATAAAGGGAAAATTGCAGATCTGCAACTGAGCACAAGCAGAATTGGAATCAACCACTGTTACACTGTGTCCCTTCTCTGCTCATTCTTACATCTATATGATGATTCTTGAATGATGAGCTAGAGGAGAAAGAAAATCCTCTAAATGGACAGATTAGGTGCAGTGTACCTTTTTATTCATTTTGGATACAATCAGTGAAGTTATAAGAAATTCAGAATTATAGACAATGGTAAAAGCCCAACTAACTCTTCAGGGATATGGAAAGAAAAAGACTATAAGTCTGAGGAGTAGGAGACTGGATTAAGCATGTGGATTATCTATGAGATAGGCATATGTAAATGCGCATAAAGTATGAAGATCTAAGTATCATGAGTCAATGTTCATTAAAAACTATCTACTATAGAAGATGCAATAATCAATGAAGCAGGCAAAATATCTCAGCCAATTAGTGTCAGCCAGCCTCTGTTATCAGTCAACTCAGTGTTGGCCTGAGAAACAGATGAATGAAGTGGCAGAAAAGAACATGAATGTGCCAACACTATGGACTCCCACATATCAAGGCCAGCTGAGCTACTGGATTTCCAACCTGTCAACAGTAGACATCAATGTGGAGCCCCAATATGGCACTGTTCAAGGAGTGCATCTAACTACCTGAGCCATCTCCATCTGAGAGGGGCCATTAGTTTATGTTCATAGAGTTAAATATAACAATGTATTCCAAGCATGGGTTTGATTTTTTTTTTTTTTTTTGGTCCAAAAGCCTCAGGCAGCACTGTAGATAAGAGATTATGAAAAGTTTGAGCCAAAGTATGGAACTTATTTTTAAAAATAACTAATAAACAGAAACCTCAACTAAACAGATTTAGAAGACAAGAATTTGAAGCTCTCATGCCCTATGACGATAGCAGAGTCCAACAGGAAGAAAAAAGAATCCTCTTCTTTTCTGGCAAAGACTCAGCCAGTGAAAAGCCATAGACTGTTTACTACAGCTCTCTCAACTTCTTTCTCCTCTGTATAAAAAGCATTCTTATTCCCTTGCTGTAGGGGAACTTGCATGTGGCTCAACATGATTGCAGATCTCAAGCTGCAATTCTCTACTGATCATGAATACATCCATATTTCCTGGAGTAACATACGACAACCTATTGTTTTAGGTCAAGATTTTTGGTGGGACCAGAGAAGACTCTCAAAGGCTCTGGGGCTAGTGAACAGACAGTTGTGGTACCCCAACTGAGTCCATTGTTGCTCACTGTTTTTATCTCTGACCTTGAAATTTGAAGAGATGTTTTTCCTTGGAATTGATCCCATGATCTCCTTGTATTTGAAGCCCTCTAGGTTTTATTCCAGATTTAAAACTTTCATCTTTCTTACTAAGGCCTTTTTCTGTATGTGAGATATAGTTTGAGACTTCAGTCTGATCAGACTGTTTCAACTAAAGCTGGCTGAAAATGCCTTCAGCTTAGCTCCTTTAAAAGGGGCTACTTTAAATGAAACTGTGCCAATTCAACCTCTCTTTTGGAAAGGCTATTCTCTGGAAACTAGTTGAAAAAGCCTTTGACCTAGCTCTTCCAGAACTAAGCTGTTTCCTTTGAACTGACTGGTATTCAGGCTTGCAAGCTGTTTGAACTGAGCTGGTTGTGCTGTAAACTGCATAAATTGTTTGAAAATTGTTCTTTACTGTAGAGGAAAGGCCTCTAGGGAATGGGATCCCAGTTATCTAAATATAATGAGGGCTCCCCGGCACAGGGACTCCAGCCTATTTCATGTTTAAGAACTGCAATCCTTTCTTATGTGCATTTCTAACTAAATGCACAAACCTGAACAAATTCAGGTTAGAATACCATTATAGAGAACTTCCGAAATCCCTAAGCTTAATTTCCTTAAAACTGAATTGGATTATAATAGTTCAAAAATTTCCAGAACTGAGTGGAATGCTTCTTTCAAAGAGTAATTTGAGGTTTCTCAATCTTATCAGGAATCTAAGACTACCCCTCTGCAAAACACTATTTTAAAACTGATTGAGGCGAACAAATGATAAAATGACCCCTGAAGCCCCCGGCTCTTCTTCCATGGTCTTTTTCTCCCTTGGGTTCCACCTCTGGTGCCTTCTTGTCTCTCTTACTCAGCTCATCATAGCAAGACTTCCCCACCTTTCCACCTTCCTCTGTCCTTTCTACTACCATGTCTTCACTATAACCTCAAGTCCCCACACTAGTTATTTCACCAAATTTCTCCTTTTTACTGAAACTATCCCCACTCTCTTTTCCTCTGAACTTGTCAGAATGTCTTCCTTTAAAATTAACCCTTCTGATAACTCCAGGAGTTGGTGATGGACAGGGATGCCTGGCGTGCTGCAGTTCATGGGGTCACAAAGAGTCGAATACAACTGAGTGACTGAACTGAACTGAACTGATGATCCAGAAGCTAGACTCTTAAATTCTTATATTCCCTGGACTAAAGTTGAACTGCAAACCACCATCAAAGATTCTCCCAAAGTACTCAAAGATTCCCACAGATTTTCCAAGTAGTTCAATATAGTCATTTGCACTTATCAGTCTAGTTCCTCTGACTTATATCAGCTAGTTCATATGACTGTCAATGAAGGCCAGGATCAACATGGGGAAAATTCTGAAAGGTATCTAGAATTAAAACTGGAAAACCAGCCAGTTAACTTATGATGTTAACTTAGACAATCTCTAGGCAACTTCATCTAGCAATTCCTAGGGGCTTTCCAAATTCTATTGATTAGAACAAAATTCATATTTGCACATAAAAATATGACTAATCTGTCTATGATTATTAAAATCAATTTCAGAATGTTTTTAATGAAAATTTTGATCATCCTTAAGACATTGATTCTACCTGGGTAGCTTCAAAACATGTTATTAATGGACCCAACCAGGATGTTTCCCTTTTAATAAAAAGGACTAGGATGAAATGGGAAACTATGTCCACTCCAGATTTAGTTAACTGAGCAAGCCAATTCTATCATACTCTAAATGTGCCACCTCCAAGGAAGACCGATAAATTTCTTAATCTTCAACTCCTGTAAATGAAGGCTTCTAAATGAAACCAAAATCCTCCTAGTTTATGCTATTATTGCAAACAGTCAGGATGTTAGAGACTGTTACAAATTTACAAGTTGTAGTTAACTTCAGCCCCTCTAACCAGCCTTTTCTGTATCCTCCCAATTTTTAATGAAAGGGCTCTGAGGAAATACAGGGGCTCTTTCCAATCCTTCTTCTTAACAGTTTAGAGAAACATTTCTCCTGATTGGGGATGAATCTCTTCTATTTATAATTGACTAGAACCACACTCTTGGTACTCAACTCTACTACTATAAAACAGCCTTTGTTTCATAGTACTAACTCATTTCAAATAATTGGGATTTCTGATGAACCACAAGAGGTTCCTATCTCTGAATGTATTTCCTTTTTTTAAGGCTCTTTGAGAGATATACACCCTTTTCTCTTTAGTTCCTCTGCCCTTATCCATTTATTACATCAAGATTTTTTAGAGGGAGGACAATGTTGGCATTCTCCCAAAGGGGGAAGTAATTCTAGATTTTGACAGTAGTTATCAAAGAAAACAATCAGGCGAATTAAAAGACATTTCAACATCTTTTATTTATTTCCTCTCTGATGGTACTAGAGCAGATTCTGGAAACACTAATCATTTGACCTTAATAAATCACCTACCACTTCCTTATGGGCAAAATCTCCAACAGATGTTGGCAAAACTCAGAGTGCACTTCCCATTAAAATTCAAATACACCCCACAAACCTCTCCCCAGACTTAATCAATATCCTGTAAGTGAAGAAGCCCTTCAAGGCGTAAAACTCATAATAAAAGATTACAAGTTTCAAGTGTTCATGATTCCTTTTACTGGCCCCTGTAACATTCTTATTTTACCAGTGTGAAAACCTAAAGGCCAAGGGTGATGGTTTATTCAAGCCCTCTGAACGATAAACAATAAACAGCATTGTTATCCCTCAACACCCTGATGTTCCTAGCCCTCATATATTACTAACATCCACTCCCACCAGAAGTAAATTCTTTACTATAATTGATTTTTGCAATGTGTTTTTTAGTATTTCAGCTGATGAAGCTAGCCAATACCCTTTTGTCTTCACCTGGGAGGAAAAACAATTCACCTGGACAGTAATGCCTCAAGGCTGTTAATAGTCCCTAGTTTTTTGCAAAGTCTAAAGGCTGAACTGGATGACATAAAGATCCCTAAAATGTTACTTTGTTATAATATGCGGATGATTTGCTTTTTTGCTCCTCTTCTCAAGCCTCCTCACAGGAAGAGAGCATCTACTTGCTAAGGTTTACCCTTAAAGGGACAAAAGTTTGCCCAAAAACTGCTGTTTTCCCAAACTCAGGATTGATATTTAGGGCATCTGATATCAGATATCAGGACAGGAATTATTCCTAGATCCAGATAGGCTTCCTGGTGTTCTACGTGTTCCCAAACCTCAAATTCAGCACCAACTACCAGGTTTTCTGAGGCCACTTAGTGGTTGCTGAAATTGGATTCCAGATTTCTCTCTTATGGCCAAGCCTCTGTATGTTTTACTCAACAGCAACCCCAACCTAATTTTATGGGAAGAACTGAATGAAGAACTTAGGCATCCCAATTATCAGATTCCCTTTTTTTTTTTTTCCTTTCTGTACATGAAAAAGAAGGGAAAATGCCCTTAAGGGGACTCCCTAACATGGGGACCACCATCATTTATCCACATTCAGTTGGCAACTGAGTCTTCATTGCCCAACTTACAATCATAATCAAAGATCCATGAGAACTTTGTGCTCCTTGTCCCTGCCCCTCTGAAGGGCTTAACCTCCTACAGAAGGGGTGACCATTTTATCAGAGGAAAACATACAAGCTTACAAGCTATGACTTCTGTCTAGGGATTTGGGGCGAGAAAAGGAATCATCATCTTGGCAAGAATTAGATCATCAGGAAGAGACAGAATTGCTGTTACAGAATGGGGGCTAGAAGAGATACCTAGGGGACCCAGCTGACCCAGTTTGGGACCTTGTGGTACTCTCTGCCAAGCTAAGTGTAAATAGACAGATGTAGCAATGCAGGTATGAGAAGAACTGGTGATCAACGTATTGGATGGCTGAAGAACATCGGTCTAGGTAATGCTGGCAGATGAGCCACAGACAGCAGGAGTGGTGACTAATGGTGCAAGAAATCTGAAAAGAATAGTACAGGGCAAAGAAAGCAATTGTGGCCCCAAGATCAGCTGTAACAGCAACGGTGGAAGTAATTCTGATAACCTCCATTTTCAGGCCCACAAGAATCCTAGAGGAGCAGCTCCTTAAATATATACAGGAAAGTAGATACATAGGACAAAAGGGGAGAGGGCTATAATGAATATTAAGATGTGCTACTCAGATCCTCCTTCAGGGAAAGACTAGCTGCCTTCAGGATTTATTACAGTTGTATGAGTTGTCTATTGCTGCTATCAAGCTATCCACCATACTTAGAAGCTTAAGAATTTATCTCAGATTCTTATAGGTTGTCAGTTCATTTATGGCTTAGCTGGGTACCTCTTGCTCAAGGTCACTCATGAGGTTGTATCAAGCTGCTGGCTGGGGCTGCACCTGCATCTGAAGATTCTACTATGTGGGGTATTTGGAGGGTCACTTCCAAGCTTAATGACATGATCCTACAGTACCTTACAAGTGACCCTTCCTAGAGGGCTATCTCACAACATGATAGCCGGTTTCCCCAGGGTGAGTGGCTCAAGAGAAAGTGTGAGAAGTACCATCATCCCAGGGTAGCCACACTTGGTGACAGAATGAGGAACAGAACAAAAAGGCCAACCATTTCACTTTAACATGGGTGGTTGATGGGCCACACATCTCCAGGCTCTGTGCCAGACTGGCCTGGGCACTGTCAGGCCCGAATCACAGTTCAGATTTTTCCTCTGGCCAATCCTACTTACCCGTCCTGTGTCTCATAAGACTTGATTCCTAATAAGCATCTTGTACTCCAAACTTCATCTTCTTTGTGTGCATGGTGCAAGGTGGTATTATTTCCTTTCTTCTTCTTCCTGTTTTCCTCCCAGGAAAATCCAAGTCTCCTTTTCTGATTCACTACTTTCTCCCCACTGACCATGGCTCCAGCATAGTGGACTGGAAAGTCCAACCACCCCTAAGCCATAATGGTCTTGTAATATTTTTTTCCCAAGGTCGCAGCTACCACCTGGTCTTGTATTTCATATGGTTTTGGTTGTAAAGATGGTAGAGACATTCTCAGAGGATTTTCTTAAGAGATCTGCTTAGAAATTAAAGCTAGAGACAAAACTGACTTTCAAATGGCAATTTTCTTTAAATTTCACCAAATCTACTTAGTAAACAAATAATGGTTATCATATGAGAGGTTCTCTCATTGAGATACATGTAAGAGTGGCAGGAAGCAACAAAATAAAGCAAACAACTCAGTTTTGTTTTTACTTTTGTTAATAAACTAGTAAAGGATTTTTTAAAATTTAGAATGTACATACTACTTAGGTTCTATCTCTCAAGATATATTATTCTTTAGTGAAATAATTCTCTAATTCTTTGGAGAGAACATAAAAGACCAAATGTAATACATACAATTTAGAAGCAGAGTTATAATGAAAATGCAAATTAATTCAAAGGTCCATAGTGAGATCATTCCAGCCATCTGGTCACTAATGAAGTTCTTAATTGTTATAGTATCAGCACCCCAGTCAGAAGACAAGATGGAGAAAAAAATCTGCTCCCTTATAATATTTTTAAAATTGTAATTAAATTTCAAGAAATAGTTTCCATCTCTGAAACATTTTTTAATACTATGGAGCACTGCAAACCTTGTAAATACAAAACTTAGAATTTTTTTGAATAATTATTTCCCATGCTGTGTAATTAACAAAAAACTTAAATACTATATTCATAATTCAACATACAAAATATGTAGCAATAGGGATTCTGTAAAGAATAACATTAATTCATCCAAGACATATTAATTAGCATCCATACTGTGCTAGAAACTGTTCCAGGTATTGGGCAGATAGAGCAATAACCAAAGCAGACAAGATTCCCTGCCTTCCTGGTGTCTGCACTCTGCCCCAGGAGACACAAAGCAAAGTAAATAAATAAATACATAGCACATTAAATCAGTGAAATGTTCGATGCAGGATGCAGGATGCTTGGGGCTGGAGCCCGAGGATGATCCGGAGGGATGATGTGGGGTGGGAGGTGGGAGGGGGTTCATGTTTGGGAGCTCGTGTACACCCGTGGCGGATACATGTCAATCTATGCCAAAACCAAAACTACACTGTAAAGTAAAATAATGTAAAAAAAAATAAACAAACAAAAAAAATTTTTTTAATCTGCAAAAAAAAAGTTATAAAAATAAAAGCAAAGAAGAGTGATGTGACATGTGGCTGAGGGGAGGGGAATGAGAGTGGAATGTTTAGATTCTGTGTTGAGGAAAGACCCCACTGAGAAACTGACTTGAGTGAAGACCTAAAGGAAGTGAGGTAACAAGCCTCACACACGGCTTAGAGAAAGACCCCTACGAGTAGAGACAGCGATGGAGGAAATCCCTGAGCAGGGTTCAGTCTGGCGTGAGTAAGAAACAGCGAGGTGGCCGGTACTGCCAGTGAAGAGTGAAGGAGGGTGCGATACCGGAGACGAGGTTCGAGATGGGGAAGGCAGAAATACGCACTGAGGGGCACAAGGAGGACTCGGGCTTTACTCTGAAGAAGAGGAGGTCTTTGGAGAACTTTGAGCACAGGTGACACGGCAGGGTCTCACTGAATTCTAACAGAATTACTCCGGCTGTCGTGGGGAGTCCTAAACAAAGTAAGAAATGGGGACCCAAGTTCAGAGCTACACCAAGGAGAGAGGTGATGGGGATTTGTCCAGGATGGCGGCATCAGCTGTTGTTCAACTGATAACTTGTTTCTGACTCTTTGACACCCCATGAATGGCAGCACACCAGGCTTTCCTGTCTTTCAGATCTCCCGGAGTTTGCTCAAACACATGTCCATTGAGTTGGTGATGCCATCCAACCATTTCATCCTCTGTCACCTCCCTTCTCCTCCTACCCTCAGTCTTTCCCAGCATCAGGTTTTTTCCTATGAGTCAGCTCTTCACATCAGGTAGCCAAAGTTTTGGAGTTTCAGCTTCAGCATCAGTCCTTCCAGTGAATACTCAGGGTGGATTTCCTTTACGATTGACTGGTTTAATCTCCTTGCAGTCCAAGGGACTCTCAAGAATCTTCTCTGGCACCACAATTCAAAAGCATCAGTTCTTCAGCAGTCAGCCTTCTTCATGATCCAACTCTCACATCCAAACATGACAGCTGGAAAAACCAAAGCTTTGACTATACAGACTTTTGTTGGCAAAGTGATGGCAGCAGAGCTGGTGAGAAGTGGTCACTTTCTCAGGTAGAATTTTTCATTTAATGAGGACTTCAAATACTCAGAACATTTTACTTTACTCTGTAATCTTTGTCATATACAAAAGTGAAAGTGAAGTTGGTCAGTTGTGTCCGACTCTTTGCGACGCCATGGACTGTAGCCTACCAGGCTCTTCCATCCATGGGATTTTCCAGGCAAGAATACTGGAGTGGGTTGCCATTTCCTTCTCCAGGAGATCCTCCCAACCCAGGGATTGAACCCTGGTCTCCTGCATTGTAGGCAGACACTTTACCATCTGAGCCACCAAGGAAATCTGTTTCAAAAGAACCAATACATGTGATACTTAGTAAAGTGACCCAAGAGCCCTTCAATATCCAATCTTTTTCTCCTAGCTGTTTCTGCTAATCTCTTAATCTGTCATATTTTTTTCTGTCCCTTCCTCTTTCCCTATCCTACCCTTGAACTCTATTTACAATGGTTAAATTTTTGTATTAACTTGACTGGACCAGAAGATGCCCAAGTATTTTAGTCAAGCATTATTTTTGGTGCATCTGTAGAGTATTTCTGGAAGAGATTAGTACTTGGATTACTGGACTGAGGAAAGCAGACTGACCTCCTCAGTGTAGGTGGCACCATCCAAGCCACTGAGTACTCAAATGGAATAAAAAAGAGAATGCAAGTGAATTCTCTCTCTGCATGACTGTTGAGCTGAGACAGTGGTTTCCTGCTTTTAGAATGGTAATGTATACTCTTGGTACTCAGGCCTACAGACTCAAACTAGGATTTACATTACCAGATTTTTGGGGTCTCCAGCTTCAATGTGGGATTTCTCAGTTTCAATAGAGTCAATTTCTTATTTTAAAAATCCCATTTAATATTCTTACCTATTTATCTATCTCTTATTTGTTGTATTTCTCTATAAACCCTGACTATTAACACACTACTCAACCCCATGTATCAAGATGCATTATGGAAGTGATTCTTCTTATATTACAGCTTTCTTATTTTTACAACTAAAAGGAAGTTAATTCCTCTTTGCTTCAACCACAGTGTCTTTCTACACATCTCATTTCTCCCTTTGGCATTGTACCACAGTACAATCCTTATCACAACCATTAGGCTACCAACTTTGTACCTTCCAGTTTCCCAAACAGTGCTGTGAATGTTTCTTGAAATTAATTCATACCCAATGGGCATTTGTTTTTAATTTAGTTCAGTTCAGTCACTCAGTCGTGTCTGACTCTCTGTGACCCCATGAATCACAGCATGCCAGGCCTCCCTGTCTATCACCAACTCCCGGAGTTCACTCGGATTCACATCCTTCGAGTCAGAGATGCCATCCAGTCAAGGGACTCTCAAGAATGAAGGCCAATTCTTTATATACTTGGCATTGCCATGGTTGTTAGGGATACTGGTATCAATTGTGTTAAATTAGCACTGTGATTTTTTTTTTCCCTAGGTAAAGAAAGCCAAATTATCAGCATCTTAAAATTTTGAACTGTGGTGTTGGAGAAGACTCTTGAGAGTCCCTTGGACTGCAAGGAGATCCAACCAGTCCATTCTGAATGAATTAGGAGATCAGCCCTGGGATTTCTTTGGAGGAAATGATGCTAAAGCTGAAACTCTAGTACTGTGGCCACCTCATGCAAATAATTGACTCATTGGAAAAGAGTCTGATGCTGGGAGGGATTGGGGGCAGGAGAAGAAGGGGACGACAGAGGATGAGCTGGCTTGATGGCATCACAGACGTGAGTCTGAGTGAACTCTAGGAGTTGGTGATGGACAGGGAGGCCTGGCATGCTGCGATTCACGGGGTCACAAAGAGTCAGACACGACTGAGCGACTGAACTGAACTGAACTAAAATGGCAGGTAAAAGAAGACTAAAGAGAGAAGAATAAAGTGATGTAGTCATGGATACCAACTAGGTAATATAATAGGGTCTCTAGACAAGAGCAGAGTGGAAGATCTGGACTAGATACATAGGAGCAAAAGTTGGAAAGAACCTTGTGTATAGGACTTCATACCAGAAAAATCAAATAAAATTCAAAACTCATAAAGGGAAAATTAAAACAAATATAATTAAAATGATTCTAATGATATAAGATGATGACATAAACCTGCAAAAAGAAAAAAGGATATATCATACAGAGTCCATCAGGAGAAGCTCATTTATTCTTTAAACAACTATAGGAATAACAAACCAGCTATAAAATGGAAACTATAGATGCCTTTTCCAAAATAGAAGTATAATCCCAGTCATGAATAAGTAGAAGTCAAAGTCAAGAATATATCAGTACGACATATTTTAGAGGTAGTCACTAAAGTCTTGGGAAAAGTTCATTGTTATTTGTTCAATCTAAAATGAACCTCTTAAAGAGAAGTCGAAGAAACGAGTCAACACACAGGATCAGATTGTCAAACTAGATTCATATGACTCAGGTTTTACTCAATATCAAATTTTACTAAATAATTGTAAGAATATTAGGCATTCAAGAGGCTTAGATGAAGCAGAGTGAGTTCCAGGACATTAACAGTGATTCCCTAGGTCCTTTCTTCCCACATGAAGAAATATACAGTAGGCGTGCACCTCTAGCCTAGGATAACAGATAAAGTCTGAAAGGATGGCTCTTGGATTCCTCATATAGCAGGCTATGTTTAAATTATGAAATATCTCAATTTAATACTCAGTAGCTTTCGGTACCCTATGTGACATTCTCCAAAGAGCCATGTCATTTTTCCTGGGTTTCATTGATTGTATGTAATCCTTAAAGATATCCCTCTATGGTCATTTAAAAAATAACGTCTAATATACTGTATTGGTGTTTTTCTTTCTGGCTTACTTTATTCTGTATAATCAGCTCCAGTTTCATCCACCTCATTAGAACTGATTCAAATGCATTCTTTATAATGGCTGAGTAATACTCCATTGTGTATATGTACCACCGCTTTCTTATCCATTCATCTGCTGATGGACATCTAAGTTGCTTGTCCTGGCTATTATAAACAGTGCTGCAATGAACACTTGGGTACACGTGTCTCTTTCAATTCTGGTTTCCTCGGTGTGTATGTCCAGCAGTGGGATTTCTGGGTCATAAGACAGTTCTAGTTCCAGAGTTTTAAGGAATCTCCACATTGTTTTCCATAGTGGCTGTGCTAGTTTGCATTTCCACCAACAGTGTAAGAGGGTTCCCTTTCTGCATACCCTCTCCAGCATTTATTGCTTGAAGACTTGGATCACAGCCATTCTGACTGACATGAAATGGTACCTCATTGTGGTTTTGATTTGCATTTCTCTGATAATGAGTGATGTTGAGCATCTTTTCATGTGTTTGTTAGCCACCTGTATGTCTGCTTTGGAGAAATGTCTATTTAGTTCTTTGGCTCATTTTTTGATTGGGTCATTTATTTTTCTGGAATTGAGCTGCAGGAGTTGCTTGTATATTTTTGAGATTAGTTGTTTGTTGTTTGTCAATTGCTTCATTTGTTATTATTTTCTCCCATTCTGAAGGCTGTCTTTTCACCTTGCTTATAGTTTCCTTTGTTATGCAGAAGCTTTTAATTTCAATTAGATCCCATTTTTTAATTTTTGCTTTTATTTCCAGTATTCTAGGAGGTGGGTCATAGAGGATCCTGCTGTGATGTATGTCAGAGAACATTTTGCCTATGTTCTCCTCTAGGAGTTTTATAGTTTCTGGTCTTACCTTTAGATCTTTAATCTACCAATACAGTATACTAATGCATATATATGGAATTTAGAAAGATGGTAACGATAACTCTGTATGCAAGACAGTAAAAGAGACACAGATGCATAGAACAGTCTTTTGGACTCTGTGGGAGAGGAAGAGGGTGGGATGATTTGGGAGAATGGCATTAAAACATGTATAATGTCATATAAGAAATAAATCGCCAGTCTAGGTTCAATGCAGGATACAGGATGCTTGGGGCTGGTGCACTGGGATGACCCAGAGAGATGGTATGGGGAAGGAGATGGGAGGGGGTTCAGGATTGGGAACACGTGTACACCCACAGTGGATTCATATTGATGTATGGCAAAACCAATACAGTATTGTAAAGTAAAATAAAGTAAAAAAATAAATTAATTAATTTTAAAAATGAGGTCTATACCTCCTAGCAAAATAACATTAGTCTATTTACCCAGAGGTCTATTTGACATGGAGACTAGAATGGGTCATCTGCCTTCTTTTCCCATTTGGTGAAGGAAGAGAATGAATCCCATGGATCCTGGCCAACTGCTTTAGCATCTTCCTCCCAAGAAGTATAAGACATTGTTTCTTATGACAGTGCAGTGCTTTTTACAAGAAAATACAAAGTGAATTTTGGAAAGGGGAGTGAAAAGAGGTGTATAGTGAAAGAATTAAGGTAAGTAAGTATTTATAAAATCCGTGAGTCTACAATTTAAAGAAAAGAATGTGAGAATGGTATTTGGAAGAAAGATAAATGATAATTCTATAGAGGATCCTTTTCATAGTGTGGGGGGAAACACAGGCTAATGTGTTTAAAAATACAAAGAATGTGAAATGTTCTCATATTATTGGTAGCGACAATGATTCCCAAGCTGGCAATTTGCCATTAGCCATGAACTAGACCACCTCCTTTCATAAACAATTTACACATGTTGAAAAAATAAAAACCACATGTGACAGAATATTAAAATGAGATCCTTCCTGCTTCCTGCAGCTGAACAAGAAGATAATAGATGCTCTATCCCTGGGTGAGTATTACACATGATGACCTAGAACCCGTCAGACAATGCGAGATATGGGACCCCAACAGAAGACACTTTGAGGAGTGTTCTGCCCCCAAACCCGAGGGTCATAAGAAAAGCTGTAGCAAAGCTGCAGTCTGAGGAAAATGTAGCCTGCATCCCAGGAGGCTGCAAGGGGATGTTCTTAGAGTGCCTAAGGAAACCCTGAATGTGTTTCCAGAAAGGGACAACTTAAAAATCTGGAAGCTCACAGAGGACCAGCGATCTTAGGTAATGGCCTCCCTGTCCGCCAGTCCCTTCCCCTGTCTCTCTCTTCTACCTGCAAATTTCTCCCTTTAGCTGCTTGAGAGAAAACAGAAACTCTATAACAATATGGAAAGAGAGACTAAAGATCAGTTTTCTCATATTTAGGTTCTGCCTGTCAGTCTCAAAAGTTTGATTATTATCTGAGACAGGACTGTCTTAATTACTGAATTGAGATGTGATGTGTGTGTGGGTGTCTGTGTGCATACGTGTGTATACGTGTGTGTGTGTGTGTGTGTGTGTGTGTGTGTGATTTCTATTACCTAAGAATAACCAGAAAATATATTATCCAGTTGTCAAGGTGGGGGTAATACCCACTGACCAGATTTAAAGAGACTGTGAGGGACAAAATGAAGTTGCTTTGCAGTTATACCATGTGAAAACTGCTTGTTCAATGTATTGGTCACATTTACTTACTTAGTTTAATCTTAATATCCCCACAGAAAATATAATTAGCCCAAAGTAACTGGAAAAAAAGAAAAAAAATCAAACTGACTATAAAGGAAAAGCATATGATTTAAGCTACTGTTTCCATTCATTAAAATAATGAATCAATAATTGGCATGTAATCATAAAGTGCACATTTGTTATTTTACAGACTGAGGAAATGCATAGAAGAAAAACCAAAGAAAAATAACTGCATTCTATCTTGCAGCTAATAACCACTATAATAGCACTTTGGATTGCATCTTTTCAAACACATCATAGGTGAAAACCTCTGAATATTTTTCTACTAAAAATGTATCATTTCCATACTAATAAATATAACTTTTTAAATTTTTTAATACTTTATTCTACATTATAATACTGTATTTGTTTTGCCAAACATTGACATGAATCAGCCACAGGTGTCCACGATCTCCCCAATGCCGAAGCCCCCTCCCCACCTCCCACCCCATATCATCTCCCTGAATCATCCTGTGCACCAGCCCCATGCATCCTGTATCCTGTATTGAACATAGACTGGCGCTTCGTTTCTTACAAGATAGTATACATGTTTCAATGCCATTCTCCCAAATCATCCCACCCTCTCCCTCTCCCTCAGAGTTCAAAAGTCTTTAAAAATTTATTTTTAATTGGAGGATAATTTCTTTACAATATTGTATTGGCTTCTGCCACACATCAACGTGAATCCTCCATAGGTATAGGTATGCCCCATCCTTCCTGAACCACTCTCCCACATTCCACCCCCTGCCACTCTTCTAGGTTATCACAGAGCATCAGGCTGAGCTCTGCATCATACACCAAATCCCCGCTGGCTATCTATTTTACATGTGTTAGTGTGTATGTATCCATGCTACTCTCTGACTTTGTCCCACCCCCTTCTCCCCTCACTCTATCTGCAAGTCTGTTCTCTATATCTGTGTCTCTAGTCCTGCTGGAAAATAGGTTCATCAATATCATTTTTCTAGTTTCCATATATATATGTTAATTTGTGATATTTGTTTTTTCTTTCTGACTTACTTCACTCTTTATAACAGGCTGAAGGGTCATCTACCTCACTAGAACTGACTCAAATTTGTTCCTTTTTATGGTTGAGTAATATTCTATTTTGGGGGCTCCAAAATCACTGCAGATGGTGACTGCAGCCATGAAATTAAAGACACTTACTCCCTGGAGGGAAAGTTATGACAACCTGGATAGCATATTGAAAAGCAGAGATATTACTTTGCCAACAAAGGTCCGTCTAGTCAAGGTTATGGTTTTTTCAGTGGTCATGTATGGTTGTGAGAGTTGGACTGTGAAGAAGGCTGAGCACAGAGAAATTGATGCTTTTGACTGTGCTGTTGGAGAAGATTCTTGAGAGTCCCTTGGACTGCAAGGAGATCCACCCAGTCCATTCTGAAGGAGATCGCCCTGGGAATGATGCTAAAGCTGAAACTCCAGTACTTTGGCCACCTCATGCGAAGAGTTGTCTCATTGGAAAAGATTCTGATGCTGGGAGGGGTTGGGGGCAGAAGGAAGAGGGGACAACAGAGGATGAGATGGCTGGATGGCATCACCGACTTGATGGACGTGAGTTTTAGTGAACTCTGGGGGATGGTGATAGACAGGGAGGCCTGGCGTGCTATGATTCATGGGGTCGCAAAGAGTTGAACACGACTGAGCAACTGAACTGAACTGAATATTCCATTTTATATATGTACCACACTTCTTTATCCATTCATCTGTCAGTGGACACTTAGGTTGCTTCCAGGTCCTGCCTATTGTAAATAGTGCTTCAATGAACATTGGCGAGCATGGCCTTCAAGAATTCTGGTTTTCTCAGAGTATATGCCCAGTAGTGAGAGGATTCCAGAAAAACACCTATTCCTGCTTTATTGCCTATGCCAAAACCTTTGACTATGGGATCACCACAAACAGTAGAAAATTCTTAAAGAATTGGGAATACCAGACAAGCTGACCTGCCTCTTGAGAAATCTGTATGCAGGTCAGGAAGCAACAGTTAGAACTGGACATGTAACAATAGACTGGTTCCAAATAAGGAAAGGAGTACATCAGGGCTGTATATTGTCACCCTGCTTATTTAATTTATATGCAGAGTACATCATGACAAACATTGGGCTGGATGAAACATAAGCTGGAATCAAGATTGCTGGAAGAAATATCAGTAACCTCAAATATGCAGGTGACACCACCCCTATGGTAGAAAGCAGAGAAGAACTAAAGAGCCTCCTGATGAAAGTGAAAGAGGAGAATGAAAAAGTTGGCTTAAAGCTCAGTATTCAGAAAACTAAGATCATGGCATCTGGTCCCATCACTTCAGGGCAAATAGATGTGAAACAGTCAAAACTGTGGCTGACTTTATTTTATTAGGCTTGAAAATCACTGCAGGTGGTGACTGCAGTCATGAAATTAAAAGACACTTACTCCTTGGAAGAAAAGTTATAACCAACCTAGATAGCATCAATGTTCATTGCAGTGCTGTTTATAATAGCCAGGACATGGAAGCAACCTAGATGTCCGTGAGCAGATGATTGGATAAGAAAGCTGTGGTACATATACACAATGGAGTACTACTCAGCCCTTAAAAAGAATAAATTTGACTCAGTTCTAATGAGATGGATGAAATTGGAACCGATTATACAGAGTGAAGTAAGCCAGAAAGAAAAACACCAATACAGTATACTGACACATATATATGGAATTTAGAAGACAGTAATGATGACCCTATATGTGAGACAACAAAGAGACACAGAGGTATAGAGTGGACTTTTGGACTCTGAGGGAGAGGGAAAGGGTGGGATGGTTTGGGAGAATGGCAATGAAACATGTATATTTTCTTGTAAGAAACGAAGCGCCAATCTATGTTCAATGTAGGATGCAGGTTGCATGGGGCTGATGCACAGGATGATTCAAGTAGAGGATGTGGGGTGGGAGGTGGGAGGGGGCTTCGGCATTGGGAGATTGTGTTCACCTATGGCTGATTCATGTCAATGTATGGCAAAACAAATATAGTATTGTAATTAAAAAAATAAATAAATTTAATAATTAAAAAAATAAAAAGCATGGACATTACTTTGCTAACAAAGATGCTTTTAGTCAAGGCTATGGTTTTTCCAGTGGTCACGTATGGATGTGAGAGTTGGACTGTGAAGAAAGCTGAGCACCGAAGAACTGATGCTTTTGAACTGTGATATTGGAGAAGACTTTTGAGAGTCCCTTGGACTGCAGGGAGATCCAACCAGTCCATCCTAAAGGAAATCAGTCCTGAATGTTCATTGGAAGGGCTGATTTTGAAGCTGAACTCCAATACTTTGGCCACCTGATGCAAAGAACTGGCTCATTTGAAAAGACCCTGATGCTGGGAAAGATTGAAAGTAGGAGGAGAAGGGGACAACAGAGGATGAGATCGTTGGATGGCATCAGCGACTCAATGCACATGAGTTTGAGTAAACTCCAGGATTTGGTGATGGACAGGGACGCCTGGTGTGCTATGGTTCATGAGGTCACAAAGAATTGGACATGACTGAGCAACTGAACTGAACTGAACTGATGCCCTAGTAGTGGGATTACTGGATCATATGGTGATTTTATTAATAGTTTTTAAGGAATCTTCATACTGTTCTCCATAGTGGCTGTATCCATATACAATCCCACTGACAGTGTAGGAGGGGTCCCTTTTCTTTACTTTCTCTCCAGCATTTATTTTTTGTAGATTTTTGATGATGGCCATTCTGACTGGGGTGAGGTGATATCTTACTGTAGTTTTGATTTGCATTTCTCTAATAATAAGCAATATTGAGCATTGTTTCATGTGTTTATTAGCTATCTTTATGTCTTCTTTGCAAAAATGTCTGTTTAGGTCTTCTGCCCATTTTTGTTCGGGCTGTTTGTTTTTCTGATATTGAGTTGCATGTTGTTGTCGTCATTCAGTCTCTCAGTTCTGTCTGACTCTTTATGACCTCCATGGACTGCAGCATGCCAGGCTTCCCTGTCCTTTACCATCTCCTAGAGTTTGCTCGAACTCATGTCCATTGAATTGGTGATATTATCCAACCATTTTGTCCTCTGTTGTCCCCTTCTCCTCCTTCCTTCAACCTTTCCCAGAATCAGGGTCTTTTCTAATGAGTTGGTTCTTCCCATCAGGTGGGCAAAGTATTGGAGCTTCAGCTTCAGCATCTGTCCCTCCAATGAGTATTTAGGATGGATTTCCTTTAGGACTGACTGATTTGATCTCCTTGTTGCCCAAGGGATTCTCAAGAGTCTTCTCCAACACCACAGTTCAAATTCATCAATTCTTCAGTGCTGAGCCTTCTTTGTGATCCAACTCTCACATCCATATATGACTACTGGAAAAACCATAGCTTTGACTAGATGGACTTTGTCAGCAAAGTAATGTCTATGCTTTTAATATGCTGTCTAGGGTTGTCATAGCTTTTCTTCCAAGGAGCAAATGTCTTTTAATTTCATGTCTGTAGTCAGCATCTGCAGTGACTTTAGAGACCAAGAAAATAAATTCTGTCACTGTTTCCATTGTTTCCCCATCTACTTGGCATGAAGTGATGGGACCAGATGCCATGATCTTAGTTTTCTGAATGTTGAGTTTCAAGCCAGCTTTTTCACTCTCCTCTTTCACCTTCATCAAGACACTCTACAGAGAATTACAGTTCCTCTTCACTTTGTGCCATAAGGGTATTTTCATGTGCATATCTGAGCTTATTGATATTTCTCCCTGCAATCTTGATTCTAGCTTATGCTTCATCCAGCCCGGCATTTCACATAACATACTGTGCATATAAGTTAAATAAGCAGGGTGACAATATACAGCTTTGATGTGCTCCTTTCCCAATTTGGAACCAGTCTGTTGTTCCATGTCCAGGTCTAACCGTTACTTCTTGAGCTGCATACAGATTTCTTAGGAGGCAGGTCAGGTGGTCTGGTATTCCCATCTGCTGAATAATTTTCCACTTTGTTTTGATCCACACAATCAAAGGCTTTGGCATTTTAAATAAAGCAGAAGTAGATGTTTTTCTGGAATTCCCTTGCTTTTTGATGTTCCAACGGATGTTGGCAATTTGATCTCTAGTTCCTTTGCCTTTTCTAAATCCAGCTTGAACATCTGGAACTTCACAGTTCATGCACTGTTGAAGCCTGGCTTGGAAAATATTGAGCCTTACTTTGCTAGTGTGTGAGATGAGTGCAATTGTGCGGTAGTTTGAACATTCTCTGGCATTGCGCTTCTTTGGGACAGAAATGAAAACTGACCTTTTCTAGTCCTGTGGTCATTGCTGACTTTTGCAAAAATAAAAGAAATAAAAAAAAATAAAAGTTTACTGGCAAAATCTTTTCATAAATGAGATCTTTTAGTTTTTATACTTTAAATGTTGTAAATGTTTTCCCATTTGTCATTTGCCCTTTAATTTCCTGATTTTTTTCTTTTATTACATAAAAGTTAAAATGCTTATTTAATCAGACCTAGAAACATTTTTCTTCGGGAGCTCTCATATCAGTGATAAAAAAATCCACCTGCTTAAAATATTACATTGATAATTATGTAATTTTATTCTAGTACATTTCTGATTTCACTTCATTAAATATTTCATTTTTAGTCTGTCTGAAATTTATCTCAAGGAAAGATGTTTTATACATAAAAATTCCAACTTTGCATACATAATTATATTGTTAAACTCCAGTCAGCCAGAGACAAGTGCAGGAACAAGCTTATAGTTCAACAGAATCAGATTTAGTGACGTAGTGAGATGAGACGCTCCAGACGAACCATGGATTGCTACCTTTTATCACAGAGAGGAGAGGAAATGTCAAGCTTTGCTTTCTCACATAAGTATTATGATGAAGAGATAAGGGGCTCTGGGATCAGTTATGAATTGGTTACTATTTCTGAGGTGGGACTGGAGAAGCTGGGTTCATTTGGATTGGGTGCTGTCACCAGACAAGGATGGCTTAGCAATTGTGCATCCCCAGTCACAGATGAGTGCAGCAAAGTGGTCCAGGGGCATCATTAGTACAAAAGTGCTAGTGACGCAGAGTATTGTTTTGACACTTTTCAATTGCTGTATCACCTCAGAAGAAACAGTGGTTCCTGTCAACTTTGGAATAGGTTGTCTCTGTGTCTGTACCCAAACCCTGATGAAAAGCTGCATTTCTTTTTCTGTACAAGATGATTTTCATTCTTTCAGCCCCAGAAAAGCATTTAGTCTTTCTATATTTAATATACATATTTGTATATGTATGTATGTATTATATATAGATATAATACACATATATAATACATATGTGTATCATACATATATACATATATGTGTTATACATATCATACATATATACATATAATACATACATATACAAATATGTATATTAAATATAGAAAGACTAAAAGCTTATAACAATCTATTGCTCATTTTTTAACACAACTAGCGTTATTAATCATATTTTTATATATATTTGAACACTTCTTTTTATTTTAGCCTAATAACCTTTCTGATCATAGTGGTTCCAGAATTCTGATTTTAAGACACAATATTCTCTTCCTCATTCTATTGTCTGATTCTTTTCATTTTTTTATCTTGAATTTTAAGTTTAATATTAATATTGCAAAATGTGCTTATCAGTTAGAACTAACTTCAACTATGAGTATGAGAAACCCCAAATGACTCTTGTTTAAGTATTCTGGAAGGTTAGTGGTCCAGGACAGGGCGCTTCCTGTGTCAGGGAACAGGTACCTCTTGTCTTTGTTACTCAATTGTGAGTAGACTGAAATTTATGGTCCTGGATAGGGGGCAACCATGTTCCCAGCTGCAGGATAGGGAGAGAAATGAAGGCTGAGAAAGGGATAAAGATGAAGCAGAGAGCAAAGAGCACATAAATGCTTTTCTTAATGAAGGTTTGGAGATGCTTATAGGACACTACTGTACATCTCATTGACTAGAGATGTCATGTAGCTATACCTACTTGCACAGAAGGCTGATAAATCTGGTTTTTATTCTAGCTTCCTATGAGCTGAGCTAAAAATTCCATTACCATGGAGGAAGAGTTTTTAGAGATATGGGAGCAACTTGTAGACCCTATAGTAATGTACCCAGTGTCTCTCTTACAATTCTTTTGTAAAACTTATTTGTTTCCTTTCATTGGTATCAATTTTTTCTTTTTGTATTTCTTTAATACATTTTGATTGAAATAGTTAATTTACAACGTTGTGCTATTAATAGATTCAGATATGGAGTAAAATGATTCAGTTTATATATGTTTAGATTCTTTTCCTTTATAGGTTATTACACAATAATGAATATAGTTCCCTGTGCTGTACAGTAGGTCCTCTTTGGTTACCTATTTTATATGTAGAAGTGTGTATATTTTAATCCCAAACTCCTAGTTTATTCCTCCCCCCCTTCTCCTTTGGTAACCATAAATTTGTTTTCTATATCAGAGAGTATACTTGTATTTTGTAAATAAGTTTATTTGTATCTTTTTTTAGATTCCACATAAGGGATATTATACAATATTTGCCTTTGTCTGACTTTTTTCACTTAGTAAGATAATCTCTAAAGTTTTTGCATAGCAAAGGAAACTATAAACAAAAAGACAGCTTAAGGAATGGGAGAAAATATTTGCAAAGAATGCGACTTATAAGAGCTTAATTTCCATAATATACCAAAAACTCATAACTCAACATCAAAAAGAAACAACCAGATGAAAAAGTGGGAAGATATAAATAGATATTTCTCCAAAGAAATACAGATGGCCAGCAGGCACAGGGAAAGATGCTCAACATTGCTAATTATTAGAGGAAGGTAAATGTGAGGTGAAGTTATCACCTTACACCAGTCAGGATGGCCATCATCAAAAGTCTGCACATTAAAAATGCTGGAGAGGGTGTGTTAAAAAGGAATACTCCTCAACTGTTGGTAGTAATGTAAACTGATATGTCCGCTTTGGAGAACAGTATGGAGGTTCCTTAAAAAACTAAAATATTTTTACCATATAATTCAGCAATAGCATTCATGGCATCTAGCTGGAGAAGACTATAATTTGAAAAGATACATGCACTCCAATGTTCATAGCAACACTATTTATGATAATCAAGACTTGAAAGCGACCTAAGTGTTCGTCAATAGATGAATGGATAAAAACACTGTGGTATATATACATAATAGAATATTACTGAGCCATAAATAAGAATGAAATAATGCCATTTGCAGCAACATGGATAGATCTAGATATCATTTTTTTTTATATTTGTTATAGAAGAATGTACCAGAAATTATTTTCTTTATTTTTTTACTGTCCCAAGGATTCTCTCTCTATCCTTCTCAGAGGCAACCACTATCAAACCTTTTAGTATTACATTCAAAACACATTTTTACAAAACATTAGGTTTATGCTGCCACTTAAAAAATGTTTCTTTTTACTGTAAATGATAAGGATTTAGTGTTTTCACCACCACTCTCCCCCAACCACATATTTCCCATCCATCTAGGATCCAGTTTACTCTTAGTTATATCAGCTTATATCAGTAATTATCAGCTTAGTTATATCAGAAATTATAATTTTTAGTTAGATCAGCATTTATTTTTATGAAATTATGAATAGGTAAATATTAAAAACTGAGCCATGTAGTGTAAAATGATTTCATTTTTCTTTTATAACTTCTCCCAACTGTTTTGTTTTACTTAGTTTTCTAGTTTTTCTCTATATTTTCTGCTGTCAGTCATTCTCTCAATTTCATCATCTTAGACTCTCTATATACCTCAGCTCCAATCTGTATTGATATTTCGCTAGCACACATCTTTCATCCTTTTATTTCCCTTATTTATCACTAAGATAATTCTTCTTGCCTCTCTCCTGTGTCATACCCTCTGATTCCTGATCCTAGGTTCCTCTTTTTGGTTCGATCCCACTTTTTGATGGGAGTAAAATCTGTCAGTAGGTAATGAAGATTGTTGTTTGGTGTTGGGGAGGAGGGGGAAGGTTTTCAGAACCTTCCTTTTGAGAGTATGATAGAAATTTGTTCTTAATGTATTTCATGTTTGAAATTATATGCTGAAACTTTTGATATCTAACTGATAGAAATAACTTCTGGACTTGTCATATGCTGTGAACTACTTATAAGTCTCTTATTGATTTTTAGTCACTAAGTCATGTCTGGCTCTTTGCAATCTCATGAACTGTAGCCTGCCAGGCTCCTCTCTGTCCATGAGATTTCCCAGGAGAAAATACTGCAGTGGGTTGCAATTTCCATCTCCAGGGAATCTTCCCAAACCAGGGATCGAACCTGCATCTCCTGCTTTGGCAGGTGGATTCTCTCCTGCTGAGTCACAGCAGTGTTGCTTACCATTGCTTTAGCCTACCAAACCATCTGAAAGTGTTCAGGAAAAAGTTGGGAAATGTTAGGTTTGAAGCTCTGATTAAATCCAGAATCAATAAATCTATGCCATGCAGTTGCCATATATATCAATCTGTATATATATATATATATATATGTGTGTGTGTGTGTGTGTGTGTGTGTGTGTGAGTATATATATATTTGTATATAGTCTTGTTCCATGACTAAGTTTTGCCCAACTCTTTGCAGCCCCATGAAATACAGTACACCAGGCTTCCCCATCCTTCACCAACTCTTTGGAGAGAGATCCTTTAGATTTAGGAAGCATTTTCCTGTATTCAGGTGAAACAACCATTGCAAAAAAAAAAAAAAAAGAGAGTGAGAAAAGCCCACAATTAACAGGCCTTCTATTTGGGTTAGCCAAGTATTTGATCTTTTCCAACTGAAAAATCTGGTTGAGTGCCGTTGTGGACTTTTAACAGGATGAGGGTTTACACTGGAGGGCTCTCATCCCTCCTCTGGACTCTATGCACCTTTCCATGTACAGAGTTTGCTTAGATTTCCATTTCTTACCTCTCACAACAGCACATGGTTGTATCTGGAAGAAGAACTGGAGTTAAGCTGGTTTCACCTATATTTGCCTAGCCATATTAAAGTTTATAATGCAATATTAGTGGGTTTTTTTTTTGCTTGCTTCAGCAATTAGTTTCAATTAATTTTGTTTACCCTGCCCTCCCCACCACTCTCTGATAATTATAGTCTTTTATTGGAGGAAACTTTTAGAAATTTGCTCCTCTTAGACTTCCTTTTATTTCTGCAATTTTTAATTGTGTAAAGACAAAATAATAGCTGTACAATAAGTTAGAATTTTGATTTGAAATTTTGAAGAGAAAACGCAGCAACTGTTTTTTAGAAATTAACAAAATGGTGATCTTTTTCTTTTTTTCTCTCTTTATTTTTTTTTTTTACTATTTCACCAGAACTGGTCACTAAAATCCAGAGTTGAAGACAAAACTTTGCCAAATATCTGATATTCTGAAGACAGCAAAATTAAGGAGGAAAAAGAAAGACACTTCTGAATTCATGAAAAGACAGCCAAACAATTTCTATTACCTTCTACTCTTATCCCTGAGCTTCCTAACCCCAGTCTATATACATTGAAAACTAAATGGGAGAGAGTTGTGAGAGAGGAGGAGTCACAAGAGTCCTGAGGCATTGATTGTGTTCAGAGGAAGAGTCCACAGAGAGTCAAGGGAAAAGAGATCCTAAGAATCACTCATAACAGCTGAGGATGCCAGTGAATAAAGAAGACTAGCATTCCGTTCCTCTATTAGAATACCTCTGCAGCATCAAATTTTCTGATCTTCTTTCTGCATTTATTTGAACTAGAGAGAAAAGAAACAGAGACAGCAGGGCAGTGAAGAGTTCAACCATGTAGCAATCTTCACTTCCATCACTTGGCATGTCTAGTCTGTGGCTCAGTTATATACAAAGAAAGTTAGCCTGACCTTTATCCAAGATTATCACCTGCTGGAAAAATAACCTAAGTAACAAGTAGTTATGGGTAATCTGCTGGGGTATATATGAAAAAGCAGAAGTGAAAAAATCTTGGCAATAATGAGGATGTCTCCATAGGGCAGCTGAAGAACTCAACCACGCCTTCAATGAAAGTGATAACATTTGTATGTCTGCTGGCAAGAGAGTATCAATGGCCAGTCAGGACTCTCCAGAAGAGCAGCAATAGCAGAGAGAAGACCATAACACCACCTAAGAAGGAGACATTTGTCCTTTTCCACCTTTCATATTCCCTCTTACCAGACTCCAACTTCAAAGAGATATTGATCTAGAAGGGAGAGTGGATAAATGAATGGAGAAGACTGTTCCTCCTTTCTACTTCAAGATGAAGTTCAGGTATTCTTGGGAAGAGGGGAAGAAATAATAATGAAACTGAGTATGAGGTAGATGCTTTTAAACTGGGTTCAACCGAAAATAACTTTTAAAATAATGATCAAAGAGTTATAGGATCTATCTGAGATAGCTTTGGGGGATGATAGCGGGTAAATCTGCATGGTCCACTTG
This sequence comes from Nanger dama, assembly GCA_917880005.1. Lineage (NCBI taxonomy): Eukaryota > Metazoa > Chordata > Mammalia > Artiodactyla > Bovidae > Nanger > Nanger dama. Next base: position 17,335,616 of record CAKJTW010000010.1, read on the forward strand.
GGACAATAACTGGAGGAAAAAATTAAACAAGTATTATTATGCTCATATCCTCTTAGGTTTATCCTATTATGAGGAATAAATGTAGAATAATAATATAACTTCATAAGGCCAAAGAGAAAAGAATATAGATGAATTTGGGTTTTATTAGGAATAGTAAGGATGTAGGCAAGGACGTCAAAAGAGGTACTGAAGAATTTTAACAATTTAAAGTTGCCAATGAAGAATTTTATGTCATGATTCTTAGAAATCAGCTTTTGGTTGTCATAAATTGAAAAAAGTCTCAGAAATACTTTCATATTCTTTTTTTTAAATGATTGAACATCTCATGTACCAAACACCGGCTAATTCACTGAGACATACCACATCTCCTCCTGTTCTCCTGAAACTATTTTGTCTTTCTTCAAGATGCTCAAAAGAAAAAACTTCTCAGGACACTTAGCAAGGGCAAAGAAATCTCTAGGTTCGATGATCTTTCATGTGAGAGAAGAAAGAATGTCTAAGAACTTGCTATGTGCTAGATATTTTTATAATCACTGCATAATTTAATCTTTGGTGTATAAGTATTTGTTCCCATGTAGGGAATGAACAGATTGAGGCTCAGAATTATTAAGTAACTTGCCCAAGTTACTCAGCCATATAAATGCCAGAGCAGTAATAAGACACCACATTTATCTGGTTCCAAACCCTGTGTTTTTTTCCACTACAATCAAGTGGCTTCTCTATGAAATAGCAACATAGAAGTAAACTAAATATTTAGAAAAGATATCTATAGTTTATAATTTGTGGGTCAGAGCATTATGGGACCACATTTCTTGTGAGCATTATAGAGAAAATTCCATATAATATGAGGTCGTTTGGGATTTTATCCTTAAGGTATAATTCCCTACTATGTGTGTAGTCAAGCCTACTCTTTGTGACCCCCCGTGGACTGTAGCCCACTTAGCTCCTCTGTTCATGGAATTCTCCAGGCAATAATACTAGAGTGGATTACCATTTCTCTCTCCAAAATTCCCTACTGAAACCCCATTAAAAAAAATGAGTGCCTGTGTGAAAATGAAAGTGTTAGTCACAAAGTCGTGTTCAACTCTTTGCAACCTCATGGACTGCGGCCTGCCAGGCTCCTCTGTTCATGGAATTCTCCAGGTAAGGACTGGGATGCCATTTCCTACTTCAGGGGATCTTCCCAACCCATTGATTGAACCTGAGTCTCCCACACTGTAGGAAGATTCTTTACCCTCTGAGCCACCAGAGAAACCCAAGTACATGTGTAACTAAAATCATATGAAGTAATTTTAATAAAAGCATTTTGAATCATTTAGAGGAAATGTAATTATTTTAATGATAACTTCCATGTACTATAGAATTTTCTAATATAACTGTTATAACCATAATTTTCAAATACTTACAGAAATTAATTTCCTTTGTTGATTATCATATTGCCTAGAAAATTTACAAAATATTGCCTAGAATTTACAAATGTGAAAAAGAAAAAAAGGGCAAAAATAATATTTCCAGGGTAAATATTGCTGTAACTCTCATCACAGAGTAACACACACCGTAGTTTTGTATTGAGGGCTCCCCTTGTGGCTCAGCTGGGAAAGTATCTGCCTGCAATATGGGAGACCTGGGTTTGATCCCTGGGTTGGGAAGATGCCCTGGAGAAGGGAAAGTCTATCCACTCCAGTATTCCATGGACTCTACAGTCCATGGGCTGACAAAGAGTCAGGAACAACTGAGTGACTTTCACTTCACTTTGTATTGAGATGTATCATCAAGACAAAGTAGTTAGAAAGGCTACATTCTGACCTTTGGTATATACTGATGTTCCCAATTATTATATGATATCATAAGAAAATGCTTATACAAGTAATTTTTATTCTTATCTATATACATCCTGGCATTTATAACTTTAATTAGGATGTACCTAATTTCAAACATTTATTTATTTGTCAAGCATTTTTAAGGAAGCTACTCTCAGTTTCTATGAGAAATGAGAAATAAGAACAAATAGAATCTCTACTAGTAGGTGGTTAGCATGGAGTAAACCACATGGAATGTATACATAATTTCTGTAATACAGGATTATATCTGAAAAGTGCAAGAAATAAATGAAGATACGAAAGTTCAAAGCAGCAGTTACTTTCAGCCAAAGGAATCAAGCACGACTTTTTGAAAGAGGCAGCATTTCAACTAGGCTTAAAAATGGACTTTGAAATATATTATATGCCTGTATAGTATTTAAGTGAGGTTAAAATAATGTTTTCTCTGTTTTGATAAATTTATATAGCTTATTTAATAATTTCTTATTAGTGAGTCATCTGTATATATCCTTGTAAGGAAAAATACATTTTAAAATATGCTGGAGTCAACTTACTCGTATTTTATTTTGAACGTCTGTACAACATTTATGTATATTCCAGGAGACTGATGGGGTTTTCTTTCTATGTACCATCTTTATCAAGTTTTATTATCAGGTTAACATAAATCATGTAACACCCCATCATTTTCCATGCACTGGAAGAATTTATCATGGGGATCATAGTCCCTTGGAAAATAAGAAATGATTCTGGTAAACACATCCTTCTTTGGACCCATTTTCCTTTAGAAAACTCTAATGGAGTTTTCGGTTTCCTCCATTGCTACAGGCACATCAATAACACTGTTCATATTTGTTATTTTTTTCTAAGTTCATTGCAGTAATCAATATTCTATAGAAATTGTCCATTTCATTAAGATTTTAGATTTCTCAATTTCACTGAGATTTTAGAATTCATTTTCATAGAATTTTAATTTTCTTCCCCCTTGCAGTCTTTTAACAGACTTCTTTTCTGTCTCTGTAACTCTGTTCTTTCTCTAATTTTGTTAATTGAGTCTTAAAAAGTTATCTATTTTCACCAGAAGGGCTAGTCCTCTAGATGGCTGAGATTGTAAGGTACAAACATGCGCAGGAAAGGATGTGCTAATTGCATTGTAATAAAGACATTAGAGGTAGCAAAAGGAAAAATATTTTAAACTTAATTTATTTTAATTGGAGGGTAATTACTTATAATATTGTCATGGTTTTGCCACACATTGACATGAATCAGCCACGGGTGAACATGTGTCCCCCATTTTGAACCCTCTCCCTCTTCCTTCCCCATCCCATCCCTCTAGGTTGTCTGAGTGCGCCAGCTTTGAGTGCCCTGTTTTCATGCATCAAACTTGGACTGGTCATCTATTCACATATGGTAATTTACATGTTTCAATGCTATTCTCTCAAATCATCCCACCCTCCCCTTCTCCCACAGAGTCCAAAAGTCTGTTCTTTATATCTATGTCTCTTTTGCTGTCTTGCATATAAGGTCATCATTACATTCTTTCTAAATCCTATATATATATGTGTTAGTATACTGTATTGGTGTTTTTCTTTCTGTCTTACTCCACTCTGTATAATAGGCTCCAGTTTCACCCACCTCATTAGGACTGATTCAAATGCGTTCTTTTTAATAGCTGAGTAAGAAATGATTCATTGGAAAAGACCCTGATGCTGGGAAAGATTGAAGACCAGAGGAGAAGGGAATGACAGAAGATAAGATGGTTGGATGGCATCACTGACTCAATGGACATGAGTTTGGGTAAACTCTGGGAGTTGGTGATGGACAGGGAGGCCTAGTGTGCTGCAGTCCATGGGGTTGCAAACAGTCAGACATGACTGAGCGACTGAACTGAACTAAATATTCCATTGTGTATATGTACCACAACTTTCTTATCCATTCTTCTGCTGATGGACATCTAGATTGCTTCCATGTCCTAGCTATTGTAAACAGTGCTCTGTTGAGAAAGAAAAATAGTACCTTTATTAAATGAAATACTTCTTTACTAGTAAGAAAAACAAGATTAGGTTTTCTGTGGATGAGAAATATTGTCTGTGCTGGTAACATAATAATGTTTTTAATATTCTATTATCCCCTTTTAAATAACTATTGTATCTTAATAGGCAAGTATATTTATCAAAGAAAATATCTTCAAATATAGGCAGTATGGACTAAGGCTTATATTTATACAGAAAAAGTACACTGAAAATCAAGAAATGTGTTGGCTGGTCATGATACAAGGCTGGGAAAACTGTTTTAAGCATTTCAGCTTCTTCTTGTTCATCCTGTACCAATAGGGGATGATCCTGGCCCCATCTTCAGCCTCCAAGGGTATTTTGACAGTGAGTAAGGAAATATACAAAGCATTTTGAATTTTTATAAATGGATGGTTAATAAGAAAATGCAAAGTTGTTTAAAAATATATTTAAAGACATATCTTTCCTGGCTAACATTAATATACTTGGGTCTTTACCAGAATATTTATCATGTGCTTTAATTTGTTTTTGACCAAGCTAAGTGAAATCAAGGTTATTAAAGAACTGCAGCCTCTCATCTCGAAGCAGCACTGTAACTCCTCCCTTAGGTACAGGGAACCGGCAGTGCTCAACATCAGGCTGTCTCCATATTGAAATAGCTAGAGCTGTTTCCCGAGGAAGCCTTCCTTATTTATATTGTTGGCCCTCTCCTCTTCTATCAGCAAGCACAAGTACAATGAGATCCCAGAACAAATGAGCTTATTAAGATCATGCTTAGACATATCGTTTTTCAAATCACACTCTACAAGACAGATATGCTGGCAAAGCTGTAATAAATGTCAAGGCTCAAGGCATCCACCATTCTTTTCAGCAGCCGATGGCTTGGCTAGAAAAGCTTTTCATAAATTTTAGTGCACACCTGTCAACTGGCAGGTGTGATAGTCTGCTATCACAGAGCCTGAGCTGTGATTTCTGGGCTGGCAAAGCCATCATCGATTTCAGAGCAATCATGTGCTTTTCTCTGTTTGTGACCAATGAAATCTATGTGATCACACTGAGAATCGGTGCGTCTTGGCAGACCCGCCAGTGCTACTCATCACATAGAGATTATTTTAGATCGGCTGCCATGAAGTGTTATTTCCCATTTGTTAACACAATGGGGTTTCATGACAACAACTGAAATATATTCATTTGTGTGGGGGTTTTGTATTTACAGTTACCAAACCCATTCCACCTTTCAAGTACTCTTTTAACCTTTCACAATCAATCTTCTACCTGAAACAACTGCATGCTAATTATGTCACACTTTACGTTAGGGGAAAAAAAAATTATTTTAATAAGATAAATTTGTGAGTTAGAAATAAACTTTTGATCCAGATCACATGAACTAAAATTGTATGCCATATGCATGCATATACGTGTGTGTGTGTCTGTGTGTGTATGTACATGCGTATGTGTATGTTTAGAAAGCTTCTCAAAGGAAATTCAAACTGTTAATAGCAACACCACTAAAGATAAAAGGAGATTTGGAGAGAGGAAAGTCAAGGATCTTCCATTTTCTTTTCTATATATTATGATAATACTTGGATTTCCATGATAATATATTCATATATTCCTGTGTAATAAAAAAGTAAACTTTAAAACAGAGAAACCTAAATATTGATATCAAGAAGAAAATAGGGCCCCAAAGGCCACAGTGAGATCAACAACGCCACGTATTTATGGAGTGCTTTCATAGACACTGTGTCGCTAAACCCTCACAGACACTTGGTGAGATGGCTGAATGAGATTCTAGCATTCGCACTTACATAGGCAAAGTCTGAAATTTAATGAGGCTCAGAGACATGGCTAAGTTTTCAGTTAAGTTCCTAAGTTAGGACTAAGAACCTGAGTCTTCCAGCATGATTGAAGCTTCTGTTGCCTTAAGTAAGCCCTACTCTCCTCTTCATTTTCTGCTCTGAAAACATCAACAACAAATATATTCTTACTGTCCTTACATTTGCTATAAAACTCTTTTTCTCATTTTAGGTACTTCTGACATATATATATATATATATATATATATAGTATATATTTCAAGTTATCAATATAGTCACAGTTTTATATTAATTGAAACAGATCAATCACTTCATAGAATTGCTTAGACATAAACAAATACAGAAACGTGCACAAAAATTTTAATACTAAGCTTTCCACTTAAGAAAAAATAACTGTAATTATGTTCAGCAAAACTTTTTTTCAAAATCATCCCAAGGGCAAAGCCTCTGGTTTTTCTAATGAATGCTTGCCATAAATACCATTCAAGAAAATAGCTCCTAAGTGAATATATTAATTTCCATTAATGGCATCAGTTCAGTTCAGTTCAGTTCAGTCTCTCAGTTGTGTCTGACTCTTTGTGACCCCATGAATAGCAGCACGCCACGCCTCCCTGTCCATCACCACACCAACTCCTAGAGTTCACTCAGACTCACGTCCATCGAGTCAGTGATGCCATCCAGCCATCTCATTCTCGGTCATCCCCTTCTCCTCCTGCTCCCAATCCCTCCCAGCATCAAAGTCTTTTCCAATGAGTCAACTCTTCGTGTGAGGTGGCCCAAGTACTGGAGTTTCAGCCACAGCATCATTCCTTCCAAAGAAATCCCAGGGTTGATCTCCTTCAGAATGGACTGGTTGGATCTCCTTGCAGTCCAAGGGACTCTCAAGAGTCTTCTTCAACACCACAGTTCAAAAGCATCAATTCTTTGGCACTCAGCCTTCTTCACAGTCCAACTCTCACATTTCAGAATTAATAGCAATTCAGCAGTTGGGCACAGGTACACTTACAAAAAAGTAATCTAGTAACCAATAATTACTTAAGACAAAAGTTTCATGTGAAAATTTTAGGAAAATGCTCACCTTCCCACCCCCTCTATATCTCCAAGTCTCTACATCTTTATAATAAAAAAAATAATTTATAATTATTTTCCTTTTCTCAACCCCTTTTGCAAATGATTTAGAGGAGAGAATAGATATCGGGAAAGGGCTCATATTTGTTTTGACACAAAACATAACAAATATGCCAATTTACATGCACAAAGACTGCGTTCGCATACTAAAGATTCCCGATATAGCCCATGGAATTCTCCAGGCCAGAATACTCGAGTGGGTAGCCATTCCCTTCTCTAGAGGATCTTCCTAACCCAGGGATTGAACCAGGTCTCCTGCACTGCAGGCAGATTCTTTACCAGCTGAGCCACCAGGGAAGCCCAAAGATTCCCTGGTGACCTACAAACCACACCTGCAGCCTTGGCGAGGAGTCTGGTGATTGCTAACTTTGTTCCTGGCCCTCTGAGGAACTACAGTTGAGGGTGTGGATGAGGGGGAAATGTTTTGCAGGGGGATTCAAAATTTCCAAAGTCAAGGAAGTCAACCACAGTGAACCATCACAACTACCAGATAGCTAGATCTCACACGCTTTATGAAAGCACCATGCTGTCCTTCAGCTCTGTCACTGTTTGAAACTGGCCCCCTTTAAGCTTTCCTCAGAAGACCAGGTACAGGCAACTAGCTGACCTCCCTTTGGGGCTGCTACCGGCACCTCTGAACTGGAAACATCAGCTCTGCTCTCTACCAGGTCATAGGGTACTCTCAGCCCCACATTCACTCTGGCAGACGTTGACCAAAGCCATTATCAATTGAACACAAAGACATGTTACACTATGTAATTTTGGAAACACAGTTGAAAAGGGAAACACAGTTGAAAAGCAATGGCCATTGCTTATCATCTCCCCTTTTCAACTGTGTTTCCAAAATTACATAGTGTAACATGTCTTTGTGTTCAATTGATAATGGCTTTGGTCAACGTCTGCCAGAGTGAATGTGGGCTGAGAGTACCTATGACCTGGTAGAGAGCAGAGCTGATGTTTCCAGTTCAGAGGTGCCGGTAGCAGCCTCAAAGGGAGCAGGATATAAAATCAACACTCAGAAATCCCTTGCATTCCTATACACTAATAATGAGAAAGTAGAAAAAGAAGTCAAGGAAACAATCCCATTCACCATTGCAACGAAAAGAATAAAATACTTAGGAATATTCCTACCTAAAGAAACTAAAGACCTATATATCGAAAACTATAAAACACTGATGAAAGAAATCAAAGAGGACACTAATAGATGGAGAAATATACCATGTTCATGGGTTGGAAGAGTCAATAGAGTGAAAATGAGTATACTACCCAAAGCAATCTACAGATTCAATGCAATTCCTATCAAGCTACCAGCAGTATTTTTCACAGAACTAGATCAAATAATCTCAAGATTTGTATGGAAATACAAAAAACCTCAAATAGCAAAAGCAATCTAGAGAAAGAAGAATGGAACTGGAGGAATCAACTTGCCTGACTTCAGGCTCTACTACAAAGCCACAGTCATTAAGACAGTATAGTACTGGCACAAAGACAGAAATATAGATCAATGGAACAAAATAGAAAGCCCAGAGATAAATCCACACACCTATGGACACCTTATCTTCGACAAAGGAGGCAAGAATATACAATGGGGTAAAGACAGTCTCTTTAACAGGTGGTGCTGGGAAAACTGGTCAACCACTTGTAAAAGAATGAAACTAGACCTCTTTCTAACACCATACACAAAAATAAACTCAAAATGGATTAAAGATCTAAATGTAAGACCAGAAACTATAAAACTCCTAGAGGAAAACATAGGCAAAACACTCTGACATAAATCACAGCAGGATCCTCTATGATCCACCTCCCAGTATAATGGAAATAAAAGCAAAAATAAACAAATGGGATCTAATTAAAATTAAAAGCTTCTGCACAACAAAGGAAACTATAAGCAAGGTGAAAAGACAGCCTTCTGAATGGGAGAAAACAATAGCAAATGAAACAACTGACAAACAACTAATCTCAAAGATATACAAGCAACTTATGCAGCTCAACTCCAGAAAAATAAACGAGCCAATCAAAAATTGGGCCAAAGAACTAAATAGGCATTTCTCCAAAGAAGACATATGGATGGCTAACAAACACATGAAAAGATGCTCAACATCACTCATTATCAGAGAAATGCAAATCAAGACCACAATGAGGTACCATTTCATACCAGTCAGAATGGCTGCGATCCAAAAGTCTACAAGCAATAAATGCTGGAGAGAATGTGGAGAAAAGGGAACCCTCTTACACTGCTGGTGGGAATGCAAACTAGTACAGCCACCATGGAAAACAGTGTGGAGATTCCTTTAAAAATTGCAAATAGAACTGCCTTATGATCCAGCAATCCCACTGCTGGGCATACTCACTGAGGAAACCAGAATTGAAAGAGACACATGTACCCCTATGTTCATTGCAGCACTGTTTATAATAGCCAGGACATGGAAACAACCTAGATGTCCATCAGCAGATGAATGGATAAGAAAGCTGTGGTACATATACACAATGGAGTATTACTCAGCCCTTAAAAGAATACATTTGACTCAGTTCTAATGAGATGGATGAAATGAGCCGATTATACAGAGTGAAGTAAGCCAGAAAGAAAAACACCAATACAGTATACTGATACGTATATATGGAATTTAGAAAGATAGTAATGATGACCCTCTATGTGAGACAACAAAAGAGACACAGAGGTATAGAACGGACTTTTAGACTCTGAAGGAGAGGGAGAGGGTGGGATGATTTGGGAGAATGGCATTGAAACATGTATACTATCATGTAAGAAACGAAGCGCCAGTCTATGTTCAATACAGGATGCAGGATGCTTGGGGCTGGTGCACAGGATGATCCAGGAGATGATATGGGGTGGGAGGTGGGAGGGGACTTCGGCATTGGGAGATCGTGTACACCTGTGGCTGATTCATGTCAATGTATGGCAAAACAAATACAGTATTGTAATGTAGAATAAAGTATTTAAAAAAATAAATTAAAAAAATAAAAAAGCAATAAATAAATAAAGTCAGCAGGAAAAAGAATGCAACCATCTCCAAAACAAAACAAAACAAGGATTGAGAACTATTGTTTCATTCCTTTCCCAGTTGAGCCCACCTCTGCTGCTTGCCCGGTGACTCTTGGGAATGGGCAAGCATTTCCCATGACTACCTGTTGAACTGAAACATCCAGGCCCTGGAGATGACTATGATTTTTACATCCTGTACCTTCTTCTGATGTCCCTAAATCTGCACTAGCAGTTACCCAACTAGGGTCTTCCTGAATGGAAGAGCTACAAGAGTTCTGTCTTTTTCTATGTGAATTTAGAGGCAACACAAATTCATCCCATTTAAGTGATAGCCATTTGGATATTTGTCTTATTTCCAACATTTTTATGTCTTCCAATTGCTACAATGTATTTAATGTGTATGAGGTATATTTTTAACAGCTTTACATTGGTTAATTAAATGACTGAATCCTAAAACACAACTCTAAGAAGATACTACTATTACCTACATTTTTATAAATGAGTAAATCAAGCCCTAGAAAGACTGGGGAATTTTAGAGCAGATATATGGTAAGTATCATCTTGCTCTTGAGTCTGGGATCTGAACTGCTATGTGATGCTATTTCATTTCCTAATTTCTCTGCCCACTTGTTCTTCCTCTGCCTGTATTTCTAGGCAGTGGACCAGGACAGTCAAAATTTCTAGGTTCCCTAGACATCTGATATAGTTAGCCTCATGTACTGAAAAATAAACTAATTAAACAATTTATCCTGAAATTAAAAGCCTTGAGATTTTATCTTACTGTATTTGAAAATCTGAAAGAGTAACTAAAAGCTGGCCTTCATAGTTAAAATACTTTCCCTTAGAATGCTTAGGTGGTATACTCCCCAAGCCAAGCAATTTATTGAGAAGTGTTATAGTTTATAAATTACTTTCTACCTCGGGGTCCTAAGAAAATGGGAGAAGGCATATCTAACCTTGAAATCCCTGCTGACCTTCTTAGCTCCTTGTAAGAAATATTCTGGTTCTGTGCACACGCAACTTTCCTTTCAATAGCTATTCAACTTGTCACTTGATGAGGGATTGAGAAGGCTTCTGAATAGAACAGAAAGGACACTTGCACTAATTCCATCCCCAGACAGTGACATTCTATCTCAGATGAAATAAAGCATCAAACATGTTGGTTTTAGAAAAAGTTTAAAGGAAGCTTTGACACTTAAATGATTCTACAGCTTGGTGTCCAGCATGAAAGGGATGTTTTAATTAAAGTCTTACTCTGCTACATTTGGTTGGGCATTTTCCTCTTTCCTTCTTCTCCCCTGGCACTAGGAGCCCAGCACTGGTCTGGGTACCAAAAGTACAGAGACAGTGCCTATGGTATCATCCCTGCTCTCCAGGATTTCAGTTGGTTTCTACAACAATTTCAGCTCCCTGAGACGCATCGTTTGCAGGGGCAGATTTATTTTCATATTTTAGGCTGCCAGCTTCCCAAGCTCAAATTTTAAGTCACATTAATTGTTCCATTGTTCTCTCTAACTGTCATCCCAATGGCCTTGGAAACAAATACCTACATCTTGGCCTAAACTGATGATCAAAAGTTGTAAGTAAATGAATGAAGCAGTGGAGACTATCAATCCAAAGGAAATGCTCATTAAATGCTGACATGGAAGCCATTAATGCTTGATTAGTTGCAGGGAGTGTAATCAGACTCCTGATTAGTTCAAAACTGTGATCTGCAGGCAGACTATGCAATCCTGAACAAAATGGGGCTTTTCCCAATCTAGCTAGATTCCTATGAGGTAAGGATTTAAAGGAGACATAGGATCTATAAATAGCTTCTCTGCTGCAAGGATCGATAGTTGAGAAATTTAAGCAGACAGTAAATAGCTCAGCTGGTTCATTTCTCTGATGTTCTTGCAATAAAGACTTGGCTGACTGCCTTTTAAAATTTTTTAGGGCTTTGTTGCATTCAGTTTGATATGAAACGGTGGCTTTTACCGAAGGAAGGTATGAGGTGATTTTTTTTTTTCATTTGTAAAATATAACCACTGTGTTAGTTGTCAAATTGTAAACAAGCTAATGTTTCCCTAGCTGCACTGCTAGAGGTTTTCCTCACACATTAGGTCATCTACTGGCTGCAGTTCTAATATCCTTCACTGAAGGTAGGGCAACTCAACGTACACACAGCTTTATGATCACCCCAAGGCTCTGATTCCATTATTATTTGACCAGGCTGGTGTGAAGAAATAATATAAAAACGGAGGTACCTTTATAGACAACTAGGTGAGGAAAATGCTACTTTAAAAGGCAAGAGAAAAGGAAAAATAGAACAAACAGCTGCCAGGTACTGAGCCCAGTCACGCAGTAAATGCTCAGTGAGTGTGGATTTCACTCTCGACACTGCTGCTGACTCTAACAGAGCTGTGCTGCTACATTATAGACTTTACAGAAATCACTTTTTACAAACATGGGAGGTAAGTGCCATTGTCCATTTACATATTTAAAAAACTGAGGCTAAGAAAGACCAAATGATGTAAGTTCACTCAGCTAGTCAGCTATCCAAACAAAATGGGAACTCCAGTCTGATTCCAAAGCAAAACTCTAACCTGGTTCAGGCTGCCATTGACAATGAGATACTAAGTCAGCATAAGTTGTCAGTCTCTTGCATAGCATACAAAGGCAATTTTCAGTCACTTTGGGGTTAAATAATACACCCAAGAAAATTAGAAATCCAATACATCCAAGAAAATTAGAGATACCAAGGGAACATTTCAAGCAAAGACGGGCACAGTAAAGGACAGAAATGGTATGGAACTGAAGCAGAAGATCTTAAGTAGAGGTGGCAAGAATACACAGAAGAACTTTACAAAAAGATCTTCATGATCACTCACCTAGAGCCAGACATCCTAGAATGAGAAGTCAAGTGGGCCTTAGGAAGCACCACTATGAACAAAGCAAGTGGAGGTGAAGGAACTCCAGTTAAGCTATTTCAAATCCTAAAAGATGATGCTGTGAAAGTGATGTACTCAATATGCCAGCAAATTTGGAAAACTCAAAAATGGACCCAGGACTGGAAAAGGTCAGTTATCGTTCCAATCCCAAAGAAAGGCAATGCCAAAGAATGTTCAAACTACTGCATGATTGCACTCATCTCACAAAGTAATGCTCAAAATTCTCCAAGCTAGGCTTCAACAGTACATGAACCATGAAATTCCAGATGTTCAGTTTGGATTTAGAGAAGGCAGAGAAACCAGAGATCAAATTGCCAACATCCACTGGATTATCAAAAAAGCAAGAAAGTTCCAGAAAAACATCTACTTCTGCTTTATTGACTATGCCAAAGCCTTTGACTGTGTGGATCACAACAAACTGTGGAAAATTCTAAAGAGATGGGAATACCAGACTACCTGACCTGCCTCCTGAAAATCTGTATGCAGGTCAGGAAGCAACAGTTAGAACTGGACATGGAACAACAGACTGGTTCCAAACTGGGAAAGGAGTAAGTAAAGGCTATGTATTGTCACCCTGCTTACTTAATTTATATGCAGGGTACATCATGTGAAATGTCAGGCTGGATGGAGCACAGGCTGGAATCAAGATTGCCAGGAGAAATATCAGTAACATCAGATATGCAGATGATACCACCCTTGTGGCAGAAATTGAAGAAGAACTAAAGAGTCTCTTAATGAAAGTGAAAGAAGAGAATGAAAAAGTTGGCTTAAAGCTCAACATTCAGAAAACTAAGAACATGGCATCCAGTGCCATCACATCATTGCAAAAGATGAGGAAACAGTGGAAACATTGACAGACATTATTTTTAGGGGCTCCAAAATCACTGTAGATGATAACTGCAGCCAAGAAATTAAAAGACTCTTGCTCCTTGGAAGAAACGCTATGACCAATCTAGTCAGCCTATTAAAATGCAGAGTCATTACTTTGTCAACAAAGGTCCATCTAGTCAAAGCTATGGTTTTTCCTATAGTCACGTATGGATGTGAAAGTAGGACTATAAAGAAAGCTGAGCACCAAATAATAGATGTTTTTGAAATGTGGTGTTGGAAAAACTCTTAAGAGTCCCTTGGACTGCAAGGAGTTCCAACCAGTCCATCCTAAAGGAGATCAGTCCTGAATATTCATTGGAAGGACTGATGCTGAAGCTGAAACTCCAACAGTTTGGCTTCCTGATGCGAAGAACTGACTCATTGGAAAAGACCCTGATGCTGGGAAAGATTGAAGGCAGGAGGAGAAGGGGACAACAGAGTATAAGATGGTTGGATGGCATCACTGACTAGATGACATGAATTTGAGCAAGCTTCAGAAACTGGTGATGGACAGGAAATCCTGGCACGTTTCACTCATGGAGTCACAAAGAGTTGGACACGACTGAGTGACTAAACTGAACTGAATACACCCAAACCTTACTTGCCCATTGTGGTAGCTCACAATAAAGTAATTGTATGTGTGTATATATATATTTTTAATAAAAATGGGGTTGCTTTTTATATTACATATGTCATTTTCTTCTTATAACAGTATTCCAGTGCATTCTTTCAAGTTAGCACATACTGATCAACATATTTTCCTCATAACTTCATTCCACTTCATAGTAGAATAAACTATTTGCATCTGAACATTCCACTATTAGAGAGCATACAGGTTGTTTTCAGATTTTACCTTAACAATGCTACTATAAAGAGTGTCTATATGTGTATACAAGATATACACGCACACACAAACAGACACACATATACATAGATTTTTATTTATTTATATGTGTTTGTGTGTGTGTGTGTATATACATACACACATAGGCAAATACATTCAAGACTGTATTCCCATTGATAGCTTCCAAATGTAGAATGACTGGCCAAACAGGTACCATTGTTTCTGAACTATTTAATTGCATTTTACATCCACCATAAATGCATGTATGTTTCTCCATTTCTTCTCTATATCTGACTTATTCCTATTCTTGGTTTTTGACAATCTGGTTGTTAAAAAGTGACGTCAATATTATTTTTATATTTCCTGATTAGTCAAGATGTTCCCAGGTGGCTCTGTGATAAAAAACCCTCCTGTCAACACTGCAGAGGCAGGTTTGATCCCTGGGTCGGGAAAATCCACTGAAGAAGATGATGGCAATCCACTCCAGTATTCTTGCCTGGAGAATCACATGCACAGAGGAGCCTGCTGGGCTACAGTCAATGGGGTCGCAAAGAATCAGACTCAACTGACCAAATGAGCACAGAAAGATATTCAAGTATGGTTACATTTGACTATTTCTACTAAGTATTCATTATAAAGGTGTCCCTTTATCTGTTTGGCTGTGTTTTTATTAAGTTGTATAAACTCACAGTGTGCTACTGTTAAGGGCTGTGAAGATCTGAGATTTTGTCCTATTTGCAAACAATTAGTCTACTGTAGTTTTGTGGATGCTAGAAGAAGACACAAGATACCTAGATCAGAGACCAAGGGCACTATTTCTCATATCACAGGAGGCCTCATGAGTGTCAGCATATTTGTGTCAGTTCCCTGCCTCCAAATCCCTTCGAGGTGCCAGATGATGTCTGCACATACAGTGGGTTGTACTACAGGAAAGAAACCCAGCCATAAGCATGCCTGTTCTTTGCCTTGGAGGGAGACACAGTCTTTGTCTTCCAAGGATATTTGCTAGTCATATATCTTTGAAAAAATTAGTCCTGAGCAAAACAGAGTTAATGCCTTGTTCATAAGACTGGCAGAAACACAAAAGACCCAAGGAAAATAGGCTATTAGCAATTCAGCTATTACTGAAATCAGCCTTTGATCAAATATATTGCACACTTTTTCTCTCAATCACCACCTATAATAGCATTTCTATTTTGTCAATGTCTCTCCTCCTTCCTGTGGTCCTTGGTCTGCTATGCATACTATTTTCATGTTAGATTTAAAAGTATTCTTGTTCAGTCACTCAGTTGTGTCTGAATCTTTGCAATCCCATGAACTGCAGCACACCAGGCTTTCATGTCCTTCGCCATCTCCCAGAGTTTGCTCAAACTCATGAACATTGGGTCAGTAATGCCATCCAACCATCTTATCCTCTTTTGTCCCCTTCTCTTCCTGCCTGTAATGTTTCCTACCATCAGAGTCTTTTCCAGTGAATCAGCTCTTTGCATCAGGTGGCCAAAGTATTGGAGATGCAGCTTCACCATCAGTCCTTCCAATGAATATTCAGGGTTTATTTCCTTTAGGATTGACTGGTTGGATCTCCTTGCAGTCAAGGGAGATTCTCAAGAGTCTTCTCAACACCACAATTTGAAAGCATTAATTCTTTAGCACTTAGCCTTCTTTATGGTCCAACTCTCACATCCATAGATGATTACTGGAAAAACCATAGCTTTGATTATATGAACCTTTGTCAGCAAAGCAATGTCTCTGCTTTTTAATACCCTGTCTAGGTTTGTCATAGCTTTCTTTCAAGGAGCAAACGTCTTTTAATTTCATGGCTACCATTACCATCCACAGTGATTTTGGAACCCAAGAATATAAACTCTGTCACTATTTCCATTGTTTCCCCATCTATTTGCCAAGAAGTGATGGGACTGGATGCCATGACTTAAGGTGTTTTTTAAAATATAAATTTATTTATTTTAATTGGAGGTTAATTTCTTTACAATATTAAGTCAGCTTTATCACTCTCCTCTTTCACTTTCAAGAGGCGCTTTAGCTCCTCTTCACTTTCTGCCATTAAGGTGGTGTCATCTGCATATTGAAACGATATCCCTAATTTTGGTACAAATTATTGCTTTCTTCCTGGTTTAAATGAGAACAGGTTATTTTCTAATTGGCACTTTATGAAAGCTGCCAATTTACATGTCCATTATTTCTGGTTTTGTACTGATAAATGTGGAATAAAAGGCATAGAAAGGGAAGCTCATGTGGACTTTTGCCCCATCAAAATGAAGACTTAAAGTTAGTAACTCCTTTCTATCAACTAAATTGCCACAGATTCAAACAATTAGCAATATTAGAATCATGCACAGAAGAAGATACAGATACTGAAGCAGATCAATGTTTTGTGACACTTGAAGTGGTATTTGAAGTATGAAAACACAAAATTACAAATACAACATCATACAAATACATCATTACAAATACAACATACATCTGGCCTGTACAAATGTGAAGCTCTGAAGTGTCAGCCAAGCTCATTCAGATTCTTAGTAAATCTGCTCTATCTGGTAAAGGATATGAAAAAGAAAATTGAAGCCAATTACAAGATGACATTTTTGCTTTTCTGGGCCATAGTACTGCTTTATAGCTCAGCTAAGTATATAGCTTTGATCCCTCATGGAAAACTTTCCACAGTCTCTGCCCTTTCTGACCTCATATTATAGTGAACCTCAGTTTGAGGTGAATGATGTTTTGTGGAGTATATTCACTGGGTGGAAAAGTAATCACATCAGATCCAGCAGGATTACCTTAGTACTGGGGCACAGGGGGGACAGGAGTGGATCCTAAAGCAATTTATCCTACAGGTGCCTTCCTGTGACCTCTCAACAGTTTGTAAGGGTGCTAAAATCTGTGCTAAATGGATTTGGAAGGCAAGCAAAGAGTTTCAGAAGTACCAGAATATACAGAGTGACCTTTAAGAATGTGCATGAAATGAACTGGGATGAAGTATTTTCAGACAACCTTTAGTTCTTCCTGTATGTGTTTATGTCTCCATATATAAATATATAAAAATGTGTGTGTGCATATATATATATATATATCTTAATACAACAGCAATTGGCTTAGCTGTCTCTTTTTCTCTGAGTTGCTCCAGTCACTTGGTTCATGTTTTACAGTTAGCTGTAAAAC
The DNA here is from genome assembly GCA_917880005.1 of Nanger dama. Lineage (NCBI taxonomy): Eukaryota > Metazoa > Chordata > Mammalia > Artiodactyla > Bovidae > Nanger > Nanger dama. The sequence continues at coordinate 17,353,215 of CAKJTW010000010.1, forward strand.
ATAAATAATATTGGTTGAGTGTCTAATATGTCAGAGAAGGCAATGGCATTCCACTCCAGTACTCTTGCCTGGAAAATCCCATGGATGGAGGAGCCTGGTGAGCTGCAGTCCATGGGGTCACTGAGGGTCGGACACGACTGAGCGACTTCACTTTCACTTTTCACTTTCATGCATTGGAGAAGGAAATGGCAACTCACTCCACTGTTCTTGCCTGGAGAATCCCAGGGATGGGGGAGCCTGGTGGGCTGCCGTCTATGGGGTTGCATAGAGTCAGACATGACTGAAGTGATTTAGCAGCAGCAGCCTAATATGTATATGGTATTCTATAAACCATAAACACATAAAAATTATTACAACACTCCCAAATGGCAACCCACTTCAGTATTCTTGCCTGGAGAATCCTATGGACAGAGGAACCTGATTGGCTACAGTCCATAGAGTTGCACAGGGTCCGACATGACTAGAGGAACCCAGCATGCATGCCCAAGTTTTATAAAGCTTACAGTCTTATAGAAATAAGGGCTTCCCTGGTGGCTCAGTTGGTAAAGAATCCACCTGCAATGCGGGAGACCTGGGTTCAATCCCTGGGTTGGGAAGATCTCCTGGAGAAGGGAATGGATACTTATTCCAGTATCCTGGCCTGGAGAACTCCATAGACTGTATAATTCATGGGGTCACAAAGAGTCAGACAAAACTGAACGACTTTCATTTCACTTCACTTATAGAAATAAAGCCAGTTCACAGATCTCTCCAGTATTGGTTAGACTATGCCTAGTGGCATGAGAGAGTAATGGACAGTTATTTAAGTTTAAAGTAGAAATGTTTCTTAGAGGGAGTATCATTTAAGATGATACCTGAACAATGAGGTTGCCTACAATGTAGACACAGGGAAAGTGTTCCAGCCAGATTAAAAGGGCAAAGCCCCGAGGAACAGAACTTGCCGGGAACAGGAAGTAGTCCAACTGTACTTGGAAGATACAGTAAAATTAAAGAGAGTGAGCAAGTGGTGGCATGACATCACTGAGATCTTTGCACTCCTGCCAAGTGTAAAAACATTAAGGTAATATAGTCAATGGGGAGACATTCCTCAGGGGAATAGACTGAACAGAGAAGTAATGTTGGGAAGTCTCCCTGAAAGAAGTATGTAGAATAAGGGAAAGAGATGGGAAAGTACTTTGAGGCCAGGTTAGGACTTCAATAGAGTACACAAAGCATCCTGTTAGGTATGGACTTGAAAAGGTCACTTTCAGATCTCCTTACAGCATTTAAAGTCATGACAGGAATGGGAGGTCCAGGGAGAAAGAAGATGACAATTTTCTGGGAATCTTGCAGCTCTGAGATCCAAAACGGCAATTAGTTTATGTGTGGGATGTTATCATGTTGACTTCTCTCTCTCTCTTTTTTTTACCATATTATATTTACCACTGCTCTAGTGCTCTTTCTACCCCCTTCTTCTATGACTTCACATGTCAAGTGTGCCTGCCAACTTACTTAGCTTTGATAGTTCAGTTCAGTTCAGTCACTCAGTCGTGCCCAACTCTTTGCGACCCCATGAACCGCAGCACGCCAGGCCTCCCTGTCCATCACCAAACTCCCAGAGTCCACTCAAACTCATGTCCATTGAGTCAGTGATGCCATCCAACCATCTCATCCTCTGTCACCCTCTTCTCCTCCTGCCCTCAATCTTTCCCAGCATTAGGGTCTTTTCAAATGAGTCAGCTCTTCGCATCAGGTGGCCAAAGTATTGGAGTTTCAGCTTCAACATCAGTCCTTCCAATGAACACTCAGGACTGATCTCCTTTAGGATGGACTGGTTGGATCTCCTTGCAGTCCAAGGGACTCTCAAGAGTCTTCTCCAACACCACAGTTCAAAACAAATAATTCTTTGGCGCTCAGCTTTCTTTATAGTAGCAGGTGGATTAAAGCCCCATAAAATCATAGACATCATACAATTTCACCAAAGCAAAGGAAAGTCAATTAATTTTAACGGATATGCAACTTCCTTGAGATATCAAAATAAGGAACTAAAAGTGACAAAACATGCAAACAAAGTTACCACCAACTACCTCCATGTATGTGTGTGTGTGTGTGTGTGTGTGTGTGTGTGTGTGTGTGTAAAGACCACCGAGGGATAGCTCCCCAGAGAGTAAGGGGGAAAAAAATCACAAATGTGGAGAGAATGATGAGGTGGCTGATGTCAGGTGGTGAAGCTGTGCAGTATCTTCATGCCCAAAGAGACTCAAAAGGCTGCAGAATTACTCTGAGGTTTGGGAAGATAGCAGGATAGTAAAGACAGAGACCTTGGTAGCGAGCATGGTTTACTGAGGGGTTTCATATCAACTATGAATTTCTTGGTCCCCTACTTTCACTTCCATCTTGCTCTTATTGTCATAGTCATTCTTACTTAGAAGTGATAGATTCAACAGGAAAGATAATCTAGCATGAAATATTATTCAATGCCATATCCCGATATGTGCTCAGAAGCTCAGTCATGTCCAACTCTCTTGGAACCCCATGGTCTGTAGCCCTCCAGGCTCCTCTGTCCATTGGATTCTCCCAGCAAGAATCCTGGAGTAGGGTGCCATTTGCTCCTCCAGGGATCTTCCCAACCCAGGGATCAAATTTGTGTCTCTTACATATTATGTGTTGACAGGGGGATTCTTTACCACTGTGGCAAGCTCTCATATCCCTATGAAGTACATCTTTTCATGCATTTTCATATCTCTCAGTTCTTTAAGGCAGAATCGTGTAATTTTGATTTTGCCTACAAAATATCAACAGATTCAGTTATAACTAGAGACAGAATGTGAGTCAAGAGTTCACAATAATTTATTTTTGTGCCAGGAAAGTAGATCACACACTGAGAAGTAGGTCTACCTGGAATCACTTAGAAATGACTTAATAAATTTTGCTGCTAAAACTGGCACATTTGTTCAAAATTTCACTGTGCCCATTACCAGATAATATGGTGGGAATAATCACTTAGGCTAGAAATCAGGATTCTAGGAGTGGTCTTTATCATTACTGAGTTTGTCATATCCTGCAGAACTGCTTTGAATATATAGTGTAGCAAGGTAAATATAAATATCCATAAACTGCAAAGGCATATATAAATGAAAACTCTTATACTATTATTATAAAATATTTCATAATTTCCTATGGCACTCAAATTCTAGTGTTGGTGAACTTTGGAGAAGGATATTAGAAATGGCTGAAATGCCTAGGCATCCAGATCTTCTCTATGACCAGTCCCTATTTACCAACTGCACAATGACCATCCAGCCGCCAGCAAGCAGTTTGCCCTCACAAGAAACTAAGTCTGAAAACTGTTAGAAAATATATCCAAAGGACACACCCGGGTTTTATCTGACCTAAAGCTTATAGTTTAATGACCTTTTATAGAAAAAACAAATATTACATAAACACATAATTTGGCAGAAAAGAATGAACATATGCTTAGAATGAGGAAAGAAATAACAATCACAAATTTTAAAACACTGACAAATAGGTCAAAAATACAAATTCTAGGATAATAATAAAAATTCAATAAACATCTGACAATCTAAAGAGTTTTTTCATAAAATTTTCAGCTTATACTTTTATAACCTTTTCATATAACCATAATTTTGTGATACCATTATCCATAGAGAAAACAAAATGACAATTTAGTCTTTAATATAATAGATTGAAAACTATTCTTTTTACTATTGATAATTGAAATGTATAAAATATGGCTCTTCGCACTTCAGTTCAGTTCAGTCGCTCAGCCATGTCTGACTCTTTGCGACCCCACGAATCACAGCATGCCAGGCCTCCCTGTCCGTCACCAACTCCCAGAGTTCACCCAAACTCATGTCCATCGAATCAGTGATGCCATCCAGCCATTTCATCCTCTGTCATCTCCTTCTCCTCCAGCCCCTAATCCCTCCCAGCATCAGAGTCTTTTCCAATGAGTCAGCTCTTTGTATGAGGTGGCCAAAGTATTGGAGTTTCAGCTTTAGCATCAGTCCTTCCAATGAACACCCAGGACTGGAACAACCAGTCTGTTGTTCCATGTCCAGTTCTAACTGTTGCTTCCTGACCTGCATATAGGTTTCTTAAGAGGCAGGTCACATGATCTGGTATTCCCATCTCTTTCAGAATTTTCACAGTTTATTGTGATCCACACAGTCAAAGGCTTTGGCATAGTCAATAAAGCAGAAATAGGTGTTTTTCTGGAACTCTTGCTTTTTCCATGATCCAGCAGATGTTGGCAATTTGATCTCTGGTTCCTCTGCTTTTTCAAAAACCAGCTTGAACATCTGGAAGTTCATGTATTGCTGAAGCCTGGTTTGGAGAATTTTGAGCATTACTTTACTAGCATGTGAGAGGAGGGCAATTGTGCAGTAGTTTGAGCATTCTTTGGCATTACCTTTCTTTGGGATTGAATGAAAACTGACCTTTTCCAATCCTTTGGCCACTGCTGGGTTTTCCAAATTTGCTGGCATATTGAATGCAGCACTTTCACATCATCATCTTTCAGGATTTGAAATAGCTCAACTAGAATTCCATCACCTCCACTAGCTTTGTTCATAGTGATGCTTTCTAAGGCCCTCTTGACTTCACATTCCATGATGTCTGGCCCTAGGTGAGTGATCACACCATCACGATTATCTTTTCTGACACGTACCCTTTTTGATACCTCAGGTTTGTGCTTTCCATACTAGCAATTTTAATAAATTTATTGGTCTCTTTAAGTTATTATATGCATAGCACCTGTGTCCATGCTAAGTCACTTCAGTTGTGTCCAACTCTTTGTGACTCCATGGACTATAGCCCACCAGGCTCTTCTGTCCATGGGATTCTTCAGGCAAGAATACTGGAACGGGTTGCCATGCCTAAGTCCAGGGGATCTTCCCAATCAAGGGATCAAAGCTATACCACTTATCTCTCTTGCATTGGCAGATGGATTCTTTATCTCTAAAGCCACTTGGGAAGGCCAATATGCATAGTACATTTGTAATTATTGATACTCATTATTTTTTTTAATTTATTCATTTATTTATTTATTTTAAAATTACAATACTGTATTTGTTTTGCCATACATTGACACGAATCAGCCATAGGTGAACACAATCTCCCAATGCCAAAGCCCCTCCCCACCTCCCACCCCACATCCTCTACTTGAATCATCCTGTGCATCAGCCCCATGCATCCTGCATCCTACATTGAACATAGATTGGCACTTCGTTTCTTACAGGAAAATATACATGTTTCATTATTGAAAATATTTCTGATGGGAGAGAAACTTCTGTTTAGACTTGATATCACTAAGAGCTGTATCTTCTGCTTACAACTGCATACATCAGCTTTTTGGAAGGATTTACCACAGATAACTTTGACTCTATACATTTCTACCCTTGTTTCTCTTGTCTTCCCACATATATCCCATAACAGTATCTCTGGGACAAGTTCATATCATGATATGACCTCCAATCCTACACGTTTCTGAGAAGACACCAGGTGAGATGGTACAGTAGAAAACTTCTAGAAGCAAACCCTACTTTGATTCACAGATGTGATAGCATACCTCATAAATATATCTCCTAAAATACACACAGGAATCAGTTCAGTTCAGTTGCTCAGTCGTGTCCAACTCTTTGTGAACCCATGAATTGCAGCGCACCAGGCCTCCCTGTTCATCACCATCTCCTGAAGTTCACTCAGACTCACGTCCATCAAGTCCGTGATGCCATCCAGCCAGCTCATCCTCGGTCATCCCCTTCTCCTCCTGCCCCCAATCCCTCCCAGCATCAGAGTGTTTTCCAAAGAGTCACCTCTTTGCATGAGGTGGCCAAAGTACTGCAGTTTCAGATTTTTTTCAGCTTTCTCATTATTCCTTCCAAAGAAATCCCAGGGCTGATCTCCTTCAGAATGGACTGGTTGGATCTCCTTGCAGTCCAAGAGACTCTCAAGAGTCTTCTCCAACACCACAGTTCTAAAGCATCAATTCTTCGGCGCTCAGCCTTCTTCACAGTCCAACTCTTACATCCATACATGACCACAGGAAAAACCATAGCCTTGACTAGACAGACTTTAGTCGGCAAACTAATGTCTCTGTTTTTGAATATACTATCTAGGTTGGTCATAACTTTTCTTCCAAGGACTAAGTGTCTTTTAGTTTCATGGCTGCAGTCACCATCTGCAATGATTTTGGAGCCCCCAAAAATAAAGTCTGACACTGTTTCCACTGTTTCCCCAATTATTTCCCATGAAGTGATGGGACTGGATGCCATGATCTTAGTTTTCTAAATGTTGAGCTTTAAGCCAACTTTTTCACTCCCCTCTTTCACTTTCATCAAGAGGCTTTTTAGATCCTCTTCACTTTCTGCCATAAGGGTGGTGTCATCTGCATATCTGAGGTTATTGATATTTCTCCCGTCTTCTTGACTCCAGCTTGTGTTTCTTCCAGTCCAGCGTTTCTCATGATGTACTCTGCATACAAGTTAAATAAGCAGGTGACAATATACAGCCTTGACATACTCCTTTCCCTATTTGGAACCAGTCTGTTGTTCCATGTCCAGTTCTAACCATTGCTTCCTGACCTGCATACAGATTTCTCAAGAGGCAGGTTAGGTGGTCTGGTATTCCCATCTCTTTCAGAATTTTCCACAGTTTATTGTGTTCCACACAGTCAAAGGCTTTGGAATAGTCAATAAAGCAGAAATAGGTGTTTTTCTGGAACTCTCTTGCTTTTTCAATGATCTAGTAGATGTTGGCAGTTTCATCTCTGGTTCCTCTGCCTTTTCTAAAACCACCTTGAACATCAGGGAGTTCAAGGTTCATGTATTGCTGAAGCCTGGCTTGGAGAATTTTGAGCGTTACTTTACTAGCATGTGAGATGAGTGCAATTGGGCGGTAGTTTGAGCATTCTTTGGCATTGCCTTTCTTTGGCATTGGAATGAAAACTGATCTTTTTCAGTCCTGTGGCCACTGCTGGGTTTTCCAAATTTGCTGGCATATTGAGTGCAGCACTTTCATAGCATCATCTTTCAGGATTTGAAATAGCTCAACGAGAATTCCACCTCCACTAGCTTTGTTCGTATGTGATGCTTTCTAAGGCCCAGTTGACTTCACATTCCAAGATGTCTGGCTCTAGATTAGTGATCACATCATCATGATTATCTGGGTCATGAAGATCTTTTTGTACAGTTCTTCCATGTATTCTTGCCACCTCTTCTTAATATCTTCTGCTTCTGTTAGGTCCATAACATTTCTGTCCTTTATCGAGCCCATCTTTTCATGAAATGTTCCCTTGGTATCTCTAGTTTTCTTGAAGAGATCTCTAGTCTTTCCCATTCTGTTCTTTTCCTCTATATCTTTGCACCAATCGCTGAAGAAGGCTTTCTTATCTCTTCTTGCTATTCTTTGGAACTCTGCATTCAGATCCTTATATCTTTCCTTTTCTCCTTTGTTTTTGCTTCTCTTCTCTTCACAGCTATTTGTAAGGCCTCTCCAGACAGCCATTTTGCTTTTTGCATTTCTTTTCCATGGGGATGGTCTTGATCCTTGTCTCCTGTACAATGTCATGAATCTCATTCCATAGTTCATCGGGCACTCTTGATCAGATCTAGGCCCTTAAATCTATTTCTCACTTCCACTGTATAGTCATAAGGGATTTGATTTAGGTCATAGCTGAATGGTCTATCAGTTTTTCCTACTTTCTTCAATTTAAGTCTGAATTTGGTAATAAGGAGTTCATGATCTGAGCCACATCCTGGTCTTGTTTTTGTTGACTGTATAGAGCTTCTCCATCTTTGGCTGCATAGAATATAACCAATCTGATTTTGGTGTTGACCATCTGGTGATGTCCATGTGTAGAGTCTTCTCTTGTGTTGTTGAAAGAGGGTGTTTGCTATGACCAGTGCATTTTCTTGGCAAAACTCTATTAGTCTTTGTCCTGCCTCATTCCGCATTCCAAGGCTAAATTTGCCTGTTACTCCAGGTGTTTCTTGACTTCCTACTTCAGCATTCCAGTCCCCTGTAATGAAAACGACATCTTTTGGGGGTGTAAGTTCTAAAAGGTCTTGTAGGTCTTCATAGAACCATTCAACTTCAGCTTCTTCAGCGTTACTGGTTGGGGCATAGATTTTGGATAACTGTGATATTGAATGGTTTGCCTTTGAGACAAAAAAGAGATCATTCTGTCGTTTTTGAGATTGAATCCAATACTTGCATTTCAGACTCTTTTGTTGACCATGATGGCTACTCCATTTCTTCTGAAGGATTCCTGCCTACAGTAGTAGATATAATGGTCATCTGAGTTAAATTCACCCATTCCAGTCCATTTTAGTTTGCTCATTCCTAGAATGTCAATGTTCACCCTTGCCATCTCTTGTTGACCACTTCTAATTTGCCTTGATTCATGGACCTGACATTTTAGGTTCCTATGCAATATTGCTCTTTACAGTATCAAATCTTGCTTCTATCACCAGTCACATCCACAGCTGGGTATTGTTTTTGCTTTGGCTCCATCCCTTCATTCTTTCTGGAGTTTTTCTCCACTGATCTCCAGTAGCATATTGGGCACCTAATGACCTGGGCGGTTCCTCTTTTGGTATCCTATCATTTTGCATTTTCATACTGTTCATGGGGTTCTCAAGGCAAGAATACTGAAGTGGCTTGCCATTCCCTTTTCCAGTGGACCACGTTCTGTCTACCCAAGCTAAATATATCCCTGAGTTTACTTCCCTTGCCTACAGCCTCAAAATTTCTGTAGTCACACAAATCTTGTCATACAGGACAGGATATAATTAGGATCCTAGTAGGAGACAGAATTCTTCACCGGGAATAGTCAAAATGCCTTTGTCTGCAAATATTTTAAAAGCATATGCCATATGAATACTCTGCTAAGGTCATCTCTGGTTCTTGGAAGCAACTCAAGCAAAAGAGGGCTCTGAGCTTAAGATCAATTAGCCTCATAGTAAGTCTGTGTCTGAATCAATGATGTATGAAACCAAGGAACAAATATTCACTTTGTTAGCCTTTTTCATGAGTATCATTGAAGAAGGAAATGGCAACCCACTCCAGTACTCTTGCCTGGAAAACCCCATGGGCAGAGCAGCCTGGTAGGCTGCACTCCATGGGGTCGCTATGAGTTGGACACGACTGAGCGACTTCACTTCACTCTCACTTTCACAGGAGAATAATATCAGGTGTAGATTAGTGATAGTCAAATTATACTTCTTCAGGCTTGAGCAAGGATCAGGGTGTGAAATCAAGCAGATATTAAAAAAAGGAATTTTAACAGGAAAACAGGATAACAGAGTTGAGATTCTAATGTAGAGTTAGGAAGTATCAGATGAAAGAGATAGGAATATGAAAATTAGTATCAGAGTTCAGGATTACCAAATGAAACCACAGAGGCCACTATACCCAGAGATGCTTTCTCCATTGAACCCTAGTTTTCTGGTAACACCTGGATACAGCCAAAGGCATTCAATATAAGAACTTGTCCACTCCCAGAATATGAAAGAGAAGGTGTTAGTCTAAGTGGTTAAACAGTGACATACATCTCTAATCACCCTGGTCTGGTTGACACTCTAGTGGTTTTCAGAGGAGTTTCTTTCAGATGTGCTACTCTGAATGAGTAATCCAGCTGAGGAGATTAGTGCTTATATGGGCCTGTTAGCAATGGCACTGACACGTTAAGAATGTCCAAACATTTTCTTTTAGGACTATCAGACTTTTTGAGCTTGGGAATTTACAGTCACCAGATATGGAGGGTTAGGGTTAGCACCATCAGAGAGAATCTTTTTATTACCAAAAAGTAAGCAATCTTCCCTAAGCACCCTCCCCCAAACAAACACCTGACATTTCCAGAAAAACATCGCCATACTCTTCGAGTTTAATGTCAAATCTGGGAAGGGAATACCAGTAGTGAAGTTTTGATTAGAGGCCCAATACTTAGTGTGGGTAGTCTAACTGTTTTTCTTAAAATAATCTTTCCTGGGAAAACTACAAAAATTTACAGGGTTCAGGTAGGAGTCAGACAGCAAACTGAACTACACATCCCCTTCCACTGAAACAATATTGCTCAAAGGGACAACCCTAGGTTCACCTGTATTGGAGTTTCTAAGGGTGCTAGCTTAAAATGAATAAATCACCAGCTCACAGAGACTTAAGGAAATGCAAACTCTGCATAAGGGTCTCACAAACATGCATGTCTGACAAGCAACCCAGTGAATTTTTACAACCTTTGCACTAACACCTGAAAAGTGGCAAAGGCTGCCATTAAGGAGTGAGGATGGATTGAAGGAAGGATCCTTAGCCACCATCAGACAGTTCAAGGAATTGCCTCAAATTACATGGCCAGAGACACAGAGGACACTCACATTTGAATTGTCTCTTCCCTCCTCCCTGAGCTGTGCTTGCTGAAGATTAATGCCTTACTCTTTGCAACACCAATTTGACTTTGCTGTTTCCCATTATGGCTCCTTTGCTTTCATTCTCTACCTCTTTTGTCAGATACAACTTCATTTGGATGTTCCCATGGTCCTTCTGTGGAGAAGGAAATGGCAACCCAGTCCAGTGTTCCTGGTTAGAGAATCCCAGGGACAGAGGAGCCTGGTGGGCTGCCGGCTATGGGGTTGCACAGAGTCGGACATGACTGAAGCGACTTAGCAGCAGCAGCAGCATGGTCCTCTTGTGCTTTCTGGACTCACTAGATTGAGTGGAACCTCAAATCCAACCAATGCTCAGTGATATTCTTTCCCTCTGTGACATTTCTAAAGTGTTACCATGTGATTTTGGCTTGATTGGCAATTGAAAGGGAACTCTGGGACACTTCTCTCTTTTTAAACACCGCTAATCATAAAAACCATGGTCCTTATCACATATCAAACTATATCTCTCTATAATTAGCACCATTGCTCAGAGGTCTGCCTTCTGGTCATATACTTCAGGCAATTGAGTTCCTCTTCCACATGACAGCTATGGCTATATTTTTACTGATGAGTCTTTAGCTTTGCATGTTTTATAATGTACTCTGTGCATGTGAAATGAGAATTGTCTCAATTGCCATCCCTATGATTTTACATTCCTAACCATGCCCTCATTAAATAAAAACTCCAACAAAACTGTCCTAGAAGAGTTTTTGTTTGTGCTGTTTCAGTGTGTGCATGCTCAGTCACTTTAGTCAGGTCTGAATCTTGGCCACCCCACGGACTGTAGCCCATCAGACTCCCCTGTCCATGGGATTCTCCAGGCAAGAATACTGGAGTGGATTGTCATGCCCTCCTCCAGGGAATCTTCTGACCCAGTGATCAAGCCTGCATCTCTGTGTCTCCTGCATTGCAGGCAGATTTACTAACTGAGCAATCACTGCTTCAACAGTGGTTCTCAAACCAGGGCAGTTTTCTCCCCTACTTCCCACTCTGACTACAGGGAACATTTGACAATGTCTAGAGACACTGAGAGTGCCTACACTTGAGCGGGAGTGCCACTGTCTTTTGTGGACAGATGCCAAACATACAAACATCCTGAAATGCCCAGAATGTCGCCCCAACTTCCCCTTTCATCCCTACAACAAAGAATTAAAGAATTATCCAGACTAAACTGTCAAGTGTTTAGGCTAAGAAAACTTTGTTAGAAAACCTCAAGTCAATATAGAAAAATGTGTAAAATGATTTACTTGTTATTCACTCTTCCTTGAGATTCCTTTCAAAACAGGCAAAATTTTCACATTCCATGTCACCTTTCACCTGGAAAATTGTTAAAACATATTTTTACAAGTTAGGATCATCACTGACAATGTTATAAGCTACTTACATGTTTATCTCAGTGGAGAAAGGGAAAATTATGGTTCTTTGCTGGCTCAGAGGTTAAAGCGTCTGCCTCCAATGCAGAAGACCCGGGTTCAATCCCTGGGTTGGGAAGATCCCCTGGAGAAGGAAACGGCAACCCACTCCAGTATTCTTGCCTGGAGAATCCCATGGACTGAGGAGCCTGGTGGGCTTCAGTCCACGGGGTCACAAAGAGTCGGACACGACTGAGTGACTTTACTTACTTACTTATGGTTCTTTGGACATATACCATTGAATGTTTTGTCTATACATAGTCTTCAACTGGTCTGAGAGAATCATTTGCCCTTGACTTCTAAAACAAAACAAACAAACAAAATAAACAAAAATAAAATAAAACAAATGTCAGCACATGAGAATCTGGCTTGAAGGTAAGATATTAAAAATCAGCCTTCTATAAATACTATCTTTAACTCTACTCCAATAAATAGACATTAAACACATTTAAATTGCCTATGAAGTAAAGATGAAGCCCACTTTAATTCATTTACATTTTACAGTCATTCATGAGGTATTTAATGTGCGCTGGATGCTGGGTCAGATGCTAATGATAGAGAAAACAAAATCTCTATCTTTGACAAAGAGTCTGCTGAGGGAGAGAGAAATATAAACTGTTCTCAGAGCAGATGATATTCCTGTTCCATCAAAAAGACGAATCAGAAGAGTCGTTCTTCATCTTCTGCCACCAAATCTTCCAACACACCAGCATCTCTAAAACTGTATGCTTTTCCTCTGCGGTGACTCAGTGGATTTACTGTCCATGTCCTACATAAACCAACTTCTCTCACACACTGGGTCCCACCTCTGTCTAATCAGCGACTTTCCTCAGGTAATTATCTCCTTTCTCTTCTCTGTCATTACATCATGTTTTGTTCCTCTTTTCTGTATCATTGACATCATCATAAAAGCACACTATACTATCAGTCCCAGTCTCATCTCTCTACCCTCGCCTCTTTCTGCTCTCTTTTCACTCTCTTAGCTCAAACTATCAGTGTCATTTGATACAGATCATCTCTGTCTCCTCCTTTAAATATATATATATATATTTTAACTTGGAATTTTGTACATGATATATTTCTGATTTTTTCTTACCTATATGGTTGCTACTTCTCAGTCTTCTCTGCTGGAACTTCATCTCCCCAACCTTGAAATGCTATAGACTCCTTACTCTTAGATGATCCTATCCACTCCAATGGGCTTCAACACATTCTATATGCTGATGACTCTCAGATTTCTATTCCCAGAATGAATCTTTCCCCTGAATTATAATACTTTGCACTATTGGACATGGAACAACAGACTGGTTTCATATAGGAAAAGGAGTACGTCAAGGCTGTATATTGTCACCCTGTTTATTTAACTGCTATGCAGAGTACATCATGAGAAACACTGGACTGGAAGAAACACAAGCTGGAATCATGATTGCCGGGAGAAATATCAATAACCTCAGATATGCAGATGACACCACCCTTATGGCAGAAAGTGAAGAGGAACTAAAAAGCCTCTTGATGAAAGTGAACGAGAAGAGTGAAAAAAGGTGGCTTAAAGCTCAACATTCATAAAACAAAGATCATGGCATCCGGTCCCATCACTTCATGGGAAATAGATGGGAAAACAGTGAAAACAGTGTCAGACTTTATTTTGGGGGCTCCAAAATCACTGCAGATGGTGACTGCAGCCATGACATTAAAAGATGCTTGCTCCTTGGAAGAAAAGTTATGACCAACCTAGATAGTATATTCAAAAACAGAGACATTACCTTGCTGACTAAGGTCCATTTAGTCAAGGCTATGGTTTTTCCAGTGGTCATGTTGGATGTGAGAGTTGGACTGTGAAGAAGGCTGAGTGTCAAAGAATTGATGCTTTAGAACTGTGATGTTGGAGAAGACTCTTGAGAGTCTCTTGGGCTGCAAGGAGATCCAACCAGTCCATTCTGAAGGAGATCAGCCCTGGGATTTCCTTGGAAGGAATGATGCTAAAGCTGAAACTCCAGTACCTTGGCCACCTCATGCAAAGAGTTGACTCATTGGAAAAGACTCTGATGTTGGGAGGGATTGGGGGCAGGAGGAGAAGGGGATGACCGAGGATGAGATGGCTGGATGGCATCACAGACTTGATGGATTTGAGTCTGAATGAACTCCAGGAGTTGGTGATGGACAGGGAGGCCTGGTGTGCTGTGATTCATGGGGTCACAAAGAGTCCGTAACAACTGAGTGACTGAACTGAAGGATGTCTAATGGGTGTTTGAATCTTTGCAAATCTGAAACTGGGCCCTTGATTCACCTCCCTACCCCTTGCCAAACATGTTTTTCTTCTAGAGATTCTTATCACAGTAGTTACTGCCATAAAGCATCTTATGTCAAAAATCTGGTGTCATAACTTTTCTTCAAACCCATCAAATGAATATTGATAGAATTAGATTTGATTAATACCCTGCCCTAACATAATGTCTCTCTCTTGGATTCATCACCTGGTACTCCAAGATGTCTTCAGCTTCTGCTCTTGTAAATCAACAGCCAATTCTCCCCATAGTAGCCAGAGAAAAATATTTTTAAATGGAAATGATATCACATCACTAGGTCCTTATGATAGAACACAAAGAATAACTAAAGAGCCTCTTGATAAAAGTGAAAGACAGAGTAAAAAAGATGGCTTAAAACTCAACAGTCAGAAAACTAAGATCATGGCTTCCTGTCCCATCAATTCATGGCAAATAGAGGGGGAAACAATGGAAACAATGACAGACTTTATTTTTTGGGCTCCAAAATCAATGCAGATGGTGACTGCAGCCATGAAATTAAAAGACGCTTGCTCCTTGGAAGAAAAGTTGTGACCAACCTAGACAGAATATTGAAAAGCAGAGACATTACTTTGAAAACAAAGATCCATCTAGTCAAAGCTATGGTTTACCAGTGGTCATGTATAGATGTGATTGTTGCACTATAAAGAAAGCTGAGCACCAAAGAATTGATGCTTTAGAACTGTGGTGTCAGAGAAGACTCTTGAGAGTCCCTTGGACAGCAAGGAGATCCAACCAGTCCATCCTAAAGGAAATCAGTCCTGAATGTTCATTGGAAGGACTGATGCTGAAGCTGAAATTCCAATACTTTGGCCACCTGATGCGAAGAACTGACTCATTGGAAAAGACCCTGATGCTGGGAAAGACTGAAGGCTGGAGGAGAAGGGGAAAACAGAGGGTGAGATGGTTGATGGCATCGCTGACTCAATGGACATGAGTTTGAACAAGTTGGGAGTTGGTGATGGACAGGGAAGACTGGCATGCTGCAGTCCATGAGGTAGCAAAAAGTTGGACACGGCTAAGCAGCAGAACTGAACCCAGCTCCAGGACACTGTGTGGTAGTTTTCCATCATTCAGAATAAAATCATAGTCTTTACCTTAGTGGGCTCAATTTAAATTCTCACTTCCATTTCCTGTCATTTTCTCCTGCTCATGACACTCTGTTGGCCTTTTTACCAGATTCACTTTTTTACCTCAGAATGTTTATAATCACTGTAACTACTTCCTGAAACAATCTTTCTCCAGGAAATCACATGGCTCATTCCCTCACTACGTTCATATGCTACCCAAATATCATTTCCTAAGAGACAACTCTCTTAATACCAACTCTTCTCTAACCCCATAACTTGTTATAACTTTTTCTAGCATTTATCACCATCTGATTTTGCATTCTAATTTACTTATTTGTATATTTATTGTTTATTACACTATTATATAAATGCCATAGCCACAGGATTTTTGTTTTGCTCTCCCTAGAGCTAAGAACTGTCCTCGGAGTATCTTGGGTGCTTAAATATTCATTTGACTACTGAACGAACTAGTCTCCATATTCAGAGAGGTAGCACTTGGTACACGCTTTCCTAACTTTTGTAAACTTTGTTCATTTCTCTTATTTACCAAGCTTATACTTTTGGAAGCAGTATACTAACCCTATGTTGTTTATAGGTAACTGGAAATAAGCATTCATTTGTAATACTTTCTATAGTTGGGCACATCTTACCCTGAGGTGGAAATCAAACAGTATACGACATAGTGAATACAACATACCACAGCACATCAATTAAGCACAAATAAGTGATTAAAATAATTACCAGTACAATCACATTATTTTAAATAATCTATTTTTTAATAGTTTTAGTAATTAGGAAGAGTATATTTAGTAAATAGGAAAAATTATATTTATATATATATTAGGAGTGTGTATATTTAAGGGATGAAACAAGATGACCCAAGATGTCATTCTAGAGATGGGTGCAATCTGAGCTCTTCAAAGAGGAGGACATGGCAACCCACCCAGTATTCTTGCTTGGGCAGTTCCATAGACAGAGCAGCCTAGTGGGCTACAGTCCCAAACAACTGGACAGGACTGAGCAACTAACACTTTCACCTGCAAAGAGAATTGTAGTATATCTTGTGGCTGGTCTTAAATATTTGATATAAGAATCAATATCTGTCTTTCCTGAATTAGGTTTTGATGTGTTCCCTGACATCTAGGGTTTGAAGTGCAATGAGCTGACAATACTAGAACTTTGATTTCTTAGTAACAAATGAAACATGTACTTGAAAAGTAGCCTAATAACTGTGTGAGGTGAGGTGAAGTCGCTCAGTCGTGTCCGACTCTTTGCGACCCCGTGGACTGTAACCTACTAGGCTTCTCTGTCCATGGGATTCTCCAGGCAAGAATACTGGAGTGGATTGCCATTTCCTTCTCCAGGGTATCTTCCTGACCCAGGGATCGAACCCGGGTCTCCCGCATTGGAGGCAGACACTTTAACCTCTGAGCCACCGCGGACGCCCTAAAAGAAAGCCCTAACTGTGTAATCTAAAAGAAATCTGAATAATGGTAGCGAGTCATAACCTGCAGAGATAAAGAGGTTGAGTTTCCACTGTTCCTGAGCAGACTTAGATTAATTGTCAAACTTCCAATGAAGGAGTGAAGAGCTGCTTGCCTCAATCTTGTTGAGAATAAAGATTCTGACACTTCTTATTTCACATTACAAAGGTAAATAAACATATTTAATGCAGCATATTAAAGCACAGGGTTGGGAGGAAAGAGGAACTGGCTTCTAATTTTTGCTCATCCCCGGAGAGGTAGTATGGCCTTGAGCCTCAATTATCCCATTTTTATCATTAATAACAAGTGAAGGGAGTAAGATAAAATAATTCTTTGTGTCTTCTACTTGAGGCCAATCTGCAATATAAACCAAAAAGCCACCTATTGGCAGTTCTACAGATTATACTGAATGTGAAATCATTTTTGTGCCTTTTAACATGATGAAAATATAAAATATATCCATGGCATAAAATTTTTTCATAATATCAATTAGAACAATAGGAAAATCCCCAAAAATCAGCTCCTTCAAAACTCAGAAAATTAACCAATGGTCTATAATAATCCAAGGAACATTCATTCAATAAAACTGGCTCAATCTTGGTAAAAAGCAGTGAAGTTTGTGGTGTCTTAACTTGCCCTGTCCCCATCTGCTCTTACCACCTCTGTGATATCCTTGAAAACCAACAGCTTTGCAATCTACTGTGAAAATCTTCAGTTTAGCAGTCACTTGGTGGAGCAGAATGAATTCAGGGATCCCCACAAAGTCAGAGAATTATTGTTAGTTGATCTGCCTGACAGCTGCCTGAAAACCACCACTCAAAGGACTTGTATTTATTTCATCTGATTCAGAACTTACTTGATGAGAAAAGCCCTTTGGGAGGGGTGGTATTTGTCTAAAATAATTAGGGGCAATTGTTTAAGATTGCAGCTACCTGAAATAGTGATAACAGTTGGGGAAATCAAGAGGCTCACCAGAAAATATAAAAGGAAACACTAGAAATTAGATGTCCATATGGGACCAACCTAGATAGCATATTCAAAAGCAGAGCTATTACTTTGCCAACAAAGGTCCGTCTAGTCAAGGCTATGGTTTTTCCAGTGGTCATGTATGGATGTGACAGTTGGACTGTGAAGAAAGCTGAGCAGTGAAGTACTGATGCTTTTGAACTGTGGTGTTGGAGAAGACTCGAGAGTCCCTTGGACTGCAAAGAGATCCAACCAGTCCATTCTAAAGGAGATCAGTCCTGGGTGTTCATTGGAAGGACTGATGCTAAAGCTGAAACTCCAATATTTTGGCCACCTCATGTGAAGAGTTGACTCACTGGAAAAGACTCTGATGCTGGGAGGGATTAGGGGCAGGAGGAGAAGGGAACAACAGAGGATGAGATGGCTGGATAGCATCACTAACTCGATGGATGTGAGTCTGAGTGAACTCCGGGAGTTGGTGATGGACAGGGAGGCCTGGCGTGCTGCAGTTCATGGGGTTGCAAAGAGTCGGACACGACTGAGTGACTCAAATGAACTGATGGGGCTTTAAAAGTTCTGACATTTTCTTGGAAAAGAAAATGTGTGCAGAGCTGCACTCAGGAAAGACTGTATTCAGGACTGTGTAAGTACTAGGGAAAGCCTCAAAAAGTCCTAAGCTCTTACTGATAGCTCTGCATAATCAGGAAGTGAAAGTTAAGACATAGTGTAAATTGCCAGAGCATTTGTGTCCAAATATGCACAGAAATCCCCTTAGAAAATACTGGGAGAATTATTGATTCATTATATTTGAGGAAATCTCTATCCAATCATCAGCTGACCACTGAGGTAACTAAACAGAGACATCAGAGGCTACACATGACAAAGAGTACAGAACTGGTTCAGTTCAAACAGAAAGACAATTCTTTGTGAAGATGGCAAGAGTGGGTAGGATGTGATTTCTAGAGTAACCACATATTAGTAAAGATGCCCAGTTTTCAATTAAAAAATCATGCGACATGAAATGAAATACTAAACTATATTGCATATGCAGGAGAAATTAATAGAAACTGTCCCTAAAGAAGACCAGATATTACTTAATAGAAAAAGAGATTAAACCGTTCATTATAAATATGTTGAAAGAACTAAAGGAAACAATGTCTTAAAAATGAATGGAAAGAGACACAGATGTATAGAACGGACTTTTGGACTCTGAGGGAGAGGGAGAGGGTGGGATGATTTGGGAGAGTGGCATTGAAACATGTATACTATCATGTAAGAAACGAAGCACCAGGCTATGTTTGATATAGGATACAGGATGCTTGGGGCTGGTGCACGGGGATGATCCAGAGAGATGATATGGGGTGGGAGGTGGGAGGGGGATTCAGGATTGGGAGATCGTATACACCTGTGGCGGATTCATGTCAATGTATGGCAAAACCAATACAGTATTGTAAAGTAAAATAAAGTAAAAATAAAATTTAAAAAAAAATGAATGGAAAAAAAGACGAAGATGTCCCAAATAGAAAATAACAAAAAAGAGATGTAATTTTTTTTTTAAAAGAGTGAAATAGAAATACTGGCATTAAAGTCAAACAATTTAAGTGGGAAAAAAAAAGTACCACAAAGTATCAACAACAGCTATGAGCTGAGCAAAGGAAAAATTAGCAAACCTGAAGATAGGTCAGTTAAGAATATGTAGTCTGAGGTACTGAAAGTAAAAAGAATGAAGAAAAATGAGCAGAAACTCAGACTTGTGGGATAACATGTAAAAATGAGAGTTCTGAAGGAGTGAAGAGAAACAAAGGGGCAGAGAGAATATGTGAAGAATCAATGGCATAAAACTCCTGAAGTGATAAAAAGATATTCATCTACCTATCCAAGAAGCTCAGTAAATTCCAAGTAATAAACTCAAAGAGATCCACAGCTGCACACATAACAGTAAACATTTTGAAAGCCTAAGACAATAGTCTTCAGTGTAGCAAGAAAGACATGACCAAACACGTACAAGGGACACTCAATAAAATTAACAGATGATTTTTTATCTTCAGCTATGAAGTCCAAAAGGCAGTGTGATGACATTTTCAAAGTGCAGAAATCAATAATTCCATACTCAGCAAAACTATACTTCAAGAATGAAGATGTTAAGATATATTAGGGATAAATAAAAACAGAATTAATTGATAACAGAGGTGTCCCACAAGAATTAACACAAGGAGTATTTCAGACTGAGATAAAGGACACTAGCAAGAAATTTGGTGAAGGCAATGGCACCCCACTCCAGTACTCTTGCCTGGAAAATCCCATGGATGGAGGAGCCTGGTAGGCTGCAGTCCATGGGGTCGCTAAGAATTGGGCACAACTGAGCGACTTCACTTTCACTTTTCACTTTCATGCACTGGAGAAGGAAATGGCAGCCCACTCCAGTGTTCTTGACTGGAGAATCCCAGGGACAGGGAGCCTGGTGGGCTGCCGTCTATGGGGTTGCACAGAGTCAGACACGACTGAAGCGACTTAGCAGCAGCAGCAGCAGCAAGAAATTTGAATCCACAAAAATAAGAAAAGAGAAGTTAACTATATAGGTACAGATAAAAGAGACTAAGTATCGTTTTTTATTCTCTTACCTTGTTTAACAACAGTTGAATAAACAATAATTATAAAACTATGTTGATGCTTGTAATGCACAAATATGTAATACAAAAATACTAATGTATAAAGATTATAATAATAGCATAAATGAGGGAGAGGAAATATAGATATGTTGGTACAAAATTCCTGCCTTCAATTTAATTTAAGCAGGTATTAATTTAAACTAGATCATTGGTGTCAACATGTTGATTGTAAACTCAGGGGTACTTGGGGATTACATATAATCAAAAATGTATTAAAATAAATGAAGTGAAATGAAGTCACTCAGTCATGTCCTTACTCTTTGTGACCCCATCAACTGTAGCTTAACAGGCTTCTCCACCCATAAAATAAATGAGGGAAAGATAATGAAATATTAGAAAATATTTAACACAAAAGAATGGATGAGCAAAGGAAGAAAACACACACAAATGACATATAAAAAATCAAAAAACAAGTTAGCAAAGTGGATAAGAAACAATTTCCAGCTACATGCTGTTTAAAAGAAACACACTTTAAAAAACAAGTTAAAATTATGAAAATTAAAAGGATGGGAAAATATATACCATGCAAATAGCAAAAAGAGGTATCATGGCTATGTTAATATCAAACAAAAGAAACTTAAAGACAAAAGTTGTTACTACAGAAAACGGAGGACATTTTATAATAAGATGGTCAATATATTAGGAAGGCATAATTATAACCAATATATATCAAACAACAGAAACTCAAAATATATGTTAACAAAAATGTATGAATTTAACAAGAGAAATAGACAATTCAACAGGAATAGAGAATTTAAGACCCCATTGCAAGTAAGTCGTCTACTACATGATTATATCAGAAGAAATAAGGAATATAAAACCTGAACAATACTACAAATCATCTAAACTTAATGAGTATATATATATTTAAAATATTCCACATAACAAAAGAGCACACATTTTTCTCAAGCCCACATGGCTATACTTCAGTAAAGAATGATTATGAGGCCATCAAAAAGCCATAATAAATGTAAACTGTTTAGATTCATTCAAAATGTGTTATTTAATATCTGACTACAAAAATAGAATCAAACTAGAAATCATTATCCAATGATAACTTAGAAAAGTCACAAATACTTGAAAATTAACACTCAGTGGGCCAAAGAGAAAATCACAATTAGAAAATATGTAGGTATGATTGAAAACAAAAACACAACATGCTAAATTAAGAGCAGATTGTGAAAGCAGCATTTAGTGGGAAACTTACAGCTGTAATATTCATATTTAAAAATAAGAACTATGCAAAACAAAGAATATACATTGTATAGTCCTTCTGTTTCTGTCATTTCTCAAGGATTTATACACTAAATTCATAAATCTGACATCATTTCAGTTACTGACCCTTCATTTGAGAGAATACCAGCAATTGTGATTAACTTTGTTAACTCTTGTTTAGATCCTGAATAAAGCATAGACTCATCAGATCAATTTTTTTATCATGAATATTTGTGATCATGTTATAATTCAACAATTTCATATGCAAGTGCTAGCTTCACTGCTCAAAATTTAGAAGAATAAAAAATTTTAAATGAATTTTTAAAGGCAAAACTGACACATGTATGAGATGCATTTTGCTGTTGTATAATTGTAAGCACACCTATAGGGATGACCACTCTTTATGTACTGCACTGCACTCATAAGAACCCTTTTGGTTAGCTGTCTTAAAATTTAAATCAACGTTATTTATTTGAAATATATATAGTATCTTCCCATTCTATTTCGTTGCAAATATTGAGATTTGTCTTCTCTACCTACTTAACTGATATTTCATATTTGAGTCTCAAATACTTTGACATGGTGATTAATCATACCTGAGAAATTGCACTTGATTCTTTCAATAATATAACCTGTTTTCCAAATCCCATTTAGCAGATTAAAATTAGCACACTTTCAGTTATTTAATGTTAAAAATTTGTGTGCTTACATGAGGTCTTTTATGGTCATAGGTGATACAATAATCAATTCTACTCCTATATCATTCACAGTTACTATATATACTGCCACGATGAATATGTGGAGGAAAAATATTCAGGTTTATATACTTGTACAATTTTGTATATTCTGATTCTATAACAATTGATTTATTTTTATAGGAAAGAAAAAAGATGGCTGTGATAAAGCAGCAAGAAGACCAAGAGTTTTATCATCAGTGCTCAAAGTCATTGAAACTTTGCTAGCTTACCAATTCACATGGCTGACTTAATATACTAGAGTAATAATTTTTAAAAAGACATTCTTTTCTATAGCTTTGGTATTAAAGTGCCGATGCTATGAATCATAAAGGAGAAAACCAGAAAGTTTCAGTTGTGTTTGTGTTACCTAAAGAAGCAATGGGGAGGCAGATGTAACCAGCCAACTATCACTTGGATAGTGTTGATTTATAACCATCCATGCTTGCATTTTGTGTTTTTCATACATAAATGTATTACCAAAGGTGAACTATTTTACTATTTACTTAAATAATACCATCCCAGATATACTAAAATTTCTGTAATAGATATAACTGAGTTGCACCTATCAAAGAAAAGAAGAAAAATCTTAAATCAATAACCTAAATTTACATCTTAAGAATCTAGAAAAGGCAGAGGAAACAAAATCCAAAGCAAGCAGAAGGAATGAGGTAATAAAACTTAAAGCAGAGTAAACAAAATAGAGAATAATGAAATAATAGAGAAAAATCACCAAAACCAAAAAGTTCTGCTTTGAAAAATCAAAATTAACAGTTAACACATTGTATAACAAATGAAATTTAGAAGTTCTCATTAAGAAATAGCTACTGACAGATTCAAGAGGAAGGAGGAAACCTCAGTTGATGTATTAACAAGTAAAGAGATTAAATAAGATAAAAAGTATATATCACAAAGAAAACCTGAGCCCAGCTGGCTTTAGCAATGACTACCAAACATGTAAAGAATAAATAAAATGAATCCTTCACAAATTCTTCTCAAAAGTAGGAAAAAAGGACTACTTCCCAATTCACTTTTATAAGGCCAGTATTACAATGATAACAAAAACAAAGACATAACAAGAAAACTATAGATCAGTATCTGTTATAGATGCAACAGTTCTCAAAATACTAACAAACTGAATTCAGACACAAGAAAAAGATTATACGTGATGACCTAATGGGATTTATCCCTGGGAGGCAACATTGAGCTGACAGTCAAGAACTATTAATGTAAGTTACCATAGCAAAAGACTAAAAGACAAAAGTATACGAAAATTTTAGTTAGTAGAAAACATACTGATAAGTATTCAAGATCTAAATAAATGGTAAGATATCCCATTTTCACAGATCAGAAGAACTAACACTGCAAAGAAGGCAACACCTGCCAAATACAAATTCAACACAACCCCCCCAAAATTCCATCTGGCTTATTTATAGACATTGACAAGTTGATCCTAAAATTCACATAGAAATTCAAGGGTCAAAGGTAGCCAAAACCATCTTGAAAAATAGAAAAAGAAGAAAAAAAAAGGAAGAAATCACATACCCTGATTTCAAACCTGACTCTAGAATAATTTTTAGTTTTTGGTTCTGGTATGTAAAGAACTTGAAGTCACCAGTCAATGCTAATGAGTAAAATGCTAACCAGAATGAAAAATCAGTAACTCTCCTGTGGTCTATAAGAGAGGGCAGGACACAACAAACAGCTGCTCTCAAGACAGGAGACATGAGCAGGAAAGTACAGAGATTTGTGGCTTGTTAGAACAGTATCTGATGAGTAATACCTCCCCCAGGACCAGCGCTGGGGTAGCACAAGCTGAATGATAACTTACGAATTGCTTGAACAAGTAAACAAGTCTCAGAGTTAAAAACTCCAGAAGCAGAGAGTCATGGGGACAGGTGGGGGTGCTCCACAATATGGTGAGATTGATCTTCAGTAAATCAACCAGATACCCACAATAAATAAAAAATAATAAATAAATAACTTTTAAATAATTAATTAAAAAAAATTCTGTCTTGCTTCTGGAAGGATGAGGGGAAAAGGGAAATATTTTTAAATGGGCCAGAGCACTCTGCTTTTCTTAACAAGGCCTGCCTTCAGGGAAAACTACTTAACCAAAGTCTAACTTACTGGGGTTTTATCAGAGTCTAACTGAACCAGGAAAGGAAAACACCCAAATTACACTCACTATCGCTGTCCTGTCCCATCTAAGCTGTGAAAAAGAAATTGAGAAACACATGTTAAATTCACAGTTCAAAGGCACAGACATTAAAAGACTGACCTAATCAAAGACTAGAGAATGTTTTACCTATTCCCATATCACACCACAATACTAGTAAAGGCTTATTTAGAGATGTTTCTTTTACCCAGTACATAATGCCTAGCTATTCAGAAACAATTTTAAGACACACCAAAAGGCAAAAAACAACAAGAAAATATAATTTAAAGAGACAATATCATAGGGAAGAACAAATCTGACTCTATCATGGATGTTTCTTTTACTTCAACCTTTGTGTTCTATTGCTTTGGGTACAAGTTAAGAATGTTGCCTCAAAATACTCTCCAACATAAATCACAGCAGAATCCTCTATGACCTACCTCCCAGAATATTGGAAATAAAAGTAAAAATAAACAACTGGGACTTAATTAAAATTAACAGCTTCTGCACAACAAAGGAAACTATAAGCAAGGTGAAAAGACAGCCTTCAGAATGGGAGAAAATAATAGCAAATGAAGCAACTGACAAAGAATTAATCTCAAAAATATACAAGCAACTCCTGCAGCTCAATTCCAGAAAAACAAATGACCTAATCAAAAAATGGGCCAAAGAACTAAACAGATATTTCTCCAAAGAAGATGTACAGATGGCTAACAAACACATGAAAAGATGCTCAACATCACTCATTATCAGAGAAATGCAAATAAAAACCACAATGAGGTACCATTTCACACCAGTCAGAATGGCTGCTATCCAAAGTCTACAAGCAATAAATGCTGGAGAAGGTGCATAGAAAAGGGAACCCTCCTACACTGTTGGTGGGAATGCAAACTAGTACAGCCACTATGGAGAACAGTGTGGAGATTCCTTTAAAAACTGCAAATAGAACTGCCTTATGACCCAGAAATCCCACTGCTGGGCATACACACCAAGGAAACCAGAATTGAAAGAGACACGTGTACCCCAATGTTCACTGCAGCACTGTTTATAATAGCCAGGACATGGAAGCAACCTAGATTGTCCATCAGCAGACAACTGGATAAGAAAGTGGTGGTACATATACACAATGGAGTATTACTCAGCCATTAAAAAGAATACATTTGAATCAGTTCTAATGAGGTGGATGAAACTGGAGCCTATTATACAGAGTAAAGTAAGTCAGAAAGAAAAACACCAATACAGTATATTAATGCATATATATGGAATTTAGAAAGATGGTAACAATAACCCTGTATGTGAGACAGCAAAAGAGACACGGATGTATAGAACAGTCTTTTGGACTCTGTGGGAGAGGGAGAGGGTGGGATGACTTGGGAGAATGGCACTGAAGCACGTATAATATCATATATGAAACGAATCACCAGACCAGGCTCGATGCATGATACAGGATGCTTGGGGGTGGTGCACTGGGATGGCCCAGAGGGATGGTATGGGGAGGGAGGTAGGAAGGGGGGTTCAGGATGGGGAACATGTGTATACCCATGGTGTATTCATGTCAATGTATGGCAAAACCAATACAATATTTTAAAGTAATTAGCCTCTAATTAAAAGAAATATATTTATATATATTTTTAAAAATATGTAAGAAAATTTGGAAAACTCAGCAGAAGCCACTGAACTGGAAAAGGTCAGTTTTTATTTCAGTCCCAAAGATGGGCAATGTCAAAGAATGTTCAAAGTACCACACAACTGCTCTCACTTCACATGCTAGCAAGGTAATGCTCAAGATCCTTTAGGCTAGGCTCCAACACAATATGTGAACTGAGAACCTCCAGATGTACAAGCTAAAATTAGAAAGGGAAGAGATAGCAGAGATCAAATTGCCGACATCCATTGGATCATAGAAAAGCAAGGGAATTCCAGAAAACCATCTACTTCTGCTTCATTGACTACACTAAAGCCTTTGACTGTGTAGATCACAACAAACTGTGGAAAAATTCTTAAAGAGATAGGAATACCAGACAACCTTACCTGCCTCCTGAGAAACCTGCAAGCAGGTTAGAAGCAACAGTTAGAACAGAAACCTGCAAGAAGCAACAGTTAGAACCAGACATGGAACAATATGCTGGTTGGAAATTGGGGAAAGGAATACTTCAAGCATGCATGTTGTCATACTGCTTATTTAACATACGCAGAGTCCATTATAGGAAATGCCAGGCTGGATGAAGCACAAGGTAGAATCAAGATTGTTGGGAGAAATATCAATAACCTCAGATATGTAGATGATACCACCCTAATGTCAGAAAGTGAAGAGGAACTAAAGAGCTCTTGATGAATGTGAAAGAGGAGAGTGAAACAGCTGGCTTAAAACTCTACATTCAAAAAGCAAGATCATGGCAACCAGTCCCATAACTTCATGGCAAGTAGATAGGACAAAAATGGAAACAATGATAGATTTTATTTTCTTAGGATCACTGCAGATGGTGACTGCAGCCATGAAATTAAAAGAGGCTTGCACCTTGGAAGAAAAAGCTATGGAAAAACCTACACAGGGTATTAAAAAGCAGAGACATCATTTTGCTGACAAAGGTCCCTATAGTCAAAGATATGGTTTTTCCAGATGCAAGAGTTGGACCACAAAGAAAGCCGAGCACTGAAGAACTGATGCTTTTGAACTGGTGCTGCAGAAGACTCTTGAGAGTCTCTTGGACTGCAAGGAGATTAAACCAGTCAATCCTAAAGGAAATCAACCTTGAATATTCATTGGAAGGACTGATGCTGAAGGTTAAGTTCCAGTACTTTGGCTGCTGCTACTGCTGCTGCTAAGTCGCTTCAGTCGTGTCTGACCCTGTGCGATCCCATAGACTGCAGCCCACCAGGCTCCTCTGTCTCTGGGATTCCCCAGGCAAGAACACTGGAGTGGGTTGCCATTTCCTTCTCCAGTGCATGAAAAGGAAAAGTGAAAGTGAAGATGCTCAGTTGTCAGAGTCTTAGCAATCCAATGGACTGCAGCCTACCAGGCTCCTCCATCCATGGGATTTTCCAGGCAAGAGTACTGGAGTGTGTTGCCATTGCCTTCTCCCATACTTTGGCCACCTGATGTGAAAACCCAACTCATTGAAAAAGACCCTGATGCTGGGAAAGATTGAGGGCAGGAGGAGAAGGAGATGACAGAGGATGAGATGGTTGGATGGCATCATTGACTCAATAGGCATAAGTTTGAGCAAACTCCAGAAAATAATGAAGGATAGGGAATCCTGGTGTACTACAGTCCAGGGAGTTCCAAAGAGTCAGACACAACTGAGTGACTGAACAGCAAGAATGTTGCCTATAGCCTGAAATATACAGGATAGCCAAGGCTCTGACCCTTAAAGATACAACGTTTTCCCTTTCAAATAGACGCAAAAAGTTTCATAACAGGGAGTAACATTTGTCTTGGAGGTTTATAGGAACGCTGTGACTGGACCTACACGGACAGATGCAAGAATGAAGGATTCTGGCACCAAGAAGTTTGCAACAAACAATTGCACCCATTCTCTCTTACTATTAAAGAGAAGCCTGAATTCTAACTCAGGTAAGATGGTTCTTTGGAACCCTAGTCTGCCATCTTCTCTGTCTACTTGCTTTCAGAATTAAGTTGCTCTTCCTTGCTCCAACAAGTAATCTCTTGATTTACTGGCCTGTCATGAAGTGAGTGGTACAAGCCTTGACTCAGTAACAGTGGCAAGCACTAGAACCAAACATTGCAGGGCTGGCGGAATTCTCAAATTGGAATTTTAAACAACTGTGATTAATATTCTAAGGACTCTAGTGGATAATGTATACAGAAGGCAAGAAAATATGGTCAGTGTAAGCAGAGAGAATGAAGACACTAAGAACACACCAAAAGAAAGTCTAGTGATTGAAAAGAAAAACAAACAAAAAGCTGTCGCAGAAAAGAAGAATGCCTATAATGGACTTAGTACTCTGCACATGACTAAAGAAAGACTCTTTCAACTAAAAAGGATATATCAATAGGATCCTCAAAGAAAAGAGAAACGGCAGGAAAAAAGAAAACCCACAGTAGATTATCCATGGACTATGGGACTGGAATGTCTAACAAAAAATGTGACATAATTTGTGATGGGATGACCAGAGAAGAAGAGAGAAAAGGAGTATTTGAAGCAAATTTAATTTCAACATTAAAAATCAATTAATGTAATCCATCACATCAACAGACTAAAAACTGAAAACCATATGATCTTTTTAATAGATGTGGAAAAACAATCAACAAAATCTAACACCCATTAATGATTTAAAAAAAAACACTCCAAATTAACAAGGAATAGAGGAGAATTGTCTCAGTTTGATAAAAACTATCTACAAAAAACCTAGAGCTAACATCGTATCAATGGTGGAAGACTAGAAGTCTTCCCATTATGATAGGGTACAAAACAAGGAGGTCTCCTTTCATAGCTCCTTTTAACATTGAACCAGAAGTTCTTACTAATGCAACAATGTAAGAAAAGGAAATAAAAGGTATACAGATAGAGAAAGGAGACACAGACTGTCTTAATTCACAGATGGCATAGATAGAAAATACAAAATAACTGACAAAAACCCTTGGAAAGAATAAGCAGTTATAGCAAGACTGCAGGACACAAGGTTAGTATAGAGAAGTCAGTTGCTATGCACCAACAAACAAGCAGAAATTGAATTTAAAATAATATCATTTATATTAGCACCCAGAATGAAGTACTTACATATATATATATGTGTGTGATTTATATGAGGAAAGTTACAAAATTCCAATGAATGAAATCAAATAAGAATTAATTGGTAAGACATTCCATGTTCATGGATAGGAAGAATCAATAAGGTCAAGATGTTAGTTGTAGCAAACTTGTCTATAAATTCAGTGACATCCTAACAAAAATCCCAGCAAGTAATTTTATAAATAATCACACACCAAATTTAAAGTTTCAATGTGGAGGAAAAAACCAAAAAAACCAAAAACTCAGAACCAACAGTCTGGAAAGAAAAGAACAAAGTTAGAGAACTGACACTATCCAATTCCAAGATATATTATAAAGCTACAATAATGAAGACAGTTTGGGACTGGTGAAAGGACAAATATATCAGTGGAAAAAAAAATTTTAAAGAGCCCAGAAATATACCCCATAAATGCAATCTATTGATATTTGACAAAAGAACACATGTGATGCAATGAAGTAAAGATAGTCTTTTCAACAAATTATGCTAACGTTCATATTTTGTATGTGAAGATAGAGACAGATACTATTGCCTTTACAAAAATTAATTCAGAATGGATCATATACCTAAATGTAAAATTCTAAGCTAAAAAACCCTCAGAAGACAACATAGGGGGAAATCTGGATGAGCTTTCTTTTATTATACAAAAAAGATACTTTGCAAGAAAAAAAAAAAAACTAATTTATAAGCTGGTCTTCATTAAAACTAAACTTCTCTGTTTTAAAAAAAAAACTGAAAGAATGAAAAGACAAATCAAATTCTGAGAGGAAGTACACCTGCCAACACATGTTATATCTTTTTGATTACAGCCATTCAAACAGATGAAGCCAGATAGAGAAAAGCAAATATTGTATTATACCACTTATATGTGGACTCTGAAAAAAAGAAATCAAACTCACTTAGAGACAGCAGATTGGTGGATGTAAGAGGTAGGGGTAGGGGGTGGGCAAAATGAGTAAAGGGGATCAAAAGATCCAAACTTCCAGTTATAAATATGTCCTGGGAATGTAACTTGGTGACTATAGCTAACAGTTCTCTTCCATATATTTGAAAGTTTCAAAGGGAATAAATCTTAAAATTATTTTTTTCTTTGGGAAAAGAAACGAAAGAAAAACAGTGAGACACTTTTGAGTGAAAAGTGTGAAATAGTGTGAACAGTTACTAGCCATTTAATTTAACTCTGGCTCGTAGAACTTTTCTGAAATATATGGAAACTCCCAACATGAGAAATAGTTGTAATTAACCACTGACAAAGGAAAACACAGACAATGAAAGTAATCAACTCTGTCTACTAAATAAAACGGTTAAAACTACTAGAATCATCATAGACACTATTAGACTGGGCAACATTAAGTAAGAATGGAACTAATGTTTCCAGGAGTGAAGAAGCAGACATCTAGATTCGATCTTCATTGTTTACTTCTTGGGGATATTTCAGGTACTTCTACAAATATGTTAACTCCTTCTCACAACAGGAGAGAGCATGATTTGAAAGAAAAAGTAAGTATTAGAAGTGCCCCTTTGCCCTACTCAAGTTCCAATTCTCAAACACTTGCCCTGAGGCAAGTCACTTAACCTCTCAGAGGCTTTGATTTTTCATCTGCAAAATACATTTAATAATATATTATTGAACAATATGTGAGGATTAAATGAGACTTTTAGGGTACGTTAACAGAACCTGGCATATAGTAAGGATTAAATAAATGCATGTCAAACAGATTAATGTATTAAATTAAATGAATGGTCTGTGATTTGGGATATTTTTCAAGATGTAGAATTTATTTTAGAAATTCCAGTTTTTACACCAGTTCTTACACTAAACTGTAGTGATCTGAAAGAATACATGCTTAATGCAGAGATGTCCAAAGTAGTTTACCTATTGGGAGAACCTAGTTCAGTGACCTGTAAAAGCTTTCCACACTCCTTGCTGAGCAGTAATGGATTTTATATCTGTACCTTCATACGGAAAAGTTCTTGAGAATGTCAGGTTTGTAGTGCACAGTCTCCTTCTTGAGGACAAATGGTCCATTTACAGCCCTAAGTTAAGGATTTGCCACAATAAAGCTGTTTCTTCTTAAAAAGAGAGGAACAAAGAGAGTATTTACCTATCTTAAATGGGTCTTTTTTGAAATATGCTCAAAGCTTAAGTAGATCTGTCAGAAGCTGACCTATGTCCACTTGAGGTTTGTTTGTTTTTTTCAATATGTGACTGTCTATTTCAATCTCCCAGATATATTAATATTTCAAATAAAAATAATACAGAGAATGAAATATTGTCACTTGCATCAACACGGATGAACCTAGAAATTATTGAGTCAGACAAAGACAAATATCATATGATATCACTTACATGTAGGATCTAAAAAAATTATACAAATCAACTTATTTACAAAACAGAAACAGACTTCCAGGCATAGAAAACAAATTTGTGATTACCAAAGGGGGAAGGAGATAGGGAGAGATAAACTAGGAGTTTGGGATTAACAGATACAAACCATTATAAAGAAAATAGGTAATCAGCAAGAATTTAGAGTATAATCAATCGATAACCTATAAACGAATAACCTATAATGGAAAAGAATTTGAAGCTGTATACTTGAAACTAGCATAATACCAACTATTGCTAAATTTTAAAAAAAACAAAAGCTCTAATTTAATGTAATTTATTTATGAAATTATTTCAAAATGACCAAATATATCAAAGAAAGCTACGTGAATGAAAGAGAAGAGGAATTATAAAATACAAAGGTGCTAATCAGAGGGAACAAGGTCAACTTTGGAAGTCAGTTAAAAGTTAAGCTTATCAAAGTTTAACCTAATTTTCATCCAGTCCTAGAGATATAATATGATCCTCAATTGCAAGTCATTTTAGTTTAACAAATGTAGTGCTTGCTATGTACATGGCACTATTGCTAGCTACCTGACTTCTCTCATTCCCTACTCTGAGTATTGTTAGATGCGGTCCTTTTAAAAATCCATTGCTACTTTCCAAAGAAAAATAAATAAACAAATGGGACCTAATTAAACATAAGACTTTTTGCAATGCAAATCATTGACAAAATGAAATACAGTCTACTGAATGGGAAAAAATACTTGCCAGTGATATGATCTATCAGTTCACTTGCTCAGTCGTGTCCGACTCTTTAAGACCCCATGAATCGCAGCATGCCAGGCCTCCCTGTTCATCACCATCACTCAGAGTTCGCTCAGACTCACGTCCATCGAGTCCATGATGCCATCCAGCCATCTCATCCTCGGTCATTCCCTTCTCCTCCTGCCCCCAAACCCTCCCAGCATCAGAGTCTTTTCCAAGGAGTCAACTCTTCACATGAGGTAGCCAGAGTACTGGAGTTTCAGCTTTAGCATCATTTCTTCCAAAGAAATCCCAGGGCTGATCTCAGTCATGTCTGACTCTTTGTGACTCCATGAATCGCAGCATGCCAGGCTTCCCTGTCCATCACCAACTCCTGGAGTTCACTCAGCCTCACATCCATCGAGACTGTGATGCCATCCAGCCAGCTCATCCTCTGTCATCCCCTTCTCCTCCTGCCCTCAATCCCTCCCAGCATCACAGTCTTTTCCAATGAGTCAATTATTCACATGAGGTGGCCAAAGTACTGGAGTTTCAGCTTTAGCATCATTCCCTCCAAAGAAATCCCAGGGCTGATCTCCTTCAGAATGGACTGGTTGGATCTCCTTGCAGTCCAAGGGACTCTCAAGAGTCTTCTCCAACACCACAGTTCAAAAGGATCAATTCTTCGTTGCTCAGCTTTGTTCACAGTCCAACTGTCACATCCATACATGACCACTGGAAAAACCATAGCCTTGACTAGATGGACCTTAGTCGGCAAAGTAATGTCTCTGCTTTTGAATGTACTATCTAGGTTGGTCATAACTTTTCTTCCAAGGACTAAGCGTCTTCTAATTTCACGGTTGCAGTCACCATCTGCAGTGATTTCGGAGCCCAAAAACTAAACTCTGATATTGTTTCCACTGTTTCCCCATCTATTTCCCATGAAATGATGGGACCGGATGCCATGATCTTCATTTTCTAAATGTTGAGCTTTAAGCCAACTTTTCCACTCTCCTCTTTGACTTTCATCAAGAGGCCCTTTAGCTCCTCTTCACTTTCTGCTATAAGAGTGGTGTTATCTGCATATCTGAG
Organism: Nanger dama; assembly: GCA_917880005.1. Lineage (NCBI taxonomy): Eukaryota > Metazoa > Chordata > Mammalia > Artiodactyla > Bovidae > Nanger > Nanger dama. Next base: position 17,386,567 of record CAKJTW010000010.1, read on the forward strand.
GTTATTGATATTTTTCTCCCAACAATCTTGATTGCAGCTTGTGCTACTTCCAGTCCAGCGTTTCTCATGATGTACTCTGCATATAAGTTGAATAAGCAGGGTGACAATATACAGTCTTGAAGTATTCCTTTTCCTATTTGGAACCAGTCTGTTGTTCCATGTCCAGTTCTAGCTGTTGCTTCCTGATCTGCATACAGATTTCTCAAGAGGCCAGTCAGTAGTCTGGTATTCTCATGTCTTTCAGAATTTTCCACAGTTTACTGTGATCCACACAGTCAAAGGCTTTGGCATAGTCAATAAAGCAGAAATAGATGTTTTTCTGGAACTTTCTTGCTTTTTCCATGATCCAATGGATGTTGGCAATTTGATCTCTGGTTTCTTTGCCTTTTCTAAAACCAGCTTGAACATCAGGAAGTTCATGGTTCACGTATTGCTAAAGCCCGGCTTGGAGAATTTTGAGCATTACTTTACTAGCATGTGAGATGAGTGCAACTGTGCGGTAGTTTGAGCATTCTTTGGCATTGCCTTTCTTTGGGATTGGAATGAAAACTGATTTTTTCCAGTCCTGTGGCCACTGCTGAGTTTTCCAAATTTGCTGGCATATTGAGTGCACCACTTTCACAGCATCATCTTATAGGATTTGAAACAGCTCAACTGGAATTCCACTAGCTTTGTTCATAGTGATGCTTTCTAAGGCCCACTTGACTTCACATTCCAAGATGTCTGGCTCTAGATGAGTGATCACACCATTGTGACTATCCAGGTCATGAAGATCTTTTTGTACAGTTCTTCCATGTATTCTTGCCACCTCTTCTCAATATCTTTACTTCTATTATGTCCATACCATTTCTGTCCTTTATCGAGCCCATCTTTGCATGAAATATTCCCTTGGTATCTCTAATTTTCTTGAAGAGATCTCTAGTCTTTCCCATTCTGTTCTTTTCCTCTATTTCTTTGCATTGATCACTGAAGAAGGCTTTCTTATCTCTTCTTGCTATTCTTTAGAACTCTGCATTCAGATGCTTGTATCTTTCCTTTTCTCCTTTGCTTTTTGCCTCTCTTCTATTCACAGCTATTTGTAAGGCCTCCTCAGACAGTCATTTTGCTTTTTGCATTTCTTTTCCATGGGGATGGTCCTGATCCCTGTCTCCCATACAATGTCACGAACCTCATTCCATAGTTTATCAGGCACTCTATCTGTCAGATCTAGGCCTTTAAATCTATTTCTTACTTCCACTGTATAATCATAAGGGATTTGATTTAGGTCATACCTGAATGGTCTAGCGGTTTTTCCTACTTTCTTCAATTTCAGTCTGAATTTGGTAATAAGGAGTTCATGATCTGAGCCACAGTCAGCTCCTGGTCTTGTTTTTGTTGACTATATAGAGCTTCTCCATCTTTGGAATATAATCAATCTGATTTCGGCATTGACCATCTGGTGATGTCCATGTGTAGAGTCTTCTCTTGTGTTGTTGGAAGAGAGTGTTTGCTATGACCAGTGCATATTCTTGGCAAAACTTTATAAGGGGGTAATATTTTTTAATTAATTAGTTTAGTTAATTGAAGGATACTTAACTTTACAACATGGTGATAGTTTTTCTCTTTCAAATGACTCCGTCATGGGTACACATGTGTCCTCCCATCCTGAACCCCCTCTAATCTCCCTTTGCACCCCCATCTCTCTGGGTTGTCCCAGAGCACCAGCTGTCAGTGCCTTGCTTCATGCATCAAACTTGCCTTGGTCATCTATTCACATATGGTAATACACATATTTCAATGGTATTCTCTCAAGTCATCCCACCCTTGCCTTGTCCCACTGAATCCAAAAGTCTGTTCTTTACATCTCTGTCTCTTTTGCTGTCTTGCATATAAGATCATCATTACCATCTTTCTAAATTCCATATATATGTGTTAATATACAGTATTGGTGCATCTCTTTCTGACTTACTTCACCCCGTATAATAGGCTCCAGTTTCATCCACCTCATTAGAACTGACTCAAATGCATTCCTTTTTATAGCTAAGTAATATTTTATTGTGTACATGTACTATAACTTCCTTATCCATTCATCTGCCGATGGACAGTCTAGCTTCCTTCCATGTTTTAAGGGGGTAATATTAAAAATATATAAATACCTCATGCAACTCAACATTAGAAATATAATCCGATTTAAAATGTGCAGAAGACCTGAAAAGACATTTTCCCAAAAACATACAGACAGCCAACAAGCACATGAAAAGATACTCAACATCACTAATCAGAGAAAAACAAATTAAAAGTGCAATGAGATGTCAACTCACACCTATCAGAATGGTGATCATCAAAAAGAACACAAGTAACAAATGTGGTGAGGATGGTGAACAAAGGGAGCCCTTGTACATTGTTAGAGGGAATTTACATTAGTCCAGCCACTGTGAAAAACAGTATGGAGATTTCTCAAAAAACTAAAAATAGAACTACAATATTATCAAGGAATTTCACTCCTGGATATATACCCCAAAACCACAAATACACTAACTCAAAAGGATACATGCACTCCAATTTTCATAACAACATTGTTTACAGTAGCCAAATTATGGAAGCAACCTAACTGGCCATCAACAGATGAATGGATAAAAAAAATGTGATATATTTATAGCATATATTCTATATAATAGAATACCACTCAGTCATAAAGAGAATGAATTTTGCCATTTGTAACAACATGGATGGATTTGAAGGGTATTATGGGATCACCAACTCAATGGACATGAATTTGGGTGGACTCCGGGAGTTGGTGATGGACAGGGAGGCCTGGTGTGTTGTGGTTCATGGGGTCACAAAGAGTTGGACACAACTGAGTGACTGAACTGAACTGAAGCCAAGAGAAATAAGTCTGAGAAAGACAAGTAGTGTATGATATCACTTATATGTGGAATCTAAAAGACAAACTAGTGAATATAATCAAAAAAGAGAAGGAGAGAGACTCGCAGATATAAAGAACAGAGTGTGGTTACCAGTAGGGAGAAGGAAAAGGGTAGGCGCAAGACAAGGGGAGAGAATTAAGAGGTACAAACTAGTGGATTGGCCAAAAAGTCCATTCAGGCTTTTCGTAGCATTGTAGGAAAAGCTGAATGAACTTCTTGGCCAACTCAATACTATATATAAAATAAATGAGCTACAGGGATATATTGTACAGCATAGGGAATATAGTTAATACTCTATAGTAACTACAACTGAAGTACATAACCTTTAAAAATTGTGAATCACTAGGCTATACACCTGAAGCTTATGTAATATTGTACGTCAACTACACCTCAGTAGCTTTTTAATTTAAAAACCACTGTTGATTTTCACTTGCCTCTCAGAGTATTAAAGACAATCAATCATGATATTAAAAAAAAAAAACTTGGGGGTTTCAAAAAATAACTTCAACTACATGATAAAAACTATATCTGAGAAGGGACAGCATATAAGTCATATTCTGTAAAGCAGTTTGTATCCATAAAATATAGAGGACTCTTAAAATGCTAAAAAAGACAGCCTAATTAAAACAGAGGCAAAAGGTTTACACTGACATTTCTCCAAAGCAGACATGTAAATGGCCAATGAACATATGAACAAATGTTCATCATTTATCACTTAGGCAATACGAAAAGAAACATAATGAGATACAAGGTCACAATCTGTAAGGTGACTAACATACAAAAGATAGAGAATATCCAGTGTTGGCAAGGATATGGAGAACCCTCAATAAATCTCTATAAATGTAAAATGGTACAACCAGTTTGGTGGTTATTTAAAATATTGAACAAAAAGTTACTTATTACCTAGCAATTCCAAGAGAATGGGAAAACAGAAAAATACCTCTACACAAAAATTTATACATGAAGGTTCATAGCAACATTATTCACAAGAGCCAAAAGGTGGTAACAATCCAAATGTCTAAAAATTGGTGAATGGATAAACAAAATTGTATATACATAAACACAATATCTTCACAGGGCTTCCCTGGTGGCTCAAAGGTTAAAGCATCTGCCTGCAATGCAGGAGACCTGGGTTCGATCCCTGTGTTGGGAAGATGCCCTGGAGAAGGAAATGGCAACCCACTGCAGTATTCTTGCCTGAAGAATCCCATGGATGGAGGAGCCTGGTGGGCTACAGTACACAGGATCACAAAGAGTCAGACATGACTGAGCGACTTCACTCACTCAAACACAGTATCATTCAGTCATAAAAATAAATGAAGTTGCGGTATACATGCCATAACATAGATAAATTTTTTAAATGTGCTAAATGAAAAAGTCAGACAGAAATGGACATACACCTATGATTCCATTTATATGAAATTTCAGAATAGACAACTACACAGAAATAGAAAATAGAATAGCTTTTGCCATGGCCTGGGATAAACAAGGAATGAGTTATTGTTAATGGATACACGAGTTCTTTTTAGGGTGATGAAATGTTTTAAAGTTAGTGGCAATGGTTGTTCAGCTCTGTGAATATCTGAGTTACACGCTTCAAAAGCATGAATTTTATGGTATGAGAATTATATTTCAATAAAGCTGTTATTATGGAAGGCAGTCTGAGTCATCTTTCTCTTCAGATCTACTCTGTTAAAAAACGGACATTTTCACTCATAACCACACAAATACATGAACACCCAAGTTTATGGTTTATGAAGATTTGGAAATGTGTATATCTGACTTTTCCATAATTGATGAAAAAATATCCTAGTGTTAAAAATCAGCCAGTCATTTCTGTGTACATCTATAGATCCTTGGACTGTCATAAAACTTATTTGACTATTTCTAGTATTCATCCAACATAGTATCATGCATAGTATCATTCCTGGAAAGGCTTCCTATACCTTCAAAACTAAGAAGACATTAATAAGTTATATTGAATTTTATTAGGGCAAGGTTGTTGTTCAGTAGCTCAGTCATATCCAACTCTTTGTGACCCCATGGACTGCAGCACATCAGCCTTCCCTGTCCTTCACTGTCCCCCAAAGTTTGCTCAGACTCATTTCTATTGAATTGATGATGTCATACAACCATCTCATCCTCTGTTGCCCTCTTCTCCTCCTGTCCTCAATCTTTACCAGCATCAGGGTTTTTTTTTCCAAAGAGTCAGCTCTTCACATCAGGTAGTCAAAGTTTTGGAGCTTCACTATTCAGGACTGATTTCCTTTAGGATTGACTGATTTCATCTCCTTGTTGCCCAAGGGACTCTCAAGAGTCTTTTCCAGCACCACAATTAGAAAGCATCAACTCTTTGGTGCTCAACCTTCTTTATGGTCCAACTCTCACATCCATACATGACTACTGGAAAAACCTTAGCTTTAACTAGATGGACTTTTGTTGGCAACGTAATGTCTGTGCTTTTTAATATGCTGTCTATGTTAGTCATAGCTTTTCTTTCAAGATGCTAGCATCTTCCAGTTTCATGGCTGCAGTCACCATCTGAAGTGATTTTGGAGCCCAGAGAAATAAATTCTGTGATTGTTTCCTTTTTTCCCCATCTATTTGCCATGAAGTGATGGGACCAGATGCCATGATCTTAGTTTTCTGAATGTTGAGCTTTAAGCCAACTTTTTCACTCTCCTCTCACCTTCATCAAGAGGCTCTTTAGTTCTTCTTCACTTTCTGCCATTAGGGTGGTATTATCTGCATGTCTGAGGTTACTGACATTTCTTCCAGCAATCTTGATTCTACCTTGAGCTATATCCAGTTTGGCGTTTTGCATAATGTACTTTGCATATAAGTTAAACAAGCTGGGTGTCAATATACAGGTTTGATGTACTCTTTTCCCACTTTTGAATCAGTCCATTGTTCCATGTGGGGCTTCCCTGGTAGCTCAGATGGTAAAGAGTTTGCCTACAATATTGGAGACCCGAGTTCAATCCCTGGGTTGGGAAGATCCGCTGGAGAAGGAAATGGCAACCCACTCCAGTGTTCTTGCCTGGGAAATCCCATGGACAAAGGAGTCTGGTGGGATACAGTCCATGGGGTTGCAAAAAGTCGGCTATGACTGAAGGACTGACACACGTTCCATGTATGGTTCTAAAGGTTGCTTCTCGACCTGCATGCAGACTTCTCAGGAGGCAGGTAAGTTGGTGTGCTATTATTAGCTCAATGCCGTTTTATGAAAAATTTAAGTATTTAAACTTTGTCAGCCAAAAGCATATCTTTATATCATTTAACATATGCCACTAGTTATATAGCTATGAGAGGTGGAAAAAAGTTCAAATTAAAATATTTGCACTGTTATTCTTTCCCCCAAATTGACTCAATCTGGACAGCATTATCACTTCTGCCTAGCAGTAAATTCATCCACTTGTATAGGTCATGCTTATTTTCTCTTCTACAAATTTCTTATCTATTTCACACAGGCTCTCTCTGAGAAACCACTAGTATGAAACGAGCAACAGATGTGTGAATTTTCTAACACCTCTTTCTCTCCACATTTTCTTTTAAATTTTCTGTTGTTCAATTACCACTTGGAGCTCAAGCCATTTTCTAGTCAATAGCTTTTTGTACCTTTTGACTGAACCAAGAAATAAGGAGACCCTGTAAGGAAAATCAAGTCGTGACTGGCCATTTACAAAAGAATCAGTTATAGTCAGGAATATACCAGTTTGTTTTACTTGACAATTAAACTAGTGCAAGAAAACTAGCTTGTAAATACTGGGTTTGACATAGTACACACTGAAGACAACAAATTAAATTGTCAGTTTCATATGAGAAAATAGTACACAACTAATTAATATTTAGGATCTTGTGATGCATGTCATATAATCAGCAATGTATAGTGGAATAATTTAAAATTCATTTTAATATTAACTCTAAAGAACTGCTATAAGTGTGAGAATAAACTATTAACTTTATTCTAATATTTCAATCATATTCCATAATATTAAGACTCATCATTATATGAGTGGTAAATCATGAACTTTATTATAATAAAGATCACCTTGGGAAATTTTTATATATAAAATTTTTATGAATAGGATTATTATAAAAGTAAATGCATTTAGGGCTGGTATCATTAGCTAAACTTTTATAAAAGGAAAGTAAAATTCTAAAATTATGACCTTAATTTCAATATACAATCAACTATGTAAGTCAACAACTTTAAATACATTTCATCTAAATCATTCATTATAAATGAAATCAGTTGACTTATTAGTTGGATATCCTGATTTCCTCCATGTCTAATTATTGAGACTTCTATCTTTTTCCAATAAGTAAGACTGAGGGCTTTTGTGTATGACGAGTAAAATTCCTTTTTGACCCTTTGAGGTGTTGGAAAGACAAAAATAATTGACTGCCAAAAAAGGGATTTAAGTTGACATTACAATTTTAAGGTTGGCCAGCTGCATGCTAGCATGCTTGGAAAGAATACAACAACAATCTGAATATCTTTTTCCCCATGCGCAATGCCTTTTAGTTAGTTAAGGGTGAGGGGTGTCAAACTAAAACTCCGGCTTTAAAAAATATAACAGTAAACTCATCAGAAAAGCAAACACTTCAATAAACAAAAGTCAAAATTTACAACAGAAGTCATAGACTGAATCTATAAAGGCAAATATCCTCCACAAAAGTATGGGTTTTTCCTGTAAAATTTTTCCACGATTTTAATTTATCTATGATTAAAAATTGGGATTTTCACAAAATTTTTAATATCTGGATTTTGTTTAAAAAAATTACTACCTAGCAACTACGGTCCCATTTTTTCACATACAGCAAGAAATTAGAAATAAGTAAAACATGCTTTTTAGATGTGGGCACATCAGAAGCATCTCTGATTCAAAGGACAAGGACTTGGGCAAACTCCAGGAGATGGTGAGGGATAGGGAGGCCTAGCTTGCTGCAGCCCATGGGGTCTCAGAGTCAGACACAACTTGCAGCTGAACAGCAGCAACATCAGAAGCATTGTTTTCAGTCTGTTTATAGGATCTACAGCACTCATAATTTCTTAGCTTTCCTGATTTATATGACCTACACCTCTAAGCACCTAAATTTATGCCTCTCCCACCAAAATAGAAATTAATGTTTCTATTAAAAGAATAAACAAATCATTTGGTTTTGAAAAGTTTAAAATCCTAAAAGTGTATCTTCAGTGCACTTATTTTGACATAAGTAATGATTCTGATTACTTTTTAGAAGTACTGTACACATTTCTGGTCATACATCTAGCTTTCAAAGCACAATGGAAAGGAAGCCTTAAAGCCTTAGGTACATTGTGCTCTCTGCTTGCTAAAAACTATCTCTAGAATCCATGCTATGACTGATGACCAAACACACATGGAAATGACTAGGGTTAGGGAGACAGAAAGGGAAGCAGTCCTTTCAGATTAGTCATATACAATATTTGCCCAAAGTCAAAACTACCTATTTCAAGATCTAACCTGGAACATAAACTATTCATAGCATTAATATATTAAATAATGATGCAAATATTGACGCAAATATTGACAAGATGACATGCTGGAAGTTTAATAAAATTTTTCCTAGAACTAAGTTCTTTTCAAAAAGACATAAACGCAGTCTATGGACCTGCAATTCAGAATATCAGATGGTGTAAGCTGAATATTATTAAAATGTCTTAGAAAAAATATATACTCTTGGACCAAGCAATTGTATATGTAGCATAGGACTTTGTATCACAGGAAACAATCACTGATTTATCCAAAAATTTATATACAAGGAAGTTCTCATAACCTCATTTATAATAGCAAAAGGAGGGGACAATATACCACCTAATTCATCAATAGAGTATTGGTTGATACTTGGTACACTGGAAATGTGAAGTGTAGATAATTAATGCCACAGTACCAATTCAAAATATCAAATGAAGTAAGCAGATCCAAAGCGGTATGTATACCAAGACCCCAGTTTGAATGAAATAAAAATGAAAGCATGTGTATCAAAATATTTTATATACCTAAGATTAGATTTTAGGTATAGTGGGTTGAATAGAGTCCCCTCAAATGTCATATACATGTGAAACCACAGAATGTGGTTTATTTGGATATAGAGCCTTTGCATATATTATTGGAGAAGGAAATGGCAACCCACTCCAGTATTCTTGCCTGGAGAATCCTATGGAGAGAGGAGCCTGGAAGGCCATGATCCATAGGGTTGCAGAGAGTCAGACACTACTGAAGTGACTAAGCAATCACGCATATGTAATTAGTTAAGATGAGGACAGACTGGATTAGGGTGGGCTCTAAATCCAGTGACTAGCACCCTTATAAGGAGAGATGATACACAAAGGCAAAGCAGAAGAAGGCCATGTGAAGACAAAGGCAGAGACTGGGGTGACACAGCCACAAAGGAATGCCAGTGATTGCTGGGAGCTTCCAGAAACTAGGAAGAAGCAAGGCAGGATTTTCCCCAGTGTCAAGAGGAAGCATAGCCTTGTTGACACCTTGATTTTGGATTTCTTGTCTACAGAACTGTGAGAGAACACATTTTTTTGTTGTTTTAAGTCACCAAATCTGAGGTCATGTGTTCCGGCGGCCCTGGGGACCTAAAACAGTAGTGATATTTATTTTCCTCTTCATGTGTATGGTTTTTATTCTATTTTATAAATTAGTATGTAACTTTCATAATAATAAAAGTCAAAGATATATTGTGACCTAATAATTAAATATCTAATAACTGATAATTATATATTCTTTTGAACAGAAAAGTTCTAATCCACATATTTTCTAAAGAAAACTCTGTGTTCAAACATACTCTATAATACTAATGAGTATCTGGAGCCCCAATACTATCGTCTACATTTACAAGATTTGGGGATAAGCAATGAAAATCTAAGAATGAACAAACATCACTAAATTTTATTTATAATAAAATCAAAGTAAACTAAGCAGCTCTGTAAAAGCAGTAAAGAACTTCTGGAACAGCAGTCACGTTTGGTTCATATAATATTAATTTGGTTTTAGTAAACAGAGTAATTTCTCAGGTGAGCATTGAGAGAATTCAATATGGAACAAATAAGATAAAATACACTTGGATACAAGACAGACACAATAAAAATAAACTTTAGAACTGGAAAGCTTAGATTTCACCTAGTACATCTTCCAAAATTTCAAGAATCCTTAACACAACAATCCTGACAGGAGATAATTCATTCAATGGAATGAAATTTTCTAAGTACCCATCACTTGCCAAGAATAAATAACTACATCATCCAGTGAACAGTTCCAAACGTAGAAGCTCACTTTGTCAGAAAGCTGTCCATTCTGTACTTCAACAATTCTAGTTGTTAGAAAATTCTTATGTTGAGATAAAATCTTCTTTCTGGGGTAACTACAATATTTTTATTCTTTTATACTCTTTCTTCATTTTTCCATTCATTATTCATAGACAACTTGGATCATAACTTGAAATTATACATTTAAAGAGTTTTAGAAAGGAAATGAAGAGATTACTAACTTCTCACCAGTGACAACATTCCTTTACAGCATTCTTTACCCAACTGCTGCACCCTCGGGTTTTGAACACAACTTAAAAAGAACAAGTTCTCTCATCTGTAAGCAGGTAGATCTATTTTAGGCATGTTTTATGTAGAGCTGAACTTTGCCTTTCTATGAATTTCACTGACTGGTTTATTCCTTCCTGCCAGAGCACAGTCAACTCATCCATATGAAAGCTAGCCAGGCATTAGAAAATCACCATCTGCTCTCCCTTAGGTCTCTGCTTAACTCAGCAAAACACGCCTGGTTACCCTTCCTGGTTTCAAGAAACTTCAGTATTCACCCTCCTTCACAGTTTTCTGAATAAAGCTAATACATCCATGTGTCTATCTACAGCCTAGTGCCTGGTACTCCATATATTTCAGGTGTGAGATGTGCCCTGGGAGTAATGGCAATAACATGGCCACTGTGTCAGAAATCCTGCCAACCATAGTGAGGGGCAATAGCACATTTCCTACTGACTGTTTAGCTAAAATCCTGGAGCATTTTTCACTAGAATCCCCTTAATGCTTGTTTCCCCCATTTCTATAAACAGGTAGTTTTTTTAATAGAATAACTAAAAGGCAGAACTTGGTATTTATCCCAACCGAATATCATTGTATTAGTTCTGCCTTTCTTTCTGGTTTTTCAGCATCTCTCTGATCCTTAATTCTTCAATCCAAACGATATTCTTTCGAGACTTGCACCATTCACCAATTTAACAAGGTCTTCCCCATCTTCCCTTAAGCAGAGAGTTTTAAATATTTTAACTAAAATTCTGAAGTTCCTCCAAAACTCTTCAACTATTAGTCATAATGCTGCTGTTGATGATGATGATGATAGACAGTGAGTATCTCTTTCTACCAAACATTGTCCTAAGTGCTTTATTTATATTATCACACCTAATACTCATAAAAACCCTGTAAGATAATGACTACGGCTACTGCTCATTTTACAGATAAAAATATGGCTAGCGGGTGACAGAGCCAGGGTTGGTTACAAGCTGGTGCAGCTATCTCAGGTCTTCACAGCCTCCATCCATTCTGACTGGACAATGCCCACATTACCAGTTGTTAAATATTTATAAAATAACTATTGTGTGGAGCCAGGATTTGGAAATCTAGCTCTCTGATTCCACAGTCCATCATTATAAGCAGATTCCATTCTGGTTCCACATTAATGGATAAAGGTAAGGCCAAATAATCCCGTCTCCCAAGTGTGATTCAACTATAGATGCTCTAATTTTATCTCATTGAGCATTTTCCCTAAGCATTTGATGATAAGTTAACTTTAAAAAATATCTGCTGAAAGGAGATTTAAAGAACTAAAGGATAAATAAAAACACAGTAAATAACAGAACATAAAATGTATATAGCTCATCCTATACCACTATAAATTAATATCAAATATGTCATTTAAAATAATATTGAAAGTACATGCAATACACTGTGTGTGTGTGTGTGTGTGTGTGTGTGTGTGTGTGTGTGTGTGAGAAAGCATCTCTTCTCCCTTGTGATGTGTAACTTTTATTAGATGGGCTACAGACACACAAAAAGTCAGCATCGTGTAGGATCACCTCAATGAATAGTATACCTAAATTTGCCCTTTATTTCCAAGGACATGAGACAATAGAAAAATTCCTTGTTGAAATCAGATGAAGTGTGATTATAATTCTCAAGTTCAAGAATTTGATCTTGAGTAAATTTCTTGTTGCCTCTGAGTCTCAGTTATGCATTGTGAAACTGGGAGAATAGTACCTATCTCAGATTATTGCAAGAACAAAATGAACTAATATATGTGAAGTAACTGGAACAATTACTGACAGACAGTTGGTATTAAATATGTATTAGTAAATTTTTATAAGGAATGTGGTGTGGCAGAATTATCAAAGCTAAAGGATGAACAAGGCGTATCTTCCTGTATGAATTATACTTGAATTGGGGAATTATTTATACAGTAAAACAAATTGTTTATTATTAATAACATAAAAATCATTTGTTTGAATATTCAAGACAAAATGGGGGACCTGGAAATCCCTTCATGAAGCAGATCTCTTCTGTTGGAACACATTAGTAGTAACTTCTGGTAAGTACTACAGTGGGAATTCTCTGACAGCAGTTTAATAACAATCTCAAAAAGGGGGAAACCTTTTCAGTCTAATAATAAAAGGAACTATTTAAGAGTGAGAAATTCTACTATATAGTTTTGGAATTATTGTGGCACATATTGTCAGAATACAGTTCTCCATCAGTCCCTAATATTTTTGCATATTTTGGGAACCAAGACACTGAAAAGCTTTTCTGAATTAGCTTTTCAAGAATGTTTATTCAGCAACAGCCTTGGGAAATAGAGACAGGGTATGTTTGTCTGCTCTCCAACATGTATGTCTCCCTCTAGGGCAAATACTGATCAGAGTTCGTGCTTTATAAAATAGTGGGGGGTCTTCTAAGCTTGGGGTTACTGCTAAGTCACTTCAGTCGTGTCCAACTTTGTGCAACCCCATAGACGGCAGCCCACCAGGCTCCCCGTCCCTGGGATTCTCTAGGCAAGATCACTGGAGTGGGTTGCCATTTCCTTCTCCAATGCATGAAAGTGAAGTTATTCAGTCGTGTCCACCTCTTAGTGACCTCATGGACTACAGCTCACCAGGCTCCTCCATCCATGGGATTTTCCAGGCAAGAGTACTGGAGTGGGGGTGCCATTGCTTTCTCCAAGCTTGGGGTTACTATCCTGTAAAACAAGGATGTTACATGTGCAAACATCACCTGGCCCTTATCATGTTGCCCTGTGGGAACTGGGGCTTGTAAAATCAGCTTAAGAAAATGCTGACATTCTGTTGACTACTATTGCTTTAAGTATTCAACTATACATTTTCTCTGATCTAGAAGTCTCGTGTCTTTTGCCAGTGTCCATGAAATTATAACAAGCTAACTCATTAGCTTCCAAGCAGGATAAAATCTTAGATGAATCAGTTATTGATATATGTGCATGTATCACAAATAAGCTTGAAATATAAATGATAAACAAGAAGACATATTTAGCCATATGAAGACAATGGGCTAATAGCCTAAAAAATTTTCTGAAAATAAGAAAAAGATGAATATCTAAAAATATTGGCTAAACATATGAACTTACATTTATTTAAAAAGTAAATATAAATATAAGATGCTAAAAATATACAAAATTTTAATAATAAATATATATATAACTAGGGAAAAATTTAAATTTGGAAAAAACTTTTAAATTCAATGATAACATTGAATTTAATATAAATGTTCAGAAAATGTCTCCAGCTGGTAGGAGTATAAATTTTGAAACATTTTTTTGTAGGAATACTTGTAATATATGTCATAGTTCCTAAAAATAATGCATACACTTTGATACTATCATCCCACTTGAGAAATATATCCTATAGACATAATTATATATTTCATCATTTTTCATAATTTGTCACAATAGGAAACAGTATAGATTTTCAATGACAAATGAATTTTTAACTTTTAATTGCTATATAGAAATACAGTATAATAAAACATGCTACTGATAATTTAAATACACACATAAATGTGAAAGAAGAAGGCATTTATGTATTTTGAAGTGGAAAAAGAAACATCACTTGGGACTTCCTTGGCGATCCTGTGGTTAAGGCTCATCCTTCCACTGCTGGGGGGTGGGTTCAATCTCCAGTGTGGAAACTAAGATCCCACATGTTGTGTAGCCAAAAAAAAAAAAAAATTAAATAACATCTTCAAAAAAGAAAGAAACACTACAGGAAAATTTCTATAGTAGAATCTCAATTTTGATAAAGAATTTTTATGTGTAATGTCTTATAAGGAATTTGAAAGCCTATAACCAAAATTGTTAATAGTCTTTATCTAAATGCTAAGACTCAAAGTAGTTTTAATTGGGCTTTTTCTGTCTGATGTCTTTGTTACTTTTATGAACTTCAACAATTCTAATAAAAAAGAAAATTACATTTCAACACTATGTTTTGTCTATCTTGGCCATTGTATCATGTTGTCTTTACCAAGTGGTCCAAATCCATCTGTTAACATGGATTTTTAGTTCTCAGTACACAATCTTCAGTGTTACTTGTCTGAACAATCTGCAGTTTGCCTTCTCCCACAGTTTAAAAACTACATGAGTCTTTCTCATTTTCTCCTCCTTGGAGTCATAGAGCATAAGTATACACCCTCAGCTGTATAACAGCTCTTCAAATATTTAAAGGCCTTGCCTATTTTCCCTAACCTTTTTCCATTTTCTCTGATTAAAACCTATGGCTTTGTCAATCATTCCTTATATGAGGTAATGCTAGACCCTTCTCCATCTCAGTCACCTGTTCTCACATTTCCTGAAACTCTGTGGTCAATGTCTTTTAAATACTTCAGAGAAAACATCCCTCCATATTCAGTTTCCAAATACAGAGTCCAAAGACCAGTTTCCATCCCTTGTACATTTCTCTTAAAACGCCTCTTTTGGCAGCCTTTTAAAAGTAGTCATATCACTCCACTAATGTACACTGAACTTTTCACTTACTGATATTATCTTCATAAAAATACTGCCAAATTATATCTCCATGATTTTGCATGTCTTAATTGACTTTGTACATATGCATTTGAATTTGTGTATTCATATCTAAGTATATCTAGGAGTTCACATATCTCCCTATTATATTTCATTTTATTGACTCTGGGCCTTACCCCAACAGAAAAAAGGAATACATTTTTTAAGCTTCATAAATCTAGATGGATTTTGTGTGCCTCTGTGCACCTTTGTATATTTCTTATATACATACATCTTTACTAAATGTAATCAAGAGTCTTGTTTTTCCTCAGAGAGTAAGTTGTCCTCTTGAGACGATCCTAAGTGAAGGATACTGGAAATCTAAAAGGGTGGACAGATCATTTTAACAAGAAGGAGCCTCAAGCCTTTGAAGTTTCACAAACTTAGAAGCAGGCAGTATAAGTGAGTAAACAGGTTCATGCTGGAGAGCACTTATGCATCTACTCAGGGCAGTTCTTGACCTCTGCCACAGGGGAATGTGGCTTATAACCTGACTTTTCATGAGAATACAGAAAGCTGAGTTTTTATGTGGAATCGTCCAATTTTCATATTGTTTCATTTAATTAAAAAAGTTAATGAGCTCTGTTTTCCAATAGATATATCCACAAGCCAAGTATATTCTGTGTGGCTAATATGTGACCTCTGAATAGGTAGAAGCAAGGAAATAAGAGTCCGCATTTAACTCCCCACTACTGATGGCATGCCAAGATTGGTAATTCCAAATTTGGAATTTATTAACCAAGAATTCTAGGACTTCCCTGGTAGCTTCACAGGTAAAAAAATCTGCCTTCAATGCAGGAGACCCTGGTTCCATTCCTGGGTCCGGAAGATCTGCTGGGGAAGGGATAGGCTAACCACTACAGTATTCTTGGGCTTCCCTGGTGACCTAGCTGGTAAAAAATTCATTTGCAGTGCAGGAAACCTGGGTTCAGTCTCTAGGTTGGGGAGATCCCCTGGAGAAGGGAAAGGCTACCCACTCCAGTATCCTGGCCGGGATAATTCCATGGACTGTAGAGTCCACAGGGTAGCAAAGACTCAGACATAACTGAGCGACTTTCACTTTCATTTTCTTTCTGAATTCTTAACTGAGCATTAATTCCAAAAGAATTCACTGAACTCCTTCTATAGTTTTTAATATTAGCAGTTAAAATTTTCAACATAATCAACTTAGTAGCATCTACTTAGAATATATAATAATTTTAAGAAAGTCCAATTCACAGTTTCAAGCATGAGTCCCTCTAAAAGCCTCCAGAATCTTAGGATCAGGATTTAGAATGAAAATGTTTACTTAGCATCTCCTCATTACCATAAGGAATATTAGACTCATGAGTATTTCATAATCAAGAGATATTTCAGTGCTTTAGAATTTTTGTGAGATTTTCTGGTACCCTCACTTTGTTAAATATAACTAGTTATACAACCCTTGACACAATGTCAAAATTCCAAGAGCAAAAACACTCTCTTCTTTGACCCATAGCAACTGTACAATTCTATTTCATGCCTGACAGCTGATTCTCACAAGGCCTCTGACATGCCTAACATAATCCATGACAGCTGATTCTAGCAAACAGCAATCATAGCAGACAAATAACTTTTTCTGACTAGTTGTCTGAAAGAAGCAAGAATAAATAATATATTTGATCTGATCATGTATAGAAATAGCCTTTTATTAGATCCAAATCTGGAATTATTAAGTAAATTTTTACTTGGCAAATTAACATGCACAAGAAATGCACAAGAGTAATTTGATGCTTTATATTCCAATACCATTGTTTAGCTTTTTTCTCCATCCTTCTCTAGCAGTCATTCTTTAAAATAAAGGGAATTCTGTTTAACATGCAGGTCCAGAGGTCAAAACCTGAGTTTCAGTCTTAATCTAGAAGTGGCTCAGAAATCTTCATTTCATTAGACTCTCTAGGGGATTAGGAAACAAAACATCTACATAGTATATTTTGAGAGGCACTACCTAATCCCATCAATCCACTAAGTGTACTCACATTAAAACTGTGCCCGCCCTCAATTCCCCAACCCTCTGATTTGAAAATTACATATTGTTCATATCACTTTCAGAAAACATAAGAAAGACTGGACAAGACATATGTATCAAATTGTCTAGTGACTGACAGTCTCTACTAGATTACCTCCAGCTCCTTCTCTCACCTCAGAAACTGTCTCCAAAAACTGGCCAAACTTTGACTTTTTCCAGTATAAGAGATTTTTAATAATGTATAGAGATACACAATGAAGGTTACTACTCTCCTATATGAGTGACTTTAAAGCTAGCCCAGCTTCAGCTCCCAGCATACCTGACGGTAAAACTGCTCAGTTCTGTCAGCCTCCATGGCCAAAGGACACATTGCCAACAATCCAAGAAAGATAGGTCTGAAATGTATTTGTAAGAGTTTTGGCCCTAAACTAAAGACCAATAGAGCAAGGTCAGACTTCATGCATGAGTTTGTCTGGCACATAGTATTTAGCAGCTGTGGATAGTGAAATTTGATGGAGTATCCAGGCCCTTTTGATTGAATTTCTCAAAAGAGGTTTCAGCACTGGGAATAAGCACCTCTAAGTAGAAAGGTGGGCTTATCTGCTGGTAAATAGAAAAAAGAATCAATTTTGTAGGTAAGGACATGAACACTGAGCATTACAAATTTCTCTGAAAAATATGTGACCCAGTTGTGATACTTACTAGCCATTTTACCTAGGCAAGTATTGCTGCTGCTGCTGCTGCTGCTGCTAAGTCACTTCAGTCATGTCTGACTCTGTGCAGCCCCATAGACAGCAGCCCACTAGGCTCCCCTGTCCCTGGGATTCTCCAGGCAAGAACACTGGAGTGGGTTGCCATTTCCTTTTCCAATGCATTAAAGTGAAAAGTGAAAGTGAAGTCACTCAGTCCTGTCCGACTCTTCGCGACCCCATGGACTGCAGCCTACAAGGCTCCTCTGCCCATGGTATTTTCCAGGCAAGAGTACTGGCATGGGGGTGCCATTGCCTAGGTTGATGTAAAAGCAATTGTGGTTTTGCATTGTTGAAGTTTGCCATTTGATATTGGAATACATTCTTAAATAAATGTGGTTGTGCTATACACCATTATAACGTGCATTTCTTTGTTTATAGTTTTTGCTAATGGCCTTATTACTTGCTGTTTATTTTGTATGTATTTTAGTCTATGGAAATGATATTAGACAAAAAGCAAATTCAAGTGATTTTCTTATTCAAGTTCAGAATGGTCATAAAGCCACAGAGACAACTTGTAATATCAACAATGCATTTGGCCCAGGAAGGGCTAATGAACGTACAGCATAGTGGTGGTTCAAGAAGCTTTGCAAAGGAGATAAGAGTCTTAAAGATGAGGAGTGCAGTGACCAGCCATTGGAAGTTGACAACAGCCAAGAGCATCACTGAAGCTGATCCTCCTACAACTAAACAAGAAGTTACCCAAGAACTCCACATTGATCATTCTATAGTCATTTGACATTTGAAGCAAGTTGGAAAGGTGAAAAGGCTCAGTAAGTAGGGGCCTCATGAGCTGACTGGGAATAAAAAAAATCATCATTGTAAAGTGTCATCTTACTCTGTGCAACAACAATGGACCATTTCTCAATCTTATTGTGATGTGTGATGAAAAGTGGATTTTATATGACAACCAGCAATGATCAGCTCAGAGGCTGGACCAAGAAGAAGCTCCAAAGCACTTCCCAAAGCCAGACTTTCACCAAAAAAGGGTCATGGTCACTGTTGGTGGTGTGCAGCCAGTATGAGCCACTATAGTTTTCTGAATCCTGGTGAAACCATTATATCTGGAATGCTAAGTGAGAAGATGAGTTGCTCTGAAAACTGCAATGCCTGCAGCAAGCATTGGTCCACAGAAAGGGTCCACTTCTCCATGGCAATGCCTGATAGCACATCACATAGCCAATGTTTCAAAACTTGAATGAACTGGACTACAAAGTTTTGCCTCATCTACCATATTCACCTGACCTCTCACGAACCGGCTACCACCTCTTCAAGCATCTCAACAGCATTTTTGCAGGGAAAATGCTTTCACAACTATCAGGTGACAGAAAAATGCTTTCCAAGAGTTTGTAGAATCTCAAAACAAGGATGTTTATGCTACACAAATAAACTTAGTTCTCATTGGCAGAAATGTGTTGATTATAATGGTTCCTATTTTGATTAATAACGATGTGTTTAAGCCTAGTTATAATGATTTAAAATTCAGGATCTGAAACCACTATTACTTTTGCATCAACTTAATACTTTTACAAGAGTGCCCACTATCACTCCTCTTATTAAACATAGTACTGGAAGTCCTAGCTAGAGACATCAATCAAGAAAATAAAGGCAATCAGAAAGAAAGAAGTAAAGTTGCCTTTGTTTGAAGATAATATCTTATATATAGAAGATCCTAAAGACTCCACTTGGAGAAGGCAATGGCACCCCACTCCAGTGCTCTTGCCTAGAAAATCCCATGGATGGAGGAGCCTGGTGGGCTGCAGTCCATGGGGTCGCTAAGAGTCAGACACGACTGAGCGACTTCACTTTCACTTTTCACTCTCATGCATTGGAGAAGGAAATGGCAACCCACTCCAGTGTTTTTGCCTGGAGAATCCCAGGGACGGGGGAGCCTGGTGGGCTGCCGTCTATGGGGTCACACAGAGTCAGACATGACTGAAGCGACTTAGCAGCAGCAGCAGCAGCAACGACTCCACTAGAAAACTGTTGGAATTAATCAACAAACTCAGCTGAGTTGCATAATATAAAATCAATATACAGAAATCAATTATAGTTCTATAAACTAACAATGAAATATCTGAAAAAGAAAGAAAACAATCTCACTCTCAAAAGCAAAAAGACAATAAAATACGTAAGAATAAATTTATCCAAGGAAGTGAAAAATCTATACAATAAAAACTATAAGACTTTGATTTTTAAAAAACTAAAGACACAAATGGAAAGATATCCCATGTTCCTGGATCACAAAAACTTGGACTTCTTTTTTTTTTTTTTTTAACATGATTATATTCAATGATGGCAAAAGAGTTCTCTTCTGATACTCTATTTCATTCAAATACAGATTGCCTTGCAGCATTATTTAAATATTTCATTAGCATATTTCACCACCCTTATGGCAGAAAGTGAAGAGGAGCTAAAAAGCCTCTTGATGAAAGTGAAGGAGGAGAGTGAAAAAGTTGGCTTAAAGCTCAACATTCAGAAAACAAAGATCATGGCATCCAGACCCATCACTTCATGGGAAATAGATGGGGAAACAGTGGAAACAGTGTCAGACTTTATTTTGGGGGCTCCAAAATCACTGCAGATGTTGACTGCAGCCATGAAATTAGAAGACGCTTACTCCTTGGAAGAAAAGTTATGACCAACCTAGATAGTATATTCAAAAGCAGAGACATTACTTTGCCAACTAAGGTCCGTCTAGTCAAGGCTATGGTTTCTCCTGTAGTCATGTATGGATGTGAGAATTGGACTGTGAAGAAGGCTGAGCGCCGAAGAATTGATGCTTTTGAACTGTGGTATTGGAGAAGACTCCTGAGTCCCTTCAGAACCAGTCCATTCTGAAGGAGACCAACCCTGGGATTTCTTTAGAAGGAATGATGCTGAGGCTGAAACTCCAGTACTTTGGCCACTTCATGAGAAGAGTTGATTCATTGGAAAAGACTCTGATGCTGGGAGGGATTGGGTGCAGGAGGAGAGGGGATGACCGAGGATGAGATGGCTGGATAGCATCTCAGACTCGATAGACATGAGTCTGAGTGAACTCCAGGAGATGGTGATGAACAGGGAGGCCTGGCGTGCTGCGATTCATGGGGTCACAAAGAGTCGGACACGACTGAGTGAATGTACTGAACTGAACCAACAAAACTGTAAGTTTCATGATGATATTATGTCTTATACTTGTTTTCTTTATCACATCTGAAAGCATGTGTTCTTTTCATTCACAGATTTTGGTAGATGGATAAAAGTTATTCTCCTTGGAACACACAACTAAATTCTATTTTCTGTCCCCACCCTCGCTTGGTCATGTGATTGAATTGTGAACAACAGAATGTGAACTGAAGTTAAGTTCTGGAAAAGAACTGAGCTGTAAGATGAATGGTACTTCTGTTCCTGAGTTGTTACCCATAAAGAGCTACCTAGATTGCTGCATAATATAGGAACAACCATGATGAGCTATAGAATGAGTAAGAAATCAACTCTTTATCATGTAAACACTGAAATGTGGAGATTTTAAAATATGGTACTCATTTAGGTACCCATTAATAATACTAGCACTTATCTCAATTGCAACTATATACTATTTATTTACTTATCTCCCTAAATAGTCTAAAAGTTCCACTGAGCCTGAAACTGTGCCTACTTTTGCTCACCAGCAAGTGTCTAGCTCCTGGCCCTGTGCCTTGTATGTGGCAATGTCTCAGTAAATCCCATGGAATGTACAAATAACGGAAAACATGTTCAACAGGTATAAGTTAATAAATGCTTGGTTTTTATTTTAATTTTGTATCTTATATTGTGTTAACTATAACAATGTTGTGTTAGTTGAAGGTGTACAAAGTGATTCAGTTATACATATATGTATATGTGTGTGTGTGTGTGTATATATATATATATACACAGATGTATAAGATGTATATATTATTTTTCAGTTTCTTTTCCCATATAGATGATTACAAGGTATTGAGTAGAGTTCCCTATGCTATTATACAGTAGGTCCCTGTTGATTATATATTGTATATATAGTGGTGTGTATATGTTAATCCCAACCTCTTAATTTATCCCTTTCCCTCACTTTTCCCTTTGGTAACCAGAAGCTTGTTTTCAAACTCTGTGTGTCCATTTCTGTTTTGTAGATAAGTTCATTTATATCAGTTTTTAGATAAGTAGTATCATATGATATTTGTCTTTCTCTGTCTGATTTACTTCACTTAGTATGGTAATCTCTAGGCCCAGCCATGTTGCTGCAAATGGCATTATTTCATTGTTTTTAATGGTTGAGTAATAGTCCACTGTCTACATGTACCACATGTTCTCTATCCATTCATCTGTTGATAGACATTTAGGCTGCTTCCATGTATTGGCTATTTTGAATAGTGCTGCAGTGAACATTGGGAGTGCATGTATCTTTTCAACATATGATATTCTCCAGATACATAGCCAGGGGTGGAATCACTGGATCATATGACTGTTCTATTTTTAGTTTTTAAGGAACCTCCATACTGTTTTCCGTAGCATCTGTACCAATTTATGTTCCCATAGCAGTGGAGGAAGGTTCCCAGTAAATGCTTATTGAGTTGAAGTACATACAGAAGCAGAAAAAAATTCCAAAGTAAAATTTAGAAACTACATTTCACTTACCATTCTATCTTTCCTCTTCTGACCTAAAATGTTTCAAAATACTTAGAAATATATCTTGGTAGGTTTTGTAAGTGCTTGAATAAATTCCACCCTATCATGGCTACTTCAAAGTGAGTGAGTGAAGTTGCTCAGTCGTGTCCGACTCTTTGTGGTCCCATGGACTGTAGCCCACCAGGCTCCTCCATCCATGGGATTCCTCAGGCAAGAATACTGGAGTGGGTTGCCATTTCCTTCTCCAGGGTGTCTTCCCAACCCAGGGATCGAACCCAGGTCTCCTGCATTGCAGGCAGATGCTTTAACCTTTGAGCCACAAGGGAAGCCCACTACTTCATCAGTTCAGTTCAGTTCAATTCAGTTGCTCAGTTGTGTCTGACTCTTTGCAACCCCATGAATCGGAGCAAGCCAGGCCTCCCTGTCCATCACCAACTCCCAGAGTTCACTCAGACTCACGTTCATCGAGTCTGTGATGCCATCCAGCCATCTCATCCTCTGTTGTCCCCTTCTCCTCCAGCCCCCAATCCTTCCCAGCATCAGAGTCTTTTCCAGTGAGTCAACTCTTCGCATGATGATATTTCCTATTCTCGCACCATTCCTATGTAACTTTTTCCTCTTTTACTGAGTGTGATTGTGTTGCCATGTGACATATTCTAACAGTCAGCCAATGTTGCACCTGTATTGGTGCCATTTAACTGCTATGCTAATTTTGCCTGATGTGTTCTGATTTCAAATAACTTTCATTCAGCCAGACAGTTCCAGATGCCTGCCTAACACAACTTGCATCATTATATGAGCCCCTGTATAGATCAGATTAGATCAACAACCCCAGAACACAGTGCTGAAAGGTGGTCTCTTTTGGTCTTCTGACTGTAAAGCCAAATCAGTGCCAAAAGGCATCTTTCATGTTACTGCACTTGCTCTCAGTAAGTGCCAAAACCACCACCTTAACAGGGTTAGGAGAAGCACTGAGGTAGTTCAAGTTTGTGTGCTGCCAGGACAACAGGGTATATTGCATCTGTTGCCTGGGATACATATCTACATTCAACAAATAAACTATAGAACTTAGTGTTTGAGAAAAGCCAAGAGCATGACTATCAAGCAAATAGTTGAGGAGGAATTGCCTTAGAAGGCAAGCACAACCCAAATGCTCTCAAAAGGAACAGAGGTCAAGGTACCAGTGAAATAGCAGTTCAGTATATCAGATTTTCATAGGGAGAAATCTATAATGATCTACATTTTAAAATGTTATTTGAGCCCATGGTAATCTTCCCTAGACAGCCCTTGTTCAGCAGGACTGCACTTGTTCACCGAGGTGAAAGAATAGTTTGACCATAAGTAATAATTTTCCAGTGACCTGAAAAGGTCATGTAACTATACATATTCACAGTTTGGGATTTTGGAAGATTCCTTTCCTTAGTATATTCTGTTTGTACGTGAAAGGAGCCAGATGCTTGGAAATCCTCATCAAGATATAAATTATATTTACCTTCCTTTTCAATCTGGGCTGGCTTATGACTATTTTAACCAAAAGTGTACAGTGGAAGTCACGCTATTCCAGCCTTAGACCTAATCTTTAGGATGACTGGCAGTTCTCACATTGATCTCTTGGAGACTCGAGCCTCCTTGTAAGAAGTTTGAAATCCCACCGAAGAGACTACATGAAGAGGTCCTACAACCACATGGAGAAAAAGAGGAGCCCAGTTGAGCCCAGACTTTCAACTGCTACCATCAAAACATCAAACCTGTGAGTAAAGCAGTCTTGATTCCTTCAGAATGTCTAAGACAGCTACTGGTACCACCAAGGGACCCCACATAATACCATATGAAGCAGAATCAGACAGCTAAGCCCTGATAGAATCCTGACATACAAACTTCTTATATATAAAGGTACTATGTTTTGAAGACTTTTTCTGTACAGCAACACAGTAGATAACTGAAACACATGGACATGAAACACACAACTTTGGTGGTTTTTATATGAATTTAGGATCTATACATTGATGATTGCACAGGAAAATTACTCCATCAGGAGAATGAGGAAAGAATCTAGACAGACAGTTACTTGCTGCAGGGGTAGGTCACATCAGAGTTGGCCACCAGAAACAGCCCTCCTAACAGTCAGCTCAGTCACCGTTCCTTAGCTTCTGCTGACTGTCCAAGGGGATTTTATTCCAAAAGCCATAAGATTAAATTAGAATTCACTGCTTAAGCATAATGACTTCCCACTGTTTATGCTGGTTATCATTTACAACCAACTGGCATTTAATCAACCACTATTTTTCTCGGGACCAGAGACCACAACATTGTGCTTTTTCTCTTCCTCCCTGTTGAGCTAAGTAGCTCCATCCAAGTTATGAAGGGATATCAAATTGCTTATGAAAAAAATCATCATACAGTATTGTTTTCAAACATATTTATGATTTCACACCAACCTAGGAATGATTTAATTCATTTCATCGATGTCCTCAATTTTACATTTACATGTATAATATCAAAATCTCCTGGAGGAAAAAGAATTAAAGGCATACAACCATATTCTGATATAAACTTACCTATAGAACTAGTTTTGTCTCCAGATTCACATTCTTCCCTAAATTGGAGATGTCGAGAATATGCACGTAATTGCCTCACCCAAGTGAACAATGTGTATTCTCACCTAAAGCCTCCCAAGTCCACACTCTTACCCCTACCACTCTTTTGCCCAGATTATCTCCCTCCCTCTGTATTTCTGCCTCTTAAAATCAGCCAGAACCAGCTAAATACAAGGTCTGCTATGCCCACCCATGGGCTTATCCGCCCTGAACACCTCCTTGTAATTCTGAGTAATACTGCTCACTTTTTATCCAAGCTCTGTCCTCCTCCTCACTCTGACCCCCAAATATCTAAACAACTCCAGCAAAACAAAGCATATTTCTTGTTTTAAACTAACCAGGGTTTATTTCTGTCATCACTTGCAATCACACAAGTCCCAGCTTCTTCATTTGGAAGCTTTTCCTATCTCAAATGGAAAACTGTCATCTCTGAATGCCTATAGTTATATGTTTATTCCAGTCTCAAAGTTCTTATTTCAAGTTAACATGTAATAAATTAATGTTCCTTATGGTAGGTACCTGATTGATTTTACTTTCCCCAAGTCTTCCTTGCACTTAGTATGTATTTATTTAGCAAATGATGTTAAATAATGTAAAATCTGCCAAAATTTAACAAGTGAACTGTGGATGTTCTTTCCATTAATAAACTGTAATGGCAGTTGAAATGCAAAGTTGGTAATGTACTAGTTGGTTATTATGAAAATTACCTACGCAACCCCCTCTCCTACTATCACCACTTAATAATACTAATGCTGGGGGAAAGGGAAAAGTTCTGCCTATCGAATAACTGTTAATAATAGGTTTGCAGTGTCTGTATAATTTGAGCCATGGAATAACCAATATCATTTAACTATATTATGACAAGCCCTATTAATTTATTTACTAAAAATAATTCATTGGCTTCATAATTTCTTCAGAGCTCAAAAGATATAAGTTTTGAAAATGTATAAAGCTTGATGGTGTTTCAGGTACACCACTAGTTTAATAAAGCAAGTACAATAAGAAGGGTATTTGCATATATGGGCAATCTCAGTTCAGAGAAATGCACATTTTCTTTTACATGTTCTGGTGGCTGTCATGGTCGTGCTACAGCTGTTAGAAATTACAGGTTTTCAGTAACAAGCGTCAGCCGTCGCTGTAATTATTATTATTTCATCAAACAATCGCAGGGAGTATTTTAGGCTGACAAAAGCCTTCTAGGTCTTTGTTTATTCACTGCACCGTATGCTCTGTCCTCCACACCGACTGAGTTAAAGTTCTCTTACTCCTGATTTTAAACCTATTATTAGAGAAAGCAAAGGTTCCCATCTTTAGCACAACTGAAGATTAGTGCTTGCATGGAAAGAACACTGATCTGGGAATGTAAATAAGAGCACACAACCTGAGAAGCTTTATTTAGTGGGTTCCCAGCAACACTCCCAGATAGGGACCACAGATCACCCTGCAATGTCAAGAAATAAGAATTGAGGCAACAGGCAAATGCCAGTTTAAATGGATTTAATCTCAGATGCAAGACTAGCAGCTCAAGGAGGTCAAGTTTTCTATCTAAGCAGCAGGCACAGCAGAAGTTCTACCTCCATGCCCATATGTTGCCCTCTACTAGGGAAAGATTAGTGTACTGAAGAGTTTTTATGGACAAGAGGGACTTCTCCTTTAAGCATCAGTAAAGGTAGCGAACTCAGTGATCTAGGAGAAAGGGACATCAGAAACCAGCTGCTGCACAAAGGAACTGCCAGCTGGCCATTGTTCGAGTGGAACATTTCTAGGAGTGTACATTATAATCTCTATAATTAGCCAACCTTTATAATTGTGTATATGCATTAAGATTACACGTATTTTGGTGCCCAATTATGCCAAGGGCAGAGTAGGAGGATGATGGCGGTTTTATTTCTTAGCCACTTACCTAGGAAGAGAGATGCTTCACCTCTGCTTACTGAATAAAATAGAAAAACTCTAAAAGGCCTTAGTCCATGTTGCGCAAAGAACTTCAAAGGTTTCAGTTAATGGTGTGTAGTCTCTGAGGAGCTGATGCCATGGCAGAAGAATGACATCATCCCCAGGAGGCTGTAGAATAGTGTGCTCAGGTGAAGCTGGATGCCATTCTTTGGCTTGTAGAATCTCGAATTCATGAGTAACAAGACAAATTGCAGTCCTGCCATGATCTTTGGAACTGTGAAGCACATTTTCCACATGCTTTTCTGTGTAAATTAGGTACTTTTTTTCTAGTAGAACTCTGAGCTATAGTATTAAAGTTAATAAAGGTTTATAAAGAT
Source organism: Nanger dama (assembly GCA_917880005.1). NCBI lineage: Eukaryota > Metazoa > Chordata > Mammalia > Artiodactyla > Bovidae > Nanger > Nanger dama. Next base: position 17,413,815 of record CAKJTW010000010.1, read on the forward strand.
ATTGTGTAACAAACATAGCACTCGAGAACAAACAATCCATTCAAATGCTGAAATGCTATAATACCTTTGCCAAAGCTCAAATATCATTAAAGTATTATATTAAAAGGTAATGTGTATCATTATATTTCAAGCTTATGCTTGCTGTTGTTATTGCTTCTCTTAAGAGCTTCCCACTTAATCCTATTACCATAGTCTAAGTAGAAAGTTCTATTCGAGGCTCAGTTGCAGCACAAGCCAATGCCGGGCCTACTTAAAAATCACATAATTGCCCTTAAGTTGGAAAGGATGCTTCTCAGGAAAATCATAATTTAACTTCACTAGTCCTAAGAAAATTTTTATAAGAAGAGTCCAATTTGGGTCACTGGTCTGTCTTTTAGCTGCCAAATTGAAAGGCTATTCTACAAGGTCATAGCTGAATATTTAACCAAGTCAAATTTTCTCCTTTTATTTTCACAGTCCAATGGTCTCACCATTAATTTCCCCTGAAAATTAACCTTGACATTTCTCCAAATGATTCTATTCTAAAATTAGCAATTACTCTCCTTTGTTTTTTTAATTAACAAATCTGTTAAAAGACATAGAAAATAAAAATTCAAACATCACAAAAGTAGACATCAATATCATTTTCAGGAAAATATTCCAGCAAGGAGGAGAGGCACCATTTCTAAAAAGCATCTGGAAAGAAAAGTATGGGGGAAAACGATACTTTCAAAAGTAAGAACTGAACTAAAAAATGACGCAAAAAAAAATAACATGAGCTTTAAAGACATTGCAGTCAGCCATGGGAAGGAGTGAAACTGTCTATTACTCAATTTATATAAAGAACACCACCACAAATGTCCAAAGTGCCTCCAGACATAAAATGTTTATTGTTGGCAGTTTGATGAGATTCAAACTCCGTGGAGAGGTATTGTGCAACCAATTTGTTATATCAAGGTAAATCTGAAATAAGTACTCAAATGTGCCCAGAGCACTAGGAATAAAAATCAGATTCTTTCCTCTCTTCTGAGTCAGAGGACAGGCATCATGCATCATTTTCTCAAGTCTCCCTACACAGATAGTGAACACACAGAGATATTCCTGTACAAAAGATAACAAACACACACCATGGCTGTCTTCTAGTCACCTAGTCCTAACTCTGTGTAGAAATAAGAAATGAAAACCACCAGAGAGAAGGAAAGAGAGCTGCTCCAGACAACATCAGAAGGTAACACCAAGATGAAAATGTTATTTCCTCCCCATATTTCTCTGAACAAAAGTGTTTGAAAAGGAAAAACAATATTTCCCCAGCCTGGGAAAGTTTGGATTGCACTAAATGCTAACTGACATTATTTTCTTAGGTGTAATTAAATACTAAAGATTATGTACAAAAATGCCTTTATACTTAGGACATGCACACTAAAGTAATCAGGGATAGATTCTAGGGAAAAGAAATAGGAAGCAAGAAAGGAAAAAACATAAAGCAAATATAGCCAAATGCTAACTTTTTGAAGATGTGGCAATTTTCAGAGCAAAAATGTCAAATAAATATTGCACAAATAGAAAAATGTATTGGATATTGTGGATCTAAATTCTTATGAAACAATTTCTAGTTATAAGTAAACTCCTGATCACTCCTTTTTAATTAGTATATTCACCATAAAGCATGATTTCTGGCATTTATCTTTCAAATAACCACATTATTTTTCAATCTGATATGTATCTTTCAAGCCACCACTTTCACCTTTTGATGGTATACCTGGTGAGACCTGAATGGGGATAGCTCTCAACTGTTTGGAGCAGACTCGTGAACCAGTTTGTTCTATCAGAGTTGATCTAAAATTGCACATAGAAACAGAAGTGCTGACAGGGGTCAGAGGCTCAGGGGAGGCCTGCTGCACTGCGGATTGAAGTAAAAGTCATTGATCTCTTAGGAAATCTATAAATGAGGAATGGAAAAGATAATGCTTGCTAGACAGGATGAGGTGAAGGGGCCAAGTCAGAGCGAAGAGCACAAGTGCCATAAAATATTTGGTTTTTTAAACACAATATACGTGAGTGATAGTTGCTCAGTTGTGTCTGACCCTTTGTGAGCCCATGGACTATAGCCTGCCAGGTTCTTCTATCCACGGGATTCTTCAGGCAAGAATACTGGAGTGGATAGCCATTCCCTTCTCCAGGGAATCTTCCTGACCCAAGGATTGAACTCGTGTCTCCTGCCTTGCAGGCAGATTTTTTTACTGTCTGAGTCACCAGGGAAGCAATGATTACATTATTATTTTAGGCAAAATTTATAATAATATTAGGTTTTCTTTGGGGAAAAAAAAAAAAAAGCCTGGGGTCTTGGATGAGATGTTCTTAAATGCATAAATTGGGGATGATTTAAGTGTTTGAAACATTGAGGATTGTGTATCAAGGAATGTTTTCTTTTGTGCTTCAAATTCTACAACCATTTTTACATAGGCCCTGGCCATTTTTCTTAATTTTATTCTGAAATATTGTCATAACTATTGTTGACATCATTTCTATAATGATTAATTTTTGCCATTATATGTTTAGTTGGTTGTTATCTTTGTAAGTAAATTGTAAGATAAGCATGGCCAAAAAGAGCTACCCCATGTCTAAGGTCAGGGGCAGCGGCCAAGAGTTCCAGGCTGTGACGGCGCAGGAATGGCCAAGAGAAGCCACCCCAAGTCCGAGGTCGGGCGGCAGCGGGGAAGAGCAATCCACGCCCAGGGAGTAGTGGCTGCACTGGCACAGGAGGGCCGAGAGAAGCCATCCCACATTGAAGGTCAGGAAGGGCAGCGGTGAGGAGATACCCTTCATCCAAGATCAGGAGCAGCGGCTGCACTTTGCTGGAGCAGCCGTGAAGAGATATCCCACGCCTAAGGAAAGAGAAGCCCAAGTAAGATGGCAGGTGTTGCAAGAGGGCATCAGAGGGCAGACACACTGAAACCATACTCACAGAAAACTAGTCAATCTGATCACACTAGGACCACAGCCTTGTCTAACTCAATGAAAGCCATGCCCGCGGGACAACCCAAGACGGGCAGGTCATGGTGGAGAGGTCTGACAGAATGTGGTCCACTGGAGAAGGGAATGGCAAACCACTTCAGTATTCTTGCCTTGAGAACCCCATGAACAGTATGAAAATGCAAAATAAAAGGATACTGAACGAGGAACTCCCCAGGTCAGTAGGTGCCCAATAATGCTACTGGAGATCAGTGGAGAAATAACTCCAGAAAGAATGAAGGGATGGGGCCAAAGCAAAAACAATACCCAGCTGTGGATGTGACTGGTGATGGAAGCAAGGTCCGATGCTGTAAAGAGCAATATTGCATAGGAACCTGGAATGTCAGGTCCATGAATCAAGGCAAATTGGAAGTGGTCAAACAAGGGATGGCAAGGGTGAACGTTGACATTCTAGGAATGAGGAACTAAAATGGACTGGAATGGGTGAATTTAACTCAGATGACCATTATATCTACAACTGTGGGCAGGAATCCCTCAGAAGAAATGAAGTAGACATCATGGTCAACAAAAGAATCTGAATACAGTACTTGGATGCAATCTTAAAAATGACAGAATGATCTCTGTTCATTTCCAAGGCAAACCATTCAATATCACAGTAATCCAAGCCTATGCCCCAACCAGTAACACTGAAGAAGCTGAAGTTGAACGGTTCTATGAAGACCTACAAGACCTTGTAAACCTAACACCCAAAAATGATGTCCTTTTCATTATAGGGGACCAGAATGCAAAAGTAGGAAGTCAAGAAACACCTGGATTAACAGGCAAATTTGGCCTTGGAATGAGGAATGAAGCAGGACAAAGACTAATAGAGTTTTGCCAAGAAAATGCACTGGTCATAGCAAACACTCTCTTCCAACAACACAAGAGAAGACTCTACACATGGACATCACCAGATAGTCAACACCGAAATCGGATTGATTATATTCTTTGCAGCTAAAGATGGAGAAACTCTACACAGTCAGCAAAAAAAAAAAAAAAAGATCAGGAGCTGACTGTGGCTCAGATCATGAACTCCTTACTGCCAAATTCAGACTGAAATTGAAGAAAGTAGGGAAAACCGCTAGACCATTCAGGTATGACCTAAATCAAATCCCTTATGATTACACAGTGGAAGTGAAAAATAGATTTAAGGGCCTAGAACTCAGAAATAGAGTGCCCGATGAACTATGGAATGAGGTTCATGACTTTGTACAGGAGACAGGAATCAAGATCATCCCCATGGAAAAGAAATGCAAAAAAGAAAAATGGCTGTCTGGGGAGGCCTTACAAATAGCTGTGAAAAGAAGAGAGGCAAAAAGCAAAGGAGAAAAGGAAAGATATAAGCATCTGAATGCAGAGTTTCAAAGAATAGCAAGAAGAGATAAGAAAGCCTTCCTCAGTAATCAATGCAAAGAAATAGAGGAAAACAACAGAATGGGAAAGACTAGAGATCTCTTCAAGAAAATTAGAGATACCAAGGGAACATTTCATGCAAAGATGGGCTCGATAAAAGAAAGAAATGGTCTGGACCTAACAGAAGCAGAAGATATTAAGAAGAGATGGCAAGAATACACAGAAGAACTGTACAAAAATGATCTTCACTACCAAGAAAATCACGATGGTGTGATCACTAATCTAGAGCTAGACATCTTGGAATATGAAGTCAAGTGGGCCTTAGAAAGCATCACTATGAACAAAGCTAGTGAAGCATTCCAGTTGCGCTATTTCAAATCCTGAAAGATGCTGCTGTGAAAGTGCTGCACTCAATATGCCAGCAAATTTAGAAAATTCAGCAGTGGACACAGGACTGGAAAAGGTCAGTTTTCATTCCAATCCCAAAGAAAGGCAATGCCAAAGAATGCTCAAACTACCACACAATTGCACTCATCTCACATGCTAGTAAAGTAATGCTCAAAATTGCCCAAGCCAGGCTTCAACAATACAGTAACCATGAACTCCCTGATGTTCAAGCTGGTTTTAGAAAAGGCAGAGGAACCAGAGATCAAATTGCCAACATCCGCTGAATCATCAAAGAACTAAGAGAGTTCCAGAAAAACATCTATTTCTGCTTTATTGACTATACCAAAACCTTTGACTGTGTGGATCACAATAAACTGTGGAAAATTCTGAAAGAGATGGGAATACCAAACCACCTGAACTGCCTCTTGAGAAATCTGTATGCAGGTCAGGAAGTAATAGTTAGAACTGGACATGGAACAACAAACTGGTTCCAAATAGGAAAAGGAATATGTCAAGGCTGTATATTGTCACCCTGCTTATTTAACTTCTATGCAGAGTACATCATGAGAAACGCTGGACTGAAAGAAGCACAAGCTGGAATCAAGATTGTCGGGAGAAATATCAATAACCTCAGATATGCAGATGACACCACCCTTATGGCAGAAACTGAAGAGGAGCTAAAGGGCCTCTTGATGAAGGTGCAAGAGGAGAGTGAAAAAGTTGGCTTAAAGCTGAACATTCAGAAAACGAAGATCATGGCATCCTGTTCCATCACTTCATGGGAAACAGATGGGGAAACAGTGGAAATAGTGTCAGACTTTATTTTTTGGGGCTCCAAAATCACTGCAGATGGTGACTACAGCCGTGAAATTAGAAGACACTTACTCTTTGGAAGAAAAGTTATGACCAACCTAGACAGCATATTCAAAAGCAGAGACATTACCTTGCCAACTAAGGTCCATCTAGTCAAGGCTATGTTTTTTCCTGTGGTCATGTATGGATATGAGAGTTGGACTGTGAAGAAGGCTGAGCACCAAAGAATTGATGCTTTTGAACTGTGATGTTGGAGAAGACTCTTGAGAGTCCCTTGGACCTCAAGGAGATTCAACCAGTCCATTCTGAAGGAGATCAACCCTGGGATTTCTTTGGAAGGAATGATGCTAAAGCTGAAACTCCAATATTTTGGCCACCTCATGTGAAGAGTTGACTCATTGGAAAAGATTCTGATGCTGGGAGGGATTGGGGGCAGGAGGAGAAGGGGACAACAGAGGATGAGATGGCTGGATGGCATCACCGACTTGATGAACGTGAGTCTGAGTGAACTCCGAGAGTTGGTGATGAACAGGGAGGCCCGGCGTGCTGCAGTTCATGGGGTCGCAGAGAGTCGGACACCACTGAGGACTGAACTTAACTGAACTGAAACTCAGTAAAAGGAGAGAGAAATTCAGAGATATCTGACAGCTTGTTCTTCCCTCTACATAAGCACAGAAATCATAATATACCTTAATCCTCAACTTTGAAGAGTTGTTTTTTCTAGGAATAAACATAAATATCAAATGAAAAAGAATGTGATTAAATTCTAAGTACAGAGGTAATGCTTTTATGTTGCAAATAAATAGTACGCTTAACTCTGTAAAAGAAATCCCAAGTTTAACTTGAATTACTGAGCATTTTAGTGACAAATTCTCACATCTGAACTTAGTTCATCTCAACATTACTTCCTTAATTTAGTTATCAAATCTTGTCGAAAGCCGTGTAGTCATTCTGACCCCATAACTTAACCTTTATTATACAGTCATACCTCATTTTATTTCATTTTAATTGCCAGTCACAAGGGACTTGCCATTGCTTCAATCAATGTGCTGTGACTATGAGAACTCAGTTATTTCTAGAAGTTGGTAAGGGATAAGAATTTTCCATTGCAATGGTTGACATCAGCCTTCTGTTTGTTGGCCCTGGATTATTATTATTATTTTTAGGTAAACATTTCAGGCAAAGTCCTAGTCAGCTGCATCTCTATTTCATTTCTAAGAACAGAATGCTCTATTAGTCATCGACACAGTTTCTCTCTGGTTGTTGCTCTGACTTTACTGCCTATTTTACATCTTGCTGCCATTAAACAAATTCTGTCATTTGATCCTTTTCTATTTTAGAAGCCTATTTATTCAACTAATACTAAAGAGCCTAGTTAAATGGCAATAACCTACTGTCAACACTGGCTTGACAGTAGGAGATAACATCCCCCTGTAAGCTTTTCAGAAATGCAAACACTCACCAGGTCTTTATTTCTTGATGTGTTAATGAAGGAAGTTTCTTCCTGGCTCTGTTGAGGAGTCTAGTCAGCTAGAGGGTACTCTCTTCTCATATAGTAAACCCAATCTAAAATCTTCCCTTCTCAAGCCTTCAAATCCCTTTCTTAATATTCTGCCAAGGCAGTGCTAGCATCTCTCCCCAGTTAACTGCACACCATTGTGTCCATGCCTCAAGGAGCCGTCCCAGCAGCATATCAGGGCCAACTCCAAGTGTCCTTGCCAGAATATTAAACCATGAGTCACAAAGAGAGCTGCCAACACGGCCCTCCCCACCAGCCTTACATCTCCCCTCTCTGGTCCAACTCCAACATCATCTCCCACATATGTTACCATAGTTCCAGCTGGAACACATTAGCCGAACCTTATATTCCTTTGGGATGTATCATGTCTCCTGGTCTGTGCTGTCATCTGATTTTAATTAATGATATTGAGTCAATTGTTGGGGGAGGGGACAATGTTGTCAATAAGCATCATTTGTGAGGGAGCTATCATCACTGCCAGGATAGTTTGTAGGTCTCCGGAAGAGGGAAGCAGCTCACTTCTAGAAAGGCTAAGGAAGCGTCTGTTCCTTACTTGAAGGGCTTGGGAAAACAGGCTTATCTGGATACATTTGCTGCGGTCAGTAACAGCCACAGCAAAAATGTAGACTGAAAAGCTATAAGACAGAATGTAAGTATCTGACAAACTGATGAAGCATTTAAGGTAGGTTTTGGTTGTGCGGAGGTAAGCTATCAATACACTACCAAGGACTTAATGAAAGAACATCCCACAGTAAGTGGCAATAAACACAATCAAGTGTGAAGAACAGGAGACCCTACTAGTGAACTGGCTGTTACTAAAGTGAAAGAGCAAAGAGCAGACAATGCAAAAAGGTAATAAGCACTAATAGAATCTTTCCTATTTAGCACTCAGTAAACACTAGAGAGCAAATCTGAATGAAGAATTAGCAAAAGCCTCATCAGAGAGCAGCATGGAAACTTGACATTTAAAGATTAGGAAATTGCACAGAAATATACATTTAGGGGCTTTGAAATAGCTCTGACTTTCCCCAAAATTTCAAATCCAGGTTAAAACAGAAAAAAAGTGGCCATTTCAGAAAAATAAATAGATTTACAATCTATACAGCTAGATTTCAACTGATGTATCCTTATTTAAATGGTTTAATTGTAGAAATATTATCTATCATTTATTTAAAAAATAATTATCCAAAGAAGAGGAAGGAGTTGGTTCTAGGCAGCATTCGGCATTGCACCCTAATGCTCATCCTTTCCTCTTATTGAAACTAAAAATTCTGTATAAGACAGGAAAATCAACATCTAACTACCTAGTTGGGCTTCCTGATAGCCCAGCTGGTAAAGAATCCACCTGCAATGCAGGAGACCTGGGTTCGATCTCTGGGTTGGGAAGAACCCCTGGAAAAGATAACACCTACCCACTTCAGTATTCTGGCCTAGAGAATTCCATGGACTGTATAGTCGATGGGGTCGCTACCTAGTCAACTACCTGGTTGAAAATTCCACAATAAACAGACAGAGATTATTCAGGAGAATGAAAACTTTAGAGAAATGACCAATCTGTTATTTTCTTTCCCAGCTTTACTTTTGTAACTGGAAAGGGTTAATTTTGAATTTATGCGGGATCTGCCTCTGTGACTTTAACCCCCATCTTTCCACTTTTGTCACTATAAGCATACCTAGTGACCTGCCTCAGGGAGATAGCCTGACCCTGCCCACCTTTGAAGGACTGTGTGTACGTGCATGCTAGATGGCTTATGTCCCACTCTGTGCTACGCTATGGACTGTAGCCCACCAGGTTCCTCTATCCATGGCATTCTCCAGGCAAGAGTACTGGAGTGGGTTGCCATGCCCTCCTCCAGGGGATCTTCCTGACTCATGGACTGAACCCATGTCCCTTATATCTCCTGCATTGGCAGGTGGGCTCCCCCTTGTGGCTCAGCTGGTAAAGAATCCACCTGCAGTGTGGGAGACCAGGATCCAATCCCTGGGTTGGGAAGATCTCCTAGAGAAGAGAAAGGCTACCCACTGCAGTATTTTGGCCTAGAGATTTCCATGAACTGTATAGTCCATCGGGTCGCAAAGAGTCGGACACAACTGAGATACTTTCACTTGTTCTTCACCACTAGTGCCACCTGGGAAGCCCTGTGAAGGACTGTGACACTTTTCAATTCTTTGTGTGGCAAACGGCACAATGCCCTGCATTTCTCTTCTGCTACATACTGGTGTGGCCCAAAAATTCACTGGTGGAGAAGCCAGAATCACAGATACATGTGACATCTTTGTTCATTGATATAACAGGAGATATTCCATTTCACACCACCCATGAAATGACTGTAAGGAAGTGAAACTAATACATCCTCTATCCGAGGCTTGCCATTCTAGAAGACATTTGCAGAAATCAAATGATCTCTTTACTTTGTTTCCTCACCTCCCCCATGTCTGATCATTAAAAGAGTCTGGCATCCAGGTCCTGACAAGATGATTATTTTTAAGCATCACCTGCTATCTTCTCAGTCAGCTGGCTCCCAAATTAAGTCCCTTTTTCTTCCCAATACCACATCTTAGATTCACTGACTTATCATGTGGCAAAGTGAGCATGGACTAGGTAACACCTTAAGAAAGGTCCCAGTTGCAGAGTAATGTGTCATTGTGGGCTTTAAAAAACAGATAGAAAATAACCACATTGGCCAGAATAATTTGGAAAGCCAGGTTTCAATAGTAGGTGAACCAAGAACTTCCAGAAATTCAAGCTGGATTTAGAAAAGGCAAAGGAACCAGAGATCAAATTGCCAACATCCGCTGGATCATGGAAAAAGCAAGAGAGTTCCAGAAAAACATCTATTTCTCCTTTATTGACTATGCCAAAGCCTTTGACTGTGTGGACCACAACAAACTCTGGAAAATTCTTAAAGAGATGGGAATACCAGACCACCTAACCTGCCTCTTGAGAAATCTGTATGCAGGTCAAAAAGCAACAGTTAGAACTGGACATGGAACAACAGACTGGTTCCAAATTGGGAAAGGAGTATGTCAAGGCTATATATTGTCACCCTGCTTATTTAATTTATATGTAGAGTACATCATGAGAAATGCTGGGCTGGAAGAAGCACAAGTTGGAATCAAGATTGCCGGGAGAAATATCAATAACCTCAGATATGCAGATGACACCACCCTTATGGCAGACAGTGAAGAACTAAAGAGCCTCTTGATGAAAGTGAAAGAGGAGAGTTAAAAAGTTGGCTTTAAAGCTGAACATTCAGAAAATGAAGATCATGGCTTCTGGTCCTATCACATCATGGCAAAGAGATAGGGAAGCAGTGGAAACAGTGACAGACTTTATTTTTTAACTGTGGCAGACAGTGACTGCAGCCATGAAATTAAAAAATGCTTGCTCCTTGGAAGAAAAGTTTTGACCAGCCTAGACAGCATTTTAAAAAGCACAGACATTCCTTTGCTGAGAAAGGTCCATATAGTCAAAGCTCTGGTTTTTCCAGTATTCATGTATGGATGTGAGAGTTAGACTACAAAGAAAGCTGAGTGCTGAAGAATTGATGCTTTTGAACTGTGCTGTTGGAAAAGACTCCCTTGGACTGCAAGGAGATCCAACCAGTCCATCCTAAAGGAGATCAGTCCTGGGTGTTCATTGGAAGGGCTGATGTTGAAACTGAAACTCCAATACTTTGGCTACCTGATGTGAAGAGCTGACTTATTTGAAAAGACCCTGATGCTGGGAAAGATTGAGGGCAGGAGGAGAAGGGGATGACAGAGGATGAGATAGTTGGATGACATCACCAACTCAATGGACATGGGTTTGGGTGGACTCCAGGAGTTGGTGATGGACAAGGAGGCCTGGCGTGCTGCAGTCCATGGAGTCATGAAGAGTCAGACACAACTGAGTGACTGAACTGAACTGATTCAGAAAAAGAGCTCTATGAAGAGATAGTTTGGGGCTGGCAGGGCGTGTTGGGGGAGTGCATGTTAAGAAGTCTGAAGGAGAGAAATCTCCGGGAGACTGCCTAATTCTCAATATGAATCCTTACAAGGCTTAGCCTAAACGCTCAATAATGCATTTACAAGATGGACCTAAACCATGATACAAAAGACTTAAGAGACGTTAAATGAAATCTAACTGACTGCCCACAGAAGATACAGTTGTATGAGACAACCCTAGATTAGGTAACCTGTTAACATGCAAAAAATATATTCTGAGACCTATGAGTCTGAACAACATCCAAGACACAATCAAAAATCATGTGACATAAAAAGAAGCAGAAAATGTCAAGGGAAATCTCAAGCGAAAAGATAATCAAGAGATAAAAACCCTGAGATATCCCAGATGTTAAAACTACTAGTCAAAGTCTTTATAGTCCATTATAACTGAGTCTCATGACATAAATGACAAATACTTAAAGTGAATAAAAAGAAGTCTCCTCAACAGAATAATAGACACTACAAACAGAAAATATGGAGTTATGATCCAATATGGTAACATGGGAAGCTCTTGAAATTACCTCTTCCCATGGACACAAGAAATCAACAGCTACAGCTACACATGGAACAGATTCTTCTGAAAGAAATCCAGAAGATAGTCAAGAGACTCCTACACAATGGGCAAATGAAAACAAACCTACATCAATATGGATAGGAAAGGCTGAGACACACTCTTACCAAAAACCTCACACCCAGTGTCATGACATCCGGGAGCGGACACACAGTTCTCAGCTTCTTTATGAGGCAGGAGGTTGCCAACTTCACATTCTCCCTCTGGCCCATTCAAGGCAGAACTGTGTTCAATATAGTCCCACACAACTATAACAAACAAATGGTTATTAACCGTCTATCTCCCAGGGCTCAACACAGAGGGAATAGACAGAACTGGCCATTTTCAAGTCTTTCCCTGAAATAGGTATATCTGAATACTTTAAAAGCTGCTGCCTAAGGGTCTCTTTTACAATCAACCTGCATTTCCGTGCTGACTGATATCCTCTATTTTAAGACAATGACAGGTTTTGACACACCTTGCACTACTGGGAGCCACTAAAACAACAATACAAAAAGATAGTTCACACAATGAAATGATTTGAGAGACAACCTAGAGCTCAGACTGGGCTAAATAATAAGGTTCATCTCTACACAGGAAGAGTCCAGTAAGACTGGGAAAGGTGACTGTTTTATCTAAGGCCAGAAACCAAGCAAAAGCATCAAGGATAATGAAGTAGAGAGAAAATTTTCCAAACAAAAGAACAAGATAAAACTCCAGAAACAGAGTTTAGTGAAATGGAGACACATAATTTACCTAATAAAGAGTTCAGAATAAAGGTCATAAATGTGCTCACCAAGATCAAGAGAACAATGCATGAACTAAGTGAGAATTTCAACAAAAAGTAGGAAATATAAGAAAGAATAAAGCATAAGTCACACAGTTGAATATTATAATAACTGAACTGAAAAATTCAATACAGGGATTCAATGGCAGACTACATGAGGTGGAAGAAACGATGAGCAAACTCAAAGACAGGGCAGTTTAATTCATCCAGTCAGAAGAGCAAAAGAAAAAAACAGCAAAAAAGGGTGAAGACAGCTTAAGAAAATCACGGTATATCAGCCAGCAGATCAACATTTGTATTATAGCAATCCCAGAATAAGAGAGAGAGTAAGGGGCAGAAAGTTTATTCAAAGAAATAATGTCTGGAAACTTCCCTAATCTGGGGAAAATGCAGATATACAAATCCAGAAAGTCCTAAATGTTCCAAATAAGAACCCAAAGAGACCCACACCAAGACACACAATTAAAATTATGAAAAGTTAAAAACTTGTCATATGACAAGGGAACCCCCATAAGATCATGAGAAATGTTTTTAGCAGAAACTTTGAATAACAGATGGGAGTGACATGCTGTATTCAAAATACTGAAAAAAGCCCTGCCAATCAAGAAAGTCTCAAAGAGGTATTTACACTCCAATACTCATAATAGTATTATTCAAAATAGTCAAGATTTGGAAGCAGTCTAAATGTCCATCAATGGATGAGTGGATAAAGAAAATTGATTATATATGTGTATATGTATAATTGAGTTTATAATCTATATGTATGCTCAGTTGACAAGTGATGTCTGACTCTCTGCAACCCCACAGACTGTAGCCCACCAGGCTCAGACTCTGTCCATGGGATTTCCTAGCCAAGAGTACTAGAATGGGTTGCCATTTGCTTCTCTGATACTACTGTAAGATAAGTGTATAAATCAAAAAAACTGAAATTAAAAACAGACAGAGTTGGAATTTTAAAACTGAAAAATACAGTTGCTAAAATTGTTTAAAAGCTTCTAAAGTAAATAGAGGCTTCCCTGGTTGCTCAGATAGTAAAGAATCTGCCTGCAATGCAGGAGACCCAGTGTGGATCCCTGGTTTGGGAAGATTTCCTGGAGAAAAGGAATAGCTAAGAATAAAAATAGAAATCTTAGAATACAACTGAGTTTAAAGATTTAGAATACCTGATTTCAAGACTTATTATAAAGCTATCATGTAACCAAACCAGTTTGGAATTCTTAAAATTCTGTTCCATAGGTCAGTGCAACAGAACAGAGTCAAGAAACAGATCAATGCATGTATGTTCAACTGAGTTGTGACAAAGGAATCAAGGCAATTAAACCAAAGGAGAGCCTTTGGGAAAAAAAATAACCCCGAATAAACAAGGTATCCAAATAGTGAAGGCAGGAGGATGTGGCGAACACAACTCACACAACACACAAAACTTAACTCAAAATGAATTCAAGACCAAAGTCTAAAAGTACAAAACTTTTAAAGAAAACATGGGGAAAATTATTGCTTTCATGAAGTACACACAATGTTTCTTTGAAAACTGAAATTATGAAACATTAAAAACAACTGATAAGTTGGACTTCATAGAAATTGACAACTCCTTCTTCAAAAAAGTACTGTTGAGTAGCATTGTCATATAAGTTTGGTTGAATTTTAAAGACATTATGCTAAGTGAAAGAAGCCCGTGTCAAAGGTTACATATTGTATGATTCCATTTTATGACATTCTAGAACTGGTGATGTTTCCCAGAGTTATGAGTGGAGAAAGGAGTAACTGTAAAATAATAGCATAAAGGAGTTTGGGAAGAAAATTAGAACTAATTTTTTCCCTGAATATGATGCTATTTTTATGAACCAATATACAAGTTATAATTCATAGAACTCTACACACACAAAAGTCAAACTGGGTGCAGGGTAATTTTAAAAATTAAAAATATACCCTCAAAGTGGCTGACCAAATAAATACCCCACTGCATTTCTATTAATAGTGTGAGAATGTCTCCTTGTGTTGCCATTAATATCCTGGTTAACAATAGAAAATAAAAAAATTTTCTATCTGAAGTGAACATACAGTCCTAATGTTTTGATTTGTATCTGTTTAATTTTAACTTTAAAGTCTTTTCCCATATAATGAGAATTTATTGTGCTCTGTTGTCTATTTTATTTAGAGGAAAGGTGTGTATGTGTATATGTGTTGGAGCAGAGTATGGGGAGTTCTCTTGTTAATTTTCTATTTATTTATAATATATTTCTGGATCATTTTCCCTACTTTTTAAAATATTGACTTGTATAAACTCCATATAAAACTTGAAAATGAAAAAAGTTGAGTCATTTATTTGGCAGGATTGTAGAAAACATTAATGAGAGTAATTGGAATTGAGATTAGAGATATTCTGATGTTTTGTTTCATTTTGTTTCAAAGGTCATAAGTGGTCTTGAATGTCATGCTAAACAGATATTTAGAAATCAGGATCTGAGCTGGTAATGACCTATATTCTAAACTATAACATCAGAACTCTTGCCATGACTACTGAGCTTTATCTGGGGACTGAAGTGAATTTGACAGGTATTTATTAAGCCGAAGAAGTCTAAAAAAGGAGCCATGCCTGGAGTAACGTGTGTACCATCATTTTTAAAGCAGGTGGATAGGCAATCTAAGTGGAAAAACTGGAGTTCAACTGATGACACACTCTTGATTAAATTTCTGTCCCTGACCATTAAGAAATGTTTCTCTATTTGGTATCATCACTAGACCGTAAATTTCAAAAGGAAAGAAACTTACTGCTATAATTCCATTGCTAATGTGAACGTCAGTTAGACCCTTAACCAGATTACAGCTCCCTTTGGTATTCCAGTGTCCAACATCCTCTGTGCTTCATCCAAATGCTTATCTAGCTTAGTGCCTGGAACTTTTCCTGAAGTTCTTCTTCTTCTTCTTCTTCTTTTTTTTTTTTTTTGAGATAAAACAGAGTAATACCACCTCCTTCTTTCACAAATATTTCAACTACTACTTTTTATTGTTCTCTAGACAAACTGGCTCCTTTTAAAGTATACTTTTTAAAATGAGATAGGGTTTCCGCCTCCCCAAGAGCTGTTGTATTGGCCTGTTTATTGGTCTGGCTTTGTCATTAATTCTTAGCATTCTGACTTCTTTCGTATGAACAGGAGCTGACCAGCAGAGGACGGTAGGAGGAACACTTCAATTACTCATACCCACCTCAGAATGAAAACTGTGTTGCCAACTATGACTGCTGAAGTGGATGGCACATTAACTAAGATCAAACTCTAAATCAAATTATTTAATTGCTGAAAACAAATACAGTCACATTTAACCACAGAACTAACAAAATAATCTATAGTTTTTCAACTAAAACAGTAAAACACCAATAAAACATCCTCTCTTCCTTAAAATTTTGTATAATTATATGATTAAATACACTCTCTCCCTCTATCCCATGTAAATTAGAATAATGGAATGCTTGGGGAATACTTTCAACCTAAATATTTATTCAGGGAAGTGAATTACTTGTCGTTTGTATAAACAACTTGTTTAGGCATAATGTTTATTTCTAAGTAGTAGTGTAATGATATAAAACTCTTTGAAGCTGAGTTCTGCAACCGTCTATAATGTTTGCCATTTTGGAGAATATTACTTTTTCCCTCCTGTAAACATTTTTAATGAAGAATTTAAATGCATGCAACCATATGTCTCTTTGCCAAGCAACAACTACTCAGAGGAAACAAAGTCCCCAGTGATCAGTTAGCTTATGTACTAAGTAAAATAATATCCTAAGGAAGACACATGCTAGAGCACTTGAAATATAATGTAGCCTTTACCATATTTCATGTAAATATAAGCCCTAGACTATTTCCACAAGTACATTACTCAAAAAGAATAACTACATATTTTTATTAGAAATTTGACTTCCAAAATTAGATCCATGCCAGGCAATAAGCTCGTGGGATGACTCATAAAGGACACCACATAAAGCATTAAAACTTGAAGAAAATGCCATTATAGACCACCTCATCCAAGTTTCTGTTATTACTGAGAGACCCCTAATAGCCCACCACTCTGCCAAAGGTATGTTTTCCCTCTAGCGAGACCTACAAACAAACCTTGGATATGGAGGTCCCTTTGCTTCCCTCGGTTTCTATCATAAAGGAGGATTGCCACTGAAAATTATCACAAACATTTTCTGTAATAAAAATCTTGGCAGCCTTAAAACAACTCTGATTTGTACCTTACTTTACAGATGGTCCAAATATCAATAGCTAGTTTCAGAAAATCTTCTATTGGGGTCAAGATTATTTGACTAACATGTTGCTTTGTGCTGACAATTTCAGTTTACTAGTTATGATTCCTTTCAAATGACCATTGACCCTCCTTATGCATTAATGTTTTTCTAAGTGGTACAGATATTACTTTATGGTATACACTAGAGTTAAATTTTATCTTAAGAGTCTTTATTTATATCTCAGAAGTATCTGCTGCTGCTGCTAAGTTGCTTCAGTAATGTCTAACTCTGTGCGACCCCCATAGAAGGCAGCCCACCAGGCTCCTCTGTCCCTGGGATTCTCCAGGCAAGAATACCAGAGTGGGTTGCCATTTCCTTCTCCAATGCATGCATGCATGCTAAGTTGCTTCAGTCATGTCCAACTCTGTGACTCCATGGACAGCAACCCACCAGGCTCCTCTGTCCACAGGATTCTCTAGGCAAAAATACTGGAGTGGGTTGCCATTTCCTTCTTCACAGATATATCTAATAAGGCTCAAAATACACTTCTTTCCCACTTCTTACCTCATAATATTCATTTATCAAAGTTTTAATTCTAATTATACTTTTAGTGCTCTAGTGGAAACACAGAATACCCTTAATTTGATAATATTTTCCAAATATTATATTTATATTATTAATGAAATTTATTGTTTACATAATGCTATTGATCTGCCCTGAATTTGTCTTTATAGTCCTCTAGGTACTGTGTCATTATAGAATTGACTAATGTTCTGATTTTCAAGTCAGAATCCTGCTGAAATACAATGAATATGAATACAACCAGTAATCTCTTTTTAAACACAGTAATATTGAATTGCTTCCACCAATTTCTCTACTCAGATTTGTCTTTGACATTTTACACCTGAATGTAAATTGGCATAGAAGAGCATAAATCCTTTTAAAGTGAGATTGGTAATAATATGACTGCTGAGTATCTGAACGATTGATGTAAAAGAAGCTTGTAAACAGAACAAGACAAGATCAGTGCAGTCCTCCATAATTCAAACAGACGATTAGTCTATTTGCAGAAATCAATACTATAATTCACATCAATAGACGGTTTTTTAAATTAAAAAAAAGCTTACCATTAATAAATAAGTTAAATACTAGTGATTATATAAGAAAAATACACAACGAATAATAGAAATTTTCGGGTAGTATCATTATCACCAATTGTTTTTCTTTCCAAATAAATGCTGTAATTTACATAATGCACTATAATAATAACAGAATGATGACACCTTTCCTGTTTCCTAGTGGCATCACTACCAGAGAAGGCAATGGCACCCCTCCCCAGTACTCTTGTCTAGAAAATTCCATGGACAGAGAGCCTGGTAGGCTGCAGTCCATGGGGTCGCGAAGAGTCAGACACGACTGAGCGACTTCACTTCCACTTTTCACTTTCATGCATTGAAGAAGGAAATGGCAACCCACTCCAGTGTTCTTGCCTGGAGAATCCCAGGGACGGGGGAGCCTGGTGGGCTGCCGTCTATGGGGTCGCAGAGCCGGACACTCCTAAAGTGGCTTAGCAGCAGCAGCAGCAGCACTACATTCCTATTTATTTTCAACTTTGGTAAACTTTATTTTGTTAGCTAAGAATGTACTAATTAATAATCAGCCAACAGGAATTTAATTGCATGCATTCTTTTCATTCAGATTGAAAAAAATGAGGGATAAAAAGCTGTTTTAGAAGTACTGACAATGTATAAGATAATAAAAACAAAACAGAAATACTCATAGCAAGTAAAAAGCTATGAGAAACATTACATAGTTTAGCACTGAATTGTGTGATTCCAACTACAGAATGTAGGATCAGTGAGTGAGAAATATGGGGGAGTGGAAGGTAGTACTATGGGCTTGATGGAGAAGGAAAGAATTAAGTTGAGACTTGAAATTGGGAAGATTTTGAAGTGATGGGACTAAACCAAGAGTGTTAGAAATGTAGCTTAAGAAGGATACTGAGCAGACAGATTGTAAATATGATTTATGAGGGACTTCCCTGGTGGTTCAGGTGATAAAGAATCTGCCTGTAATGTGGGGAACTCTAGTTCGATTCCTGGTTCTAAAGATCCCCTGAATCAGGAAATGGCAACCTGCTCCAGTATTCTTACTTGGAGAACTCCATGGACAGAGGAGCCTGGCGGGCTACAGTTCATGGGGTCACAAAGAGTCGGACTCAACTGAGCAACTAACACTTTCACTTCACTTTCATGAGGAAAAACAGTCTAATAGTAAGTTATTGCTAAAGATGATACACCAGGTAAGTAGGCATTGGATAAACACACAAACCATGGGGCTGATGCACAGGATGATTCAAGTAGAGGATGGGGGGTGGGCGGTGGGAGGGGGATTCAGCACTGGGAGATTGTGTTCACCTATGGCTGATTCGTGTCAATGTATGGCAAAACAAATACAGTATTGTAATTAAAAAAAAAACAACACAAACCATATACATATGTGTATGTGTGTGTGTGTATTTTATATATATATATTTAGAGAGAGAGATACACAGAAATCCTAATAAAATCACAGGTACTGTATTCAATGACCATTTTAACTACTTGAATTGAAACAACTGTTGAAAGATAATGTGGAACAAAGAAGTCTATTATGCAAAAGTTAATTTCATTGTTTCAGTCCTGTTGTGTGATTCCACTGACATCCACTGGTGTAATTTAAACTTCTTTAGTCAAGCCCGTGAGGATTTAGAATAAAAAAGAATACTGATCTAGTAGTTGCAGTGCCTATAGCTAAAATTAGAGATATGAATACTATAGCTTATTCATGCTAAATTAGTACTTTCCTATGCTATCCTTTCCTTATTATCATGGAATTGCCTAGGTGGACATTATTTGGATTTAATTCAACAAATAGTTGTTAAGTGTTAAGTTCACCGGGGGTCTTAGTAAGTACCAGTATGGTAAGAAATGCACAGAAATCACTAAGATATTTCTCCCCACTGAGGTCCAAGATTGCAGATATATAATATTCAGTAGGTGAGAAAGACATGGGAATTAAGTTGCAAGTGAATGTAGGACTCAAATAATCAGGGAGAGAATTCCAGACACAAGAAAAGCAGGAGTGGAATACCAAGGTGGAAATGAGTAGATGGTGTTAGAAGAAAAATGAGAGATACTGCTCAAGGGAGTAAGGGTTTCTGTGGTTGAAATACTTTGATTTGACTAGAGATAACATGACCTAAATGAGTTGGAAGCAGACTTGGGAGTTTTGAAAACAAATCAATTGAGAAAAAATAACATATAAGGTGAAAAGCAGACTCTGATTCAAGAGTTGAACTCTGGTATTGGTAACATTGGTATTGATATTAAAGGTTGATAAAGGGTAAGTAAAATGTATTTCTCTCCTTTTAGAGCTTAATCTCAGAGTGATGAGAGGCTTCCCTGGTGGCTAAGATGGTAAGGAATCCACCTGCAATGCAGGAGACCCAGGTTTGATCTCTGGGTCAGGAAGATTTCCTGGAGAAAGGAATGGCTACCCACTCCAGTATTCTTGCCTGGAGAATTCCACAGACAGAAAAGCCTGGCAGGCTATAGTCTATGGGGTCACAAAGAGCTGGACACAGCTGAGTGATTTATACACACACACACAGGAATGATGAAAGGATTTGAGAAGATACAATTAAATATAATTTAAGGGAGTTCATTAAGTATCAAAAAAAAAGGTACTACATAGAGTATGCTATGTGTTCTAAGTCTTCTGGATGTGAAAAAATTATTTTTAATATAAATGGAAACAGTTTGAGAGATAATTCTGAAATCTCTGATATCAAGTATCTAGTTTTCAAAGGTCATCTTTTTCTCCAATTTCCAAATCAGCTATAATTCATATTGAGCTCTGTTGAATAGGAAGTAAAGGTCCATCTAGTCATGTATGGATGTGAGAGTAGTACTATAAAGAAAGCTGAGTGCTGAAGAACTGATGCTTTTGCACCGTGGTGTTGGAGAAGATTCTTGAGAATCCCCTGTATTGCAAGGAGATCAAACCAGTTAATCCTAAAGAAAATCAGTCCTGAATATACATTGGAAGGACTGTTGCTGAAGCTGAAGTTCCAATACTTTGGCTACCTGAGGTGAAGAACTGACTCATTGGAAAAGACCCTGATGCTGGAAAAGATTGAAGGCAGGAGGAGACAGGGATGACAGAGGATGAAATGTTTGGATGGCATCACTGACTCGATGGACATGAATTTGAGCAAGTTCCAGGAACTGGTGAATGGATAGGACAGTCTGGCATGCTGCAGTCCATGGGTTTGCAAAGAGTTGGACACGACTGAGCAACTGAACTGAACTTTCTCCCCAAAGCCATCCTCATCAGATGTCTTGCTCCAGATCAATGCTTTGGGAAACCCTCAGCCCCAATCACCTCTGGCCATCCATAATTGCTTCTCAATAATGCTACTGCTCTCTTTAGTTCTCCTTGGTCCCAATGACTACACACTGACCACTTGCTTTGGTTTCCCAAGCACAAGTTGATTGACAATTAGATACAGGGATGTAAAGTAAATTTCAAAGCTAAATATGCCCCCAAACCATCTCTCTTCTGAATTTCCACTTCCCATCCTAGTCTTTGGGCCCGCATTCTCCACAGACCAACTTGAGTGTACCTCTACCTACATGCTTATTTCTCAAGGCCCAGCATCCCAGCCAGTCTCTAAGCCTCACCAAATAAAGCAAAAATAAGTTAATATTGTAATATCTGCCAACTATGAAAGTAAGTAGTATTTTATTTTATTTTTAAACATAAATTTATTTATTTTAATTGGAGGTTAATTACTTTACAATATTGTATTGGTTTTGCCATACATCAACATGAATCTGCCACAGGTATACATGTGTTCCCCAACCTGAACCCCTCCTCCCTCCACCCTCCCCGTACCATCCCTCTGGGTCATCCCAGTGCACCAGCCCCAAGCATCCAGTATCATGCATCGAACCTGGACTGGCGATTCATTTCATATATGATATTATACATGTTTCAATGCCCTTCTCCCAAATCCTCCCACCCTCTGCCTCTCCCACAGAGTCCAAAAAGAGTGTTCTATACATCTGTGTCTCTTTTGCTGTCTCGCATACAGGGTTATCATTACCATCTTTTTAAATTCCATATATATGCATTAGTAAATTGTATTGTGTTTTTTTTTCTTTCTGGCTTACTTCACTCTGTATAATAGGCTCCAGTTTCATCCACCTCATTAGAACTGATTCAAATGTATTCTTTTTAATGGCTGAGTAAGTAGTATTTTAGGTAGCTGAATAAATTAATACTCCAAATATTCCTAACTTCTTTTGGAATCCAAACATTCCAAATTTCTTTTGGAATCACTGATTTTAGGTTTTTAAATCCATGAGTAGGAAGACTAAATGGCTAAAAATCTTATCAGAGACTTTTAGTTTTCACACAAATTAATAGAGTGCTGTGCTTTAGAAATCTAATTCTTTCTTATTTCAAAAGTAGAAAAGGGAAGAGTTGTGCTATAAGTAATTCATTATTTAAGACTTTAACTGGGCTCTCAGGTTTCTTTATCTGTTATTTTACTGGGTTTTGGTCAGCTCTGTCTACTTTCTTGTTCTCCTCAGTTTCTCAAAGTTGCTTTTGCCTCTCCCACATACTCATGTACTCATCCATCCTAACTCTCTCACAATCTTGATTCCACCCTGCCTCATAACCTTTCCACATTCTTCTAACAATGCTTCTCTCTCTCCTTTGCCTTTTCTGTTACTGGTGACTTGACTATCTCTTTCCTTTCATTCAGTTATCAACTTTACCAAGTTTGTCCAACCTTAATATTTATTCTCAGACCCTGCATTCTTGTTCCTATCCAGATTCTTTTCTTCAGTGACAAACTTTTTGAATATTTGGTTTCTCTGTGTTTGATAATGTAATTTAACCTTCCCTCTTGAATGATAGGTTTTTTTGGTACACTGTCTACTACCCACAGGGGTAATGAGCCCCGAGCCTTGCTACTAATGTAAAAAAGTAGTCACAGCCTGGTAAAACCTCTCAATATTGAGAAAAATCAAACATAAGATCCTTGTGTATGATACAAGATCAACCCCAAACTTATAGAACACCAACAGTGAAGTTTCATCTAACGTATGTTCAAAATCCAAAATGATAAAATATATATGGAAGCAATACACCAGGAATGGGAGTCAGAAGATTTGACCAACACTAGGAGTAAAGCATTAAAACCTTCATGTAATGGAACCAAGATCAGCAATAAGACAAAGTTTCCCACTCTCATCACTGTTACTCAACATAGGTTTGGAAGTACTAGTCATGGCAATCAGAGAAGAAAAGAAAAAAATAAAAGGAATCTGGATTGGAAAAAAGTAAAACTCTCCTGCTTGCAGACAATGTGATATTATATATAGAAAACCCTAAAGATACTATCAGAAAATTACTAGATGTAATTAATTTAATAAAGTCTCAAGATACAAAATCAGTACACAAAAATCACTTGCATTCCTATACACTAACAATGAAAAATCAGAAAGAGATGTTAAGGAATCAGTCCCATTTACCGTTGCAACAAAATGAATAAAATACCTAGGAATAAACCTACCTAAGGAGACAAAAGAGCTGTTTACAGGAAACTATGACACTGATGAAAGAAATCAAAGATGACATAAACAAACGGAGAAATAGTCCATGTTCCTGGGTTGGAAGAATCAATATTGTGAAAATGATTATACTGCCAAAGGCAATCTATAGATTAAATACAATCCCTATCAAATTACCAATGGTATTTTTCATAGAACTTGAACAAAAAATTTCACAATTCATATGGAAACACAAAAGGCCCTAAATAGCCAAAGCAATCTTGAGAAAGAAGAATGGAACTGGAAGAATCAATCTTCCTAACTTCAGACTATACTACACAGCTATAGTCATCAATACAGTATGGTACTGGCACAAAAAGGAATATAAACCAATGGAACATGATAGAAAGCCCAGAGATAAACCCACACACCTATGAACAACTTATCTCTGCCAAAGAAGGCTAGAATATATAATGGAGAGAAGATAGCCTCTTCAATAAGTGATGCTGGGAAAACTGGATAGTTATATGCAAAAGAATGAAATTAGAACACTTCCTAACACCATACACAAAGATAAACTCAAAATAGATTAAAGACTTAAATGTAAGACCAGAAACTATAACCCTTAGAGGAAAACATAAGCAGCACACTCCATGACATAAATCACAGCAAAATCCTCTATGACCCACCTCCTAGAGTAATGGAAATAAAAACAAAAATAAATAAATGGAACCTAAATAAACTTAAAAGTTTTTCATAGCAAAGGAAACAAAGAACAAGGTAAAAGGACAACCCTCAGAATGGGAGAAAATAAAAGCAAATGAAACAGCTGACAAAGGATTAAACTCCAAAATATGCAAGCAGTTCATGCAATTCAATAGCAGAGAAAGAAACAACCCAATCAAACACTGGGAAAAAGGTCTAAAGAAACATTACTCCAAAGAAGACATACAGATGGCATATAAACATATGAAAAGATGCCCAATATCACTCATTATCAGATAAATGCAAATCAAAACTAGAACAAGATATCATCTCACACCAGTCAGAATGGCCATCATCAAAATGTCTACAAAAAATAAATGCTGGAAACTGTGTGGAGAAGAGGGAACTCTTGCACTGTTGGTGAGAATGCAAATAGATACAGCTACTATGGAGAACATTATGGATATTCCTTAAAAACTAGGAATAAAACTACCATATGGCCCAGCAATCCCACTACTGGGCATATATTCTGAGAAAACCACAATTCTAAAAGACACATGTACCCTAATGTTCATTGTAGCACTATTTACAATAGCTAGGACATGGAAGTGGAGAGGGCAATAGCACCCCACTCCAGTCCTCTTGCCTGGAAAATCCCATGGACAGAGGAGCCTGGTGGGCTGCAGTCCATGGGGTCGCACAGAGTCAGACATGACTGAGTGACTTCACTTTCACTTTTCGCTTTCATGCATTGGAGAAGGAAACTGCAACCCACTCCAGTGTTCTTGCCTGGCAAATCCCAGGGATGGGGGAGCCTGGTGGGCTGCCATCTATGGGGTTGCACAAAGTTGGACACGACTGAAGTGACTTAGCAGCAGCAGCAGCAGGACATGGAAGCAACCTAGCTGTCCCTTGATAGATGAATGGATAAAGAAGTTGTGGTAGATAATCACAATGGAATATTACTCAGCTATGAAAAGGAATGCATTTGACTCAGTTCTGATGAGGTGGACAAACCTAGAGCCTATTATACAAGGTGAAGCAAGTCAGAAAAACAAATATTGCATATTAAACACATATACATGGGATCTAGAAAGATAATACTGACGAATCTACCTGCAGGGCAGCAGTGAACAGAGACCAGACTTGGGGATACAGTGGGGGAGGGAAGGAGAGCGTGGGACGGATGGAGAGAATAGAATAGAAACATATACGCTGCCATATTTAAAACAGGTAGCCAGTGGGAATTTGCAGTATGACTCAGGGAGCTCAATAGTGCTCTGTGACAATCTAGAGGGGATGGGGTGGGATGTGGAAGGGGGGATTCAGGAGGGAGGGAACATATGTATACCTATGGCTGATTCATGTTGATATATGGCAGAAACCCAACACAACATTGTAAAGCAAGTATCCTCCAATAAAATTTTTAAAAAAAAATTATGTAATACTCTGCAAATCAAACTATACCTATATGATTCACACTATTTGTGGACTAAAAGCTTGTGATTTCTGAACTAACATCTTTTCTGATATAAGAGCAAATTCTAATGTCTAATAAAGATCTGAGACACAGTGGACCTCAATAAAGGATTTTTGCACATGTACAGAACAGGGCACAGTGTTATTAACATCTCAGTTTAAAAGGTAGCTGAGAATATTGGGAAACTCCGATTGCAGTAGAAGATTCTTTCCTAGACATTAGTCTGTATCTGAGGGACTTTTCTTCTTGCCCACTAGTAGGATTCTGAAACAAAAACACTTGGATGACTACCTATGACATATATCTGTAAGAAGATTTGAATCATTTAACTTGTTTTCAGTAACATAAGTCAGAAAAAGGAAACCTGAAGAGGAAGCTGGTGCCTGGGTCCAATATACAAGCATCTTCTGTCCTGACTACAGTATTTTCTTAAGGCATAATAGAGGATCTTTGAATGTTGAAGATGTTTTTACCAGCTTTGACAATACAGGAAACGTCTAGATTAAACCCTGAGCCTTTGGAGTGGGAGCACTGACTCCAAGACCCTAGACTACCGGAGAACTAACCTAGGGAGTATCAGATAGTGAGAACTCACACAAAGGAAAACACATAAAAGGTAACTGGAAAAAAATTTTTTGAAATATTTGGGGATTTTAAAAGTAATAAAGGTATCACATTAACTCATTATTTTTATTCAGAGCACATTTTAAATATTTCATAGATTATCTTTGTTTTCCTCCCCTCCCCAACAAATATATTTCATACAATTAGCAGAAAAATGAGGTTGATGTGTTACATGTTTCTCCTTACTGAGCCCCCTTTGCCTCCACTTCCCAATTCTACAACTTGAATAAACATAAAATGAAATTAATAAAATCCCTTTCATTGTAACTGGCCTCTTATAAATTATTTGTGACTCCACAAATAGGAACACATGGCAAGCTTCAAGGTTGCTAAATAGGCAAACAAAATATTTACATAAATGGTCTTATGATTTGGTTATAAATTACACAAATTACTCAAACAAAAGGTGCTGTGTAAATGTGAAATAATAAGGGTGATGGAATATCCATTATTAACAATATAAGAAGAAAATGAAATATTTTGTGTATACTTAGCACATAAGCAAATTCTTGTACTAGAAACAATTAAACAGCAAATAAAATATGCTTATGTGCTGGAAATGGACAGCTGGATTTATGCCACTCTTGCAATATCTCCATCTCAAGCCATATGGTTCTTGCTCATTAATGCAACTTTTAAAGAAAATCTCACTTGAGAGGGAGTCTGAAGTATGATAAATAAACAAAAACTTATTATATCATTGTCCCTTTTTGCATCTTAAGTATTTTTATTTAATTTACATTGGCAGTGGGTTTACTCCCAGCAACACCTTCAGATACAATCTGACATGTACACATCCTCTTTAATTTAGCAGATCTTATAATTAGGTTTCTCTTTACTACAAAAGGTGATTTAGAACAATGAGGCTAATCCCAGTCGATAAAGGCAGTAATAAAACAGCAGTATTTTTAGACATTCTAGGGATGCTAATAATTTAGTTCAGGTATCTATATTGTTTCAGTCCATACAATGATTATATTAAAAATCCTGGTATCCATGGAATGGGCTTCCCTGATGGCTCAGATGGTAAAGAATTTGCCTTCAATGCAGGAGACCTGGGTTTGTTGCTGGGTTTAAGGGAACAGCTACCCACTCTAGTATTCCGGTCTGGAGAATTACATGGACAAAGACGCCTAGCAGGCTATAGTTCATGGGGTCGCAAAGAGTCAGACATGATTGAGTGACTTTCATTTTCATCCATGGACTACCTGGGCATCCAGCGTTTGGGACTTTGCCTTCCAATGCAGGGCTTGTGGTTTAGAACCCTGGTCAAGAGAGCTAAGATTGCACATGACTCACAGCCAAAAAACCAAAACATAAAACAGAATCAATATAGTAACAGATTCGATAAAGGCTTTAAAAATGGCCCACATTAAAAAAAATCTTAAAAAATCCTATTATCCAAAAATTTTTTTGAATTTAAGGTTTATAGATTTTTATTTTTCATTCTAAGACAATAAATTTTAAAATAAAACTACTTTGTAGGGATTGTTTATAAAAATAGCTAGTTCTTTGAAAAGGGATTTAGTCAGAGAAGAATGGTCATTAAGAAGCCTTTCACAAGTTATATATAAGGAGAAGAATATCTGTGGAAACTGCTGTACAAAATTCAGTATTTTCTCTCTTAAAGTGCTGTATATTTGAAGAAACATGTATCTTTCTTCCTATTGTATTTAACATGGGCATTTTTTTAAAGGTAACTTTTTATTTTGTACTCAGTTCAGTTCAGTTGAGTGCAGTCAACTCAGTCATGTCCGACTCTTTGAGACCCCATGAATTGCAGCACGCCAGGCCTCCCTGTCCATCAGCATCTCCCGGAGTTCACTCAGACTCACGTCCATTGAGTCAGTGTTGCCATCCAGCCATCTCATCCTCTGTCGTCCCCTTCTCCTCTGTCCCCTTCTCCTCCTGCCCCCTTCTCCTCTTGCCCCCAATCCCTCCCAGCATCAGTCTTTCCCAATGAGTCAACTCTTCCCATGAGGTGGCCAAAGTACTGGAGTTTCAGCTTTAGCATCATTCCTTCCAAAGAAATCCCAGGGTTGATCTTCATTATGGACTGGTTGGATCTCCTCACAGTCCAAGGGACTCTCAAGAGTCTTCTCCAACACCACAGTTCAAAAGCATCAGTTCTTCAGCACTCAGCCTTCTTCACAATCCAACTCTCACATCCATACATGACCACAGGAAAAACCATAGCCTTGACTAGATGGACCTTTGTTGGTAAAGTAATGTCTCTACTTTTCAATATGCTATCTAGGTTGGTCATAACTTTCCTTCCAAAGAGTATGCATCTTTTAATTTCATGGCTGCAGTCACCATCTGGGTATAGCCAATTAATAATGTCATGACAGCTTTAGGTGAAGAGCTAAGAGTCTCAGTCATATATATACCTGTATCTATTCTCCCCAACTCTCCTCCCTTCTAGATTGCCACATAACATGGAGCAGAGCTCCATGTGCTATACAATGTAGGTCCTTGTTAGTTATCCATTTTAAACATAGCAGTGCATTCATATCCATCCCCAACTCCCTATCCTTTCACCCCATCCTCCCCCTGGCAAATGTAAGTTTGTGTAACATGTGCATTTTAATAGATGGTAACAATGGTAATGATAAAACTAATATCAACATTTTTACATGTTTCCACTTAACTATACTGAATATTATAGAAGATAAACATTTAAATTTAAGTTCATCCTAAAATTTGTGAGTTGCATAATTCTGATTTATAGGTATGTATCAAAACATACAGATTTTAAGGGCCAAAGATCATCTTTCTCATCTGCCAAATAATCATAAAGCTACCAAAAGAAAATAGCTCAACAACATAGGAAATAAATCTAGTATATTCTATATTTTGGAAGGCATTTAACATTATTTAAGAAATGATGTAACAATATTCAGTCTATATGGGTTCTTGGGAAAGATATTGAGCCAAAAGCCACAGAAGTGGGAATCAGTCAGAATCAGCCTCAATTTCCTGATTAATGGTCACAACACAGAACACAAAGTTCAACTTTGGGCAGGGCTGCCTTCTATAAAATCCTCTTCACAAATGAGAGAGTAAAATTGCTAAATGTATAATCCTTCATTCCAATTCTTGGGAAACATTATAAGTTGAGTGTGAAAGCGCTAGTTGCTCAGTTGTGTCAACTCTTTGGGACCCCATGGACTGTAACCCACCAGGCTCCTCTGTCCAAAGAATTCCCCAGGCAAGAATACTGCGGTGGGTAGCCGTTCCCTTCTCCAGGGGATCAAACTCAGGTCTCCTGCATTGAAGGCAGACTCTTCACCATCTGAGCCACCAGGGAAGCTCAAGTTAAGAGTAAACAGTCTTTAATTCCCATCAGGCTGTAACACCAGCTGAAGCTGGTATAACAGGAGGTGGTAAATTAAAGCATTATCTCAAAGTGGTTTTCTTCCTGACTCCCAAAATATAGAAGTAATTTCCCTGAATAATCTTTCTCAGATTGAGCAATCAATATAGGTTTAGAACCCACTTTCTAGCCTCAGCCTTCTTAACCATGGATTGATCTTTCACCAAAATGAGTGCCAGCAACTCACCACTGGTCACAGACTCAGGTTATTGAAAATGCACTTCAGAGCTGGCTTCTCATGAGATCAGTCTCTAAGAACTAGTGAAATGTTTACAAGAAAAAATAATGACTAGTGGAGAGGGGGTACTAGCAATCATTTCAATAGTTTGACCCCCATGAGAAAATTCTATATTAAAAAATTTCCTTCCCACTTTTGTTATGTTTTGCTGTTTAAGAAGTACAAGTCATATTTATATTTGCTTTATTTTTCTCTCCTCGCTTCTTTGCATGGTTTTTTTTTTTTTTTTAATGTGTCACAATTAGTGTAGAGCATTGAGCAAGGACCATAGCCTATGTACCAGACTTTCTCAAGCTGTAGAGTATGAACAGATGCTGAGGGCTCTGTGAAGTGCTCTAGGAGAAACTTCAGTTTGGGATCTGAAAAGCTGTGGGATATTGAGTCAACACAGCATACTCAGTAGGATAAAGTTGATGGACTATGATATAATCAGTACTTTATTCACATTTTAACCAGAAATGCCTTGTCATCAAAGCAGCATCATTTACTTTATTATATTTTTGTTTAAATTTTATTATGTTTACAGTTTTGATCTTGAATTAGTATATTTACTTGGATTTCATGTTTACATAAGATCTGTTAGCATTGGGGATTTTATGTTATGTTTGGACATGATTAATTAACAGGATGTTAAAACCAGGTTCAGTCAATACAGAGTTTTATACATATTTGGGGGGCTTCCCTTGTAGCTCAGGGAAGCTGCATTGCAGGCAGACGCTTTACCAGCTTCCTGATTCCTGGATCGGGAAGATCTCCTGGAGGAGAGAATGGCAACCCACTCCAGTATTCTTGCCTGGAGAATACCACTGACAGAGGAACCTGACGGGGTACAGTCTAAGGGGTCACAGAGGCAGTTACAACCGAGAGACTAAGCACACACACACATACATATTTGAAGGAGAGTTTTTGAAAGCGGTACAAATAATAAGGAACTTTCAGATTCAACTATATCTAATAATAGAATTACTTTTTCAAGACTGTTAAAAAAAAAAAAATCAGCTCAGACCCCAAGGGACTAAATCAAAGTGCTACATTAATCATAGATCTTACTTAAGAAAAATATTAGAAAATGTAAAAGATTTCCCACTATTATTTACCTCTAATCTATTGGAATTCATGCAGTGAAGTCCCAGGAAGCAATATTGTGTTTACTCTGTAGATAATAAAGCAGCTTATGAACTCTGCCTTCTCAGATCCTTGTCAAACAAATGAGGCAAGTGTTTCTCCTTCTTTCAGTACATCTACCAGAATTGTGATTTTATTTAACACAGCTTTCAGTTTCATGTGTGCCTGCCTGCGCTATCAGTCCTGAAAATTCTTTGGGAGGACTAATGTTAAAGCTGAAACTCCAATGCTTTGGCCACCTGATGCAAAGAACTGACTCATTTGAAAAGACCCTAATGCTGGGAAAGATTGAAGGTGGGAGGAGAAGGGGATGACAGAGGATGAGACGGTTGGACGGCATCACCGACTCAATGGACATGAGTTTGAGTAAACTCTGCAAGTTGGTGATGGACAGGGAGGCCTGGCATGCTGCAGCCCATGGGGTTACAAAGAGTCAGACACGACTGAGCAACTGAACTGAAATGAACTGCATGCTAATTGCTTCTGGTTGTGCCTGACTCTTTGCGATCCCATGGACTGAAGCTCACCAGGCTCCTCTGTCCATAGGATTCTCCAGCCAAGAATACTGGAGTGGCTTGCCATGCGTTCCTCCAGGGGATCTTCCCAACCCAGGGATGGAACCTGCATCTCTTAAGTCTCCTACATTTGCAGGCAGGTTCTTTACAACTAGCGCCACCTGGGAAGCCCTTTTCAGTCTAATATACCTATCCAAATACAGAAACTGTTTAGTCTTCTAGAAAACAGCACAAAATAATATATTCCTATAAGTCATAGAATTGACCAGCTTGTCTACTTGTAAACATTTTCTTCTCCTCACCTTATTTACTTGATGTTAGCTGCTTTTCTTCCTATAGACAGGAATGCACCCAGCTGTCTTCCAGATGAGTAGACAAGTCAAATTTGCCTTCACTCTACAGTGTGTTAATACTTATTAGATAAAACATGTTTTCTTGGGCCAGTGTTTTCCAAATAACAAGAGGGAAAAGACATCCTGGCTTCACTCATCTCTCTTCTTAACT
This sequence comes from Nanger dama, assembly GCA_917880005.1. Lineage (NCBI taxonomy): Eukaryota > Metazoa > Chordata > Mammalia > Artiodactyla > Bovidae > Nanger > Nanger dama. The sequence continues at coordinate 17,445,602 of CAKJTW010000010.1, forward strand.
ACCTCACTTAGCTTTGCAGAAGGGAACTCTTTGCCTAGTTCATAAATTTGGTGTAATCCAGAGAAGTAAGCATCCTTTAGATGATGAACACTGTTCTAACTTGGGGAGTACTGCCTGATAATTTATTAAATCCACAAGAGATTTTTGGGCACTGCTGTAATCTTAGCTGCAAAACATGTTTAGCAAGATCTTAGGACTGAGACTCAATTTCTAGCTGGCAAGTAAATATGTCATATAAAAATTGATTATATGACATAGTAAGATATGTAGATGTAAGTAATGAAACTGACCATTTTGGTTACCTTACTGGTAAAATCTCATTGACAAGGACCTGGTGGTGAAGGAGGACCTGGAACCCACAGGTCCATTTAATGTGCCTGAACATTTTTTTTTTTTTTTAATATCTGAAAAGTCTTTACACAAGGCACTCAAAGCTCACCACTTCCTATTGTCTTACAGCAGGCTAGTTTCACCCATTTGTTACCTACCCAGTACTTAGAGCTATGACTTTTCTTTGTAATCCCTGGATAGCCTTTAACAATTCTCTGTTAGAGTTTATGGCTTCTGCCAGTATCTGAAATACTTTTTATGCCTAACAATCCTCTTTGCTATTTCAGATTGGTATAATATTCAATGTACAATAAGTCCTTAGGGGATTTTATGGGAAAGGTCAGCTGTAAGAGCCGATTATTGCTCATTATTATTAAGACTCCTTTGTTGCATACAATCCCTTCATCCAGTTGGGGAATATCCCTCAAGGGATGAGTTTATCTCTGTGTACTTTTGCAATAAAAGCAGTATTCATCTGTGGTCTTTGCCTTCTTTTAATTCCTGCCTAGTCAAAGAAAGCCTGTTTTTCTGATTAATGCTTTTAAATTACTATATTAAAAATCTATCCCTTGTGAGATATATTAGATTTATCTGAGATGTATTAGATTTATCTTTACCTGCCACCTCTAGAGTTACAGTGACTCTGCCCACAATAGACACATGTAACCTCCTGGCTTATATTTTTCCTAAATGTGGCTCTGACTACTGGGTACCAATTCCTGCTCTAAAAGACAAAATTAATGATTTTAAAACTACTTTAAAAATCATTTAATCATGACCAATCTTATAAAAATCACCATTAAAATTCCTATATTTTGTTATGAAGCCCCCCCTCCTTATCCCTTACTATGAGTCTTATCTGTTCTTTTACGGTATGTGGATTTTTTTCTTCTAATAGAATATTTTATTCTGTTGAATCTGTGATAACACTATTATGAAAACCACTTTGAACATCAGAATGATGAATCAGGAAAGGGAGTCTGAAGAAGAAAGAAATATATTGCAAATTTTAAATACTAAGCTGTCTACCCTCCCAGCTGCAAGCTGGAGGCATCCCTCATATGGGAACTACACTCTTATGAGCTGATCAATGAACCCTATCCCTTTAGAATAGGAGTTTTCAGCTGTGAAAGTAGCTGACATGATACATAAGATCTAGAAAAGGCCTCTGAGGAAAAGAAGCCAGAACCATGAATGAGAAGGATTGATGTCCATGATGGTAAAATTAGCCTTAATACTAGCCATGTTTCCCCACTTCTGCTAGATATGCAGAAACCTGGAAAAAGGGATGTTCACCCCCTAACAAGGCTAAGGTAGAAGCCATAAAATCCTAACTTTAATTGACCAGAGTTGATAGACAGGGCCAACAAATTGACTGAATTCCAAATAGGAACAACCTTCTCTAAAGAGAACATGTAACCTACTTCACTTGTGATAAACCATGAAATCTAGGAGCAGTCCACCACACCTCAGTAAGGTTAGAGAAAATCAGCTACAATTTCGGAAATTGTTGTCCAGTATCAGCTAATGCATCTCTCTGGAAGAGATGATTACTTCAAATATTGTTAATTTCCTATTTTACTCACTAGCAGATTTAGGGATTTTTTTGTTTGCTTGTTTGTTTTGTGGGTGTTTCTCCTTTTACCTCCCGATGAACCGCCTCTGTGTACTTGAAAGAAAGAATGATGCAGAATAGTTCAGAGAGGGAACCCATGGGCTTAACAGACTGGGGAGTGATTAGCAGATGCCTGGCCCTTTCTCTCACTTCAGCAAAGCCTTGAAGCCACTAACGAAGGAAAGGGGATTTAAAATCCATGGTCTTTAAGAAACAGAAAATATCCTACTGTGTTTGAAGCAAAAGTAGGAAAAACCTCTCTTTATGCTTGGGGGAAGAGAAGAAAAGTATCCAGTCCCAAGGATCCTAACCCAGTATCAAGCAGAGGTGATAAGGAAAGGGCAAGAAACGTTTGCCCAAGATTAACCACAGAAACAGAGCATAGTTTGACTGCCATGAGAACAAGAGGCCGGAACACCAAGAAAACCCAAGGCCCCGTGCACAGGGCCAAACTAAGACCAGGACCATAGAAACCCACTGCCATCCCCTCAGTGAGTGACACACAGCACAGTCTACACTGGGTGAGGAGTCACGGTATGGACAAAACTTCCAGGTAAGCATGCCAGAATGGTGCCTTCTGGGAGTAGAATACAAACCCTCAGAATGTTCTTCAGCATCATAGCCCTCCCTTTACGTACAAGGAATGACAGCCCACCACTCATGGAATTCAAAGAGGTGTTGAAAAACAAAATCTAGGGGCTGTGAACTGAATGTGTGTTTCCTCGTAAAACTCATATGCTGAAATCCTAGTACCCAACATGATATTTGGAGGTAGAGCCTTCAGGTTATTAGACCATGAGAGCAGGGATTAGTGCCTTTATGAAAGAGACCCCAGAAAGATCTTTTGGCCCTTCTGTCATGTGAGGGTACAGTGAAAAAAATACACTCCTTATGAACCAGGAAATGGGTTCTCAGCAGACACACACACCAAATCTGCTAGCTCTTTAGACTTCCCAGCCTCCAGAACTGCAATGAATAAATTTCGGTTGTTTATAAGCCCCCCAGTTCTGTGGTATTTCTGGTATAACAGCCTGAATAGATAAAGACACTAAATTTAGCACAACTCCTAACTAGATTGACTACTTAGGGTCTAAACAACAATATGTTAAAAGCCCAAGTGGAAAAGGTGAACATCCTGCATAAGCAGATAAAAAATTTTAATAAAGAGATGGGAACTATCAGCAAGAATTTAGTAGAAATGGTAGAAATAAAAAAAGTATCAGGGCATTACTCTGATAGGCTCAAAGAACTGAAATGACTTAAAGAACTATTGAACTTGAAGATAGATCTATGTAAATTATCCTTATTAAGAAAAAAGGAGAGAAAATAATGGAAAAATAAAACCAGAGCATCAAACAGTTGAAAAATATCAAATACATGTATTATAATTATATTTATATGTATTACATATATGTATATATATATATGCATAACTTAATTCATATAGGAGATGAGAGAGGATAGAGAAATGCTTGAAGAGACAAAAGCCAAGAATTTTTTAAATTGTTAAATACATCCAACCACAAATCCAGGAAACTTAGAACTGTAAGAAGAACCAAATTCAAACAAAACAAAATAAAAATAAAACAAAACAACAGACACAATCACACAATAGTCAAATTTCAGTTAACCATAAAGAGAAAATCTTGAAGACAACTGAGAAAGAAAAGGACATATTACATACTTTAAACAAAAAGAAAAAAATGAGTTAGAGCAGACTTCTTGTCAGCAACCATGCAAAGCATAAAACAATGGTGTGACATCTTTAAAAAACTAAAAGAAAAATCTGTCAACCTAAAATCCTAAAATCAATGAAAATATATTCCCAACAATGAAAGCAAAAATAAACATTTAATAAAAAACATTTTTAGAGATGTCTCATTGCCAAGAGACACTAAAAAACATTAAAAGATGTTCTTTAGGCAGAAATAAAATAATAGATCAAAACTTGGATCTACACTATAAATAATGATCCATGAAACAGAGCAACAGAGGTAAATAACTTTTCCTTATTTTGAATTGCTATAAAATAACTAACTCTATAAAGTAATACTATTAATAATCTATTGTGGGTTTTATAAAATAAGTAAAAGTAAAACATCTACAATAATAGCAAAAGGATCAAAGGGAGGGTTTGAAATTACATTGTCATGAGCTTTTATACTGCATGTGGAATGGTGTAATAATACCCTGTGAACCATGTTACATGTTCAAATATTATTTTAAATGAGACAGAAAAAGCTATCAGAGTGTTTTAAGCAAAGGCATAACAAATAATATGTTTAATTTTGGTGATAGTGGGCTTACATACAGGGTCCAGTTAAATAGTAAAAGTGTTTGAAACTGTTTCCTCTATTATTGCTTCTAACACTTAATGTTTATTATGTTCTAGGAATTTTGTCGAGAAATCTCCCATGCATTACATACAAGCTTCACAACATTCCCGATAGGAAATTGAGCCTTAGAAATTTTGTCACAGGGTCATATAGCATGTAAGTTTTTTACTGTAAACAATTACCAAAGAGTGGATTAATACACTCTATTGTCTCACACTTTGAAGGCCAGAAGTGTAAAATGTGTCTACTGAGCTGCATTCTTCCTAGAGGCTTTCGGGAGAGTCTGTTTCCTTCCCTTTGCCAGCTTCTGGAGGCTGCCTAGCTCATGGCCCTTTCTCCATCTTCCATGCATGTCAATCTAATTCTTGTGCTCTGCTTCCACTATATTCTCTCAGACTCTAACTTTACTACTGTCCTCTTTCATTAACCCTTGTGATTACACTAAACCAACTGAAATAATCCAGGATAATCTCTATCTCAAGAGAGAAAACTTAATCATATGCAAGTCTCTTTTGTCATATAAGGTAATATTTTCACAAGATCTGAAGATTAGGATGTGGAAATCTTTGGGGACTCATTATTTGGCCTACACACAGTCAGAATTTACCCCCTCCTTCTGTCTTTCAGGGGCAAGATGAAAAAGAAGTTAATTATAAGAGGAGGGAATCTCTGAACAAAGAATAAGAAAATGCATCCATTTTCCAAGAAAGACAGTGAACTGAAAATGATTTACAGGTAGACACAGAGTAAAAATGTAACCTGGCAGGAAAGAGCCAACATGCATGGACCAGACCGGTATCATCAAAGAAAACAAGGAAAGAATTAATATTATTGTGTTGCCTACCCTATGCCAGACCAAATAAATATGCCCTATAAATATATATAAATCCATTTAAATATCATAGTTATATAAATATATAAATCATCCATTTAATTCCCCCATCCATTTAAAACTCCCAGTTTTACAAGGGAAGAAACCTGAAGTCTGTCCATACAAGTCAATGAAGTAGTAGGCCATCATCTATATCTAGCTCAGATTCCAAAGCTTCAGTTCAGTTCAGTTCAGTTCAGTCGCTCAGTGGTGTCCGACTCTTTGCAACCCCATGAATCACAGCACTCCAGGCCTCCTGTCCATCACCAACTCCCGAAGTTCACTCAGACTCATGTCCATTGAGTCAGTGATGCCATCCAGCCATCTCATCCTCGGTCATCCCCTTCTCCTCCTGCCCCCAATCCCTCCCAGCATCAAAGTCTTTTCCAATGAGTCAACTCTTCGCATAAGGTGGCCAAAGTACTGGAGTTTCAGCTTTAGCATCATTCCTTCCAAAGAAATCCCAGGGTTGATCGCCTTCAGAATGGACTGGTTGGACCTTCTTGCAGTCCAAGGGACTCTCAAGAGTCTTCTCCAACACCACAGTTCAAAAGCATCAATTCTTCGGCACTCAGCCTTCTTCACAGTCCAACTCTCATGTTACTTTTTTTTTTAATTCAAAATATCAGAAGGAGAATTTTAAGAGAGAATTTGTCAAACTGGATTACTAAACTAGGAAACAGATTATTTTGAAGAAGAACTGAAAGAATTGGGGATAATTAACTTGAAAGAAAGAAGACTTTGAGAAAATATGATGATATTGTCATGTGGAAGAGGGCTGGGCTTGGTATATAAAAGTTAGAAAAATAAAAAGTCATACAAGCAATATAGATTTAAGGTGTTTGAACTGCAGTGTTGGAAAACCTGCAGAAGGCTCTAGACTAGGCTGGATGACTGGATATTTTCCACTAGGGTTGTTAATAACTCAGCTCTGGAGCTGGAGTGCCTCTTTTGAATACTGGCCCCACAAATCACAAGCTATGTCCTTGAGCAAGATATTTAACTTCTCTGTGCCAGGATTTCTTTTTCTTAATTATATTTATTTAGTTGTAATTGATTGAAAATTGCTTTACATTATTCTTTTGATTTCTGTCATATATCAACATCAATTAGCCATAGATGTATATATGCCCCCTCCCTCTTGAATCTCCCTCCCACCTCCCACCTTTTGCATGCCTCTAGGTTGTTACAGAGCCTGGAGTTGAGTTCCTTGGTCATACAGCAAATTTCCATTGGCTATCTATTTTATATGTGTTATTGTAGATACTTCTGTGCTGCTCTCTCTGTTCACAGCACCCTTTCCTCTCCCGTGCCCTTGTCCATAAGTCTGTTCTCTGTGGCTGCATCTCTGTTGCGTTATTTGTTTTTCTCTTTCTGACTTATTTCACTCCTTATAGTAGGTTCTAGTGTGTGCAGATTTTTTTTTTTTTTTTTTGCCCTGATTTCCTGACTGAGCTTAGTCACTCAGTCATGTCTAATTCTTTGTGACCCCCAGGGACTGTAGCCCACCAGGATTCTAAATGGGGATAAAAATAGTACCCCCACATAGGTTATGAGCTTCCCTCATAGCTCAGTCGGTAAAGAATCTGCCTGCAATACAGGAGACCAGGATTTGATTCCTGGGTCAAAACGATCCTCTGGAGAAGGAAATGGCAGCCCACTCCAGTATTCTTGCCTGGAATTATTCCATGAACAGAGGAGCCTGACAGACTACAGTTCATGAGGTCACAAGAGTCAGATACAACTTAGTGACTAAACCATATATAGGTTATACATATTCAATGAACTCATAGATATAAAGGGTTTTAAAAAGTTTCTAGCAATAATAATTTCTCCATAGGTATTAATTATTGTCATGACATCTGTAGGAAGCTGAACTAAAGTACTGAGTACTAGGTACAAAGAAATATCTGGACATATGGGATTGGTAGATCTACATTACAAGAATTTTTCAAACCAAAATTAAACAGTCACAAATAATAGATGCTAAAGAGAATATTCCTGCATTGTGTAGAAAGAGTAGGTCATCTTCTCTATATTGCATTCCATGAAATGTTGGTGAAATGAGATCTTGAAAACTGATCCATGAGTTGGGAATGAGGATATGGTAATTGGTTAAATATGTTTTAAATATGCTATAAATTATATTCTTATTTTGAGAATTCGCCATGTATTAACATGCAAAAGCTCTAAGTCCTACAGAAAAGAAAGTCACAAAACTTCTAAAATCCTGCTTTTCAACTGTGTGTCTGTGTAATGCTTGTTAATATCCAAAAGTATAGTTTGTGATGTAAAAAATTAACAGACTAGATAATTTTGAAAGTGCCTTCTCCCTCTAAGCCATTATGAGTCTAGGTTTATATAATGTGCTTCCAAGTGTATTGAAATAATATGCTCTGCAAGGATATAGATTCTTAGGATTTAACTCTATTTCAGTGTAGCTTTAGGATGTACTGCCCAGAATAAAACTATTTCACTACAGACTGAGGAATACCTCAATTCTTCAAATACTTATGCATATATAGTTGAAATTTTCCAGGAAGACTATTCCTAAATAACAACTTCCTATGACAAGGCTACTTTGGATTCTGAACAGCTGCCCTTGGTTTTTACAACCTGTCTTAATAGTAATTACCTTCTAATTCAGGATGAGCCATAAAGAGATAATGGTATGCTCACTGGCAAATGACCAGATACATAAAATTCTGACCAGGAATGCTGCACACTGATTCCAAAATCTAATATATTGTATAAGATACATGGAAATGTTTTGCAAAGTATAACTGTAAGCTGTTCATCTATCCTTAAAAAACTGGAAATAGAACTGCCATATGACCCAGAAATCCCACTGATGGATAGACACATCAAGGAAACCAGAATTGAAAGAGACACATGTATCCCAATGTTCACTGTTTACAATGCTAGGACAAAGAAGCAACTTAGAGGTCCATTAGCAGACTAATGGATAAGGAAGTTGTGGTATATATATATATATATATATATATATATATATATATATATATGCAATGGAATATTACTCAGCTATAAAAGAATACATTTGAGTCAGTTCTAATGAGGTGAATCAAACTGGAGCCTATTATAAAGAGTGAAGTAAGTCAAAAAGAGAAACACCAATACAGTATATTAATGCATATATATGGAATTTAGAAAGATGGTAATGATGACCCTATATGCAAGACAGCAAAAGAGACACAGATGTAAAGAACAAACTTTTGGACTGTGTAGGAGAAGGCAAAGGTGGGATGATTTGAAAGAATAGCATCGAAACATGTATATTACCATATGCAGAGTAGATGCAAGTGCAAGTACAAGTTCAATGCATTAAGCAGGGCACTCAGAGCTGGTGCTCCGGGACAACCCAGGGGGATGAGTTGGGGAGGGAGGGGGTTCAGGATGATGGGACACATGTACATCCATGGCTGATCCATGTCAATGTGTGGCAAAAACCACCACAATATTATAAAGTAATTAGCCTCCAATTAAAATAAATTAATTTTAAAAATAAACTGTTCATCTGTTCAAGAGTAAAATATCATAATTATGAAAATTATATACTGAGCATGAGTCAGGTCTTTTTGCATGCACCAAACAAGAGCATGTATTTATAGTTCACATCATTGGCACTGGCACACAGTAGGTGTACTCTCATTCTCTTAACAACACAGTAGGTGTTCTCCCTTCTCTCTTATGAGGGAGGTGTTATAATCTTTATTTTATGCTCAACAAACTAAGGTTCAGAGAGCTGTGCCCCCTTGCCCATGATAATCTCGTCATCTCCACCTTCTCTCACACCTGTCTTTCCCCATGGTCTCTATGCTTGCTTGCTGTATCCTCTGCTTGAATGTCTTTACCCTTGACTTTGCCTTAGCTGACTTCCTTTCACTCAGATCTCAGTTCATAGTCACCTCCTCAGAGAATCCTCCTCTAACTGCTCTTATATGAGAGCCAACATGCCAATTTAGAAGCTGCCTGTTCTTTGTACTTGTCACTATTTGAGAGCATGATATAAATATCTATTTGTATAAATTACCTGGACCACACTCTCATATATGCTTTATGAGAGCTAAAACCTTGTCTAAGATGGTTCACTGCTGTATTCTCTGTCCCTAGAACATTGCTTGTACATCAGAGGCTCTGTTGTGTCTGACTCTGCGATCTCATGGACTATAGCCTGCTAGGCTCCTCTGTCCATGGAATTCTCCAGGCAAAAGTACTGAAATAGGTAGCTATTACCTTCACCAGAGGATATTCCCGAGCCAGGGATTGAACGCCAGTCTCCTGAATTGCAGGCATTTATTGACCATCTGAACCAGCAGGAGGAATAATACTTAACCCATAGTTGGTTCTCAAAATATTCCATTAGTCAATGAATGAAGTATATCTGCCATTTTGATTAAAAGGAGAGAAAGTACATAAACAAAAAAACTCTTCTCATAAAAAAACTTAATTTAGTTTCAGTATGCCTCAGATCCACTACAAAAACTGTTATGTTTTCACTCTGTTTTTCTGATTACTGCTAAGAACAGTACAGTGCATGCATACCAATAAAAACACTGCTCAAAAAGCTTTGGCAGATTCAGGCCTCTTAGGCACAAATGGCATTTCAAAGAGTTTTTAAAAAATAACTTGGAATCTCTCCAAATAACTGACAACACAATGCAATATCATGGAAACAACTGCCAAGTAAAATCACTAATCATTGCAAAAATTGCCTTGACAAGAATAGTATTGGGAAAAATGCTCAAAGAATATACAAATCTATTAATAATGTTCAGTTCAGTTCAGTCGCTCAGTCATGTCCGACTCTTTGCAACCCCATGAACTGCAGTACGCCAGGCCTCCCTATCCATCACCAGCTCTCACAGTTCACTCAAACTCATGTCCATCGAGTCAGTGATGTCATCCAGCCATCTCATCCTCGATCGTCCCCTTCTCTTCCTGCCCCCAATCCCTCCAAGCATCAGTTATTTCCAATGAGTCAACTCTTCGCATGAGGTGGCCAAAGTATCTATCAGTCCTACCAAAGAACACCCAGGGCTGATCTCCTTCAGAATGGACTGGTTGGATCTCCTTGCAGTCCAAGGGACTCTCAAGAGTCTTCTCCAACATCACAGTTCAAAAGCATCAATTCTTCGGCGCTCAGCCTTCTTCACAGTCCAATTCTCACATCCATACATGACCACAGGAAAAACCATAGCCTTGACTAAACGAACCTTTGTTGGCAAAGTAATGTCTCTGCTTTTAAATATGCTATTTAGGTTGGTCATAACTTTCCTTCCAAGGAGTAAGTAAGTGTCTTTTAATTTCATGGCTGCAATCACCATCTGCAGTGATTTTGGAGCCCAGAAAATAAAAGTCTGACACTGTTTCCACTGTTTCCCCATCTATTTCCCATGAAGTGATGGGAACAAATGCCATGATCTTTGTTTTCTGAATGTTGAGCTTTAAGCCAACTTTCTCACTCTCATCTTTCACTTTCATCAAGAGGCTTTTGAGTTCCTCTTCATTTTCTGCCATAAGAGTGGTGTCATCTGCATATCTGAGGTTTTTGATATTTCTCCTGGAAATCTTGATTCCAGCTTGTGCTTCATCCAGCCCAGCATTTCCCATGATATACTCTGCATATAAGTTAAATAAGCAGGGTGACAATATACAGCCTTGACGTACTCCTTTTCCTATTTGAACCAGTCAGTTGTTCCATGTCCAGTTCTAACTGCTGCTTCCTGACCTGCATACAGATTTCTCAAGAGGCAGGTCAAGTGGTCTGGTATTCCCATCTTTTTCAGAATTTTCCAGTTTATTGTGATCCACACAGTCAAAGGCTTTGGCATAGTCAATAAAGCAGAAATAGATGTTTTTCGGGGACTCTCATTCTGTTGTTTTCCTCTATTTCTCTGCATTGATTGCTGAAGAAGGCTTTCTTATCTCTCCTTGCTATTCTTTGGAACTCTGCATTCAGATGCTTGTATCTTTCCTTTTCTCCTTTGCTTTTTGCCTCTCTTCTTTTCACAGCTATTTGTAAGGCCTCCCCAGACAGCCATTTTGCCTTTTTGCATTTCTTTTCCATGGGGATGGTCTTGATCCCTGTCTCCTGTACAATGTCATGAACCTTCATCCACAGTTCATCAAGCACTCTGTCTATCAGATCTAGTCCCTTATATCTTTTCTCACTTCCACTATATAATCATAAGATTTGATTTAGGTCATACTTGAATGGTCTAGTGATTTTCCTATTTTCTTCAATTTAAGTCTGAATTTTGCAATAAGGAGTTCATGATCTGAGCCACAGTCAGCTCCTGGTCTTGTTTTTGCTGACTATATAGAGCTTCTCCATCTTTGGCTGCAAAGAATATAATCAATCTGATGTTGGCGTTGACCATCTGGTGATGTCCATGTGTAGAGTCTTCTCTGTGTTGTTGGAAGAGGGTGTTTGGTATGACCAGTGCCTTTTCTTGGCAAAACTCTATTAGTCTTTCGTCTGCTTCATTCCATATTCCAAGGCCAAATTTGCTTGTTATTCTAGGTGTTTCTTGACTTCCTACTTTTGCATTCCAATCCCCTATAATGAAAAAGACATCTTTTTGAGTGTTAGTTCTAAAAGATCTTGTAGGTCTTCCTAGAACCATTCAACTTCAGCTTCTTTAGTGTTACTGGTTGGGGCATAGACTTGGATTACTGTGATATTGAATGGTTGTCCTTGGAAATGAACAGAGATCATTCTGTTGTTTTTGAGATTGCATGCAAGTACTGCATTTTGGACTCTTTTTTGACCATGATGGCTACTCCATTTCTTCTGAGGGATTCCTGCCCACAGCAGTAGATATAATGGCCATCTGAGTTAAGTTCACCCATTCCAGTCCATTTTAGTTTGCTGATTCCTAGAATGTTGACATTCACTCTTGCCATCTCTTGTTTGACCACTTTCAATTTGCATTGATTCATGGACCTGACATTCCAGGTTCCTATGCAATATTGCTCTTTACAGCATCGGACCTTGCTTCCATCACCAGTTACATCCACAGCTGGGTATTGTTTTTGCTTTGGCTCCATCCCTTCATTCTGTCTGTAGTTATTTCTCCACTGATCTCCGGTAGCATATTGGGCACCTACTGACCTGGGGAGTTCCTCTTTCATATCCTTGCATTTTTGCCTTTTCATACTGTTCATGGGGTTCTCAAAGAAAGAATACTGAAGTGGGTTGCCATTCCCTTCTCCAGTGGACCACATTCTGTCAGACCTCCCCACCATGACCCGCCCATCATTGGCCCCACAGGGCATGGCTTAGTTTCACTGAGTTAGACAAGACTGTGGTCCATGTGATTAGCTTGACTAGTTTTCACTAAGTCAGAATAAAATATGTCATATGTATTTCTTGATAGAGGGTCATGTGAGTCAGATCACAGGAATCTATGTCAATGGCACTTGAAAATATTGCCATTACTCTGCACCAGTACTTACTGGTAGTAATAATCAGTAGGCCCTGACATACCATGAGTTTTAGCTCCACAGATCAATTTTCTTGGGACCTGATAGTCTCTGGACTAACTATACTTCAAGGTTCTTTTCATTTTAGCTTTTGACCCCTTCATCCACTTCTCTCAACCTTATCCTCCACCACCAATCTGTTTTCTGTACCTAGCAAGTTGGTTTTTATTTATTTTTAAAGTTATTTGTTCATTCTTTAGGTTTCCCATTTAAGTGAGATAATATGCAATTTGTTTTTCTCCATCTGACTTATTTTACTTCGCATAATGCCTTGAAGTTCATCCATTTTATCACAAATAGCAAGACTTCATTCTTTCTATGGCTTAATTATATTCCATTGTGTATATATGCCACAGTTTCTTTATTCATTCATCCATTGGTGGACACCTCAGTTGTTTCTATATCCTAGTTTTTGTTAATAATGCTGCAGTGAACATAGGGGTTCATATATCACTTGGAGTTACTGTTTTCATTTCTTTAGATAGATACCCAAAAGTGCAATTACTGTACCACAAGGTAGCTTTATTTTTAATTTTCTGAGGAATCTCCATACTCTTTCCCATAGCGGTTGTACCAATTCTCATTCCCACCAACAATGCACAAGTGTTCCCTTTTCCACATCCTTGCCAACACTCACTTCTTATCTTTGGATTAATAACCATTCTAACAGGTGTGAAGCTGCATCTTATTGCAGTTTTGATTTGTGCTTCCTTGATGAGAGTTGGACTCAGAAGAAGGCTGAGCGCCGAAGAATTGATGTTTTTGAACTGTGGTGTTGGAGAAGACTCTTGAGCATCCCTTCGACTGCAAGGAGATCCAACCAATCCATTCTGAAGGAGACCAACCCTGGGATTTCTTTGGAAGGAATGATGCTAAAGCTGAAACTCCAGTACTTTGGCCACCTCATGTGAAGAGTTGACTCACTGGAAAAGACTCTGATGCTGGGAAGGATTGGGGGCAGGAGGAGAAGGGGACGACAGAGGATGAGATGGCTGGATGGCATCACGGACTTGATGGACGTGAGTCTGAGTGAACTCCGGGAAATGGTGATGAACAGGAGGCCTGGCGTGCTGCAGTTCATGGGGTCGCAAAGAGTCCTGCATGACTGAGTGACTGAACTGATGATTAATGATGTTGAACATCTTTTCATGTACCTGTTGGCCATCTGTATATCTTCTTCAGAAAAATGTCTATTCAGAGCTTCAGCCCATTTTTAATTGTTCTTGCAATTGAATTATGGATTTTTAATGTATTTTGGATATTAGCCCCTTATCAGATATAGGATTTGCAAAGATTTTATCCCATTCAGGAGGTACCTTTTCATTTTGCTGATTGTCTTTGCTGTGCAGAAGCTTTTCAGTTTGATGTGGTCCCACTTTCTTATTTTTGCTTTTGTTGCTTTTGCTTTTGATGTCATGTTCAAAAAAACCATTGCCAAAACCTATGCCAGGTATTTTACAACCTATATTTTCTTCTAGGACTTTCGTGGCTTCATATCTCACATTCAAGTCTTTAATCAATTTGAGTTAATTTTATGTATGGTACAAGACAGTGTTCAAGTTATATTCTTTTGCAAGTGGCTGTCCCAATTTTCCCAGCACCATTATTAAAGAGATTGTCCTTTTCCCATTGTATATTCTTCGAACCTTTATAGTATATTAATTTGGCCATACGCATGTATCCTAAGTTGCTTCAGTCATGTCTGACTCTTTGCGATCATATGGACTATAACCCACTAGGCTTCTCTGTCAATGGAATTCTCTAGGCAAGAATACTGGAGTGGCTCTGACAAAAATCACAGCAAGATTCTCTATGACCCACCTCCCAGAAATAAAAACAAAAATAAACAAATGGGACCTAATTAAGCTTGAAAGCTTTTGCACAATGAAGGAAACTATAAACAAGGTGAAAAGGCAGTCTTCAGAATGAGAAAAATTAATAGCAAATGAAACAAGTAACAAAGAATTAATCTCCAAAATATACAAGCAGTTCATGCAGCTCAATATCAGAAAAATAAATGACTCAATCAAAAAATGGGCCAAAGAACTAAACAGACATTTCTCCAAAGAAGACATTCAGATGGCTAACAAACACATGAAAAAAAAGCTCAATATCACTTATTATCAGCAAAATGCAAATCAAAGCCACAATGAGGTACTGTCTCACACCAGTCAGAATGGCTGCCATCAAAAAGTCTACAAAAAGTAAATGCTGGAGAAGGTGTGGAGAAAAGGGAATCCTCTTACACTGTTGACAGGAATGCAAACTAGTATAGCCACTGTAGAGAACAGTGTGGCGAGTCCTTAAAAACTGGAACTAGAACTGCCATATGACCCAGCAATCCCACTCTGGGCATACAAAGAGGAAACCAGAATTGAAAGAGACACATGTACTCCAATGTTCATTGCAGCACTGTTTACAATAGCTAGAATATGGAAGCAACCTAGATGTCCATCAGCACAGGAATGGATAAAGAAATTGTGGTATATATACACAATGGAATATTACTCAGCTATAAAAAAAAAGAAACACATTTGTGTCAGTTCTAATGAGGTGGATGAAACTGGAGCCTATTATACAGAGTGAAGTGAAGTAAGTCAAAAGAGAAACACCAATACCGTATATTAGTGCATATATATGGAATTTAGAAAGATAGTAATGATGACCCTATATGCAAGATAGCAAAAGAAACACAGATGTAAAGAACAAACTTTTGGACTATGTGAGAGAAGGTGAAGGTGGGACGATTTGAAAGAAAAGCATTGAAATATGTATATTACCATAGTGATGGTGGTGGTGAAGTCGCTCAGTCATGTCCGACTCTTTGCGACCCCCGTGGACTGTAGCCTACCAGGCTCCTCTGTCCATGGGATTCTCCAGGCAAGAATACTGGAGTGGATTGCCATTTCCTTCTCCAGGGGCTCTTCCCAACCTGGGGATCGAATCCAGGTCTCCCCACATTGGAAGCAGATGCTTTAACCTCTGAGCTACGAGGGAAGCACTATATGTAAAATAAATAATCAGTTCAAGTTCGATGCATGAATCAGGGCACTCAAAGCTGGTGCTCTAGGACAACCCAGAGGGATGGGGTGGAGAAGGAGGTGAGAGAGGTTTCAGGATGGTGGGACACATGTACACCCGTGGCTGATTCATGTTGATTTATTGCAAAAAGCACCCCAATATTGTAAAGTAATTAGCCTCAAGTTAAATAAATTAAGGAAAAAGAAAAAAAAAGAGAGAGAGACTACTAAAGTGAGTTGCTACTTCCTTCAAGGGATCTTCCCAAACCAGGGAGCAAAGCTGTGATTCTTTTTATCTCCTGCATTGGCAGGTATGTTCTTTAGCAATAGCACCACCTGGAAAGCCCTTTGACCATATATGTATGGGTTTATTTCTGAGCTTTACATTTTGTTGCAGTCATCTATGAGTCTGTTTTTATATCAATAGCATACTATTTTAATTACCATAGCTTTCTAATACTGTTTGAAATCAGAGGCATGATATCTCCAGCTTAGTTTTTCTTTCTCAAGATTACTTTATTTGGGGTCTGTCATGGTTCCCTACAGATTTTAGGATTATTTATTCTACTTCTGTGATAATTATCATTAGAATTTTGATAGAAATTTCATAAATCTTTGAATTGCTTGGGGTAGTATGGATATTAACAATATTGATTTGTCCAACCCATGAGCATAAAATTACTTTCCCTTTGTGTTGTCTTCAATTTCTTTCATTATTAAGGTCATATTTTTCAATATACATGTCTTTCACTTCTTGGTTAAATTTATTCCTAGGTATTGTATTCATTTTTATGCTATGGTAAATGGGATTGTTTTCTTAATTTCTTTTTCTGATCATTTGTTATTAGTGTATAGAACCATAACAGATTTTTGTGTATTGATTTTGTATCCCATGACTTTACTGAATTTATTAGTTTGAACACTTTTTTGATGGAGTATTTAGGGTTATATAATATCACATCATCTGCAAATAGTGACAATTTTGCTGCCTCTTTTCCAATTTGGATGCTTTTTTTCTTTTTCATGCCTTCTTCTGGCTAGGACTCTCAGTGAAAAATTGGTGAGAATGGACATCTTTGTCTTGTTCCTGATCTTAGAGGAAATGCTTTCAGCCTTTCACCACTGAGCATGAGGTTAGCTCTGTTTTTGTCATATGTAGCCTGTATTATATTGAGGTACATTACCTTCATAGCTATTTTATTGATACTTTTATGGCAAAATGATGCTGAATTTTGTCAAAAGCTTTTTGCTTTTATTGAGATGATCATATGGTTTTTATCCTTCATTTTGTTAATGTGATGAAAAACTATTGTTTTTTAAAATTCTTGTAATCTTTATTAAACATAGATTTCTCACAAAATGACCAGAAATAGCTTACTTAGACACTATTAAACAAGATTAGGATGATTTTCCACAAGGTGAGTGGCAAAATGGTTCTAAGAAATTTTGCAACTCTAATTTACAAGTGAACCAGGTAATGAAAGACCCTACTGTCTGATTCAAACTGGAAATGTAGTTTGAGTACACTCAATCTGATGCAAAGATACAGTTAAAAGGATTTTCTTTTTTTCTAGCCTCATGTGTAGGTAAGCCTACATTTTTTTGTCATGAACTCAAGAATTAAACATGTTCTTTTTTTCCCTAATAACAATAGCTCTGAAATATGCTCCCAGTAAGTAGGGAAGTCATTCTACTCAATCACTAGATCAGAACCAGATGGACGTTGGCCTCATTTACTATAATCTCTTCCTTCAGTGGATGTGAAAACTAGATGTCAGAGTTTGTAACATGCTGAGGGCTACAAAGTGGTAGGAGATAGAGAAAAAGTACTCAGATCCCCCTCCACTGGTTCATACCACCCTCTTCTGCATTTCTAGGATTCTTCCTACCATATCCAACTTCTTTGCTGCCTCTTCATTACCTCTTTTATCTCCCTTTGGATGAAAAATTCCTTGAAACTAACTGAAAAACTGTTATTTCATTCAAATTTACATTCACTTGGTAAATTCACATTATATCCATACCCAACTATGTTCAATTCTATTGCTTGATCAGTGCCAAATTCATTGATAATCTTAAATTATTCCCTTACTAAATCCACAGAAATGTTAATCATATATTCTTGGCTTAAAGTTCAAAATCAACTTGTATTGCATTTATTTGTGTGAGTCTATTTTTCAAGGTCAGCTTAGGCACTTGTAATGTAAGCCTTGCTTTAGAAAAGGCTCAAATGGCCTAGCCATAACCTTGGAAAACATATGCTTGAATGCTGAAAGAGGCATTTTGACTAGCAGGTGCAGTTGAGATAAATGCCTTTATGAACTACATCCTAGTAATGAACTTCCTGCATCTTAAGAGCTTCATCTGCTATTTCCATAATCATCATGTTCCTAGTGTCACAGGAAATTAGTGTGTACTCATCTTGCTATCTGTCCTTCATGGTAATTATATTATTGTTAAAATAAACTAATGTTTGAATTGACAGAACAAGCCCACAATTAAATGGCTTTCAGAAGAGAAACTGAAATTAGTAAATTTTATAAAACTAAGGAATCTTTGAAGTATAAAATTGGTTTGTTGCTTTTTCCTCATAAAAAAATCATGTGGTTAAGAGGGATTTATTGTGGGTGTCATGATGCCTGAAAATGTCTTAATCAAGATTGATTTAGACCAATACGGCCTGACTGAAGATGGACAAATGCATCAATGTATCACAGTCTCTGAACTACTAAAAAGAACTGCATTGTGAAAAAGTATATAAAATTTTTATTGACATAATCCCATTGCTGAAATATGAGTTTGAATTATGATGTTCTATATTTTAAAGTACCAACATAGCAATCAAAATCATAATAATAGAATTGGCTAATAATCAGGAAAGTTTAGTAATACATATAAATTATCTGTTCTTCATCTACTCAGCAATACCTATCAGTAATTCTGCTTTGATAAAGAAATCTTAGGCACTGAAGTCAAACCAACTTGAATTCCAGTTCTAGCAACAGTGTAATCTATAGCAACTAATCTCAACCTCAGTCTCAGCTATATCATAAATTATATACAATATTTTCTACTTCTGAAGACTGTTATGAAGATTAAACATCTTTAACCTAGTAAGTGATCAGCAAAGATAAGCCAAAAGTGTTAATGAGGTATTCATTTTACTATCTAAGTTTATATAAGTTACCATAATAGCATGCATAAGTTATATTTTAAAACCTTTCTTTGGAGATCAGTCAGTTCAAAATTCTCTTTGTGGAATATTCTTAAAGAGACAGGAATAGCAGAGCACCTTACCTGCCTCCTGAGAAACCTGTATGCAGGTCAAGAAGTAATTGTTAGAACCAGACATGGAAGAACAAACTAGTTCAAAATAGGGAAAGAAGTATGTTAAGCCTGTATATTGTCACCCTGCTTATTTAGCTTATATGTAGAATACATCATGAAAAATGCTGGGTTGGATGAATTCTGTGCTGGAATCAAGATTACCAGGAGAACACACCTATGGACACCTTATCTTCAACAAAGGAGGCAAGAATATACAGTGGAGTAAAGACAGTCTCTTTAACAGGTGGTGCTGGGAAAACTGGTCAACCACTTGTAAAAGAATGAAACTAGACCTCTTTCTAACACCATACACAAAAATAAACTCAAAATGGATTAAAGATCTAAATGTAAGACCAGAAACTA
The DNA here is from genome assembly GCA_917880005.1 of Nanger dama. Classification (NCBI taxonomy): domain Eukaryota; kingdom Metazoa; phylum Chordata; class Mammalia; order Artiodactyla; family Bovidae; genus Nanger; species Nanger dama. The sequence continues at coordinate 17,464,970 of CAKJTW010000010.1, forward strand.
TAAAACTCCTAGAGGAAAACATAGGCAAAACACTCTGACATAAATCACAGCAGGATCCTCTATGATCCACCTCCCAGTATACTGGAAATAAAAGCAAAAATAAACAAATGGGATCTAATTAAAATTAAAAGCTTCTGCACAACAAAGGAAACTATAAGCAAGGTGAAAAGACAGCCTTCTGAATGGGAGAAAACAATAGCAAATGAAACAACTGACAAACAACTAATCTCAAAGATATATAAGCAACTTATGCAGCTCAACTCCAGAAAAATAAACGAACCAATCAAAAAATAGGCAAAATACTAAATAGGCATTTCTCCAAAGAAGACATACAGATGGCTAACAAACACATGAAAAGATGCTCAACATCACTCATTATCAGAGAAATGCAAATCAAGACCACAATCAGGTACCATTTCACACCAGTCAGAATGGCTGTGATCCAAAAGTCTACAAGCAATAAATGCTGGAGAGGATGTGGAGAAAAGGGAACCCTCTTACACTGCTGGTGGGAATGCAAACTAGTACAGCCACTATGGAAAACAGTGTGGAGATTCCTAAAAAATTGCAAATAGAACTGCCTTATGACCCAGCAATACCCCTGCTGGGCATACACACCAAGGAAACCAGAAATGAAAGAGACACATGTACCCCAACGTTCACTGCAGCACTGTTTATAATAGCCAGGACATGGATGCAACCTAGATGTCCATCAGCAGATGAATGGATAAGAAAGCTGTGGTACATATACACAATGGAGTATTACTCAGCCCTTAAAAAGAATAAATTTGACTCAGTTCTAGTGAGATGGATGAAACTGGAGCCGATTATACAGAGTGAAGTAAGCCAGAAAGAAAAACACCAATACAGTATACTGACACATATATATGGAATTTAGAAAGATAGTAATGATGACCCTATATGTGAGACAACAAAAAGAGACACAGAGGTATAGAATGGACTTTTGTCCTCTGAGGGAGAGGGAGAGGGTGGGATGATTTGGGAGAATGGCATTGAAACATGTATACTATCATGTAAGAAACGAAGTGCCAGTCTATGTTCAATACAGGATACAGGATGCTTGGGGCTGGTGCACGGGATGATCCAGGGAGATGATATTTGGTAGGAGGTGGGAGGGGGCTTCAGCATTGGGAGATCATGTATACCTGTGGCTGATTCATGTCAATGTATGGCAAAACAAATACAGTACTGCAATGTAGAATAAAGTATTAAAAAAATAATAATAAAATAAAATGTTTTCCTTAAAAAAAAAAAAAAAGATTACCAGGAGAAATATCAACAACATCAGATATGCAGATGAGACCACCCTAGTGGCACAAAGTGAAGACGAACTAAAGAGCCTCTTAAGAAGTTGAAAGAGGACAGTAGAAAAGCTGGCTTAAAACTCAACATTCAAAAAACTAAAATCATGTCATCTAGCTCCATTACTTCATGGCAAATAGATGGGGGTGGGGAATGGAAAGAGTGGCAGATTTTTATTTTCTTGGGCTCCAAAATCACTGTAGATGGTGACTGTAGCCATGAAATTAAAAGACATTTTCTCCTTGGAAGAAAAGCTATGACCAACCTAGACAGCATATTAAACATCAGAAACGTCACTTTGCCAACAGTTGGTATAGTCAAAGCTATTGTTTTCCAGTAGTCATGTATGGGTCTGCGAGCTGGACCTAACAAGAGCTGACCACTGATGATGCTGGAGAAGACTTTTGAGAGTCCCTTGGACAGCAAGATCAAATCAGTCCGTCCTAAAGGAAATCGAATGAATATTCATTGAAAGGATTGATGCTGAAGCTCAAGCTCTAATAATTTGCCCACTTGATGTGAAGAGCCTACTTATTGGAAAAGACCCTGATGCTGGCAAAGACTGAGGGCAGGAGGAGAAGATGGTGACAGAGGATACAATAGTTGGATGGCATCACCAACTCAACAGATAAGAGTTTGAGCAAATTCCGGGAGATAGTAAAGTACAAGGAAACCTGGCATGCTACAGTCCATGAGGTCACAAAGAGTTGGACATGACTTAGCAACTGAAAAGCAATAACAACAGTTCAAAATATGTAATAATTTGGGTCACTGTTGTATACAATATAAATGCTTACTATAATAGAGATATGTAGAAATATCCTATAGATGGATATTGAAGATATGGTTCCAAATGGCATAAGTGAAAACTGAAAGTGAAAGCGTTAGTCACTCAGTCCTGTCCAACTCTTTGCAACCCCATGGACAATAGCTTGCCAGGCTCCTCTGTCCATGGAATTTTCCAGGCAAGAATACAGGAATGGATAGCCATTCCCTTCTCTAGGGTATCTTCTAGACTCAGGGATCGAACTCTGGTCTCCTGCATTGCAGGCAAATTCTTTACCAACTGAACTACCAGGGAAGCCCAAACTACCAACTACAACTTAACATTAAAAGATTTTCTTGCTCATTCTTTTATTCCCATACAAATATATATATATATATATATATATATACATGTATATATTATTATTAAGATGGCTACTATAAGAATATTCATAACAAATTCATTTACAAAACTCCCAAACTAGAAACAATCCAAAACACCATCAGAGATTGGATAAACAAATCATGGCATGTTCATATACACAACAATAAATGAGTGAATGAATTACTAATATATGCAACACATATGTATTTCAAAATCATTACAGGTAAAAGACGCCATGCATAAAAAGTACGTAAAATAGAACTCCATTCATACCAACTTTGAACAAAGTGGAAGTAATCTATGGTGGTAGAAGTTAGAACGGTGCTTTTTCTGCAGAGCAGGAATGCAGGCACTAACTGGGAAGGAATGGAAGGAATTTTGTAAGGTACTGGAAATGTTCTATATATATCTTGATATGGATGATGATTTTGTGTGTCTATACAGAAGTAAAATTCCTCAAACTTTACACTAAGACTTGGGCACTTCATAGTATAAAGACTGTTTCTCAAAAAGTAAGTAAATTTTAAAATATTAATGACATGCCTGGAAACTAGCTTGCATATGCATAGTGTTTTTACCTCTTAAATTTACTCTGACTAGGACTTCCACTTCTGACTGAGATGGAGTAACAAAGACTAGATTAACCCACTCACCTGAAACAATCAAAAGTCCAAACAAAATATGGACATTATTTGGTATAATACACGGTTTCCCAAAATTCTGGAAGCCAAAGAAGCAAGCCTACAGTCTTCCATATTACTGACTAGCGCTTTTAGACTCGGAGAAGGCAATGGTAACCCACTCCAGTAACTCTTGGCTGGCGAATCCCATGGACAGAGGAGCCTGGTAGGCTGCAGTCCATGCGGTCGCTGAGTCGGAGACGACTGAGCATCTTTGCTTTCACTTTTCACTTTCATGCACTGGAGAAGGAAATGGCAACCCATTCCAGTGTTCTTGCCTAGAGAATCCCAGGGATGGGGGAACCCGGTGGGCTGCCATCTATGGAGTCGCAGAGTCGGACACGACTGATGCGACTCGCGGCAACAGCAGCAGCAGCTTTTAAACTTCAGCACAGGAAAGGATAATCCAGGTAGAACTCAGTGGGTTATCTGATTTGAGATGGAGCTATAAAGCCTAGGTAGACCAAGACACTTCATTTGTAGAGCATGGTATCAGGATGAAAAAGCATCCCACAAAATGGGAAGTCAAGAAATCTGTTCAGTACCTCCTTGGGTCTTCATTTCATTAATGATCAGTGCATATACATGATAAAACTATCCAAGTCTGGGGTAGAAATTACCTGAAGTATAAGAAAGTGTTAGTCAACTTAGTCATGTCTGACTCCTTGCAACCCCAAGGACCATTGCCCGAAGCTTCTCTGCCCGTGGGATTCTCGAGGCAAGAATACTGGAGTGGTTTGCTATTCCTTTCTGCAGAGGATCTTCCAGACCCAGGCACTGAAACAGGGTCTCCCACATTGAAGGCAGATTCCTTACCATCTGAGCCACCAGGGTAACCCCAAGGATTGGAAGGGATAATAATTACATTAAATGTAAATAATCTAAAGACACAAAATAAAAGGCAGAAAATCTCAGACCAGTTTAAAAATAAAGCAATACCCAACTATATGCTGCCTACAAGAATCTTATTTTAAATACAAGGACACAGATTGGTTCAAAACAGAATGATGGAACAAGACATACCATGCTAACAACAATAAAAAGCTGGAGTGACTCAATATAAAGCAAAGTAATTTTCAGAGCAAATAATATTTCCAGGGATAAAGATTATTTCATAAAAATAAAATGAATCAAGAGGACATAATAATTTGTATACACATAAGAACAGAGCTTCAAAATGTATGAAACAAAAACTTAGAGAAAGGAAGAAATAGACAAATGCACAATCACAGCTAGAATATTTAACATATCTATTTTAATAATTGATACAAAACTAAAGAAATAAAATCAGTAAGGTAGAGTATTTCAGAATTATACTGTCAACCACTTTAATCTATTTGACATTTATAGATTATTACCACTTAACAACTCCAGAATACACATTCATTTCAAATGTACAGGGAACGAATACCAAGACAGACAATAGCAGGACTATAAGCATGTCTCTATAGATTTCAAAAGACTAAAACTTTACAGAGAATAGTCTCTGACCACTACAAATTAGAATTCCACAAAAACAAAGGCATCAATTATACAGAAAATAATTCACCTCTTTGAAGCAATGGATCAAAAAATTAAGAATATTGGAAAATATTTTGAATGAAATGACATCTAAAGTACCACATATGTAACTAAAGTTGTATGTACTTAAAGGTGTTAAAGCATCAATTGATTATTAGAAAACAAGAAAGCTCTCAAATTCAGTATAAAAGTTTAAATCTACCAAATTGGAAAGGAATGGTAAATTAGATTTAAAATAAGTGGAAAGAAGAGAACAAAAATATGGGAAGAAATAAAAAAGAAAGACAATAAAGAAAATCAATAAAATCTAAAATTCATCCTTGAAAAGATTAATACATTTAATCAACCTCTTGCCAGACTGATAATAGAGAGAGATGGAGACAGGATACACAAATTACTAATATCAGGGGTAAAAGGAGGATCATGACTATATATATATCCAATGGACATTAAGAGGATAGTAAGGGAGTATTACATAAAACTTTACATCAATGAGCTATAAAATTTAGATGAAATTTTAAAATTCCATAACAGAATACTATCGAAGGGTACCAAATTAAAAATAAATATCTGATATGATCTTACGGTCAGCTTCAAATCATAGCCTTACCACTTAACCCTTAGTTCTGAAACTTTGAGTAGTTCTTAAACACTCTCTGTTCCATACTTCTTACATGTAAAATAAATATGATAATATTAACAGGAGTGCCAAAGTATAATCAAACTCATAGCTCTAGAATTTATGCCAAAGCATAAACAAACTCATAACCCTAGAGGTATGAAGAGTAAATGACTTAATGCATATGAAGCATTTTAAATATCAAATACTTGCTACACATTAGCTATCAGTACTATTGCTCTCATTATTCCTGATCAAAAGGCCAACAAATACTTGGTAATTTTGAGGCACTGAGGGAAAGGCTATTGACAGTACAACTCAAATTCATTTTTGCCATCATTTAGTTGGCTAGTTGGCTAACTAAAAATTGGTCTTTCCCCCATGTTTTTCTTAATATTCCAAGATATCTTACATTCTTTTTTTATTAAATATCATTATAAGAGTAATACATTCTTTTTCAGCTGCTGGTAAGGAGTACTTCCCATTACGTTAGAAGTGTCCTAGCTGGCAGCTCATGGTATTCTTAGCTGAGGAGTATATTTTATGCCTTCTTTATGGTGTTCTCTGAAAATTAACAAGGAGAATACATTAAAATGTTTATTAGTGTGTTTATGCTTTGGCATTCCTGTTAGACTTCTATTTAATTTCAAAAGGGATAATGGTTGGGAGGATGGTTTCCTACAAACAGATAATGTGAATGGCAAAAGAAACTAAGTATTTTAATAGGCTGCAGATGCCCTGAATGCTGTGGAAATGCTGCCTCTGACACCATAAAATATGAGTCCAGAGATTTCTTAGATTACAAAATTTGAGTTGGATTGTATCTGTGGGGTTGTTTTTACTTATTGCTCATTTTACAGGTGTGGAAAGGAACCAAGAAAAGAGAAGTTCAGTAACTCATTCAAAGTCAGATCTCAAAACAAGTTCTTGGACCTCTTGACTCACAAGCCAATCTTTTCCACTATGCCAGTTTTCCTCTCTTGTTGATTTTCCTTTCCTGAATGATAGTCCCTAAGCTTGCAGCTGAATTTACTTTTCCACAGCTCAAACAGACTATTCATTCAGAAGTGTTTCCATTAATCATTAAAATAGTTGATTGAGGCTTAAGCCAAATGTTATTCTGCTTAAACTATTTTGCATTTACCTAACTAATCCCCCTTCAGAAAGAACAGAACTCCAAGTTACTTATAATAGACAGTTTCCAAACTTTATTAGTGCATAACTAAGCCATCAATAAGCAACCAAGGTAGTATGTGAGATTTCTATCAACAATTATCTCCTTAAGGGGAATTGGAAATTATTTCTCAATGATTCTGAGTTCAGTTACTCTGATTCCACCTGAAAGAGTTCAACTACTCTGATTCCACCTGAACTTGCACCACTTCGTCTATTTAACTCCAGAAATGAATTTTTGTATATGGTCGATCCTGAGGCAAGTTATTCAGTTTGAAAAACTTTTGATAGAGATTTTAGGAAACTTTACCTCTTTACAGGATCAGGTGAGATGAAGTCGCTCAGTCATGTCCGACTCTTTGCGACCCCCCGTGGACTGTAGCCTACCAGGCTCCTCTGTCCATGGGATTCTCCAGGCAAGAACACTGGAGTGGACTGCCATTTCCTTCTCCAGGGGATCTTCCTGACCCAGGGATCGAACCCAGGTCTCCCGCATTGGAGGCAGACGCTTTAACCTCTGAGCCACCGGGGAAGGATCAAACAACTACAAATTGAAGATTTCTCAAATATATGTAGAATATGCCTACCTAGAAAACAAATCTAATAAATTTAAGTATGGAGTAGGGAAGGGAGTCAACAACCAATATCATACTCAGTGTTCTCAGCTAAGAAAGCTTTATCCACATATAGAGCACACTGTTTCAAGGCCTAAAATTAAGGTTTAATATTATGTGCTGCCTTGATGCCTGGTGACATTGGCAGGGGTTCATAAGGCCTACTACAGGCAGGCCATCCTCCTCACTCTTCTGCCAAGCATAAATCCCCCTACCCAAACAATCTTCCTTATCAAGTAGATCAAGTATAGGTGCTTATCCCTGAGGAGCAGTTTCAGTTCCCTTTCAGCCTGCAGAATTATCCAAACAAGGTAATCACAACCTCCTGGGAATCAGGCAGCACCCTCACTAATGTTATCATGAACGCTGCTGACCACAGCTCCTGGCTGTTCACCTTGTCCCCGAGGACAATCCTCCTGTGGCCCAGCACCGTGTGCCCTGTCGTCCCCGCAGGTTGCGGGTACATGTGACCAGAAAACCGCTGTGATCTCATCTGCCCGGTGCTGCGTGTCACATGCCCGGCTTTCCGCATAACCCTGGGGCGGGACTCCCTCCAACAAAGGAGTGAATAGGTGGTGACTGAAATACACACATGAATGGTTCTGATTTGTTGCAGGTGAGCCCAGCTGAAAGAGGAGAGCCCAGTGGGCTTATCCTTTCCACACCATCTGCACTTGCTTGGCTCAGGGACCACTTTTATTATTATTTTTTTAATTTATTTATTTATTTATTTTAAATTACAATACTGTATTTGTTTTGCCATACATTGACACGAATCAGCCATAGGTGAACACAATCTCCCAATGCCGAAGCCCCCTCCCACCTCCCACCCCACATCCTCTTCTTGAATCATCCTGTGCATCAGCCCCATGCATCCTGCATCCGACATTGAACATAGATTGGCGCTTCGTTTCTTACACGAAAATATACGTTTCATTGCCATTCTCCCAAACCATCCCACCCTTTCCCTCTCCCTCAGAGTCCAAAAGTCCACTCTATACCTCTGTGTCTCTTGGTTGTCTCACATACAGGGTCATCATTACTGTCTTCTAAATTCCATATATATGTGTCAGTATACTGTATTGGTGTTTTTCTTTCTGGCTTACTTCACTCTGTATAAGGGACCACTTTTAAAGGTATGAAACCACTAAAATTAAAAAACAAACCTTTTATAACCCCTATCCTTTTTCGGTGAGAGGCTAGCTATTTTCCATTTCAGACAACAACAAGAACCAAGGAAATGAATGAAATGCTAAATGAGATTACACAAAGAAAGTGCCAGGTGTTAAACACTTTACTGGATATACTTCGTTATCATCTTAAAAGGACAGATTATCATTTTTAATTTGATGCAAGAGAAAAGAATAGTAAATGATTTCACATGGATTTTAATACAACGATCATACCATAAAGACAAGATAATTTTTACAAAACACTTATAAGAGATTTACAGGTTAAGAGAGCAGACTTAAAAACAGATTTATATCCTCCTGATATAATCTTACCTCCTGAGTAATATAAATATGATATATATAAAATCTTGCCTCCTGATATATATCTTACCTCCTGAGAACTCACTGAAATAATAGTAAAGGAATAGATATAAACTAACAACAGCAAAAAAAAAAAGATTAAGAAATGGGACCATGAGATCAAAAGTAATTTTAATGAATATATAAAATGAATGACTACATTTTGTCCACCAAGGCAGAGTAGAAGTTAAACTCTGAAAAATGAGCAAATGTCTGGAAAGTGACCCAGAGAAAGTGGTAACTCAGAACCTACAAGTCAGAGAGAGAGAAACATGAGCAAAAGTGAGGATGAAAAAATGAGGGGGATTATTTATGGGTCTGCAAAAGGATATTATGATCCCACACTCACTTTCAACTAAGAGGGCATGATACATCTGACAATCAAGCAAAAGAATTACATCTCTGTATGGCTGGAATGGGAGAAGGCAATGGCACCCCACTCCAGTACTCCTGCCTGGAGAATCCCATGGATGGAGGAGCTGGTAGGCTGTGGTCCATGGGGTCGCTAAGAGTTAGACATGACTGAGCGACTTCACTTTCACTTTTCACTTTCCTAAATTGGAGAGGGAAATGGCAACTCACTGCAGTGTTCTTGACTGGAGAATCCCAGGGATGGGGGAGCCTGGTGGGCTGCCGTCTATGGGGTCACACAGAGTCGGACATGACTGAAGCGACTTAGCAGCAACAGCAGCAGCATGGCTGGAATGTGAAGTCAAGTGGGCCTTAGGAAGTATCACTACGAACAAAGCTAGTGGAGGTGATAGAATTCCAGTGGAGCTGTTTCAGATCCTGAAAGATGATGCTGTGAAAGTGCTGCACTCAATATGTCAGCAAATTTGGAAAATTCAGCAGTGGCCACAGGACTGGAAAAGGTCAGTTTTCATTCCAACCCCAAAGAAAAGCAATGCCAAAGAATGCTCAAACTATTGCACAGTTTACTCATTTCACACGCTAGTAAAGTAATGCTCAAAATTCTCCAAGCCAGGCTTCAGCAATATGTGAACCATGAAATTCCAGATGTTCAAGCTGGTTTTAGAAAAGGCAGAGGAACCAGAGGTCAAATTGCCAACATCTGCTGGATCATGGAAAAAGCAAGAGAGTTCCAGGAAAACATCTATTTTTGCTTTATTGACTATGCTAAATCCTGTGACTGTGTGGATCACAATACACTGTGGAAAATTCTGAAGGATATGGGAATACCAGACCACTTGACCTGCCTCTTGAGAAACGTGTATACAGGTCAGGAAGCAACAGTTAGAACTAGACATAGAACAACTGACTGGTTCCAAATAGGAAAAGAGGTACATCAAGGCTGTATATTGTCACCCTGCTTATTTAACTTATGTGCAGAGTACGTCATGAGAAACGCTGGGCTGGAGGAAGCACAAGCTGGAATCAAGATTGCCGGGAGAAATATCAGTAACCTCAGATACGCAGATGACACTACCCTTGTGGCAGAAAGTGAAGAACTAAAGAACCTCTTGCTGAAAGTGAAAGAGGAGAGTGAAAAAGTTGGCTTAAAGCTCAACATTCAGAAAACGAAGATCATGGCATCCGGTCCCATCACTTCATGGGCAATAGATGGGAAACAGTGGAAAAGCGACAGACTTAATTTTTTGAGCTCCAAAATCACTGCAGATGGTGACTGCAGCCATGAAATTAAAAGACGCTTACTCCTTGGAAGAAAAGTTATGACCAACCTAGATAGCATATTCAAAAGCAGAGACATTACTTTGAAAACAAAGGTCCATCTAGTCAGGGCTATGGTTTTCCAATGGTCATGTATGGGTGTGAGAGTTGGACTGTGAAGAAAGCTGAGTGCCAAAGAACTGATGCTTTTGGACTGTGGTGTTGGAGAAGACTCTTGAGAGTCCCTTGGACTGCAAGGAGATCCAGCCAGTCCATCCTAAAGGAGATCAGTCCTGGGTGTTCATTGGAAGGACTGATGTTAAAGCTGAAACTCCAGTACTTTGGCCACTTGATGCAAATATCTGACTCACTGGAAAAGATCCTGATTCTGGGAGGGATTGGGGGCGAGAAGAGAAGGGGACGACAGAGGATGAGGTGGCTGGATGGCATCACTGACTCAATGGACATGCATTTGGGTGAACTCTGGGAGTTGGTGATGGACAGGGAGGTCTGACGTGCTGCAGTTCATGGGGTCTCAAAGAGTCGGACACGACTGAGCAATTGAACTGACCTGGGTCAGACACTTATTGATCTTGGAGAGCCTCCTGGAGAGACAAAAGGCAACAGCAGCCCTCCCTGGGGACACTGGCACTAATGGTAGCCATTTGGGGGCGCGCGTTCTAAATGGGAATGTTGTTGCTGGCAAGTGCCACTTTGGCATCCTTTTCTAACTTATTAATGCCAGGATCCAGCTCCACAGGATCCAGCTCCGCTTATCATCAATCCAACACAAGCTTTGGGACACCCTGAGTCCCCCTGCCAGCTGTGTCAGAAAATGACTCTGCCTACCACCAAGTCAACACCATCTTTGGGACCCCCAGGGTTGGGCAAGCAGAGATCTTGGGACCTAGCTTTGTCCACCAGTGGGCCAAGACTAGACTTGAGACCCCTTGGATCTCAGCTACCAGCTATCTCATGACCTGGTTCTGCCCACAAGCAGCCAGCAGCCTCCACAAAGAGCAAAGGCTGACTACCAGTTGGACCAGTGGCCAGCTACACCTACCAGACTGCCTGCAGTAATTAGCCTGCCACAATAGAAGGACCCACACAGCCCACATAGGAAGAAGCCCTAGAACGTATAGCTCTGGTGACCAGAGGGGCGTGCGCTGCTGTAATGCACAGAACATCACCTACGAAAGGCCACTGCGAAAGTGGGAAATGGAAACAACTCATCAAGTACATGGAAATAAAAATAGAAAATTGGGCAAAATGAGGAAGCAGAAGCATTTTTTCAAACCAAAGAAGAAAGATAAAACTACAGAGAAAGAACTAAGTGAAGTGGAGATGTGCAATCTATCAGAGTTCATAAAAGTAATGATCACAAAGATGTTCAAAGAACTTGGGAAAAGATTTGATGAGCAGAGTGAGAAGCGAACATTTTTTAACAAACAGAAAATATAAAAGAACCAAATAGAAATGAAGAATAACTGAAATTAAAAATAAATTAGGAAGGAATCAAAGGTAGATTAGACGATACAGAGGATCAGTGAGAGAGAAAACAAATTAGTGGAAAGCACTGAACTTGAACATAAAGAAGAAAAAAATAAAAATAAATTAGGATTCTGTAAGATACCTGTGAGACAACATTAAGTGTGCTCATTTACATTATAAAGGTCCTAGAAGGAGAACAGAGAGAGGCACAGAAAACTTAGTTGAAGACATAATAGCTGAAACCTTCCCTAAATAGGGAAAGGAGCATTCACCCAAGTCCAGGCTGCACAGAGTCCCAAATATAATCAACCTAAAAGGACTGTACCAAGACACACTGTAAGTAAAATGGCAATAAATAAATAAATAAATAAGAGCGAATATTAATGTGGCAAAGAGAAAGCAACAGTTATATCCAAGGAAACCCCCATAAAGTTATCAGTTGACTTTTCAGCAAAAATTCTGCAGGTCAGAAAGAGCGGTACAATATATTCCAAAGTGATAAAGGGAAAAACTACAACCAAGAATAGTCTAGCTGGCAAGGCTATCATTTAGATTTGATGGTGAGATCAAAAGTTTCACAGACAAGCAAAAATCTAATAGTTCAGCACCAATAAATCAGCTTTACAATAAATGTTAAAGGGACTTCTCTAAGTAGAAAAAAAAAAAAAAAGGTCAGAACAGGGAAAATGAAAGTTGTGAAAGGAAAAATATCATTGGTAAAGCAAATATTCAGTAAAGGTAGTTAATCAATCATGTATAAAGCTAGTAGGAAGGTTAAAAGGTAAAGGGAATAAAATCATCTATTTCCACAATAAGTAGCTAAGAGATTCACAAAATAAGACATGTAAAATATGATATCAAACACAGTCAATGGGCAGGGGCCAATAAAAATATAAGACTGTTAAAATGCATTTGAAGTTGAGAGATCAACACTTTAAAATAATAACACACATAGATATAGAGAGCGATTGATATACAGAGATACAGGTATATATATAGAAGGCTATATATAAACCTCATGGTAACCTAAGCCAAAAATCTGTAATATAATACATACACAAAAGAACGTAAATGAATCCAAACATAGTGTTAAAGGCAGACATCATTTCAGAAGGAAAGAGGGCAAAAGAATGAAGAAAGAAAGAACTACCAAAAAAATTCCAAACCAATTTTAAAATGGCAAAAAAAAGTACATATCTATCAATAATTAAATGTAAATGGACTAAATGCTCCAATCAAAAGGCATACAATGGCTAAATAGATACAAATATAAGGCCCACATATTTGCTGTGTATAAGAGATACAGTTCAGTTCAGTTCAGTCGCTCAGTCGTGTCTGACTCGTTGCAATCCCATGAATTGCAGCACGCCAGGCCTCCCTGTCCATCACCAACTCCCAGAGTTCACTCAGACTCACGTCCATCGAGTCTGTGATGCCATCCAGTCATCTCATCCTCTGTCGTCCCCTTCTCCTCCTGCCCACAATCCCTCCCAGCATCAGAGTCTTTTCCAATGAGTCAACTCTTCGTGTGAGGTGGCCAAAGTATTGGAGTTTCAGCTTTAGCATCATTCCTTCCAAAGAAATCCCAGGGTTGATCTCCTTCCAGAATGGACTGGTTGGATCTCCTTGCAGTCCAAGGGACTCTCAAGAGTCTTCTGCAACACCACAGTTCAAAAGCATCAATTCTTTGGTGCTCAGCCTTCTTCACAGTCCAACGCTCACATCCATACATGACCACTGGAAGAACCATAGCCTTGCCTAGATAGACCTTTGCTGGAAAAGTAATGTCTCTGCTTTGGATTATGCTATCTAAGTTGGTCATAACTTTTTCATCCAAGGAGTAAGCGTCTTTTAATTTCATGTCCGAAATCACCATCTGTAGTGATTTTGGAGCCAGAAAAATAAAGTCTGACACTGTTTCCATTGTTTCCCCATCTATTTGCCATGAAGTGATGGGACCAGATGCCATGATCTTCGTTTTCTGAATGTTGAGCTTTAAGCCAACTTTTTCACTCTCCTCTTTCACTTTCATCAAGAGGCTTTTGAGTTCCTCTTCACTTTCTGCCACAAGGGTGCTGTCATCTGCATATCTGAGGTTATTGATATTTCTCCGGCAATCTTGATTTCAGCTTGTGCTTCTTCCAGCCCAACATTTCTCATGATGTACTCTGCATATAAATTAAATAAGCAGGGTGACAATATACAGCCTTGATGTACTCCTTTTCCTATTTGGAACCAGTCTGGTGTTCCATGTCCAGTTCTAACTGTTGCTTCCTGACCTGCATATAGGTTTCTCGAGAGGCAGGTCAGGTGGTCTGGTATTCCCATCTCTTTCAGAATTTTCCACAGTTTCTTGTGATCCACACAGTCAAAGGCTTTGGCATAGTCAATGAAGGAGAAATAGATGTTTTTCTGGAACTCTCTTGCTTTTTTGATGATCCAGCGGATGTTGACAGTTTGATCTCTGGTTCCTCTGCCTTTCTAAAACCAGCTTGAACAACAGGGAGTTCACATATTGCTGAAGTCTGGCTTGGAGAATTTTGAGCACTACTTTACTAGCGTGTGAGATGAGTGAATTTTGCAGGAGTTTGAACATTCTTTGGCATTGCCTTTCTTTCGGATTGGAATGAAAATTGACCTTTTCCAGTCCTGTGGCCTTGCTGGCATATTGAGTGTAGTACTTTCACAGCATCATCTTTCAGGATTTGAAATAGCTCAGCTGGAATGCCATCACCTCCACTAGTTTTGTTCATAGTGATTCTTTCTAAGGCCCATTTGACTTCACATTCCAGGATGTCTGGCTCTAGGTGAGTAATCACACCATCGTGATTATCTTGGTCATAAAGATCTTTTTGTATAATTCTGTGTATTCTCGCCACCTCTTCTTAACATCTTCTGCTTCTTTTAAGTCCATACCATTTCTTTCCTTTATTGAGCCCATCTTTGCATGAAATGTTCCCTTGGTATCTCTAATTTTCTTGAAGAGATCTCTAGTTTTTTCCATTCTGTTGTTTTCCCCTATTTCTTTGCATTGATCCCTGAATAAGTCTTTCTTATCTCTTCTTGCTATTCTTTGGAACTCTGCATTCAGATGTTTATATCTTTCCTTTTCTCCTTTGCTTTTTGCTTTTCTTCTTTTCACAGCTATTTGTAAGGCCTCCCCACACAGCCATTTTGCCTTTTTGCACTTCTTTTCCATGGGGATGGTCTTGATCCCTGTCTCTCCTACAATGTCACAAACCTTCATCCATTTTCATCAGGTACTCTATCAGATCTAGGCCCTTAAATCTATTTCTCACTTCCACTGTATAATCATAAGAGATTTGATTTAGGTCATACCTGAATGGTTTAGTAGTTTTCCCTACTTTCTTCAATTTAAGTCTGAATTTGGCAATAAGGAATTCATGATCTGAGCCACAGTCAGCTCCTGGTCTTGTTTCTATTCACTGTATAGAGCTTCTCCATCTTTGGCTGCAAAGAATATAATCAGTCTGATTTTGGTGTTGACCATCTGGTGATGTCCATGTGTAGAGTCTTCTCTTGTGTTGTTGGAAGAGGGTGTTTGCTATGACCAGTGCATTTTCTTGGAAAAACTCTATTAGCCTTTGCCCTGCTTCATTCCGCATTCCAAGGCCAAATTTGCCTGTTACTCTAGGTGTTTCTTGACTTCCTAATTTGCATTCCAGTCCCCTATAATGAAAAGGACATTTGGGGGTGTTAGTTCTAAAAGGTCTTGTAGGTCTTCATAGAACCGTTCAACTTCAGCTTCTTCAGCGTTACTGGGCATAGACTTGGATAACTGTGATATTGAATGGTTTGCCTTGGAAACGAACAGAAATCATTCTGTCTTTTTGAGACTGCATCCAAGTACTGCATTTTGGACTCTTTTGTTGACCATGATGGCAACTTCATTTTTTTCTAAGGGATTCCTGCCTGCAGTAGTAGATATATGGTACTCTGAGTTCACCCTTTCCAGTCCATTTTAGTTCACTGATTCCTAGAATGTCAACATTCACTCTTGCCTTCTCTTGTTTGACCGCTTCCAATTTGCCTTGATTCATGGACCTGACATTTTACGTTCCTATGCAATATTGCTCTTTACAGCATCAGACCTTGTATCTATCACCAGTCACACCACAACTGGGTATTGTTTTTGCTTTGGCCCCATCCCTTCATTCTTTCTGGAGTTATTTCTCCACTGACCTCCAGTAGCATATTGGGCACCTACTGACCTGGGGAGTTTCTCTTTCAGTGTCCTATCATTTTGCCTTTTCATACTGTTCATGGGGTTCTCAAGGCAAGAATACTGAAGCGGTTTGCCATTCCCTTCTCCAGTGGACCACATTCTGTCAGACCTCTCCACTATGACCTGCCTGTCTTGGGTGGCCTCACAGGCATGGCTTAGTTTTACTGAGTTAGACAAGGCTGTGGTCCTAGTGTGATTAAATTGACTAGTTTTCTGTGATTATGGTTTCAGTGTGTCTGACCTCTGATGTCCTCTTGCAACACCTACCATCTTACTTGGGTTTCTCTTACCTTGGACAAGGGGTATCTTCTCACTGCCACCCCTCCTGACCTTGAACATGGAATACCTCCTCTAGGCCCTCCTGAAGCTGCATAGCCACCGTTCCTTGGACGTGGGTTTCCTCCTCCCGGCCGCCACCCCTGGCCTCAGACACGGGGTACACTTCAGATCTAAAGACATATATATGGACTGAAAGTGAGAGCATGGAAAAAAGTATTTCATGTAAACAGAAATTAAAATAAATCAAAAGTAGACATACTTTTATCAGGCAAAATAGACTTTAAAAGACAAGGATGGGCATTATATAATGAGCAAAGACAATCCAAGAAAAAGAAAACAATTGTGAATATATATGCACCCAACATAGATGCACATAAATACATAAAGCAAATATTGATAGATGTAAAGGAAGAAACTACAATAACACAGTAATAGTAGGGAACTTTAACACACCACTTATGAATAGACAGATTATCCAGACAGAAAATCTATAAGGAAACATCAGCCTTAGATGACACATTAAATCAGATTAGTAATCACCTTCAAGGGGAAAAAAATGCAGAAAACCAGAAACACATGGAGGCTAAGCAACATAATACTCAACAACAGCAGATCACTAAAGAAATCAAAGAAACCAAAAACTACCTGTAGACAAATGAAGATGAAAACACAATGATCTAAAATCTATGGGACACAGTGATTACAGTTCTAGAAAAGTACAGAAATGCAAGCCTACCTCAGTAAACAAGAAAAAAAAATCTCACATAACTTTTATTATTATAAAATAATAATCTTATACCTAAAAGCACTAAAGAAAGATGAATAAATAACTGAAAGCATTAGAAGGAAACATATCATAAACATTAGAGCCAAAATAAATGAAGTAGAAAGTAAAAACTTCTAGAAAGCATCAAAGAAACTAAGAGCTGGCTTTTGTCAAAGAGAAATGAAACTGATAAACCTTTAGCCAGGCTTATCAAGGGAGAAAAAAAAAAGGAGGGCTCAAATCAATAAAATCAGAAATAAAAAGGGAAAAAGTATGGAGATGGCTCATAAATTAAAAACAAAGCTACCATATGATCCAAAAATACCACACCTTGGTATTATTCAAATAAAATAAAACCCCTAATTAGAAAAGTATATGGTTTTCATTTCTATATTGTTTACAATAGCCAAGATATGGAAGTAACCTAAGTACCCATAAATATATGAAAAGTGACACATATATAATAGAAGAGTAGCCATAAAAAGATGACATGTAGACACTTGTGAAAATACAGATGGACCTATACAATAATATACTAAGTAAAATAAGTCAGACCGAGAAAGACAAATACTGTATGATTTCACTTATATGTGGAATTTAAAAAACAAACATGTTAACCGTGGTTAACCCTAGGTATGATAAAAATAGACCTGCTTTTTCAGTCTTTGGAAATCTTCATTTTCTTTATATTAACACATTTCTATGTCCACTTTCTGGTGGATTTAATTATAGTAATAAAGTTAGAGAAACTAACCAGGGGGAAATTTTTATTTTATTTCATATTCAGTTCAGTTCAGTCGTGTCAGATTTTTTGCGACCCATGCACTGCAGCACGCCAGGCCTCCCTGTCCATCATCAACTCCCAGAGTTCACTTAAACTCATGTCCACTGAATCAGTGATGCCATCCAACCACCTCATCCTCTGTCATCCCCTTTTCCTCCTGCCTTCAATCTTTCCCAGCATCAGGGTCTTTTCAAATGAGTCAGTTCTTCACATCAGATAGCCAAAGTATTGTACTTTCAGCTTCAACATCAGTCCTTTCAATGAACACTCAGGACTGATCTCCTTTAGGATGGACTGGTTGGATATCCTTACAATCCAGGGGACTCTCAAGAGTCTTCTCCAACACCACAGTTCAAAAGCATTAATTCTTCAGCACTCAGCTTTCTTCACAGTCCAACTCTCACATCCATACATGACCACAGGAAAACCATAGCACGGACCTTTGTTGGCAATGTACTATCTCGGCTTTTTAATATGCTGTCTAGGTTGGTCATGGTTTTTCTTCTAAGGAGCAAGTGTCTTTTAATTTCATGGCTGCAATCACCATCTACAGTGATTCTGGAGCCCAGAAAATAAAGTCTATCACTGTTTCCACTGTTTCCCCATCTATTTCCCATGAAGTGATGGGACAGGATGCTATGATCTTAGTTTTCTGAATGTTAAGCTTTATGTCAACTTTTTCACTCTCCTCTTTCACTTTCAGCAAGACGCTCTTTAGTTCTTCACTTTCTACCATAAAGGTGGTGTCATCTGCAATCTGAGGTTATTGCTATTTCTCCCAGCAATATTGATTCCAGCTTGTGCTTCATCCAGCCCAGCGTTTCTCATGATGTACTCTGCACGTAAGTTAAATAAGCAGGGTGACAATATACAGCCTTGATGTACTCCTTTTCCTATTTGGAACCAGTCTGCTGTTCCATGTCCAGTTCTAACTGTTGCTTCCTGACCTGCATATAGGTTTCTCAAGAGGCAGGTCAGGTGGTCTGGTATTCCCATATCCTTCCGAATTTTCCACAGTTTCTTGTGATCCACACAGTCAAAGGCTTTGGCATAGTCAATAAAGCAGAAATAGATGTTTTTCTGGAACTCTCTTGCTTTTTCCATGATCCAGCAGATGTTGGCAATTTGATCTCTGGTTCCTCTGCCTTTTCTAAAACCAGCTTGAACCCCTGGAAGTTCATGGTTCATGTACTGTTGAAGTCTGGGTTGGAGAATTTTGAGCATTACTTTACTAGAATGTGAAATGAGTGCAATTGTGCAGTAGTTTGAGCATTCTTTGGCATTGCCTTTCTTTGGGGGTTGGAATGAAAACTGACCTTTTCCAGTTCTGCAGCCACTGCTGAGTTTTCCAAATTTGGTGGTATATTGAGTGCAGCACTTTCACAGTATCATCTCTTAGGATTTGAAATAGCTCAAATGGAATTCCATCACCTCCACTAGCTTTGTTTGTAGTGATACTTCCTAAGGCCCACTTGACTTCACCTTCCAGGATGTCTGGCTCTAGGTGAGTGATCACACCATCGTGATTATCTTGGTCTTAAAGATCTTTTTGTACAGTTCTTCCATGTATTCTTGCCACCCCTTCTTAGTATCTTCTGCCTCTGTTAGGTCTATTCCATTTCTGTCCTTTATTGAGCCCATCTTTGCATGGAATGTTCCCTTGGTATCTCTAATTTTTTTAAGAGATCTCTAGTCTTTCCCATTCTATTGTTTTCCTCTATTTCTTTGCACTGATCACTGAAGAAGGCTTTCCTTGCTATTCTTTGGAACTCTGCATTCAAATGGGTATATTTTCCCTTTTCTCCTTTGCTTTTTGCTTCTCTTTCCACAGCTATGTGTAAGGCTTCCTCAGACAGCCAGTTTGCTATTTTGCATTTCTATTTCTTGGGGATGGTCTTGATCCCTGTCTCTTGTACAAGGTCACGAACGTCTGTCCATTGTTCCTCAGGTACTCAGTCTATCAGATCTAGTCAGTCCCTTAAATCTATTTCTCAGTTTCACTGTTTAATTGTAAGGTATTTGATTTAGGTCATACCTGAATGGTTTAGTAGCTTTTGTTACTTTCTTCAATTTAAGTCTGAATATGGCAATAAAAATATAAATTATTTCTCAATAGCAAAATAGTTAAGGAAGTATCAAGAGAAACTCTAAAATATTTTGAGGTGAATGAAAATCAAATGTAATTAATTAAATTTATGAGATACATTGAAAGCTGGGCCTAGAGGAAATTGTATAGCATACATTACACATTTCAGAAAAGAAAAAGGACTGATATAATAATATAACCTCGTACCTTAGTACACTTGGAAAAGAAAAGCAATTTAATCCTAATAAGGAAACTAAAATGATAAATATTAGAATAGAAATCAACATAATTTAAATAAGAAAACAGCAGAGGAAAAAATCAATGAAAACAACATCCCTTTTTTTAAAAATCAACAAAACATATAAACCCATAATCAGGCTAACCATGAATATGACCAATAAAACACAGATTCTAAATCAAAATATAATAGGAATCACCATTACTGATCCCATGGACTTTGAAATGATAATAAAAGAACACTGTGAACAATTATATGCCCATGGATTTGACAAGTTATATTAAAACAATTTCCATTAAAGACTAACACTACGAAAATTCATATAAAGAAAAACAGATACTTTGAATTGGCTTTTATATATATATATGAAAGCATTCTTGCCGGAAAAAAACCCATGGACAGATGAGCCTGGCAGGCTACAGTATAAAGAGTCACAAAGAGTCAGACATGACTGAGCAACTAGGCACATATATTAGAGAAATGAAATCAATAAATATTTTTAAAAATATAAAACATTAAGTTTTATAGGACTTAACCTGATGGCTTTAATGGTAAATACTAAACATTTAAAGAAGAATGATATCAATTCTGCACAAAGTCTCCCAGAAAATTGTAGCAGGGAAATAACAAGCCCAGTGTTATTCTAACACCAAAGACGAAGACAGTATAAGAAGACTGCAGACCAATCTCTCTCAAGAACACAGATGCAGAAATTCTCAAAGTGCTACCAAGTCAAATTCAAAAATGTATCCAAATAATTGTACACCACAACCAAGTAGAATTTATTCCACTTATGCAAAACTTGTCCAACATTTGAAAAATCAATTAAGGTAACTTATTACGGTTCAGTTCAGTTCAGTTGCTCAGTCATGTCTGACTCTTTGCAACCCCATGAATCGCAGCACGCCAGGCCTCCCTGTCCATCACCAACTCCCGGAGTTCATTCAAACTCACGTCCATCGAGTCGGTGATGCCATCCAGCCATCTCACCCTCTGTCGTCCCCTTTCCCTCCCAGTATCAGTCTTTTCCACTGAGTCAACCCTTCGCATGAGGTGGCCAGAGTCCTGGAGTTTCAGCTTTAGCATCATTCCTTCCAAAGAACACTCAGGACTGATCTCCTTTAGAATGCACTAGTTGGATCTCCTTGCAGTCCAAGGGACTCTCAAGAGTCTTCAAAAACATAGTTCAAAAGCATCAGTTCTTCGGTGCTCAGCTTTTTCACAATCCAACTCTCACATCCATACATGAGCACAGGAAAAACCATAGCCTTGACTAGACAGATCTTTGTTGGCAAAGTAATGTCTCTGCTTTTGAATATGCTGTCTAGGTTGGTCATAACTTTTCTTCCAAGGACTAAGCGTCTTCTAATTTCATGGCCAAAATTACCATCTGCAGTGACTTTGGAGCCCCCCAAAATAAAGTCTGACACTGTTTCCACTGTTTCCCCATCTATTGGCCATGAAGTGATGGGAAAAGATGCCATGATCTTCATTTTCTGAATGTTGAGCTTTAAGCCAACTTTTTCACTCTCCTTTTTCACTTTCAGCAAGAGGTTTTTTAGTTCCTCTTCACTTTCTGCCATAAGGGTGGTGTCATCTGCATATCTGAGGTTATTGATATTTCTCCGGCAATTTTGATTCCAGCTTGTGCTTCTTCCAGCCCAGAGTTTCTCATGATGTACTCTGCACATAAGTTAAATAAGCAGGAGACAATATACAGCCTTGACGTACTCCTTTCCTATTTGGAACCAGTCTGGTGTTCTATGTCCAGTTCAAAATGTTGCTTCCTGACATGCATATAGGTTTCTCAAGAGGCAGGTCAGGGGGTCTGGTATTCCCATCTCTCTCAGAATTTTCCACAGTTTCTTGTGATCCACACAGTCAAAGGCTTTGGCATAGTCAATAAAGCAGAAATAGATGCTTTTCTGGAACTCTCTTGCTTTTTCGATGATCCAGCAGATGTTGGCCATTTGATCTCTGGTTCCTCTGCCTTTTCTAAAACTAGCTTGAACATCAGGAAGTCCACGGTTCATGTATTGCTGAAGCCTGGCTTGGAGAATTTTGAGCATTACTTTACTAGAGTGTGAGATGAGTGCAATTGTGCAGTAGTTTGAGCATTCTTTGGCATTGCCTCTTTTGGGGATTGGAATGAAAACTGACCTTTCCAGTCCTGTGGCTCCTTATAACATCCACAGGCTAAATAAGAAAAATCATATGATTATATAAATTAATGGAGGAAAAATATTTGACAAAATTCAACACTTATTTATGATTAAAACTCTCAACAAGCTAGGAATAGAGAGGAATTTCTTCAACATAATAAAGGTCATTTACAAAAATTACCGTCAAAATCATACTTAATGATGAGAAAGTGGATGCTTCCCCTAAGATGGAGAATAAAAGGATGTTCTTTCTCACCACTCTTATTCACCATCATGCTGGAAGTCCTAGCTAGCACACTAAGAAAAGGAAATAAAAGATTGGAAAGAAAGAAATAAAACTATCTTTGTTTGCAGATGATATGGACATCTTTATAGAAAAAAAATCATAGAATGAAAATAAACAAAAAAAACCTGAAACAAGCAAGATTGTGAGATATATGGTTAATATACAAAAGTCAGTTGTTTACTATATATAAGCAGTAAAGAAAAAAATAATAATATTAAATTTAAAAAATACTTACCACTAGAAAGTTAATTAGGTATAAATCTAATAAATTGTCTCTAGAATCTGAATGAGGAAAACTGAATTTCTGATGAAAAAATATTGTTAAGATGTCAATTAGTTCTTTCCAACCTGATCTATAGTCTCAATGCAATTCCAATCAAAATTATAGCAAAGTATTTTGTGGATATTGAAAAACTGATTCTAAAATTTACAAGGAAACAAAATCTCAGAATAGCCAACACAGTACTGACAAAGAATAAAGTAGGAGACTCAACTTCAAAACTCCCCATACAGTGACAGTAATCAATTCCGTGGTTTTGGTGAAAGAATAGGCATATAGATCGATGCAACAGAACATGGAAACCAGAAATAGACCCCAACAAATACAGTCAATTGAACTCTGATAAAGGAACAAAAATGATTGAAAGGAAAAAGGATAATCTCTTCAACAGACAGTCAGATATTCACAGGCAAAAAAATAAATCCAAACACAGATCTTTCACAAAAACTAAAAGGGATCATAGATCTAAAGTATAAAATATACTATGAAACTTCTAGAGGCTAAAGGTATAAATTTTAGGCTTGAATTTTACAAGGAGCTTTTAGATATACCATCAAAAATGCCTTTGTGAAAGACAAAATCAGTAAATTAGATTTTATTAAAATTAAAAGCTTCTGCTCTACAAAATACACTTAATAGAATCAAAACTCAAGCCACAGGCTGGGCAAAATATTTGAAAAATATGTATCTGATAAAGGACTTACATCCAAAATATACAAAATACTATTGAAGCTCAACAGTAAGTAAAGAAACAATCGAAGTAGAAATTGAGCAAAAGACCTGAACAGATCCTAGCCATTCTAATGTCTAGATCTTGGATTTTTGCCATTCTAGTAAGTGCATATTTCACTGTTAACTGTAATTTGCAATTCCCTAATGGCAAACAATGGTGCGTACCTTTCATATGCTTTATGCTTAAAACAATGAAATACACACTTATTAGAATGACTAAAATCCAAGTCCTGATAATACCAAATGCTAGTGAGGATGTAGAAAAACAGAAACTCATTAAATGTTATTGGGAACACAAAATTCTATAACCACTTTGGCAGAAGGTTTGATAGCCTATTATTCAGCTAAACATAGTATTACCATATGATCCAACAAACAGGCTTCCAGGCATTTACCCAGTTAATTTGAAAATTCACACTAAAACCTACATGTGAATATTTATAGCACCTTATTCACAATCGTCAAAAACAAGAAACAACAATGATGTCTTTAAATAGGTGAATGGATAAGCAGCCTGATATACACATACAGTAAAATAATATTCTGAGATAAAAATAAATGAGCTATTAACCATGAAAATACATGGAAGAATCTTAAGTGAGTATTTCTACATCTGAAAATGCTATATTCTCTATGATTCCGATTGCAGCACATTCTGAAAAAGGCAAGACTATAGCAATGATAAGACTGAGGGGTCAGGAGAAAGGAAGTGCTCATCAGGAGAAGCACTCGGAGTTTTTTCAGAGTAGTTAAACTTTTCCAAGCAATAGTGTAGCTGTAGAAACATGACACCATATATTTGTGAAGATTTAGGTGCTGAGCTAAGCAACTAGAGAAATGAGAGGAATCTCTAAGACTAAAGATAAAACAAACAGTACATAAACACTCTTCTCTAGTTGAGAAATCTTTCATGGGACTACAGGTTAAGAATTCTGATATCATTACATATGTTCACTTAAAGTGAACAGTTAAGTATATGGATGACTAATGGTGGGAGTTGGATTTCCCACTGTTAGCATGTAAGGTTATATAAGTTAAGCAAAAGGAAACTAGAAAGATCTATGCAGTAATAGATTATGAGTTGGAGACATTAATATGAACTTAGGTTTAGCTTTCTATAGACACAGTTTATTTCCTTTCTTACAGAAATATTTATGTGAAAGTTAAAGTCACTCAGTCGTGTCCAACTCTTTGCGACCCCATGGAATATACAGTTCCTGGAATTCTCAAGGCCAAAATACTGGAGTGGGTAGCCTTTCTCTTACTTTTCCAGGGGATCTTCCCAACCCAGGGATGGAACCCAGATCGCCTGCATTGCAGGCAGATTCTTTACCAGATGAGCCACAAGGGAAGCCCAAGAATACTGGAATGGATAACTTATCTCTTCTCCAGCAGATCTTTCTGACCCAGGAACTGAACCCAGGTCTTCTGCATTGCAGGCAGATTTTTTTATGAACTGAGCTATCAGGGAAGCTTTAGATATGTGTAAATATACAAAGCAAAAAAAATGCATGTATGTATATTAATCTATCAGTTGAAAGGGCCTAGAAGCAAGCACACTTTAACAAATCAACAAGTAGCAACAAGCACATCTAGCACCCAGATCCTGGTTTCTGAATACTCTACCTCATTAAAGTGAACCAGAGTTCCTAGAAGAAATGGTTGGTTCTAAGACTGGGACAAGAAATATATGAGTAGAGGCTAGAGTATCTTATAGTGTCAAAAAATAAGGATATGCTAAAAAAAAAAACCTATAATAATGGTGGGATGTCAAACGGGCACAGGGTCAACTGAAAAAGTTCTCAATGGCCAAGGCTGGAACAATTTGAGCAACAAAATAAATGGTAATATTAGTTATAACCCTAAATAAAAAAATTCATGAGCCTATACTGATTTAACCACTGCTGGGTTATCCAAACTTGCTGATATACTGGGTGCGGCACTTTAAGAGCATCATGTTTTAGGATTTTAAATAGTTATGCTGGAATTTCATCACCTCCACTTGGACACAACTTGGCGACTGAACAACAACAAAATACTGATATAAATAGTCAAATCAAAGGAGAAAATAGATAAATCTCTCATACAGAAGAACCCAAATAATTTATGTAGATATTCCACTTTCAAGTAGAGGAGTTTAATTCCTTACTCCTTAATGTGAGCTGTGCATAGTGATTTCCCTTCATCTAGTGTGAAAAGAGGAAGAGTAACTTCATAGTAGAGAATCCTAACACTACATCAGCTAAGTGATCAAGGTCAACAGCAACAGTGATGTTGACAGAATGTCAAAAAATGTGTGACAGAATGTATCCTTGATTCAGTGTGATGAAAATGGCTCTTCATCTTTGTGGTCTTTCTCCCAAACTCCAAATCCCAGTCACTCAAGATTAAATCATCAGGCAATTTTCAAATGAAGACATTCTACAAAATACCTGACAAGTACTGCTCAAAACTATCAAGGTTTTGTTATTAAAAACAAGGAAAATCTGAGAAATTGCCATCTCTAAATAAGAGCATAAAGAAACAGAATGACTACATGTAAATGTGATATTGTGGATGGGTCCTGGATTACAAAGAGACCATCAGAAAAAGATAAAAGAAAGTGAAAGAAAGTATACACATTAGTTAATAATAATGTATTAACATTGTTTTGCTAACTGTAATTCTTATACTATAATTCTGTAAAGTGTTAATAATAGGGGAAATTGAGTAAGAGATATATGGGAATTCTTAGGCCCATCTTCACAAATTTTCTGTAAATTTAAAATTGTTTTTAAAAAATAAAGTATATTAAATGCTAAAAGAAAAAGAGCAAATTTATCTTTGCATTGCCAGCTCTGTATAAATCAACTTAAAAGGACACATCTTAAGTCAGAAAACCACATTATATCAGCAAAAAGAAACCCCCAATGCAGCTTTTCCCTTTGGCCAAAAGATTATCCCCCTGTTTCTTATAACACCTGTAGAGATTTGTAAGAAGATCAGAAAGGACAACCAAGTTTTCATAAGCCATTTGTTCCTATAAAATTTAACAAAGCTTTCATATATACTAAAGGCAATAAACTTACCAACAAAGTGACCATTTGAGGTAAGTATTACTAGTTTAAAGATAGACCTTAATTAATCTTGGAAATAGATTATTCATATTGGATGTAGTGTTAAGTTTGAAAGTCAGTCCCCAGGAGAGCCAAGAGAGAAGCTTCTCATACCAACTTCCTCTCCAAACCTCTAGGATTGATTTTCAATTAACAGTGTCTCTGAAGTGAATCTATATAATATTATTTTTTGTTAATTTGGGCCTTCTGTACACATTATTTAATGTAGGCACTGATTAATGGAGAAGGCGATGGCACCCCACTCCTGTACTCTTGCCTGGAAAATCCCATGGATGGAGGAGCCTGGTGAGCTGGAGTCCATGGGGTTGCTGAGAGTTGGACACAACTCAGTGACTTCACTTTCACTTTTCACTTTCCTGCATTGGAGAAGGAAATGGCAACCCACTCCAGTGTTCTTGCCTGGAGAGTCCCAGGGATGGCAGAGCCTGGTGGGCTGTTGTCTATAGGGTTGCACAGAGTTGGAAGCGACTGAGGCGACTTAGCAGCAGCAGCAGCAGGCACTGATTAAAATAGACAGTCAAAAGCTAATGTGAAGAGGGAAAGAGCCATAGGAAGAGAAAAGAATTATCAAGAATCTGTGTATCATTTCGTGTTCGGTGTAGACAACAGAAGACACTGGGGCTACAGCAAAGCAAAGAAATTTAATACTGAGAATGAGGTTCTTACACAGTTGCTGGGTGGTTTACAGGTGCTCTGGGCTGGGCCTCTAGGAGCAATTCCCAGATCATCACTGCATAACAGGAGGAAACTGCTACCTTGACTACAGACAAGAAACTGGGAAGCAAGAAGACAGTGCCTCCACTCTGCTCCAAGTATCAGAAAGCTGCTGCTGGAAGCAGCAGGCGCTGCAAGGAGAAAATGCATGACCCTTCCAGGCCCTCCCTCTCTTTCCTTCACTCTGCTCTGCATTCAAGACTCTCATGAGTGCATTTGATTGATTGAACTTAAATTACTTCTGGAGCTTCTGCTCAAAAGGAAGTCTGAAAAATGTACTTTTAAGCTCCCTAGTCTCTGCCATACAGAAAGAACATTAAGGAAGGTGGAATAAATGTTGAGTCAGTCGATCTAGCTTATCTACCATGTGTGACACTGGATGACGGTAATGTGAGTAATGCATTTCAGGGGCTATTATCAACTGGCCTCTTACTGGAGACATATTTTTCCTCTAGAGTTTAACAGTGATCTATTCATATAGATCTTGGGGGTAGATACATCACTCAGAAACCCAGATGAGCCAAAAGTAGAACATCCCCTCCAGTTGTCACAACATCATAGATCATCTGCATTTGCTCTCCTAAAACATATACATACCACAGGGTCTGCATCCAAAATCTCTTTTTCAAAAAATTTTCTCAGACTCATGTAATCTCTCTTAGGATTTCTTGAAATGTGCACACATTCATACATATACATATAATCTCTCATAAACACACTCTATTCAGTTTTAAATATAAGAGCCCCTGTGGATATATACATATGTATTAATTACCAAGACGACTTTATCCAAGCTCACAACTCTCATATTTGTCCTTCCAAATTAAAATCTTTTCCCCCAGAATACAAGGTTAGCATTGGCTATTTGTAGCATTATCAAATATTCTTATAGGCTAAGCTCCTACTTTCACAATGGTGTGATCACTCACCTAGAGCCAGACATCCTGGAAGGTGAAGTCTAGTGGGCCTTAGACAGCATGACTATGAACAAAGCTAGTGAAGGTGATGGAATTCCAGTAGAGCTATTTCAAATCCTGAAAGATGATGCTGTGAAAGTACTGCACTCAATATGCCAGCAAATTTGGAAAACTCAGCAGTGGCCACAGGACTGGAAAAGGTCAGTTTTCATTCCAATTCCAAAGAAAGGTAATGCCAAAGAATGCTCAAACTACCACTCAATTGCACTCATTTCACATGCTATTAAAGTAATGCTCAAAATTCTCCAAGCTAGGCTTCAGCAGTTCATGAACCGTGAACTGCCTGATGTTCAAGCTGGTTTTAGAAAAGGCAGAGGAACCAGAGATCAAATTGTCAACATCTGCTGGATCATGGGAAAAGCAAGAGAGTTCCAGAAAAACATCTATTTCTGCTCTATTGACTATGCCAAAGTCTTTGACTGTGGATCACAACAAACAGTGGAAAATTCTGAAAGAGATGGAAACACCAGACCACCGGACCCACCTCTTGAGAAACCTATATGCAGGTCAGGAAGCAACAGTTAGAACTGGACATAGAACCACAGACTGGTTCCAAATAGGCAAAGGTGTATGTCAAGGCTGTATATTGTCACCATGCTTATTTAATTTATATGTAGAGTACATCATGTGAAACACTGGGCTGGAAGAAGCAAAAGCTGGAATCAAGATTGCCAGGAGAAATATCAATAACGTCACATATGCAGATGACACCACCCTTATGGCAGAAAGTGAAGAGGAACTAAAAAGCCTCTTGATGAAAGTGAAAGTGGAGAGTGAAAAAGTTGACTTAAAGCTCAACATTCAGAAAACGAAGATCATGGCATCTGGTCCCATCACTTCATGGGATATAGATGACGAAACAGTGGAAACAGTGTCAGACTTTATTTTGGGGGGCTCCCAAATCACTGCAGATGGTGACTGCAGCCATGAAATTAAAAGACGCTTACTCCTTGGAAGAAAAGTTATGACCAACCTAGACAGCATATTCAAAAGCAGAGACATTACTTTTCTAACAAAGGTCCGTCTAGTCAAGGCTATGGTTTTCCCAGTAGTCATGTATGGATGTGAGAGTTGGACTGTGAAGAAGGCTGAGCACCGAAGAATTGATGCTTTAGAACTGTGGTGTTGGATAAGACTCTTGAGAGTCCCTTGGACTGCAAGGAGATCCAACCAGTCCACTCTGAAGGAGATCAGCCCTGGGATTTCTTTGGAAGGAATGATGCTAAAGCTGAAACTCCAGTACTTTGGCCACCTCATGCGAAGAGTTGATTCATTGGAAAAGACTCTGATGCTGGGAGGGATTGTGGGCAGGAGGAGAAGGGGACGACAGAGGATGAGATGGCTGGATGGCATCACTGACTTGATGGACTGAGTCTGAGTGAACTCTGGGAGTTGGTGATGGACAGGTAGGCCTGGCGTGCTGTGATTCATGGGGTCGCAAAGAGTCTGACACAACTGAGTGACTGAACTGAACTGAACTGAACCTCCTACTAGAGCTCTTGCTTTCTAACATAGACATCTTCATCACTAACTTAGCCTGGTTTTCTACAGATAAAAATAAATGATTAAATTTCTATTCCATTAAGTGACAAACAGAAGAGAAGTTATCCCAGAAAAAATTCTAAATAGATATAAAAATTAGCTTGACTACACTTTTTACAGAGTAGTATTTTGTGGATCAAGTTGGAGGAAAAAAACTCCCTAGACAAACAAAAATTAAAGAAAATCTAGTAGGACTGGTTTCCAAGATGGATTAGAAAAGATTATTATGGTCAAAAGGATTATTGTTGAATGGGGTATGAATGATCTCTTAAACAGCAATCAGAACAAGAGTCCTGTTCCGCTTGCTCAGTTCTCCTTGTGGATCTTGGTCAGCCATGTGTCACTCCACGCCTGTTGCATTTGTGAGTAAAGACAGATGAAATGCAAGAAACTGCTGGATGTTTCTGAACCGCTGCAGCACCTTTCAAAGTGCCTCTCAATTAAAAATGGTACCAATGAAAATGCACAATTTTGAAATAAAATCTTCCTCTTACTATTTTTTATTCATTCTTTGAATTCTTTCTAAATGGCACATTCTACAATAGAAACTGTTATCCAAAAGTTCTTTAAACCAACTGGGAATAACAATAAAGAAGAGATCTGGACACAAAACTTTAAAAAAAAAAAAAAAGCTAAAATAACCTTCTCTTCCCAGTCTATAAAATTCCTCACATAAATTTTTGAAGTGAGTATTCATCACTCAGAAAGAGTGCCAAGAAATAGTTATTTAAAAGGACCCTAAATTTAACATGCTTTCACTTGAATTGCTACTATTTCAAGAAAAGAATGTACCACATTGGATTTACTAGCACACATCAACTTATTCAATGAAACATCTATTCTCCAGGTAAAATATACTTCATTTTATCTTCACTTTTGTACACCACACTTAAAGATAGGAGTTATTTGTGAATGTCTTCAGGAGAGACAAAAAAGAGGAAGAAACAAAAATTTGCACCATCAGATTTTCACTAAAGTCCAATCTTACACACACTAAATTTTTATGAACCAAAATCAGCAAAGCATAATATAATAGGCTTCTATCAAAGAAAGTTACTTTTTAAATCAGAAGTAAGCTATATTTTATTTTTCCTTAGATATAAACTTTAAGAATTATTTTATAATAAAGTTAAAGTGGTCAAACTCACAGGTGAATAATAATATTTCCTCATGCTTCATTTTTCTATCAAACATTTCTAAGACTTTTTGAACTAGAAAATTATAACCCTATCTTTTCTCCATTTTTTATCAATCAATTGATAATAATATAAAAATAGGTAAATAGCAGAAGTTTATTAAATAACAAAACTTTTTTGACTATATACATAGGGAAAAAAACCAGCATCTAGTTAGTACCTACTCACAGCCTTGTTGTGGTGAAGGAGCTTGCATAACTCAATGAAACTGAGTCAGGTCATGCAGGGTCATCTAAGACAGACGTGTCATAGTGAAGAGTTCTGACAAAATGTTGTCCACTGGTGGAGGGAACGGCAAACCACTCCAATATTCTTGCTGTGAGAACCATATGAACAGTATGAAAAGACAAAAGATACGACACTGCAAGAGGAGTCTCTCAGGTGAAAGATGTCCAACATGCTCCTGGGGAAGAGCAGAAGGCAATCGCTAATAGCTTCAGAAAGAATGAAGCAGCTAGGACAAAGCAGAGGTGATGCTCAGTTGTGGATGTGTCTGGTGGTGAAAGTAAAGTCCACTGCTGTAAAAACAATGTTGCATAGTAATCTGCAATGTTAGGTCTGTGAATCAAGGTAAATTGGATGTGCTCAAGAAGAAGATGGCAAGAGTGAACATCGACATCTTATGAATCAGTGAATTAAAATGGACAGACTGGGTGGATTTAATTCAGATGAGCATTAACTACAGTAGGCAAGGATTCCTTAGAAGAAATGGAGTAGCCCTCATAGTCTACAAAAGAGTCTGAAATGCAGCATTTGGATGCAATCTCAAAAATGACAGAATAATCTCAGTTCGTTTCCAAGGCAAACCATTCAGTATCAGCGTAATTCAAGTCTATGTCCCAACTACTAATGCCAAAGAAGCTGAAGTTGAACAGTTCTATGAAGACATACAAGATCTTCAAGAACTAATACTCAAAAAAAGGTGTCATTTTCATCATAGGGGACTGGAATGCAAAAGCAGGAAGTCAAGAGATACTGGGAGTAACAGGCAAGTTTGGCCTTGGAGTATAACACAAAGCAGGACAAAGGCTAACAGAGTTGTGCCAAGAGAATGCACTAGTCATAGGAAACACCCTTTTCCAACAACACAAGAGACGACTCTACACATGTACATCACTAGATGGTAAATATAAAAATCAAATTAATTGTATTCTTTGCAGTCGAAGATGGAAAAGTTCTATATAGTCAGCAAAAACAAAACCAGGAGCTGACTGTAGTTTAGATTATGAACTCTTTGTTGCAGGCTTAAACTGAAGAAAGTAGAGAAAACCACTAGGCCATTCAAGTATGACCTAAATTAAATCTCTTATAATTATACACTAGAGGTGATGAATGGATTCAAGGGATTAGATCTGGGTACCTGAAGAATTATGGATAGAAATTCCTAACATTGTCTAGGAGGCAGTGATCAAAAGCATCCCAAAGAAAAAGGAATGCAAGAAGGTAGAGTGGTTGTCTAAGGAGGGTTTATAAAAGAAGAAAAGCAAAAGCAAGTGAGAAGAGAAGGATATACCCAACTGAATGCAGAGTTCCAGAGAACAGCAAGGAGAGCTAAGAAAGCCTTCTTACAATTATAAACAATGCTGCAGTGAACATTGGGGTACATGTGTCTCTTTCAATTCTGGTTTCCTCGTGTGTGTATGCCCAGCAGGGGATTGCTGGGTCATAAGGCAGTTCTATTTGCAATTTTTTCAGGAATCTCCACACTGTTTTCCATAATGACTGTACTAGTTTGCATTCCCACCAACAGTGTAAGAGGGTTCCCTTTTCTCCACATCCTCTCCAGCATTTATTGCTTGTAGACTTTTGGATCACAGCCATTTTGATTGACGTGAAATGGT
The DNA here is from genome assembly GCA_917880005.1 of Nanger dama. NCBI lineage: Eukaryota > Metazoa > Chordata > Mammalia > Artiodactyla > Bovidae > Nanger > Nanger dama. The sequence goes on from CAKJTW010000010.1 coordinate 17,497,947, forward strand.
GCCTCATTGTGGTCTTGATTTGCATTTCTCTGATAATGAGTGATGTTGAGCATCTTTTCATGTGTTTGTTAGCCATCCATATGTCTTCTTTGGAGAAATGCCTATTTAGTTCTTTGGCCCATTTTTTTGATTGGGTCATTTATTTTTCTGGAGTTGAGCTGCATAAGTTGCTTGTATATCTTTGAGATTAGTTGTTTGTCAGTTGTTTCATTTGCTATTGTTTTCTCCCATTCAGAAGGCTGTCTTTTCACCTTACTTATAGTTTCAGCAGATGAATGGATAAGAAAGCTGTGGTACATATACACAATGGAGTATTACTCAGCCCTTAAAAAGAATAAATTTGACTCAGTTCTAATGAGATGGATGAAACTGGAGCCGATTATACAGAGTAAAGTAAGCCTGAAAGAAAAACACCAATACAGTATACTGACACATATATATGGAATTTAGAAAGATAGTAATGATGACCCTGTATGTGAGACAACAAAAGAGACACAGAGGTATAGAACGGACTTTTGGCCTCTGAGGGGGAGGGAGAGGGTGGGATGATTTGGGAGAATGACAGTGAAACATGTATACTATCATATAAGAAACGAAGTGCCAGTCTATGTTCAATACAGGATACAGGATGCTTGGGGCTGGTGTACAGGATGATCTGGGGAGACTGTGTGGGGTGGGAGATGGGAGGGGGCTTTGGCATTGGGAGATCGTGGACACATGTGGCTGATTCATGTCAATGTATGGCAAAACCAATACAGTATTGTAAAATAGAATAAAGTATTAAAAAAAAAGAAAGCCTTCTTATATGAACAATGCAAAGAAATAGAGGAAAACAATAGAATGGGAAAGACTAGAGATCTCTTCAAGAAAATTGGAGATATCAAGGGAACACTTTTTGCAAAAGATGGTTCAATAAAGGACAGAAACAGTAAGGACCTACCTAACAGAAGAAGAGATTAAGAGGTAGCAAGAATACACAGAAGAATTGTATACAAAAGGTCTTATGACCTAGATAACCACAATGGTACGTTCACTCACTAGAGCCAGACATCCTGGAGCATGAAGTCAAGTGGGCTTGAATGAATGAATGAATGAAATCACTCAGTCATGTCCAACTCTTTTGACCCCATGGACTGCAGCCTATCAGGCTCCTCTGTCCATGGGATTTTCCAGGCAAGAGTGCTGGAGTGGTTTGCCATTTCCTTCTCCAGGGGCTCTTCCCGACTCAGGAATCGAACCCGGGTCTCTCAGTTTATAGGCAGATGCTTTACCATCTGAGCCACCAGGGAAGCCCAAGGCACTGCCAAACCAAGTGGGCTTAGAAAGCATTATTGCAAACAAAACTAGTGGAGGTGATGGAATTCCAGCTGAGCTATTTTAAATCCTAAAAGATGATGCTCTTAAAGTGCTGCAATCGGTATGTCAGCAAATTTGGAAAACTCAGCAGTGGCCACAGGACTGGAAAATGTCAATTTTCAGTCTAATCCCAAAGAAGAGCAGTGCCCCCAAATCTCAAACTACCATACAATTACGCTCATTTCCCATGCTAGTATGGTTATGCTCAAAATCTTCCTCGCTAGGCTTCAGCAGTAAGAACTTCCAGATGTACAAGATGGATTTAGAAAAGGCAGGCCATATCATCATCTCATTTCTTCTGTGGCCCAAGATATGCACTGACAGTACACCCTTCAGGGAAGATAGTCCATCTCATTGCAATAAGAAAATGGTCCTGACACACAAAAAATTTCTTTTTGGAAGCCATCTGTTTTGTCAAAAGTTATCCATGCTATAATTTGAATTATTAAGTTGGGGCCACTAAGTATAGCACAAAAAGGGATACCAGTACAGAATAAATGTATAATCTCCCCAAATTTTCACAAATTAATCCCACTTCCACCATTGCAGTGTAAACATGATTTTGATAAAATGTTTTCATAAGAAGCAAACAAGTATCAGGGGACATTCTGCTTAAGCTAGTTATAAAGGACCAAATTTCATTGGGAAATGAATCTCAAAGGAAAACTGCCTTCACGTTGTGTTCACATCTGTCCTCA